>CM060880.1:28809166-30227500 GCA_030762935.1 Hymenopus coronatus
CTAAATGCATAGCATAGACAGCTGAGTTTCCTGCTTAGATGATGTATGTGTGTTTCCCATGTCAGGTTTGCTTCTACCCATATGCACAAGAATTTTGTGGATTCTACTTCGGTGATTTGTACATCATTGAAAGAAACTTGCATTGGGTCTTGTTCATAATTATGGAACTGTATATACACAGTTTGTTCGATGTTAAGTTTGAGCTTATTGGTCAATAGCCAGTTTTCTATTTGCTTTAACACCTTGCTGGTTTTATCCTGCAACTTATTTTTGGCAGGGTCACTAATTGTAATGCTCGTGTCATCTGCAAATAAAACACTTTTTGCTTGAGTAATATTGGGAGGGAGATCGTTTATGTATATAAGAAAGAGTAGTGGACCTAATACTGAGCCTTGTGGGACTCCATGCTTTATAATAACATCATTTGATATAGCTGAAAGTACTTCAACGGATTGACATCTGTTACTTAAATATGAACTAAACCATTCTTCAGCTAATTCCCTCACTCTACATTTGTTAAGTTAGTGAATCAATATTTTATGGTTAACCATGTCAAAAGCTTTGCTAAGATGTAGAAAGAGCCCAACAGTCTTTTTTTTTTTTGTCATCCTGAGAAGATGAAGATGGAGCACTGGTGGATTGCAATGGCAGGGGAAACCAGAGAACCCATAGAAAACTCACCCCTGCGCTGTTTTGTCCACCACAAATCTCATATGCAGTTGCGCTGAGGAAACTGGTTCCCTGGCTGTGCATAAGCCTAACACCGGTGCAAGACAAATCCTTTGCACACCCATGCTATTGCACATACTATGGGCACAAATCATGCCATCATATGGCAACTGATACAGGAAGATACACTCCATCCCTTCCATCTTCTGAAAGTGCAGGTCTTGACACCAACTGACTGGGCTACTGGGGTGCAGTTTTGTAACTGGGTCTCTGAGGGGATGGTGAATAGCTGGACTTCTTTTCCAGAGTGCTCTTACCAAAGAGTGTTGTTTCACAAGTGAAGGAATGGCAATAAACCAAAGAAACTGCCACTTCGGGATCATGTAAATCTGCATGCAACTGTTGAAAGAAATTATCAACACACGTTCAGAGTCAACATATGGGCTGACAAAATTTCAAACTACATAATCAGCCTACATTCTTCCACTGCGATTAAATGGGAACATGTACTGCCAGTTCCTAGTTAATGTGCTATCTGGATGTGGTTCCAATATGATGGAACTCCTGCTCACTTTGACAGGGATGTCAGAGGTCATAAATAACATGTTTCCAGGACATTGGATTGGATACTGCACTGATTTTACTTGGCCACCACATTCCCCTGATCTCATACCTCTTGATTATTTTCTGTATACAAGACTTCTGTCAACTCTAATGAGAATTTGCTGGGAATGATATGGGCTGCATGTGACATTAATTTGTAACACTCATATCTTTGAAAGGATATGAGATGGATTTATTCAAAGATGTAGGACGTCACTTTGAACAATTTCTTTAGTTCACTTTTGTTGGAAAATAGGAGCTACAAGTTTGCTTTCATTATTTTTGTCCATATTATTCTCAACTTCCTTAATTTGAGGACTCATGATGATTATTATTATTACCTGTCCAATTCTAGGCATGAAGAAGAAGCTTGGTTTTGTTTATTCTTTTATGTGAATCAGGAATACCCTTATCCTGCAGTGTGAATAATTCTAAATTTGGTTCCTCCTTTTTTATACCACAGTTTATTCCATTCTAAGGTGTGAACAGCTCTCCTTATTCATTTTTCTTCTAATTGTTTGCATCCCCCAAATTAACAGAGTGAGTAGAAAAATTAATTTCCTTATTGTTACTGAATTTTTACATGGAATGTGCAGATTATGGAAATGCTATGCTTATTATTTATTCATCTCTCTAATGTCTATATACATACACATTTCCTTTTTATTAATGATTAATAAATTTTTTCTGTACAATGTTCCTTCATATTTCTTCCATCATAAGGTGAACAGAATAATGATTTTAATATTGTCTTTTCTTTCTCTAATATCACCCTTTTGCATCCATAAACAAAGATTGTGTTGTTCATTGCTCTTTAAAATTATTTCCTCTGTTAAATTTAACAGCCTGATCAGCACATGAAATGGATTGTATTTGGTCTTGCATGATATGTTGGTCAAAATAAAAATAAAAAATAATCATGTGATTTGAGCATCTTGAGCTATTAATCATGCGTGGTTGATGGTCTCTGTAATTTTACCACTCTGCTATTCTGCACTTAAGTTGGATGGCTGCAATTACCTACATTAGCAGCAACTCAAAGAAGTTTTATCAGTGGCATTTTGGTTCATTATTGATTTTAATCTATTGCAATTGAGTGACCTCAAAGACCATAAGTGTCCTATATCAAAATGTTCACCCAAATGCTCCTCTGCAATCCCTAAAGGTTTTTCGATTAAATTCTGTAACATTCTGTATTTTTTCTTCAATGCCTGAAAATAAAATACAGGAATATAGCAATAAACAGAATATATATCTGTGGCAATCACACTATTTCTCCTATATCATCTTGAATCCACTAAATGAAAATAGTAACTTAACACTGCTGTTGTTAATTTTTTTTGTTTTTTCGATAATGATGAGAGTGACCAATTCAAAAATTGGTGAGAACCAGAGTGGAATCATGGGATAGACCACAACCCAACCATGGGAATTATGCAGGTTGATACTGTGTTGATTTTCCAGTGCCTTCTGCAGGATGGAGGTGAAGCTGCAGGTAAGAATCCTGGCTAGAAGTAGGCATGCTACAGGAACAACCAATCAGTCTTTAAAAAAATAGAAAAATTGCCTTCAGTGTACTCTAATTACAGCCATTTGCTACCCGTGCAGATGATTTTCAATATATATAATTAGCAATTGAGAAGTATTAGAAAACATGATGGTTAATGCATTGTCAAAATCTAATTTCAATAATCCAACCATTCCAAGATAAACTAATGTTTAGGTATGTAAATCCCTGCAACTTTCCTATCGCTATGCTGATATCCTGAAAACTAGTTATCAAAGCAGGTAACTTGTTTCTTTAAAAACTAAAGAGCACTCATTGTAAGATGCATATTTGAGAAATATGAAGCTGCTGTTAGTCATTTTCTTCCCAACTTAGAAGTAGCCAACGTAAAAGTACAGGTGAAGCAGAAGTGATATCCTCTATAACAAAGAGCTTGATAAATTAAAAGTACTTGTTTCCTTTGTTGAGATTGCTTTTCTTTAGATTGATGTTCTGTGAGATGTGGGATATATATAATACCTGGACAAGTGAATGAGTTCTGCTTGAGTGAAAAAAAATTGTCACTGATGATAGTATGCTTTTAATAGCATTTGAAATATATTTCATAATTAATATCTGAAGGCTATTATTATATATCCTATGTTATTAGTAATTAGAATAATAGTAGAGAGGGAAGCTGACACAGGATAAACTGCACAGGTACACATAAAGAAAAAAATATATGTTTTTAAGAATATAAAGCATTGAATCCAAACTAATATTATCAATGTCATTGATCCTTATAATTTAACATATTCGTGGATTCCCAATATCATTTGCAATTTGAATAGTTTTTATAAGAATACATTAATGCATCGAGTTAGGAATATGATAGCACGTGGCATCAAATACGCATATTCATGACATGTGCCTATATTTCGCAAGTTTTTGTGTGTACCTTGCTAATTCCTGTCCAAAATAACACCAGTATCAGCAGTTATCGATGTTACGACAGGAATGGTGGGTTTCGGGTTACCTACAAAATGTTTTTGTATACGAAACCTCAATGCTGTCGAAATATGTTCATTGTCCTATAATTCATCACAAGGAGAATACGGACACATTCAGTGTGTTTTATAGATGCGGATTAAAATCATAAGAAATATATATAAACACAAAACATATTCTGTTCATTTTATTTACAAGTGCAATCATCATCTTTGTTTAATATTGATTCGTCACACAAACATGTTCATTATCAAACCAATCAAAATGCTGGTTACAACAGATTCCATGATATGACGTCACGTACAAAACACAAAGCACGTGTTTCCGTGAGGAAAACAAGAATGAACAGGATTGGTTGAAACAGGTTTAGAAACGCAGATCCGTCGTCGCTTGTTTCATCTTTCACGTTGCAACTAGCGAGTTCATCTGTGGTCAAGTTAAAGAAAAAGGGTATGTTTCTTTAGATTTATAGCGTTTTCTTTATCATCTAACGATAATTATAACATTAAGATACTGCATAATTGTTTTAGATAATGTATATATGCGTCTGAAAGTGAATAACTCAATAAAACTGCGTTTTAGCGATACTAGAGCAAACTAAGTGAGACGTATAAATGAGGTGGCACTGAACAAGCTGTGGGTAGAAAGCTGTGTTGAATTTTGCATGGAATAAATTGAGGATATCGTATGTAAATGGGTTAAAACACTGAGTAATGTTATTTTTCAGGTCCAAGGCATCGCTGAGGGTTTTAACGAAAGCAGGAAACGGTCAACGAACGAAAGTACAACAATACTTCGTCCTGTATGAACTTTAACTAAGCACAATCTTGATAGTCCACAGTCACATCAGCAAATTATTAGGGGAGCATTCCTCTATTTATATTCAGTGGGGCTGAGTACCAAGTACGTAGCCTTGCACAGGGTTTCGTCTCAACACTTATGTGTGTCACGCTGCAAGTGTTGTCTGTCCTTATTCCCCAAGTCAGTAACAACAACAATGCTAGACGAGATTTCAGCGGCAGTGATCTTTTTAGCCCGCCTGATCGAGAAAAGCGAAAACTTTAACCAAGATCAGTTGGAGGATTTTAAAGCACGTCTCTCAGAACTCCTAGCAGAACGTTTTGAGAATCACTGGTTTCCTGAGCAGCCGTGCAAAGGACAAGGTTATCGTTGTATTAGAGTTAACGAACATGACCCAAGGGATGCTACTGTTGAGCGAGCAGCAATTGCTTGTGGAATCAAATATGAGGACCTGAAGCTTCCAGTTGAATTAACTATTTGGGTTGATCCCAACGAAGTTTGCTGCAGGTAAGTGATATTGCTTCATTGTTTTATTTGTTTGCATGCAAGTATTGGGTAAACCTCAATTTATACCTTGTTCTAAATATGAGGCTTTATAGTGGGTGGAAATTATTTTATGTTATGCTATTGGCAACAGCCTGGAATATGATGGTTTTGTTATCAGTAATAAAAAGGAAGTGTAGAAATGCATACCAAGCTGAGGTAAAAGTGTTTTTATTTTGTGTTGTTTTTCTTACATTCATGGTGTTTTGCTTTTTACCTTCTCATTCTGATAAGGTGTATTGATAAAGCTTCCACAGGCAATTCAGATTTGAAAGTGTTGCAAATATTAACATGTTCAGATTTGAAATCTGGTAAACAGACCAGTAACTACAAAGCTGCTCCAATGGCAAAATTACAAAAGTACCAAACCCAGAGCATGTATGGAAGTAAGTGGGACCTGTATTTTAATCAATATTTTAGAAAGCTGAGAAGTATTGGCATTAAAAAAGTTATTTCTTTGTCAATGACACCGTCAGTTGCCAGGATCATGTTGTCACTGCCAGGATGCTGAATTTCCTTTGCAGAATTTTTTTTTAAAAACATGCCAATAAATTTTATATGGGGCTGTTGCATTTAAGACGCATAAAACCCATCAGCCTAGGACATGTTTTAATCTGCAATTTTGGGATCACAAAGCCAGCCTGGAACCAGACTGATCAAGTATGGACATGTCAAGTTAGGATTCAGACTTAAGGTCAGCCTCCATGGCGTAATGGTTACCATGCTAACTTCATATACCCAAGATCGCGGGTTCAAACCCGGCAGAGGACAATGGATTTTTTCGGGCGTAAAAATCCTTAGCATGGCTTCCTTCGGAAGAGAAGTAAAGCTGTGGGTCCCGTGTCGTAGATTTACAGCACGTAAAAGAACCTCAAGCCTGATAAGAGAGGCCTCTGAGCAAAATTAAGCTATCTTTCACGCCCAATTTAGAATGGGACGCTGAAAACCAAAAAAGCAGTTAAAGAACGTCCATAAATAACAGGCCATTTCCTTTTTCCATTTCAGACTTAAGAGTAGTATTAAAGTCGGCAAGGACTAACTATGCACTTGACAGCCACATGCTTGCCCTATCTTATCCAAACTTGGAACAAGAGGTGTGATGCCACATTTGTTGCAATAGTTCACAAAATTCTTTGGATTGTGCCAGTCTTCAGCTTAATAATGTACACTGCTCACAACAGTATTGCTTTATAACAGCAGTTAAGGCTGACGAAATGCATTAATAGTACATCTGGCGGGGGTTGTACAAATTATTTTAAATAAGTTTACCACTGCATGTTTCACTGTTTATAGTATAGATATCAGATTTTAATAGTTTCGGTTTACTGGATCAGTGGACTCACTGGAAATTAGGACTGTTTTCATAGCACACACTTTGAGTACATGCAACATTGACAATCCATAAATGAATAACAAATGAAATAGTCTGAAAAGTATGGGGTGTTGCATAAATTGTGCATTATATAAGTATTCCTGTTTGGAAATATAATTATTACTGCCTCATAAATGAATTACAACATTGGCAGTGTGTATGGACAATAGTCCAGCTGTTTTATTTTTAGCCCTGATGTACTTTACAACCGAGAGTAACAATGTTGCCAATCTATATCATTGTTGCTAATGTTTGACAAACATGGTAAATTTCATACATATCAGGAATAACATAACAAGAAATTGAGGCCACATGCTTAACAAAGAAAAGAATTGGCAGTCGTGAGGGAAGCAGAAGAGACATATAGGGAGAGGACCAATGATTGGCATGGTAGACTATCCTTAATGTGCAGGTCTCACCCAGCACTGTCAACATTGTATGTGTGACTTGTTCACATTTTTTCTTATGCATTTCTGTAAATTCATATTTGAAAAGAAACCTTTTAACTTTTTGTTGTTTCTGTAAAGTAAATGTAGTGACTCAATAGAACTGCACAATTATGCTTGCTTCATACACTTGGCAATTTTTCTGTGAATCTTTTTCTATATTTTACTCAGATATTTTTTTCTTTTAGAGTGCTTGATTCCCTTAATGTTATACTTCAAATTTGTTAAAAAGAACCTGAAACTAACTTTATAGATACTTAGGTATATATTGTAATCTTGTGTGAGCGACACTTGAATCATCAAATATTGTAATCTTGTGTGAGCGACACTTGAATCATCAAATATTGTAATCTTGTGTGAGCGACACTTGAATCATCAAGTATGTGACTGGAGGTTAAGTTGCATTTAAAATAATGTTACACTTCAAAATTACATGCTTTCATGTTACACTTAGTTTATTCTGCATAATTGATAATACTATGGAATTCAAGATCTTCTCGGGCTTCTAGCCAGGTAAAAACTTGGCTTGACACCAACGTTTCGAAGAAGTGCATCTTCCTCGTCTTCAGGGTGAACTGATGGTTCACCCTGAAGACGAGGAAGATGCACTTCTTCGAAACGTTGGTGTCAAGCCAAGTTTTTACCTGGCTAGAAGCTCGAGAAGATCTTGAATTAACACGTCGCCAGGAAAGCTATAGTTCTTATTTTATACTATGGAATGTTTAAAAGAAATAATATAGCATGTTTAAACAAATAACAAAATCACAGTTTTACAAATGTGCAAACTTAAATTGTCCTTGTGATCTCATAATCTCATGTGGGTTAAGTAGCATTTTTACCTCAGTTTTCAGGTAATACTATGCTTCTGGCTTTGATGAGCACATCCAGAATTTTCAGTATTTGAGTCAGACTTTCTGACTTGGAAGGGAACTTAAGACTCGTATTGGGGTTATATTATACCATAATACCAGCTAGTACAGTACGTTTGTTACAAAACTTGGCTGCAAAGAGCAAGGCTGTGGGACCTCCACTGCATTTTCTTTCATGTATGTCCTACATCCGTTCTGTCATCACACATGCGTCAGTTTTACTTTTGTGCTAGTCCAGTTCACACATGAATAACATTAGGACTGCTTAGAAGTGTTTAGTTTTGCTTTAAGTGCTTTCAAACTGCAGTATACAGTACCACAAAGAGTTATTACTGACATATGGTGGACTTCGTGACAGTGACGTGTTTTAACAATTGAAAATTAGGTTATATTAATTTGACCGTCACTGTTACTAAATTCCTCCAAACATCAATAAATTGAAAATTAGTTGAGTCGATTTTGTAACACTACATCATTTACTTTTCATTTTTCGGAAAACATGTTTCAGAAGCCATATGCTTCCATTGTCAATTCCTTTGGTCGACTGTGAAACTAAGTTTCCTGACATGCATGTTCCGAGTAGAGGCCGTTTATTTGCCTGTAAATAAATTCAGGAGATGCAATCAATTTGTGATAGGAAAAGAAAGGTAAACAGTCATGTGCTTATAAAGCAGAAATTGGAGAAAGGTTAGAACGGTCACCTCAAAAATCTCTTAGGCACCTTGCACAAGAAACTGGCATTTTGAAAGCTTCAACATGGAAAGTAATAAAGCTTTTAAAACTCAAACCATACAAAGTCACTGTTGCCCAGGAATTGCTATCTCGTTATCACCAGAGTCGGGTAAATTTCTGTAGCTGGATTTTGAGGAATGTTAATGATGGCACAATTGATCCACAGTTAATACTGTTCAGTGACGAAGCATAGTTTCATTTACATGGTCATGTGTCATCACAACACAACAAATATGCTACATACAAACCCAATTTTGTTCTTAAACTCTTTGCATGATCAATAAATTGGGGTATCATGCACAGTATATGGATACAGAATAATAGGGCCTATTTTTGTGAGTGTACCATAAATGCAGAAAGATAAAGAAATAACTAGCACCATGTTTTGAACAGCTAACAAACATTGACTGTCGGTATGGATATTTCCAGCAGGATTCTGCCACCATGCTGATGAATCGTTACAATTTACTGTGTGAATTTTTGTATTCAGAATCATAAGTAAGGTTTGTAGCCCACTCAGTCCCCTAAACTTATGGCATGTAATTTTTATTTATGGTACAACTTGAAAAATAAGGTATATAAAACTAATCCTAGGAGAATTAAAACAAAATATTGGGACAGAAATTAACCTATTTCAGAAGCTCAGCTAATTTGTGTGAAGGAAAATTTTCTCAGAAGATGCTGTAGATATATTTGAAGCAGGAGGACAGCATTTTCAGCATCTCCTGTGGTAAGATGTTTTGTATTTATTCTAATAATTGTTAATGTGATTAGAGATTTTATTAGAGTTCCACACATGTATGACTGAATGATGAGCCATACAACTGCCAGCCAAGTGTACAGGAGACAGACCGTGCGTCTGATGGTCAAACTTTGTAGCATGCTTACTCTAGTAATGTCAGTGGTAGCACTATTGGTATATATATATGTGTGTGTGTTTGTGTGAATAAATTAAGAAACTCGTCAATTTTACTTAGACATTGTGCTTTGATATGGCAAAATTGTTTTTATTCCAAGCACTATTACTGCTCTCTTTGAAGATACTTAAATATTTTTAATAATATTTCCCTGGCAGGGAAGAAACTCTGCTTTAATGAGAGGGGAAATCCGGCCTGTTAATTTGAATCCTGGGAATTTTCTGTTGGCACCATAAGTGAAACTCAAACATCTAGCACTTCCCTGGGATAGATCTACCCATCGTACAAGTGGAACTGCATACCAATCTCCCATTTTCAGCTGCATGTGTCTTATACTGCCTTTTTTTCCCCTTACACGAAGATAGACACACTATTCATTTCTGATTTAATTACATGTACCTGCTGGATTCCTGGAACTTCCAACACCTCTTTCCAGGGTCTGTCCTCATCAATTTTCTTTGTAAGCTGATTCTGGGATGCAGCACTTTGGGTGAAGAGATTCAGTTGAATTTTGAGCAATTTGTGAGTGATTCATACAGATCTGCCTCACCAGTGATTTTGCTCACACCCCCATTTCACCCGTTGTGCCGTTTCCATGGCTTGTAGCAAAATATTTTGATGAAAATGATTTCCCATAATTCCAAGTGAATGCAGATAAAAGCCTAACCATATATATCTTTTTTGAATTCTGAGGATGGACAATCACTGTAAATAATATTGGGAGCTTCATTTTTTGTTGCAGTACTAAACAGTTCTTAATACAGCTTAGTTACACATGTGTAAATAGTGTCCTTGTTCGTATCTTTGTTGTCTGAGCAGGTGAGGTAACTCTTAAATGCATTGCCTTCAAATGCCACAACAGTGAACAGTTACACAAGAGGTAAGCTTGTCACTTTCAAAAGAGCAAATTGAATTCTTTTAACGCTAACATGTTCTCTAAGTTTAGGTAATTCAACAATGATCATGTATATGACCTCTTCTGCAAAGCTTTCTTTTGTTGTTTTTTTCATTTTTTGTATGTCACACAGAGAGAGATTCACTTAATTTACCTCCTCAGCAAGCATCACAATTATTGCTTCAATAGTCTTCAAATCATGTCTGCAGAGAACATGAGACTATTGTGAACCATCATCCCTTTAACATTAGCCTAAAGTCCTGCAATGATCTCTGTGAATCTTTCAGAAATTTTGTAAACGGTACTTGTGCTTTTTCAGATAGTACTTCCTTATTCCCCTTTTCTTTCCATTTTCCTGTATGATCATTTCATCTTTCATTTTATGCATAGTATTTACAATATCAGACCTAAAGTAAAGTAAACTTCAGATTTATGTGCATTAGAGTTATTTTGTGACATGAGGCTTCTATTCATCTCAGTTTCTAATTTTACACCAATTCTTTTTGTGGGAGAATATGGCAGATTTCCCAGAAGACTGGTGTTTTATAAGGCTTGGTTCTTGACTCTGGAGATAGAGTAGATGTGCTTTCTTGCTGCTGCCTTTTGTTTTTTCTGTTCATTCTTTTCGTTTCTGCAGCTATCTCTCTCTACCTTTTTTTTTTTTTTTCTGTTGTATTCTCCACCCTTCTATTACTTACCATTTCAGTGCACCTAATTTCAGCGACTTTGTACGAGGGCCAGTGTTTTTGTTGTTGGTAAATTATTATTATTATTATTATTTTTTTTTTTTTTTACTAAGTTATATGAACAATTTGGATTTGGTACAGTTCATCAAATCTTCTTCTCCAATCCATTGCAGTAGCAATTCTTAAGTCAACCAATTACAGTACTGCTGCCTTTTGCAAAATGGCTGATATCGATGTTCATATTAGCCAGCATTCTGTCACTGAATTCTTGTATGCAAAAGAAAAAAACATGCATGTACATATGTGAAAGACTGAAAATGTTGTATGATGATGCAACAATGGATGTCAGAACTGTTAGAAAATGGTTCATTGCAGTAAAGAAGCTGAAGGGCAAACATCATTGGTTAATGGGGAGTGAAGTGGCATGCTGATGACTGCAATGACTCCATGCAACATTGAACAAATGGATGAGACCATTCAGTGACCATGGGCAACAACAGATTGTGTCACATTACATCCCTAAGTAAAGACAGTGTGGTAACAATTAAACAACTGGGGTACTCATAAGTTTGTTCACAGTGGGTACCAAGATCAGAATAAGGAGACAAGAAGTAAAAATAAAGTTCACAGTAAATTATATATTAGTGTTCTTAGGTATCAAAATTATGAAAACAATGCCAAATTAAAATTTGGAATTTGCAGGAAGGAAACCCAGATGGATAATAGCATAAAATCAAATAGTTTCAACCACATTTAACAGCTTGATCAGACTAGTAAAGATACCACTGAAAAATCCAGAATACAATGAAGAGCTTAACCACAGCATGGATGTAACAGAAGATAATGGATTTAGCAAAGAAATGGTGAACAGTAAATTGCAGAGAATTAAAAGAAAAAACATCTCATGAAAGATAAAGTTGTTGTTCCACCCATGGATTACTCAAAAGATTCTTAATAATTACAATATAATTTTAGCATCCCAGAATAAATTCAGCTTCAAAAACCTCATCTATTTCAGCAATTTAAATAAAACTAAAAACTACAGAAAATCAAGGCATATACAGAATCAGTTGCAAAGAAATATAGGAATCAACCTGAAAGAACTTTGGTCATGTAATAGATAAGCACACCAAAAAATCAGTTTCAGCTTATATTCAGTATGAAGAACATGAAATAGAGCACAACATTCGCCTTCTAAAAGGTTGAATTAGTACTGGGGGGGGGGGGGATATGTATGGAACCATTCAAAACCAGGCAATGAACTTTGATCTCCCACTAGAAGAAAATTTGCTGTTGAAGAGAAGAAGCCACCACTACATATGACTCACCTGCATCCAGTAATTGTGTGCAGCTGGTTGTAGGACAGGTCCTACGTTACCGGTTCTACTTGTAAGTGACAATCTTGATGAAGCCTTGTGTAAGACAACCCATAGTACATTACTATTAAATGAATTTAGCAATATATCACTTCCAATTCATTATTATTATTAGCATATGACGATAAGTTTGAATCAACTGTACAATATAGCCAACATGCATGAAGCCACAACTGTCAAGTGTAAGGTTGGGTTATAAAATGGTTGCATTGACAATTTCCCTTGTGCATTCATAGTATTAACAAAATTAGGTAATTTGTCTTAAAATGAGTTAGAAACTCCTTGCATATTCATATTTCCTCTTGCAGACAAATTATATGCTTTGTCTTCTCTAAGTTACTAGTCTTTATTAAATTAGCTGATGGTAAGTGTAGAGCTTTTGCCCCAAATTATAGCGTGACTTGTTAAAATTTAAAAATGCTGAAGATTACAGTTCAGGTTGTCTGGGTTGATATATATATATATATATATATATATATATATATATATATATATATATATATATATATATGCAATACTATAAGCTCAGTAAATTTAGTGGACTTTTTTTTAGCTAAATTTCTTGATAGTTACTCTTGCCAAACTATATCAGAAGCAAAAAGGTTTGCAAAAAAATATTGTGCATACCACTGTGATGTGAGGGTAGAGCCTGTTTCAAGATGTCTCATATGGAAATTTAATGAGTCGGTTGCACAAGTTCTTTTTCCCTTATTTAAAGAAGATAACTGTATCTAAAACCTTATTTGAGCATCATTTTATTCAGTGTTTGAAATGGATTAAACAGCATTGGGGTTTTAAATGATTAAAAAAAAAAAAACTTGTGGGCCAAGTATACTTCTTTGCTACCTTGTACACACAACATATTTGTTAAATTTCTGGGATGTCACTGTATGGGTGTATCAGTGAGCATTAGGCCTATATTACACTATCACATTTCTGTGTCACAGAGTGTGATAAAACCTTGGATCACATGTTATGAGCACATTTAAACTGTCTAGATTATTACACTACGTCAAAGCTTTTATCACAGTGTTAAAAAAGGATAACCTAAAGCATGAGCTGTAGCTGTGGTTCCTATTTTGTTGTGTCTAAGATATGAGTGTGTCATTACAGTGAATATTAATAATAAATTTAGTGTAACTTTCAATTACATTCATCTGCAATATTTTCTATCACCTAACCTAAAACTTAACCTCAATAAGTTTCTTAAAGAGCATTAATGAATACTACATTCATGAGTATTAATAAGAAAGACAGCAGCTCATAATAACTTCATGCTGTTCTTCTAAATATTGGCTTCTCAACCCAATTAATTATTTCCTCACATCATTTGCCATATATCCTTGTGCTTCACTAATGGCTTCTTCTATGCTTTTATATATTTGCAGTGTTTTGTTTCTATTTTTATAGTGATAATGTTTCGAATTGTACAGCATTTTATGTGGTTAATAATAGGAAGAGAACATTTTGGCTGAGGCCACTGAATATGTGCAATGTCTACCATTTTCTTTTCTAATCACAGATGTGTATTTGTGATAACTTTTATCACAAAAGTATGTCACAGCTAGATGTCAAAAGATGCTACATTACACTGTAAAATATTTTCTTATATTTATTTGATCAGATTTATGTGACACAGAAATGTGATGGTAATATAGGCCTTATTTTAATTCCATAAGAAACATGTAGCATATATTCAGTGCTTTAGCGAGATCTGTAATTTTTGTAAAAAATAAAAATGGTGTGTTATTTATGGACGCTCTTTAACTACTCTGGTTCTCCGCGTCCCATTCTAAATTGGGCGTGAAAGACCATTTAATTTGGCTCAGAGGCCTCTATCAGGCTTGAGGTATGTTTACATACTGTAAATCTACGACACGAGACCAACGGCTTTACTTCCCTTCCAAAGGCAGCCATACTAAGGATTTTTACACCCGAAAAAATCCATCGTCCTCCGATGGGTTTGAACCTGCGACCTTGTGTGTATAAAGTCAGCATGGTAACATATTTTTTGTAGTAGGAATTTCTCTCTTAATGGTTTACCAATTATGTAAGTCATCCAGAAGAGGACTATAGAGGCCCAAGCGACCACATGTGAGATATGTAGTGGACAAAACAGGGCATGTTTTCTCCAGTTTCCCCCTGCCATCACATCCCACCAGTGCTCCATCTTCATTCCATGCATCATGAGTGTCATCTCCTGCGGTGCCATACGTAGTAAAAGCAGACAATAAACCGTATTAAAAAATTCAGAGGCTATTCCCAGAAATTGCAAGATATACATACATTTTATTTGACATGAAAATATCTTCATGATATTTAATAAAAATCAATTAAAGCCATTTTTGAGAAAATTGGTTTTCAAAAGAAAGTCAGTTTTCTATGTAAAGGATAATTTGGTGTGGGTGGGTTTTCTTGAAATTGTTGCCTTCTTAGAAGATGGTGAAATAAAGTATTAAGTTTGATATTTAACCAACTTTTCATTTTTGAGTTATACTGTTCACACACATACATGCACATAGCCTTTTTCTAAACCAGAGGCTCTCAAAACCTATATTTCTGGTGAAACCGGAAAATTGAGTTTTTGGGTGGTATACAATACCTTCCGTACTTATAGGTAGTATACACAGTGAAAATTGATTACCCAAAATATTAAACAATTTTATTCATAATGAACCCTACTTTAAAAAATCTGATGTGTTCCATTCAGGTGGCTTTCTCTAGCTTTTCGGCAAACAAATTTTTCTTACTAAAGATTATTCTTTTATCTATCTTATGCTAATTGAGATAAACATTAATAGAGTTGGTGTTATTACTTGATACTTTGTAAGTAGAAGGAAGTAAGGAACACTCTAGACTAAACCAATAGCCAAACCTTATAAAAGCTGTTTGCTATGTGAAACAATTGAAATTCCATTCTCTTTGCTTTCCAGGAGTAAGTGAAAGAGAGGTGAAAAGAACCGTATGAGAAAAGTTTAAGCAAAACAATAGCACTTATTATCTCAAAAAGGTTAACTGTACAAAAAAAATTTACATGATATAAATTGAGATCTACTAGAGTTTTTGTAGCAAGTTTTGTCTATTTCTTACAGTTTACTAGATATACAAAAGTCATCTCCAGAATTATCAATCCAGGCTATTCCCAGAAAAATCAGGATATACATTTTGTGTGCCATAAAGATGACAAATATCAAAATTATCAGCAAAAAACAAACAAACAAAAAATGTTAATCAAAATTTGAGAAAATTACAATTTTCAAAACATGTTCTATGTAAAGGGTAGTTTGAGATGGGAGGATTTTCTTGAAAATCTTTGTACCTTATCCTTGGGAGACACTAAACTTAAATACCAAGTATAATATTTAAAAGACTTATCATTTTTAGTTATGTTGTTCACAGACACTTGCACTGGCATTATTCTAAAAATGCTTTTGGAGGGGAGGGGTTTAAGGGGTCTCAAAACATATTTCTGGTGAAATCTTGGTATCAAATTTTTGGGTGGAATACAATACCTTCTCAATTTATGTACGTTGTACGTAGGTGCTAGAGAAAATAAAAACATTGTTGGTATTTGCAGGTAGAGTCGCCATCACGATTGTAGGTAGTAATTGACAAATAACGTGCAAGTTGGGGAAGTTAGGGGAAATGCTACATTGCAACCTTTTCTAGAGAGGGGTGAAGGGCGATATTCGCAAGCAGGTGGCAGTTGGCATGAACCAAAAAGTAACACATTCTTGACTGTGAAGAACACAACGTTTTTCTTTGCTTCAGCCATCGTCAGAACTATTAACAAACTATTCACTACCTTAATTCAATTCTTATTCACTACCTTGCTAACACACAAAAGAGTAGATTTATAACTTAATTTCACTGTTAAACTTCAAGGTAAGTTCCCACTAACATGAACTGAAACGCACTGCACCTGATTGGTTGGAAAGCACGTGACTATGATGTCATTGGATATTTTTCTACTGCGCATCCACCTTTATTCATGACGGGCACTCTAGTTTGAGCATGTTGCATATCAACAGATCACTTCAGTGTTATGAAAATTCTCAAGTGAAGTACACTTCATAAGCAGTAAAACAAAAATCTAATTTGCATTGCTTGTAATGCAAACTAGGCAGCAATGCTGCTAATTGAATATAGAATGAACAGGTACTCAAGATAAGGGGTTCTTCTAATACCTTCAGCTGTGTATTACTTTTAAGTTTTGGTTTCAAATCAGAAAGTAGTTATGCAGTCAGTTAACAGTGCTGATCATAATATTGTTGCCATCTACCTAGTGTAGCCATAAATAGTTACAAACTTTTGACACACACTGTACAACTGATTTAAAACTCCATGGTCTTCTCATCCCTTCATAATATTTAAAGTCTTTTTACTTAAAATCTAAATTCAATTTAATAAACATAAAACAGAATTTACTTACAGGTAATGTTTGTACATTATAGAGCTATACTCATTTTAATAATCCTTATTAAATTACAATTAAATCCTGCTGCCAGTGTTCACATGTCAACCTTGAACTATTGAAAGAGGAAGCAGTTAGCTCCAGGTTTCAACATGGAATGGGGTGATTGAGAAAATTGTGTTGCTGTCTTGGCGTTGCATTAAGTTGGAAAATTGGCAAGTGTCATTTTCAAGATGCTACAAAAGCTGAAAATCAATATGTATGTGCACTGGACCATTGAGTGATTCATTGCAACTGAGGCTGCGAAGGATCATCTGAGAAAGGGTGTCTAAGCAGTGGCAGGACTCCAGAAGCAAAAAAAAAAGAAAAAAAAGCAGTGAGACCCGGTGCAGAAGCAGGCTATCTTGTCCCGTGAAATGAACATTTCAAAAAGTTTGATGTCCAGGCTTCTGTCAGAGGACCTTGAAGGGCTTATCGTTGAGGTAGAGGACATTATCTTGATGTACACCTAAAGAACGTGAGAGTGCTTAAATATTGACATTTTCTGCAGCGTTCTGCACAAAATGGTTATTAGAACATCCTCTTCACCAGTGAAAAAGTATTCACTGTTGTAGAATCTTTCAATGTGCAAAACAGGTTCATGCATTGTCTTGGGAAGCCAGTAATATGGTTCCTAAGTTCAGAGGCCCATCATCCCTCCTCAGTGATGGTGAGGTGGGGGTTGAGTTATTTTAGCACTACCTAGATGCATTTCTGCAAAAATGGCATTAACACCAGCACCAGAGTGTACGAAAACCCCATTTTGGAGCCTGTTGTCAAGAATTTGAGTGGCACATTGTTTCAAAACCAACCTGGACTTTCCAGCAGCATTCTGCTCCAACCCACAAGGCTAGGTTAACTCAAGGGTGGCTTCAGCGCCATGTCCCTGACTTCATTTCACCTGAAGATTGGCCCTGTGGCAGTCCAGACCTGAATCTTTTGGACTGCCTGTCGACTGTGGTCACTGTTTGAGGGCATCCTCTGCAAGAAGAGACACCCCAATGTTGGAAGTTTAAAGCATTCCTTGTTGTCAGCAGAGGTAGATTTTTCCCTGGATGTGATGTGATCTGCCATAGACAGGTGGCCACAACATCACAGCACCTGTTTCAGTGCAAAAGGTGGCCATTTTGAAAAGTGATTGTTGCTGTATGTAATGAATGTCTGTAAGTACAACATACTAAAAGCAAATTAAAAATATCTTTCAAGGTATTTACATTTTTCACTTTTTAAGTTATAGCAGTGTTTATGGCTTGACTAGGTAGTGATGCAACTAGAAAGTTGACTAAAGATGGATCCGAGTGAGCAAGTTGTACAGTAGCATTGATTTTACAGAACAAAAGTCTCTAACCTCTTAACCTTGCAGCCCTGACCAGTGCATAACAACACCTTTATTCCAGTTTTCAAAAGACACAAGAAATGTAATATAGGGCTGTGCATTTAGTGATTTTATTGTGAAACTGTTAATGTGCATTTAGTGATTTTATTCTGAAACTGTTTATTATACCTACTATTTATATTAAGCGAGATGGATTGATTATCCATCATTTCTGGTTAACAGTTGACCTCACCTCCTATATTATAAAGGCTGTAGTTAATTGAAGAAAGCATCACATTCTCAAATGAAAAAATCTGATGTGCTCCATTCACATTACTCTCTCCAGCTGTTCCACAAACAACTTCCCTTGCAAAATATAAACTTTTTATCTACATCATGCTAATCAAGATAAACAGTGCCAGAATTGGTCTTATTACTTGCTTCTTTTAAGTGAAGGGAAATAAAAGTATACACTAGACCAACGGTTCCCAACCGGTGTGCCCCGGCACCCTAGGGTGCCGTGTGATTGGCTAAGGGGTGCCGCGAGATATTGAGATAAACAAAAAAAAATACCTTCTACTGAAGCCTTAAGTCTTGTAAGGTCTTGAAATAAAATAAGTCAAATCAATTACTCTCATGCACGGCAGATGGTGATCGTGCTCGATTCATTTCAATAATTCAGTTATACTAGTATCCCACAGATGGCATTACAGCTATACCCTGCTAAACATTCCCGAGACTACTCGCTTCCTCACGAACATTCCCGAGACTTCGACAGATGAATATATAAAAGTGTACGCCACTTGGCGCTTTCAGTTGTCTTCCTCGCGTTGATTCACAGTGTTTAGCTATGGATAAGTTCATTGTTAAACGTAAACGCCAGGACAGTGAAAGTGAACAGTCGGCTCCTACTGCTTGATTTAAGAAGCCAAATCTTACAGTTTCTCCCGGACCGTCGAATTCACCACATAAAGAAGACAAACGAAAGAAAAGAACATACCAGGACAGTTACTTAGCGTATGGATTTAAGTGGAATAACAACAAGGAAAACCCTATCCCTGTGTGTTTAGTTTGTTGCGAAACACTTAGCAACGAGGCCATGATACGTAGCAAACTGAAGCGGCATCTTACAACAAAGCATCCTAGTGTATCACGGAAAACTGTAATGTATTTTTCACATATATTAGAAGGGGAGAAGAAAACAGCTGTGCGAATGGTAAAGAGAATGACCATAGGTGATACTGCTCTTGAAGCCTCATTTAAAGTAGCAGAACTGATGGCTAAAAAAAAGAAACCTCGTACTCTTGGAGAGGAAATCATTGGCCCTGCATGTCAAGTTATAGTTTCAACAATACTTGGCGAAGGAGCAGCTAATCAAATTTTGAAAGTTCCTCTGTCCAACAACACAATCAGCCGCAGGATATCTGAAATGTCATGCAATATCAACGAACAAGTCACGGAGAAAATAAAAACTTATAGAACGTTTGCTTTGCAAGTAGATGAGAGTCTCGATATTGGTGACAAACCGCAACTCCTTGGTTTTATCAGATATATGGATGAAAAAGATATTAGTGAACAGTTTCTGTTATGTAGACCGCTGGAGACTACAACCACAGGCCATGATATTTTCGTTTCTATTAATTCCTATCTCAATGACCATGATCTTTCATGGAAAGACTGTTGTGGTATATGCACAGATGGTGCACCATCTATGTCTGGGAAAATTAAAGGTTTTACTGCCAGAGCTCTCAATGAAAATCCATCCATTATTATAACTCACTGTTTTCTGCATAGAGAGGCATTAGTCGTGAAAGCGTGTAATGAAGATTTTGCGGAAGTGTTTAACCAAGTTGTGAAAATGGTGAACTATATGAAGTCTCGACCTTTAAAGTGCAGAATTTTTGAACAGTTATGTCGCGCAACGGATGCAGCTCATACCTCTTTGTTACTTCACACAGAAGTAAGGTGGTTGTCGTGGGGTCGTGTATTGAACCAGTTTCTCGAACTTAAAGAACAGCTAAAAACTTTTTTTAAGGATGAAAATCAAGACACATTTCATGAGCTCTTACTAAGTGATTCTTGGTGTTTTGAACTGTCGTATCTGGCAGATATTTTTCATAAGCTGAATGAACTGAATGTTTCGATGCAGGGTCGACATGAAACAATAATCTCAACCAATAAAATGAAAGGTTTTAAAAGAAAACTTAGTTCTTGGAAGTCTGCAGTTCAAAAAGGAGATTTGTCGAACTTTCGATCTCTTCTTAATGTGGCAGGAGATAAAGATCTGGGTAAGCTGAAAGACCGCATTTGTGATCACTTAGTCAAGATTGCAAGATGCAATAGATGCGTACTTTCCAACTATTTCCACTACGAATCTCGACTGGGTTGTCTCACCATTTGATTTCGTAGGTAGTGCAGAGGAAATAGATTTCACTGCTTGCGAATGAGATGAATTTATTGATCTTTGCGCTGATTCCACACTCAAAGGTAAGTTCACCAAGAGTGAGGCGTCGGTGGCTAGTTTTTGGCTTCAACGGAGAGAGGAGTACCCTAACCTAATGAAGAAAGCAATTAACGCACTTTTGCCCTTTTCAACATCCTGTCTATGCGAGCAAGCCTTCTCTGCTATGGTGACAATAAAATGCAAAGCAAGAAATAGACTGAATAACCTTGAGGATGATTTGCATGTTTCACTGTCAACTGTAAGACCCGACATCACATATCTGTGTTCTAAGCATCAATCACAAGTTTCACATTAATCATTAATCGAACAAAATTTATTGATGTATTTTTACTCAGTGATTGTAGTAAAGTTTACTGTATTATGTTATGATGTACGTTATTATTATTATATAATATTTCAATAAATTAACATATTAAGCTTAAGTTTCTTTTAATTCAAGGAAGGGTGCCCCTGGTGTTTAATGTTATTCCCAAGGGTGCCGTGAACTTCAAAAGGTTGGGAAACACTGCACTAGACTAAAGGTCGTTATGTGAAACAATTAAAGTTGGTTCTCTTTGCTTGTTAGGAGTAAATAAAAGAGAGGCGAAAAGAAAGATGTCTTCCATTTGTATACCTTAAAACTGAAACCAATAACTTGTAATATCTCGAAAACAGTTAACTCTACAAAAAATGTGTATGACATAAATTGTGTTTTAATGAGATATACGTTTATTGTGTAATAAGCGTTTGTCCATCTCTTAGAGTTTACCGGTTATATAAAAGTCATCCAAATGAAGAGGTCTTCAGAGGCTACTCCTAGAAAATTCAAGATATACATTTTGTCATGAAAATATCTTAAACATGTGATACTTTAATATAAATTGTGAGAGCCATTTTTGAAAAATGTTCCAATCAAAGGGTAGTAGGGGTGGAGGGATTTTCTTGATAATCTTTATCACATCAGAAGATATTGAACTTAAACTACTAAGTTTGGTATTTAACCAACTTTTCGTTTTTGAGCTTATGCTACACACACACACACACACACACACACACACACACACACACACACACACACACACACACACACATGGAAACATTTCTTGAAAATGTATTTCCAGTGAAAACTGTATCAAATTTTTTTAAGGAATGCAATACCGTCTCTATCCACTATGTACATTGTACATGCAGGTTAGAGAAATTAAAGAAGGTATTGTGAATCTTATGATCCCAATCAGTGAAGCTGTTCAAACTTTTATTTTCCAAAATGGTTTCCTGGCATAAAATATGGCAAATAAGTTAGCAGTATTGATGCTGTTTTGTTAAATAGTATTAAAATATTTTAGTGCCAAGCAGTATATTATATGCTGGGAATAACTGGTTTATTACAAAATAAGATGTGTTGACTTCCAAATAGGCAACACAATCATTTTCAGAAACAGAAACCTTATGGAATAAAAGTTCTGTTTTACTCAATGTTTGTTTCAGCAACAATTTATCTCTCTTGCAGATTTGGTGAACATGGAGGCTCTTACTGTACCTTGGCATCTTTCAGTGACAAAGAGAACGTAAACTTGATTGATAAGCAGTTGGAGAAGATTGAAGATATGGCAAAGGAATCAAAATTGCAGGTACCAAATTGTTTATACTATTTTTATGAATGAATTATTTATTTTAAGACAATATTACAAGTACAGTTGAACCTGATTTATGCATTTATCAAGGGAACGAGGGAAGATTACTTATAACTCAGAATTACAACTGGATTTTGATAATGCATCATACGTATTAAAATAAAAAAGGCAATACAGGGGCCTACGTGTGCAAAATTTTACAAACAACAAAGATACGTACAAAAAAAAAACATTATTTTGAACTTATGCTGCTTTAAAGAAATCAGTTAATTTAGTTTGTTTCACTGTTCTTGCACTAAGTGCATAAACCTAATTTTGCAAACTTTTTAATGAATTTAGAGCTTTTTCACTACCATTTTAGTACTGATGTAAAGCCTACACACATTTATTGCACTTAACATTATACTCTCCTTAGACATTATCATTAGTGCCATGCTGTGTTCACTCAGACTTGGGCTAATTTCATAGAATGTTTATTTATCATTGTTGCAGGTGATCCCTTTAAGCTCAAGCAATCAGCGCCAGGTAGGGACAAGTGGTAAGAAGCTTCATGGTAATAGCGGTAGCAGTCCAAAACAGAACAAATCTGGACCACGACCCAACAAGAACTGGGGAGTTAATGGTAGCAACATGGGAGGAGGTTTCCATCATCCTCTTCAGCCATGGTACAGTTTGATTCCATCACATTGGCTCTCTCCATCCCCTCCTCCATACCACCAGCATCAGCTGCTAAGATCTCCTCCTGGTGGAAAATGGAATGGTCATGTCTCCCCTCAGCGATACCATTGGCAATCCAACAACCATCACAACAACCACCACCATCATAACAATAATAAGGCTGCTGTCAAAGTATAAACAAATTCGGTAACTGCTATTGCTACCAGCTACCTGGATGTGAGGCAAATTATATTTTAATTACAAAAGTTTTGTATTATGTATTTCATCAGTGTGGCTTGTAAACTTTTAATTTCGTAAGTAAATATTGCCTATTGCAACAAAAACTGATTAGGTATTAGATTTTTTATAACATGCATGACACAAACTATTTAAGGAGTTGAGAAGTAATTTTTACTAACGGTCAGTTGAATTTGCTAGAGTAGCATGATATTAAATATATTTCCTCTATGCAATTTGTAAAACCTAATTGTTTTAAATTGTTATTTGATGCTATTGCACATGATATGGAAACGGAATAAGAGATTATAGACCTTATTTTTAAAATATAATGTAACAAATGAAAGCAAAGGAACAATTTTGGTTGGTTATGGTAGTTCATATTAGAGTCATCATAATATGCTGTACCTGAAAGATGTTGTCTTCCCTTCAGGTAGCTGGTATTCCACACAAATCTGTACAAATGCAACTTAACTGTTCATCAGTTTTAAGACAAGCAAAATGTTTAATTGTAATCCAGGATTTTGTGTAAAAGCACAATTTCATGTATTCACAAACTAAACCCCACCTCCCCTCTTTCATAGCTGTTTCTTCACTGAATGCATTGTTCAATAAAATGAATTTGAATATATGGCACGATCTTGTTTCAGGTCTTATTTTTAGGAAATTTGATCTTGAATGTTTGCTGAGAAGTAACTGCCAATGGTTTTTGGCATTCCCATTATTGCTTATGCCCTCCTTATTTTTGCACAAATAATTTCTAAGTATGTAATGTGGTGTCTGCAAGAGGAATTTTAAGTCTGTTGAACTATATTAATTTGTGAATGATTTGAAGTGTATTGAAACATGTTTACTGATAGGAAATTTTGTATAGTTTGCTAAATAAGTGTGATTTTAGGCCAGTGGCTACCAGAGGTAACATGGCACAGAAGATAAAAAAAAAAAGCTTTGTCTTTGTGGTGGTTGTGATTACCCTTACTTTGGTAAGCCAAGATTTTAAGTGCACTGCTGCATTTTAATGTCGGCAGTTGCAACATGGCCATACAATAAGTTCCTTGACTCTCGTTAATTTCTGGTAACCCCTTGCAGTCACCACAATATCTGTAAACTGTTGTAACAAGGAAGCTGGAGGAATTTATGATATGTGAAAGCTGTCACATTCCAACAAAGCGTGGATAGTTTTCTTCCAGGTTTCTTAAGTGTGAAAACATTTTGCTTTTATAAGTTCTGACTGTTGTTTAGCAAACTATAGAGCTTATATTCCTTCTAAAGTTTTTATTGTGAAAATGGCAAAGAGAAAAAGTGGTGCTGCTTAAGAGCAACTTCCTTCAAGTGTGTGCAAATTTACGTTGGTTTTTTTTTTCTTCTCTTTATTGTTTATTTTAAATATTATAAGCTGCTGTAGTAAAAGTCAAAATATGGAGAAATATTTGAGAGAATGTTAAATGTATATAAATATGATATTTTAATGTGAAACCAAAGATTATTCCTTGAAGGGAGTAGCTCGAATGTTATTCAGATATGAGATTCTGGATGTTGGTTTTCTGTGCTTGGTGTCCATAAGAAACTATGTTGATTAGTTTTGCACACATGTAGCAGTATTGCATAACGAGGAGGATAAGTTTTGGTCTTGCTATTACTGCTGTTCTACATTTTAGCTGTCATATCTTCGGAGTATAACCCCAAATGGTGTTTTAAATATAAAATGATAGTCACCAAAAGGGTAATAGTCGCACCTTTTCTTGTGAACATGATCTCCAGTAGTATTTTGTCCCTCTGGTCAACGACAGCATGAGTCATATGTCTAAATTGCATCTAACCACTTTTTCTGGGCATTTAACTACTGTACTGACATTAATGTTTTGTAATTGATCACCAAGTATGTGTATAGTTTATTGCCATTATAAAATTTGAATACATGTCTTTCTAAATATGTGAGGTTTATTTTTAAGAGAAGTATGAATGTATGGTATTTGACCTTATTTGTAGATGTTAAATTTTCAGAGTCAAAGCCGTTGTATTCTTTGAGAACCTACTTTTCTTGTAAAATCTCGTGTTAAATGTATGAGCTTTTGACCTTAGAATCATGTTGCAAGAATATAACTTGGTCATACATTCTGAGCTATTTAATTTATTTTCAATATTTTGAAATCTTCATAAGTAAGGCTTTAGAAGTATCAACTATCAGTTTAGTAAAATATGATTGCAGTGAACTTATTTGATTCTTGTCTTACACAATCATTGCCATTTATGTAGCATCTCTTTTCTTATGGCCCTTTGAAACAGATTATTTAGTCATTTAATGCTCTATGGTGACCTTAATTTTACTTTCAATGATTTTCTGGGAGAGGTACGAAGAGTCCACTTGATGAAATAAAATTTCTTTTGTTTGTTGATCAGATTAGAGACTATAAATATAATTAAATATTGAAATATAAAAGATATTATATTGTATACCATTTGTCTGTGTAATATAGAGAATAGTTTTGCATCATAATGATATGTTTTCTTTCAAACCACTACCATCTCCTTACACAACTTAGGATAAGAATTTTTAACTATACTGCTTGAATAAGGTATAGGAAGTATTGCATTGGAGTCAAAAGTTAACCTTGAGATCTCGGAAATTAGCATTAAATCAGTGGTGGCTTAAACATTACTTCCCAAAATTGTTCATTATATGCTGCAACTACTAATACCACATATTTTACTCAAGTAGATAATCAAATTTTGAGCCACCACAAATTTAAATTTTGCAAATAGAGCAGCATATTATCATATCTTTTACACACGTATTTACTTTCTCACTACATATAGTAAGAAGAGGAGGTATTACATTCCACCCAAAATTTTGGTGTCAAGATTTCACCAGAAATACATTTTTAAAACCTCCTGAACCCCAAAGAAAAACTTTTTCCATTCTCTACCGTTTACATACAATATATATATAGTATATAGAGAAGGTATATTTCACCCAAAAATTTAATTCTGAGATTTCACCATAAATACATGTTTTGAGGTCAAGTTCAAGCAACATGTAAAAATATGCAAGAAAATCCCCCACCCCAAGAAAACTTTTACATGAACCATACTGATTTTCATTAAAATATGTGTCTAAGGTAGTTTTATGGTAAATGAAATTGTGTATTGAATTTTCTGGAAATAGCCTTTTGAAGCCCTGTTCACTCTGGTTTATTTTAGCATAACTGGTAAATCATGAGAGAGGAAAAATCATGCTGCACAAAAAATGTAGATTTTGTTAAATTACACAGTTATTAAATTTATGAGTCAAGGTGTAGACACTTATTTCCTCACTTATTGTTTTTTTTTTTAAACAGGACATGTTTCAAAAGCCTTTGCTTTTATCCTCAGCTGTATTTTAAGTTATGGCTAATACATTTTTACTTTCTCTATATGCACTATGTACATAATGTATAGAGAAGGTATTGCACTCCACCAAAAAATTCAATACCGAGATATCACCGGAAATATATGTTTTAGGGCCCCCCTATATCCAAAGAAAGTATTTTCAGAAAAAGGTCCATGTGTTGGTGAACACAATAACTCAAAAACGAAAAGTCAGTGAAATACCAAACTTGGTATTTAAGTTTAGTATCTTCCATGGATGCGACACGAAGATTTTGAGAAAAATCCCCCCACCCTAAACTACCCTTTACATGGAACTTTTTTCGAAAATTCTGATTTTCTAAAAAATGGCTAACGATTTTGATTAAAATATTGAATATTAAAGATATTTACCTGACAAATAAAATGTATATTTTGAATTTGTCTAGGAATAGCCTCTGAAGACTACTTTATTCTGGGTCAAGTTTACGGAATTTTGCATAACTGCTAAACCGTAAGAGATGGACAAAAACTTACCACACAACAAATGTAGAGCACTTTAAAACACACAATTTATGTTATATACATTTTTTTCGTGGAGTTGATAGTTTTTGAGATGTTCCTTGTTTTTTGTTTCAGCTATAAAAACATACTTTCCTTTGTGAACTCCTGTCCATACAAACAAAGAAACTTCAGTCACATAGCAACCAGCTTTTGACTATCAATTTAACCTATGGTACTTCCTTATATCGCTTCTGCTTACAAGGAAGCAAGTAATAAGACTATTTCTGCTATTTTTTTCTCTATTAGCATGAAGTAAATATAAGCATAAGATTTTTAACAATAATTTGTTGCAGAAATGTAGAGAAAGTCATGTAAATGGGACACGTCAGATTTTTAGTTTTGTGGAGTTAACTGTTTCCGAATATTCCTAGTTATGGCTTTTAATTTTAAAGTACTTATACATATGTGAAAAAAAATTTATATCAATAAAGGTGAAGCAGATAGTAAAATTAGTTCTTGTAAGAATCGTTTGTTGCAGAAAAGGTAGAGAAGTCATGAATATGACATCAGATTTTTAGAAAAGGTCCACTTGTGTGTGTCCATAAACAACATAACGAAAAGAGTTAAATACCAAACTAGGTATTTCAGTATTTTCCCAAGATGGTACATGATTTTTATCATCTGTGAACAGCTTAATAAAAAATAAAAGATCTATTAAATACAAAATATTATAATTCAGCATTTTCCAAGGATGTGACGAAGATTTTCAAGAAAATCCCCCTACTCCAAACTACCCTTCAATGGAAAATGTTTTGAACTTTTTCTGCGACCATTTTGATTAAAATATCACACATTTAAGATACATGTCAAATAAAATGCATATCATGGATTTTCTGGAAATAGCTTCTGCACTCCTCTTCATTCTGGATTTGCATAACTGGTTTTTTGAGTTAACCATTTCTAAGATATTCATTGTTATTGGTTTCAATGTTGAAATACTAAACTTTTCTCAAACAGTAATTATTAATGTGATGTTGAAAATGAGTCGGAATAGTAACACTCACCTCACTTATATGTAATTGTTCAAAACATATGTTTCAAGGGCAATTGCCCTCTTCTTCAGTTGAAGTCCGACTGATGGCTGCTATTTGTGCTCTGTGGTCTATTACGGTGGAGCCATCTGGTGTTCTCAGTAGAAGTTCAAAATCATGTGGCGGTATTTCAAAATTCATCAGTTGGTCTTTTTGTTGTGTAATGAGAATATTCTCCCAAACTGTAAGTTCTGCCGGGTTGTTTACAGGTTTTAGCAATTTTATGTCATTTTGTATTTCATGATGTGATGTCCAAAAATGGTATGCTACTGCAGATTTATCTGTTTGTTTCTGTTTGATATGTCTGAAATGTTCCTTTAGCCTTGTTTCCAGTCTTCTTTTTGTTTGGCCAATGTAACATGATTTGCAGTCCTTGCAATCAATTCTGTAGATGCCTGATCTCTGGTTTGTAGGTATGGGGTCTTTAATGTCTTTTTTCAATGCATTTTTTATGTTGAATTGGTTACTTGAAGTTAAACTTATATTGTATTTCTTGAAAATTTTTTTGAATTTCCTATCTGCTGTTGGGTGATAGGTGAATTTTTTATATATAACTTTCGGTTTTTGTATGGACAAAGTGGTGGTTTGTTTTAAGGTTAATTTCTCCTTATGTTTTTTAATTTTTTGGTCAATAATGTCTGGGTTAAAACCATTGGCTGAGGCTATATGTCTTAGTTGGAGGTATTCTGTGTTGTACTCTTCTGGGTCAAGTGGGATGCTGAGGAGTCTGTGTACTGAACTGTTGAAGACTGCCTGTTTATGAGGTTCTGGGTTGAAACTATTCTGTTTTATGTAATTGTCTGTATGTGTGGTCTTCCTGTAGATGCCATAAGTGATCTTTTGTTCTTTCCGTGTTAGTTTTAGGTCCAGGTATGGTAGCATTTGGTCTTTTTCTGTTTCCATTGTGAATTGTATATACCTGTCCTGTAGGTTTAGTAATTTTAGAGAGTCTTCTGCTAATTTTTTGAGTGTTACTATTCCGACTCATTTTCAACATCACATTGATTAAAACTTCACTTGTCTCAAACTTCTGAGTTATTTAATAAGTAATTATTAAAATGAGATTTATATTGGAAAAACAAAAAGAAATTTAGAAACAAGATCCAAAGAACACTTCAGAAACATAAATCAAAAACAATTGGAAAAATCAGCAGTTGCCATCCATTTTTGGACAAAACACCACAATATAAATTCAGAACCAAAACTTCTAAAACATAACAGGAAAACAAGAGCTGGCCAAATGGGTACACATCTTCATTGTAAAAAATAGAAACAGGGTTTTCAATTTCGATGTTCCACAGAAGGATGTGTTTAGCAAGTTCATTGAACCCCACCAGAGGAAAGAGCTCTTGCATCATCACCAGTTTCACTGCAAGGAATTAGTTGATGTCAGGTTGAAAATGAAGGAAACTAGTCCTTTGAAACATGTTCTGGCAAAAATCCCAAGTAAGTGTTGTTAAGTGTAATTAAAGGACTCTTCAAATACATACAGATTTGTTTCAAAAAGGTATAACTTGCATGCTACTTGTTGCAGTGAGAGAAGATGCATGCCAAATCTACCCCACCGTAAGCCTCTCCTCACACACAGTGAAGCCTGTTAGCTTATGTTCATATCAACAATTTTCCTCACTTATTAGCATTTGCATTGCATCCTTAATTGTCAGCTGACTGCCTCATCACTTCAAAGTTTTCCAAGAAACTGTTAAATAACAGTAATTGAACCATTTACAATTCTTTTTTCATGAAGATTAATTATCCAATTTTCTACTTTTATTTTTGAATTGTAAGACAGTTTCTTGGTATAATTTCTTTTGTCATCAGAATACAATTGTGTCTTAGTATGTTTCTGTGAAAGTGACATCTTTATGTGAAGCATTTTTGGTAGTGTGGTACATTATCATGAAATTCTTTATTTTTGTATTTAAAGTAGTATTCTTAGTTTAGGACTTCTTTGTTGCCTCCAGAACAATTTGATGTCAGAGCCTTAGAGGATCTTATACTTCTTAGTTTGATCTGTTCATTCTTCTTGGGTACTTTGCATTGTTGATTTGTAAGTATCGAAGACCAAGGTTTAAAAGTACCCATCACTTTACTAAAGTAAAGAAAATGCTGCATTCAAGGGCATTTATGCTAGTAGTGTTCAGTTTTTGTCTAGTAGCAAAGAAAATGGGTTATTTCCAGTTGGTTTGCTCTGAGATTAGAGCAACATATTTACTTAGTTTTCAGAGTGATTAACATGTGGTCAGCAGTCGCCAACAAAGAGTATAACAAACATATTTTCTTTGCTAATTGACAGGACTGCATCAGTGTTGCTGGTGTGGCAGAATTTTCCACAATTTTTTTACATGCCAGTATATCTAATGACATGATGCTTTGTTTTTAAGCACACAACCACCAGTCTGAGCCAGTTTTGAACAAACAACTTTGAGATGAGAAGGCCAACGCCTAATCAACTGAGTCACTAGGACTTATCCCAACTTGAAAGTGCACGAATATATTCTACAGCTTGCCAACACTTATCTTTCAGTTTTTGATAGCGTTTGACACCTACAGGTGATGACACTGATAATACATGGAATGAAGATGCAGCACCAGTGGAATGTAATCGCGGGAGAAACCAGAAAACCCACTCCGGCGCCACTTTGTCTTGCATTCAGTCGCTTGGGATCAAACTAGGTGAGAGGCAAGTGGTCTAACCACTCGACCACAATGCAGCCTAACACTAATCAATAAAATTAAATCAAAGCTATTTTAATTATGTTTCCAATCAAACAGTAACTGTAGCAGGTCCTTGCCACATCACAAGGACAAGTTCACCATAGAAAGCCTAATTCTGACGAGCGCCACAGCACCACTAATGTACATAATGTAGATAGTTCAACCATAAACAGATGGCGCCATGGGTAATTAGCTTGACAATGCAGACCTGAAGTCTATAGATTGAAATATAAAGTAACAAATGATGGCTACAGTAGTTAGTGCTACGAGGTGGAGTGTCCAAAGACTCTGTCTTGATAAGACTTATGGTAGACTTTCCTACAGTACAGGGCGTCAACATGCCCCAGTTCACAGATAACGTCCTGCTCTACTGCACAGACAGGAACTTACGTGGAGCCTTCAACCCAACTCAGGACACCTCTGTCTTGTCCAGACAGTGGTGGATGTTGGTTAACCCATGCAAAAGTCCTCTGTTCTGTTTACCAGAAAATGCCTAACCACAGCCCAGATACCCAACTTCTACCAAGGCTAGAGGATAGATTGGGGAAATTCCATCAAATACGTAGGTGTCACCCTTGATATGGATCTAACTTTTCTGAACACGTGCAGGGAGTGTTAGACAGAGTGAAAGGGGTGGTGGCGGCCCTTTACCCTGTTCTGGCCTCCCAAATGCTGGTCCACTTAAAGTTACGTCTTCTCAAGGCACTCATGCTCCCTCTGATACTCTATGTCTGCAAAGTATGGGGTATTAAGCAGACTCCTGGCTTCTCTGGTTACAGCGGATACAGATTAGAGGACTCCGGTCAATCTATCATGTATGTCAACATTTCCCAGTGAGGCTACTACATGAAGCTTCAGCCTTCCCATATGTGGAGGATGTAATTAGGGGCCGAGCTCAGAAATTCTATGCCAGATTGGGCGAACATGAGAATACACTTGTCAGATTGCTGGGGGAGTACTTATTACTTACCTACTGAACGCCAATACAGGCAGTATCGGGTTCCCCACATGGTTTGAGGGCACCCCTGGTAATGGCTTCAAACCAGCCAACAGCAAATTAGCTAAACCAAGTACCCCTCCCTCCCAACCTTGGGAATGGTCAATCAAAATTCTCCAACTAAAACAATTTAATTAGACTAAACACCAGCAGTGCTCCTAAAAAGTGCAACCATTTGAGGAGCCTACTTAACGCTACCTTAGCATCATCAAACCTCACAAAAATTACCATACCTTCCATCATTCCTGTGATTAACCCCTTACCAGCATAGGTACACAGAAACTATACCTAGGCTCACCACGAGTCCACCAGATCTTAGGTGGATGGACAGACAGTAGTTCGTCTACACTATGTCAAGCTAATTACTTGTGGCTCACATTGCAATTAGTAAGCAGTGGATTCTTTACTGATGAGTGGGACCTTCCTCCCTTTTTCTTACATTCTTTCCTCCTCTCTCTGAAGGATAGCCCACCTTTGGCTTGACGATCTCATCCAATGTTATGAGCTAGGTGGGCTTTTTTTAATTTTTGGTAGCATTTAACACCTGCTTTTATTACTTGTGGCACCGCAGGCGATGACACTGGTGATACATGGAATGAAGATGGAGCACCGGTGGAATGCAATGGCGGGAGAACCCAGAGAAAACCCACCCCCTGAGCCGCTTTGTCCACCACAAATCTCACATGTGGTTGCTTGAGATTGAATCCGGGCCGTTCAGTGGGCTTGCCTATCAGTGTATCTCACATTATCAAGTGGAGTCTTATACTAGTGTACCCTCAAACTCTGCCATCAGGCATAAACGATGAACCCGACCTGGCCGCCTTGAGTTACTTCAACGAAGGAAGAGCCCAGGACCAGGCAAGTGATACCTTCTAGGTAAGATGCAACGGCCCATCATAACTCCTGCGTCTGATACCACAACCAACCTGGATAATCCGCAACAGTAACAAGTCTCATTTTACAGTGCACTAAAGGTGGAAATTTCAAATGCGTTTTATAGTGGAAATGATAACATATTATTATTAAAAAAAAAAATATTTATATCCTGTAAATCTGGTCTTATTACTTCCTTCCTTGAAAGTAGAAGCAAAATAAGGAAGTACCATATGTTAAAGTGATAGTCAAAAGCTGGCTGCTATGTGACTGAAGTTCCTTTGTTTGAATGGACAGGAGTTGACAAATTCCTAATTAAGGAAAGTAAGTTTTTTAAAGCTGAAACCAATAACAAGGAATATCTCAAAAACGATCATCTCCATGAAAAAAATGTGTATAACATAAATTGTGTGTTTTAACATACCAAGTTTTTGTCCATCACTTACGGTTTAGCAGTTATGCAAAAATCCGGAAAATTCATCCAGAATAAAATAGTCTTCAGAGGCTATTCCCAAAAATTCAAGATATACATTTTATTTGTCAGGTAAATATATTTAATATACAATATTTTAATCAAAATTGTTGGAGCCATTTTTGAGAAAATCAAAATTTTCGAAAAATTTTCCATGTAAAGGGTATTTGGGGGTGGGCAGATTTTCTTGAAAATCGTCCTGTTGCATCCTTGGAAGATACCAAACTTAAATACCAAGTTTGGTATTTAACAGTTATTTCGTTTTTGAATTATGCTGTCCACAGACACACACACATGGACCTTTTTCCAAAAATGTTTTTTTTTTTTTTATTCAGGGGGACCCAGTCCTGATAAAGTGTGAAAAAAAGCTAAGTGGTTTCCATTGTAAACCGTAAATAAAATATTTTTAAGGAGCAATATATATTTGTCCATTTTAAATTTGGAATAACACAAATAGTAATACCTCACTTTTCTTTTTATGGAAGTTTGTAAACAGTGTTGTTATAATCATTTATTTGACAAGTCGATTAATTATTGAAGGACTAGTTTCCTTCATTTTCAACCAGACATCGACTAATTCCTTGTGGCAAAGCTGGTGATGTAAGTGCTGCCTCCTCTGGTGGTGGTTCAATGAACTTGCTAAACACATCCTTCTGCCAAACGTCAAAATTGAAAACCCTGTTTCTATTTTTTATGATGAAGATGTGTTCCGTTGTGGCCAGCTTTTGTTTTCCTGTTATGTGTTTTAGAAGTTTTGGTTCTGAATTTATATTGTGATATTTCCTCCAAAAGTGGGAGGCAACTGCTGATTTTTCCAATTGCTTCTATATATGTTTCTGAAGTGTTCTTTAGATCTTTTTTCTAAATTTCTTTTTGTTTTTCCAATACAAATCTGATTATAATTCTTGCATTCCATTTTGTACATGCCTGATTTTTTCTTTGCTGGGATGACGTCTTTGATATTTGAGCCTAAAAAAGTAGCAATCCCATATCAGTAAATTACTGGCATGTAGAAGAGCTCCAGCAGGACAAAATTCCAGCACATCGATAGTGCTGATAAGTGCTGCTAATGACGGCATCATTAATCAAAATCATTTTTTTTAAGTTCTATAAAAAAGGTCCAATAATAGCGTTTTAAAAACATCCCTAACAACCCTACCCATGGAAGAATTTTCATCGTCATTTTCTTTAATGCTCTAAAATTCATTCATTGTCCAGTGGAGTTCCACAGTTTTAATGAATAAGTGCCAAAAATCACAATATTAAACCATTATTATACTAAATATATTATTTTGCAATTTAAATTTTAAATATACTGCATGACAAATTATTGTTTTGTAGCTACTGATAGTAATCTTTTTATTGAGCAGTAGTTTCAAGTAATTTCTGACTATGGTTCTTATGCTTATGTGCAGATATTTAAAAGCTAACTTAAATGAATTTATTCAGAATTGTCCTTTTTTTTATTTTTTTATTGACATTTTCATTACATGCATTTCCTTTGACTTAAATGCTTCTCTATCCTTTCCTCCAACAACTTCAAGCTTGTTGCTTCATTTCCTCCTTCCACCCCCTCCCTCTCTCTTATTCCTTCCTGGTATTTTCCATTTTTGCATCTTAAGAAATTGCAATTCTTTCTCCCTAAGGACCTGGAGTTGTGCATCCTTTTTCTGAGAAAAAAAAAATCAAATGACATTATTTACTTCACAAGTATATTTTGAAGTTAAATACAGAAAGTAAAAAAATTTACCTAGTACATAGTTAGAGAAGGTACAGCTTTCCGCTCAAAAATTCAATACTGAAATTTCACTGGAAACACACATTTTGGAGTCCCCTATAACCAAACAAAAGCCTGTTTAGAAAAAGTTTATGTATGCATATGTGTAAACACAATAACTCAAAAATGAAAAGTCAATTAAATGCCAAATTTGATATTTAATTCAACATCTTCCAAGGATGCGACACCGAGATTTTCAGGGAAATCGCCCCCCCTCCATCCCAAACTACCCTTTATTTGAAAACATTTTCAAAAACTTTGATTTATTCAAAAATGGCTCTAATGATTTTTATTAAAGTACCATATATTAAAGATACTTTGCGGCCTGCAAAATTAAATATGGCTAAGCTGTAACTCAAGTACTACTCTCAAATCCCACACATTATCTACAAAGAAATATTGACATAATTGATACTGCAGAGTATGAGCTTCATATTCTCATAGCTTAGCCTTCATTCCGACTTTAGGGACTGAAGAAATGGTTGGGTATTTGTTTCCAGTACGTAGCAGCACTCCTTTTAAATTTTTTTGAGAAGTTTATAAACAAATGCAAACCCTCAGATTTATGCTCAATAACCAGTATCTGCAACAAATTCTCAAAATCACTGCAAAACGCTAGAAATCCTCTTCCTTTTCTCATTAGATTAGATTAGAAAGCATTCTGTAGGTTTGTTTAGGCCAGAAAGCCACTGAACATAGAACTTGTCAAGGCACATACATGTATACATATGTTTATATACTATATACTATGAAAAAAAATGTATAAAGCTCTAGTGCTAAAAGCATAGGTTACAAAAACAAAAATATAGTGTTAAAATGTATAAATAAATATAATTTCATTATATATAAAACTAATGTTATGTCAGATGATAGTTTTCAAATTATCGATATAATAGTTACTAGTAGTAATTATATAAACTAAAACATGATTATTGTATTATGTAACAATAACTCCATGGCACGATAGCTCATGGGGAACCTTGGCCTACCACCCGGCCGCAGCGTCCCCCATCTCGGTCCACTACAGACGTCATGGATGGTGTGCAGTATTGGAGGGTGAGACGTGGTCAGAGCCTCGAGTGCCCCCCCCCCCCCGGCTGGTTAATGTGGTCCTCATGACCTGGAGCCGCTACTTCTCCATCAAGTAGCTCCTCAATTGGCCCCCCAGGGACCTTACGAGGCTGAGTGCACCCCGGGCCAGGTGTCCCAGCGGGGGAAAAATCCCCATGCCGGTACTGGGGATTGAACCCAGGTCTCCCACTTGGTAAGCAGCAACGCTACCACCGCGCTAAGGAGACGACCTATTGTTTTATGTACTCTTCATAAATGTCAACAAATTACAATACACATTTACAAATATGTTATAGAATTTCCAATGCAAAGATTTACAATAATGTACTAGAGTGTAAAATATCAAAACATCAGGCTTTACTGACCTTGTGTCATTGCTAAATACTAAAAAAATTCATTTGACACATTGCAAGTCAAAGTATAGATCAGTTTAATTTTAATATAAAACACACACACTAATATACACAAAATGCAATACATTGTAATATTTATAAATACAATGATTATTAATGGTATTGCCAGACAGATTTGTCACTTAAATATTCATCTACAGAGTAAAATGATTTATTGCAAAGGTACTCCTTCATTGGCACAAGAAACTTATTCTGTACCAGCTTCCGTCTTTCAGTCTTGAGACATATAATTCTGCCTTGCTGTTGGGCTAAGATCCTGAACTATATCATTTAAAGCTTCCTATGATTGTATTATGTATTTATGGTAACGTTTTCCACAAATTCTGTATCATTATGTAATTCATTTTAAATATCTTGGACACTTTGAATTGGTACTTCAGTTAATGCTGTCCTTTTGTGGAGTAGATATATGGAAGTCCTGCTCATGAAGCTGATTTTATTTATTCTATATATATTTGTCATGCAGAAGTCTGTCAAATAATTCTAAGGTTTGCACCATATCATAGGGACTGCAAAAGGTAGGATCCTCTCAATTAACCAGTTAATATTACATTTGGCACAGCAATTTTGGGGCCACATGTAATTTATCTGCTCTATTTTGTTGCCAAAATAACAATGATACACTATTTTAAACAATAAAAATTGTGCCTTTGTGCTTTTAAAGTGAGCTCGCCACACCTGCTAAAGAAGTATTATCTTTCATTAAAGCACTTTCAAGGCTTTATCATCAAAACACTCTTAAGAAATGTCCATAGAATGTACATTTTGTATGGTGCCAGTAGTGTATCCCTCTATCACAATTCAATTAACAATGGAAGAGAGCACATGATTAGCTTGTTTCTTTAAAGAAAACTTCTGTTAATCTGAAGTCAAGCTTCTGTTAACCTAATAGTCACAGTTTTGTTGGAAAAGTAACTGCTATTATTCACGAATGCATAGGTAACAATCACTGTATGTTATGAATATATTATTGACACAGTGGAATGATGTAAAATACTCCTCATCAATATGATAGACTCTGATGCTCTGTGCCTGGGAGACTTCCTTCAGTGGAGATGTGTAGGGAACATTCATGCACAATTGTTAACATTCATGCACATCTGCAGAAAGTGTCAGCAGCTGCCAATCGACCCACAAGTGAAGATGTGTAGTGAGTGGTCATTGGATCTCAGTTTTTGTAAAATGACAGAACAACTTGAGCAGCAATGTTGCATCAAATGTTGCCAAAAGCTTGACAACACCCAAGTGGAAACCATTCATAAGATTCAGCAGACTTTTGGGGACAATGCCATGAGCACCTCTTGGATAAAAGAGTTGAGAAATGCTTCAAAGACCTCTCACCTAAGCACTGGATCGCTCACTCAATTTTGACCAAGGATTTGGGTATGAGGAGAGATCTCCATCATGGCAGCTTCATCATGATAACACACCTGCCCATTCTACACATTTGATTGGCTTTCATTGCCAAACACAACATTTCTGATGTTCAGCAGCCTCCTGACTCAATGAACATGGCTCAGTGTGACTTTTGGCTATTTACCAAACTGAAAATTGCCACTGAAAGGGACCTGATTTGAATCAAGAGAAGACACTATGCTGAATGCAATGGCTCAGCTTCTCATCATTCCAAAAACTGCATTCCAATGTTTCCAACAATGGTAGGAGTGCTGGGAGAAGTGTATGTATTACCAAGGAGACTGCTTTGAAGGGGATTAGTGTTTCGGACTTCCAAATCAATAACTCTATTTTCACCAACCAAATACTCCTACTTTTGGAACATGCCTTGTATTTTTCTGCCATCATTTTCCAATGAGCCTGCTACACAAGACCTTGACCTCCCATACTTGGAGGATGAGATTAGGCGTTAAACACAAAATTTCTACATTAGATTGAACAAATATGAGAATGCCTTAATCATATCCCTGAGGGACTACTTACCTAAAGAATGTCACATGGAGTATGGGCATCCCTGGTAATGAAACCATTAAACTGGACAAGAGCATTTCGCTTAATACAAGACTTCCCCTCTCCCTATGGGATTGGTAATAAAAATTTAAAACACACATCTATTTTGTAAGAAATAGAACCAAAGAATAAGCAGAAAGATGATCTGGACTTAATCAAGGTCTAAGTTTTGGTATAAGCTTGGCAAGCTTCATAGCAGGGTAACCACATTTGACTTTACTAAGCGTTCAATTCCTGGGAATTCACAGGTTTTCAGGCTTTTCTTTCAACTGCTAATTGACATTAGATGCATCTAGATTCATTCCCCTGTCCCTCAGGTTGTGTGTCAAGTCCACAGCAGTGAGTCTAGGGTCTGCTTTGCTTTTTCTAAGGAGAAAGTGGTCATCAGTTGGTGAAGTTTTCTTTTTCCAGCCACATTTCCCCTTTTTCTTTGGTGTAATGGAACTAGTTTCTTTGTACTGATGAATAATTCTACTTACAGTGGCTATACCAACACCAAACTTTTTAGCTATTTCTCTTTGCATCCTAGAAGTATTTTGTGCTAATGCCAGAATCGTACTTCTGTTCCTGTGAGTCATATCCATCAAAGGCCTAAATTTACAAATATTATAAGAGAACTATAAAACTTGACCACATCTAAATAAATGCATGTTTGTGTGTCTTAAACTATGTATCCGTTACAGGTTGGGACTCAGCCCTTATATGGGAGAATTTATTGACAGTACATGTGCCAAAACCATCTACTGTCTCTCTCTTACACACAGATAAGTCATCAGAGCAAGGACTGTCAAAAATGCAATTCCGATCTGCTACAATACAATAAGGACTGACTCTGTAATCTGGTGGTTAGCAGAAATCTCAAGTTTGATTCCTGGTTGCATGTTGGGAATTTTTCTTTAGCTAGGATTAGTCCCCATGCTCCCTAAAATCTGGAAGTATGCATACAGATCAAATGTGTGTGTGTGAATTTAATAGCTTTGTTGATCATCAAATTGTTCCAAAGGCAAATCAGTTAATCAATAATAGATCTTAAAGGCAGCATATAAATGAAGAAAGGGAAGAGGAAATCAATAGAGGATCCATTCTGTTACAGTTTCTGAACATTCAGAAGTGACAGTATACGTTTTAACACCTGGATATATCATAATAACAGATGGTCAAAATAACAATGCAAAAAATTCCAAAATACTTTGTTACAACCATCTCTGCTTAATCATTCTCTAAAACCTCCATGTTGTATTGACATATTCTGATGTTGTAAATAGATATTTGTTCTCAATGAATTACATTCTCTACCTATTCTGCGTGAAATTATTCCTACAAAGATTATTATTCTGTGTACTTGATGCTAATTGAGATAAACATTAGCAGAAACTGTTTTATTGCATATTTCCTTGTAGGTGCAATGGAAATAAGGGAATACACTAGGCTAAAGCAGTAGTAAAGATTTTTAAGGGCTGATCCCTATGTGATGGCTCTAAACTCCCATTTTCCAAGCATGGTCAGGATGGGGGGAAAACAAAAAGAAAAACCAGGTAAAGCCTTTCCACTTGAAAAGAACAGAAGTGTTGAAAATTGCTATTTGTCTATTGATTCAAGGCATACACGATTTCAACACCAAGGTTTTCCAAGCTTAAAGATCAGAGGATGGATGTCAGTTTTTGTCCACATCTAGATAAGTTTTAAGTATTTCATCAACTCGCTTGTCCTGCTGATGTGTAGCATGCGACCTATTTTAGCCACAAGTTGACACTTTGTCTAGCTGCTCAGCTGGTTAGAGCAATCTGGTGCAAACCGGAGATTTGAAGTTCAAACTCAGGCTATAGCAGTGAATTTTTCAGTTTGATTCTACCTTTCCATTTGACGAGCTTTATAATATAAACCATATGCTTACTGCATAGCAAATTTTAGTGAGCATGTATAGGGGAAACTATTCTCAAAGTTGAAAATTGTCTAAAATATTACAACTGAGAAAATCATTTAATAATCTGCACATATTAATTGACATTAAACGTTAAATTTTGCTTTCTTTTTGTCATTAAAATAAACTAAGTTGCAAAAGTTAGGGATATTTTTATATTTATTTATGTTGGCATCTGTATCTTTAAACTGTTGTTAGCTCATTTATTTTTATGAAAATAAATCAGTCACCTTATGTTGCCTTGTTTTTCTTTATTATAATAACAATATAAAAGAATATCGCAAACAAAGAATTGGATGCTAACAGAATTAAAGAGTATATAACCATCAAAAGAGATTTTTGAACAATCTAACACAAACATTATCATGGAGAGAAGAAAGTTGTGCCAACTCCTAGAAGCATATCGAGCTATAGGTATGCTGGAATCTGGACTAATACAGGTTAATGTTGCAAATGCACTTGGAGTTTCTCAGAGTATGATTAGTAGATTTGCCAAGAGAAAAAGTGAGATGGGAACTGTGAATGAATGACCTAAGAGTGGAGGACCAAGGAAAACCTCACCTGTAGACTACAGATTCCTGTCTCTTCAGGCAAGTAGATATCAACCCTACAGTGCTTCACAGCTGTCCAGCGAACCTCTGAATGTTAATCTCATTCATATAAACCATTATACCACACAGCAACTTTTGTTCCAGACATCCTTTGAAGCTTTTGGTCCTTGATCCAGCACAGCAAATAACAAAGACTAGTGTGTTTGACCTCATCAAAATTACCTACAAGAATGTTGCACCACATTATTTATGGATGAGTCAAGATTTGGACTTTTGTCTGACATTCATCACATAAGAGCATAGACTGAGCATAAAAACAGACCAGTATATCCAGAAAATTGTGCCATTCTATGGAGAAACACTTATAGTATGGGCATTGATACCAGGAATGCACATATTTGTACATTTGTCATGTAAACATGAACCTCAGAGTTTATAGAGAGGTTATTATACACAATGTTATGTCACAGTTTCATTGAGCAATGAGCAAAAACCTTCCTTTTTCTGGATGACAAGGCCACACCGCACAGGCTCAATAATATAACATGGTGCTCAATAGGCAAGGTGAACTTGGTATATCCACTGTTCCACTTTAATCAGGATCACTCAATATAAACCCTATTGAGCATGTTAGGACAAATTATAGAGAGCCCTGGAAAAGCATTCCCCAGCACCTCAAAGCCTGGAAGAGCTGGCAAATGTCCTTCCTTGTTTATGGAATGACATCCCCACTGAGGAACTGAACAAACTTACAGAGAGCATGCTGAGGAGAGTAGAAGCAGCAATTCAGCCAAGGGGTAGCTGGACCCAATATTGGTAAACAAAAAAGAAAGGAAGGAGGGAATGCAGGGAGAAAGAGAGTTACCATTTATTTTATTGTTTCTGTTCTATTGTTAAAAGTAAAAAAGTGAGTAAAATGACTGCAATTGTTTTATAGTAATTATATAGCTTTATATTAATAAACATGATGATATAAAATAATATTCTTAAGATCTCAGAATCTCTCATAAGATCTTTTAATTTTCCAATATCCCTAATTTTTGTCACAGAAATTAGTATCAAACAATACCATTTTTGCTCATATTTATCTCGATTACCATGAAGTAGATAGAAGAATAAGATTTTCAACAATAATTTTGTTACAGAGATGTAGAGGAAATCATATGAATGGAACGCAACAGATTTTTAAACTTTAAAACATATGTATCAAACTTTGCAGCAGTATTTCTGATATTTCTGAATATATATCCTGGTCAAAGATTAAAGCATCGCAGAATATAATATTTAATTTCATTTGGATAGCTAGTATTTGTAAAGAAAAGATTTTATAGATATAGGTACTGTGCAAATTTGAATTTTCTATAATTTCCCCCGATTTTCATAAACTGAAAAAATTAGATTATTCATCCATACTCAGTTTACAATAGTCTCGAGCAGTGTAATGAATTCAAAATAGTTGGTACTTGGTGCCGTGCCAACTCGCGATACTTTTGTATCAATGTTGGTAGCCATCACCATAATGCGCGATAGTAATAAAGACGTTGTAAATAACCGCAAAGCGCCTCTTGTGGCCAAATAACAAACTACCAAATCCGGAAATATTGTCAAGTTTATCGGATTTAAATGCCTTTAATCCCGTTTTATGAAAAATGCAAAAAGGTAGGCATATTTAAATCAATATTAAGGCTACATTAAAATAAATAGTCGCATATGGATAAACGATGCAAGATCATCTATTTCCGTTAGGTATTCGGGTAGCATATTTAAACCAAACCTTTGACTCACCTGGGACACATTAGTACTATAAAATTCCCGTTCAACTGCCTCGCATGCGACGCGAGGAGTTCGCTTCGAGATCTCAACGAGGCGACAACTACCAGGGAAGCTCCAGTTGAAGAAGAAGTCCGCTACAAAGAAGTAGCCACCGCTGGAACGGCTCGGCATTGCCGCGGTTCTAGCAACCAAAGCCTAGAGCTCTCAGAGCAGTGCACTACCGCAGCTTAGACGGGTAGGGGAATAAGGTTACAGCAAGCAGTCGCAAGACTAGCTTAAGCGCCTCTCCGAGGTCCAACCCTCTATTTCCCCGTGCTTTTTAGCGCTCGCTAACTGTTCTTTCTCTTCTACTGTATACTTTCCTCTTTATAATCTTTAAACTTCTCTCTTCATCACCTTAAAGCCTATTAATATTTGCTATTTTCTTCTAGCTATGGCAAAGACAGGTAGGACTACTTCGACCACCAAACCTCTATCTCCCACCATGACGACTAGGACCAAGTCCAAATCCTCTGCTCCTTCCCGTGCTTCTCCACCGGCTTCTAAGCCTAAAACCACTACTCCTTCTTCTTCTCCAAAAACCGCTTCGAACCCAAAAACCTTACCTCCTAACGCACCCCCTCCAACCTCTGAACCTGACACCATCACTCCTTCTAGCCCAACACCCCACGACAAACCTAAAGAAACCTCTCCTGTGACTCCCTCCCCAGCCGGACCCAACCCATCACCCCCCTCAACCTCAGCACACACGACACCACCCTCCGCTATGCAGGTAGAGAGGTCTAACTTGGCGCCAATATTTATTAGCAGAAACCAGGCGTCCAAATTCCACCAACTAATGAAACAACTTAACAAACTCCCACTAAATCACAAACTTCTTGCTGAACAGACGCGTCTCTCCGGTGACTTTGCCATAAAGTCGTTCTGTCTCAGTGATTACCAATTGATGGTGAAATATCTGAAAGACAACGGCGTACAGCATTATCTAATAGCACACCCAGAAGAAAGGACTGCACGTTTTGTGATTAAGGGGCTGTACGCCGAGCTCACCGGGGAAGAGGTAATAGAAGACCTGGCTATGTGCGGTTTCAAGGCCATTAGGGCCGTACAGATGCGAAGGCGCAACAGAGATAGGACCCCCCTGCCCATGTTCTTGATAGAATTGCAGGATACACTAGAGAACAGGAAAATTCTGGACCTCAGATATTTGGCATACCTTAGAGTCAGGGTAGAAGCTTATAGGTCGATCGCAGAGCCCAAACAATGCTCACGATGCCAGCAGCTCTGGCACGTGAAGCTAGAATGTAGATCCCCAACCCCCATTTGCGCTAAGTGTACAGGACCCCACTACTCAGGTACATGCACAGTTCCACCTATGGAACGTACATGCGTTCTATGTGGCGCTAAGGGCCATGGAGCAACTTGGCGCGGTTGCTCCACATATAACGCAGCATGTGGAAAATCCACGCGAGAGCAGCCTCCTAGACCCCCAAAGGTAGGAAGAACGCCAGCTCCCCCCGAGGCTGCTCCAAATACAAGCTCAGAGTGGTTCACCAGGAATAGTAAAGGCCGAAAACGCGCAGCCCCCATAGAGAACCACTCTGCAGTTGGGAAACCTCAGCCACGCGCTGAGGTGGAACCAATTAGGGAAGAGCGACCCCCTCGTAAACAACCACAAAAACAGAAAGCAGGTCCCTCAAAACAGGCTGCTGGGCCTCCCCCAGCAGCAAAGTCGCTCACCAAATCGGTAAATCCAGTAGAGGAAGCTGAAGCCTTCAGCGTGGTATCGGCACAACTCATAAGCACATTGGGCGTGCCAGTAAATAAAACATCAATGCACATAACACAAACACTACTGGTAAGGCAGAGCTCTGCGGTTAGAGGTATGGCGAATAGCATCACAGCACTAAACCTTACCCACGTCCTGTTACACCTGGTAGAGTTGCTCGATAAACACGTTCATGGCTAATTTAGACACATTGAGAATAATCACATGGAATTGCAACGGCATACGCAAAAAGGTTAAGGATTTAACGGATATATTACAAACACACTCAATTCACATTGCATTATTAACGGAAACCCATATAAATCACAAAGACCGTCTGAACATCCCCGGATACCGTGTATACAGAAATGATAGAGACCGCAGGGGAGGGGGGACTGCGGTAGCCATTCACACAAGCGTAGAACACAACCAGATTAATTCCCCAACATTGACTCACGCTGAAGCAACAGCAATAAAAATTTTTATTCGAAACACTGAAATTGTCATAGTGTCAGTATACAATCCCCCAGGGGAGGTAGACACAGATGACATTGACAAAATCATGCAACTAGGGCATAGAGTAATTGCAGCAGGAGATTACAATTGTAAACACCAAATTTGGAACTGCACAAATACTAATGCACAAGGAACTAAGCTACTTAACCACATAAATAACACAAATTATCTAATCACAGGCCCAGACGAGCCAACATTCGTACCACATATGCCCAATCATACACCAGACATTCTGGACATTGCCCTATTAAATAACATCCCCTTTGACCTGGATGTAAACGTATTGCAGGAGCTGACATCAGACCATCTACCGGTACTCTTGACAGTCAATGCTCCCTTCAGGCCAAAACCAGAACCCTTAAGATACAACTACAATAAGGTGGACTGGGAAGAGTTCAAGGTTACGGTAGATCTCTGCCTACCAGAACTCCAAATTAACACGAACGAAGAACAGGACGAAGCGATCCAAAAACTAGAACTGGCCATAAACACAACTATTAATACATGCGTACCCTTAAAAAGACAATTCACGATTAATGCCAGATATCCCCAAGATGTAAAAGACATGCAAAAAGCTCAAAATAAAGCCAGGCGTAAATGGCAGAGAACTAGAAATCTAATACATCGAACAGAATATCATCATGCGCGCGAACTAGCAATTAACAAGGCCAGGAATTACATTAGAAATCAATGGAACGATACACTCGAAAATCTCAACCCCCAACAAAACACAGTATGGCGGATTGCGAAATGCTTAACGCGCACACGCACAAATATACCGCCACTTCAAATTAATAACACCATAGCAGAGACCCCCCAGGCTAAGGCCGAAGCGTTTGCGGTCACTTTAGAGGAGGTATTCTCCCCCAATCCCACGAACGGGCAAGACGATTTCATTCAAGAAGTCGAAGATGAAGCCCAAATCTTAGGTCAGAGAAGAACACACAACAAATTGCGAAAAACAAATGCGGGAGAAATAAGCTGGATTATAAAACACCTGCCAGCAAGAAAAGCACCAGGCCCAGACAAAATACCAAATGTGGTACTAAAGAATTTACCCAAAAGGGCAGTAACATTGCTTGCCAAAATATTCAACTACACGCTCCAACATGGCAGGTTTCCACCTGCATGGAAAGAGGCAAAAATCCTACTTTTCCCAAAAGTAAACAAAAATCTAGCACTACCAATCAACTACAGGCCGATCAGCCTATTAAATACGATGAGCAAGGTATTAGAGAAAGTGATACTGAAGCGAATAAATTCACACCTGCACAAACAAAATATACTTATACCCGAACAGTTCGGATTTCGAGCTCACCATTCTACTACACTACAACTGTTAAGAATGACGGAGCAAATCACCAAAGGGTTCAACACAAACAAATCGACAGGTGCCCTCTATTTAGATATTGAACGTGCCTTCGATAAAGTATGGCATGCAGGGCTACTCAGAAAACTGAAAGTCTACGAATTTCCTGACACTGCTATAGCCCTAATTAGGGACTACCTCTATGAACGGCGATTTCACACCTCAGTAGAGGACGCAGTCTCAAGCTCCAAACAAATCCGAGCAGGAGTTCCACAAGGAAGTATAGTGGGACCAACATTGTTCAATTTATACATAAACGACATGCCAGAATTGGTAAGAACCAACAAGTTCATATACGCAGATGACACTGCTATAACCACACAATCCACTCAGCCACGAATAATACACTTACGCCTACAAAATGCTTTATACTCACTTGAACCATGGTTCAAGAAGTGGAGAATTAAAGTAAATGCGAGGAAGACACAGGCTATAGTCTTCACTAAAAGAATACAGCACCGTAAAGGCAGAAACTTGCTACAACCACTTAACTACCAAGGCGAAATTATCGAGTGGAAAGACCAAGTGACCTACTTAGGTCTTGTCATGGACCAAGGCCTAACCTGGAGTAGGCATATAGCTAAGGTCAGAGCCAAGGCTAATGGTCAACTAAACAGACTATATCCCATCATCAATCTCAACAGTCAATTAAAATTAAACATGGGAATTACCCTATATAAAACGCTAATAAGAACGATCATTACGTACGCATCCCCTGTATGGGGCTACGCTGCAAAAACGCACATACGTAAATTACAAACACTCCAGAATAGAATAATTAGAATAATTGCCAAACAACCCCCAGTAGCGCCGGCTTATCTCCTTCATGAGGAGCTAAAACTGCATTCAATTGAGCAGTTCATAAAAAGCCAAAGTTACAACCTGTATAAGCGTAAAGCAAGAAACAACAATGAACTAATACAAGAACTAGGCACCTATGAAGCAGAAAATAACAAACACAAGAGACCGCTCTCGCTATTTGACAGAACACTCGGCCTGGGGGAACCCGATTTAAATATACAAGAATATCTAGAATCGCTAGTAAGAATTCCATAATAAAATTACCCATGAATGTGTCTACGACATTAGTTTGGTGGCCCTTGAAGTCCTTACTTTCTGAGTCAAGGCGGATCCGGGGGTTTGAGGGACCCCCACTCTACAACGACCTGGCAGACCACTAACGGACATTCTCTGGTATTTAGATAAGATAGAATGTAAGTATTAAGAATAAGTGTTTTATTACAGGTAAAGCAGCATTGGGCATGGCCAACACTTGGATGGGTGACCACTAAGTCCATGAGAAACCAATGATGTCTCTTCTAAATGACAACGCCCTCTCTAGTTAGAGGGTTAAACACAACTAATAACCAATGACTTCGCCAGACAGGGCAGCAGTAGTTGTAAAAATATAACTAGCTTAGAATTTATACCAAATTGGAATATCTAAATGACTATGTCCTTATGTTACAGGGCTGCAGACATACGAAATGTACCAACGACTTTTCCCGACAGGGCAGAAAATGCTATACTGACTACGTCCTTTTGTTACAGGGCTGCAGATATATGCACACACAATATGTACTCATTCCTCACTACAAATCTTCCAAGGGCGCAATCAGGGCTCCGGCCATGTTTGCGTCCTGGCCCTCACTCTCTCCTGGCTATGGCCTTTGGCTAGCCATAACACCCGCTCCTTGAATCCGCAGGTGCAACAAGCGGTACTGCAGCATTCCTACACCCGAATTCTCTCCGGTGGAGTGGTTTTTTAGTGGGTATTGCCAGTTTAGGGCGACCCCCACACTTGGCAGAGCTATCCCCTCTGTCGCCTGTAGATTGGGTTTTTCCACTCCACTCGAAAAAAAAAAAAAAAAAAAAAAAAAAACTCGCATGCCCATTTGTTTCTCAGGAGGCATACACAACACATGTTCTCTGGTATTTTCATTTCTTTCTTCTCTCTGCTGAGATTAACCATAATAGTTTTTTCCTTCCTGTGGTAATATGTATTTTCTGCCAAGCTTGTTGTTTAGTGTTTACATTCATGAATTGGCTAAAGTTTACGTATTCGTTTGGGAATTATGATAGCTCTTTTGCCGAATATTTCCTAAAGGACATGCATGCCTCCTCAAGACCAAGGCAACTTTAAATATCGTTTCTAAATAGGAAATCACCTCCATTGCTTTTTCCTTTCCTTTCCGTAAGGTAGTCTAGGGTAATCTTGTGCTTATTGCCGCTAGTCTAATGCATTGTATAAAGTTTAATTCATTACTTCTTTAGCCCATATTGTACAATATTAACACAACATTCCTCATCAACTGATTTTGTATGAATAAAATATGGTGTATACTCATTTCTATTTAGTAACTTTTATTTGTTTAGAAATCATATGAGAATTTTAAAATGTTGTCTATCACGTTATTGTTTCAGACAAAGATTTTATAACATGTATTATACTGTTAATAAGGATTATAAATAATTTAAACTTCCAAAAACACAACATTTCTGGAGAAGTTGAACCTGCTATTGGTTTGGAATCGCATGCATCAGAAACTTTCAGACCTGATACAATATCTTGGATAAAAGACAGATTTTCCTGTGGCTGCATATATGATTGGATCTTATCCGTAGGGTATAAGCTAGGGCGTGAAACACCAATGAGAATCTCATTACACACCAATGGTATACCATTGTTATATTCCATTATTTCAATCCTTGCTGTGCACAATGATTTAGGTGGGTAACGGCTTTTGTTTTCGTTTGGTAAGTTATCACAGAGCCTAGGCATGAGGTTGTACTTCAATGGTATATAACTCAGGGGTTCTGCTTTATCATTAGGTGTTACAAATGTTCCGCAGTGTTTAATGTAGAATGGCATTAGTTTACCACATATAGCAATAGGTCTTACCGAAAAACCCAAGATAAAAGGTTTCTTCACTTGAACCAAGCGCATTTCAGTCTTAGCAGACATTATAGCGTTTATTTTTCTAGTCTGTGCGAATGGATCATTCGGAGATGTTGCTCCAGCTATTGCTTTTAATATATTGATTGAAAAACCAGTTACACATTTGTCTTTGGTTATCAACCATTCGGCAGTGAGTACAGCTCCATAACAGAATGTAATATTCGTCCGACCTTCATAGTCGATATAAGCAATATAGTTGTACTCATATCGCTTCACACTAACAAGGTAAAGACCCGGTTTTCCAAGCACTAAACTGCAGATAGTGATAATGTTCAAAATTTGAAGAAAGCTTTTCATAACTAATTCAAGTGCGCTCGAAGTATTTTGAAGACAAGCAAATTTACTGTACCTCAAACACAAATTGGTGCTCCTAAGCAGATGGGAAGGAGAAAAAGAACAAGGCAAATAAAAACAAATGATGTGCAACGAAAACTTAATGTTTGTAACATTGCCAACCGAGATTAGACTGGTCCAAGATGAGTAAAACCTTCGAAGTATTCTGAACACAAGCAAATTTACTGTACCTCAAACACAAATTGGTGCTCCTAAGCAGATGGGAAGGAGAAAAAGAACAAGGCAAATAAAAACAAATGATGTGCAACGAAAACTTAATGTTTGTAACATGGCCAACCGAGATTAGACTGGTCCAAGAAGAGTAAGACAGGGGCTCATTATAGTATTCAAATTGTTTCATGTGTTTGATATACCGACTGCCACCACTATTTCATACCAATATTAATCACCATAACTTTAGGCAAACAAAAATCTGTGTTCCATTCACATAACTTTCTCTACATCTCTGCAACAAATATTGTTAAAAAGCTTATACTTCTATTTAATTACGTCATTCTAAACAAGAAAAAAACTAGCAGAAATAGTCTTATTACTTGCTACCTTGAAAGTAGAAGGGGAATAAGGGAGTACCATAGGTTAAAGTAATAGTCAAAAGCTGGCTGCTACGTGACTGAAGTTCCTTTGTTTTTATGGACAAGGAATTGACACTTTCCTGTATAAGAAAAAAATAAGTTTTTCAAAGTTGAAACTAAAAACAAGGAATATCTTAAAAACGATCAGTTCCACGATAATATATATAACATAATTGTGTGTTTTAACATGCTCTACATTTTTTGTGGTAAGTTTTTGTCCATCTCCTACGGTTTAGCAGCTATGCAAAATTTCGTTAAATTCATTCAGAATAAAGTAGTCTTCAGAGTCTATTCCCAGAAAATTCAAGATATACATTTTATTTGTGATAGAAATTGCTTTAACATGTGGTATTTTAATAAAAAAAATCGTTAGAGTCATTTTTAAGAAAAACAAAATTTTCGAAAATTTTCCCATGTACAGGGTAGTTTGGGGTGGGGGATTTTCTTGAACATACAAAACTTAAATACCAAGTATGGTATTTAACAGTCTTTTCGCTTTTGAGCTATGCTGCACATTGACACACACACACACACACACACACACACACACAGACACACACATTCACACAGAAAGATAGACAGACACACATGGACATTTTTTTAAAAATGCTTTTTTTTGTATTCAGGGGGTCTCAAAACATATATTTCCGGTGAAATCTCGGTATCGAATTTTTGGGTGCATTGCAACACCTTCTCTATACACTATGTACATAATACGTGTTGAGAAAGTACAAATCTGATGTGTTCCATTCACATGACTTTCTCTATATCTCTGTAAGAAATTATTGTTAGAAGGCTTATTCTTCTACGTACTTCATGCTAATTGAGAAAAAAAAAATAGGTGAAATAGCCTTATCACGTGCTTCCTTGTAAGTAAAAGCGAAATAAAGGAGTACCATAAGTTAAAGTGATAGTCAAAAACTGGTTGCTTTGTAACTGAAGTTCCTTTGTTTGTATGAACAGGAGTTGACAAATTCCTAAATGAGAAAAGTATAAGTTTTTTAAAGCAAAAACCAATAATAAGGAATATCTTAAAATCGATCAACTTCACGAAAAATTTATATAACATAAATTGTGTGTTTTAATGTAATCTATATTTTTGATTGGTAAGTTTTTGTCTATCTGTTACGGTTTAGCAGTTATGTAAAATTCCGTAAAATTCATCCAGAAAAATCTTCAGAGGTTATTCTCAGAAAATTCAAAATATATATTTTGTTTGTGAAGTAAATATCTTTAATATTCGATATTTTAATCAGAATCGTTACAGCAATTTTTGAGAAAACCAAAATTTTCGAAAAAAGTTGCATGAAAGGGGTAGTTGGGGTGGGGCGATTTTCTTTGATATCTTTGTGTCGCATCTTTGGTAGTTACCAATGTTAAGTACAAAGTTTGGTATTTAAGGGTCTTTTCTTTTTGGGCTATGCTGTCCACACACACACACACACACACACACACACTCACACATACACACACACACACACACACAGGGACCTTTTCCTAAAATTTCTTTTTTTTTTTATTTAGAGGGACCCAAAACATGTATTTCCGGTGAAATCTCGGTATCGAATTTTTCTGTATAATACAATACCTTCTCTATCCCTATGTGCATTGTACATACGGGGTTAGAGAAAGTAACAAGTGATTTGTGGAGTTAATATCAATCTTTTCAAAACTAGTTTAATGTATAAACTAATGCTACATAAGCTACAAGTTTGGTATTTAACGGTACTTTCGTTTTTGAGCTATGCTGTCAACACACACACACACACACACACACACGCGCGCGCGCGCGCGGGCCCTTTACTAAAAAAGCTTTTTTTGGATTCAGGGGAACTCAAACATATTTTCGATTAAATCTTGACATTGAATTTTTGGGTGAAATAAAATACCTTCTCTAGCTACCTTGTGTGTGTATGTGTGTGTGTGTGTGTGTGTGTGTGTGTGTGTGTGTGTGTGTGTGTGTGTGTGCTGTGTGTGTTCATACGTGCTAAATAAAGTAAAAAATCTGATGTGTTCCATTCACATAGCTTTCTCTAGCTATTCTGCAACAGTTTATTCTTACAAATGATGATCTTTCTCTCTGCTTCGTGCTAATCAAAATAAACATTAGCAGAAATTGTCGTATTAATTACTTCCTAATAAGTAGAAGGGAAATACGGGAATACACTAGGCTAAAGCGGTAGTCAAATCGTTTAAAAACTTTTTTTTTTTCGTTTGTTATGATAGCGTTTAGCCTCTTTTACTAGTAAAAGCTGATTACCATGAGCTTGAAATGCCTTTGCATGCCCAGGAGTTTACAAATTCCCGTGTGAGAGAAATTTAAGTATTTTAAAACTGAAACCAATAACAAGGAATGTTTCGAAAATGGCCAACATCACGGAGGAAAAAATACAGCAAACGAAGATGATATAAATTGTATTTTAACGAGATCCACATTATTTGTGCAGTAAGTTTTTGTCTATTTCTTACGGTTTATCAGTTATGCAAAATTGAGCAAAATTCATCCAGAATGAAGAGGTCTTCACGGGCTACTCCCAGAAAATTCAAATGATACATTTTATTTTACTTGTAAAGGTCTTAAATATATGGTACTTCATTTAAAATCATTAGACAATTTTAGAGAAAATCAAAACTTACGATTTTTCCCCCATATAAAGGGTAATTTAGGGTGGGGAATTTTCCTCAAAATCTTCTTGTCTCATCCTTGGAAGATATTAAACTTAATTACCAAATTTTGTAATTTTGGCTACTTTTCGTTTTTGAGTTATCGTGTCTACTGACACAGGGACACACATACGCGCGCGCGGAAGTTTTTCCAAAAGTATAACGTGGCTGTACACATGATTAGGGTTCATTACTCGCACATTAGGTATTATTACTTGCACATTTAGGTTTTATTGCTTATTTCCTTGTAAGTAGAAGGTAAGTAAAGGAATGCACCAGGCTAAAAGGTTAGTCAAAACTTTTAAAAACAATTTTTACTTTCTCTATACGTACTATGTACATAGTGTATAGAGAAGGTATTGTAATGTACCTAGAAATTCGATACCGATATTTCACAGAAAATATATGTTTTAAGACACCCTGAATAAAAACAAAAACACAAAAAAACAAAAACATATTTAGAAAAATGCCCGTGAAGAATTAAAAACGCAGGAAACCCTAGCAACAGTAAGCAGAACAATTCTAAAAGCATTAAGCATTCCAACCGAAGTAGAAACCAATATAGAAACGCTTAACCAACTACATTTCACCACATTCGATGCCTATCACTTTCGTCCGAATAACAACAAAAAGACATACCATTCCAATAATGCTGAAATGTTTAACTTTAAGCATGTTAAATGATACATATTCTGAAGATATATGGCTACGAGTTTGTACATATGGCTTGCAAGGAGCAGGGGCTGGAATATTCTGGTGATTGTTCTCACATTATGTCCCAGTGGGCAAGTACCATAACAACTTTGACGGAGAAATAGAGGCAATCTACATAGCTTTACAAAATTAAGTTTATAGATTTCAAGCATTCGAACAAGCAGCGATACTAATAGACTCTCAGACTGCCATCCGAGCTGTAAATGAAATACTAAACCCCATTCAATCTAGAATATCAATAATCTATTACAAAAATTTAAGAAATAGCCAAGAAGTTCATTATAAATGGAATATACCAATCATGGAAAAAGGAAGCCTGTCAGCAAGCAACATCCTTAGCATGGCTTCCTTCGGAAGGGAAGTAAAACTGTGGGTCCCGTGTCGTAGATTTACGGCACGTAAAAGAACCTCAAGCCTGATAAAGAGAGGCCTCTGAGCAAAATTAAGCGATCTTTCACGCCCAATTTAGAATGGGACGCTGAGAACCAAAGCAGTTAAAGAGCGTCCATAAATAACAGGCCATTTGTTAAAGAAAACACCACTTTTCGTCTTAAAAGGCTAATGCACGCTGCACTTGACAGAGTGAGTAAACAAGACTGGGCTAGTCGTGTTGCTCACTGCAGGAAGAGGATTTCCACAAAGAAGTAGCTCGAGATAACACCGTGCAAACCGAGTTATCAATTTGCAGAAAACTGATTCCGAATTAAGTGAGAACGAGGAAGAGGAGGACAACGGCGGCGATAAATAATCGCTCTCAGAAATTCAGGTACATTTTCAGTAAAAAAGGACATTAATATTAAATGTTACAGATTATAATGCGATAGATAGAAGCATCGTTTGCTAAGTAAGTTTACGTTCTGACAGTTTGTGCTGCGGCGAATACTACTTTCCTTCTATCTCACTCTGGCGCAGCACTTGGCAGGCAAGCCTTGACTTAGCTCATATGCCTTCTAATACCGTAGCCGTATAGTGGCACCGCAGGCGAAGGATAAGGGAAACCCTGAGAAAGCCGTATCCGGTAACTCACCCTAAGCGAGATTTGAACTCACGATCTTTGGAGTGTGAGGCTGACACCAGACTACTCTGATGAGATATTCTTTAATTAGCAAATGTAAATATTTTATAGGCGTTTTCTGACTGTAGATATTAACAGACGATGGTGCTCTTGGCTCGGCTTTTTAAGTTCCACTTTTCCGCGTTAACGATGCCTTTATTGAATAATGATGTTCAAAATTTGTGAACGGGATCTTACTAAAAAGTTAATTTGAAATATAAAGCAAACAAGTAGAAGCCGCTCATAAATATTACAAAGCTCGAGTTCAAAATAACTTGTGCCGTTCAGCACTGGGACAAATCGTGATTCCTTGTGAAATAATTATTATTGAAAGTAACCGTAACATTGGAAATTGTTAAACTGGATCTGGTATACTAAAAACAAAAGCACACATACATTTTAAAAGTGTGTTAGTTTAAAGAATTATTTCGAAGATATAATGAGGGGATTTTGGCGTATTTAGGAAATTTCAGATGTGATATGGGACAAATTTTGCTTTATGGTTGGCGATCTGACTGTTTGGGTGTGAACGTGAACCATGTTTGAACTGAATACAGAGTTTGAATTTGTCCAATGAAAAGCGTTGTTTCCAACGATCGTTTACTGTTGGTGCGAAAGAAGGATTTTCAATTTGAATGTAGGAAGTGTGTCTACGTAGAATATTAACATATTGAAGTGTTTTTAATAAAGTATATATGGTATTAGGTGCATACTGAGTCAGCAGTGTACACTATAAACAAGTAAATATGGCTGAATTTAACGGCCAGAGCCCGTAAGTATAGAATTGTATATTATGACCTATTCGCACATTTAAGGTAGCTGACATACTGTGCTTCTAAATTAACTTCTGCTGTTAAAATGTTGCTTATCGATGTTGAATCAGCCTCTATATATTATACATAATTGTTAAATATCAATATAAAACACGCGACGAGACGAAACTCGGTTTACTGTGTATTTTCAACTTTTTTTCTTAACAAGAAGCTCAAATACTAATCCCCGGCGAAGGAAAGCAAATAAAAATGATCGGCGATTAAGGTTGCTTTGAGTGGCAGTCAAAATTTCTGTGGAAAAGTCTGTTATTATTTGAATGCAGATTATTTTCCCATCAGTTTTGATCAGATGTTATGTTAATTAGCTTGAATGTCAATCATGAGTGTATTCGCGATCGAAATGCACAAAACTTAACCTATAATTGCTTTAACTTTTGCCTAAGTGTGGCATATGGGGTACTATGGAACTATTATTAAAAGTATTATTGCTCATAAATCTGCTACAAGGGACATGGGTGATGCATAAGATGCTGGTGTTGTAATGGATATAAAAATATATGAATGTTCCATACTCATCAATAATACTGTGGTAGAAATTGTTCAATACCATGGACCGTGTGTGCTCATATTGAACTGATCAATATAGTTTTTGGTAATCTTGCATACCAGCTCATGGTGGACGCTGTCAATGTGCAATGTTGAATGCCAAATATGAAACTGCAAGCCTGCACTCTTTTGTCAGAATGGATTGTTTCTTTTATAAGGCAGTAATATATTAATGAAAAATATAAGGTTATAATGTAACCCTTCTCGCAGCCTCTCAGCATTGGGCAAATGAACCTAAAGTTGCCAGGAAAGTTGTCGGTAGAGACATTCTAAAATCCTTACCTTATAGTAAATGCTAGAAATGCCCTTCTGCTGTCAAACAGGTGGCACATTTTGTAAAAAATTATTTTGCTCATTCGCCTAAGCTTTGCAGCAAGAATCCTTGTGATTTCTTGCATGATACTATCAATCATTAAGTTGTTGTAATGTATAAGGAGCTGGCAATTATTGGCTCTCCCGTGCAGTAGAGGGAGGCAGCGAGAGGGGTTATCTTATTCTTATAATTTAGCAAACCTGTATATAGTTCTCATTTCTGAATGACTTTTGTATAACTGTTAAACTAAAAGAGAGAGGCAAAATCTGACTGCACAAAACAATGAAGATCTCATTAAAGTATAGTTTGTCAAGTATAATTATTTTAGAGTTAATGATTTTCAAGATATTCTTTGTATTAATTTTTATTTTCAAATACTACATACACTTTTTCTTGAGCCTTGAACTTCTAGTGCTACAAACAGTCCTAATCAAGAAAGCATATACTGCCAAAGGAAGAATTTAACATTGTTGCCCATGCTCCAGTGTGAGCACTTCGCCAGAAGGAAGTCTCTTCCAGCATTTTTTTTTTTTTGCTCACCTGGTGCACGGGATTGAGAATGAAGTTAAAGCTATTCAGTAGTCTGCACCATTCTTTTCAACACAAATTTTCACTTTGTATGATATAATTTAATGCCACACATGAATCAAAATTGCATCTGTAATTTGACATTAATCTGTGTTTGTACAGCTATTCTCCATCCATCATTTCTTTATTGGTAATGTAAACAAAAGCAACAGATTACAAGACTGATAGGTTGCTGAACATGTTACTACTTTTCTCCATCACAAAATATTTCCTCTTAATTAATATTGCTGAAAATACACAGTTATATTAAACTGTGCAGTGTTTTATAAGTAAAAGTGATTAAGGAATGAAATTTACTGAAGTATAATCATTATTCTTTTACATGACAATGTGCTTTGGTTGTGCAGTTCATAGTAATGTAGCGACTGCTTCCAGCCATGACAGATGCATGTAGTACTGCTGTAGTTAAACCTAAACAAGGAAACCCTTAAAAACTGACGAGAAAATAATTATTCTTCATATGTAACAAGTTTTGTGAAAAGTGCCATACTCTTGCATTGGACAAAATTATCAGCTTAACTTCAAAATTTGCTGGTATTTCCAAAGCAGCATTAAGTTTTAATAAATTAAAAATTAGCAGAGGTGCGACATCTGTGCAAGCAGTTTTAAACACAGTCAAAAAATGTAGGGAATGTGTTCTGTACAATATTGAGGAAGAGCAAAGTGGGATTTGGAGAGAATGGTGGACATTGTCATTAACCGACTAACTTATCAAACCTGGTAATGTCTGGGGCAGTTAGAGCGCAATTGCAACATATATTAGCTCTTAGCTAATCTAACATCCCTTCTGCTGTCAGTGTGTTATGGCAATGTCGTAAAGAAATGTGCAGTCTTACATTTGTCCATATATAAATGTTAAAATTCATAGTAAAAAAAAAAAAACTGATAAATTCACATGACTTTTTCTCCTGTTCTGCAAAGAAACTGTTGTTACAAAAATTTTGCCTTTTACCTCTACATCATATTAATTGAGATAAGCATTAGCAGACATTCTCTCATTATTTTCTTCCTTCTAAGCTGAAGGGAAATAAGGGAACATGCTAGGCTAAATCGATAGCTGGTTGCTATGTGACCAATGGTTCAGCTTGCTTTGTATGGACAGCAGTAAGCAAAAGAGAGATGAAGTAGAAAGTGACTTCCCTTTTGAGAAAAGTTGCATGTATATGGCATAAATTGTGAGTTTTAATGAGATCTACATTTTTTGTGTAGTAAGTTTTTGGTTATCTCTTGCGGTTTATCACTTATGCAAAATTAAAATAAAAATAATCCAAAATAGAGAGGTTTTCAGAGGCTATTCCCAGAAAATTCAAGATATACATTTTATTTGCGATACAGCATTAATATATGGCATTTTAATCAAAATCATAAGAGCCAGTTTTAGAAAAATACAATTTTCAAACATTTTGGCTTGTAAAGAGTAGTTTAGGCTGGGGAGTTTTTTTGCATCCTTGGAAGATATTAAACTTCATTAGTGAGCTATGATGTTTACAGATATATATAGAAAAAAGAAATGTGTTATTTATGGATGCTCCTTAACTACTATGGTTCTCAGCGTCCCATTCTAAATTGGGTGTGAAAGACCGCTTAATGTTGCTCAGAGGCCTCTCTATCAGGCTTGAGGTTCTTTTACATGCCCTAAATCTACGACACGGGACCACTTGCTTGACTTCCCTTCCAAAGGAAGCCATGCTAAGGATTTTTACACCTGAAAAAATCCTTCGTCCTCCGCAGGGTTTGAACTTGCGACCTTGGGCATATGAAGTTAGCATGGTAACCATTACACCACAGAGAGAGAGATAAATAGAGATATAGAGGAATGAGAGAGAGAGAGAGAGAGGAGGGAGGGAGGGAGATATAGAGAGGTAGAGGGAGAGAGAGATACAGAGAGAGGGAGAGAGAGAGAGGGAGGGAGGGAGATATAGAGAGGTAGAGGGAGAGAGAGATACAGAGAGAGGGAGGGAGATAAAGAGAAAGAGGGAGGGAGTGGGAGAGATATATAGAGAGAGATGGATGGAGTGGGAGAGAGATATAGAGAGAGGAAGTGGGTGGGAGAGATATAGAGAGAGGGAAGGAGTGGGAGAGAATGATATATAGAGAGAGGCAGGGAGTGGGAGAGAGAGATATAGAGAGAGAGAGGGAGGGAGAGAGATATATATAGAGAGAGAGTGAGAGACTCCAGAATTAAGTCAAATTCTGTTTTGTTTCCTCAACAAAGTACATGTTTTGCCTGCATTGGTGAACTGATTTTTGCAGTATGTTGTTCGCTTCCCTTTCGTCCTCACCGGCTGCTATGTGTAGACATGAGAACATCATTGCACCACTGAGCACACACCTTAATGTCCTGAGTAATACAGACTGGTTCACAACAGTCGGTAACATTAACCAGAATGTGAATGGGGATGTTGAAATATTTGTATTTCAATGGAAGTGTGCACTAATGACGGGAAACCTTCCTAGGCTTCAGGAAAAAAAAGCAAAGCTTGCCCGAGTTTAAGGTTCTCGTTTTCTGGCACGACATGTCAGATCCATATTGTTCATATCACTCTTCATTGTAGCAATTATCCCATGCTGCCGTGATGTAAAACGGCATCTGAAGCCCTCTCCAGTTGTAATTAGAAGACGGGGAAAATAAAACTGGAAGGAATTCTGGCAAAAGCACTTTTTCAAATTGTTTGAACTTTGGTTGTTTATCGAAAGAGCAGAGTTTGGCTGCTTAACCACTTCATGCTCATTATTTTCAGAGAAATTGTGAAAATATATCATATTTTTTTCTTCGCATTTAGTAATTGTTGACTATTACTTCGGCGTTCTCTATAGGAATCATTGTCAAACAGACCACAATGTGTAGAAACAACAATGAGTTTTAATGTATTTCTATTATCCTGAATATTCTTATGTTTCTCACATTTTACTTTAATATATTGTATATAAGTATAATGTGCATGTTTATATATATATATATATATATACACACACACTTGGTGGAAGGGAAGTCATTACACTAATTTAAACAGTGATAAATCTCGGAATTTGGAACACATTTTGTATCTTATGTTTTTGTCTTTGACCATTTCCTACGGAGATATTTTAGTTTTGTTGAAAACAAGAGACAGACAAGCTGGCAGTGCTGCAGGTTGTGTGGGTTTCAGTTGCACTAGGTCAGTTATTTTAATAAACATACCTCACTGCTATCACAGCGGTGTGTCTCATGGGCGTAAACAAATACCATGCGGTGTCTACTATGTCATAATAAATAAGTGCATCTGAATTCTCCAGTAATGCATACTGTAACCTAAACTCACAATCTGAGAAATTGTTTATCATTTCATTCAACGTGAAGCTTAAATCATTTTGTAGCTGATACTGCTGTAATTTAATATGCCAAACCATCTCTCTGACTTGTAAACACAAACAGAAGTACATCTGTAGGCTCTCATAAATTGTACCAAATGATATTTCAACACTGCAGCAAATGAATAAACAATAAACCAAATGGTTCTCTGACTTCACAGGTATTGTTCAAAATGTCTACTATTAGTACACCTGCAAGCTTCACACTTTATCCAATTACGTCGCACTCAAACAAAAACACCCTCATTGTTCTGTATTGCCTCCACAGCCAGATGAATGCATTCTCTCAAAGATTCGAGGTCAGTAATTGCTGGATTGTATACCCTGCTTTTCATATCTGCCCAGAAGAAAAAGTCCAGAGGATTGGCAATCTTGCAGGCCAATTGATAGGCCCGTAACGTCCAATTCACCTCTTTGTAACGCTACGGTTCAGATGGTCACAAACATCCCGAATAATGTGCAGAGGAACACCGTCTTGTAATAACCACATGTTTCTTTTGGTTTCTAAAGTGGCATTTTCCAATAAGCCTGAGAGCGTCTCTTGCAGAAATGTCAAATAATTAACTTTGTTCAACCAGTAAGGGCCTCTGAGGCAGTCATCGATTCCTGCATATATGTTCACAGTAAATCCGTTGAAAAATTATGTTCTTTGGTGTTGTGAGGGTTTTCTAAAGGTAGCTTCGTCTGTTGCCATAATGAATTGTGGTACTGCATCTTATTCTAGGCACAATTGACAAAAGCCAATCTAGGGGCATAGTCTGCTGCTGAAAAACATGATACAGTCGCAAACTGTACTTTCAGTGTCCTGAGAACAGACCAAGGAGATATGCCAACCATACAAGCTATTCCCCGACTCTGCTGCTGAGCTGTTCCTCTACAAGATTTAAAATTGCTTCCTCTGTGGCAACGGTAATAGTTCTTGATCTGCCTCCTTCGTGTGCTGGTTGCATGCTCCCTGTGTCCAGGGGACACTGCGGTCAGCACAAATGTTCTTGGGTTTGGAATTCTTTGGGTAGGAAATTTGTCCTAGTACAATCTGGTGGCAGCTGCAGCGGTTTCACCATAAATTAGTAGCACATCAAGGTACTCACAATTTTAAAAGGTTGGCATTTCATGCAACTTTTATTAATGTACGTGTGCTTATCCACAAACACACACCTCAAGCTCTTTGCATAGTGATTATTCTATTAATGAATCAAACTTGAAGTGGAGTCTTGCGAAGCACTTCTTAAGAAGTTGATGGCATTCCTTCCGTTTTTACTTGTAAGGGTTAGATCAGTTGCACTCATCTCCCAAAACATGACATCACCCAACGTTGCAAGCGACTGACTTGTTCAAATCCAGAAGCCGGTTCAGATTCCTGACCAACCTTAACACAATGTTGCCGAGCTACTTCACGTCTGTAAAAGCTGCTCGAATGTTCCTTAAATTCTATTAAGTGATTAATTATTTCAAAACCCTATGTGATGTCCCATGATTACTACCAAAATTAATGCCACAAATACGTTACTTTACGCATCTTATAAGTAACAAGCTATTATCTTCATACATTCTTGTAGAATTATTCCAATTTGGAAAAAAAAACTATTTATTTTTTAAAATCGGCTGATCAAAGAACAAATGTCATTAGACTTTTTTGTTTGTACTGCTTCTATGAAGCATATGGTAGAAGGAATGTAATGTTCCCTTCCATACAACATATAAACCTTATAACACTTCTGTAAAAATGTTTCATGAAGCAAGGTGTCACACACAGTAGAACATTGCAGTCTGGACAATAATAGCAACTCTCTCTTCTAGTGGTTCTTTCTTTTTGTATCTTTCACCTACACATAGCAAACTGTTTGGTTGGGAGCTGCCTTCTCTGCTGCTGGGATGGCTTCAGGAAAATGCTGCTCTGTTAGGCATAATGGATATGGTGTTTCCCCAGTTGCCTTGCTTTAGGAGACGTTACACTGGGAATGTTTTTCAAATGCCTTGCGAAAGACAAGACATCCTATACTAAAGATAAGTTTATCTCCTGCTTTTACATGTAGCACATATGAATTCCATAATGCCAAATCCAAGTCTTGTAGTATCTCTTTCCTCTTTTTCTTGGTATAGGATATGCTGCTAGATGCTGATACACCCTGTCAATGTTCCCCATTGTGAAGTTGTCGAAAACAACCTAAGTTTTTTTTCCCTTCGTATTTCTTCACCATCTGTGGATTATGGTTGGTGCTGAGAAGTGCTACATCCTTCTTGCCTTTCCATCTTATAGATAGTACTTTTCCCCTTTGACAGGCAAGAATTTCACTTTTCTTTAGCTTTTTGGATTTCAGAAGCTGAGGCATTTTCTTCCTTGACAGTCACTCTGTCCCATAGGTATTATTTCTGTTATGTATGAGGATATCCTGCCCACTGGGGAGATGTGTAGAAGTTGTCAATTGTTAGAAAATAAGTTGATAACCTTTCCCCAGCAATGGTTTCATGAAAGTCATAACTCGGGATGACATTGGTGAGTCCTTGTATTCTGGTCTAAAACTGTTCCCTTTCCAGTATAAATAATGCTGGACCATACATATACAATCTTTGATTCACACTACATGCATTTCTTTACACCAAACCTGGCCCACTTCAGTGGCAAATATTGCGCCTTGGAACTATTTGGAACCAAATTTTATTCAATTTTGGAGGATGCATTTCAGGGTCATAATCTTTGTTGTTGAAGTGTAGATATTTATTCAGTGTCTCAAATCTCCTGTAGGAAATTGTTGCAGGAAAAAATTGAACTATAATCATAGGCTCTTTTGACCAATACTGCTTCCCTTCTGGTTCCAGATTGTACTCTACAAATTAGTTACTGGTAGAAAAATATATATTTAATCACTTGAAGTGGGACTCCATCCCTTCGTTGTTTGGTTTCCACTATTACACTTCTTTGTGAAACAATTTGTTTTTCTTGATATATCAATAGCTCATCTTCAAAAAAGAGGCTGATAAACTGAATGATATCAGTTTCAATGGATGCTTGGTGGAGCCTGCTGTGCTTAGATACACATAATTGCTTGTTTCTGAAGCAGTATTGCTTTCTTGTAATTCTTCTGAACTAAAGCTGCCTCATTCAAGAAAAACACTATGAGAATCACTATAGTCTGACATTGTGAACACTACAATGCAAACACAATTGGCAAAGAAAAATCTTTCTGCAAGAGGTGCTTAATTGTCTGTACTCCCATCTGATGTAAAGGTAATACACTAGCTCTAGATAGCACGGAACATGTAGATAGTCATTCAATCTAGCGGTGTGTACTAAGTTAAATCTTTCTAGGGATAAAAACCCAGAGAAAGAAGATTAAAATGCACACAAGATGTTAAATTTTTTTCAACCATTTCTCGATTCTGTGTACCCTTGGAATAATAGATGAAGGGTTAAGAAGTTCTAAGTTAGCAGTGGCTTCCATTTAGAAAAATCTCTATCGAAATTTGAAAATGACTCATCTGTATTATGTTGGCTAAGCTGGAGAGCAGGTGAAAAACTTTCATTGCTCAACAAGAGCAAATGAATGCTTTCTCATTCTTGTTACCAGGTTATTGTGAATTAAAATGTCAAATGCTGCCAGGCTTCCTATTCTTGGTCTTGTTGTGATCCAGCCGCATAACAAAATGCGTAAATGAGTCTAGAAGAATTATCTGTATTAACAGGAAGTAGATAGTTTGCAAGGATAGATTGCAGAAGAGTAGGTAGAGAATGTAATGCAAACATAATGCACATTTGTTTCAAAATTCAGATGTAACACTGTTTAGTAAGTCATGAAAAGCTGAGCTGCCATTCTTAGAACATTTTTGAAATTGTTTAGCTCACTAAACCTTATATTTTTCAAAGAATTTTCATGGAACAAATCATTATTTCCATCCTTTTGATTTTGATGTTAAAAGAAATACCAAATTTGTGTTATGTTGAAAATAATCAAATTTGTATTATATGCAAAAAATGCTGGATTTTGTTGTGACATTGTGCGTTGCATACTAATGGAGGAAATTATAAATTAAGCCACCATCCTTGGTGGAAGACTCACATTTTTATTCATATTGTGTAGAATCGTCCTTGAATTTTCTACATCCATAGTTTACCATTTTCAATGTGAGTTAGTAATACCTATCATATTTATTCTCAAAGCATCTTTGATCTCTCAACATACAGTAAACTTGTCGCCCCTCAATGTGGCATCTGAAATACTTGCTACTTGCAGAATATGCTCTAAGATTCTGACCTGTCCCAATGATAAACACACATTTCTCTGTCTTCTAATACTCGTCTTTTACAATCTCACTAGAGCACCCCTGGAGAAATTATCCAGAAAGCATGTTAGTTCTGAGAAGCAGGCAAGTATACCTCTGCCACTGAAACTTTGCACTTGACAGCTGGTACACTCATTTAAAAAAAAAAGATAAAAAGCTTTTTATGTTAGACTTCCAGACTTGTTCTGGTCAGTTGGTCACAAGGTGGAAACCAAAGTGGAGGTGGCCCTGTTGCTAGAGCTAACTAAATCCAACAACATGCTTCAATTTGTGATCTTCAACGTGTACTCAAGATGTTCTTTGTAAGCTATTGCACCTCATTTCTATATATCTGACACTTGCATTTCATGAGGGTGAAGAAAGACAGAGGGATATATCAAAATGACCACTTTAGCAATACTAGCGCTGTGAGTTTCCACAGTAAAGGAACTTATTCTGATTTGTTTGAACAGATACATTGGCACTCTAATAGTCAAAAGCTGGTTGCTATGTGACTGAAGTTCTTTTGTTTGTATGAACAAGAGTTGACAAACCCCTGTATGAGAAAAGTATAAGTTTTTCAAAATTGAAATTAAAAGCAAGGAATATCTTAAAAAAAAGAAGAACTCCACGAAAAAATGTATATGACATAATGTATGTGTTTTAATGTGCTCTACATTTTCTGTGTGGTAAGTTTTTGTGCATCTCTTACGGTTTAGCAGTTGTGCAAAAATCTGTTAAATTCATCCAGAATAAAGTAGTCTTCAAAGGCTATTCCCAGAAAATTCAAGATAAACATTTTATTTGTCAAGTAAATATCTTAAATATACAAGATTTTAATCAAAATTGTTAAAGCCATTTTTAAGAAAATCAAAATTTTCGAAATTTTTTCCATTTAAAGGGTAGTTTGGGGTGAGGGGATTTTCTTGAAAATCTTTGTGTCGCATCCTTGGAAGATACCAAACTTAAATACCAAGTTTGGTTTTTAACGGTCTTTTCATTTTTAAGCTATGCTGCCCACAGACACACACACACAAACATTTTTCTAAAAATTCAGTTTTTGAATTCAGGGTGTCTCAAAACATATATTTCCGGTGAAATCTCAATATCAAATTTTTGGTGCAATACAATACCTTCTCTATACACTATGTACATAGTATGTATGGAGAAAGTAAAAATATAGTTTACTATTGCTGCTTAGAGCTTTACTACGTGCAAAATACAATGCGAAAGAAAGGTAAAGAAAATAAAACTATGATTGCGGTATTAGATTGATCTGCACTGCAAAGGGTGGAAGTTGTTCTGCTAGGACCAATACATGCTTGCTGATGGCACTGGTAACTTGATTTTGTTGTCAGTTGTGTTGTGGAGCAACTTTTGATGCTTGTAATTATTCTTATAGCTATTGTTATGATTGTCACTCCAAAAGTTTTTAGCAGTGGTTAAACCATTGCAATGACAGCGATATGGGTGCTTTTATTTGAAAGACTGATGTTTTAAAGTATAACTATTTTTACTACATGACAATGACTGATGTTTTACAAGAATGTGAAAGGAAACACAATCATTGTTATGCAGATGGGCAGATGCAATAGATGATTTTTATGCTATCATTTATTATGACTTGAAAATGTAGAGCAGTGTCACCAATCTTTGGTGAAAGTTTTTCAGGACTCTGCAACATCTAGAGCCATAATTATTGGAAACTGGTTTCGGGAGTCCCAAAGAGACTGGGAATCCCTGGAAGATAAGCCTTTTGCAGGTTGCTGTCGCAAAGAAGTAACATCAGAAGCAATTGCAACTGTGCATAAATTATTGAAGCAGGATCCTCACACCACTAAAACCTGAGTACCCTTAACATTGGATCAACTGCAATGAGTGTCATCTTATGTGAACATTCTATGAGCCACCAAATGTTGCTCTCAACATTGGGTACTGCATTCATTAACAGAGGACCAGAAAACAGTTCATGTTGAATGGTGCCATTTTACACTGGAAAAATTCAACAGTGGGAGAAGCAAGTTCACCTACAACTTGACTACAGTGGATGGATCATTAATCATATACCACTATGATCCTGAAACAAAGCAGCAATCAACAGTAATGTGCTTTCCAGGTGCTGACCCACCAACAAAGGTGTGAATCTGCAGATTTCCTGAAAAGATGATGGTGGCTTTCTTCTCAAAAGCTGGTCATTTAGCATTGGCCACCCTGGAATATTCAAAAACAGTTACTGCTGAGTGTCTGCCATGTTATTGCAGCATGGAAAACCAAGTATCCATGATCGAAGACCACTCACCTGCTGCTTCATCATGACAAAGTTTCTGCTCACACAGTGGCCAGAACACTGATCCAAATGCTTCCTAAGCCCCCTTATTCTCCAGATTTGGCTTCTTGTGACATTTCTTTTTCCCAAAACAAAAGAAAAGCTCTATTGTCACCATTTCTCATCAAATGAAGATGTCATTGGGACTTGCACAGAGGTTGTGAGTGACCTTTCAAAAGCAACTTGGTCAGATGCATTTTCAAAGTGGTTTGAATGGATGCAGAAATGTATTCATCATAATGGAGAATACTTTGAAAGGTTGTTATTGCTTAAGTTTCACTATAATACTTGTCTCCGCCATTATTTAAAGTTCATGCTCCAAGTGTCGGCTGAAAGCAGCCAATATATGAATTGCGGAATGCATGCAAGGAATAGTGGCTAAAGTTCAGTAAATTTCCATTCCTTGATCATTCATACTATTTAATTGGGCAACTTCGCATAGTTTAATATAATAAGAGTACATACTTTCTGCAATTTAAGAGGAATTATATTTGTTGTGGAAAAGCAGTAAAACATTCAGTAACCAATCAGTGTCTGTTTTTTTTTAATCTAGTGGGTCATTTAGGCCAATGAAGCTTAAAGTTACTTGATATTCGTCTTCTAGATAAGGGAAAACTGTGGAGGGAGGGGGGACCTTATCTGGGAAACTCGCCCTAAGATTCAAATTTGGAAGCACTTGTGTGTGAGGCAGACATGCTACCTCCTCACTACAGAAGTGAGCTACTCTATTGCTTTTGTTTACATTACTGTTAAATAAGGGTGTAATCATTCATCAGAGATATGTAAATTTCTTCTTCTCAAAGGCATTGATAAAAGCTGTTGTAACAATAAGTACCAAAACTTGATTGGAACACAGCTATTCTTAAATTACTTTAGGGTATTTATAACTACAGAGATAGGAATAAATTAATAGATTTTTAACATTTTAATTGCAACAGTCAAACTGGAGATAACCCCTTACTATTTGAAAGTTGTGCACAAGAGATTTACATTCTCCTCAAGCTTTACTTTTAAGAGTATTTTGAAGTGGGTACTAAGGTTTTAAACAGACCTCTCTTGAAAATTCTCTTGCAGGTATTCCAAACTAATAAGTGCAATAGAAGCGCTTGCTCAAGAAAACATAAGTAAGTTCCAGCAAATATGGGAAGAAATTGGTTATGATGAGCCTGAAATTGAGTTGAGATGCAGCATGGCACTACAACATACACAGGTAATGAACCATAACATTTTCTTCCTGCAAATTATAATGGCATTTTCATAGGCTTCATTTCCGAAGATGGAAAGATATTCTGAAAGCTTGGTCAATATTGACAATCTCAGCAGGTTGGAGGCAAGAAAAAATCTTAATGACATTTTATTTTAATTTGTGTGAAACTGTAATCTTTTAAAATTTAACGAAATAACCACTGTGCTATCTTTCAGCAATAACATATTTAAAATACCTCTGGTGATAATGGCATAACTTTTAAGAATTTCCTTTAAGAATAATTTAAAATTTGCCGATATATAATTTAACACCTTTGTACTGGAATGTTGATTCACACTTGAAAAATTGAATGCCATAGTTGGAATTTAAATCACAGATATACAACTCTCTGTGCAATGCTTGAACCACAATCCCTATTAGGACATTTAATCCTCTTATCTAGTTCGTGGTAAAGCTTCAAGGCAATCTCAAATGTGTAGTGTGCAAGAGACGTTCAGAAATGATTTACAATAATAGTTTTTTTTACCTTATTTATTAATGAACCTGAATCAATGTACATGGGATCTCTCAATATGCTATCCACTGATAGCAATACAGTGCCACCTTTTTGCATCATGCAACCATCGTTTAGGGGTGCTATGCACCTACTCGTGGACAGCTGCCTGTAATTCCTCGTTGCAGAACCTTTTCTCTTGCAGCACATCCATGCTATCGAATAGAGCATAATGAGATGTAGGCAAGATCTGGTGAATATGGTGGTCATTACTCTATGACAGTGAACCCTAGTGGTGTCAAATTTGTAGTCATCACATTGTGCTGAATGAGCACTACTTTTGACCACTTTCTCTTTCGCCATTGCTGAATCCTGCTTCATGTAAGAGTGTCACAGTACACCTTGCTGTTGACAGTTGTTCCTTGTAGAAGCCAGTCCATTAGCAATATTCAACAAATGTCCCAAAAATATGCAGACCAACTACTTATGTGCAGATGGAGCAGCATGAAATTTCTTGGACCAGGGACTCCCAGGACCAATGCATAGATTGGATGTTCTTCTTGGGTATATGGTGGTGATACCATGATTTAGTCATCAGCCACTGGTTTCTCCAAAGCATCTGGATCATCGTTGTTCATTTCCAATACACTTCAACTCTGTATTCTTTCTGGGCTTTGTCAAGTCCCGTGGAACCCAAAGTGCCACACTTTTTTCATATCCAAATCGTCACAGATAATGGTGTGGGGGTTGTGCGGCTGAGCCCTGTCTACAATTCCAACTCATCAAAGGTTATACGCCTATCAGTCATCAATTCAGACACACCGCAATGTTCTTTGGAGATTGCATGATGGGATGATCAGGCTCATATTCTTGCTTGCAGATTCCCTTCCACTGGCAGACCCAGCGATCCAGTTGTAAATGGTCTTCTGTATAGGAGCTTCTTGTCCATAAACTGTGGTTAAACGTTTAGGAATATCTGCTGTTTTGACTCATTTCTTCTACAAACCATGCAGCCCACCTTTGTCAATGACAGTTGCCTTCCATCTTGTCCATGGCCTTTTCTACTTGATAAACAAGTAGTGTCCCTTCACTATACACTGTATAAAAGCTGCCCTCTAGCATCTGAGTGGTGTGCTAGGATGAGGTTGTTGTCCTAAGAGGATATGCTTAGATTGAGCAGTATTTTTAAAACAGCGTAATTGTAAATCATTTCCAAACTCTTCTTGTATAATTCCTCAAAACCTTTGCTGTGATGCAAGTACTTCAAATTTCCAGGCTTTACTGTTAACTGCTACTAGGGTTGTATATTCTAAGTTAGTACCTGTACACAGTTGGAAGAGTTATCAAAACAACCTTAATAGCTATTTCAAGTACTTGTAACATTGTAAGTCGCCTTTGAAGAATTATATTTCTAATATTTTAAATTGCCTTAAAGAATATCAGCATAATGATCAGATAAGAAGATTTAATGCATGTATCATTATCAAGCTCTGGATTTTTATGTTCTAAAAAGTTAAGATTAGGTTCTATCACTAAATTGGAATTTTATTGGATCTTACATATTTAATTTAGAATTTATAGGAGTTTTGGAGTATAGGTTTGTATCTCACAAGGCATGCTGTTCTGTATAAAAAACTTGCTAATTTTAAATTGTAAATAGTAAAATGAACTAACTTTAGTATGTATTTGAAAGTACCAAGTTCAATACACCTATGATTCATATATCACTGAATAACGCAAATTAATTTTGAGCTTACATGATCAAAAATGGCACTATAAGCATATAATTTAATTTCAGACACTGCACGTGCAAAAGTTCTCAGTACACTCATTTTGTTTTAATATGACATGGAAAAACAGAGAGATAATTTTAAACACAAAATTCACAAACATTTTCAGTACTTAGATTGCTCTACTTGTATAACACTGAATAGTGAAGTGCTTGGAAGAGAGTTCAAAGCTGAGAATCTTTCAGTCTTCCATTAAAATATGCTTGAAAACTGAGAAACTATGTTAACTTCAATAATTCTGGCACTTCTTCTCCATAGAGAATGCAACACATTGCTTCTATGACCTTGAAATATCGACTGCAGACTAAGACTTCTAATATGTTTGTTATCCTGCAAATGACATAAGAAGAATTTTTTAAACTTCCTTTATTCGAATGGTCTACTTTCGCTATGAAAATATTTTTAAAAATAAATGTGCTCTATTTGCTGAATTGGGTATTTTTAGGTGTTCATGAAAAATGCATTTTATTAGGTCATAACCTAAAGTTAGGACAATCTAGGCTCTATAAAATTGGTACCAAAAACATTAAAATTTTGAGAGTAAGAGGTCAGGAATAAAATTGGTCAGAACCTAAGAATCCGGGGTTTGATCATTATCTTACCATGGTAGCTTAAACATCAAGAGCATAATCACATACAGCCAAACGTCTGTGGTTCAAATACAGGCCTTTCATCTACCAGTTCTCTTTTAAACAGCTTAAATCTTCTTACCTACAGTTTCACTTTATATACCAGATGCGCCCTAAAACTGCTACTCTACTACAAATAGGACATGGAATCAAATTTTTCAAGACTGATTCAGCTTTCCACCCTAGTGTCTGTACAAGCTGTGAAAGAATGATTATCAAAACACAATATCCCTAATAACCAGTATATTGTTGTGAAATTGTTTCCTGCAATGTTTAATATATTATGTAAATATATGTGGTTCATTTAAGTATGATTATATTGGGTGACTGCTAAGGTTGATCATTTTTAAATGCTAATGAGCAACTTTAGTTGGTAAGCAACCAGCTTGCGCTTTTCTTGCCGCTGTATGCTCTTCTTCTAATAAATATATCCTATCTATGTGTTATTTTCCTTTTTTAGCAGTTTTCCTCTGGTTAATTTCTTCCCTTAACACTAAAGTAATTGTTGGAACTCTGAAGCTCTTTTGATGCCTGTTTGAGCTTAGAAATTAGAGGTAATGACTAGCATCATTCTCTCTTGCAACGTGGAGTATCAACCAGTGAATGAATAAGTTGCCAGCATCCAATGAATAAACCTAATGGAAAATTGGTTCTGAATGCTTTGAATCGGTTTCTTATGCCTAATAACAGCAAATTTGGATTTTCTCCTACTTGTCGCCCAGTGTGATCAATTCTAATGACTATAATTTCAAATAAATTTAAAATTGTTGCAAAATAATTATAGTTATTAATGGTGACTTCACGTGAAGTAGTCATTAATAACCAACATTGAGAGAGTTTTTAATTTAGGTTGTGTTTTAATGCTTACATTCTTTCTTTAGCAATTATTTGATGAAATGCTGGAAGAAGCAGGAACTACACGACAAAAATTCATTAAAAAAGTGGAAAGACTATTAGAAGAAGCATCTCAATTAGAGAAGGTAAGTGATGGCTATATAATAAGAAAGTTTAATTATTCTCCATCAAAGTTCCTGCCAAGGTTCAAAACTTATACTTGGAATAAAATACTTAACACAGCTTGACCAATCTTAAATACATAGTTATCTCATCTGTTCTGAAACAAGAATTTGGTCTCAATGATATGTTGTGTAATTTTTCATGATAAGTATGGAAACCATTCATTGTAGAAATGCAAACTATTTGCAACTGCCTAACATGGAAATGTTAAAGCACATTTATTTTGGGACACCCTATACTTCCAAGTCAATGCAAAGTTAGATTATTAAGGTTTCAACAAGATTTCTTTTTAAGTGTCAAATCAACAAGCCTTAGAACTTGACCATCACCAATTTCAACAGGATTGGTTGTATCGAGAAAGTGATGTAAATTTTTTTTATGGATTTTTAACCTCTCAGCTTTTGGTGTAGGACCCTGTAAAGAGATAACAAAACTGCAAAAAGCAAATTTTGGGCATCTACAAAGTAATTTTACTCTGCTCTGTGCTAGGGTTAAATCTGTTTCATTTTAAAACTGTTGGACTGGGGTAGGCTATTTTGCTATGCCACTTTGTAAGGCTGTGGCACTAACAGTCCAAGGTCTTAGGATATTTTATTTTGCCTTGAATATATCCAAAAGTGTATCTTTTAAAAAATAGGGTATTTTTACTTACTAATATGCTGCTGAATATTTCCTAATAGGACTACAACGAGATCTTAATAAATAATTTTGAAGTATTTATGTATAGTATAATATTGCAATTGTTACCTGTGTGGCCATTGTTAATTGAACTTTAATGAATAAAAACACTTCCCTTTTTACTTTCTCTACACGTACTAGGTACATAGTATATAGAGAAGTATTGCACTCCACCCAAAAATTCGACACTGAGATTTCACCAGAAATATATGCTTTAGGGTACCCTGTATCCAAAAAAGCATTTTCAGAAAACGATCCATGTGTGTGTGTGTCTGTGAACACGATAACTCAAAAACGAAATGTCTGTAAAATACCAAACTTGGTATTTAAGTTTAGTATCTTCCAGGGATGCAACACAAAGATTTTGAGAAAAATTCCCCCACCCCCAAACTACCCTTTAGATGGAACTTTTTTCAAAAATGGCTCTAACGATTTTGGTTAAAATGTTCATTAAAGATATTTACCTGTCAAATAAAATGTATATCTTGAATTTTCTGGAATAACCTCTGAAGGCTACTTTATTCTCAATGAATTGTACGGAATTTTGCCTAACTACCAAACAGTAAGAGATGGACAAAAACTTACTACACAAAAAATGTAGAGCGTGTTAAAACACACGATTTATGTTATATACATTTTTTTTCACGGAGTTGATTGATTTTGAGATGCTCCTTGTCTTTGGTTTCACCTTTTAAAAACTTGCACTTTTCTTGTACAGGAACTTGTCAACTCCTGTCCATACAAACAAAGGACTTCACTCACATAGCAACCAGCTTTTGACTATCACTTTAACCTATGGTACCCCCTCATTTTGCTTCTATTTACAAGGAAGCAAGTAATAAGACTATTTCTGCTGTTTTTTTCTCGCATAGCATGAAGTAAATAGAAGCATAAGCTTTTTAACAATAATTTGTTGCAGAGCTGTAGAGAAAGTCATGTGAATGGAACACATCAGATTTTTTGATTTGACACATTACAAAAAAAAGAAATGTGATGTGTTCCATTCACTTTTTCTATCTATTCTGCAACAAACTATTCTTACAAGAGCTTGTTCCTCCATCTACTTTATACTAATTGAGATAAATATTAGCAGATAAGAGAATACTTAAAACTAAAGCGATAGTGAAAGATTTTGAAAACTGTCACTATGTGATGATATTGAAATATGGTTCTCTCTGCCTGGTCAGGAGTAAAACATAAGGGAAACAAATGATGGCTTCAGGTTTGAGAAATGTTTAAGTATTTTAAAACCGAAACAAATAACGAGGAATATCTTGGAAATGGTAAACTCCCAGAATAAAAGCAGAAAAATGTTACTGACATTAAATGCTTGTTACATTTTCTGTGTAGTAAGATTTTGTCTATCTTGTACTATTTATCAGTTATGCAAAAGTCTTCCAGAATGAAGACTAATTCAGAGGCTATTTCCAGAAAATTTAATATAAACATTTTACTTTCCAAGTAAATATCTTCAGTAGTATTTTAATCAAAACTGCTGCATTATTTGCAACCAAACTCTGTCGAATAATTCTATGAAACCATCCCTGCTTCACAGACATTTGGTAACTAATCATAGCGAATGTAAAGACAAGTCAGTCAAATTTTTCCGGCAGAAAGCAGAAAATTTGAATAAAAGTTCAGTATATATAAAAATAAATAACAGTATTACAAAATCAACTAAGGTGGCACTGGAGGAGACATTGTATGAGGTAGTGTTGCTAGTTGCAAAAAATAAATCACCTTATACTGCAGTTGAGTCTCTTATTCCTGGTTCTTTGATTATAGCAGATAAAATGTTACACAAAGATTGCGCTAAAGTAATCAAAACAATTCCAAATTCTGACACAAGTGTAGGGCGTAGAATTCATGATATGGCACAAGATATGGTTGACCAATTAGAAAATGTTCAAATAGACAAGATTTGCCTTTCAAATCAATGAATCGGTAGGTGTGTGTGTGTGATGATGCTGAGTTACTTATATATGTATGGTATTTTGACGTTAAAAAGAGTGCTATTGCTGACGAAATTCTAGGATGTAAACAATTACCAGTACATACAAGGGGGGAGAATGTTTTTAAAATTCTTGAGAATTTTATAAGATTAAAATTAAATTTGTCATGGAACTGGTGTGTAAGTTTGTCCACAGATGGTGCTGCTTTATTGACATAAAAAAAAGCAGTCTTGTTGCTTGTATTCGCAAAATTAACCCCTAAATAATTTGACAACATTGCATTATACACAGATAAAATTTGGTAGCGAAAAAAAAATAAACCTCCTGATTTACACGAAACATTGAACACTGCTTAAGTAGTCAATTTAATAAAGTCACGAGTACTGAACTCCCGTCTGTTCAAAAAAATGTGTGAGGAGATGGGAGCTACACACACTCTCAGTTGTTTTTGCACACCAAGGTGTGCTGGTTAACATGAGGGTGCATATTGACTTGTCTTTTTGAACTGAAAAATGAGTATTATTTGGGATTGATTGCATTAGTAAAGGGAATATTGCATTTTTTCCAACTCTTTTGGAACATAGTGGACAAAATGAAGTTAGTATTGCTGATGGACTTTTGGAAATAATCAAATTCCACCTACAAAATCTCTGGTTACAGCTTAAAAATTGAAAAAGACTATATTACACAAGAATGGATTACAAATTTTTTTTGCACCACCGGCATCATTTTCTCTGATCTTCCTGTAAAATTACAAGAAAGTCTTTTGGAAATTCCGTTGACAGTTCACTGAAAATAAAATTCAAAAACATGTAAATTTGTGATTTCTGGTGTTACGCATGCTAAGTTTTTGCATGCAAAGTTTTTAAGTGTGTGCTTATAAGTGACTGCCTCATGTCATTAATTGGCATGTAAAAGAACTGCAGGGCGAAATTCCAGCACACAGGCAGTGCTAGTATCCTGAAAATCAACAGCGTCACTTTCACAAAATGAACCCTTTGAGCAGCTAGAATGTGCAAAATATACAAACAGCTATTCTAAAGATGTTTTTACTTCTTCAAAATTGTGACTACAGATATCCTCTGCACGCTAATATGTTAGGTTTTATTTTACATAGCACGAATGATCATTTCTGCAACTTGCTTTCTAGTTGTAGATGTAACAGCTCTCCATACCATCCTTTTTCTTGTTCTTTAATTGCATTCCCAGCTTCTTTTCCAGGATCATATCCAAAGAAGCTCCACTCATTTTGAATTCCAAATATGCTCTAAAGCAGTGTTACATTGCTTGAAGAGGCCTGCAGCTCCATCAGAAAACATTTTGATGATGTCAAAGTAGGGCAGAATTGCCTGTAGTTGAATATTTATGAGGCAAATATAACAGCAGGGTAATCAGTGACCAGAGCAAAACTTCCTCTGAATCTCTTTTCTAAACCAAGCAATAGCAGGGAAAATGGAGACTTGTATGTTCGTGGGCAGCAAGCCCCTTACATGCCTGGCTCCGCAGATGAGTGCAAGTGTCGAGAATTAAAGAACTTGAGTGAAGGGTAAAAGACGCATGAGGCAGTGATTTGGTGTATAGTTTCTGATACTTCTATTTCTTCATTATCTCCAGTTGTAATACATAATTTACAAGGAGCGTCAGATTGATTACAAAACTAAACATATAGTATAAATAATAACATGAGTATATACACTTTACAAAAAAAAGTATTGGGGGCACCGTTATACAGCATAACTTATTTAACTTTTCTTTTTAACATTTTGTACTCCTCTATGAAGTAAAATACATTTTCTGAGAGACACTTTTTAATTGCTTTAAGTTTACAGTTTTCTTCAGTTATCAGTTCTATTTGTTTAGGCAAATGATTGTACAAATCTTTGGTTTTACTTTCTATACCTTTGCTATTTAATGTTCCTCCTAGTCTGTTTATGAATTATGAAATAATTTTGTTTTGTTCTTGTGTCATGATTGTGTGTGTGGATGTTTTTACTTTGATTACTATTTTTGCATTTTTACTTTAATGCACAAAGCTGTCAACAAGAATTATAAAGAGAGCTTGTTAAGAGTGTCTCTGCAGTAAAGTGGTCAATATGCTGGGTTTGATTAGGCTGATATTTCATTATCATTATTCACCACCCTCAAGAGCCTGGAAATATGAATGCGATCTGAATGTGTGTTAAGTTAATCAAGAAGTATAGTTTTAATGTACACCTCAACAATTTAAGCCATTATAGAAGGTCAAAGTGGTAATACGGCAATATTATCTAAGGCAGTATATAAATAAAAACAAATAAATGATTTAGCAGAAGAAAGAAAACAGATTTCTATGCGATATTGGGTTTTCAGAAACTGTATGTACAGCATAAAAATAAAATAAATGGGAAATTAGGTATCTGTATTCCTCTTCACTAAACTATGTTCAAGATGTAAAGTAAACACTTCTATCAGTATTTATGGTATTTTTATTACATAAGATAGGTATATTAATATGATGTGCACTGCAGGAGAGTATGAAATAAGAGTTGAAGCTTTCCTGGTAACGAATATGCTCTATACGTTCTCAGGCTTCAAGCCAGGTGAGGTGATGTGGAGACATTGACGTTTCGGGAGCGTACATCTCTCCCTTCTTCAGGATGCTGAATGATTGGATTGGTATTGGGACTGTTTATATGTACATCTGTCATGGCGGCGGGCACGGACTGCGTAGAAAATGCAAGGAGGCCTCCGCTGTAGTCAGAGGTGGACCTCGAAGAAAACGCGTTTCCCCCGAGGGCAACTAAAGTGTTGTTTTGTGTTTCCTGTATTTCTTGAGCGTGTCAATTACAATATTAGTGGGCAGTTTCCGGGAGTGACTGAACTGTAGACCGGCATCCTGGTTGAGCATGCCCTTTTCTGAAGCGATGGCCAGCGCCTCCTTGACCCTGCGCTCCCAGTAGCCGTCGCATCTGGCAATGATGGTGGTCTCGCTGAAGTTGGCTCTGTGGTCCGTCTCGAATCAGTGTTCCGAGAGCTCGGATTTTTCTGGTTGCATTAGGCAGATAAACCTCTCATGCTCCTTGGCCCTGGTAGTTTTGGTCCTGCCAGTTTCACCTATGTACGGGGCACCACAATCACAAGGAATGTGATAAACTCCCGATACTTGGAGCCTAGCTGGTCTTTCACTGGCCTAATGAGGTTTTTTTATCTTTGGAAGAGTTTGTGTATGGTCTTGATGTTGCGTTTGGCCAGGATTCTGGTGATTTTTATGGAGAGGTTGCCAGTGTATGGAATGCAGGCTGTGGCAGTGGGTTTCTCTGGAGCTGGCTGTGTAGAGGGCTTCGCTGTTATGGCTTTGGTGAGTGCCGCAGTGACATCATAGGAAAGTGTATTTTAAATGTTGTAGCTCTTGTGTGAGATGGCTCGGATCCAAGATGGCGACTGCTCTGTGGGCCAAAGTGTTTAGTATGCCAATCTTTTGTGACTTATGGGGAAAACTGTTGGCATTTAGGTAGAGGTCTGTATGTGTGGGTTTGCGGTAAACCGCATGTCCAAGTGTATCATTGCTGTTCCTTGATATGAGGATGTCTAAGAATGGCAGAATTCCATCCTTTTCAACTTCCATTGTAAACTGGATCTGAGGCCAGAGGCTATTGATGTGAGTGAGAAAGCTGTGTAGTGTGTCCCGGCCATGTAGCCACACAACGTAAATATCGTCCACACTTTTCGTTTTAAGAAAGATTACTTACATCTCCTACCAGATCTTAAATTTACCAGCTATGCTAAGATTTTAATGTTGCAGCTTATCCAATAACTGCAAATGCTATCTATTGCCTTTGACAATTTCTCTGGTTTTGATACATTGCAAGATTATTATTTACCCATTATGCCTTTTGTCTTTTCAGGAATGGAAGGTGTCAGCATTTTTCTCAGATGCCTAGCTTATTCTAATATACTGATTAATGTAGAGCATATTTTTGGTTTGTCTGTCCATTACATTTCAATGGTATACAGTCATTTAATGCACATTATTCGTAAGAAAGCAGTTTTCTTATTGACAAATTTGAGGAATATAAATTGGCTTACCAGGTAAAAATTAAGATTCTACTCTAATGCTGCTGATTCATAATGTGTGCTAATGAGCCAAATTTGAATTTTCTTGAAGGCAGAGTCAGACCTATATATAGACCATCTCGTAATCTGGAGGAATATTATTCTGGTCACAGGCAGGCACATTTGTTAAACACCAGGCTACAGTTTATCCAGATGGAATTAAAGTAAGCCTGAAACACTGATGTTTCTGTAAGATCTGCAGCTATATACTTATTTCTTGCCTGCACTTGAGTATTTTTGAATATAATAATACGTTTAAAAGAGAATTTATTTGCACCACAATAGGTATTTGTGTCAAGGAAGATACTGAGGGGAGAAAAGCATATACTCTTTTGCTCTTTTAACCTGGTTGGTCACAATGGAAATGGCGTGTTATTTATGGACGCTCTTTAACTACTTTGGTTCTCAGCGTCCCATTCTAAATTGGGCGTGAAAGACCACTTAATTTTGCTCAGAGGCCTCTATCAAGCTTGAGGTTCTTTTACGTGCCGTAAATCTACGACACGGGACCAATGGCTTTACTTCCCTTCCAAAGGAAGCCAAGCTAAGGATTTTTACGCCCGAAAAAATCTATCCTCTTCCACCGGGTTTGAACCCACAACCTTGGGTATATGAAGTCAGCATGGTAACCATAACACCACAGAGGGTGACATCACAACAGAAGAGGAATGAAATTGGGAAAATGGTGCTTTCTCTCTTTCTTTTTTTTTTTTTTTTTTTTAAATAATATTTTATTTACCATTAAACTTTACAATAAAGCAATAGGTTTCGTCAAAATCATATGTTCAGTTATATACAGGAAATGTAAATTTATAGTTTTACATTAACGTGAAAAAAGAACAATTATTACTTAGGGTTACAAATCTTAGCAGTGTGGAGCAACACAGTTTTGATATAAAGAAATATGATCTTGGGCTCCAGGAGCTTAAAGTTACTTGACATTCATCTTCTCAGGATAAATGAAAACTCTGCGGGGGGGAAAAAAAAGCCTTATGTGGGTAACTCACCCTAAGTGATATTAAAATTTGCAACCTCTTGATTAGAAAGCATTTACTCTTGTTGACAGCTTAGTAAAGTTTGGGGAAACCAGGTGTAGTAATTTTTTCTCCTTTGGTTTTGCATGGATTGGCATCTTGAATCAATGAACTGCTGCGGGAGTGGCCTGCCAGGGTCTGATTGAACAGAAACTGATTTCTTATCCTCTGTTTCACATCTTTAAGTGAGTTATATTCTTGTCATTGATGTTTTAGGAACTTGGAATTCAACACATTAACAGCTTCGATAGGAGTAAGCTGAAGGATGCTGAAAGTGGCCTACAAACAAAAGTTGAAGAATACCGTGCAATAAAACAGGAGAAAATGGATCGTCTGGCTGAGTTTAAAAGGCAGGTAGGGAAAGTTTGTGTTGCATACTCATTTTCTATTTTGGGGGGTTTGTGTGTTATATATGGTGATCATTCAAAACTAATAATACAGAGAATTGGATTATTCATCGTTATAGAAGTGTTTATACCAAAAAATTTATGTAAGCATATGTTCAATAAGCTATTATAGAAGAAATTCATTGAACACACTATTTTAATGTTACATTTCTTGTATGTTTAGAAAAAATGACAAGGTGATAGTCGCTTGCCAAATAGGGCTGCATTAAAAACAGTAACTTTTATCCCATAATACCAATTCAAATGTATGTGCTTACTTATCTGCTTCCATTTTTTCATTTTAATGTCTGATTGCATGATCATTTTGTAATTTGAAACAGTTGTGTGCATTGTGATTCCGTATCCAGTTTGTTTCTATGGAGAGTTTGATTATACGTTCCTTATATTCTGCATGGAAACATGTATTCAGAACAACCTGAATCTTAGATTCTATCTTATTAGAATATACTGTACTCATTGTATAAGGAAACAGCATACGAGAGTTTACTTAAGTCCAACTTAATTATTTTTCCACCATTATGGAATAACTAGAGTTTAGTTATATTCCTGTTAGGTTCTGTTCATAGCTGACAACTCCCCTGCAAATATGTCCCTATCACATGAATTGGGAAGGTTAGCCAGTTAAGTTGGTGCCCTGGTTTATTATTTGCAGGCAAACTAACTTCATTTCAAATTTTAATTATATTATAATATGTTATACTAATATGTAACATTACTTAAAATATTACCTGCACATTCTTTTGATGTGTTTACAGCCTCTGCTATCTCAAGCAACTTTAATCAGTGGTCTTTCAGTACTAAACAATGAATTTGTTCAATGATCTCGGGAGTTGTCACTTCTACAGCGAGGCTCATCACTAGTGCTCGTATGTCCCATTTTAAACTCTGCAACCCACCTTTTAATAATTGAATATGAAGGGGCAGAGTCTTACATTGTACTGTCCATTTCCTCCTTGATTTCTTTAGGCCTTTCAAATGGAAGTATTTAATCACTGCTCGTTTTTCCAAATCCTTCATTTTCATGAAACTCTAAAAGTTCTCATGTTTAAAATGCTGTCATTCGAAAACTAAACAAGCTATTACTATGGATACAAGCTAATCTAGAGTTAAACTGTACGATGCTACCGTCTAAGTGGCCTGGTGGCACCATATCTGTGTGAGGCCCGGGACTTATCAGCTGACCCTCGTACTTTCATAGCATACTTGCAGATAAGGGAATGCACTAGGCTGAAGCGAAAGTAAAATATTATCTTCTCTTTGCTTGACTGACATAGAGAAAGCTGATTAATAATTTTCTATTTGAAAATGGTACAAGTATTCTAAAATGAAGACAATAGTAATATATCGGAAACGTTAACTCACCACAAAAAAGGGGGGGGGGCAACATAAGTTGTGTGTTTTAATAAAATTTATATCTTTTTGTGTAGTAAGATTTCTCTACCTTTTATAGCTTATCAATTATGCAAAATTTATTCAGAACGAACAGGTCTTCAGAAGCGTGAAGCAATAAATCTCTTAATGTCTCAAGAGTTTTACGAGTTCTATATCCAGGCATTGCAGAATTGTAGTTTATTTTTGATTAGATTTTACAATTCATACACCAAATTGCAATCACTAGTGCAATTCAGTGCTTCTATTTGATGCGAAAGTTGTATCTGTCGCAATTCTTATTCTTCATTAATTCTGACAGAAAATCTATTTTGCTTCTTTGGTACTAAATATATTATTACTTTCCAATTCAATAAGTCGAAGTCAGTTAGTAATACCGCTGCAAATATTTACACATTTCTAAATCAATGTGGAAATTTAACTGTACATGTAGTAGCATAGAATCCCCTGCCTAGGAAATATGTACTGCACGAAGTCACAATCACAGTTGACCTCGCTTGAGTACGAATAGTCTCAGGGTGCCCTTTCCTTGCTTATGAACAGCCTCTTTTATAATTTCTGGCTTCTCATACAAGAAAATCAACATGATACCCCAATACAACAAACAAAATTACAGAGAGAAAATCAAAACACACATCTAACGAAAGCAAACAAAATTATATTGCACCCAGTGATTTCAACCACGGTATGCAACAAGTAAACACTTGAACAACAAATACTCAAAATGGAATATGATATACAAAATGTCTGCAACCTGTGATAAGCACATAAATATTAACTTAAGCTGTTCCCAGAAATTTTAAGATATATATTTAAATCAGCATAAAACTGTCTTAAACATATGATATTCTAATCAGAATTGTTAGAGCCATTAGAGAGAAAATAAACATTTTCGAAAAATGTTCCTGTAGAAGGAAATTTGTGGTAGGGGATTTTCTAGAAAACTCTTAATGTTGCATTCTTGGATAATGCTGAACTTCAGTATTGATTAAGATTTTTCGTTTTATAGCTGTGTTGTTCACAGCTTTTTCTAAAGCTACTACTTTTTTTATTCAGAGGACCTCAAAGCATGTATTCTGGTGAAATCTTGATATCCAATTTTGGATGGAATATATTATTTTCTCTATCTGCTATGCATATCGAATGTACATGGTAGAGAAAGTAAAAAAGTATGATGGTTAATGAGCTGAATGGTCAACTGAGTGATGGATTTTTGAGGTTCTACTGTTTTTATATAAATTAAGTCATTGTAGTTACTTTTTGTGCAGAAAAATTAGCAGACTAATAAAATATTAGTATTGTTATGTAACAGCTATGCCTGTCTCAATAGGAATTTATGTAAAATCTCCTACAACTGCAGTGAACATGTTAAGCAATTTTCATCACAATATTGACTAAAAGAGATTTACTACACTAACTTGTAACGAAACCTGAACAGTAAATTTATTCATAAAGTGACTAGTTCAAATGTAGTAGAATTGTAAATATCTTAGTGTATGCATAGGAATATTGTTCTTTGCACATTTTCTTTGTTTTCAGGAAGCTGCACTTTGTGAAGCACTTGATATTCCACCTAAACCAGATTTTCCAAATGTAATTCCAACAGAGAAGCAATTTGACGAATATGAAAGCTATCTAGCAGAAAAGGAAGAAGAAAAGGCAAGTTGTGTTCATAAGTTATCTTAAAAAATAAACAATCAAACACATTGGATAATAGGAAGAAGTGTGATCTCTTAGCTACAATAACAGATGCTTTCAAGAAAAAAAAGGGGAGAAGCATATTACGAGTATACTCTTGATTTTAAACTAGGGGATATTCAGCGATACAAATTTCCATTGTTGAGCACTTAAAAAACAATTTCAAGGTTACTGTCATTATTGTACTGTACTGAATATTTCATTTTGGCAATAAAAAAAATAGGCGAAGAAAGAACCATCATATTGTACACATATGAATACATATGTTAAGAGGTTAATAGCATTTTTTGGAGTGATGTATAAAAACATGTCTATTATATGGAAATCTCTTTGGAAAGGACTATCTCCTAAACTCCATTTGGGAGTAACACCATTTATAAGAGAGACTATTAAGAAAACAGAATTTGGAATAATGTCGAAGAACATTTCATGCACATAGTCCTTTTTGTGGTGTGTTTTGTTGATCTCTGTAGGTTTCAGATTCTTCAAGCTCTTGATTTTATTATGTTTCTCTTTTTATCATACGATGGATAACAGCAGCAAACCATAATTTTTTATGTTGCTTTTTTTTTTTTTTTACCACTTGTAAATGAAAACCACAGTTTGCATAGTAAGTTGAAACTAAATACATGGTGAATGGAATATATGAGTATAAAAATATACTAAAAGTATTGTTAATAGAACCAATGTTTTGATTTGTACTTATAAGTTTGAATTTTTGGGCGAAAATTCCTTTTTTGGGAGGAAGGGCCTTTGTTTTATTTTACTTAATTCATCCTATTGCTAGTGAAAATGACCATATCTTTTTTGTACATGCAGATGTACTTTGGTGTATTGTTTAGGATCTTAAGTATTTAGTAATTGCGTTACTGCTAAAATGTTAATGCATTTTTGCTTGAATTTTACAGGAGCGGTTAATGTGTGTATACAGAGAAACTAAAATAGCAATTCTTGCTCTAATCAGAGAATTGGGAGAAACTCCTTTGCTGAATTTCCACAAACTTGTAGTGTATGAAGATGAATCCAGATTTAAACCTACAAAGAAGAATATGGCAATGTTGAAGGTATTAATAAGCAATATGATTATTTTTGCAAAAAGGCAAGCATTAAGAATTTAAAATTGAATTATTTGGTATGTTTTTGCAGTGTTCTAAGAATTTGGATATAACATAAATTTTCAATTTATGAACTTTATGAAGAAATGAATCTAGTAATGCTCTTATCTCGCATGGAATACAAAATAAAATATTTAAATTGGTTTGCAATAGAGATATATTCATAATTTTGTTCATGAATCAACTTTTAACTGCAGACACAATGCTTCACCCCAGCCATTACTTATATTGCTTTTTGCATCATAGGAATTGGCTCAGGATTTCACTCATCACTTATTTATTCGAGCACACATGCTTCTTATTGCTTCTGTTTTTCAAGTATTTTACCTATTATAGTTTTACACACTATAGAGCAGTTCCTCTTGCAACAGACTGATATTTCACAATATGTTTTTTGGGATAAATCAGTCTTACTTGCATGAGGGGTTTGAAATATGAGTTTTGACCACAAATCGATACAGAATACAAAAATGATCAAATTTGGTTTATATTTGTTCATAAACATTTTATAATGGACAATTTTTATAAATTCTTATATGTAAAAATGAAGCTAGTAATAATGAAGTAACTCAAATATTAATAAAACAACAATTTGTAACAAAATTTCACTCTCATAAGAATTTCACTTATCTTTTTTAAAGATAAATGATGTTTTGTTATACATTATTGCAATATTATTTGTCAATTCTCTTTAAAGATCAAGTAGGGCTATCCAAATTTTTCTGAAAACTAATCCAAAAATAGTTCTCAATCTATTGTAGGGGAGGATTTACACTTTATTAGAAGTTGAAGGGCATTGAAAGCAAAATTTAGGTAATAAATTTAGATTCTTATTTCATTAATGAAGTGGTCTTACAGCTAGCACTTACATGACAATATTTAACACAAATTAAATTAATACCTGTGCCTCCTGTATACTGTTTAATTCTTCCTGTGTGTTTTAAACAGTTGTACAAGAAAAAAATGCTTTAACAAGTGTTAAAATGGTGTCTAATCTAGCTAGCACACCTAGATGGCCCAGGTTTGATCCCAAGCGACTGCATGTGAAATTTGTGGTGAACAAAGTGGCACAGGGATGGGTTTTCTCTGGGTTCTCCGGTTTCCCCTGCCATCTCATTCCACCGGGGCTGCATCTTCATGTATCATCAGTGTCATCGTCTGCGGTGCCAGTGCAGTAAAAGCGGGCATTAAACACTACCAAAAAAAATCTAGCTAGCACTTCCATGACAATATTACACAAATTAATTTAATGTTTGTGCCTCTTGTACACTGTTTAATTTTTCTTGTGTGTTTTAAATAGTTGTGCAAGAAAAAAATGCTTTAACAAGTGTTAAAATGGTATCTAATCTGCTCTGATACCTTGTCAATCACTTAGAGATATGGGAATATTTCAGCTTAATTTCGTACCTCCCCCCTCCCACCAGGGTTAATACATACAAGTTGGTTTAAAATAGATTCAGAGACAATTACTTGGCTAAAGAATTGGTTTTCAAGAAATGGCTTAAAGCTAAATACCTCTAAAACATATAAGGACATAAAAGCATTATATAAAAAATACACACTCATACCTGACACAAATCAAGAAGTATGGCTAGGTTATTTTCAACTCAGTATACATACAAAAGTTTTAAGGATGCAAAGGTAATTCCAGGAATAGAAAACAACTGCATTGAGATTTTAAATAGAGCTATAACTGAGGATGAAGTAATAAATCAGATCAAAAAAATTAAAAGAAATAAAGCACCAGGAATAGATGATATATACCTGGGGAATTTATAAAGGAATGGGATAAAAATCCGAACTAAGTCAATAGATCAACATTTTTATTTAATATGAAAACAAAAGGATATACACCAGAAAGCTGGAGAAAAGCTATTATACAGCCCATATATAAAGGTAAACGGGATCTGGACAAACCGAATAATTATTGGGGCTCTACTGTCAAATGATGATTCGAATATTATTAATGAAAAGAAACAGACAGCCATATTAATTTGCAACAACTTGAAAGCTTTTGACTGCATATGTCATGATATATTACTAAAAAAATTGTAATTCTATGGCATAAAGAACATAGCATTAAGGTGGTTTGTAAATGGTCTCAAAGATAGGAGACAAAAATAATTATAAATAACGAAATTGGTACGGTCCAATCTAATTGGAATCGAATAAAAACAGGAGTCCCACAAGGTAGTGTCTTGGGGCCTCTACTGTATATAATATACACTAATGACCTTCCTAACTGCATAAAGGGAAATACAATTAAGTATGCTGATGACACGTCCATCTTGCTAAATGGGTGTAACCCCGAGAAGTTACAGAATAATGCCCTCTGTTTATGACTAGTCCTCTTCCTCCTCACAATTGTTCTGCATGGCATGTATTGTTTACTCTCATTAATGACAAAAGACTACAATGTAATTGGTACTGAAACTTTCAAATTTCCCAGAAAATGGTAAATAAGGGTATTACTAAATGGGAATAACATCCCGTATGTAAGCTAATTTACATGTTTCATATATGGGAACTACACCAGCTCCATTATAGGATTATATGGTGATGTAGACAGTGGAAAAAAATGTACCAATCCTGTAGTACCTGTGTTGGGAGCAAATGGTAGTGATATTTTAGTAACTATGCAGTCAACATGTGTGTGTGTATTGACTAGAAGAGTACTACACTGCTAGAGAGTAACATTTTGTAATGCCACAGAATAATTGTTAATATTTTTTTACTTTCTTTGCTGATATCCCGGTAGGTCAAATATTCTACTACACCCTCATTAAAATAGAAATGAATTATTTGGGCAGCTTTATAAGCATGTTATTTTTTTATTTCTGCTCACAAACTTGAAAACTATGTAATGAAGAATAGTGGAAACTAGTTTTAATGAAATTTGCTGAGTCTGTATCTCTGTTTATAGCACTTTTGCAATTGTTGGTGGGTCTTTCTTTCAAAGAAGCTATGCCCTTTATGATAAATAGCACTTCAAACAAATTCATCACATTCACCTACCTTCCAATACTAATATGTTACTTCTGCAAGTTTTTCCAGTTGTTACAGCTGGCCTACCTATTTTCACCATTTCACTGTATGAAGCAAATCTTGGCAGTGAAATACTGGTTAACTCTGCTGATAAATGGACTATGTTCTCAACTTGTAAAAATCACTCAATATAATCTTATTTTTCACCATTTTTTAAACATTTTCCCTTTGATATGTATAGTATATTGGAGGGAAGCAGCAATGTTGTATAAATTGGATGTTACACTTGTCCAATAATGTTATGAAACAAAATCTAGTTTGACTGTTGCATTTTAGTAGAGGAGTATTTTTATGTTTTGCAGTAAATATAAGAAATCTTGAAAGTTGGGTATTTTTCTTCCACAAGAGTTAAAAAGGTGAATTATAAGCATATGCTTATGTTTGGTTATGTGGCATCATATTCATACATGTGTTTTTTTGTATACATTGCCACATATTCTTTGAGTGGAGGTGGTATAGAGTGAGTGCAGTGCCAGAAATATTAATAATAATAATAATAATAATAATAATTTTATTCACCATTTAGATCATGATACATGATATGGGCTTCGTCAATAGAACAATAATTATATACAATTTGCACAGTACTTATACAAGGTTTATAATGTATATTAATTACAATTGAATTGTCATATATTCACTTACTGAATAAAAGGTATGTTGTAGTAGAAAGGATTTTACTTCTTTATTAAATTGTTTCATGTTTGCTATTTTTTTAATGTTTGCTGGTAGTTTATTATATAGTTTAATTCCTAAATTTGTGACATTATTTTTTAGAATGTTTGTTCTGCATATCTGAACATGAAGGTTATTTTTTATTCTTGTGTCATGAGGATGGATATCTGTATTTGTGCATAATTCACTTTGATTTTTCTTAATATGTTTTACAACTTCTGCTATAAATGTACATGCTAATGGTAAAATTTTATGTTTACTAAAGTATGGTCTACAGGATGTACTGTTGTCTATTCCACTTAATATTCTTACAGCTCTCTTCTGGATTATAAATATTCTCTCACGTTTTTCTCCCCAAAATTTAATACCATATTTTAATCTACTATGAAACTGCGCGAAATATACATTTTTCAGTCCTACTAAATTTAGTGTATCTTTTAGACATTTGAGCATATAGCATATGGAGCCAAGTTTAGTAGCTAATTGATGAGTGTGGCTATCCCATCTAAGGTTTTCATTCACGTATATACCCAAGAATTTTGTTTCTCCTTTGTAGTCAACATTATTTCCATCAAAGGAAATTTGAGGTTTGACGATGTTTTTACACTGCCATGCGCGAAAAGCCATTGCAATAGTTTTTTCTTTGTTTATAATTAGTTCATTTGCTTTAAACCAGTTGCTGAGGTTAGTCATTATGGTGTTTACTTTATTTTGGAGTATAGTTTCATTGTCTCCTTCAACAAGAATATTAGTGTCATCTGCAAAAAGGACTACATCAGCATGCTCAATGTTGCTCGGTAAATCATTTATGTATATTAGGAACAAAAGAGGCCCTAGTACTGAACCTTGGGGAACACCTCGTGTAGTTTCTTTTGTGGTAGATCGATAATTACTTGTTCCCGATTGTATACTGTGTTGTAGATCTACTACTTGCTTCCTATTGGTAAGATAGGATTCAACCCATGCATTCATGCTTCCTCTAATTCCATATTTATATAGCTTAGTTATTAAAATTTTGTGGTCTAAGACATCATATGCTTTTGTAAGATCTAAAAATATTCCCACCATTGGTATCTTTTTGTCCACTGCACGCTGGATTTTATCCAGTAATTTAGCTATGGCTGTTTCTGTGGACCTATTTTCTCTAAAGCCATACTGTGCTTCCGAAAGGATGTTATATTTCTTTAAGAAAGATATTAATCTATTATATACTAATTTTTCAAAAATTTTCGAGAATGAACGACAATATACTTATTGGTCTGTAATTTTCTTTTTTTGTCTTTTCTCCTTTCTTGTGTATGGGGATAATTTTTGCCGTTTTAAGATTATCGGGGAAGCTCCCTGAGTCAAGTGAAGAGTTATATATATTAACCAAAGGGGCTTTTAAATATTCTATACACTGTTTAATGACACACTCTGGGACCTCATCTATTCCAAAGGAATATTTACCTTTCATTTCACAGACTATTTTATGTAATTCAGTTTCTGTGATAGGATGTATAAAGATAGATTCACTATAGTTTTTTATCTTTTTTACGGATTTACTTTGGCTCTGTTGGGCTTGGTTTAAGGTAATAAGGTTTTCTGCTGTTTCGGAGAAGTACGTATTGAAACATTCTGCTATTTGTTGGGGACTTGTAAGTTTGTTTCCTTCATTAATTAATTCTGTTACAGAATGTTTTGAACTATTTTTCCCCATTTCTTGGTTTATTATTTCCCATAGCGCTTTGGATTTATTATTCGCATTTTGTATGATTCTTTCATTTTCTTGTCTTTTGGCTTCAAGAATTACTTTCCTGTATATGCTTTTATATTTCTTTATATACTCCCTAAAGTTATTATTTACATTACCCTGTTTTAATTGTCTGCACAAAAATTTTAACCTATGACTCGAAATTTTTATTCCTTTTGTAATCCATCCCTTTAGGTTTCGATTTTTTATTTTTAAACGTTTTTGTGGGAAAGCAATGTTAAACCAGTACAGGAATATATTTAAAAAGGTATTGAATTTTACATTGGTATCATTTTCTTGATAAACCTTGTCCCATTTTTCCCTTTTTAGCAAAAGTTTAAACATGTCTATGCTTTCTGGGCTGAAGGTTCTTTTCATACAAGTTCCTGTGTTCTCAGTTTGCCTAGGTACTTGTACATCAACTACTAATAATTGACCATAGTGATCAGATAGGGCCAAATCCTCAACGAATGATTGTTTATGGGGTTCAGATTTGTTAGTGATCATTACATCCAACAGTGATTTTTTATGTTCTGTTACCCTAGTTGGTTCCTCTACAGTGTTGACCAAGTTATATACTGTGAACAAATCTTTTATTTTATTTACCGTATTACATTCCTCCAAAAAATCAATGTTCCAATCTCCACAAACTATAATTATCTTATACTTTCTAGTTAGGCGAGAAAGAACAGCTTCCAATTTAGTTAAAAAAACGTCTAATTTGGAGTTTGGTGCCCTATAAATGCATATGATAATTGCCTTTAGATTACTTATCTCAGTTAAAGATAACTCAAAGTTCTTATCTTCCTTGATGTCCTCAAATAGATCTATATTTTTAGTTTTTATGTCTGATCTAACATATATACACGACCCCCCATGTTTGTATGTTTTCCTACAGAACGAGTCTACTAGCTTGTATTGTGTGAAGTTAATTGCTGATAACTGCTCTAAATTTAACCAATGTTCAGTTATGCATATGACCTCTACATCCAGCAGGTCCGTGTTTAATAGTACTTCTAGTTGTGTTATTTTATTTGTTATACTTTGTAAATTTTGATGAAATACACATAATTTGTTGGATATTGATTCCTTTCTACTACCACAAACCTTTGATTCTGATTTAGCTTCACAATTTTCTTTATCATCCACCCACCCTTCTACTAGTTTCCCTCTAGTTGTGATTGGATTACCTCGCACATCAACCTGCCAAATTTGTGAGATCCTCTACGGTTGAGATGCACCCCATCCCTCCCAAAATCGTTATTGTGGAGCCAAAAATTTCCGTCCACCATTAACCACTTTCTCACATTGCAGAGCCAATTAAGTTCACTGTTTATTCTTACAATCTTTCTTTCACTCACGTCCTGTCTTCTTAGCACTCCACTTATCACAATTTTCACATCTGGTGCCGCCTTTTTAATGGTGTCCGCCAGGTCCATTGTATCACCCATAATATCCTCGGCCATGGTCCCTCGGCTGATATCATTCGTCCCAGCATGAATCACTACCACTTTTGGCTTGCTATCCTTCATGTCTAGTTTCTCTATACTGTGTTTAAGCTCGTTTAGTTTTATTCCTGGCATGCAATGCACAGCATAACCTCTTTCTCGGCACAAATTTCTGGAGAACTTCAGCATGGAGTCACCGATCACCATTACTTTTTTATGTTTTCCTGCAGCACTGAAATCTTTGTGGTTAGACACGATCTCATTTACTTCGTATTGAAGTGGTTCAAATCTGTTGAGGTGAGTTGGATCAGACGAATTACTGTCTTGTGCACGTGGTGTGGATACCGAGTGCCTCTTCTTGCCAGATTTACTTTCCACTACTTTAACGAAACTTGCATCCTCATCTCGTGTCCTTAGCTTTGCCTTTAGGTCCTCATTTTCTGCCCTTAATGTTTGAATTTCTGACTGAGCACATTTCAAATCTTTGTTGAGCATTTCAATTATCATATGAAGGGACGCTATCATTTCCGCCTCGCGCGTCCTGCCGGTTACCGATTGTATTTCTTTCCTTTCTTCGTCTTCTGTAGTAGTTTTAAAGCTGCCTTCATTTCCACGCGTATACACGTCAGTATTAGGTAGTTCACTGTCGTTCTTTTTCACTTTATTCACTGAGTTACTTTGGAATTTTCGTAAATTTTGAGCCATGTGCCGAGTCATGATGCCACTCACCGCCATCTTGAAATAGGGAGTCCATGTTATAACAGCATTTCTCACTATGTGTGCTATAAATACCATTTCCAGCCTACTTTCTGCCACATCCTAACTGCTTACAGCACCACAGTTTCATTTTGTTAGAACTAATTATTTGTTTGAGGTTTCAGACTTGTATGAGGTTACAGTCTGTGCTGTGTACATCAAGAACTAGTGGCATGTTTCACACAAGTTAGCATGTAAGGGGTATGTTGATTTTTTAAATAACAAATGTGTACATTTATGATGTGGAAGATACATAGACATTTGTATTCTGTTCTCAGGATTATCATCAAGAGTTGGAAAATCAACTGGAGGAAACTAAGATTATAGCTCTAGAACTAAGAGAGAAACTGACTTTGCTTTGGGAACGTTTGCAACAAGATGTACATCACAGGGAGATGTTTCTTGCTAGACATCAGGGCTATTCAGCATCAACTATCAATGGGGTAATAACAAATTTCCATAATTCTTTTTTGTTCCTGAAAATCTTTAAAAAGTCCAACATGAGCAGAATACTTTTAACATTTTATTATGTAATATGGCTTTAAAATAACTTTTTACTATGATTTCATGCCGGAAAGCATTTTCTTAACATAACTTAGGTTTATAATTATTTGTTTACTTACAGCACATATAGCCATTCTGAAGAATGCAGTGCAGCTAAATTATCCATTTTGAATTACATAACGCTAGACAGCCAACAGACTTTTATCATCAGTAAATTTCACTAGCTACAGCTCGTCAGTAAATTACGATGACTCGCTAATATACTAACTTCAATATAACCCTGTTCACTATTTCTGTCTAAATTACTAGCTATGTACACTTAACTCACTCACTCACTCACTCACTCACTCACTCACTCACTCACTCACTCACTCTGACCTAAACCAAATCTGTACACACAGGGTACACCTGCCTAATGTCTTCCACAAGTTTCTTAAAAGGGTCTGCTAAATGATTTTATATATATATGAGTGTGAGCATCTAAATTGTTTGTATCGAATGCTGCACCTGAATTGGCAATGCTGTAGAGTTCGCCAGTGAGATTCAGTATTATTCATGTGCACATTTGCCACTGGATCTATAAAATGCACAGAATAATTGCCAGGTGAACAGCAAATCCTCCAGTCATCAACCCATAGTAGCCTCTCCAGGTATCTACATGTGTTGTGCTGCTTCACTCTATGTGCTCTGCAATTAAAATGTGGAGCATGTTTGCATCCCTATTAATATTTGGACATATCGTTATTTGTTTGCACAACTATCATCCCAAGGATGCAGTTGCCCTCTACAATGCACTCCCAATGGAATTTCTTTTGTCCATTATTACTGTTGCAGTAGTGGACATGCGTACTGGTGGCAAGTTTTTTTGACATCGATGCTGTGTGTGTGTGTGGGCACTTGTGCTATCAGAGCTTCATTGACGTTGAAGCTGGACATAGTTACACTTGAGTGAGTTTGAGACTCCTGAGATAGTTTGTATGTGCAACTACTTCTGTAAATTTCCTGTCATGTAATGGATAGGTATTAAAATGGGAATGAAGCCCTGCCCAGAGTTTGGTTTTGATGGGAAATTCATAGCGAGTAGTAATAGATGTTGCCACAGTAAATGTAAAAGCAAAGCAAATAAACTATATAGCGGTATTGTTACGAAAACATTGAAGAAAGGCTGTTATTTGTGAGCAGATTCTGGTTGTAATCGGTTTATGGAAGAAATAGAGTTGCTTGTTGGAGGATAAAAGAGTTTTTGTTATTATATACATTAGATAAACCCATATTATACAAAGCTCAAATTATTGTTTGTCCGTATACCATACCTCATCACCTTGTGATTGGTGCATGCATACATTATGTGCAATTCTGCTGAATTGTGATTTCTTTAGTTGTCCACACTGCAGGAAGACTGGCAGGTTAGCTTTTTCTTGTGTCCCCTGGCCTTAGCTATTAGAGGCCAAGAAAAGGTGTGTGTACAGTACTAAAAACCTGAACATGTTTCAGCTGAAAGTCAACTGGTGTTGGTGACCATAGCTTTCAAAACCTGTCTGAGTTTGTAAATGTAAGTGAAACATACAGATTGGTGCATTACAGGGCCAGGGACCTGTTTCACAATCAAAGTTTGTAAAGTTGAATTTTACTAACAAACTTAACTATTTACAAGTGAGTTTTTATGGAGTTTACAAATTTATTGTTTCACAATCAAATGACAATTCCATGTATTTGTAATGTTTGTTTGTGAACAGGTTAACTACAAATGGCTTAAGGTTTATAGAGTAACATATTTTAATATTTATAAGAAAAAAATGGCAGAAAAATATACAATTAAGTCCATATCTGAAAACTACATAAAATGCTATTTAGCAGCAGTTCCAGTATTCAGATAATGAAGTTCATGCAAGGAAGACATAAACTTTAAACGCTCAGAATTAATGACTGTGGATGACTCTTTGCAATGTAATTATTATTATTATTGCAAAATGTTTGTCCATGCATGTGTAATGCTCAGGAATTAATAATGAAATCATTCTTCTTGTTTCCCAATATTCACAATGGTGTCAGATCTTCCATGTCCAGTTTTTCTTTGGAGCACAATAAACAATTTGGAGATGCCGCTATTCCAATTCTGTAAAGATGTTATTCAAACAATTATGTGATCAGTCGAAATACCGCAACAGGATTTTAATAGAAAATCAGGAACTATTGATGGATCATCCAAAATTTTCTTGCATTTTGACTTTTCATTTTGAAGTATTATCTTTTGATTATATTTTGAAGTTACTTCTCTTTTAACAATTCTTTTAAATAATTAATAAGAGAAATTTTATCATTAAATTGATTTTAGCTCCTTTCTTTGCTAAAATATCAACCATTTTATTTCCAAAAACATCCACTGTGACTATTTTTATGTAGGCTATGTATTTGTTTGTAAAATATTTTTATTACAAAATACAGACATTACAACAGCTGTGTGTTGTTTTACACTGGCTGTCAATTTCATGCAGTTGCAGATGTGCATGAAATTTCTAAGGCTTCAGCATGCAGAACTGTGGATAGAGTATCCAGCATTCATGCTTATAAGAATTTCTGCAATGTATGATGCAATAGTGCACACTCTGCAAATGACCAATTTATGGGTCATCAGTGAAGCCAGTAGACTAAAATGCCTGACTTTGTAATTGCGTGTCATTGATACAATTAAATAGCTTTCTATAGTATGTTTCACTTTAAATACACAAATAGAACTTGGCGACTGTTATATAAAAAAATAAAAATAAGCTCTTTAGTATATTTTATAATGCATTGTTGTTGATGCTTTGAAATAGGAATATGATAGAATTACCTTAATGTTTACACTTGTAAATTGTATGTCTGGATTTGTTAAGTTCCTCAACTTTACAAGTTAACAAACTTTTATGGTGAAACAGAGTTTACAAGCATTTGTAATCTTCACATTGTTATTTGTAAATTGTTGATATACATATTGTAAATTAGGACATGGTATGTTTCCTTAACAAATTTCCTTCCCTTTTTTATTTCATTTCTTGTATCTTTTTGCTCACACCCTGGAGCGCTGTATGCAGTAAGAATGGACATTAAATACCACTTTTAAAAAATCTGATGTGTACCATTCACATGACTTTCTCCATATCCCTGCAACAAATAATTCTTAAAAAGCTTATACTTCTATTTACTTTACGCTAATCAGAAAAAATTAGCAGAAATAGTCTTATTACTCGCATCCTTGTAAGTAGAAGCGAAATAAGGGACAACCGTAGGTTAAAGTGATAGTCAAAAGCTGATTGCTATGTCAATGAAGTTCCTTTGTCTATATGGATAGGAGTTGACAAGTTCCTGTATGAGAAAAGTATACGTTTTTCATAGCAGAAACCAAAAATAAGGAATGTCACAAAAACGACTAACTCCACGAAAAAAATATATATAACATAAATTGTGTGTTTTAATGTGCTCTACATTTTTTGTGTAGTAAGTTTTTGTCCATCTCTTACGGTTTAGCAGTTATTCAAAATTCAATAAAATTCATCCAGAATCAACTACTCTTCAGAGGCTATTCCCAGAAAATTCAAGATATACATTTCATTTGCCAGGTAAATATGTTAAATATACGAAATTTTAATCAAAATCGTTAGAGCCATTTTTGAGAAAATCAAAATTTTCGAAAAAAGTTCCATGTAAAGGGTAGTTGGGGGTGGGGGGATTTTTCTCAAAATCTTCGCGTTAAATCCCTGGAAGATTAAACTTAAATACCAAGTTTGGTATTTTACCGACTTTTCGTTTTTGAGTTATCGTGTTCACAGACACACGGACACACACACACACACACACACACACACACACACACACACACACAGACCTTTTTGTGAAAATGCTTTTTTTTTATATTGGGGACCCTAAAACATATATTTCCGGTGAAATCTCGGTATCGAATTTTTGGTGGAGTGCAATACTTTCTCTATACACTATGTACATAGTGCGTATGGAGAAAGTAAAAATTGATCATTTGCTGTGTTCATGTAGCTATATATATAAAGAAAATCTTTTGTTTAGTTGAAAGAAGAGCTGAAAAGATGTGAGGAGATGAAACGCCAAAACATTAAAAAGTTTGTTGGTGAAATCCGGAAGGAGCTTGAAGATTGGTGGGATAAATGCTTAATATCAGAAGAAGAGAGAAGTAAATTCACAGCATATAAATCATCAACATATACAGAAGACTGCCTGGAACTACACGAGTTTGAAGTACAGCGACTGAAAAGATACCACGAGGATAACATGTAAGTAATAGTCTTCTTCACTTCATTGAAATAAGCTTACAGCCTATTGTCTTCACCTCTTTTGCTGGGCATCCTATTTCACTTTTTCCCTATAGTTTACGCACTTATTTAATAATTCATTCTCCCTTTTTACTTTCTCTACAGGTACTATGTATATAGTGTATAGAGAAGGTATTGCACTCCACTCAAAAATTTGATACCAAGATTTCACTGGAAATATATGTTTTAGGGTCCCCTGTATTAAAAAAGAAAAAAAAAAAAAAATTTCAGAAAAAGGTCTCTGTGTGTGTCAAGTGTGTCTATGAACACCATAACTCAAAAACGAAAAGTCAGTAAAATACCAAACTTGGTGTTTAAGTTTAGTATTTTCCAGGGATGCTACATGAAGATTTTTAGAAAATTCCCCCACTCCAAACTACCCTTTACATGAAACTTTTTTCGAACATTTTGATTTTCTTAAAAATGGCTCTAACGATTATGACTAAAATATCATATATTAAAGATATTTACCTGACAAATAAAATGTATATCTTGAATTTTTCTGGGAATAGCCTCTGAAGACTACTTTATTCTTGATGAATTTTACAGAATTTTGCATAACTGCTAAACCATAAGAGATGGACAAAACCTTACCACACAAAAAATGTACAGCACGTTAAAACACACAATTTAGGTTATATGCATTTTTTACTTGGAGTTGATCATTTTTTAGATATTCCTTGTTTTTGGATTTTGCATGGAAAAACATATTTTTCTCATAGAGGAATTTGTCAACTCCTGTCCATACAAACAAAGGAACTTCAGTCACATAGCAACCAGCTTTTGACTATCACTTTAACCTGTGGTACACCCTTATTTCGCTTCTACTTACAAGGATGCAAGTAATAAGACTATTTCTTTTGAGTTTTTCTTGATTAGATGAAGTAAATATAATAAATTGTTGCAGAGATGTAGAGCAAGTTATGTAAATGGAACACATTAGATTTTTAAATAAGTTCAGCTTTCGGATACCTAATAAACTAATAAAGTAAACCCCTAAAAATGGAATCATAACCTCTCTTTTATATGTTTACAAATATAAATATTTAGAAAGTACCTTTTGAAATTTTAACTAAATATGTGAGATCACCAAAGTTTGCTTTATGCTTCTGATCATAGTGCCGTTTAATATAACGCTTTATATTTGGAAATTGGAATTTGCACATTAAACAGTAAACTTTCCTGTTTTTGTAACTTTCAAAAAATTCTCTCTGCCCCTCTTCATGAAACAGACATCCTGATGAAGCCATACCCACCACCGGATGAAGTGTGTTAGAAGCAAAGGTAAAGCTGAATACCAGTGAAGGGAGGGGATGGCCGTATGAGGCAAGAACACGTTTAGTGGAGTGACCCTTTTGAGCTGATTCTGCGCATGCCTGTATCACAATGTTACCACTTATTTGCAGAAATAAGTATTTGTTCTTATCCTGCATTCAGCTATGCACCTGCATATTGTAACAATAATATAGCAGTGATGACAAACTCTCCCTCCATCCCCACCTTTCCTACCATCTCCAAACAGCAGCTGCCTAAAACGGAAAGAGGGGAAGTGGCATGAGATATGCAGACAGAAATATTTTTAATCACCATTACAAACTATACCTGCAATAGTAAACCTATTTTTGGGGCATGTTGTTTGCCTTCCCATCTTCCTGCTCACCAGTCACTACATGTAAACATAACAGCGTTCCACCAAGTGCATTCCTAAATCTCCTTCGTAATACCAATCATCTTATTTTGCTTCTTTTGGGTGGGGGGATAGAGGTTATTTTATATTAATGTTCTCAAAGACAGGTTTCATTGAGAGATGTTATAAAAATGTGCAGATGAAACACTTGTTTTAAATTTTTGTATTTCTGTCCTGTTCGAACCTTATCTATCCATTATGCAGAAAGTGATTAAGGTATTATTTATTCATTTGATGCATTCAAAATATGGGTTGTGGTTGAAATTTGTAAACATTTTCTTGTTAGAAAACTCCAAACGGAAGGACATAAAAATTTTATTTTTTCATATGTTGATTGTCAAATGGCACAAAATGTGCAAGCAGCACTGCAGTTAATACTTGTCGAAAAAAGTAGCAAAAAAAGCCAAACTTCAAATTTTATGTGTGTAATATATTTTGTTTATGTTCTAACTTAATTTTCAGAGGCATATTTCAACTGGCCATCCAGCGACAAAAACTGTGGGACAAGATGGTTGAGTTGGAGAGTCGTGCTAATGATCCTGAAAGGCTCTTTAAAAATCGTGGAGGTCAGTTACTTCGGGAAGAACAGGAGAGAAAAAGTATCCAGAAAGTAAGTTAAAATTTTTACTCTTTGCTTTATACATTTCCGTGTTTATAAGCTTTATGTAATTTGCTTTAAGAAGCCATATAATGAAGACCTTCATTTACCACAATATTCTTAGGATTAAAAAATTTGTTCACATTGTGAACACAAGTTCTGAGCGATCAGAACTCAAAAGTTCAGAGGGTTTATTTTGAAAATGTAAGCTTACTCACATAAGAGAATGCTTAAGTTTGGCTTGAAACAGTTGGTTGCCAACACTTTCTAAAAGTTGACTTTATTTTACTTTGATAAATACCCTGCTGATCAATTTGAAACCATGATTTAAGTTGTTTAACCTTGAGTATAAGTCGTGGGCAGTAGGAAACTTGGATCCCTCAGGATGTTGAGAGAGTGAGAGAGCGCCTCGGTGAGAAAACTGTTTTCTAATGAGAATGCTTTTAGGCTTGTTAACGGTGGACCTTTTGCTGTGAAATGAAGGAACAAAACTTGCCACATATGTTAAGGCCTTGGTAGTAACCATTACCATTTTTCCCAAGGGTTCACCACTTCTGCACCTGCAAAGTTTGAAACATACTTTTTGGCTCTATGTCTCTTAACCAATAATTAACCCCTTGTGCTGTTAAGCATATTACTGGTTCATTATGAATGTTTAGGCATCCATTGATTCCAATTCAAGCAACTTTATTAACATGAGGAGCACTTGCTTTTCTTCCTTGTAAAGAGTATCCAGTAAAGAACCTCCAATTTCTTTTCTATTTGGGAAATTATAGCCAGGACACAGTTGTGTTTGCTGGAGAAATTGAGGGTTTTTGATTCTGCAAAATACAATAGTGGTAGAACAAGCAAATTAAGCTAATTTCAATGCAATGGATACTTTTCTTCCTAAGGAGGTTTTGTAGCAAATGAATTAATAAAGGTAAAATAATTCTGTTTCTTGCACTGGTTATATTCCAGTGCTTGTTTTGTTGATGTGCTACTTTTAAGAAAGAACCTATGGAAAAAGCAGGGAAAGAACCATATATATATTCTAGAATAATATATGATTTTTTTTAAATTTAATTTTTTATTTATTTTTGTTTTAATTGATTGAGAAAAGGCAACAAACATACTGTTTGTTTGAGCAGAAGACTTAGAATTAACTTGTGAACAGGACCTGATAAACCAAAACAAATTCCTAAGAAATTATAGACTTAAATAAAAGCAAAATTACTGAAAAAAGAACAAAACTCAAGATTCATGATAATAAGAAGCAGTGGTTCAAAATAGCACATCATAATTGTAATAATCATCCCTGTTTGCCTCTTTGCACTTTTCTTTACTGTGCATCATTCTTTGTAGTTGGCTTTACAAATTAATTATAATCACATTTTTCAGTCTTGGAACTATATCCTTTTCTGCACTCTTTCTTATTTTATAAAAAGAACCAATATGTCTGTTTTCCTCACTCATCTTACTGCATAATCAAGTAATTCACTGACCCAGGCTGGATATCAATCTAACATAGACATGCGCCTGACTATTCCAATGTTCATACTATGTTAATGTTCCAGTAAACGTAGAAAGTAGTGAAGTTACAAAATAAAAAGATAAAAAAAGTTTTGGTGAAAGCCAAAGTAGTTTAAATAAGCTAACCCTACTGCTGCCCAAGCTTGAGGTAGTTGTTCGGGGCAGTTCTGTGTATCTATTAAGAGTAATGGCATTTTCTGCTCAGCCTACCTCACATTTTGAGATGTGAATGTATGTGTAAGACTAAAGTATTGATAAGAAAACTTTAAATTGATGCTTTCTCTAGTATTCCTGCAATGAGTTATTGAATTATATTTACTAGGAATTGCCCAAAGTTGAGAAAGAACTATTGAAATACCTTGAGGAGTATGAAATCAAAAATGGAGCACCCTTTTACATAGAAGGAGAGAGATTCAAGGACAGGATCAATCGCCAGTGGGCACACCATAAAGCACATAAAGAGTCTGAGAAATCGGCAAGAGTAAGTATCTTGAGATTTTAATAATAGGTGTCGATTTCAACAGTTAATTCTGAAGTAGATTAAAGTACATAAATATAGAACATTTTCAAATTGTTAGAATGCATTTCTCTTACTTTGCAGAATGATGTCCTAAAAGTTTGTGAGCTAGTTATATACTATAGAACCTCAAGATGAAAATTGCACACCAATTTTTCATACCTTTGATTCTCTTTTATTTGTAGTGTATATTTTTCAATTTCAGTTGCATGGTTTTTAAACTTTCTGTAATTTGCATTAGTTGAGCAATCAGAAACACCAGCAATGGTGAAAACCTTAAAATCTAATCTGGTTAAATGAAAATGTCAGGAGTAATTGGCTATCTTTTTTTATCACTTATTTGAATACACTTAGCAGGCAAATCTGCATATATTGTGCCTCAGCTAAATGGATAAGTTTTTCAAAAATTTTGACACTTTCATAGCAGCAAACCAATATTATTGCTATACAAGTTGTGATGCTATTGGAAATATTTGTTAATGACAACGTATATTTTGTCTTGATCTTATTATGAATGATCGTACAAGCTGTTCATTGTTTTACCAACAAACATTGCTCGATAACCAAATGAACACACTATATATTGGAATATAAGATGACTTGAAATGCAAGACCCTCCTTTATTCAGAGCTTAATTTTTGAATTTAACATATAAAAAAAACACATGCAAACTTAATTTTGAAACCCTTATTTTGAACATATTACTGGCCAAACTAAGGGACATTTATGCTGATTATCTCTTTTTTATTAATATTATTCTAATTTTTTTAAAAAAAAATTAATGGGAAATTGCGTAGAAATTTTCTTAATGGGTAGGGTGTTAGGGGTTAGAATGGAAATGTATCTGCAGTGACAGTGGAGCTTCAATGACAATGATGGATAAAAAAAAATCTGATGTGTACCATTCACATGACTTTCTCCATATCCCTGCAACAAATAATTCTTAAAAAGCTAATCTATTTATTTTATGCTAATCAGAAAAAATTAGCAGAAATAAGGGACAACCGTAGGTTAAAGTGATAGTCAAAAGCTGGTTGCTATGTCAATGAAGTTCCTTTGTTTATATGGATAGGAGTTGACAAGTTCCTGTATGAGAAAAGTATACATTTTTCATAGCAGAAACCAAAAATAAGGAATGTCACAAAAACGACGAACTCCACGAAAAAAATGTATATAACATAAATTGTGTGTTTTAAAGTGCTCTACATTTTTTGTGTAGTAAGTTTTTGTCCATCTCTTACGGTTTAGCAGTCATTCAAAATTTAGTAAAATTCATCCAGAATAAACTGCTCTTCAGAGGCTATTCCCAGAAAATTCAAGATATACATTGCATTTGTCAGGTAAATATGTTTAATATCTGAAATTTTAATCAAAATCGTTAGAGCCATTTTTGAGAAAATCAAAATTTTCGAAAAAAGTTCCATGTAAAGGGTAGTTGGGGGTGGGGGGATTTTTCTCAAAATCTTGGTGTCGCATCCCTGGAAGATACTAAACTTAAATACCAAGTTTGTTATTTTACTGATTTTTCGTTTTTGAGTTATCGTGTTCACAGACACACACACATGGACCTTTTTTAGAAAATGCTTTTTTTTTTATATTGGGGACCCTAAAACATATTTTTCTGGTGAAATCTCGGTATCGAATTTTTGGTGGAGTGCAATACTTTCTCTATACACTATGTACATAGTGTGTGTATGGAGAAAGTAATAAGATGATGTTTTATTTATGGACATTCTTTAACTGCTGTGGTTCTCAAGTGTCCCATTCTGCGCTGGATATAAGACCGCTTAATTTTGCTCTGAGGCCTCTATGAGGCTTGAGGTTTTTTTATGTGCCATGACTCTATGACATGGGACCCACGACTTTACTTCCTTTCGAAAGAAGTCATGCTAAGTATTTTTATGCCCATCTTCCTCCGCCAGGTTTACACGCACGACCTTGGGTATATGAAAATGCTGAATAAGTTTTCCATTTAGACATGCCCATTTTAAACAATTTTGCCTAATTCCAATTTGCACAGTATTTCTGGTAATGTATTGTACTACTTGTGTGCAATAGGTGACTGGTAACAGTAGCCATTCTGTGACGGCAGTGCAAACAGTAGCCATTCTGTGATGGCAGTGCAGTGCAAGACAATGATATTTAGACAACATACTTCATGTAACATATTGTAAAATGTTTTATGTCATTCAAATTTGCATGACAGTTCACACAATGGTTGGAAGGGAGAGAGGAGAATGGAAGCATACGTGGCATATCTGTTGTGAGGCTCACAATTAAACCTCTTGCTGTTTGACCAATGGCTCCCAGTACAACATTAGGCATAACCTTCTGATATGAGAGGATATTCTCTATTTCTATTTTAGTCTTAGAGAGAAATCTTTTTTCTAATGAGATTGCTTACAATCCTAGATATGTTAAAACTACTATACTATGAAAAATAAAATGCACAAAACCTACCATATACATCATGTCCTTGGTGGTGATTTTTACCACTACCCCTAGGTTTTGCCACTGCTGCACCTGTGAAATTTAAGTTTTCTTTCAACTATTTACTTGGTTGCCATAGTAATGCTTTTATATAAAACATTGGTATTGCACAGTCCTACACAGTAGAATTTTGAGATGGTATAAAAACATCTGTTACATTAACATGATTTTCTCTGCCCACAATAATTTACTAGTGCTATACAAACCATTCATACATGAGCTTACTACTTTCTCTACACAAACTATGCCCAAAAATGTTGATAACAAGATTTCACCATAAATATATATTTTGAGGCCCTTTGAGTGCAAAAGGAGCATTTTTATAAAAAGGTGTGTGTGTGCGCGTTTTTTTTTTTTTAAATATTTAGCTTTATCATGAATTTCTTAATTTTGTCATTACATATGACCAGTGAATGTAAATATTCCTTCTTATAAGTATTATAGCCAAATCAGTCAACCGATAATATTTTTAAGCTCAACATACTCCGAGATGGGACGTAGTTGAGTAATGTAACTGCCCTCTGTACTTCATAACAATAATACCTACCTAAAGTAAAGTTAAATATTTTTCTGTTCATGCAGAAAGCACGGGATCATTTGTCAAGAATAGAATCAAAAGTAGGAACAAATCTGACAGCTACAAAACGAAAACTTCCACCAACACCTCTTAATGGCACAAGTAACAAGAAGAGGCACATAACAACTTCTAGCAATAAAGCATCAAGGCTAAATCCAGCATGGAAGAAAGAAGAGGAGAAGAGGACAGTAAAGGTATGGAAGTAATTACTGCTGCTTGTGGTACTGAGTTAATATCTAGCGAGTGCCATACATATGATAGGTCAGCAAATAACATATATTCAGGAGGTGTCTATTAGTTGCCAACTTTTTTCAAAGAATTAGAAATATACAGATTAATTTTCTTCAAACCCTTATAAATAGTTTTTAACTGCATACATGCAGATACATTAACTGACACAAATTGATAGAGACCTCTTAATGCTTAAAATTATTCAATGGAATTTTTGGATAATATGTATAGATTATTCGTATAAAATGTTGAAGATAAAAGTAAAAATGGATGTGGATTAGTTGTTTCCAATTAAAAGTTTAAATTCTTTGTGAAGTTTATTAATAATTGCATTTCATAGGACTGTTCTTTGTGAAGAAGAGAAGAATTCTTGAGTATCCTGATATATGGTGGACTTTGAGACAGTAACCAATTTATCTATTACTTTTATTTATTTTTTGTGTTTAAGGCTATACCTAACAAACACAACGTTTTTATAATCATTTACATAAATACTATATAAAAAAAATAGAATAAATGCATATGCTCTCATTTCTGAATTTTCATATTCAAAGTTGGGGAAGTATTTTATGCTCAAATTCATATGTGGATCTTTAAGAGATGAAAAATATAAAGAATTGCTCACAATCAATGAAACCTGAAACCAAAGTGCCTTTAATGCATCATCCTCAGCTTCCAATTGAGCTTAAGCTGAGCTTATTCACGACTTCACTTAAATCATATTAAATTAATAATTTTAACCCATATGCACAACAGAAGACTATTTAGAGTGTTTAGAATGCAGATCATTCTCACACATGAAATTATCTAAAATGTTATGAGAACATCTGATTTAAGTAGGCAGTTCACAATGATGAATAATTTTAAATTTATGTTATGCCATTATCAGATGTTTAGTCACACTCATTGTCATTGCATCTATTTCATATTACTTAATTTTGTGATGAAGCCTTTAGCTGAAACAAAGCTTTCTTGACATTGAGAGTAAATGCAAATGAAAGTATGCTGATTGGAGCTGGACATTTTAATGGCATCTCAGAAACGCACAAAGTATAAAAATTGTGTCACCATTGTTATTTGCCCTATCACAATTTTCCCCCATGTTTGATTTTTCTTACTCCATGTCCAATTGCTTACACTCTTATATGCTTATGCAATTTCTTGGAGAATGCTGATTTCTTGAGAAGTAAAGTTTGTTTTACAATTTGATTCTGTTTTTTGGTCATTTTAACCGTATGTTGTTGGATAACCTATAAAAACTTACTTTAGAGCCAGTGATGGAACTCTCTCAATGCATATGCATAAGCTTTACTAAGTTTATTGTTCTATAGAGTTGTTCAGATCTGTAAATTTGAACATTGTTGCCCTACTGTAAAACTTTCAAAGCTTAAAACAAAGCATAAGCCTGGCTTAAATGGCATCTGTAGTTTACTAAAGGCTTGGTTTAAGCTTATCCCTCAAACCAATACATCTAGCAGTTTTGCACAACATACCTCATGAATGGAACTCTTTATGTAGCTTTAGGGAATTCCCAGAACTGATGTAGTTTCAGTTGGAAATTTTGCAAATACTATTTGTGCAATAGGATTTGCTTTTTCAGTGAATCCACTTCCTTTATATCCTGACACACATCCAATTCTATTGCAGCACAATAAATGTTACTTTAATAAAGTAACTGCTGCTTTGCTATTGGAACCTGATGTAAATGTAGGGAAACATTAAATGGGTATGGATGAAATTGAGTATGCTTAGAAACCACAGATGGCCTACCTACATATCTTTATTTTGTACAAGAAAAGCAAATGCCAAGGTAAATTAAAATGACTAACATTAAGTGTTTAATGTTTTACAGGTGCGAAGGAGGATTCTAGACAGAACCCAGTCTATTAATAATTTGGCAGAAACATCACAAGAATTGGCTCAGCCACTGCAGATTATGAATTCTACAAACACAACAACATATTCTGATTTCCAGGTTAGTGAGGCAGCATGAATATTTACTATTGAAGCAGTTTATGGAATTGGCTCATTCAGTTTGACCATACCTTCCAACTTTAGCCCACACAGGCTCTTGTTAGTACAGGAATTGGAAAGGTAGAATCCTACATGGTTTGTGTGGATAAAACAATCAACACTAATAGATTTAATAGTTGGTTAAGTTATGAATTATAAATATTAATATAAAAATAATAGTTGCAACCAATCTTCACTTATCTTTTGGAATCCTTGCCTGGACTAGTTTTGCAACGATTTCATTGCATTATCAACATATCCTTTTGGTCTCTTTTTTGATGTTTGGAGAATTGAACATCAAAAAAGAGACCAAAAGGATATGTTGATAATGCAATGAAATCGTTGCGAAACTAGTCCAGGCAAGGATTCCAAAAGATAAGTGAAGATTGGTTGCAACTATTATTTTTATATTAATATTTGTGTTATTCTTCACTGTTACTAGCTTCTTTTTACATTTAAAAATTATGAATTATAAGTTGTGATTAGAGTCTGTCATGCAAAATAATTTGAGATCTGTGTGGTTTACCAGGAGAAAAAATGTGTCTGGGGTAATTTAATGTGGTGTCAACTTATTGCCAAAGAGTTGGAAAGGAAAGTGAGCCTATGTTCGCAGTTTACAGATATTCATAGGTAACCAAGTAGATGCAGCGATAAAATGAACTACGAGGGGCATACTGAAAGTCATGAGCAACACTGTTTTACAATCTTAATATTTATTTTTAAGCCAAACCAAATACATCATCATAATCTACAGACTTTCTTTCACTTTTCGACATAGTCTCCATTGTTTTGCACACATTTTTCCCATCGTTCTACAAGTTTGAAAATGCCCTTGTGATAGAACTCTGTTCCAGCTGCCCGCAGACCCTGATGCACTGCTTTCCGGATATCCTCCAGCGTCTCGTAGCGTTGGCCACGCATCTGCTCCTTCACAGAACCGAAAAGATGGTAGTCGGAGGGTGCCAAGTTGGGACTGTAGGGAGGATGTGGAAGAGTTTCCCACCCTAATGCCCTGCTCTTCTCCATAGTGGCACGGGCAGTATGCGGACGCACATTATCCTGTTGAAGGATGATCCTCTTTCCAGGGCGTTTACCACGCAAAGCCCGACGGAGCTTCAGAAGTGTCTTGATGTAGCGGGCAGAATTTATGGTTTGTCCAGGTTCAAGAAAGTCAACCAGAATGCAACCTTGTGCGTCCCAAAAGACACTTCCCATAACTTTTCCTACAGACTGCACTGTCTTCGATTTCTTCTTCAATGGTGAGTTCAAGTGGTGCCATTCCATACTCTGACGTTTTGTTTCTGGCTCATAGTGATGGAACCAGCTCTCATCTCCAGTCACAATACACGTCAAAAATTCATCACCTTCATTATGAAATCTCTGAAGAAGGTTTTGTGCAATGGTTCTTCTCTGAAGTTTGTGGTCTTCAGTCAATAAACCAATAAACGGGGGACCCAACGGGCACAGACATTTCGATAACCCAAGCTGTGGATCATTTCTTGCACTGCACTATGTCTTATTCCAAGTTGCGCAGCAATTTCATTCACAGTAAAACGCCTATCTCCTGTAATGAGCTCATCAACTCTTTCCTTGTTGCGTTCTGTAGAGGCAGTTCGAGGACGCCCGCTACGAGGCGCATTTTGCAGACTTGTGTTTCCATCTTTGAAATGTTTCACCCATCTTCTAACACTGCTGGCACCCATGCAGACACCTCCATACGCACGTTGAAGTCTGAGATGAATTTCAGGAGCAGATTTTCCTTCTTTCACAAGGAATTCAATGACAGCACGCTGTCGAAACGAAACATCAATGTCAGCCATTTTTCAAACACTGTCTGTGGTCACGTGATAGAAGCTAATGACGTCACAATACGTCAACATGTGGCTTAAAGTCTGTAGATTACGATCCTGCAATTCGTTTCATTGCATTGTTGGAATTTAAATTTTTACAATGGGTTGCTCATATTTGGTAGAAAGAAACAGAAATGATTGAGCAAAGAGAAGAGACAAGAAATCCAAAGGGCAATACAACACATGGTCTGAAGCGACAGAGAAGAAGATCAAAAGGTGCAACTGCAAATGGTCCGGGTCAGGCTATAGTACAAGAAGATAATAAAAACCATCACAATGTCATTCTTTGCATTAAATTTAATAACCCTTTATTAATTAATAATCTCAGTCTACCATTTGTGACATCACCATTGAAAAGAATTTCACTCGATTGTAAATTGACACAGGAAATAAGACAGCTGGATGGTAGAAATGGGTTAAGGTCAGATAGTTGGCGTGAAGAAGTTTGGAAATTGCCGAGTGTGTTATCAATCCCATGTGGTAGTAAATTACAACTACAGGGGACTGGTAGTGATGTAGAGGTTCAGCTGGTAGAAAAACTATCCGGATGCAGAGTAGAAAATGTTAAGAAGCAGGGGTAGAGTTCAAGGGTTCAGATTCAGGACAGGATTCCAATAGCAAAGAGGGAAAAGGAAGAAAGTTATAAAATGGTCTTCCCAAATGAATGGAAAGTGGAGCAAAAAGTGTAAAAAAGGGTGAGTTAATTTTGATGATAAATTTAGTACAATTGCGCTGCACTGTCTAAAGTGCACTCACTCGCTTTAATGAGAGAAAATAAAAAGGATGTTTACATATAGATTTAAGCCAGTAAAACTAAGGGCTGCTCGCAAAACCAGTATATATTGGTTAATATTGAATGTTTTTGTTTCGTCATTCTGTAAACAATGAGACCTAATGTTAAAAAAGATAGACTGAAAAATTCAATGTTATAGCCAGGATTTGAACCATGGATCTCTCAGTTGCTAGCTAAGCTACATGTTAATATGCCAGCATGACATTAAATTCTCCAACTGATCTGCAGCTTCCCTGTAAACCACAAGATTCGAAATTATTTTTGAAATGACATCCCAATGGTGACATATGCCATAAATACGTATGTACTGAAATTACAAATATTAGTTTAATTGCCAAAAGTGGAGTAATGAAAACATTAATGGGAACAGTGAAGTAACTAATCAATTAAGAATAAAAACACAGCATCACACTCAATTTTCACTAGTTGAAATAAGTAACTTACTTTGGACATGTAAATATGCGCTTAAAATGGTGGCAATATCTGCCGAAGAATGTTTGAAGTAAATCACTTATTTCAGCTAATGAAGTTTGAGTGTGATGCTGTGTTTTTACTCTTAATTGGAATAATGCTTCAGAATAAACTGGGAACAGGAACCATGAAGAGAGAACAGGATTTGTACTTGGAAACTGTACAGTGAGAAATAAAAATAAAGGATTGATAATTCAACTATTTCAGCTTCATTAAGTTTTTTATCGTAGGATATGATTTAGGAGCTATTGTTCCTGTCACCTGGATTAGGATTGTTGAGACTGGTGGTCGATTGTTTGGTTTCCATAATGGTCAAATAAGTATCAGTTTGATACTTTCTTTTGTGGAAGTTTTTAAACAGTGTTGTCATATTCATTTATTTGACAAGTTGGTTAATTACACTAAACAACACGTACTTGGGATTTTTGCCAGAACATGTTTCGAAGGAATGGTTTCCTTCATTTTCAACTGGACATCGACTCATCAAATAAACCAGTTTGGTATCTTGGAGGAAAATTTTATTAGCAATCCTTGCATTATTGATTGCCAGGAGTCCAACTATTGACTACCAGCTTCACCAGTCATAACTGGCTGTAGCTGGGAGCAACAACCGCTGAACATATTCAGAGGTAAAAAACTGGTTGAAGTAAAGAAGTTGTATGATCAAGTCCTCCAATTTGCAGAGAGACATGTTTATATTACAGTCCATCAGGAATAGAAGCAGAAATGGTTATCAATGTGCATGTGGAAAGTTGATTGTATACTTTGGAATATTCTTGACATATTTTAACTGTTTGCAATTTATTCAACTTAATCCAGGTTAACCAACTTTGAAATTCTATGTAATATATATTTTCCAAAGCTTCATTGCTATTTGTTTTTGTAAAAGTGGTGTCCTAATTTGTTTGCAATGAGTGATGTACATAAAAGTATTTTGCTGTAGCTATTTTCAATTCTTGATAGCTCTGGAACATTACCTAACCTCGACATATCTGCTCCAACTTGTGAAGTCTGTAGTATTAGACATTAGTTTAGAGAACTGCATTAATTTTCTATAATTTCTTACATTACACTAAACATTTCTTCCCAGTTTCTGCAAATACTATCAGTATTTGTAAAGCAATAAATAACGTAAGTGCTTTATAATTCACCATACTGAAGAAGCAGCTACTCACAAAAATGGCATGCAAAATACTGTCAAGTTGCCTGGAACTGCATGATCTAATTTCACATTTTTTACAATTTACAACCGGGTTTATTCTATCTACACAAATCTAGAATCTTGTACATAGAGTATACGGATGCAGATAAATCATCCAGTACTAGTAGCAGTAAATTTGAAACTGTTTCCTAGTTAAAAATGTTATTTCTTAGGTTTTTCATTGTTCAAGAGCCAGGTGTTTATTTTAGATGTATTATTTGCAGTTGCGACAGAACAAGAAATGGTACTGACGTTGGAGTGACACATAATACTTAATTTATACATCAGTGAAGATGTGCAGCCTTTAGAAATTATCCTTCATCCAAAGCACTGATAAAGGATGTTAAATTGGTGACTTTTATTTAGTTTTTCTACCAGAATTTCAGCTGGGTAACGTTCACAGCTTTGCATGATTGTGCACATACATTTTCACTTAAATTGGCTATAAAGCTTATTGTTGGGCTTATGTGTGTGTTTTATGTTTAATCAGGATAGAAAGATATCAATAAGTATTACAAAAATGTTACATAAAATAATTAATATTGAACGTAAAAATGTTTTAATGGGAACATCTTAGGCATGGTTGCACAAAAATTGCTAACTGTAGTTCATTAATAACCGAAGATCAGAAATGAACTTAGTTTGCTTCTCTGTGCTTTGGTTAATGAACTTGGTTCACTGTTGATCCGAGAACCAAAATCATATGCAGCAACATGGCCAAACATATGGCAATTTTTGTATTGCATCGAATGGGCTCGAGAATCTTCGGGGCCATTCGGTTTTGTTGGATTCAAATGCCCAGGATAAACAATATAAACATAACAAATTTCTGTTTATGGCTTTTAGTCCCGAAAATAGTATTATTTTATAGACAGTATTATAATTGACTATGTACAATACTGCAACTTGAAAACATAACCTTAAAATGGATATTCAAGGAAAGAAAAAGGTGTGTTCTGCAAATTTTAAAAGCGAAGAGAAGGATATGTTAGTAGATATTGTCCTAAAATATAAAGATATAATAGAAAACAAAAAACAGACAACAATGCTACAAAGAGAAAGGAGGAAGCATGGAAGGATAACTTTGGAGTTTAATTCTAGAATTGTTATTGCACACAAAACAAAAGTTTAAGACTGTGTTACGAATACATAAAAAAGTGTACAAAGAAAATAAGTGCTGCTGATAAAGTGAAACTTTACAAAACAGGATGGGGTATGTTTGTGCCATCTTCCTTGGACGAAACTGGCCACAAACTGATTGCACCGCTCAGGCCGCAGTTTTTGCCAGCTAATTGCGACTTTGCCGATGATGTGGGTTTCCATCCTGAAGTTATTACAAACATAAATATGGAGGTCATCTCCAGTTCACTGCAGGATGATGTCCCTGTGGAGGTCTACAATTCTCAGGAGGAAGAAATACAGCCTGTTGAACCAGATCCTTCAGCATCTACAAGTGCCAGTTCAACCAGAACATCATGCTGAAAAGCAAAGGAAGGAAGACATTTGGTAAAATTCTACAAGAGGAGGTTGGAGTGCTTGGAGGAGGAACATAAACTGAAAGTGAAAATTTTAAAGTTGGAGCTACAATCGAAAAAAACCACAACAAATGTAAATGATGTTATTAAATAATAAATTTACAGTTAATACCTGAAGGTGTTGTTAATAAGTGCAGTTGCAGTGTTTTCCCTTCTATCTGATTTAAATCAGGTATAGGCAGTTCCTGGTAAATTCTCCTTCCTCAGTAAACAGCACCATCTGCATCAAGAGTGCTGTCGTCTGCATTAATGGCCAAGGTATGTAATACAAACATTACTGCTATTATAGGAGGAACTCTTAAGTAATTTGATGGCCAATTTCATTCTTAAACATAGGAATCATCTTTTGACAACACCAAAAGACCTTCCAATAACTGATTTTGTTTTTCTATGGGGCCTGTTATATGCCCATTCTGCAGGAGTTTCTTCATTTATTGTAAGTGTAAGTAAGAAATGACAGCAGTGATATGCACTCTCCTAGATGTACACCTCGGGGAAATTCTTCAGCTTCAAATTGTGCATGAATTCTAGAGTTTCTAAAAATGTTAATCATGTGCTGAACCTAGCCACCTAGCAACAACATTCTGGAAACAAAGCTTTGAGTCGCAGATAGCTTGAACATTTAAAGAAAACCAACCATGGTGATTTCTGTATATCTCATCATTATTCCCACCAGGTGATATAATTTAGATATGTGTGCAGTGTATTGCTCCTAACACTCCTGGAAAATGGCATGTGTTATGGAAATCCTGCATAACCCTTCTTACTTCACCCTGTTCCCTAGGCATCTTGATGAAATGAGGTCTTAAGGCTGCAATCTCCCTTGTAACTTTGTGTATAGTTCTGCTTGCAATTCCTTTATTTACATTAAAGATATCCCCAATCACCATTTGGAAGCTCCCAGTTGCATAGAACCATAATGTAAGGAGGATCATAAACATTGGATAGAGGACATAAATCCTCAGAGTTTGTGCCCTTAATTGTGCATGTAGCCTATGCTCCAGTTCTTAGACTATATGCTTTGATAGTCGAAATCTCATTTTGAATTCTCTGTCATTAAGCTCTAAGATGGGATTCCTTCTATGTTGAAAAACACGAGGAACCCTTACAAATTCAAAAGCCTCACCATCGGAGATATCTGAGTGATCTGACATCTGAAAATATTTGCATATGTTATAATCAATGAATGCATAAGTTATAAGCAATGCATTCTGCAAGGCAATTGTGACATATGGGCTAATTATCTAAATAACTACAAAAATGTGTTACTTACCATTTTATTTAAGTTGTATTAAACTTCTATTTATTTCTTCCTTATTTAAAGAAAAGATAACTATTATGTATCTTCAGCAGTTCTACTAATCCAAGTTCAGTTAAGTTAACTGGAGCAAATTCACCACTCAGATTTGATCTTGGTTCAAGATGCCTTGATCACTGTTTATACAACCAAAATTCTTTGACTTGAAATCAATTTCAGGTGTTTGAACTCGAATTAACTTTTATGCAACCGGGCCTTAGTATAATTAAATTCATAAACTCAGCTTTTTTAAGCTCCATAACTTACAGAGAAATCATAATTCTACTTTTTGTAGTCTATACATATAGGTACAACTTTAGAGCATGCCCATCCCATCACCCCTGAGTTGATTATTTAGTTTCAGATGTACTTATATTTCGTAAGTATACAGTTCTGTCTAGCAATTATTGGGTATTTTTAAAGTAGTGAATGAAATTTTCATGCAATGGGAGAGAAGCTCAGTAAAATCTAGTCTTAACAGCTGTAGCAGAAACTAGAAACCGAACACTGCATACATTAAATACCAGTGGATAATATCACATTCTTATCTCATGGTTCTTCTATGAAACATCACTGGGCATTTATTTTCTAAAGCTACTTAAAATAGTGAACAGGCCCCATCTGAAGTTTATGCCACCAAGGATTGAAAGTGGATAGTCTCAAGGCATTCCTCAAGCTGAATTTTTTCAACCTGATCCAAGTTTGATGAGAACAGAGGAAGCGATGCATAGAAAACAATATAACACTAGTTTGCAGTATACCTGAGCTGTGTACGTACCAAACGTATGGGAACTGAGCATGCAAAAATCAGATTACACAAATCTCACAGTTGGTAGGAGACAATAATATAGCAGTCATTTTCTCTTAACACTGTTTGCACAAGACTGAAACTTCATTACACTATTTCCATGCACCTCTTCTCAACTCCTGCGCATTGGCATTCCTATCCATGAATGGAACTTTCTGAGCCAGGAGCTCCAGGAGCAGGAACTAGTCGCCCGAGTGTACTCGGGCGGGGGCAAATCACCACGGTACCTATCCGCTTTTCTTGCGGATTTACCCGTGTGATAATGAATCTCATAATTAATATAAAAAAAAAAAAAAAAAAAAAAAAAAAAAAAAAAAAAAAAAAAAAAAACTGTGCCTTAGCTCACGGTTGGGTTGAAAAGACAGAATGGTAAACCCTGGACCTGAGCCAGTCTGCTTCCTGTATTATCGGTAAACACTTTGAAGATAACATAAATAAATGCAACTAGCTTCTGCTCACATTAAAATAATTTGTAAGTAGGCATGATTTGAAGGTTTCTCAACGTTTTTTTCATCACCAGGTGTTACCTCATTGCAAAGTTCAACTGGAAACCAGAAATCTTTTTCCTCTACCCAACATTGGTAAAGTCTGTTCTACATGAATGAGGAGTGGCACTCCAATGTTATCAACTGTACATTATGCAAACTGCAATTACATACTGTGAAGTAAATACATTGAAGATTAGTTTTAGTAAACGAGGTAGGGGGAAGTCATTCATTTTCTATCAGTCTGCTGAAAGAGTTAAATCACTCAACACTGAATCTGCTAGATGAAAAAAAAAAAAGAAAAACTTGTGTTCCATTCACATTACTTTCCAAATTGTTACAAAGGGTTATTCCTTTATGTACATAGTGGAAGCAAGATAAACATAGCATATTATAATTATCTTGGTCCAGAGTTTCCGGTGTAGACCGCGTCTTAAGGCTAAAATCTGCCGACGTTTCGCCCATCTTGTGATAAGGCTTCCTCAGGGCTAACTGCGTCTGGTCCGGCTGGCGTACCTTCTTATATACTGTAGTTGGGACATGCCAAGTACCGCATGTCCCAACTACAGTATATAAGAAGGTACGCCAGCCGGACCAGACGCAGTTAGCCCTGAGGAAGCCTTATCACAAGATGGGCGAAACGTCGGCAGATTTTAGCCTTAAGACGCGGTCTACACCGGAAACTCTGGACCAAGATAATTTTAATATTGGCCGTGGAAGTTTACGAAAACATATAGCATATTATTTTATTAGTTTCTTCTAAGTAGAAGAGAAGTAGGCTAAAGCGATAGTCAACTCTCTTAAAAAGCTGGTTGCTATGTGGAACAATTGAACTTCAGTTCGCTTTGCACAGCCAGGAGTAAAAGAAAAGATGAAATGGTGTATGATGTCCCATTTGATAAAAGTTTTAAGTAGCTTAAAATTGAAACCGATAATAAAGAATATTTCAGAAACAGTTGCTTTACAAAAAAAAAAAAAAAAAAAAAAAAAAAATAATAATAAATCTGATGTTCCATTCACATGACACTACATCTCTGCAACAAATTATAGTTAAAAAGCTAATGCTTTTATTTACTTCATGCTAATCAAGAAAAAATTAGCAGATATAGTTTTATTACTTGCTTCCTTGAAAGTAGAAGCGAAATAAGGGAGTACCATAAGTTAAAGTGATGTTCAAAAGCTGGTTGCTATGTGACAGAAGTTTGTTTGTATGGACAGGAGTTGACAAATTCCTCTATGAGAAAGGTATGTTTTTTAAAGCTGAAACCAAAAAAAAGGAATATCTCAAAAAGGATCAACTCCATGAAAAAAATGTATTTATCATAAATTGTGTGTTTTAATGTGCTCAACATTTTTAGTATGGTAAGTGTTTGTCCATCTCTTATGATTTAGCAGTTATGCAAAATTCCATAAAATTCATCCAGAATAAAGTAGTCGTTAGAGGCTATTCCCAGAAAGTTCATGATATACATATTGTCAGGTAAACATCTTAAATATATGATATTTTAATCAAAATCGTTAGAGCCATTTTTGAGAAAATGACTATTTTCGAAAAAAGTTCCATGTTAAGGGTATTTGGGGGTGGGGGGATTTTCTTGAAAAATCTTCGTGTTACATCCTTGGAGGATACTAATTTGGTATTTAACTGTGTTTTCGTTTTTGAGCCTTGCTGTCCACAGACACGCACATACATGCAGACCTTTTTCTAAAAATGCTTTCTTTTTTTTTTATTCAAGGGTTTTCCATATAAGAAAGTTTGGGATGGGGATTTTCTTGAAAATCTTCATGTTACATCCTTGGAAAATACTAAATTTGGTATTTAAGAATGTTTTTGTTTTTCTTTAATTTGGGGGACTTCAAAACATATTTTTGGTGAAATCTAGACATCAATTTTTTGGGTTGAATAACATTCCTTCTCTATGGACTATATCCTAGTATGTGTAAGAAGGTAAAAAGTCACTAAACACAGTAAACTTTAGACCAGTAGGTTTGTAGAAGAAATGAAAAAGGGTAAGAAATGGCCACCTCATTGTGAAATAAGTCATGTTATAACTATAAGGGCTATGTTGGAATATCGATTGCAAGGTTCTGCTGAAAAGATCAATTCAGTTCATTGGACTCCAAGTTCATTTAAGCACTTAGTCATATCTTCATTGTCTCTGCAGACCAAAATATCATATAGAATATTTAACTTAAAACACAAGAACAGTTAAGTATGTATACTATTTCCTGCCTTTAGCATGCATTTTCTGGAATGTTTCCATGAATTGTCAGCTCTCTTAAAGATTGTGTGTTCAGCCAAAAATGAATTTACTTTGCATATGTACAATCTGCATAATAGGCAGAGAAGGTATTGTATTCTATCCAAAAAAAGTGCATGCATGCATTCTCCCTCCCTCCCTCTCCCACACATCTTGCCAGGTCCTGGCCAGCAGTCTGGGGTGACAGTTGCCAAGCAAGCGATTATCTGTTGTCAAAGATGGGTTAGATCTTGAATTTTCTCTGAATACACATGTTCCCAGAAGAAATCATAGGGAGTTAAAATCTGGGCTTCTTGGAGGCCACGGAATAGGACCTTCCCTACTAATCCACCTGTTATTGAATCGAGTATCGAGTGATTCTTGCACTTGCAAACTAAAGTGAGGCTGTGTGCCATCTTGTTGAAGTGGAGAAAACTCTTCTCTGCCTCAATATCTTCCAACTGAGGAAAAATACTCTTCACACAGTAGACAGTACCAGTTATTTTCTTTAAATGCACGTTGCCATTCCCGAATGGTTTTATCCATAGGTGCAGCACCACCATAAATGCATCGAAAGTTCCTCTGTACCATGACAACCAGATGAGTTTCTGAGCCAAATAACATATTGAGCTTTTTATTGAGGCATCACCATTGTGCTGCAGTAACTGAAAACTAAACAATAACTGTAATGACCACACTGAGTTACTGTCTGCTTTGGTATTGCAAGGCATGCCAACTGTTGCGATAGGCACACTGATTGAGAGTTTTGGACACTAAGGTCAACACACATATTTAAATGTACTGTATTGTAATAAACTCTTGAGAATTTTGCATTTAAATTCATATATATAGCACATTTAACCCCGTTTGTGATTAAATAAAAATATTTAACCTCAAAACTCCGGAGTTTTTTTGTGGAGATCCTGTATTTCTCATTGGCTACTAGACTCAGAATCACTTGCTGTAATGTGATGGTAAATTAGTTGCCTATGCAAAATTATTTGTTCTAATATATTCAAAGATCTTCAGGTAAACTGTTTTTCATGTTGAAATTTGGCTCTTGTAACAAGATTATGCACTGCCTGGTTATTTGTTGGCCTATATGGCAACAGTTGTATTGCATGTTTAAACCTGTGTCGAATATTGGAAGGAATAATTTGGTTAATTGGTTTCACATAATTCTTCACATGCTTTATTAGTATGTGCCTGGCATGTTTTTTGCAAACTCAATGGCAACCATTTCGTCTTTCATATTCTGTTTCAGCCAACCAGATCAGATAAAACTGAACTACTGTTTGTCACACCCCTCAGGGGCTCACCTTGGTGAGTATGGGGAGTAGCGCCCCCGAGGTGCCTGAGCTACCCAGTGTTTGGGGGTATAACCGGACCACCCTGCTTCCTGAGGACATAAATAAGGAAGCCTGGTCCTCCAGGTTGGGGGTTAAGCATAGGTTAACAACCTAATCTTGTAAAAAAGCTATTGTTACGAAACCTGCAAAAAAGCCTTGGAATGATTTAATGTTGGCGACCTGGAAGGTAAGGACAATGCTGAAACCTGGGAAAATGAAAGAAATAGCAAATGAAGTATTAAAATATAAATTAGATGTGGTAAGCGCTCCAAGAAATAAGATGGGCAGGGGAAGGTAGAATAGATAAGAAAGAATACACAGTGTTATATAGTGGACCTAAAAAAGCTGGACTTAATGGTACAGAATTTATTATCTCAAAGGAAATCAAAAAGAGCCTAATAGAATTTAAATCAATTAGTGAACGAATCTGTAAAATACGCCTTAAAGGTAAATTCAGAAATATAACTATATTATCTATATATGCACCTACAGAAGAGAAAGATGAGATAAAAAAGGAAGAGTTTTATGGAAGCTTAGAAAATACATGTAATTCAGTAGGAACTTATGATACATTGGTGATACTAGGAGATTTTAATGCCCAAGTGGGGAAAGAAGACTATTTAAATGGAGTGGCAGGGAAACATACACTACATCAAATAAGTAATGAAAATGGTAATCTACTTGGACAATTTGCAGTTAGAAATAATATGATTATTAAAAGTACCTGCTTCCCTCACAAAGAAATACATAAAGGAACGTGGAAAATGCCAGGCTCAGATACAGTAAATCAAATTGATCATGTGCTAATTAAAGCAAGACATACATCATCAATTATAGATGTAAGAAGTTGTAGAGGTCCAAATTGTGATTCAGATCACTTTTTGGTTAAAGTGAGAATGAGAATAAAAATAAAGAAGATGGACCGAGTTCAAGAGAACAAACATATACAATGGGATAGAGAAAAAATAAAAGATAATGAAGAAAAAAAGAAATATCAAAAGTTAATGAGCAGCAAATTAAATGAAAAAGGAACAGCAGAAGGTGTAGAAGAACAATGGGAGGTAATAAAGGAGACAGTAAAAGAGGTAGCAAAAATAAGTATAGGTGAAAAGAAAATGGAAAGAAACATAGAATGATATGATAAAGAGTGTGAGCAAGCTATAGAAAAACAGAACATGGCTAGGAAAAAAATGCTCCAGAAAGAAACTAGAAATAACTATGAAGAATACCGTCAAAGAAGAAAAGACGCTAATAACATATGTAAGAAAAAGAAAAGAGAATATTGGAAAATGCAAACCTAAGAAATAGAAACGTTGATTCAACAGAGTGAGATAAAGAAATTCTATATGACATTAAAGCAAATGAAACAAGGGAAACAGAATAAAATGAAAGAATGTCTAAGCAAGGAAGGTAATGTTCTTGGAGAAGATAAAGATATACTGGAAAGATGGGCTGAGTACTACAAGGAATTGTTAAATAAACGACAAACAATAAATAATCAGGAACAAGGAGAGAATGGAAATGAACAAAAAAATGGAAGAAGAAGAACCGGATATTTGGGATGTTAAAATAGCAATACAGAGCCTAAAGAATAATAAAGCACCAGGAGAAGATGACATAATCGCTGAGCTAATTAAATATGGTGGGAATGGAATTATGAAAGCAAAACATAAGTTAATATTAGAAATATGGAGGAAGGAACAGATGCCTGAAAGCTGGAAGCCAGGCATAATATGCCCAATATATAAAAAGGGTAATAAATATCAATGCCATAATTATAGGGGAGTTACATTGCTAAATGTAGCATATAAATTATTTTCAAGTATTTTAAATAATAGAGTGAAAAAATATGCAGAAAATGTATTAGGCGAGTATCAATGTGGATTTAGAAGTGACAAGAGTATGATAGACCAGATATTTGTAAACGACAAATAATGGAAAAATTCTATGAGCATGGCATAGATTTATGCTTTCTGTTTATTGACTTTTGACTCAATTGACAGAGAAGTTCTCTATAACACCTTACAATGTTTTAAAGTGCAACCGAAAATAATAAGACTAATAAAAATGACAATGGAAAATACAAAAGCCAAAGTGAAAGTAATGAATAAATTAAGTCCGGATTTTGATTATAACACAGGAGTAAGACAAGGTGATGGACTATCTACGACTCTATTCAACCTAGCCCTGCACAGAGCAGTAGAAAAAATAAATACTAAAGGAACAATATTTTTTAAGTCTAGTCAGATAAGTGCATATGCAGATGACATATTGATCTTGGCAAGAGATAGAAAAATGTTAGTTGAAGTTTATGAAGAATTAGAAAGAAGGTCTAAAGAAATAGGATTAGAAGTAAATGAAAAAAAAAAACTAAATACCTGAAAATGACAGCAGACAAAAGCAAAAGAATAATTGAAAATCTAGTAGTTGGAGACAAAACATTTGAAGGGGTATCCAAATTTAGATATTTAGGAGCGCTTGTAAATAATGATAACAATTTAAACGAGTGCATAAAAGAAAGAATTCAAGGTGGAAATGCAACCTATTATGCAAATTTAAATCTATTAAAAAATAGGCTTATTAGTACAGGGACAAAATACAAGATCTATAAAACACTAATAAGACCAATAGTAACGTATTCTGCAGAAACCTGGACCCTAAACAATGCAGATGAAGTACTACGAAGATTTGAACGGAAAATACTTAGATGAATCTTTGTACCTGTAAAGGATAAAGACCAATGGAGAATAAGATATAATTATGAGATAGAAGAACTAATTAAGCAGCAAAATATTGTGAAATTTATAAAGGCACAAAGAATAAGATGGCTAGGACACATAGAGAGAATGACAGAAGATAGAATGCCAAAAAGAATATTGAAAGGAAGACTGTACGCTAGAAGAAAAAAAGGAAGACCAAAAACAAGATGGTTAGATGATGTGATGGAAGACCTAAGAAAAATTAGAATCAGGGTGGAAAAGTAAAGCAGAAGATAGAGATATGTGGAGGAGGATTGTGCAGGAGGCCAAAGCTCACCAAGGGCTGTAGAGCCAGAAGAGAGAGACTGTTTGTCACAGGTAAATGCTAGGCTCTACTTGGAAATCGTGGTTATTTGGCATTTGTAAAATTTGTATTTTCACATGATCTTCTCTACCACTTCTATAAACAATTTTTAGAAAAGTTAGTGTTTTATACAGACATAAATAGACATGTATGCACACAAACCTTTTGGCAATTTTGTTCCCTAGTCAAAAAGTCTAGAAATCAGCCCATGAAAGCCTAAATGTATATTAAACATCTCTATTGGGAGAAAATGCCAATAAAGTAAAAATTTATAGAGAAACTATAGAAGAATTATGAGAACTGTGATCTTCTTTACTTTTTCATACCAGTACAAGAATATCAGATTTCATCAAGGTATGTAGTAGACTTAAAACAACTAAAGCCATCCGTTCTATCCATGAAGGTGTTTTACATGATTCCATTATTCACATGTTAACAGTCTAAGCCCTAGTGACACTCCAATGGCACATAAAATAACCTCAAGCCTGATAGAGAGATCTCTGAGCAAAATTAAGCTGTCTTTCACACCCAGTATAGAATTGGACGCTGAGAACCACAGCCGTTAAAGAGCGTCCATAAATAAAAGGTAATTTCATTCCATTTCTAGTGACACTTCAGTTACGTTTGGACGTTAGGCAAGAATTGCCTCATGACAAATGGAACTGTCTCAATAGTTTAATATACTATGCAACAGAAAGAACTGAGGTCATAACATAAAATAAATAGTGGTAGAAATTTCATTAATTGCAGTTTAAGCAGAATACACATAAACTGCACCAAAAAGTAAAAAAGCATTCTTGGACATACCAGCATACCATAAACCTTGGGAAAATTCTTATTCCTAAAACAGGCCTCCCTTTTTGTCCAAGAGACAGCTCGTGATAACACCCAAAGAAATATCAACAGAAAATATCTTGCTAATGTTAAAGCAGCAATTCATACACTACCATCATCCCAAGCTGATGACTTGCACACCAAAATTGCATAAATCTATATAAAATCACTCAAAATCTGTCTCCAAAGAGAAACTTTGCTTAACACCCAAGCAGATGCCAGTACATAGTAACACGATCATTGAGGGTCTAAATTTAAGTTTATAATCTACTGGCTTTAAAATGTTCAAATAATTCAGAATGCCCTTTCACTGGGGCAGTGTAATTTTTGGAAAATTCTAAAATTCTCGAGTAACATTTTTTAAATTAACTCCTCTTTGGCCAAGGGGTCATTGTACAAGAGGCATCTTCCAAAATAAATTCAGTGAAAGCATGGTCTCTTATGTGATTGCAAGTAATGAATGAAAATGAGGCTGGGATTGGAGACAAAAGCTGACACCAAATTAGACATAAAAGCAGTGCAGACCCTAACTGAGGAGAATAAATTCATTTCCGATGTTTGGCCGAAGTTAGGTGTTCCTGAAAACACAAAAAATGATGATTCAGATTATCTGTTGCCTGGGGGCAAAAGTGCGGAGAAGAAGAAGAAAGCGAAAACCAAAATTGTTCGAGCTGCTGGAGATAGCAAACCCTCTCAACGTGCAAAGAGTTTAGAAGAACTGCATGAGAAACTAGAAGCAATGAAGGGTAAGAAACTTGGGTATAAAGAAAAGCTGGTAAAAAAAGGACTGAAGAATAGAATAACAAAGAACCAGAAAAAGGAATGAAAGACTAGTAAGCCACTTATAAAGCGAGTGAAAAGTGTAGATACAAAGCCATGTGTAAAGCCAGTGAAACCTGTGTTCAAGAAGCCAGTAAATTTGACTTTTCAGAGTCTGGTGTAAAAGAGGAGAAGGAGAAAAAAGAGAAGTTGTAGAAACAGCCACAAAAAGTACTACAGAAGCTGCAGAAAGAAACTGAAAAGGTAAAAAGCTTAGAAACCCAAGGAGAGGTAGAGAAGGCAGCAGAATTGAAAGAGAAGCTGTCATGGAAGAGAGAGAACGCTTGACAAGGCTGAAGGCAAAAAGGTTAAACATAATCCTGAGCTGTTAAAGAAAACCATCAAGAAAGAAGAAAAGAAGGAAAAGAGTAAAAAGAAGTGGCAAGCAAGGACAGAAACTGTAGTCAAAAAGAAAGATGCAAAGCAAAAGAAGAGAACAGAAAACATTGAAGCAAGAAAGAAACAAGTGAAACTTAAAAGAGGAAGGATTATACCAGGGTTTTAACGCTTTTGGATGCCATTTTCAAACACACATTTTGTAAACAATGGGCTGTTCAACCTTTTTAGCAAGTGTTTCAGTGGTGCATCTTTTCATTTCATCTGGCACAAAAAAGAAAAGAAACAAAGTTGTATTTTTAAAAAAAATTGTTGTGTAAATATGTTGGGTTTCCAAGTGACATCTATCTTACAACTTAATTGATTCACATATTTCTGTGTACCAATATATTTTATGTATGCAGAGCAAAGAAATCAAAGAGCAAACTATTTCTGTTTAAAAAAAAAAAAAAAAAGTAGTAGAAGAAATCGTGCTAATTAAAGCAGCAATTCAGTACATTTGAAATTCTTCACTTGTTTTAAACCTTATCCTTTAAATCTAGTTACTATTGAGTCTGAAATGTTGGATTTTAATTCAATATATGAAATGCCAATGCCTTCTTAATGCTTACATGTATACTGAAAGGTTGTGATCATTGAGATCAGCATCAGGCATCTCTCAGGCAGAATTGTGATTGTTGATAATCATAGTTTATGGTAATATACATGTTTACGGTTTGAGAAATAAAGACAATTGCTTCAGAACAACACAATGGGAAACATTGAATAATCAATCCTAGAAATTATAGGAAGAGAATTTTTAAATAAATAATAATTAATAAATACCAAATGAAATAAAGAACTTAGGTCAAACAACAGAAATTATGGGGGGAAAAAAAAAAAACAAACAAACAAACTCCAAATGCATTTTATAGTACAGAAGAATTTAAATATGAAAAACCTATGTAAAACATTTGTATATTATATGAGTGCATATATGTATATCTGTGTGTGTAAATAGATTATATTGAAGTGTCCTTTAAATGTACTCAAAAGGATGGAGAAAACAAATTGGAGGGGGGGAAATCCTTACATTGTTGATCAGAGTGGGCGTTGTTCCTATATTGGGCAAAAATCCACACTCCATGGGTGGGACTGAAGTCAGGAGCATTCTGCGACTGGGTACTGGAGCATCATGTTCCAGTCCATTACACCACATAGGCGTGAATATATGATTAGGGTTCACTAATGTGGTTTACACAGGCACAGCATACCTCATATTTGGACTGTATGATATGTTTTACTCTGTGAAAAATATTACATAGAATATTATTAATCTAAATACTTAATTCTTAAGTATCCTGTTATGGAGTTCATTAAAATGAAAGTATATTTTCAGATGCTTATGTAAAGGGAGCTAATGGATAACTGTGAGGGGCACCGAGTTGAATCCTGCATGATTCTTTCCCTCTCCCCTTTTCTTTCTCTCTCTGTTGCATGCACAGCTGCTTACAATTATTTATACTTGTTCATGAGTACCTACCCCATTTTAACCATTTTCAGATGTCCCTTTACCCTAGCATTTGCATTGATGAACTCTGAAAGCATACCTGTAAAATAAATCATAGAAACCATAATTTTTTTTATAGTGCAGGTAGTGCTCTCATTACCAGTTCAGAACTTCAGTGTGCTTTGCATTTTCCAGCATGGGCTGGTTGCAGCTGCATATGCATTTGATGGTGCTGTCGGCTCTAATTAAGCATGTGGTTTGTAAAGCAATTTAAATTCTTTGCTTAGTTCTTGTTAACAAACTTGCATGCAAAATGTTGAGGTTTGTAGTTCAGATTTTAAAGGGTTGATATTTTTCAACCTGGTGCCTTGTAACTGCATAAATAAATGGTTTTATTTTTGTAGTATAGTGCATTGAGTTTTTTGAAAAACTTTAATTCTGAGCTTTGTTACTTTAAAGATAAGAGTGAAATTATAACTCTTGTGTCGCTACTGTGGAAACTGGGGTTAGATGTAGTGTTGTGTACATTTAGTTGAAAACTAATTCTGTGCTTCATGTGGATGCCATAAATTAACCATGATTCTAACCATTATTCTGTCCAACAAATCCTACAATATTGCATATGTTTATTCAGGAGAAGTCTCTGTTGAACAAAGACATATATACATTTAGCTACAGAAAGATCTTGCTGTTTTATTTTCTGAGTTTCAAGAAATATAAAACTTAGTTTCTTGTTAGTAGCATAGGAAGTTTTTTTTATTAATAACAAGAGGGCAGATATTTCTGCAATTACAAAAGAATGTCATTTGCTCACATCTAACCTTGCAGAGATTAGATGAGTGTAGCCTTGGTCAGAAATATCTAGAATTAATGTGGTAAATATTAACACACACTTCACTTTTATTGTGCAGGACAATTGTTTCGTGGATCATTGCCCGCATCCTCAGCTGATGAACTCTACTGCTTGGGTTTGGATTCCAAGCTGTAGGTGTGTTGGTTGTGGCGACGTTGGGCGGGCGGGCAATGAAAATGTAAATGACATGTTATTTATGGACGCTCTTTAACTACTGTGGTTCTCAGCATCCCATTTTAAATTGGGTGTAAAAGACTGCAAAATTTTGCTCAGAGGCCTGGGGGAACTCCATGCTCATCAATATGTGGCGGTATTATGAATGTAAGGATTGCTTAACCAATCTCATCGCCCGCCCAACAGATGTCACCACAACCAAATCGGTAGTGGTTCATCAGCTGAGAATGTGGGCAACAGTCCACGAAACAATTGCCCTGCACAAGTAATCAAGTGTGTGTTTAATACTTACCACATTAATTGATTCAATTTGATTTTGCCTTCACTGTAAGCAGCTTCAAAATTATACAACTTTTGTATAATTTGCTCCTTGACATGCTACAGTTAAAGATTTCAGAGAAAGAACAGCTACAAAAGGCAAAGTGGGCACATAATTGATATTACAGCAGTTAAAATGAAACCATTAATGATATGAAAACAAATAAAGAATGGCTCAGGAAGATGACTCAATGTCATGACAAATGATCAATTCTGGATTTATTAATACAACTGCAATCAAGAGGCAGTTTTATATTTATTCTATGAGTATTCAATACATATGAAAGGTGAAGCAATATCTTAGAATATGTCAATTTCATCTCAGCAAATGGAAACATGAGATGGTTAAAAACAAAACAAAAACATCCACTCTTATGAACAATTAAAATATATATTTTGCAGTAATAGCCACACATTTTGTTATAAATGTTACTATTTCTTAATAATAATTGAAATGGTTGCTGTGAAACTTAACATATAACGCATATTAGATTCCACTGAGAATAAACTAATAGCAAAGGGTGGGTTTTACCTAAATGGAATTAAAAAAAAGCTTTGTCTTTTACTGAAAAATATTTTAATGCTAATACATTTGTTAGTTTAAATAAATAGCATTTTGGAAAATTATTGTATGGTTTTCAAGCTATGGCTTTAGGAAAATGTGTGAACATTTGTGTAATTTGGATGTATATGTATATCATTTTTAGAGCTAGAAGTTTAAATGGTTTTCTCTTGTGCTTGATTTTGAAGTTTGCAATATATTGGTATATTTTTAGTATAACAACTAACATATTCATATGAAATAACATTTCATTTTCAGGAAAATTTAATGGGATATGCTGTGTGAAATTTTTGTGTAGCTGTATCTTATGTGTTTTGTGGATACCTAATATAGAATATTTTGTCAAATGGATGTTGCATGCACAAAAAAACATTATACCAATATTGCAAATCATTTTTGAAGATTTTGGGTGAAAGTACATTGAATATAACAGAAGTTTTCCTCATATGCCATAATTGAGAATAGAACATCTGGAAGTACCCAAGAGATGATATATAAGTGAAGAAAATTGCTATATTCTTTATCTTTCAGTATTTTAAGTTCATGTTCCATCTGGGCTTTTGGAAACAAATTGAACTTGTATCAAACATAGAAAATCATTTCCCACTAGCCAGATGCAGCAGTGTATAGATTCTTTTAAAACAAAAAATAAACACATTCTTTAGTGGTTTTGCTCTTAATTCACATTGGACAATGAATGAAATTAGTGAAATGATGCTCAAACCTGCGGTCCGTGGAGCTTAAACATACTTGACATTCATGTTCTGAGGATAAGAGAAAACCCCAGTAAATACCTTATTGATGTAACTTGCCCTAACCGAAATGTGCACTGGACTTCTTGAAAATAAGGCAGACACACCAGCCCAGCAATGCAAAGGTGAGCTCTTTTACTCTTATTAGCACTAAAAGTGTTAAGAGATAGTAAAAGAATAAAGCTGCTTTGGCAGAATTGTTAGCAGCAACATAACATTCCATGGACCTGAGATCAGAGTGTATTAGTAACTGCTTATTTGCCAAGTTTTAAGATTTACCTGTAATTTTTTGAGAACTAAGGTGTCTTTGCAGCCCAATGGCTTTGTGGACAGTTTTGAAGTATTAAAGAACTTAAATATGGACATGACAAAGCATTAAATTCTGTTGCTTTATATGGTATTGATTACAGATTGAGTGTAATTGGTGCACAGTGCTATGAAAAGCCAGAGTGTATCTGTGTGTATTCTTGCTCATGATCATGGTTATACCTCACATGACTGCAATATAATGAATACCATGTGAAGTAAATTTTTGTTGCACCTTAAAGGCCACATTGAGTAATGGACGATGTGAACTCAGAAGTCTATTCCTCAAATTGTTTATAGTTAATGGTGTAAAACAAAAGTATGGACTAAAAGTCTGTAGATAGTCTAAGAACTGATGTTCTGTGGTTAAATATGGGCTTATTGTGTAATCAGGAAGAATTATGACATATGACAGGAAGAAGCAGAATGCGGGCCGCGCCGTGGCCGAGTGGTTAGACCACTCGACTCTCACCTAGACGACCGCATGTGGGATTTGTGGTGGACAAAACTGCGCGGGGCGGGCTTTCTCCGGGTACTCCGGTTTCCCCCGCCATCGCATTCCACCGGTGCTCCATCATCATTCATGTATCATCAGTGTCACCGCCTGCGGTGTCATTAGTAGTTAAAGCGGGCGTTAAACACTACCAAAAAAAAAGAAGCAGAATACTGCCTTGTCTTCCAGATATTAATGTATATAACTTTTATTCACTTACTGAACTGAACATTATTTTTAATTTCATATCATCAAAAAATTTAACATACTTTGCTGGACAACAAAGTTTAGCTGGTTTCAATTTGAGAGATTTGCAAGTATGTTGTATTTGGGAAGAACTTTTTTTGTAAGTTTTCTCCACTAGCACATTTGTTTTTAAAATCCCCTCAAACCCTAAAGCTGAGCAGGATGTCTCAAGATACCAATTCACAATTATAGTTTAAATCCAATACAAAATTGACAGTGGATAAGTTTTAAACTTTGTTTTTATATTATTATTATTTAAATGCCCCCCCCCCCCCCTTATATTGGGGAGAAAGATGCGTTATATGTATGTCAGTGGCATATGGACAAGCTTTGGAAGGTTGCATAGGCTCTTTATGTTTCAAATTCAATGTGCTTTCACCAAAACTTACCTAAGTTTAAACAGGTCTCACAAGATCTTCCTGCCAATTATGCTGATAGAAACTTCCAATTACAAGGGTCCAGGATTGCATGGTCAATCACACTTAGAAATAACATACCAGGTTATGTGGGAATGTCTAAATAATAGAAAAAAGGAAAAGAAAGAAAAAAATAAGTTCTAGCTTTAATCTCTCTTTAAAACTGAAACTACAACTATTTTCTGGTAGCCAATACGTTTGGATAAAACATTGAAGACTATTTCATTTATAGTAAACCTGAAACAAAATAAAGTGCACCTTAGTGCAAAGAACTAAATAAATTACTTATCTAAATGGAATACAGGGATGTACGTTGGACTACTACTAAAAATGTAATTTATAGAGCACCTCTAATCTGTTAGAAAATATCAGATGGTGGTCCTCAGTGTGCAGTATTGGCATGACCAATTGTTACATTGGGAACTGGAATTGGTTTGCTACAGAATTTGCAACAAATTCCAAATTCAATCTTGTTGATAAAGTGCTCCTTTATTTTACAAAAATTATTCCATGATCTGATATCTTTTTTTGGGCATTACGGGTGCACTTAAGCATCTCTTGGATATTACTTCAGATTAAAATGGCATAAATAAATTGTTTGGGAAGCTGATAGGTTTGTGGAAATGAATGCTGCAGAGCATCACTCTAGTTACCCACTTAACAGTAAACAAAAAATAAAGCTGACTGTTTACATCATCTGACTCTACCCGCTCTTATTCTTATGATTCATGTTAATTGAGATAAATATTTACAGAAATATTGTTACAAATTACATTATAGGTACAAGAATCCTACAATAATTCGAAAATTAATAGTGCCACTAACATTTGACATAAATGTTGTTTTTCATAAGATATACAATTTCTTATGGAGGAAGTTTTAGTCTTGTTTCTGATTGTTTTCCAATTATACAGAATATGCAAACTTCAATCAGAATGGAAAAGTCTTTACAGGTTATATTTTAAATATGTGTAATTTTAGTGAAAATCATTTAGGAGGGGAAGGGGGTGAGAAAGAAATGTTTTCTGCATAAAGGGTAACTTGGGTTAGGGAATTTTCTTAAAAATGGTGACAATTCTTGGAAGATGTTAATACTTAATCAACCTTTTGTTTTTTAAGTTAAGCTGTTTGCAAGCAATGAGTCTCTCAGTAAAAATGCATTTTCATTCATTTAGAGGACCTCAAAATTTATTTTCAGGGAAATTTTCAAAGTGAATTTTTATGTGGAATGCACTATTCCCTCTGCTTACTATAGATAGTGGTAGAGGAAGTAAAAAGGAATGATTTCAATTTTTATTCAACTGATTTTAAAAAATTATATATTTTGCTTGGTTTTCTTAAGAAACAGAGACTTTGTCCCAGTTGAAATATACATGCTTAAGGCAATGTGAGGCTTAATAACGGTCAGAGTGAGTGGATTATTACATATTTTCAGTGGTCTAAGCATTAATCGTATTGCCCTGAATTTTATTCCCAAAAGGAAAGGAAAGGTAGGTGGGAGGGATAGAAAGAAATTTCCACTGCACAGAACTGCCTTGTAAATTTTAGTTATACTTAAACCATATAGTTGCTAAGAAGTTTTATAAGATTAGTGTTAGTACACATTATACAATATGCCAAGTCATAATGCAGAGGACAGGAATGTTAAACCTGCGTAGGGTGCATTTAAAGCAGCACCAAGAATTGACCCATTATTTTATTCAGTCAGGTTAGAGTTTTTGTTAAAATTTAGCATCGATTGGTAAAACCAACCTTTAGTGTACATGTCCAGGTTTTGTATGACAAGAGGTTTCAGAGAGATTCAAGCTCCATTCAAACAATACATTCTGCATTGATTTTGATGTTTCTTCAATAAAAATTGCAAATTGTTTGGACACTTGAATTGGGAGTTTTTTCTTTTAGTTTAGAGCTTTATTTTAACCAGTTATGGTTAGATGTATACAATTTTAACACATTCCATACAAGTCAATAATTGTAATGTGCAAACTAATCAGCTGTTCAGTGCTGATGTAAATAAAATGGCATCTGCTGTCTCAGCAAGGGGAAGACTCAACTAATTTGGCAGTATTTTCTAACTTTTCTGAGCCATAATGAAGAAAGAGGCTTTTACATCCACCAAGAGATATCTTTATTTATTTATTTATTTTTTTTTTCCACCTGTTAGTACCATTAAAAGTATGAGAAACTATAAAAAATGTTTGTGCTTGTTAAGTTAGGTATGGTATTGGAGTACTTACTTCAATTGTGGAAAAAGCGTCAAATCATTGACTGGATTAATGTATAAAAATGAGAAATATATTTTGACTTACAGTGCCAAGGAAGTATGGACCATTTGAAAGCATGAAAGCAAGCCATTGGCCGGCAAAATAAACATAAACATAACTTCTATTACTGTTAGAGTAATCACCTACTTGTATTAACATTTCTGGGAATGTCAATGATATAAATATATGAATTAAGATCTAGAAATGGTTCTGGTCATTGTCTGTCACTAATCTTAATTTTGAAAACTTCTTTGATTAAAAACTTAGAGCATCCCCCATTTGGCATTATAAGTGTTAACACAATTAAAATACTTTGTTCCCTAAAGCTCCCCTCAAATGCTCATGTGACTGCCTCTCCTTTAAGCAACATTTGAAGTCGTAAAGATCATTGCACAGACATCCTCTTTCTGAATCTCCATTGCACTTGCAAGAATGTTCATACTTTCCACACTTCAAACATAAAACGAAGGAAAATGAATAATGCAACAATATTCTGCCTGCTACCATTGCATTAATAAAGAGTCAGCTATTACAGCAATAATGCTCTCCCCAAGGGTGGCCAATATTCTGTCTTGGTACTTATCTGATGGTAGAGTTGCTATATTACACTTAAATCACTTGTCATATATGGTCTTATTCCAATGTATTATTGTCTCATGTTTGAAATAAGATTTTTAAAAATGGCAGTTATAAAATCATTTAAAATAGATATGATTGCCAAATTCCTTGAACTTCCCTTGCTTGCAACAGTACAGAAGCCAATTCCACAAGTGGAACTTTCCTCTGCCATGAGATACCTTCTTTTACATCAAGGCCAACTTTTGCCGTGTTCACTTTTTTTTTAAAGGAGTATGTCAGGCATAGTTAACTGGTGAAAGGCTGGTAGAAGCATCTGGTGAGAAATCAGTATTTTATAATATCAGGTTTTCAAAAAAAAATTTTCATTTTAATTCTAATCAATTGTATTTTTCAGATAAAAATCAAAGCAAAGTCCAGAGCCCAGCATTTGGGGGGGGGGGATGCTATGTAACAAGAAACGTTAGTGATTAGGCTAATCATTGATTCCCATTGTCATGTGTGCAACTTAGGCATATTAAGTGATCTAAAACACCCAGACTATACATGTTTAAATGCCTCAACTCACTTATGGTAGTGAATGTGTTAAAGTTGCATGGAAGAATATGTTATAATCCTTTATCATCCAACAGTGCATTGGCTAAGATATTTTGAAAATTGTGCACAAAATTATTTGCCGATTGTAGTATGGTTGGCTTTCAGGATCATCTTGAAGAAAGAAATCAGCAAGAAACCTGCCGCAGTTCAGTTGCACCATCTAGATATCTGAGGGAACGTAATATCTATCCCTTACCAAAGAAAGGACCACTTACGCCGAAAGATACTAACATCTACAAGGGAAATTTGAAAAGCACCCCAGTGATGCCAGTGAAGCCTCCAAGGAAAAACATTGGCTCAGGACAGTTTTCTACGCCCAAAACTCCTCTTACAGTGCCACGAAGTACAAGAATAACACCAAACAGGTCAATACAGCCAAGAGGAGGTGCTACAACACCACGTCTCACTGCAGCAAGGGGCAGACTCCCAATAATAATATAAGTTACGAAAGTACAAATACACATATATTTGGAGAATTAATCTGCATTATTAACATGACCATATCCCATTGGTTAGTGTGTTCAACATCTTCCTTATGGGACACTGGTCTGCCTCCAGGCAAATAGTAGAGCAAGGTTTTGTGATATACTTTATTATAACAATTTATTCTCAAGCATTGTGCAAGTGCTGCTAGTATACTGGAGATGCAAATATTAGAATTTCTTCTCTAAAACCTAAATAGTAATAAGTTGGTTTAGAAGTACTAATAATTTACCCTTACGTTAATGCCATCACGACAATTTATTCATTTTTCTTTTTAAATGTTCTGTTAAATGTTTATCATTACCATAAAATATTTAGTGATGGACTTAATTTTTATACAAAACTGTGTTACACATTTGTAAACTGCATTTTTTAACATATTGATGCTTATATTATAAACATACCTAACCCTATATTTAGGAGCAACTACTTTGTAAATTGATGCAGGTGCAACAAATCACTTCTTTAAACTGCCTATTAATCCTTTTAGTGCCAGCCCAAATAGCAAAATACTGTCTGAAAAGTGCCAAGCAATCTTAGAGGAGAATGCAGAGTTTTAAATTATTAGTAATAAAATTAATACTAAATGACATGGAGAGCTGAATATGTTTTACATTTTTAATAAACCCTTTTGTCTACTGCATAATATGCATTATATAGATGAAAATTCTTATCATTTTTAGAAAATTAAAAACAAAAGAAAAATTTGAAAATTAAAAATCTCAAAATAATCAATAATTAGGCATACAAAAGCTTACTACACAAAATTCAGGCTAATTAAATGAAAGTATAAATATTTCTTTACTAAAACAGCACCCTGTTTTGGTCTGATGTTCTGTTTTTTAAAATATAAAAAATGAATTTACATCCTAAAACAGAAAAAAAAAATCACCAAAAACCCACACACATAAATATGATACCACTATTAATGAAAACTGCATAAAGCAATTGGATACAAATGTAACGTGGATTACTGTACAAGATAGCACTTGCATTATTGCCTAGCTGAATAGTTGATTCACATTGCATGCGTATGAGATCCTTTGATATTGGATGCATTTTCATCACTGAAGCTAGAATATATATCTTCCTCTCTTACGTCGATGTCAGAAACGCTTTCATCAAAGTCTGAAAATTCAAAATCACACTCTTTCTTCTAATACATCGCAAACTGCAGCTCTTATTTTCTCTTGGGTTCGTAACCTTCGGCTAGACAATGCCGTGTTTCAACCAGTATACACACGCACTGGCTAGAGAAATTAAATTTGGAGCTAATTTAGCATTATAAACACTCCAGAAAACCTTTCTCTATGGCTATGACATAGAAAGTACACAGGCTTTCCCAATGGAAAGAGTTAAAACATGAAAATTACATCACAATTAGATTGTGACTGGCAATTTTCGCAGAATTTTTGGATCACAATTGGATTGTGATTGGCACTAAGAGGGTTAATATAGATGTTCTAATTAAACAACTAACATTTTTAACGGTTTTGACATTGGACTTGTTCATTATTCCTATGTCAAACATTTTCTATCCACTCTTGCTCAGAAACATATTTTTAAATGATTTCTTTGCAGCTGCATGCAAAATGTGTAAATTTTTTTTAATTTGTTTTTTATATCGACAGAATTCATATTCACCCAGTTGCAAACCTTAAGCACAGCTTTGAGGTGACTGTAAGACAGTATTGTTAGATCTTGCAGTATCTTATACATGTATTGTATTTTTATTACAGAACTAATAGTTTTTAGGAATGCTAGTATTGAAAATAGTATTAAAAGGTTTTGATACCCCATAGTATAATAATTATATTGCCTAAATATAGTATTTAAATAAAATTCTATATAAAATTGATGTGTGATGTGCTATTCTTGTGCTTAAATTAAAGCAATTCTTAATGTTTGTTGCAAATATTGGTGAGTACATCACAATTTTTCATTTAATGGCATGGTTTCTTACCATATATCTGCAATTAAAAAAAGGAAAATCTACGTGTTTACTACCACAGAGTGCTTAATAAAATGCGTTGCCTATTTGTATTCAAGAAGCAACTGGCAGTAAGCTGTACATTTGTGTTTGAAATGTTATGTATAAGAATTAAAAGAAATTTTATTGGCATGTTTGAGATTTGCTTTAAATTGGTATACAGTTAGAGCAGTTTATATGGAAAACTGGTTGAATAGGCATTTAAAAAATGCTAGAAGGTTTGTCTACATGCTTTAAAACTAGTTAAATTTGTTGCAGTTAAGGTTAGTTCGTGTAGGGATACAAATATCCTAAATATTTAGGTTTTAGGCTTATTTTTCAAAATATCCATAATATTAAACTTTACAAGGAATATCACAATGTATGTCATGAAATTAAACAAGATCTCTTTTTGAGATCCATGGAAGGGCATAGCATAACACTTATCTATCACGTGAACTACAGTCCAACAGAAATTAAGATTTAATTTGCTCTCATTCTTGGTGCTGGAAACTTATTTTTTGAATATTTGTAGTGCATTTGGCCACTATTAGTATCTCTGGCAATTTCACAATATTAGTAACATCAAACACTATCAAGAATAGTCCTATTTAGGAATGAATGCAGTGCAACTGGTATATTCAGATTTAGGGGATGAAAATTTTGAGAATGACAGAATGGTATCATGTATAGGAGTTAAATAACTCAGAAGTTTCAGACAAGTGAATTAGTTCAAGTATAGCAGTACTTAAAAGAACTTCTCAGGAGGGAGAAAAAACTATTTATACAACTTGAAAAGAATTAAGCATGCCACTCTTACTGCTATTTCAGTATGTCCTCTTATAAATTGGAACAAGGTGGCTTTTTTTTTTTAAATGTGCAGCACGGTGCTTAATTCTTGCACTGTATCATCCTTTCTTGTTATCATCCTCTGTAGCCTAGTGGTACCACACTAGTCCAAACCCAGTGAAGTTTGGTGTATTTTTTCAGGGGTAAAAATCCTTAGCATGGCTTCCTTCAGAAGGGAAGTAAAGCAGTCGTAGATTTACATTGCATAAAGAACCTCAAGCCTGATAAAGAGGTCTTTGAGCAAAATTAAGTATGCCCAATTTAGAATAGGAAGTGAGAACCACAGCAGTTAAAGAGATCCATAGATAAAAAAAAAATTAATTTAATTTTTCTTATTGATCTATTATGACTAAACCAGATGCTACTGAGATCATAAAATTTAGATGTATTTACCATGCTTTGCTTGATAATTTCTATGGTGGCATATTGCACCTTTCACGCTTCTGATTTCAAGAGAATGAGTGATTTATAGGAAGCTTCTATAAAGTGGATACTAATGATGTTAGACATCAGTTAATCACTTTGGTGGCAAAAAGGTTTATATTAGGGTCTTAAGAATGTACTCATTCATACAGAAAGAAGCATACTTTGGTGACAGTTAACTAACAAATTGTGAATGTAGCACTCTAACACACTATGGCAAACATGTATTCTTTACTAAATTAATAACAAACCATGTGAAAATATAATGCATTTAGCAAATATGGTATTACTACGCTCGTCACTTCAGCATTTGTATGCATTATGGAAAGCAATAAGTTGTTGGAAACAGCATTACAGTCTGAAAAATTCTATTTTGATATTCAGTACATTCTTAAGGTTTTGTCAGTTAAAAACAAGAGTAAAATGTAGTGCATATGACTGTTCACTCGTAAATCTTAAGTACATATAAGATTTGCAGCATAGCTTTTTCTGAAACATAAGGCTTTCCATAGGAAGGAATGAATGAATGAACCCTTTTATTTAAAGAAATGCCAAAGACTTGTTGCTTCTAACCCTCTACACTAGCAGTCCTATAATATATGGAGCAGCTGTATATATTTTTGTACTTGGAAAAGATAAAGATATTATGCTTATCCAGAACCTGTGTTTTTTTTTTAATTGTCTTTATATATTTAATTTCCATTGATACTGTTAATATGTTAGCCCATTTGCATTATATGATCAAAAACCAAGTTTTTCTTGCTGGTTATTGTACACCGTGTCAAATTATTTGTTAAGTATTGGTCATTTATAGAAGACATATTGGGGGGTGGGAGGGTGATTTCTAAAGAAAAAACACAGAAACCAGCAATTGCCAAAATGTACTGTCTTAATCCACAATTCAGATTGGAGGTAAAAACCTGGTGTAACCAGCACATTCTTGCAAATGGACTGCATTTAAACAGAATTGAAGTGTGGTCCTGCCTTTCCATTTCACACTTTTGTATGAAAATATTGATCTTGACAAAATGTGTGATGGTACTGAAATCATCCAAATTTATATCATAGTATTAAAAATATGTTCCATTCACATTTTCTCTACCTGATCTGCAAACAAACTATTCTTGTATTTACTTCATGCTAATCAGTTAGCCTTATTTTTGTTAATGAATGAACAGTTCAAAGTTGGTAACTGTACATCGTTCTTTTGTTTTTTAATAAAACAATATCCTTTCTGTTAATCGGGAAAGTAGAGCTTGTAAAGCATTTTCTGAAAACATGTTTTTTTGTTATGCTTAGAATCTATATCTTTCTTTGAATTAAGTAGTCACCAAAGCTTTACATAGAATACATAACAGGTTCTGGGCCTAGATGTTGCAGCGAAATAATCTGGAAATAAAGTAGTGCACGACTGGTCAAGGAACTGAATGTATGGTTGAGGTTAGACATACAGCTACAATGGAAAGCAAGACCGAAGGTAAGTACAAAATCCCATTATTCGATGGAAGTAATTATGAAAATTGAAAATTCCGTGTTGGAAACTGCTAGTTGAACTATGGTTGCTGGAAATTGCTAAGAACCCTATAATCCTGGAAGAAGTACCGGAATCAGACCCCACAGCAGAAAAGCATGAGAGCAAAGGAATGAAGCCCAGACAATGCAAGAATAGGATCATCCAGAAAATTGCCGAGTCAACTTGGTTTTGCAATTGGAAAATTAACAGCGCATGAAATATGGGCAACTTTGGAAACTACATTTCTACAGAAAAGTCTAGCAACACAACTGACGGAAAGAAAACAGCTGTTCTCTCTCAAACATAATTCTAGAACAGAAAGCGTGGAAGATCATTTTCAAAGGTTTGATCGATTAGTCGGACAGCTAATACCAACAAGAAGTGAGGTTAGGGAAGTTGAAAACATTGTAAATCTGATAATTTTGTCTGTGGAATATAATAGTGTATCCACAGCAATTGAGAGTATGTCCACAGATAACCTAACTCTTGCGCTTGTTAAGAGCTATGTATTTGATGAGGAAGCAAAAATGGTGCTGACAGGATATGGCATTGCATTGTAAATAATACAACAAAAGCAAACTCATTTTATTATACTTGCCTTTATTTTATGCCAAGTACACAATCGCCTTATATACATATCAGCCAAGATGGCAGTAGTATACAAATACCTAAGAGTTAAATTGACCATTTTGTATCACTAAACAAAGCAAGTCTCAACATGCTATTCATATGAGTCACATTTCTGCAATATTATGTCAATGTGCAGAAGCAGCGCAAGGGTATGTTTATCAGCTGTCTTGATTGTTGCCTTCTCTTTGTATTGTTAAGTGTTTCGAACAGCATATTGGGCAGATTGGTTGCCTTCTCTTTGTATTGTTAAGTGTTTCGAACAGCATATTTTTATTTGCGATGTACACTGAAAGAATTTTATCAATTACTGAAGGCTTTTGTGTAATTGCCTTGGTAAAAATTAAAAATATAAACTGAATCGTGTAGACAAGTGTGTAAATAATTTCAGCAGCAATTTCCTAATTCAGGGTAAAGACACAGATGTTTGATCAATAAAATTAGAACTATGCATCACTAAACGCTAAACCAAAGCAGCAAAAAATTACTTCTAATGGAGAAAAAGCTAGATGAAATGGTGGTGCACAGCAAGTGGTATTTTATGTACGATACACACGTGTGTAGACATTTTCAGGTTAGCCAGTTCAGGGTAGATGAATAAAAAAGCGAAAATGACATGTTCTAATGGAGATAAAGCTATACAAAATTGGTGCTACATTTGAATGCTCACTTAAAAAGTCTTCCAGTCATTATCCTGATATATGGTGGACTTTGAGACAGTGATGTGTTTTAACAATTAAAATTTAGTTGAGTCGATTTTGTAACACTACATCACTTGACTCAACTAAATTTTAATTCTTCCAGTCATGCTGCACAGCAAGTGGGTATTTTATGTATGACACATACATGAAATCCTGTAGACAATTTCAGCAGTAATTTTCTAGTTCTGGATAGAAAAACTGTGAGATCTTTGGTCAATAAATTTAGAATGGGATTGCTAAATGCTAAACCAAAGAAGTGAAAATGACATATCTTAATAGAGGAAAAGATATACAAATACGAGCTCTCACGGAAGAAGTCTCTCAGCTGTGTTTGCACATTTGTTTCACAAACCTCTGTTCATATAGTGCTAAACTTTTAAAACAAACCCTATTCTGCGACAGTGCAGAAATTCACATGATCCGCAGCCTTGGCATAAAACAGAGGCACTGTAGAATTGTTATGACTGCCTGCTTCCTGGTTGGCCAGATTGGGGAAAATGTAGCAACCTTTGAGGTACTTCAAATGGAAATTTACAAGGTTTTTAAAGCAAATGTGACTTGTCATGAGTGATATTTGTCCACAAAAACCGCAATACCTTGGAGATTATTGAAATCACTGCACATTTAAACATCAATAGCGTCAATTTCATACAGCACTTATATTAAAAATAGATTGTCAATATGATATGTTTTTTTATTGTTTTTCTCACTAGAAGTTCACAATCATGAGCTATGTATTACAATATGCCACTATCATTGTTGGACAGCTATTTTCGGCAAGCCAATGCTCATCTCAAGTCAAAGAAAATACAGTTAGCTCCTGTTATGATTCATGAATGAATGTGGTCTAACAAAAGACGACTGCCAAAGTAACACCATTTCTACATTGGGAACAATATTCCTAATCGTAGCACATATCCATTCTTGACAGCAGTTATATAAGATTTCTATTATGTTATGTGAAAGTAACATAATTTTGTAATTCATATATAAGATTTCCATTTCCTAAATTAAAAATGGAAATCTATGTTACTCCTATAACTGAGTTTATCTAAACTGTTTCACCACACATGCACCCTTGCATATTCTCTCTCTCCCTCTACAAAAAGTTAAAGAGAAGCACACCTTTCCTTTTCCAGACAGTATTTCCTTGTTACTTGTTTACTTTTTGTGTACCATTTACAGGCCTAAAGTAGTGTACATTTCTGGGATTTATTATGTTGTCTTAATTATGCAGTTAAATGCTGGATTTTTCAGATATTGGTGTCATTGCTTATTAGGAATGTGACCACCTGCTACCAAACTATCTACATTAAACAATATGTAACAGCTTATTGTAATTAGCACTAAATCACTCTAAAATATTGGCACTGTGCTTTGTGCATATACTGAACACTATTCTTTCAACATGAGGCACTTTAATGAACTAGCAATCACTTTGTTTCATACAACAGCAAATCAAGTGTGAGCTGATATGCTCTTTAATAGTGTGGCACAATAGTAAAGACATCTTTTAGTGCTGCTACAGTCACTGCGATCTCATTATAGGTTACATTTTACTAAAATATCTAATAAAATATCAGCGAGGTGGTGCTTCAGTCTCTTCTGATGGTACATACTGGGAGTTCTTAACTGCCGAGTACAACATGAAGAGAACATGCAGACTCTGTATTCTTGATTCATAAACTGGGATATCAAAAAGATCTGAAACAGAAAAACCATGAACGTTAATAAAAGAGATAATAAGAGTGCTACATGATCTAATGTATTTCATAATTGTAGTTGAAATAAGATAACTGATCTTGCATAATTATGCAGATCTTCTTCTTCACTTTTTATTCTCTTGAATGTACAAATTATTAAGAAATTACCAAAAATATATTCTAGAAAAATTATTTCTGAATCAGTTGCGAGATAAAAAGTATTTGCAAATTAAAAATAAAATATTTTCAATAACATCTATGAAATGATAAAACATGTACATATTTTTAAATTGGCTGAATGATTAGCATGTGACTATCACAAATGTCCTGATTTCCAGCTGTTACATAATAAATTAATAATAGATATTATTCAAATTATTTCCTACTCTCTATAGTGTTAATGGACAAAATACCTGAGATTTAAAAACACAGCACTAAGAAACTCTTTCTGAAGGCAAAGCCACGAGTCCAGAATGCTAAAGGAATTTAAACAAATTAAAAAGAACTTTCTACTATTGGATTCACAATTTACGGGCTTGCCATTATGGTGTAATGAATAGCACATATTCTCAGTAATCATTTTAGAATGAGTTTTGGAATAAAACTTTTCTCAATACTGGATAGGCATAACTGGTAACTCCAATTTTTATCCCAAACTCATTTATGCGTGGAGATGACTTATTCACGGTCTCCAACCTGAGCTATTTAAACATCAAACACCACTTAAATTATGCACTACTATGTGTGCACCTTTTCTGGGGAAAGCGAGGGCCGGGGCAAAGAAGAGAGAGCTTGCCCACCTGTCTTTCTGCAGCGTTGCCAATCAAAGAAAATTTCTTTCTTTAAGGCCCTCAGCTATTATGGTGAATAGACTATCTAATGTATTGCAAACTAGCTAACTTATTAAAATGAAACACACTTGTATGTGTGTGAACTCAGGGATCTACAATGAAACCCTAGCATTGAAGCCACTATATGTGCTTTTTTTTATTCTTTTTTTTTTGTATAGTGCTTAAAGCTTGCTTTTCCTACTCTGGCATCACAGGTGATGACACTGATAGATGGAATGAAGATGGAGCACCTGTGGAAAGTGATGGTAAGGGAAACCGGAGAACCCTGAGAAAACCTGCCCCTGCATTGCTTTGTCCACCACAAATTTCACATGCAGTCACTTGGGAGTGAACCCGAGCCGTCTAGGTGAGAGGTGAGTGGTCTAACCACTCAGCCACAGCATAGCCATGTGCTCCTTCAATGCTCTTCTTAATTGTGTGAAACCCACCGAATGAAGACTAGGGAACTGAACATCCAATAAAATATGTGCACACAGTATTCACAACTCCACAATTTACTTACTGCAGCTAATGTCAATTAATTGTGGCAGATCACAATCCAAATCTGCTGTTGGTAAGCCTGTTTCTTGCAGATGACGTTCTACATCTGCAGGCCATTCTTGCATCAAAGCATCAATATCTGGCATTGGCCTGTGTGAGAGAAACATAGCAATGAACACTGTTTTAATAATGAAATATGTTAGCAGTTTAATGTAACTGGTATGCACAAGTTAATAACTGTGATGTGTATTTGAATTAGAAATTACTGAGCTGGAATTGTAACACAAGAAACATCACAAAAGGTAGTTTGACTTGGACATTTTTGAAGCACATAATGTTTCCTGTTATGATTCTAATTCAGTAAATTCTAATACTATCAGTTTCTATAAGTTCTTACCTTGTGTAGTGAACAGTGGGTGGTGGTTTACTCCGATGAAGATCACTAATATCTTTAATCCATCGATCAATTGCCTTTGTATTTTTCTCTGCATTTTCTACCTTCTTCACAACCTGAAAATATAAAAAAAGTTGTATTAGCAGTTATTAACTTATTAAAATGAGTGTAGTGCAGATGTCACTAACTTGCTTGATTTTGTACCAAGTGATTTGGTAAACATGTGACAGCAGGAATTGTCTCTCTTCCTTATACAGTGTGTTTGTCGTGTGTCAGTTTATAATGTGGAAACAGAAAGCAATCCAAAAACTTCAATCTGAGCATCATTATGCAACCCATGCAAGTAAGTATGATAGTTACCAAGGAGAAAAACGTTTTTCTTTGAAACTGTGTTTGAATGGCCAGAAAATTTGTAGGCTATTTCCAAAGTATGACTGTTCCTTAAAAGAACGATATTAGTTTTAATTCAAGTGTGGTTTCATTATGATGACCTCAAAAATGTGTGTTCCAGTATTGTGGAGTCAAAACCACAACCACAAATATAATTTTATATTGATAGTTTCTTGTGAATGCACCCATGATTTACGTGTTGTCACATTTGGGGTGACTTATTGCTACTTACAGAGAAAATCTTAGTTGGGAGGATGTAATACCAATTTAGGTAAGGTCAATATTGTTTATTCTCAGTGATCAACATAAAATTACTAAGAAAACATAAGAACAGAAAAATAACAAAAGAAAGACCCACAAAATGAACATATAAAAGAGATGAAGAAGAAACGGTACTTAGTGTGGTTTGATTATATTGTTATCCATGCACACTTTATCAATTTTATATGTCATCAGTTTTTTTGGTTTTTTTTAGAGCTGGTTATAAAAATTGAGAAATCAAACATTATAATAAATGAATGTCTGCACATTGGAATATGATTGCAGAATATGAGGTGTAATACTGACTTATTTATTACTCTATATTAGTAATGTTTGATTGCCACAGAACTTTTGTAACCTATGTGATTATAATGAATCCTTTTGTGTTATATTATATCAATATACAATAAATAATCATATGAAGATAAATAAGATGATCATTATAAAGAATTAGTATTTCTCCAATTTGATGCTTTTGCAGTTCAAAATTTTGTTAATCTTTAACTATGCAATTATTTCACTGTTTTATTACTCTGTGATGAATTTCAGATATTAGATTAAGGAATAATATGTAAACTTACTGTTATTTTGTAAGGTTGTGAAAGGCTAAGTAGGTATTTAGTTTTCTTATATTGGCAATATTCCAGCTTTACAACAATCACTGAGAAAGATATAGATGGTTTTGCAAGCTTTGGTAGGCATTACATGAAATGGAGTAATTAATATTTTGAAATGGGACGGAATTTTGAATTCTAAGCTAGATAGTAATTTTTGCTTTGTGCCAAGTTGGTCAAATTTGGTGCAACAGTGTATAAGACTATAAAAACATTCATATATAAATTACATTATATACATTCATTGACTTTTATGTATTATGATAAATAGCTGTCTAGTATAATTACTGTTATTTGCAGAATTGTCAAATTTGACCCATGCTTATTAGATTCTGAAACCAATTTTAACGAACACAATATAAAAGAATGACTTCCCCAACATTCTGACTTTTCAACCAAGAGGTTTTGGGCTGGATTCCTGGTTAGGGTGGGGGATTTGTCTTTGATTAGACTCACTCCCCTCCCTCTGCAGAGTGTGGGGGAGTGAAACCTATAGTCAACTAGCTAATTGTTTCTAATATCAAAGTTCCCATATGACCACAGAAGTTACATGTGTTGCATTCACATGACTTCTATCCTTTTACAAACTATTATTGCAAAAGCTATTTCTTGTTAACATATTCTGGTCTGGACCTTATTTTGACAGTTCTTCCCTCTGACTGGGTCTTTTAAGGTTTTTTTTTTCAAAAAATGGTAACTCCTGAACTGTTTGAGATAATTCACTGTTTTTTTTTTTTGTTTTGTTTTTGTTTTTTCTTCACATGTTTATTAATGAAGTTTAAACTAAATAATGAATGTAAATACAATATTTTTAGATGTCACATAAACATTTGAAAAAATAAAATTAAGTAATGATTTTATAAAAATAAAAAAATCATATAAGCAAACTTATAAGAAAGAAAGAAAAAGAAAGTGTGATATTCATGCCTCACTACATTTGCTCCCTTAGTTTGATGCTCTTCATCTGTAAATATAAATATTGAAGAAATATACTACATATTTTCTTGAAGGGAAAATAATCGTGTAAGAAAACACACAAAATCATTACATCTACAATTTACTAGTAATAACCTCACATTATCAATAAATTACAATGTAGAACATTCCATAAAATACAATTTAATTCCTTCAGCATCATTTACACTCTCAAAATATTCACTAAACTCTCCTCTAGATCCTGACTCATTGAAATAAATGTCAAGCATTTATTCTTAGGTAAGATTATGCTTGCTTGAGCTAGCCATCTTTGAACCATGTATACAGTAGGATCTATAGAAATGCAGGCTTTCAAACGAAACATACCTTCACTTGTTTTCCTGGTCTCATCTGCTATCTAGTGGATTCTTTCAACTAAAACACCTGGCTACACAGCACAACAAACGAAATGCGAGCATGGGCCGTCGTAAATTTTATGTGTATTTTTATACTTCACTGTAAGCATAGCCCGCAGTTAGACCAGAAAGTGCTAATCCAGGTAAACTTTCATTATATATTCTTTATAGGTATAATTTTTGGTGGTGTGAGGATTTTCTTGAAAATTGTGTTGCATCCTTGGAAGGTGTTGAACTTAAATACAAAGTCTGATATTTACCTAATATTTTGTTTTGAGTTATGTGGTCCACATAAAAGAGAAAAGAAGGAAAAAGAAAGACAAGACACTTATAAGTAAACAGCTTAACACAAACATAGATGTGCATTGTGCTCTTACTGACCACAGCTTTTGCTGAGCTCTGTTTCACAATTGCTCTAAGTTGAAGATGAAGAACAGCAGGATCACTCTGCTTAGCACATGGTTCATCCAGCACTCTGAGACCAATCTTGTCAGTCTTCCCATCTGGACGGGGGATCTTGAGGAATGCATCTATGTCTCCTACAGCAGGTATGAAGTCGGGTATGAAAGGACGTAGCTTGTAATCTAATTCAATATTTTGTGGTGTATATCTGTAACCCATAACAGGCTTTCGTAAAATTTTCACACTATAATATTCCATAAAGATTGCAGATTTTAATTTGATCTTTATATATTATCTTGATAATATTTAAATTAGATACAAATTACAGTGCTTGGCTAAACATCAGATGAGGAAAAGAAAATGTTGATCCCTATGTTTTAAAATGTAACATTGTCGCAAACAGTGCCAAATGTGGCCAAACTTCTGTTCCTAAAATTATATAGATATTTAACCAAATACTAGTTTTGAGGAATATCTTCCTCATTGACAGTTGACTGCAACTTGATAGTCTGCCTCTGATGGTCATGACTTATTACTTGTCCCTGTGCCAGTGGTTATAACAATTTTAACTGGACATGTTTTGAGGCTTTTCACCTCATTGTCAAAATTTAACTGATTTTTTAAAATTTATTTACTTATTATGAACATGAGGCATAAGTTCAATTACAATTATAATGTCCATTATAAAGTGTAGCCAAATTCATAACTATAACAGAAACAGTATAAAGGCAATGGAAGCTGTGAAGAGAAATAAAAGAATAACGGACAGAAATAACAAAGTAAGAAAGAGAAGGGGGCATGTTGATGCAGCATTTTTGCCAATGGTTTTGGAAAAGATTGAATTTGAAACTGATTGGTGTTTGAACTCGCCTTATATATTTAAATCAGAGGAGGGTATGATCTCAAATTTCTCATAGTTTATAGCACTATAAATGTTTCCCTTTGTCCCATATTATTATTTCAGGCTTTGGTTTAGCCTAAAACATTGCATCTGCATCTGGCACTTTGCATCATAGAATCAGCAACTATTTGTAAATTTTCAAGTGTGTGCTCACATAACATACTGAATGAATTAATTTATTTGTACAACTTATTTTACAATATTTATTACAGCATTTCCCCTAGAATTAACTTAACCAATGCACAAATTACTTGGTTATTCAAGCATGTTGTGCACTACTCAATTTTCTTGACTCCATGGCCTCATTTACAATATAAAATATAAAAATACCAAGTAAAAATGTTAATAAACTGCATGGTGAGCACATTTAAAATGTGTTGTTACAAAATGAATGTGGTGTATGTGAGTTACCTTGTAATGTTTTGAAAAATCTCCTTCACTTCACTGGAGACTGTCAAATGGCTGAATTCATTAGGATCATAGGACCTGAATAAGGATAAACATAAATTATGTACAGGGTTCATGAAATGACATAGCTTATTGTACTTGATACATTGTCCAATAAAAGTGGAAATTTAATGTTATTTATCCTTAGAAAGAGACTCATTTACGTATAATTCTACATAAAATGCTTAGCTATGTTTCCTAAGTAAACTGCGTTAATCACAACTTACAAAGGCAAAAAGGATACAATAAAATACAATCATCTCATAATGGCTATAACAATGATTTTTAAAAATATAACTATAGATAAATATAAATTCAATGTTATGATAAGAGGAGATAACCAAAAACAAGTAGAACTTAATTCTATTGATAATTGAATAATGTAGATAAGAATTTTAAAAATATGGAAAATGTGTGTAAACGTAGGTAATACACATTAGAAGAACATAACTTTATAGCTAATCAATAATTTTTGTGCTTATTCCTTATAACTCTGAAATTGTGATACTAACACATAGCTTATAAGGATAATGTCGCCCTTTGTGGCATAATGGTTAACTCTAAAACTTAAGATTGCAGGTTCAAACCTGACGGAGGATTTTTTTGGATGTAAAAATCCTTAGCATGGCTTCCTTCAGAAGTGAAGTAAAACTGGTGGTCCCATATAATGTTTATTTGCACGTAAAAGAACCCCATATCTTGAAAGAAGGTTTCTGGGCAAAATTCTGCCATTTCATGCCTGCAAATTATTTCACCCTACAATGCCATCTGTGAGTGACAAGCCAATCCCTTGTCACCATGGTGCATAGTGGCAAATTTATTAACTAGAAATTCAAATCCAATCAAGGGAGCATTGTAATGATGCTCTATGTTCCTCTTAGCAGCTACAGGAAATTAACTAACTTAACTATAAAGATAATAATCAAGTCCCTAGCATTTGAAGTGATTATAAAGTACACCTTGCTTCTGATATAATAATAAAATTTCTGTTATTTTATGTGCCGTAAATTTAAGACAAGGGATCAACAGCTTTACTTCCCTTCTGAAGGAAGATATGCTAAGGATTTTTATATAAAAAAAATCCATTGTTCTCTGTTTAACTTATTTCCTCCCCTGCTTAATGTATGTTAAAAGCATTTCCTTTGATACGCCAAAGCAAAGCTGGAGTATATTAACTATAACAACTTACTACACATAAAAATGCAAGCAAGCCCAAGAGTGCATTGATGTGAATAGTTGACTATCAGTATCTCTGTCATCAGCCATTAGAAACTTCTTCCATTTGCTTAGTCCCATAAGGATCTGAAATTTCCTTGGCATAATAGCAGGCTACGACTGTTCAAACTGATTAAAAGCTTTAGAAATATATAAATAAAATTTGAAAACATGAAAAAATAATTAATTTTAGTTTTTTATACGGTTACTGCTCAGACCAATAATATGAAACCCTTAATTAAGCTTCCAGAAGCATAATATCAAATTACCCGTCTAATGTTGCAGCTTGCACATCAACATCATCATCATCGTCATCGTCGTCATCATCATCATCATCTTCGCTGTTATCTGACTGGTCAGATGTTTGATGTGGCATGCGACGTAAGCTTGACATATGTGCTGATCCTGGACGTTGGATTCCTAGAATGGCCATGTTACTTGATGTTCCAGGCCCTAGCTGAAAACGTAAATAGAATTTTTATAGAAGCACTTGATAATATCCTTTAGGTTAAAATTGTCGCTTGTATATTGGCTGCAGAATATCTTAGTGAACAACTAGCTAAAACTCATTACAATAAGAATATAATACATTTGGATAATGACTGGTCCCATAGTGTTAGTAGAACACCTATCTGTTCTGTACAGAGTCCCAGGTTTGATTCCCATCTAGGCTCAGGACATTTTCTTTAAACAGAAGGTTTCTTGGTATACCCTGAGTCTGATGTGTGGACATGAGATTGCTTATATATGTCTGCTACTGGTTGTTTAACAACCAGTTTGCCCATAAACAAGATTTCAGGGTTGCACATGTTCTAAGTGTGACAGTCTGCAATCAACTCTATGGTACTAATAATAGCCATATAATAAACTGGATTATCTTGTAAAGCTTGGGGAAATCTGTTCTTTTTCTCAAAACATTTCTGAAGTTTGAAAGTTGAAATTGTGAAAAATTCAATCATTGACAGGAAACCAAATACTGATTTTTACATTCTCTATACATACTATGTACATAGTGTATAGAGAAGGTATTGCACTCCACCGAAAAATTCAATACCGAGATTTCACCAGAAATATGTTTTAAGGTCCCCTATATAAAAAAGCATTTTCAGAAAAAGGTCTGTGTGTGTGTGTGTGTGTGTGTGTGTGCCCATGTGTCTAAGAACACTAACTCAAAAACGAAAAGTCAGTAAAACACCAAACTTGGTATTTAAGTTTAGAATCTTCCAGGGATGCGACACAAAGCTTTTGAGAAAAATCCCCCCATCCTCAACTACCCTTTACATGAACTTTTTTCGAAAATTTTGATTTTCTCAAAAATGGCTCTAATGATTTTGATTAAAATACTGTATACTAAAGATATTTACCTGACAAATAAAATGTATATCTTGAATTTTCTGGGAATAACCTCTGAAGACTACTTTATTCTGGATGAATTTTACGGAATTTTGCATAACTACTAAATCGTAAGAGATGGACAAAAACTTGCCACACAAAAAATGTAGAGCACGTTAAAACACATAATTTATATTTGCATTTTTTTTCGTGGAGTTGATCATTTTTTAGATATTCCTTGTTTTTGGTTTCAACTTTGAAAAACTTATACTTTTCTCATACATTAATTTGACAACTCCTATCCATACAAACAAAGGAACTTCAGTCACATAGCAACCAGTTTTTGACTATCAGTTTAACCTATGGTACTCCCTTATTTCACTTCTACTTACAAGGAAGCAAGTAAAAAGACTATTTCTGCTAATTATTTTCTTGATTAGCATGAAGTAAATGGAAGCATAAGCTTTTTAAAAATAATTTATTGCAGAGATGTAGAGAAAGGTATGTGAATGGAACACACAAGATTTTTAATATTTTGGGAAAGTGCATTATTACCACTATGCTACTGTAACTCTGTCTCCAAATCCTTCACAATTACCCCAGAAGATCTTTAAGGTGGTCTTATTTAATCTGAGACAGACCTTTAGTACTCTTGCGGGAACTTGAACTAGAAGCTTGGATATTATAAATACTTCTTCAATGCAAGTATTTAAGATAACACATCTTAGAGTAATGAGATTGCCATGAATATCTGCCAGTATAAATGAGTCAGGAAAGAGAAATGTAGGTACATTCAGGGGCAATATATTAAAGAAAAAGGTTAATACTAGGGTCGGCTGATAAGTTCCCAGGCCTCTCAATGCAAACAGCATTTAAACATTTTTTTTTTGCTTTATTTCTCAACATAATCTCCAGAAAGGCTAAAACATTTGTTATATCAGTGTTCTAATTTAATTAAACCATATCTGTAGTGCGATTTATCAAGGTCATCAAAATAGCTGTTTACCGCATCAATGACCTCGTTGCTGTGAAATCTTCGTCCTCCAAGAAATTTTTTGAGGTTTGGGAACAGGTAGTCACTGGGTTCTAGAGCTGGCGAATAGGATGGATGGGACATCTATGACCAAAGTTCTCATTTAACAGTTAATGTGTACATATTTCAAAATGTGCAATATGTGCACCATCCTGCTGATATCACATTGAAAGACACTTTTTCCAAAAAGGGAAGTAGTTCATGGTTGAAAATAGATGAATATGATTTATCAGTAACTATGTCCTCAGGACCCAATGACAAGGTTACCAAGAATTCCACACTAAACATTTAGTGACCAATGATGCTGAAAAGGTGCAATTTTCATCCATTTCAAGTTTTCAGATACCCAATAATGCATACCATATCTCTTGGCACGTCCAGTATTTGAGAATGTTGCTTATCTGAGAATGACATGGTTTCCAAGAATGAGCCATTCTCTGCAATACCAACTCAAAGTTAAACATTTCTGTGTGAGAATTCTGATGTAAACACTTACAATAGGGGTGGTATGTCTGCTACTTTAGTATTCACTGTACTTAAGTGTGGCTAATGCCACATTCACCTTGACTAAAGCAGTAAGAATATTAATAGAGGTTTACACACTGTAAAAGAATCTGTGCAGAAATGTTTTTGGTTGCTGCTCATGGTGTTTGTGGTGGGAGATTAGTATTTACTCATTCAACATGCTTTGGCTCCCTACAAGTACATGTTAAATTAGCAGTTTTTGAGCACATTCTGTGAGTTTTGTGTGTTGTGGTGAAAAAAAAATTAAAAATAAAATGACTAGTAAGCAAGCATTTTGACTGTTCGTTGAAAGTTACATGAATTTTCCTAGCTTACTGAAAAGAATTATAAAGCAAGGAACTTTGTCTTTGTCTGCCATTGGTCAGGTCAAATTTACAACCCGAGGGGGTAAGTCTAAAGAAAGAAAGAAGAAAGTGGAAGTCACTACATTTACTGAGAGTCAAAGAAAAATTCACAAATTTTACAGAGAGAAAATATTGCAACAATACAAAAAGTCAAGCATGATTTGTAGAGTAATGGAAATTTGATACACAGCAGGAAATACCTGAGAAAACTGAGTTTTGCTATTAGGCTTTAGATGTAAGAAATGTTCTTCTAAATTACAGCTACTAATTGAACAATCCTAAACAGGTCCTGGCATGCTAATTACCTTCGAACAATTCATATATATCAAGAACAAAGGAAGAATATTGTCTACTTAGATGAAACATATGTAATTAATGCTTGACGCACAACTACTTCTTTTTGGAAATTAAAAGCTATTGGAATAGGACCCAGGTTGATAACTGTCCACACAGAAGCAGAAAGAGATATAAATGTAAAAAGAAGCTTGTAACAGTGAAGTAACACAAATATTAATATAACAATTACTAGTTGCAACAAATCTTCACTTATCTTTTGGAATCCTTGATAAAACAAGGATATAGAAACAGATATGTTAAAAATGCCCTGCTAATGTACAAATCCATACAAAAAAGTGGAGGATTATATGATGACATAAATGCCATAAATGTTATAACATTTACAAGTTATTCCTAATTTGCTCTCATTGAGATGGACATGCTAGCTATTACAGTGTGCAGAAAAATAAAAAGCCAATAATGACATTGATGGATGTAATACAATGGTAAGGGATAACAATGTATTGTTTGACAACAATAAGTGAAAACCGAGTTACTGCAATTAGTGAAATCAGTGCTCAAGAAGACATACATGTCATCCAGACTCTGAATGCTCATTACCATTGTATATTACGACTTCCATTATACCATAGCAACTTCAACTCGATAAGAGTTGGTTTGGGGAGAAATAAAAGAAGCTGCACAAGCTTTAGCCAATCAACTTAAAGAGAAAAACAAATGCTTTATGAGGAGCTTTTCTGTGAATATTCAAGAGATAAGTGAATAAATAGGTATATACAAGAAATCCAATGGATTAATGGATGATGCTACTGATAGCTTTATAATTAGTGCAGGAGATGACTTGTTTTCAGACAATCTCTTAATGATACAGCTTTTGGATTGAATTCACTGTCAGAAATGGAAAAGGACTAATGTAACCCAGTCTAGCAGAGTACCTATCTGGTGCTGCCTGCCCCTCCAATCAGTTACATGAGTACTGAAAACTACCAAAATTCTTTTTTAGCTTGTAAATACCTACAGTATTTTCATCAATATTTTTGATTTCACCTTTCAGCAATGCTTGTTCTTTACACTTCCATACTTATGTAGCCATGTTTACGGTAGTTTGAATTTCATATATGACATTTGCATTCCACTCTCTCCTGCATTCACCTAGTAGTAAAATTATCTCTACCTATATATTAACATTAGCCATATTTCTAAATTTTGAAGAGCCCTAGTAAAGAAGCAACATGACTAAGTAGCATAGTATTATATTTTGGGAGTTAAGATGGCTTTAAAAAAATGTTGCAATAAGATTTGGAATTCTTGGTGTTTGATTTTTTCCATTCATTTATCATTTATTCAGGTGTAATACTATGAGAACCACCAAAAAAATAAATTAAGAGCACATTTTCACTTCAAATGTTTCTCTTTCACAGAGTGTTTAAACAAAATGATAATATTCTGTTTATGTACTATTTGCATTGTTAATTTAAAATAATGGATAATAACTATTTCTAAATACTTTTTCTGCGATATTGTCAATGATTGCTTCAAAGACTAAAGCAAAACCACTTCACCTTAAAAAAAATGATAAACCTTCCCCCAACTTCTATCACCTAAATAACGTCTCTCATATTAATTTTCAAATATTTTTTAAATTTAATTTATTACGAAGATAGCAATATATAAAACATAATAGTAGAACAGAATAGGAGAGAATAGTAGAACATAATGAAAAATAATCACAATAAATGATAACATTGCAATCACATGCATTTTTTATTCAGTCAGTAAAAATGGATGTAAGCAAAAATAAAAGGTTCAAGCTAAGTAATTCTCGTGTGACTGAAATAAGCTGTCAGGAAGCATTCACCACTGTGCTACTAAAATGCACACGCAAACTGTTTCTCCCTTGCTTCATACCTTATCTTCATAGTTATCATCAAAGTTATCATTTGGTTCCATGGTAGGAGAGGAATCAAAGCGTTCTCTATTTTTAATAGTATCTGAAGTTGGACTCTTCACTTCCTCTGCATCAAATACATCAATGGTCTCGTCGTACAATGTAGCAGTTGATAACTGCATCATCAAAATAAATAAGGAATGCAGTAAGGCAATATTGACGAGGTATACTGCGCTACATATGCACATTCAGTAAATAATACTTCTATTTTAATTAATGATACAAAAGCTAATTCCTACTCTGCAACAATAAGTAAAATGCTTATGACAAGATTTATTCTTTTAGCTTAGAGATGTAAACCTTATTTTCATTTTAATAATTTTTATTTATAGCCAAATGTATAATATGTATTCTACATCCCTGGTGAATCCCAATTTATAACTCTCATTTGACATATAGTGGAAAATAATAAACTTACAAGTTTTGACTACAAAATAATGGTTAAGCCCCCATATATGTGAGTTGTTGGGAATCATTATATATAAAACACATAAGTATCTGTGGAAGTACTTTATTGTAAAAATGTGGGGAATACACACAAATTAGTAATTAACTTTACATAAATGTTCACCTTTGTATCTCGTGCAGTATGCAAACTGTATACATCTTATTCAAGCATTAACAGAGCATTTCATCTGTCCTTGCGTTACCAACATTGGCGGATCCTAAGTTATAAAGTATGGCCTAGGTATGTTTTTTAGAAAGAGAGAAATAGAGCAGTAGTGGCTGACAGGGGTAGCCAAGATATTTGTAAGAGCAAACCTCAATGAACTACAGCGTGCAACGATTTGGAGTTTCTGCTTTACTTGTCGCATGGATGATTGGACTTTTGGATGGGCCAATCCCTTGGCTATGCCTTGCGGCAGGGCCATTACACTTAAGCATAACAATGAATTATGCTTAAGTGCTTGTTAAAAACAAAGATAAGTAAGCATTTTATCCAGCGACTTTTTCACTACATTGCGTTTCAACATGGCAGTAGTTTCCCCTATATGTGCGACATCAAAAAGGGTGAGTGGGTAGTCAGTACGGCTTTGTTCCAGCAACATCTTTGCTTAATGTCTTGTTTATGATTTCAGGATTTACCAGCTCCCATGAGTAATTAATAATTAAGAGTTTTTTTTTGTTTTTTTTTTTTTGGTAGCTTAACGTCCTTTAACCTGGTTGGTCATATCGGACGATGAATGAAATTGGTGAAATGATGCTCAAATGATCTCGGGGTCCATGGAGCTTAAAGTTACTCGACATTCGTCTTCTCGGGATAAGGAAAAACCCCGAAAAAAACCTTACCCGGGGAACTCATCCTAAGCGAGATTCGAACTCACGACCTGTTGAATGTGAGGCAGACAAGCTACCACCACACTACCCAGGCGGGCATTTAGAGTTTGATTTACTTGTAAATAAATGATTGGAGTTTTAGATGAATCGATCCTTCGGCTAGCATTGCCTAATTCCGTAATGCTCAACTGTTTTCTTTTAACATCCCTCATCGTCTTGCGACTTAGAGACCTCAACATTGGGTTACGCTTATGCGCTCGCTAAAAAGCATGGCAAGTAAAGTAGTCTACCCAAACTTTGATTCACATATACGGGAGTGCAACCAGAATAATAAACAAGAAGTAATACACCACAATATAACTCATCCTCCGTTACTTTCTAACCTAAGCGTAAACTCTTACTCTAAGTTTATCTCCTTGGTTATCATCATCACTATCCCTCTTTCCTGACATAATTCTTTGAGTAACACTGCTTCAGATTACTAATGAAATATTTTTACATTCCAGTTATTTTACATCAACGTATATTTCCCCTTCAAACTCTTGCTTTGGTTTCCAAGTTTGTAAACAATTACGGTTCTGCCAACTATTTGATTCCAAAATATGCAATCTGTAACAATGTTGTCAAATATCTCTCACACCCGATCACATTTGAGAAACGTTGGCCGGGGCAAATGCACTCTATAATATCTTTTTAGTAGAGCATTAATTACTAATATTAATTTAAATAATACTAGTCATTGTATGCGTTTTTCACATTTAAATTATTTATAAAAACATATGCAAAGAACATTACGTGCATATTTTATTTTTTCTATAAATGGTTAATTTACACAGTACTGTATTCAATAAATAAAATGCACAATTAGAGCACAAATAATGTGGTATAAACAAGAACACAATACTTTATTCCTTGCAATTTTATTTCAAACACACCAGCTGTATATTTGCCAATTCCCTGTGTAAGTCACTGCATCATTTTATCCTAATCCCTATGGAGTCGATTTTCGTTCCGCATTTCATAACTGTTTCAGGTTTTCATGTGAATGGTGTGAGTGAGAAGAATGTGTATAAAGTATTATTATTTAAGTAAAAATATTAGAACTAGTGATAATTGCGATTGAATAAAACTAGTATGGATGTAATAATCGCGTATATAACCGATTTCTTAACATCTGCCTGTCTCGAAAAGACAAATTTTACGCCTGTCAAGTACCGTGCGTAGGCTAAGTGAAGCTATGACAAGATATGAAACAAAATTGTGTCAGTTGTTGAATGTGGAGTGCTATCTCTAATTTCTTCTCCAAAACAAGTACTCCTTGTAAAAACTGTCATCCATCTGCCGATGAATTCATTATGGATCGGAATGAAGATCGACGGAAGACAGTACAAGATTTGGAACCGCAGGATACATACGACACAAGACAGGTAAGACGGCATTTGGTTTCACCACTTAATTGTGATTCTTAATATCTGAATCAAAGATTTTGCATTGCAGTAAGTTACATTTTTAATAGTTTATAGCAAAGCAATGGTTGTTTTATGCTTTAAATGATGATACATGGAGCGTGATGTAAAACCTTATAAGCTGCAGCATTGTGTCGATACATCATCTGAATTATTTTATTACAAAAATTTAATTGTATTTTCGAAATTATCATATTAACCTTAATCGGCAAACAAAGATAGTTCTGGGGACATTCGTTTTATAGTAGAGCAGTATTGAATATCACTTTTAATTCTCCATTACTGTGCCTTTATGGGTAACAGTTTGTGAAGATTGAGCTTTACGCATAGGTTTTAAACAACACAGAACGTGTGAACCTTATTTAGGGGGCTGATTATCCAAGCGATATTTTCAAACAAAATATCAGTAATTAGCATTCCTGAATTCTCTCTATTACAGTTATATACTACTTAGCTTAGGGTGGTTTGTTTCTTCTAACATATCGCAATTTAGATGTTTGCAGGTGGGACTGCAGTGCATTGCAAAATAGGCAATGTACCCGCAATAATAAACAAAGGAAGCAGAGTGCACCAATGTGCATAGTTTTTCACTTTTACTCGTGGCTGTATTCATGTGAAGTTTTTACTCTTTTTTCACACTGTACATGTAAACCTAAAGCTACCCGATTATATTTAGAAACCACAGGAATTAAGTGGTTTCATAGGAATTTGTTATGGTCAAACAGTAGTGCCCAGCTGCCAGATTTAAGGTTAACACACTCATTTTAAACATATAAATGAAAGTCATCAGTAAAGTTCATCCATATTAGCAAGATCTTTTTCTAGACGTCATTGAAGTAAACACATGATTTGGCCGAGACCAAATGGTGGCTGTTTCACTTAAATTTTAATATATGTAGTGATGTAGACATAAACATTTATGGTTAGGTAGAGTCAGACTGAAAAATTCAATGTCATGGCCGAAATTTGAACCACAGATCTCCTGATCTTTAGCCAGTCACTCTAATCACTGAGCAATCATGGCACCATGCTGACAGGACATTAAATTCCTCAACTGGCTCACATATTTCGTGGTAAACCTCAAGGTATTCTCAAATTATTTTGATACAACAGATAGCAATGGCGACTTGCAATATCTTAAGGATTTTAAGTTCGGTTTTCATACTTTAGCCAACTATTATGGTCAATTGTAAGTTGCCATTGGGGTATTTCATCTCAAAATAATTTGAGATTACCTTGTGTTTTACCAGAAAACATGCAAATCAGTTGAGGAATTTAAAGCCATGCCAGCATATTGCCATGGTAGCTCAGAGGTTAGAGTGACCAGCTAGTGACTGGGAGATCTGTGATTCAAGCCTTGACTATGGCATTGAATTTTTCAATCTGATTCTACCTATCCAACTTCTGTCCTACACACAGCTTGTGTGAAAAAAACAATTAAAATGAACACTTACAGTTTCTAATAATGGCAGTTAAAATAGGTCAATGATGAAAGCATATTTCTTTGAGTGTTCCTAACAAACAGAAAATACAGAATGGTTATTTGTATTTGTTGAAAGTAATACTCAGAGATATCGAGCACATGTATGTAGAGATATTTGGCCTTTTTTATTTTAATAGGCATGTTCAGAAACATATCTTCAAGGAGAAAAATGTCATGTTATTTCATCCTTTGATGTATTTGAGTATATAAAGGTTCCCAAACAAAACACTCAGTGACCCAGAGAGAAGGGAGGACTCTGTGATTTTTCACGAATATTCATTTTGGTGATTTGTTCAAATTTCCTGCTGAACATTGCATAATTTTCTTTTGGATATAGTTACGTGTGCAGCATCTTGTTGGTTTGTCGCATAAATCTGTTACTGTGTACCTATCACACTGTAGTGCAAATTTTCAAAAAGCACTGTCAGATACATTGGACTGTTTAGGAAAGTAAGTTCTTGAGGTGGGAAAATATATTCGGTGGTTAGCATTTTCAGAGCATGAGTTTTTATAAAGATTACTCTTAGCTACTGGATGAATAATTTGTGATGAATGAGTATTGATAAAGAGTTTCCAAAACTATTCTTCATTATTGCTCATCAGAGAAAATATCCTAGGTAATTCAAGGAAGAGCTGGACTCACATGTTGTTTGTTAGGTCTAAAATTTGTATGGAAGAAGACTTTTATTCATACAAATGATGTCATTGTATATATTATGATAAACGTATTTTATTTTATATATAACAAAATACTTTATCAGTGTCATATCAGAATGCATCATATTCAGTTATACACATACATTTGACCTTTATGTAAATTTACAGAGCCTCTCTGCTGCATGATAATGTGTAGGAATGTTTTCATTTACACCAGGAAAATTTGTCAGCAAACCTAAAATTTTATATGATTAACATATTTTTACTTTTTATACTAAAGTATGGAACTAAGTAAATGGATTGTGTAGGTCCAGAATCACCTATGTACAATAGGTTGCATACAATGGCTTATACAGCCACTAAGTTATCCTCCATGGTCTAGGGGAACCATGCTAGCCTCTAATTTCTGAGGCCTAGGTTGAAACCCAGAAAGGGGCAATGGATTTTGCGGGGGGGGGGGGGGGGGGCATTGAAATCTGTAGCACGGCTTCCTTTGGAAGTGAAGTAAATCCTGTGGTCCCATATCGTACATTTATGGCATGTTAAAGAACCTCTGATAGATGACTCTGAGCAAAATTTCTAATCTTTCAACCCCAATGTAGAATGGAATGCTGAGAATCATAATTGTTAAAGAGCATCCATTGATCATTTTTACAACCATTAGATGACAAGAAAAGAACAATGACACATCTACTTACTATAAGGCTTTGCAAACTTCAACATTTTGTGCACATTATCAGTATGGGGAATATCTTAAAGTGTCATATGCTCTTATTGGCTGAACATTGTTTTACCTACTATAATATGCACTTGTGATTTGTTGTTTGGTATGAATACAGACACCATCTAACTAAAATTTACTTGGGGAAGTAAAAACTGCAAACCACACTATTAAGACTTCCATGAATAGGTTCAATCTAATAACATGTAGCTTATCAAATGCATAGTGAAATATACCTGTGTGATCTCTTTCAAATATAAGTTCTGTTGTTTGAAATAAACCACTATTTTAGCTTAGGCATATTGAATGCTCAACAAATAAGAGTTAACACTTTTTAGAACAATGTCTACATATGCAAAGTCAGTAAAGAGGAGCTGATATATTAAATAAAAAAAGTTAACAGAAAAAAGAAAAATTGCAAGAGCTATAAATAGGTTTGTCTGAAATTTTTTACAAACAGTAAGTTTCCTCAATCTGAGTAGAGTGTGAAGAATGTAATAGGATAATTGAGAATCTTACTAGTTAATACCTACATTATTAAGTATTGTGTTTTACATCAAATGGTATATCTAGGTATAGAATCTATTAAGATATTTTTAGGGGTACATGTCTGTAAATTGTAGTATCATTTAGAGCAGCAGTTCTCATACTGTGGCATGGCACATGTTATTTAAGGGGCATGCAAGCAACCTTTTAGAGAAAAAATATTTTCCTGTCCTACCTAATAAAGTTAATATGCTTGAATTGTTTAAGGAGGCTATATCTTTTTAAAGTTGAAAAACCTGTGTTTATCTATTAGCTCATGTTTTATTAAGCTCTCATCGGTATACTGGGAAGGCAACTTTGGATAAAGAACTTTTTATTTTTTACGCAGAATTATAATCACAAAAGCCCATGAATTGAATTTTCTACATTTTTCCAAGTTACTCAACACTTAAAACAAAAGATAATTTGGAGTTCATCTCCCAGATATTTAACAATTTAGCCATTATGGTTTAGGTTTATGTCACTGATAAACAAATTGAACTACAGTTTAAGCACATTATTATGTGCTTTTTTCCAACCTGTGAAATTAATCCCGAATAACAATTAATTTTCAATAATGGCTTACAAATCCATCATCTCACAACCATGAACTCCAGGATTTGTAATGCTGCAATCTACAAAATCTAAATACTGAAATGGCAATATTGGAAGACTGGGGTACATTAAATATTTGGTCATGGCTGAGGGCACACTCTTAAAACAGGTTTGGATTTTAACACTGATTTTGAGCATTCAGCAATGTTAGAATTTTAAAGAAAGTGACAATTTATAATTTTGTGCAGACTTTTTCTCAGTTTTATGTGTTTTGGAACTGGTAAGCTTTTGCTTGTCATCCCTCCAGAATAAAACCAAAAGAGACATATCATCTTATTTTGCGATCTGCATATATATTTGCAAGTGAATTTAGGACGGGTGGTAAAATGAGTAGTATGAAAAGAATGAGATGAATACATTGTTAATACCATTCAATAGGCTTTTGTTTTGGGGTTCAACCATGCAGTTTTAGAGAAAAATAGCGAAGTTCAAAATCAAAAAAAGACATCTTATTTTGCAATCTGCAGATATATTTGTGAGTGAATTTAGAACATGCGATAAAATGAATAGTATCAAAAGAATGAGGTGAACACATTGTTAATACCATCCAATAGTATTTTTTTTTTTTGGGTTCAACTAAGCAGTTTTAGAGAAAAATAGTGAAGTTCAAAATCAGAGAAAGATTTAAAAAAACAGGATGAGAACATACTGTGTTGATCTACTTTTGAATTATGAAGTGCAGAATTAATTGCTATTAAATTATGTATTAGCTGTAGTAATCATTTAGAGGAGATGTATTTTTTTCTTCAGGAGTTGATACTTTGGGATATAGATTGTGTGCTGAATCTGATGCAATTAAAGCTATTGTAGTTGTGATGTGTTGATTAAATGATTACTTTAAATACGGAATTTTAATATGGAGAAACAAAGCTGCATGATTAAATATTTGGAAACCAAAAACAATATCTTATGGGAGTCACTGCTTTCACAATGCCTGTAGTTGATGAGTTCTAATGAATTGGTCATTATTTATCATGGATGTATAACATTTAAAAGTATAACTTAAAGGGACTTAATCTAAGTGTAAATAAAGTTGACATCAATCATTTTAAAGGTGCTTTTGTTAAGAAGTTAGGTAGTTTCACAATTGTTGCTTAGTATACACTGGATGTTCAAATTGATTTGTAAGTTTCTGTCACTAATCTAAATAGATATCTTAATTGTCAGTCCCTGAACGTCGTGCACCTTTATGTTATCTTGTCCCATCGTAGTAGTTGACTCAAAAGGCCTAACCCTGGAGAGACAAAGGGCCTCTAAGATTAAGATTATCTAATAGTTGTCTTAGAAACTAAATCTTACAACAAGATCACATGATTATATTTTGTCCTTTCAAGTTACTAGTGGTAGGAATGGCGTTTCTCACAATTTCAGGAATTTCCGGAAGAAAGACAGTAAAAACTTCCAATAAGGCTACAAAGGAGGTTAAAAATGTCGGTTGCAAATGCATTCTTATTTGTGGTGCTAAGTCCATTTTTTGTTTATTTTGCGAAAGGTCTTTCCCCTAATTGGTTTAGTTGCATGGAAGCACATCAGTGTTATAAATTAAAAATTTATTTATAAATAGAATGCAGCTTTTATGGTAGATAACTTGGATTGACAAGAAACATGGGTTTTGCAGGCAATGAGTTGCTCTATGACGCCCTCCTTTTACTATACATTGTTACACCTTCTCTTAAATAACACCACTGTTGACTTAAAGGGAATAGGGGAAAGTTGCAGATAAATTCAATCACCCAATATTTGTGATATAAGTTGTCACCATGATTGCAGATGTTTATGGGATATCCTATACAAGCAAACAAGGAATTCCATTTAATAGTTTTTTTCACACAAGCTGTGTGGAGAACAAGGCAGAATCAGACTGAAAAATTCAATGCAATAGCTGGGATTTGAACCAAGGATCTCCCAGTCTCTAGCCAGTTGCTCTTCCATTGAGCTACCATGGCAACATGCTGGCATATCATTAAATTTTTCAACTGACTCATATGTTTCCTGGCAAACCACAAGGTGATTTCATAATAGTTGGCTATACTATGAATCCTGGGATTTTGACACTGTAAGGGGTATGTCATCTCAAAATATTTCGAGATCACCTTGGTTTGCCAGGAAACATACGAGTCAGTTGGGAAATTTAATGCTATGCTGGCAAAAATGAAATGGCATTTTATGTATGGACGCTCTTTAACTGCTGTGGTTCTTAGTGTCCCATTCTCTACTGGGCATGATGAACCACTTAAGTATCTTCCAAGGATGCGAAAGATTTTAAGGAAATTTCCCCCATCCCAAACTACCATCTCGAAAATTTTGATGTTCTTAAAAAATGTAACGAATGTAATGAATTGAATTGAATTTTCTACGGATAACCTCTCTGAAGACCCCTTCATTTTGGATGACTTCGCATAATTGGTAAACCGTAATAGATAGACAAAAACTTACTACACAGAAAATATATACCATGTAAAGTTTTTTTCTTGGAGTTAACCATTTCAGAGATATTCCTTATTGGTTTCAGTTTTAAAATACTTTTCTCTTGAGCGAGTATGTTAACTCCAGACCATGCAAAGAAACACATTTCAGTCACATAGCAACTAGCTTTTAAAATATTTAACTATCGCTTTAGCCTAATATATTCCCTTATTTCCGTTCTACTTACAAGGAAGTAAGTAATAAGACCTTTTGTGCTGTTTATCTCGAGTGGCATGACGTAGATAGAAGAATAAGCTTTTTAACAATAGTTTGTTACAGAGAGGTAGAGAAAGTCATATGAGTGGAATACATAAGATTTTTAACTCCGCGATATCCTCGAATATTTCATCGTAAAGTCCAGCGGGAAGATGAAAGGTTAAGCGACGGTTATGACCCGTGAGTCGGCGCTAGAGGGTTGGGGCGCTGGTGGGGGGTGATAATGATTTAATACCTTGTCGGCCGTATCGCGTACAAGCTGCTCGGCGAAAAATGTAATCTATACTAATGAATTTTATTGATGTAATGGATCTGACATAGAAACGCACCGATGTGAATCCAAGAGGTGAATAACATATTGAAATCTTCAGACACGGAGATCCCAGCCACAGATTACTGGCAACTGGTTCTTAGCCGCAGGTCGCACGTTCGAACCTCACTTCACTTCGCACTTGCCTACAGGCACGTGGCTTTGACCGCAAAACAGTCCGGATTAGGAAGACTGTTGGCCTTTTACGAGACCCTTCTTTAAGCAGTAGTAATGTCTTGTGCGTGTAAAAACAAACAGAATGGAAGCCCTACTAATTCCTACGCACGCGCATTAACTCATTCCCATTTGGTTACTAATGTAAAAGTTGGGCCATGCCTCCCGTTATCCAGTCCACCAGAGTGGATTAAGTACATTCCTGTAAGGGCAAAGTTGTTAGTTAACATTTGCTCTCATCTACGATTCAGAGACTACAAGTTCGTAAATCTGATGTAGGACAAAAAATGCAATTAGCGGACCAACGTAAAAAACCTACAGACAACGAGGTTCTAATACAAAACCCCCGATATAAATTGGAAGAAAAAAAAATCTGATCTGTTCCATTCACATGACTTTCTCTATATCACTGCAACAACTTATTCTATTTACTTCATCTAATGGAGAAAAAATTAGCAGAAATAGTCTTTTTACTTGATTCCTTGTTAGTAGAAGCGAAATAAGAGGGTACCATAGGTTAAAGTGATAGTCAAATGCTGGCTGCTCTGCGACTGAAGTTCCTTTGTATTGACACGGGTTCACCAAGTCCTGTATGAGAAAAGTATAAGTTTTTATAGCTGAAACCAAAAACAAGGAATATCTCAAAAACAATCAACTCCACGAAAAAAAATTATATAACATAAATTGTGTGTTTTAAGGTGCTCTACATTTGTTGTGTGGTAAGTTTTTGTCCATCTCTTACGGTTTAGCAGTTATGTAAAATGCTATAAAATTGACCGAGAATAAAGTAATCTTCAGAGGCTATTCCCAGAAAATTGAAGATATACATTTTATTTCTCAAGTAAATATCTTTAATATACGATATTTTAATCAAAATCGTTAGAGCCACTTTTTAGACAGTCGAAATTTTCGAAAAAAGTTCCATGTAAAGGGTAGTTGGGGGTGGGTGGATTTTTCTCAAAATCTTCGTGTCGCATCCCTGGAAGATACTAAACTTAAATACCAAGTTTGGTATTTTACCGACTTTTCGTTTTTGAGTTATCGTGTTCACGGGCACATGGACACACGGACACACACACACACACACACACACACGGACCTTTTTCTGGAAATACTTTTTTTTTGATACAGGAGACCCTAAAACATATATTTCCGGTGAAATCTCGGTATCGATTTTTTTGGTGGAGTGCAATACCTTCTCTATACACTATGTACATACCACGTATAGAGAAAGTAAAAATCTGATGTGTACCTTTCACATGACTTTCTCCATATCCCTGCAACAAATTATTCTTAAAAAGCTTATACTTTTATTTACTTTATGCTAATCAGAAAAAAATAGCAGAAATAGTCTAATTACTCGCTTCCTTGTAAGTAGAAGCGAAATAAGGGACAACTGTAGGTTAAAGTGATAGTCAAAAGCTGGTTGCTATGTCAATGAAGTTCCTTTATCTATATGGATAGGAGTTGACAAGTTCCTGTATGATAAAAGTATACGTTTTTCATAGCAGAAACCAAAAATAAGGAATGTCACAAAAACGACGAACTCCACGAAAAAAATGTGTATAACATAAATTGTGTGTTTTAATGTGCTCTACATTTTTTGTGTAGTAAGTTTTTGTCCATCTCTTACGGTTTAGCAGTTATTCAAAATTTAGTAAAATTCATCCAGAATAAACTATACTCTTCAGAGGCTATTCCCAGAAAATTCAAGATATACATTTTATTTGTCAGGTAAATATCTTTAATATACGAAATTTTAATCAAAACCGTTAGAGCCATTTTTGAGAAAATCAAAATTTTCGAAAAAAGTTCCATGTAAAGGGTAGTTGGGGGTGGGGGGATTTTTCTCAAAATCTTGGTGTCGCATCCCTGGAAGATACTCAATTTAAATACCAAGTTTGGTATTTTACCGACTTTTCGTTTTTGAGTTATCGTGTTCACAGACACACGGACACACACACACACACACACACACACACACACACACACACACACACACGGACCTTTTTGTGAAAATGCTTTTTTTGGATATTGGGGACCCTAAAACATATATTTCCGGTGAAATCTCGGTATCGAATTTTTGGTGGAGTGCAATACTTTCTCTATACACTATGTACATAGTGCGTATGGAGAAAGTAAAAATGCCTCCGTGGTCGAGTGGTCAGCGAGCTGACTTCTCACCGGGTTCAATTCCCGGCTGGGGCGGGGAATTTTTCTTTAGCCAGAATTATTCCCTATCCGCCACAGAGTCTGGAAGTATGAATGTGTGGTGTGTGTGTTTATTAATATAAAACTGAGTAACCTAAAATTCTAAACCTACAGTAATACGAGTTGTTTGAAAAGTCAAAGCCCCCGATATGAGCTTAGATGTTAAAGGGGGCTATATAAATGAAACAAAAAGAAATGTTGACAATATATATTTCGTCAACGGAATAATTTAACGGTTAGTAAAACCAATCAGAATTGAAAAATGGAAACATAGAAGTGTGAAACGCATAGTTTAATTTATAACATATTTTTGGTCATTTTCCCCATTCCATTCTTCCTAAACTGAGTTTCCTAATAACCATTTTTTGCTAACTCACTTTTCATAGACAGTTTTCCTAGTCCACATTTCCTAGACAATTTTCCCCAAAATTACTATTTATTGCTCATTGTGGAGCAGCGAGATTTTTGGATTTGGTAGTATGTAATGAAATGATAGCTGTTGTTAGGGAGGAGGGGAAATGCAAGATATGTAATTATAGAAATACGAGTTAATGTACGTTAACCTCCGCTTAAATCTAGAAGCGACCTTATGTTTTCGCTGGGGCTTGATAACAGCCTCCGGTTGTCTGCTTGTTTTTGCAAATACGCAGAAGGTAGAAAACTATTTGCTACTGAATTGACACAGCGTTGCATGTTAACGAAAAGGCCTTGTACGAATTCTTCTCGACTAAAATAAATATCGAACAGACAGTATAGGAAATGTCCATAATCATAATATCCGTCGAGCAAAAAAGTAGACGAAATATCTGTTGGCGTTCTGCTGTCGACGAAACGTCTTGGAAGCAAGAAAAGCAGTAGTATATCCATGATGATCGTTAACCCTCTGACTAAAACTTCAGCGAAGGATCCAAGAAATAGAAATCACCTCTTTGTTTTAAATAAGGGATCAACTTATGCTTATATTCTAAAATCGCAAATCTCACTAGTGTTCTTCCTTCAAACGATGCTGCCGATCAGGTTTTTTTGTGGTTTTTTTAATACAGTTCCGGAGTCTAGTCGGGACTCCGGCGCTGTATTCCTTTTTCTTATTCTTTTTTTGTTCATTTTCCCTAAACTTTCTTTGTTTACCGTTTCTATTTTTTTACAAATACATATACACAAACACATAAAAGCCAGTGCCCAAGGCGGGACTCGAACCCACGATCCCCTGCGCCACGAAGCACCAAAGCGAGCGCGGCCATGCGGACCGGCACCAGGGTTAGGACGCAAGTATCTCTAAAGTGCTTCGCGATTGCTTTTTGGACTCCCTCCGTCCATTCCCTTCAGAATTATGTCCCTCTCATTTCAGTTGGAATGTTTCCCCTGCCGGGTGATTAATGCAGCACTAAAACTGAAGTTTCTGTATGCCAAACATTTTAATAGCCCTTAAGTACGTCTTGCTGAATTTCCTCAATACTGGGTAGTACTTAGGTAAAAGAAGAAAATTGTCAGGGTAACATCCATGTAACATGTTGATGTGTTCCATTCACATGGCTTTCTCTAATAAATTATTGTTAATCAGCTCATTCTTCTGTCTACTTCATGCTAATCGAGATAGACATTAGCAAAAAAGTTCTTATTACTTAGTTCCATATAAGTAGAAGGGAATGACGGAATACACTAGGCTAAACCGACAGTCAAATGTTTTAAAATGTGGTTGCTATGGGATCGAAATCCGTTTCTTTGCGTGACCAGAGTTGCTAGTTCCCGTATAAGAAATGTATAAGACATAACTTGTGTATTTTAACGAGATCTACATTTTTTTCTAAGTTTTGTCTATCTCTTACGGTTTACCAGTTACGTAAAATTCATACAGAATAAAGAGGTCTTCAGAGGCTATTTTCAGAAAATTCAAGATATACATTTTATTTGCTAGGGAAAAATTAAATGTAAGAGATTTTAATCAAATTCTCTAGAACCGTTTTTGAGAAGTAAAATATTTCGAAATTTTTTCCATGTTGGGGGTGGTAGACTTTTCTTGAAAATGTTCGTGTCGCATCCTTGGAAGATACTGAACTTAAATATCAAGTTTGGTATTTAACGGACTTTTCGTTTTTGAGCTATGCTGCCCACAGACGCACACACGGACGTTTTTCTGAAAATGCTGCTTTTTATTTATTTTTATTTATTCAGGGGGACCTAAAATATGTATTTCCAGTGAAATCTCGGTATTGAATTTTTGGATACATTACAATACCTTCTCTATACACTATGTACATACTTGTAGAGAAAGTACAAAAGTGAGGCAGAGTAAGCTTTGTGACATATTGCGAAACCATGTTTTGGGTGTGTTAAAGCGCTCGAGTCAACAAACACGGCAATCTCCAGGAAAAGACATCCTTGTTGACAGTCAATGCAATTGACTGGAATGGTTGCAGTAGGTTAATCAAGCATGGTATTTTGCCCATTCCTTTCTTTGAACACACATCATTTGCTGTAGCGTTATTCAAGAAAATGTCGATTTTGTATATCTACTTCCATCCAGAGAAGTATATCACTGGGGGTGCTCAAACAGAGAGCCCCTCAACGGTGTCGTATCTGCATCACGTTCAAGAGGTCTCGAATTTGTCTCTTGGTGAGGGTGAAATATCTGAAGGAGGAGTTTTTTTGTTGTTTCCAGAAGGCGAATGTTGTCACTCTAAGCTCTATGCATACCTTACAACGTTTTAACTCACAATTATTTGGAAACATTTTAAACTAAATGCACTGAAGTCACGATTATCTGAGCTGATTGAAACCAGGACTACTTCAGATATGTGGCTGAGTGGTTAGACCACTTGCCTCTCACCTAGACGGCCGGGGTTCGATCCCAAGCGACCGCATGTGAGATTTGTGGTGGACAAAGCGGCGCTGAGGCGCCATAAGTAGTTAAAGCGGGCGTTAAACACTACCAAAAAAAATACTTCAGATACCGAAAGATTCGGGTAATACTGAGATAATATGGTAATAAGTAGTAAATTTAAAAAAAGAAAAAAAAAATCCTTTAAAACTGTATAGTAATAATTAATATTATTTTATTATTATTGTTGTTGTGTATCGCAGTATAGTTCATTAATATGTATATATTGAATATTTATACAGTTTAAACGATAAATAGGTAGTGAAGGTATTGTATTCCACCCAAAAATCGATGTAAACATTTCACCGGAAATGTTTTGAGGCCGCCAGAATAAAAAAAATAGAAAAAAAAAGGTCTGTTTCTCTCTCTGTGTGGGTGGATAGATAGCTCAAAAACGAAAAGATCGTTAAACCTCAAACTTAGTGTTTATGTTAAGTAGCTTCCAACGAAGAGTTTCTAGAAAACCCACCCACTGCAAACTACTCCTTACATGAAGAATCTTGGAAAATTTTATTTTTCTCAAAATGGCTCTTAACGATTTTGAATGAAATACCGTATATTAAAGATATTTATATGACAAATAAAATGTACATCTTGAATTTTTTGGGAATATCGCTGAAGTCTTTTTCATTCTGGATACATTTTGCGTAACTGGCAAACGGTAAGAGATAAAAACGTACACTACATAAAACGCACAATTTATTTATTTATTTATTTTTGTAGTTTTAACCCGTTTCCGAGAAATCCCTTGTTATTTGTTTTAGTTTTAAACTACTTAAACTTTTCTCAAACGGGCAATGCAAAGAGGATCGAATTTCATTTGTTCATATAGCGACCCGCTTTTAAAATATTTAACTACCGCTTCTGCAGAACAGATAAAGAAAGTTATGTGATTAAAATACATCAACTTTGTCTCTTTGAACGCTATACCCTGATAAAATAAGTTTGTTTACTTTTCAAGAATGCTCATAGGTAATCGTGAGTCTACTGTTTAAGCATATCACCTTAGATAATAAGAACAGTAATAATTAACACTAATGACTACAATAGCGTTTCAAAAGCAAGGATTACGTGTTTGTGTGTTAGCGTAACTGTACATTTCAACTCTGGTCCGTGCATGCTAGTATGAATGAATGAATATTTATTTTCACAACTTTTAACATATCCTTACATTTTTATCTTTCCACTGAGTTGCTCTGTAGGCCCAAACCCTGTGGTTGCCGAGTGTTGAGTCCTACTATATCTTAAATCTAATAAATACAACATCTCATTCCAACACCCTGTCAGAAGGTCCTTTGGGCTCAATGTATCTAAATGTCATCGCTATTGGAGATTGGTTCTCCCCAACTCCCTGAATCTCACAAAGGTTGTGAAATATTTTTGGAGAAAAGGCAGCCTCTTAATATCACTTGGAGATGCAAGCCACAGTGGCTTAGTAAGCTGGATCATTTAAGAAATCCATGTGGTGGCATAGCCAGAGTTGGAATCCCCTGTGAAAAAAATTATAAAATAATAACATTTAATTCCAATTGTTGCGCCTTAATCTATGAATATAAAATCGAAGTTGCATACATTTCAACTCAGGATTAATTCTTTTTTTTTTTTTTTTTTAAGTGTTTAATAATTGATCTCATATAAAGGAGGTATTTATATTTATTTGGCTACGCTGCTGAGTCCATTCATGGTTGAGTATTTTGAGTAATCCATGTGTCATGTGCATATGTTATTTTTGAAGTAACAAAATCTGATATTATTGCATTTATTACTTACGACTATCTCTGAGCACGTTAGTCGTATTTGCGGGCGGAACTTAAGTCAGGACTTGGAGGATCCGTGAAACTTAGAAGTGTTTCGCATCTTTTCTTTAAAAGAATTTAATTGTACAATGTAAACATTGGTTAATTCAATGTATGACATGCTAATTACTGAATATTAGAATAAAATGAAGAAATCTTGAATAGAACTTAAATAACGTCCAAGATATTTTGGCAAATGCAGCTTTATTATACATTCCTATCTTAGAAGCAATGCCTCCTTCGATTTCCTATTTGACATCGACAAGAATGATATGTCATCTAACGATGTCCAGCTTTTCGTGGTATGGTCTTTGCATTTTTCCAAGATATTGCAGTCCTAGGTCTTCACGGTTCAAGAAATGCGTGTTTTGGAAGGAAAGACAGAAGCATGAAGCGCGAATTGACCTGTATTTTTGTGTCGTTACTGTTGGAAATGCAGTTCGCAGCAATTGCACACTTTTCGTCATGATGTTAGTTCACGATATAGTTATGGAAACGACAGTGACTTGCAGAAAATTGCATAGTGCTGGCAAAAGGAAGCTTGTGGAATGGAAGTTTTAAGCAGTTTCCACATAATATACTATTTGACATATCGAATTTTTTAATCTCAGTATTTAACAATATTTGTAGGAGTTCATTTAACATTCTTTCAACGAAGACATTACCTATTCTTTCTACAAAGAAATAATTTCATCCGATGTCGCCCAACACCTATCCGTTGTGTAATTTAGAGTGGAGACTGAAAATGCGCCATTAGAAAAATTCACATGTTTCGACAATGTTTGTGTGCGCTCGTTTACTCTTGGTCAGTTCAACTCCCCGCCCTCTCTTTTAATTTGCTCTCCAATATGTAACCTGGGGTATTTTACGATGCCTTCAACATCAGAAGTGCCGCAGCGTTTCATGAATGCTTTCCCTTATCTATCAACTTAGGTTATTAGGATTCAGAGTGAGTATTCGGTTTACATCCTGCATTTACTTAGCTTTTCTACCATATTCCAGTCATAAAATAATTTTCCAAATTCTGTGTGAGGAGTGGTCAATCACGATAAGAATGGGCGCCATGCAAAGAAGCCCCATCTAAGGCAATAGTTTATAATTGGTACAGCGAAATTCTAAAGTGGTGGGATTTCTGTTAATGGCGAATTTCATGAATGACATCCAAGAACACTGAACAATGCTTGGAAAAGATCAAAGGACATTTATGAATCTATTCGGGCAACATTGGGTATTGCTATGATCAATTCTAAAACATTTTACATTAACTATTAGACGTAAGAAAACTTTGTTGTCGATGGATCTCACATAAACAGGCTGCGCGATGATTTTTGCATAACATTCTGGAAAATGTCCAAGTTGACACTTCAAATATGGTTTGGAATATCGTTATTGTGAAGAATATTGGGTTTATTGTTATGATCCTGAAAACAAAAAACAGTCAGTCGGTTCAACGAGTTTTACAAACAGAACATACGCCCACAAAAGTCCGACGAATTCGCAGAGCTGGTAAAATTATGGTTGCTAGTTTTTTGGTTTTTTCCTAACCTGCTCATGTTGTTACTCTAGCATAAGAGGATTGACGTAGCATTATTGCCGATTGGTATACTAATGTACGTTTTCTGTACGTTAGTGAAAACAGCCCAAAAGGCAAAGTCATTTTAAATCGTGAAAACGCATCGTCGCATACGGCATAACTGACTAAAGGATCCTCCACCGTATAGACCTGGCCTACCACTTTGGGCGTGGAATCACTTTGTACTTTCTCTACACGTACTATGTACACAGGCATAGAGAAGGTATTGCATTCTACCCAAAAATTCTATACCGAGATTTCACACATTTTAGGGTCCCCTGTATATAAAACACATTTTTAGAAAAAGGTCCGTGTGTGTCTGTGAACCGAAAAACGAAAAGTCGGTGAAATACCAAACTTGGCATTCAAGTTCAGTATCTTCCAGAGATGCGACACGAAGATTTTGAGAAAAATCCCCCTCACCCCAAACTACCCTTTACATAGAAAACTTTTCGAAAATTTTTATTTTCTTAAAAATGTTTAAAATACCATATATTAATTGCAAATAAAATCTATATCTTAAATTTTCTGGGAATAGCCTCTAAAGACCTTATTATTCTGAGTGAATCTTGCGAAACTGGTAAACCGTAAGAGAGAGAGAGAGAGAGAGAGAGAGAGAGAGAGAGAGAGAGAGAGAGAAGAAAACATACTACATAAAAATGTAGATCACGTTAAAATACAATAATGTCATATGTTTTTTTTTCCGTAGAATTGACTGTTTCTGAGATATTCCTTGTGATTTATTTCAGATTTAAATTACCTACTTAACTTTTTCACACGGAAAGTTGTAAACCCCTGGCTCTGCATAGAAACTGATTTCAACCACACGGCAACCAGCTGTTAAAAGATTTGACTGTCACTTTAACCTAGTGTGTTCCCTTATTTCGCTTCTACTTGCAAGGAAGCAAGTAATTCAATGTCTGCTGTTTATCTCGATTATCATAAAGCAGATAGAAGAATATGCTTTTTAACATGATAAAAACCTGATTTCTGAAGTGCCTCAGGAAGAGTGACGTCTTTTCTTCAAATGTTTGTTTCATCGAATTCACAAATGTATTGGTATTATGGGAGAATATATTTAAATACAATAAAATTATCGAGATTTGAAAACTAACCCTTGTTTGACTTTCTAAATGTTTTTGTATCGTCTTCGTAAAGGAAGCATTATTATACAGCTAACTTTATCAACTGTGCCTTTTGTAACCACATTTTGATATTCAACTAATGTCAGAAGACATTGCAGTAATTTTAATGTCTGTTTTCATGAACATTGTTTACTTTTTCGTAATTTTATAATTTCGAAGTATTGAATAGTAATGATTCAATAAAAGTACTATATTTAAAAAAAAAAGTCTTAAAATTAATGCATAGAATCATGCAAGCATCCCGTGCTACAAAATTTTGAGTTTTGGTTGCTACTAAAATGAGCATAACAAACCCAAAAGGCATCTATTTTAACAGTTATTAATGTGCTATCGCTTTATAGTTAATATTTTAATTATATTACACACATTTGAATTAAAGTCCTTTTTTGTTTTATATGTATGGCCCCCTTTAACTTCTATGGTCATATTGGGGGCTTGAACTTGTGAAACAACTCGTTAGGTTAAGCATGTTGTATCATTAGACACACGCATATTCACACTTCCAGACTGTGGGGGATAGGAAATAATTCCGGTTAGAGAAAAATTTCCCGTCCCAGCCAGGAATCAAACCCAGGACTTCCGGTTGAGAAATCAGCTCGCTGACCACTCGACCTCGGAGGTAGACTTCAAATCCTGTTAGGCCCCTGAAAGCGTACTTTAAAGAGTGACATTGACATTAAAAGGTGAGTTGGATAAGTAAGAGTCAGACTGAAAAATTCTTACACGCGGTTTGTGTGAAAAAACAATTAAATCAATACTAATTGACCATAACAGTCGCCTATACTATGAATCCTGGGACTTAAAGTATTACGATATTGTAAGTTCGCCATTGGGATTGTCATCTCAAAATAATTTGAAATCACATTGTGGTTTACCGGGAAACATGCGAGTCAGTTGAGAAATTCAGTGCTATGCCGGTATGTTGCCACGATAGCTTAGTGGTAGAGCAACCGGCTAAAGCATAGGTTTCCTCTCAGCCAGAACTTTACAAAGCGACTTCATTCGTGTAACTGGACGCAGCGCAGGACTGCAAAAGCAATTTCTCGTGATGCAAGTGATAAATTTAAGACGTCCTCACCACACACAAAGCATGCGCCATAAAAAAAAAACTGACTGGTATGAAGCGTGGCACGTAAACTACAGCTGCCGACAAAGATATTTAACAGAAGTGACTGGCACGACCACATCACGTCAAATTAATTTCCACTTTATCCACGCCACTTTTATATGGAACTTTTATATTGATGAACGCTATTGGTGTAAATTTCGAGCAGGAATAGTTTGACATGAGGAATCCCTAGGTAAAAAAAAATCTGATGTGTTCCATTCACATGACTTTCTCTATATCTCTGCAACAAATTATTGTTAAAAAGCTTATGCTTCTATTTACTTTATGCTAATCGAGAAAAAATAGCAGAAATAGTCTTGTTTGCTTTCTTGCAAGTAGAAGCGTAATAAAGAAGTACCATAGGTTGAAGTGGTAGTCAAAAGCTGGTTGCTATGTGACTGGAGTTCCTTTGTTTGTATGGACAGGATATGACAAATTCCTGTTTGAGAAAAGTATACCTTAGTTTTTTTAAAGCTCGAAAAATGTATACAGCATAAATTGTGTGTTTAAATATACTCTATTCCCAGAAAATTCAAGATATACATTTTATTTGTCAGGTAAATATCTAATATACGATATTTTAATCAAAATCGTTAGAGCCAATGTTAAGAAAATAAAAAATAAGCTTATCTTTTATTTATTTCATGCTAATCGAGAAAAATTAACAGAAATAGTCTTATTTCTTGCTTTATTGTAAGTAGAAGCGAAATAAGGGAGTACCATAGGTTAAAGTGAAAGCCAAAAACTGGTTGCTATGTGACTGATGTTCCTTTGTTTGTATGGACAGGAGTTTACAAATTCCTGTATGAGAAAAGTATAAATTTTTCAAAGCTGAAACCAAGAAAAAGGAATATCTCAAAAACGATCAACTCCACGAAAAAAATGTATATAAATAAATTGTGTTTTTAACGTGCTTTACATTTTTTGTGGATTAAGTTTTTGTCCATCTCTTACGGTTTAGTAGTTATGCAAAATTCATCCAGAATAAAGTAGTTTTCAGAGGTTATTCCCAGAAAATTCAAAATATACATTTTATTTGTCAGGTAAATATCTTTAATATACGATATTTTAATCAAAATCGTTAGAGCCATTTTTTAGAAAATCAAAATTCTCGAAAAAAGTTCCATGTAAAGGGTGGCTTGGGGTGGGAGGATTTTTTTCAAAATCTTCGTGTCGCATCCCTGGAAGATACTAAACTTAAATACCAAGTTTGGTATTTTACCGACTTTTCGTTTTTGACTTATCGTGTTTCACGGACACACACATGGACCTTTTTCTGAAAATACTTTTTTTGGATACAGGAGACCTTAAAACATATATTTCCGGTGAAATCTCGGTATCGAATTTTTTGGTGGAGTGCAATACCTTCTCTATACACTATGTACATAGTACGTATAGAGAAAGTAAAAATGTGGAATTTCAAATTGGGAAGTAATTGGTGTATTGTTGGAGCTCTTGGAACAATTACAAAATGTGCAGTAAATGTCTTAAGAAATTCAATATCGATTCTTCAAATTTACTGTCTATATCCCTAAATATTTTGAAAGATTCATTATGCATTGTAAACCATTTGTATAATCAAATATGTAAATAAATGTCTCCGGAAGGGCATATCCTTAGTCAATCTGAACAATTACATATAATGTAAAATTCATTATATTGTCACAAAGTAATTATTGTAGTCCTGTTAACCATTGTCACTTTTGATTGCTAAATAGCTTGTACCTTTACGGTAATTCTTGACTAAGGACATATATCCTCCTTAGGGTTTTCTATGTTAAGAAAAAGTGTTACCCTTTTGTTTTTATCAAACCGGGATTACAATGAACTTTAACATGGCGGGACGTGTATTGAAGTTCAGAAATATTGCTAAACTGAACCCCAAGAAGGATCCACTTTAGGGTTCACTTAACGTAACAGCAACTACTCTTGATTGGTGATTGTTTTTATCACTTCATGCTACTGCCTCAAGCTGATTATCCTTATTACCATTAACATCATTTAACATAACGAGAAGGAAAAGTTTGACACTGCCAAACTCATAAGTTACGTCGCGTTAAGTTATGTCACGTTAAGCTAACCCTAAATAACTCCATTTATTACAAGCCTTAAACTTTCGAGTTACGCCACGTTACGTTAAGTTCATCGTAATCCCGCCATTAACCCCCCCCCCCCGGCGCGTGATTGAGTGTACGGAGAACGATTTTCTTACAAAGCCGTTATATGTAACCCTCGAATAAATTTCCACAGAGGTTTTTTTCACGTAACTTTTAACGATAAGGTATTTCTGTTTTAGTAAATTAGCAGACATTCTCATTTTAAAATCTAATATATGAAGTTCAAACCTTACTGAAAGTACCACGTAATAAGAAAAAGTATTTCTGCCCTTAAAATAAATGATGCGCTGTGATTTCTTGGTAGCGCAATAAAAGGGAAGAGGCTTTTCAGCTCTGGATAGGAAAATGAAGGAACGCTTTTAATTAGCAAGGGCATTCTTTTCCCATTATTCACTCTTCACTGTGCACGGTTCTTGGCTTTATTAATACAAATAAACAGAGATATAGGTTATGAACTTGTGAAATAAAATCACCCATTTTAAAGTCTTGTTATCCGCCGCTACTTTTTGCGTCTCCTGAATACACGATTTTTGACAAAGTTGACGTATCATAGTTTAAATTGCACTTTTCTTTTCTTTCGGAAACGTGTAGTTTTTCTCATCCTGAGAGGTTGTATGCTGGTGTTAATTTGGAATTTTAACTTTGTTTTTGACGTTGGAGCCATTAGTTAGGTAATGTTTCATAATACATCAGTTGGTTATCACGAAGTGGTGATCTATTACTTTTCCTAGCACATAGATACACACGTAAATATAAATATATAGGTGGAGAAGGTACTTTATTCCACCAAAAAATTCAGTGTCGAAATTTCACCGGAAATACATGCTTTGAGAATCCCTGAATCCAAACAAACTTTTAGAAAATGTCTGTGTCTATGCATCGGAGGAAGGCATAACTCAAACTAAAAGTCGGTTAAACACCAAACTAGGTATTTTAAGTTCGGTGTATTCCAAAGATAAGACACAAAGATTTTCAAGAGCAACTCTCCACTCCAAACTACCCGTTACATGGACAACTTTTGATTTGTTTCAAAACGATTTTGGTTAAAATAGATAACATATATATTAAACACACATGAGGAATAAAGTGTAAGTAGGGGTTAAAGGGGGATTTCGGGACTCAAAGGATGCCGCCCATGTAAAACATCATGTACATATGTAACACTTAAGATAAACATCAGCCGACAGACCACCCACACAGCGCTGCCTCTTTGCCAAGACAACAGTCTAAAAGCTTCCCCATGTACCTGTCAATCAAAGTATGTGCTGCCGGCTACTACCCCCTCCCCCTTTGCCAAACCACCTGTCTAAAAGATTTTACTTGCAGGGTTCTTAATCACTTGAACAATCGTCTTTCACATTCACAGATCAAATTCAATTTAATCGATTGACCACGCCCACTCGAATTTCTAATTTTTGAGCTACAAGGCTCATCTGCATATCAAATCGATCTGGTTTTTCACGAGGAATCCGAATCTCTAATCATAAATACAAAATTCTTTTGATTTCAATTCCATAGTCTCTTTTAATTAAAAACACGTAGGATTTCTCTATCTCTGGCAATTCGAGAGCTACAAGGCTCATTTGCATGACAAATCAGTCTAACTTTTCACAAAGAATCTGAATATACAAACATAGTTCAACGGTCATGGCGAAAAAACTCGATAAAATTACCGAGTGGAATATTTGATATAAATTATTAGATATCAATTGAACATGCGTTAGCGGTAATATTTTTGCAAGGAATTATAACACTCACACGATTGAACATGTTAAAAGCTTTATTATTCAATACCAACATATGAAATGAAAAATAGCAAGAGAGAATTGCTTTTATAAAACATACTAACTTATCACATCAAAAACCAATATGGCGGCGAAGTGATTGTGTTTCCAACGAGCAGAGGGCACCCAACAGGGAATTGAACCTGGGACCTCTCGAACACTGAGAATGCCAACGTCATTACAACACTAGACATTATAAATCTTAATATCCGTTCTTAAACGAGGACCTACATTCGACTTTCAGTGAGGATGCAATCACATGACTTTACGACTATGTATAATTAAACAACTGCAAAAAGGATTGAATGTAGAACGCAATTATAACACTCGCTATACATAAAAGCTGTTTTTATTCCCTTATAATCCCCTATCCAGTACAAGAATTAACTTCACGAATAATCAAGAAACTTTAATTACAATTACACTAATTAAAATGACAATAACGCTTAAAGAATTGAGGTTACAATAAAACGCCATAACACTTTTCTTATTCCTTTATCAGCCCATACCCAGCACAAGTACAAGATACACGATTGGTTAATTTTAATAAATTTGAATTACAATTACGCTAATTAAAATGTTAATAGCGGTTAAAGAATTGAGATTACAATAAAATACTACCAGACTTTTCTTGCTCATTTATCACCCTGCATCCAGTACAAGAATGAATTCCAGCTATCCAACACTCGAGAAACTTTAATTACAATTACGCAAATTAAAATGTCAATAACACTTAGAGAATTGAAGCTACAATAAAACGCCGTAACACTTTCCTTATTCCTTTATCAGCCCATACCCATTTGTGATTGGCTAATTTAAGAAATTTTAATTACAATTACGCCAGTTAAAATGCCAATAACGCTTTGAGAATTGAAGTTACAATAACACGCTATTAGACTTTTCTCAATTCTTTATCATCCCCTATTCAGTACGAGTATTAGATTCGGGATTAATTCAATAAATTTTAATCACAATTATACCTTTACTTTAAGTTTAAAAATGTAAATAACAACCCAATCTGCAACGATGTAGCGAAATGAGTGATACAAATTCTTCACGAAATTACATCTACATGCTAATTACATACTTGGATTATACGCCTAGTGCATTCAAACATTATTCGTAACTATCACAAGACATATAAAATGTTTTTATTTACGCAAATGTCAGACCTATACCAAAATATGGTGTGTTTCATTCACGTGACCTTCTATACCTCTCTGAAACAAATTATTGTTAAAAAGCTTGTATGTCTATTTACTTCATGCTAATCGAGTAAAAACTAGTAGAAATAGTCTTATTACTTTCTTCCTTGTAAGTAGAAGCTAACTAAGGGAGTACCATAGGTTAAAGTGATAGTCATAGTCAAAAGTAGGCTGCTATGTCACTTTCCTGTATGAGAAAAATATACGTTTTTAAAGCTGAAACAAATAACAATGATTATATCGAAAAAAAAAAGGGTTCACTCCACAAAAATCATGTATTTAACATAAATCGTGTGTTTTAACGTGCCATACATTTTTTGTGTGGTAAGCTTTTATCTATCTCTTATGGTTTACTAGTTATAACAATTTTTTCAGAATAAAAAAGGTCTGCAGAGATTATACTCAGAAAATTCAAGTTATACATTTTATTTGTCAGGTAAATATCTTTAATATGCGATATTCTAATCAAAATCGTTAGAACCATTTTTAGAAATAAAATGTTTCCAAAAAACGTTCCATGTAAAGGGTAGTTTGGGGGGGCTTTTCTCAAAAATCTTCGGGTCGCATACCTGGAAGATACTAAACTTAAATACCAAGTTTGGTAATTTACCGAATTTGCGTTTTTGAGCTATGCTGCACAGTCACACACATATTCACACCAACATACGCAAACACACAGACATGCAGACACACACAAACCTTTTTCTAAAATGGATTTTTTTTATACAGGGGACCCTAAAAACATATATTCCCAGTGAAAAATCAGCATCCGATTTTGGGTGGAATACAATACCTTCTCTATACACTATGTACATAGTACGTTTAGAGAAAGTAGAAACAACTGCTAACACAATTTGAAATCACTTAGACTGCCTACAACTAACTGAGGGATACCATACTAAAACCAACAGCTAACATGGCTTGAAATCACTTAGACAGCCTACAACTGACTCAGCAGTATTCTCTAATTTCAACACTGTAGTATAAAATATAGCTTGAAGCATCACGTACCTTGACGATTATGCATAAATAAATACCTTCAAATGAAATACCATACCAAAATAACAGCTAACATTGCTTGAAATCACTTAGACAGCCTACAACTGATACAGCAGTATTCTCTAATTTTAACACTGAAGTATAAGCTATAACTTGAAGTACTCTCCACATAACTTGACAATTATGCATAAATAGACATCTTCAAAAAATAAATACCATACCAAAAAAAACAGCTAACATTGCTTGAAATCACTTAGACAGCCTACAACTGATACAGCAGTATTCTCTAATTTTAACACCGAAGTATAAGCTATAACTTGAAGTACTCTCCACATAACTTGACAATTATGCATAAATAGACATCTTCAAAAAATAAATACCATACCAAAAATAACAGCTAACATTGCTTGAAATCACTTAGACAGCCTACAACTGACACAGCAGTATTCTCAAACTTCAACAGAGAAGTATAATTTATAACTCGAAGCACTCATCACATAACTTGAGGATTGAGCATAAATAAACATTTTCATAAAGGGGGGGGATATTTAGTAGCCACTTATCACAATCGCTATGAAAGAAAGCCGCGCAAGGCTGCTCACCTCTTGGCTAACATATAACACAAGGGAAAACGGAAACATACTACCTATTACAAAAAGCAAAGCATGATCCGACCAGTTTCAGACGATAAAGAAGGCTGGCGACATTTTGAACAAAACATCCTATCTCTCCCCTTCAGAGTTTTCTGTTAGAAAAACATCCTCACTCGGCCCCTCTAGGCTAAGAACAGGCAGATACACGCATTCCCCTTCCTTAGGTATACACTGAAGAAAACATGTTTTTATGTGAGCAACTATATAAGCCTGAGGTCTGCAATATAGAACTACTTATTCGATATAACCGCCGTGAAAAAGCATTCTTGAAAACAAACGTCAAAGCTTTTGATATGAACGAATACAGGAGAGAGTGTGCTGAAGATTCGCATCATTATACATACTTTCACAAAGAATTCTGCAATGGACGAATGCATACGATTACATGCATATACCCTGCTTACCATAATCAGATACCTTCAAGGAATCCCTGTTCCGAAGGCTGCTCTGTCTACAAGATAGATATATTGTAAGTACAATACATTCACGTCTTTCTACTATTATAAGTACTACAAATGTATTCGAGTAATGATGGCTAATTCCAACACATTTTTATATATCAAGGGGTCGGAACACACAAGAGCTTCACGATTCAGATACCATAGATGCAACGGATATGTTTAGATCAGCACATGAGATTGAAGATCACTTAGAATTATGCAACGGTCGCACTCATGTGGTGATTTGTTCAAAACCCGCAGTGCATGATAGAATAACATCATACTTCATCTGCAACTCGACCTGTAGCGTGTATTGGTCAAGGCATATGAGACAAAGGTAATTACAAACTAAAAATACGACGAGTGGCCAGCACATAACACATTTATTTCTTGAAAAAGTTAATAACCCTCATTGTTCTTTCCAGAGTTCGAGAGTCAATCCCCATACCGCCAGAGCTCATAGACCCTGCTAGGACTGACGTTGACGAGGTGGATGTCTGCATTTCAAACCCATGGAACACCTGCCCTGTACAAGATTATGATGACATTCCGAATACGAGCACGTCGAATCAAGCATCAATGTGAGTATAATATATTGGTATTACATCAAGAAAGAAACTAACCTTATTTCCATTGCAGTGATCGAGTCAAAGGAAATCTAATAACATTTACTAATTTTCAATAATTCTAATGTTCCAGATCCAAGGAGATATAAGAGGAGAAAGACCCTTTTGCTAGTCATCTCAGGAAGCTGAGATTGCTGGAAGACCGCATGCACATCATTTGTAAACGAGAGGCAAGCATAGAGAAATATGAAACCCAGAGCAGACCAACTGAACGCATCCATCCCGTTCTACATATCCAAAACAAATAATTCTAGTGTAGCGCCTTATTATGAACTACCAGTGCTTCTCAACAGCAGTGATCCTAATGACTTTGTATATACATGACATATATAAAGCGCGCCTATGACTCCCTAAATTCTGCATGTGCACAAAAGACAAAGTGCGCACATTGTGGATATATTGAAAAATATAGTGCTATAATATATAATTGTATTCATTCAAAAAAACGAAGCCGCTAGACTCTTTTAATAAAATAAAACAAAGGATGAATAGGATTTAAAAAGAAATGAAGATGTAAAGAAGCTGGCACATTTATAAGCAAACATTTATTTAATCTAACTAATGAATTTTTTTTTTTTTGGTAGTGTTTAACGCCCGCTTTAACTACTAATGGCACCGCAGGCGGTACTAACTAATGAAAATAAAACATTTTGAAGAGGCACGGACATGGAGAAGGAATGTAATGAAAATACCTATAAATAAAACTATTATGTACATATAATCCCACTAATGTTTTTATTCCACAAAAACAAATACAAATTTTCAACATCCTAATCCTTTGCATAATTAGGCATTTAAATTATCGATTACATGACAGGTGATAAGGGCTTGTAGGTAAATACCTCATTGTGTATAATCAGACAATTTAATATTGTAATTTCTGGTGATAGACGTCCTGCATGCTTTAAGGTTGAGAGCGAAAATACCCCTTTACACCAGCAAAACAGGAACACCAGGCTGATTCGCAAATATCTAGAGGGCACTTCTGTTTACTAGCATTCATACAGGAAATAATCCGTTTCTTCAGCTTTACTTTTATCACACACTTCTCTAACAAGAGTGTAAGTAATACATAGCTCGACCAATGAAAAACAGTTTCAATGCTAAAAACCCAATCAAGTTTACGGTAGAAGCCCATCTATAAAAGTGGAACAGGCAGATATCAGATAACTCAATTTAGAGAAAAGGTCTCAGCGCAGTGATTGGTAGGAATCATCTGAAAAACTACGAGCTAATTCGCAAAAAAGAAGATACCTAATCAATCAAGAACCTTGAAACGGCTGGTAGGATTTTTAAAAAATTCGCTCTCCTTGTTCTTAAATGTATAATATACAGCGACAGCTTAATTTACTTATAATGCTTTTTCAGAAACTTTACAGGTGATTGGCTAGCTTCATGAGAAAAAATTGCATTACATAAGAACTTCATATATTTCTACAAAAGAGAATTTGTACAAGTAAGTTCGATACAAAAGGTTTTTCACACTGAATACACGATTTGAGGGCAACCGAACACTTAAAAAGCAAGTTTTAGACAAAGTATAGTGTGCGAGTGAGTGCATGTGAAGCAGCGTACCTCTAAAAATACACAAATTCGAAGTGACAATTGAAGTGCTCTGGCACATTAAATTTCTTATTTCTAATGTACAACGGAGTAACATGTAATGAAAACATTCTGCTATTATTTAGAATTATAAGCGTGAATTATATGTAAAAGAAAATCTCATCTTAATGATGGGCGATTCGTTCAAGTCATGGGTGCAGGAACACAAGGACACTAATCGGTTGAAAATACCAATTGAGCATTTTCAGAAAAATATTAGTGTTGTATGTACAGTATAACTTAAACACTCAATTTTTATTGACTTCAGATTTATACTACTTCAACTCTCTTAAACCGGAAGTGATGTTTCGTTTCATCTTTATTGGTTTACTCATGTCAATGCAAATCGTGAGGCCGCGCCATGGTCGAGTGGTTAGACTACTCTCCTCTCACCAAGGAGGTCCGGAGTCGACCCCAGGCAACAGCATGTGGGATTTGTTATGGACAAAGCGGCGCAGGGGGCGGGTTTTCTCAGGTTTCCCCCTGCCATCACATTCCACCGGTGCTCCACGTTCATTCCATATATCAGTAGTGTTATCGCCTGCGGTGCCACAAGTAGTAAAAGCAGTCGTTAAACACATAAAAAAGTGAACGAATTTCAATGAGAATCGCAGGGCTAAACATTATAAAAGATCCGACTAACCTAGTAATTTCCGCTAATGTCCCTAATTATAAGGGGAACAATTGAATAAGAACATTTTTTTTCTGGAAAATGTTTATCTTGAATAGCATGAAGTAACAGAAGAATATAATTATTTTAATATTGTCTATCATGAAATCTCAACCCTTGTGCACGCTTCTGCTAAAGAATGTTTCCTTACACCTACATCACGCCGAAAAGAATACTACAGGTGAACTCATGGTTTCACTACAGAATTCCATGTCTAGTTCTTTATTACATTAAAACTCTTATAAAGTGAAGGAAATAAAAACCATTTATGTTGATAGAACTAAACCGAACACGCAGTTTTAAATGGTCACTCCTACAATCACTGCTTCTAATCAGATCTGCAATCAATACAAAAACAAGGTTAAACATTCAATGCACTTAGTTATAATATCAGAAAATAAGACTGTCTCCGTGGTCAAACGGGTAAGTGAGCTGACTTCTCACCTGCAGATACCGGGTTCGATCCACGGCTAGGACGGCGAATTTTTCTTTAACCGCAATTACTCCCTATCCCCACAGAGTCTGGAAGGTATAAATGGGCATGTGTTTAGTAATATAAAAAATTAATTACCATAAAGTTCTAAACCTACACTAATACGAGTTGCTTCATAAGTCAAAGCCCCTATGTGACCATTGTATTGCAACAGGTCCCTAAAGAGATATAATTACACATTCATATATCTCAAGGTTTTTCTCAAGCTCGCTCAACATCCAGGATTCACAAATATTAGTTTCTTATATGCTCTCTGTATAGCATGGAAAATATTTTAGCATCTTCAATTTCTTCTTCTTTTATTATTATTATTATTATTATTATTATTATTATTATTATTATTAATATTATTAGTTTGTCACATTTCTGGGGAAAAAACACGACTGTAACTCAAGTACAAAATTAAAAATCGAATGCTAGCAGTTTTGGTTTGTATGAGAACTGGTAAAATGACTTAAGGATAAACCCATGCGGATTTTATTATATAACGTTACAAACTTATTTGTTGCTTGCCAAGCGGTAGATCTGCGATCGATTCATAGTACAGGCATAGGAATTTTTTTCCTCACCTAGGATACATGGACCGGGGTGCACTCAGCCTCGCGAGGTCCCTGGAGGGGGCCAATTGAGGAGCTACTTGATGGAGAAGTAGCGGCTCCAGGTCATGAGGACAGCATTAACCGGTCAGGGGGGAGGGAGATCGAAGCGCAGTCCACGTCTCACCTCCTCAATAGTGCACCCCATCCATGACGTCTGTAACGGAGCGAGATGGGGGACACAGCAGCACTCCAAGGCTCTTAGCTGTGCAAGGGAGTCACAAGCATATACTAAAAAAGCCTGCGATTTTCACAATGCACACAATAATTTTCTTAATAAGTAACATTTAATTAGTCGACCCACCCTAACCTAAATAACCTAAATTAGCCTAACCTTCCTAAACTAATCTAACATGTGTGTGACTGTGCAGCATAGCTCAAAAACGCAAATTCGGTAAATTACCAAACTTGGTATTTAAGTTTAGTATCTTCCAGGTATGCGACCCGAAGATTTTTGAGAAAAGCCCCCCCAAACTACCCTTTACATGGAACGTTTTTTGGAAACATTTTATTTCTAAAAATGGTTCTAACGATTTTGATTAGAATATCGCATATTAAAGATATTTACCTGACAAATAAAATGTATAACTTGAATTTTCTGAGTATAATCTCTGCAGACCTTTTTTATTCTGAAAAAATTGTTATAACTAGTAAACCATAAGAGATAGATAAAAGCTTACCACACAAAAAATGTATGGCACGTTAAAACACACGATTTATGTTAAATACATGATTTTTGTGGAGTGAACCCTTTTTTTTTTCGATATAATCATTGTTATTTGTTTCAGCTTTAAAAACGTATATTTTTCTCATACAGGAAAGTGACATAGCAGCCTACTTTTGACTATGACTATCACTTTAACCTATGGTACTCCCTTAGTTAGCTTCTACTTACAAGGAAGAAAGTAATAAGACTATTTCTACTAGTTTTTACTCGATTAGCATGAAGTAAATAGACATACAAGCTTTTTAACAATAATTTGTTTCAGAGAGGTATAGAAGGTCACGTGAATGAAACACACCATATTTTGGTATAGGTCTGACATTTGCGTAAATAAAAACATTTTATATGTCTTGTGATAGTTACGAATAATGTTTGAATGCACTAGGCGTATAATCCAAGTATGTAATTAGCATGTAGATGTAATTTCGTGAAGAATTTGTATCACTCATTTCGCTACATCGTTGCAGATTGGGTTGTTATTTACATTTTTAAACTTAAAGTAAAGGTATAATTGTGATTAAAATTTATTGAATTAATCCCGAATCTAATACTCGTACTGAATAGGGGATGATAAAGAATTGAGAAAAGTCTAATAGCGTGTTATTGTAACTTCAATTCTCAAAGCGTTATTGGCATTTTAACTGGCGTAATTGTAATTAAAATTTCTTAAATTAGCCAATCACAAATGGGTATGGGCTGATAAAGGAATAAGGAAAGTGTTACGGCGTTTTATTGTAGCTTCAATTCTCTAAGTGTTATTGACATTTTAATTTGCGTAATTGTAATTAAAGTTTCTCGAGTGTTGGATAGCTGGAATTCATTCTTGTACTGGATGCAGGGTGATAAATGAGCAAGAAAAGTCTGGTAGTATTTTATTGTAATCTCAATTCTTTAACCGCTATTAACATTTTAATTAGCGTAATTGTAATTCAAATTTATTAAAATTAACCAATCGTGTATCTTGTACTTGTGCTGGGTATGGGCTGATAAAGGAATAAGAAAAGTGTTATGGCGTTTTATTGTAACCTCAATTCTTTAAGCGTTATTGTCATTTTAATTAGTGTAATTGTAATTAAAGTTTCTTGATTATTCGTGAAGTTAATTCTTGTACTGGATAGGGGATTATAAGGGAATAAAAACAGCTTTTATGTATAGCGAGTGTTATAATTGCGTTCTACATTCAATCCTTTTTGCAGTTGTTTAATTATACATAGTCGTAAAGTCATGTGATTGCATCCTCACTGAAAGTCGAATGTAGGTCCTCGTTTAAGAACGGATATTAAGATTTATAATGTCTAGTGTTGTAATGACGTTGGCATTCTCAGTGTTCGAGAGGTCCCAGGTTCAATTCCCTGTTGGGTGCCCTCTGCTCGTTGGAAACACAATCACTTCGCCGCCATATTGGTTTTTGATGTGATAAGTTAGTATGTTTTATAAAAGCAATTCTCTCTTGCTATTTTTCATTTCATATGTTGGTATTGAATAATAAAGCTTTTAACATGTTCAATCGTGTGAGTGTTATAATTCCTTGCAAAAATATTACCGCTAACGCATGTTCAATTGATATCTAATAATTTATATCAAATATTCCACTCGGTAATTTTATCGAGTTTTTTCGCCATGACCGTTGAACTATGTTTGTATATTCAGATTCTTTGTGAAAAGTTAGACTGATTTGTCATGCAAATGAGCCTTGTAGCTCTCGAATTGCCAGAGATAGAGAAATCCTACGTGTTTTTAATTAAAAGAGACTATGGAATTGAAATCAAAAGAATTTTGTATTTATGATTAGAGATTCGGATTCCTCGTGAAAAACCAGATCGATTTGATATGCAGATGAGCCTTGTAGCTCAAAAATTAGAAATTCGAGTGGGCGTGGTCAATCGATTAAATTGAATTTGATCTGTGAATGTGAAAGACGATTGTTCAAGTGATTAAGAACCCTGCAAGTAAAATCTTTTAGACAGGTGGTTTGGCAAAGGGGGAGGGGGTAGTAGCCGGCAGCACATACTTTGATTGACAGGTACATGGGGAAGCTTTTAGACTGTTGTCTTGGCAAAGAGGCAGCGCTGTGTGGGTGGTCTGTCGGCTGATGTTTATCTTAAGTGTTACATATGTACATGATGTTTTACATGGGCGGCATCCTTTGAGTCCCGAAATCCCCCTTTAACCCCTACTAGTGTATATCTTGAAATTTCTGGGAATAGTCTCTAAAGACCTCTTCATTCTGGATGACTTTGTCATAACTGGTGAACGGTAAGAGAGACAAATACGTGTTAAATAAAAAATTAATCTCGTTGAAACATGCTATATATGTCATATACGTTTTGTCGCGGAGTTTGCCATTTCAAGTTATTCCTTATTGTTGGTTTCAATTTTAAAACGTTTCTAAAACGGGAATTTGTCATTCTGTTTCTTTTGTTTTACTCCTGGCTATGCAAAGAGAACCGAATTTCTAGTTTTTAAAAGTTTTGATTATCGCTTTAGCCTAGTGTATTCCCTTACTTGTTTTGTAAGGATCTGGGTTCTGATACCATTCCGATTAGCATGAAGTAGATAGAAAAATAAGCGCTTGTAAGAATAGTTCCAGAAAAGGTAGATGAAGTCATGGCAATGAAACACATCAGCTTTTTGCTAATGGAACGTAGTGGAAATAACTGTTATTGTGCACTTAATAACCACGGTATTGTATTTTGTTTGCATTTTAGCTCCAGTTTTTGAGCTTAATCAAATAAGCTCTCTCGTGCCACGCCTCATAAACTTGTTGATACTTTTAGGTCTTGGGATATTTGGCCATATGTGGGGAGGTAGCACATCAAGTTGCAGATCCGTGTTTCGTTGGGTGTCCGAATCCAAAGACGGCAGGAACTGTGCTGAAAATCGCAAAAGCACTGGACGTTTAGCAAATACCCAGTTTGTCAATGACCTGATAATGGAGAACAGCAAATCACATATGATGAACTAGTGCAGGCAACAGATCTATCACGGGGAACCCTCTACACCATAATCCATGACGATTTGAAGATGAGGAAGGTATGTGCACAATGGGTGTCGCATACCCTCACCAATGCGCAGAAACAGAAGCGTGTGAAGATATGCCAACAGTGCAGTGCAGATCCAGAAGAATTATTTGCGCAACTGGTCACCGTCGATGAGCCATGGGTTTTCCACGAAACTTCAGAAAAGAAACGTCAGTCTATGGAGTGGAAGTATACTGGGAGCCGCCGTCCCAAGACGTCACGGCCGGGACCATTCATTCGGAAACAAATGGCAACTGTGTTCTATGACCAGGAAGACATACTTCTAGTGGATTGGCTCCCTCTCAACACGACCATTCAACAGTGATCGGTACTGCAATTCACTGCAACAATTTCGCCGACGCATTCAATAACTCGCCACGGAAAGTGGGGCCGTGGTGTTCTCCAACAAGACAATGCACGATCACATGTCGCCAGACCATTGTCACCACTCGTGAACTAAGCTTTACTGTGCTCCACATCCTCCGGACCTGGAATCTAGTAACTATGCCACATTCGACTGGATGAAAGAGGTCATGCGGTGTGAGAAGTTCACCACCAATGATGAACTTCATGCAGTTGTCCAACAGAGGCGCCGGGATACCCACAAAGAATGATTTATTACGCAAATACGGAAGCTGCCAGAATGATAGAAAAAGTGCGTAGACATTGGCAGGGAATGCCTGTAATAAATGGCTCCCGTGACTCCTCCACCAAAATGTAGTGCTAATCATTTTTGAACGCCCCTAGTACATGTTTTGAGGCACCTGAGCTCAAATAAGCATTTTTACAAAGTGTACGCCCGTGTGTGCGAGTGTGTGAATAGCATAAATCAGAAAAGGAAAGACGAATCAATACCAAGTGTACCCTTTCTTTATATGGGAAACCCTTCGTTATTTTGTTTACTTTATTATTTTCTCAAAAATGTGTCACATTTTCATTAAAATGTCGTAAGATATTTGCAAATAAAACGTTTTAACTTGAATTTTCTGGGAATAGCATGTGGAGTCTGCTTCATTTGGAAGGGATTTCGCATTACCTTACTTAATAACTGTTAAAAGGTTAAGTGATAGTGAAAACTTACTACACAGAAAATGTAGATTTTTTTAAAGCACACAATGTGTCAGTTTACTACTAATTCCATTTCCAAGATTCCCCTATTAATGGTTCGATTTTTTTTATTCCATTTATACCTCTCCTTTAATTGCATGGTCCTATCGGCGACATTTTCCTTTGAAACAAATTGCCAATTGGCAATGATGTTAACCCTTGTACTGCAGTCGTTTGGTTTCTATTCATCTTTAATTACTTTTTCTAGCACGTATGTACAATGCACGTCGTGGTTAGAGAAGTTATTGTATCCCACCCAAAAATTCAATACTGACATTCCACGGGAAATACATGTTTTGAGATTCCCTGCATTCAAAAAAAAAAGAACACATTTTTAGAAACATGTCCGCATGAGTGTGTGTGTGTGTGTGTGTGTGTGTGTGTGTGTGTGTGTGTGTGTGTGGTGTCTGTGGTCAGCCTAGCTCAAAATCGAAAAGTTGCAGTAATACCAAACTTGGTATTTAAGTTCAGTATCTTGCAAGGATTCGACATGAAGGTTTTCAAGAATATCCCCACTCCCAACTACTCTTTACATGAACAATTTGATTTTACTATTAAATTCGCATTCGATTTTAATTTAAATGCCATTGTTTAAGATATTTTCGTGACAAACGAAATGCATATTTTGAATTTTCTGGGAATAGCAATAAGTTTTAAAATGCTACATTTCTCATACGGGAATTTGTCAACTCGTGGCCATATAAACTAAGGAACTTCAATCACATACCAACCAGCTTTTAAAATATTTTTCTATCACTTTAGCGTATGGTACTCTCTTATTTCCCTTCTACTCACGGGGAAGCAAGTAATAGGACATTATCTGCTAATGTTTTCTCAATTGGCGTGTAGTAAATAGAAGAATAAGCTTTTAACAATACTTTATTGCAGAGATGTAGAGGAAGTCATATGAATGGAACAATCCGATTTTTTTGTTTAGTAAAGTTTTTGCCTTTCTTACGGTTTAACAGTTAAACAGAATTCTACAAAACTCATTCAGAATAAAGAGGTCTTCAGAGGCTATTCCCAGAAAATTCAAGATATACATTTTATCGTGATGTAACAATATTTAAAATAGGTATCTACTTTAATCGAAATCTTTAGAGCCATTTTTTGAGAAAAAGAGAATTTTCAAAAATGTTTCCATGTAAAGGGTAGTTTGTGGTGGTGGATTTGCTTGAAAATCTTCGTGTCCCATTCTTGGAAGATACTAAAAATAAATACCAAGCTTGATGTTTAAAGCCCTTTTGTTTTTGAGCTATGCTGTCCATAGACACACGCATACATACACACGGACTTTTTTACTTTCTCTACTCGTAATATGTACATAGTGTATAGACAAGGTATTGTATTATTCCCAAAAATTCTATACTGACATTTCAACAGAATCCAACTGGGTCCACCGAATCAAAAAAAATGAAAAAAATCCGCGTGTGTGCATATGTGTGTGTGTGCGCGTGCGTGCGTGTGTGTCTGTGGACAGCATAGCTCAAAAACGAAAATACCGTTAAATACCAAACTCGGTATATAAGTTTGGCATCTTCCAAGGATGTGACACGAAGATTTTCTCAAAAAATAGCTGTAACGATTGTGATTAAAATATCTAATATCTAAGACTTTTTTATGACAAACGAAATGTATATCTTAAATTTTCTGGGAACTGCCTCTGAAGACCTCTTTATTCTGGATGACTTTTGTATAAATGGCACCGTAAGAGATACACAAAAATGTAGATCTCATTAAAACACACAATTTATGTGATATACAGTTTTTTCGCGAATTTGACCGTTTTCAAGACATTCCTTTTTATTCATTTCAGTTTTAAAACTTTTCTTATACGGGAACTTGTCAACTCCTGGCGGCTTTCAGTCCCATAGCAACCACATTTTAAAACATTTGACTGTCGGTTGCGCGTAGTGTATTCCCTATTTCCCTTCTACTTTTAAGGAACTAATAAGGCCGTTTCTGCTAATGTTTTAGCATTAAATAGAATAATAAGCTTATTAAGAATGATTTTTTAGAGATATATAGAAAGTCTTTTGAATGGAGCACATCAGATTTTTTCGGACTGAACATATTTCCGGTGAAATACCATATTTTCGCTAATATTAAATTAGCTAGACTGTTATTTTGGTAACAAAGCCTGAAGTAGAGCTTGTTATGGAAGAACTGTACATCAAAATGCTCTGTTCCAAAGCTGGGGCCCCCGGATATGATGTTCGATACGCATACACCTTGAGGCTTGCAGCAACAAGTTGTTTTAATTACAACAGACTATGCATGTAAGATCGAGCCGAGCTCGATGCTTCTCACAGAAACAATGCGAGCAAACTTTTTCCTTTTCCTGGATTCTTTATTACTGCGAATATTACGGGGTTGGTTGTTTACAGCGCGAAAGAACAAGATAAGCAACGATCTCAAAACACTCCATTGTTGCAATACAGAACAAAACATCTTAGCAGCGCTCTAATATTGAAGACGGTGGTTCTGATTTCTCAGATGATTATAACAATGTTTTAATCCCATAATATGTACTTTCTCTGCACGTACTTGTATCCAAAAAAAGCATTTTGGAAAAAAGGTCCGTATCTGTGTCTGTGAACACGATAACTCAAAAACTAAAAGTCGGTAAAATACCAAACTTGATGTTTAGATTTAGTAACTTCCGGGGATGCGACACGAAAATTTTGAGAAAAATGTCCCACCCCAAACTACCCTTTACATGGAAGAAAAAAAAAATCGAATAAAAATGACTAACGAATTTCATTAAAATATCGTATATTAAAGATATTTACCTGACAAGTGTATATCTTGAATTTTCTGGAAAATTATTCTGAATGAATTTTGCGTAACTGGTAAACCGTAAGAGATAGACAGAAACTTACTAAAAAAAAAAAAAAAAAAAAAAAAAGATCACGTCAAAACACACAATGTATGTCATATACGTTTTTTTTTTTTTTTTTTTTTTTCGTGGAATTATCATTTCTTAGGTATTTCTTGTTTTTTTTTTTTTTTTTTTTTTCAGATTTAAAATACTTAAACATTTTCTCCCACGGAAAGTTGTAAACTCCTGGCCCTGCATAGAAACGAATTTCAACCTTGTGGTAACCAGCTTTTAAAAGATGTTACTAACGGTTTAGCCTAGTATATTCCCTAATTTCCCATCTACTTACAAGGAAGCAAGCAATAGGACAATTTATGCTAATGTTTATCTCGGTTAGCCATATGTAGATAGAAGAATAAGCTTTTTAACAATAATTTGATATAGATAGTGACGAACATACGAAGTGCCATCCAAAAATACGACACCAAATATCACTGCAAATACATATTTTGAGGACCCCGAATAAAATCCTATATGTTCCATTCACATGACTTTCTCTACCTTGTCTGTAACAAGCTGTTCTTACAAAAGGTTTTTCTTTTCTCTAATGCTAATCGAGATAAACGTTAACAGAAATACGTATTACTTGTTCCTTATAACTAGAAGATAAAAATACACTAGGCTAAAGTGATAGTCAAATCTTTTAAAAGCTGGTTGCTATGTGGTGAAATTATGTACTCTTTGCATGGCAAAGGTGACGTCTTCGGTATTTTGGGGTATACGCGGTATCATCTACACTTATTACTTGTAGAATGGAAGAACGATAAATGCATCGTTATTTCACCGGTTGAACGGAGGAATCAAGAAAAAATGTCCATCTGGCAAAGAAAAATATTCTCATCCATCAAAGCAATGCAAGGGTGCACACCAGCGCAGTTTGATGGCGAAAATTGTAGAATTAAGATTCGAATTGCAAAATCCACCGTATTCAACATACTTATCCCCAGTGATTTTTTTATTAATTTCCAAACTTGAAAAAGTGGCTCGGCGGAAAGCCATACACGTTTAACGAAGAGGTCATCTCCCAAACAGATACCTATTTTGAGGACTTTCCGAAATCCTATTTTTGGAAGGCTTAAAATAGCTGCAGAAACGCTGGGAAAAGTGTATCGAACTAAATGGAGATTATGTTGAAGAATTAAAAAAAAAATCTACCAAAAATAATTTGTTTTTCTATATTTTTCTAAGAAGTTATTGAACGCCCCTCGTAGTTTACAACATTTGACAACTTTTCTTGTAAACGTGGAATTGAAAAGCAAGTTTCATCATGTACAAAGGGCCTTGACGTTTTCAAAAATCTGAGAGGACAAATGCTGGAGACAAATTGTCCTGGCAATAGAACGCTGACGATTCAGAGAGAGCAATTTCAGACGAATTTCAAAGATCAATACGATGGTTTGGAATGCATTGTGTTGCTATTAGCTATGGATTTAATGTTAGAATATTTTGAATGAGAAATTCCTATATTCAGAGTTTATGAGCACATACTGAGAGGACATTTATTTTGCCCTTCCTATGGCGTCCTTTCTTAATATCCGCAAGCAGCAAATCTAAATACATTCTCTCGATTCTGCGGTCTTTCTGTCATGCCCGTCTAAAATCCCCGGATATTTATGATAGGGCTGCTAAAGGAAATCGCATCATCTTTCACCTTCACCGCTAGTATAGTAAAAAAACTGTGGTGGCGATCGAACTGTGTTTGATGACTCAAGGGATTTGGTACTGGGATTTACGAATACGTGTAAACAGAGCTTTATAACCGTGAATTTATAATATGAACTGGACAAACGCCACTACCCCATTATTAAACCTTTTTACTTTCTCTACACGAACTAGGTACATAGTGTATAGAGAAGGTATTGGATTCCACCCAAAAAATCGATATCGAAATTTCACCGGTAATTCATTTTAGGGCCCCCTGTATAAAATTTTTGGAAAAAGGTCCGCGCGCGCGTGTGTGTGTCCGCGTACGCCACAACTCAAAAACGAATAGTCAGTAAAATACCAAACTTGGCATTTAAGTTTAATATCTTCCAGGGATGCGACACGAAGATTTTGAGAAAAATCTCCCCCACTCCAAACTACCCTTTATATGGAAAAAATTTCGAAAATTTTGATATTCTCAAAAATGGTTCTAACGATTTTGATTAAAATACCGTATATTAAAGACATTTATATGACAAATAAAATGTATATCTTGAATTTTCTGGGAATAGCCTCTAAAGACCATTTTATTCTGAATGAATTTTGTGTAAATGGAAAACCATAAGAGATAGACAGAAACTTACTACACAAAAAAAATGTAGATCACGTTAAAACACACAATTTATGTCATATACGTTTTTTTCGTGTAGTTGACAGTTTTTGAGATATTCCTTGTTATTGGTTTCAGCTTTGAAAAACGTATACTTTTCTCGTCCAGGAATTTGTCAACTCCTATCCATACAAACAAAGTAACTTCAGCCACATAGCAACCAATGTTGCTATCACTTTAACCTATGGTACTCCCTTATTTCTCTTCTACTTACAAGGAAGCAAGTAATAAGACTATTTCTGCTAATTGTTTCTCGATTAGCATGAAGAAAATAGAAGCATAAGCTTTTTAATAATATTTGTTGCAGAGATGTAGAGAAAGTTATGTGAATTGAACACATCCGATTTTTAAAATGTTTATGTATAATTATTTACCAAAATAATAATGGCAAATTGGTACCATATTTCGAGAATATGATGGAGGTCGTATGTTGAAAGTAATAGGTAACTTAATAGTTTTGGAGCGTAATTGATCAGGCAATATTCTCAAGAAAAACGAGTAAGATCATTGAAATGAACACTAAAATTAAACAATAACATTTATTCAGTTATTGTAGTAATTGTATAGTAAGGTGAAGGTAAATGTCCTAAATCGAAAATAACAGTCTTGTAAGATTACCTACTACCAAATCAGCCTGCCATTTCGTTTAATCTTATCTGTTAAAAAATTGAGATCTCCTCTTCAGGACACTCCCATGTTCAAACATCGCGTATTTTATTTACCTCAGAGTACAAGCTCAGAACAGCAGTTACCTACCAAGTCTGAGTTGAGTCAGCAATGAGTCATCGTTCGTTCCCCGTGTGTACCGTGCATAGGCCGCATTTTATTAGTGAAGTTCTAGTACTCGTATATGGGGGACAAAGTTATAAGATAATAATGAATATTTGTTTTGAAATTACACTATTATTAGTATACGATGGTTCCACCACTTGGCATTACCTCTATACGTGGGCACTTTTGTTATTTCGTCATTAGAGCTGCATTGTAGTTACTTACTCGTCTGTTATAAACATTTAGGGCCCAATGTGGAGGGCCCTAAGCCAAAAGCGTAGCCGAGGGATATTCTTTTTACTTTCTCTAGCCCCGTTTGTACAATGTACATAGGGATAGAGAAGGTATTGCACTCCACCCAAAATTGGATACCGACATTTCACCGGAAATATGTTTTAGAGTCTCCTGTATTCAAAAAAAGCATTTTCAGTTAAGTATCTTCCATGGATGCGACACGAAGATTTTCAGAAAAAATCCCCCACTCCAAACTACCCTTTACATGGAAAAAATGTCGAAAATTTTGATTTTCTTAAAAATGGCTCTAACGATTTTGATTAAAATATCGTATATTAAAGATACCTGATAAATCAAATGTATATCTTGAATTTTCTGGGAATGGCCTCTGAAGACTACTTTATTCTGGATGAATTTTACGAAATTGTGCATAACTGCTAAACCGTAAGAGATGGACAAAAACTTACACAATTTATGTCATATACATTTTTTTCTGAAGTTGATAATTTTTAAGATATTCTTAGCTTTTCGTTTCTGCTTTGAAAAACATACTTTTCTCATACAGGAATTTGTTAACTCCTGCCAATACAAACAAAGGAACTTCAGTTATATAGCAACCAGCTTTTGGCTATCATTTTAACCTATGGTACTCTCTCATTTCTCTTCTACTTACAAGGAAGCAAATGATAAGACTATTTCTGCTTATGTTTCTCAATTAGCATGAAGTAAATAGAAGCATAAGTTTAACTACAATTTGTTGCAGGGATGTAGAAAAAGTCATGTGAATGGTACACATAAGATTTTTGAAGTTGATTCGGCCGCAACTGCGGAAAGACGATAGGGTGTAGCCAAGGGATCTATGAAGCTAAACTCACAATGATCCCAAGAAGAAGTAAAAATTTCGACAGTCTGGCAACTTTCACATCTGAACAAAGTCTTAAGACGGTTTGTGTGTGGGAACCTTCGTATAGCTTTACCATTACACGTTGTGATCTGCAGTAAATGTCAGCGAAGATCTCTAGAACGACGCTTTGTCAGAAACCTTCCGGCATATTGCTTAGATGATTAAACATATCATTGATGTGACTTTTGCTTCTTTCTTCGTAATCCGCGTTCTGTGAGTAACATTTTGTCCCGATAAATGCTTTTATATTATTACTAACATTCAAATTTATTTCCCACTCATCAGACTCACGATATACATTTTGTATTGACGCAAAGTAATTCACTCACACACTTTCTCTAGCTGCTCTACAATCAAGCTTCTTCCAAAAGATTATTCTTCTTTCTACACAATGCTAATCGAGATAAACGTTAGCAGAATGTTCTTATTACTTAGTTCCTTATAAGAGAAGGGAACTAAAGAAATTCACTAGGCTATGATAGTTAAATGTTTTAAAGGCTGCCGTTATGCGATGGTCATTGCAAATCGCTTCTTTGTCTGACCAGGAGCAGAACAAAAGAAAAACGGCCACTTCCTGTCCGAGAAAAGTACAAGTTCTTCACAATTGAAACCAATAACAAGGAATATCTAGGAAACGGTTATCTCCACAATAAAAACGTAAACGACATAAATTGTGTGTTTTGACGAGATCTACATTTTTGTGCAATAATTTTTTGTCTATCTCTTACGGTTTAGTAGCTCAGCAACATTCTGCAAGATTCATCCAGAATAAAGAGGTCTTCAGAGGCTATTCCCAGAAAATTCAATATATGCATTTTATTTGGGATGTAAATACCTTTAACATACGGTATTTTAATCAAAATCCTTAAAGCTATTTTTGAGAAAATAACAATTTTCGAAAAGTTTTCCATGTAAAGGATGGTGGGGAGTTTCTTGAAAATCTTCGTGTCGCATCCTTGGAAGATACTAAACCTAAATACCAAATTTGGTTTTTAACGGTCTTTTCCTTTTTGAACTATCTATCCACAGACACAACACGGACCTTTTTCTAAAAATGTTTTTTTTTCTGGCTCAAGGGGTTCCAGAACATGTATTTTTGGTAAAATCTTGGTATCTAATTTTTGGGTGCAATAAAATACCTTCCATATCCACTATGTACATTATACATATGGGGCTATAGAACGTAAAAACCAATACCTGTAATAGAATCGAATGTTTGGTGAGTTATCGTTAGTCGAGTTTTTAGGGGGGGGCAGCTTACGGTCAATGCTTCATCAAGCTTTGTCTTGGTGGAATTCAATCAAAGCATGATAAAGTGGCTTCCGAGGAGTATAATAATAGATAATTTCTAGTGAGTTAACAGAAAAGACAGGCAAGGAGGCTTTGGGGGCACTGAAATGGATCAATCCGAAAATAAATGTAATTTTAAGGTAATCCAAAATTAAGGTTTCTTTTTAACACATGTGTTATTGGTTCCTGAAGTGGTTTTCATTCTGAGACAGCCGAATAAACAGGAAGAGTTGCCCTGTTGCAATAATAAGAAAGAGGTAGCATTTCCTGTACCCGCGGAATTATCAGACAACGTTAGTGATTGGCTAACTTGGAAAGTTATGTAATCTGTTTATTTAGAATTTAAAATTTTCTCCCGCTAATTGCAGCAGTTCTCGCAACCTCTCCAAGCATCGAGATGCTACAGCTTTAGTAGTTCGTAGGTTGTCTGAAAATGCAATGCAAATGCAATTTAATTTGCTTAACAAATGCTTGCAGAGATTTTTCGCCGGGTTTTGTGTTTATTTCTTTATGCTTTCTCCCCCCCCCCCTAGCGACAGCCATATTTAAGAATGGGTAGTTCATAGAGCACCCTCACACGAGGACGAGTGGTTAGACCACTCGCCCGGGCCGCATGTGAGATTTGTGGTGGACAAAGCGGTGCAGAGGAGGGTTTTCTCCGGTTTCCCCCGCCATCGCATTCCTTCGGTGCTCCATCTTCATTCATGTATCACTAGTGTCATCACCTGCGGTGCCACAAGTAATAAAAGCGGGCGTTAAACACTACGAACAAGTACAAGTTAGGCTAAAACTTCCTACCAGAGATCTCTGTAGTTCGGCTGCGGAGATCGTAAAAACAGAATATATCCCCCTGAACTCAGTGATATGTACCTAATCGTAACTTAATTTGATGCAGTTTCTATATGTATATGTATATTTGTTGCAAAGAATGTACACATTAGGATTCTTTCAGATTGGCGTTGTTTGTTTGCTCAGTGAAATTCGTTGTTAGACCACGTCTTTAGAAAAGTGGTTACTCAATTGGTTTATTGATAGACCTTTCCTTCATTTCCTTGAGAAAGTTCAGGAATAAACAGGTCTTGTTAAGTTTCAGTGGCGTTTGCACATGGAAGCGCGCGTTTACGCTTCCTTCAGAAATATTAGTGCTCATTAGTGAGTGTCAAGAAGCATGTTAAATTTCCGACCGCGTTCTCTTCTTTTCACTTCTGGTTAGAATTCCTGAGAATCTCTATCCGTGAAGTGAGTCAGTGACATTGATTGATTCCGTTGCAGCTCTAGCAACCAAAGAGGCTCTAAAGAGAACAAATCGGAGGATGCAATAATACGAAATAAAGAATAAGAGACAGGGAGCGTGGCTGCGGGTGGCTTGGAAATCTATTTTGGTTGACTTTGACAGACTTAGCACCGGATGCTGAAGCCTCGGTGCATCCACCTCGCTCGCCACTTGTCACATCATTGTCAGTTTCCTCAGCTTCTCTGTTGGATAAGGATTTCCATTGTAGAAACACCTAAAACAAGGCAGGAGATGCATCCAAATGCGGCAGCAAGATTTTGCTGAGGAAGCGATGAGGTCAGTGGTTTAGTAGGAAGCGTGCCCCTCCTTCCATGTGATCCAAGGACTACTGATTTTGGTCATACAAGCGGTTGTGGGTGCGTATTGGCAGTTTCCGTTAAGTGCTTCGACGGCTTACTTGATTCACTGTATACGAAATGATGACATGCATTAATGAACACAGCGGCAAGTTTTAGGTACTTTCATTTTGAAGCGGAAATAATACGGCAGCAATATGTTTATAACGTATGTTTTGGAATACAATACATTACAATTTAGATTACTCTCCGTATACCTTTAATTTTGTATCCGTTTCAATCAAATTTTAAATACTTCGACGAATTTGCTTAAAACGTATGTAATTTCAAATCAATACTTGAAGTTGTTGCGTAAAAATCAACGATTTACAATTTCAGTAGCATTAAAGTGTGCAATGCTCTTCAAACTTTCCGCTACGTGTTTGCGTACATGTTTCCGCACTAAATATAACTTGTTGATAGCTCTCCCTATTAAATAATGGCGCTTTCCCTCGACTTTAACTGAAAATGTGTCAAGAAAATTTCTTTATACAGTGTTAATTTAATTGATCTGTTATTGGCTAAACTATGAAGCACAGTCTTAAAGTAATTGCCGTTGGGGTTGTCACCTCAAAATAATTTGAAATCCCCTTTTGGTATACCGGGAAACAGGCGAATCAGTTGAGAAATTTAATTCCATACCGGCATATTGCCATGTAGCTCAGTGGTTACAGCAACCGGCTAGAATCCGGGAAATCCATGGTTCAAATCCTGGCTATGACATTGAATTTTTCTTCCTTTTTACTCTTAAATATAAAAGTTCAACTGATATTGTTTGCAGTTCGCTTAAGCGTGTTAAAGTTTAGTACACTCTCTGCGTCAAATATGTTAACTTTCTACCAAATTTTAAATGTATCAACAAATTTTCTTCTAACTCTTGGGTATAAAATTTTAACTCTTTTACACGCAGCAGCTCATGAAGTATGTTCTTAACCTCATATCATATTTCAAAAGTATCCTAAATACTTAAGACGTATACATCGCAAAATTGAATGAAATGTGGACAAAATTGTGGTAACATATGCAGAGAACCATAACATGTAACATTTTGGAATATTTCTGAAAATATCTGTAGCAGTTAATTATTATTTCTGCAACGACGTGAATGCACATGAAATTTGACGCTATGTGTGCATTTGCGATATTGGCAGTTATGTATGTTCAAGAAGGTTGTCAAGAAACCTAGCATAGGTAATGCAGCGAATACTTATCATATAGATACCTTGGCCGTGTTACTAGCCGTCCGACATAGCATCGGAACCAATGCAAATTGTGGCCAGGGAATACAAAAACAATGAAAAAAGGTTAATGTATAAGCGTTGTCAGGTTTTGCTGCTTCTCAGTTTACATATTAATGTGTCTGTATTGCAACTTGTCGACCTGGATACTACTTGAGATTCTAAATGCGATCTTATTATGCTGGGTTGATTATTAATGCCTAGTCTGAATGTTATTACACTAAACGATGTTACGAGATTTCTCTTTACAAGCTGATCTTGTTATATAACAATGTTGGCGCGAAATCGCTTTAGTTATGTCTACAACTTCTAATGTTATAGTGCATAGAGAAGGTATTGAAATGCACCCAAAAAATTCGATACTGAGATTACACCAGAAATACACGTTTTGAGGCACTTTTAGAAAAATGCCCGTGTGTGCCTGTGTGTGTGTGTGTGTGTTTTTGTGTATCTGTATCCAACTACTCTACATGGAACTTTTTTCAAAAATTTTGACTTTTTCAAAAATGGCTAACTATTTCGATTAAAATATCGTATATTAACGATATTTACCTTACAAATAAAATGTATATCTTGAATTTTCTGGGAATAGCCTCTGAAGTCTAATTTATTCTGGATGAATTTTACGGAATTTAGCGTAACAACTAAACCGTAAGAGATGGACAAAACCTTACCACACAAAAAACGTAGAGCACGTTAAAGCACACAATTTATGTTATATACATTTTTTTCGTTGAATTGATCACTTTTAGATATTCCTTGCTTTTGGTTTCAGCTTTAAAATACTTATGCTTTTCTCATACAGGAATTTGTCGACTCCTGTCCATACAAACAAAGGAATTTGTCACAAAGCAACCAGCTTTTGACTATCATTTTAACCAATGGTACTCCCTTATTTCGCTTTTACTTACAAGGAAGCAAGTAATGAGGATATTTCTGTTATTTTTTTCTCGATTAACGTGAAGTAAAATAGAAGCATAAGCTTTTTAACAATAATTTGTTGCAGAGATATAGAGAAAGTCATAGTAAATAGAACACATAAGATTTTCTTAATTTATTACGCAAGCAATTAGTAATGCAGGATTGGAATCATAAAGAGGGAATCATCGATCTTATTTTACAAAGACTGGATGTGGGAACTGGTAAGAAAAACTGTTATTTTAGAACGTTAGTATAACAGTTCAGCTGTCCCTAAAACTAACGATAAGTGCTATTTTGCAGTTCCAAAGTAGCAGTGCAATGTTGCTTTTACGCGATCGTTCAAATATGTTTATAAACATTCCAAAAGTAGTTTGCTGATTCTAGAGAGCACGTTGTGTTACAATAAGACAGGTTGGAGTTCTTACTAAAGAGTATCGACCACCACAAATCTTCCGGCCAATCATATTCCAATCTTGTAGTAGTTTGCTAAAGAAAGTCCGTGAAGCTGTTAGCTTGATAGAAAGTGACACACGATAGTTACTGTGTTAAAAAGCTGATATGTTCCATTCACATGACTTTCTCTACAACAAATTATTGTTAAAATGCTTATGCTTCTATCTACTTCATGCTAATCGAGAAAAAAACTATCAGAAATAATATTATTACTTGCTTCCTTGTAAGTAGAAGCGAAATGAGGGAGTACCATAAGTTAAAGTGATACTCAAAAACTGGTTGCTTTGTGACTGAAGTTCCTTTGTTTGTATGGGCACGAGTTAACAAATTCCTGTATGAGAAAAGTAAGATTTTCAGAGCTGAAACCAAAAACAAGGAATATCTCAAAAACGATCAACTCCGCTAAAAAATTTATATAACATAAATTGTGTGTTTTAATGCCCTCTACATTTTTTTGTATGGTAAGTTTTTGTCTGTCTTACGGTTTAGCAATTATGCAAAATTCTGTAAAATTCATCCAGAATAAAGTAGTCCTCAGAGGCTATTCCCAGAAAATTCAAGATATACATTTTATTGTCGGTAAATATCTTAAATATAAGAGATTTTAATCAAAATCGTTAGTGCCATTTTAGAGAAAATCAAAAATTTCCAAATTTTTTCCATGTAAAGAGTAGTTTGGGGTGGGGGAATTTTCTTTAAAATCTTTTTGTCGCATTCTTGGTATTTAAGTTTGGTCTTAACGGTCTTTTCGTTTTTGAGCTATGTTGTCCAAACACACACACACATTCAGAGGGACCCAGAACATATATTCCGATGAAATCTTAGTATCGAATTTTTGGGCGGAATACAATAGCTTCTCTATACATTATGTACATAGTTCGTAAATAAAAATTGGTTATATTTTTTAGAGCTTATTTAACTGCTGTGGTTCTCATTGTCCCATTCTATGTTGGGCATGAAGGACAGCTTAATTTTACTCGTAAGCTGCTTCATCAGGCTCGAGATTCTTTACATGCTGTAAATCTACCTTGTATTGTGACGGAATAGAAGAGAGGAAAGCATGCTTTTAGACACCTACCGGAATGAACTACTACAGGCAAAAGAACCCAGTCTAGGCGAGTAGCGGTAACTTAAGATTACGAGTATGCTGCTGTCACGGTTGTGCGTTAATACTCGTGCCCGCAGTGTTATTATTTTGGAACTATTATGAACAGTTTTTTCTATTGGAAATCGCATGTAATTCGCTGATGCTAATTACAATCAGATACCTGATACATTGTATTGGATTCGTAAAACAAATGTATCTCTACGTATAAAGCTATTTATGTTGACGTATCTAAAACATGTAATGTGAAATAGATGAAAATAAACGAGTACCCTTACGCTAAATAAGAAGGAATGACTAACTTTTGGACAGATACCTGTTTATTCTTGCCCTAGATTACTTATAGGAACATCTAGCTGTAGATTCCAGTTAAAATCTCTCTTGGGCTCAGAATACTGACACTGCATTTAGAACTTTGTAAACACTGCATTTTGGAACATTTCCCCCTTTTAAATCTTGGCAGAAGGCCCTAAAAGTGTTCACACCCCAAAAATAAACATTGACTCCTCTTTGCTTATACATGACCAGACTTTCTGGTAAGTAATATAACAAAATGTTGTTGCTTGAGGTCTTTGTAAACAAATGTGCACACACAGTACATTTACTAAGATAGTGAGGTAGTTGTGCAAAGTAAAACAAGTGTAAGCAGTTTGTGTCTCTGCTTATGTTGTATTCCTGGACGTAAATCCAACTTTGTTGCTAGGGGCATTTTAGCTTTTATTGTTCGTAAGAACAAAGTACCTAAACATGGAAAAAGAATACATTTTCTTTCAAAATGAAAGCCTAGTAAAGAGAAAGAAAGTTAAAAAAATCAAACAAACAAAATGGTGTTAAAATTATATCATTTCTGGTTTTGAGAGATTCAAATGCATGCTTAAGACAGTGCAAAATAAGCCAAGAACGGGAAGGCGTATTCTTTTGATCGAGAAGGATAAGCGAACAATTTGCAGGGAAATGAAAAAGGTCCCAAAGATTAGTGCAGTTAAGTTGGCAGCTGATTTAGAAAGACGTGGATTAAAAGTACAGCCAGCACAGAGCGAAATATTTTCAGAAAAGAAGGCTTTCATGGCAGAGTACATCTGAAGACATTTTGGCTGAGATAGAAAAATCGTGTAAAGCGATAAAAATTCGCCAGAGAGTACCAAAATTAAGGACTAGACTTCAGCAAACGGGGAGTATTTCCAATGAAACCAAGTTCGATATTTTTGGTGCCGGTGGCAGACAAATGAGGAAAAAGAATACAGAGTTGGATCCACGAAACATTTCACCTACAGTAAAACATGGAGGTGGTTCAGTGCTAGTATGTTTGCTTCAGGAGTGGGTAAATTACACTTGATTGATGGAAATATGGATCATAAAATGTATATGAACATTTTAAAGGAAAACCTTTTTTTTTTAGTGTTCCAAATATAGGGCTGGAAAATGCTTTTATGTTTCCAAATGACAACGATTCCAAGCATGCTGCTATAAATACTCGATTGTGGCTTCTCTACAATACACCCCCTCCCCAGTCTCTGACACCAATCCTGTAGAGCATTTGTGCTATATTTTTGCTTGAATCCCTTCTAGAGGAAACTCTCAGGAAGCACAACTTTTGTTTTAAAGCAGGCTTGAAACAAGCTCTTCAACAGGAATGGAATTCAGTGCAACAGATTTGGTAGAATCCATGCCCTGGAGACTAGAGGTGATAGTTAAGGCAAAAGGCTTCTCCTCTAAGTACTACTTATATTATGAAAATTTGTTTCTGAACTCTATTTAAATAGCTGTGTAATCATTTTTTGGTGCTTAAAAAAAGTAAGCATTTATTTATGTTTAACAAATAGAAATGTATTTGTTGTGTTTATTTTTTACGTCATAAATAAAATCAAAGTTCAAACTTGTTTATAAATGAGTATCCAAGGTTTACGACCGCTTTTTGCATTTACTGTTGGTTATCACGTTCAAATGTTCCAATACTATTTTCTTCTATAGTTTTCTTCATTGAAACGATTTTAATAGTGCGAGTTTTCTTTTTATTTACCAAAGTGATTTACAAAAACGGTGCTTCTACTGCAATGCTCGGCTGTTTTGACTAAACTACAACCATCTTATTACTTTCTCTATATGTACTATGTACATAGTGTATAGAGAAGGTATTGCATTGCATCCAAAATTCGCTACCGGGATTTCACCGGAAATAAATGTTTTGAGACCACCTAAATAAAAAAAAACATTTTTAGAAAAATGTCCGTGTGGTATGTATGGGCAGCATAGCTCAAAAACGAAAAGACCGTTAAAACCAAACTTTATATTTAAGTTTGGTATCTTCCAAAGATGCGACACGAAGATTTTCAAGAAAATCCCCCCACCCTCAACTACCCTTTACATGGAACTTTTTTCGAAAATGTTGATTTTCTCAAAAATGGCCCTAACGATTTTGATTAAAATATCGTATATTAATGATATTTACCTGACAAGTAATATGTGTATCTTGAAGCCTCTGAAGACTAATTTATTTTGGATGAATTTTGCATAATTGCTAAACCGTAAGAAATGGACAAAAACTTAGCACACAAAAAATGTAGAGCATATTAAAACACACAATTTATGCTATATACTTTTTTTCGAGGAGTTGATCGTTTTTGAGATATTCCTTGTTTTTGGTTTCAACTTTGAAAAACTTGTACTTTTCTCATACAGGAATTTGTCAACTCGTGTCCATACAAACAAAGGAACTTCAGTCCATAGCAACCAGCTTTTGACTTCACTTTAATCTATGATACTCCCATAGTTCGCTTCTACTTACAAGGAAGTAAGTAATAAGACTATTTCTGCTAATTTTTTCTCGATTAGCTTGAAGTAAATAGAAGAATAAGCTTATTAACAATAATTTGTTACACAGAAGCAGAGAAAGTCATGTGAATGGAACACATCAGAATTTTTTGATATTGAGGACTGATTGCGTAGATGGTTTTGGCTTGTAGCATTCCATAAATATATCTTGAAGTTTGTGGCCAACTAATGAAGACGAGCGTTGTCAAGAAACATTTGCAACCCTGAGTAACATTTTGCTGTCGCTACAAATGAAGAGCGTACCTAATCTTTTCATGTGGTGGACTTGAGTACCTTTCTGCTTAACACCTTCTATCGGCCATAACATCTGAAAGTGCGAGAAAATCGAAGGCAAAATTGAGATAAGTGACGAACAATCTCAACTACTTCCATCATGACGCGCCTGGATATTTTTACTAGAAAATTCACTCAGAAATTGGATGACTTCTGCAGAAGCTAATTTAGAGTGCGCTCTCTCTCTCTCTCTCTCTCTCTCTCTCTCTCCATATTGTTAAAGTGTCTTTAAGATGAACCACAACACATCACATTCTATAGCGAAGGGTCACTGTCACTTAAAATCACTATGTTTAAATTGATAGCATGAAGAAACTATGCATATGATACCAGAGATACTCTAAATGCACAGATGACATGAACTGCATCTTAATCACCTTTCCAGTATATAAAACAAGTCGATTATCCTCCACTGTATATGCATATTGTAGACTGCCACAGATAGACTCAGTGTGGTTCGTGGGCCTACCGCGAGACGCAATGTGGTACACACATACTCATCACAGGCACGGTTCGTCGCTATATTATTATTATTATTATTATTATTATTATTATTATTATTATTATACCTTTATGCACATGTTTAATAGTCCTTTTTGTAATAGATGCTGAAAAACAACTATCTAGTGAAATGCATTCTATCCCTAGTGAAGAAAAGGACTACTGATTTTCCGTAAATTGAAAAACCAATCTTAATTCTAGTTTTAGAATGGTTATGCACAAATGAAATCGTTCTCTCGCAGTTTGTTCAGTAATCTTATCACGGAGTAGTTTTTTACTAAGCAGATGATGACTATCCCCTTTACGTTTTTATTACCTAAAATACAATAATTCATAGTCTGTGAGTAGACCGTCAAACATTTTATACGCGATTCTATTTGATCTAAAGTTTCGCCTATCACCGCGCGCGCTCACATACTTAGGCAGACAGAAGTATTCAAATGTGAGCATATGGCACCAAAAGAGGACCTTTAACTAACAAAAGGCACACAGTATTAAAAAATGTCTTTTATATTTGTAACACGCATTTATTTAATTTTTAATGTCACATATATTTAAATTAAACATAAATACATTTTCGTAACAAAAACAATATGCCCCAGCAGTTGGACATAATAATTATTATTCAAGTTAACAAAACACATCTAGTGCTGATTATCATGTTTTACCTGTGAATAACTGCTGCCAAATTCTTTGGCATTGGAATGTATGTGCTTGCTAGTCCGAATCAGTGCTATGTCATTCTTGCAGAATAATCTCCATCAGTGTGATTTGCTTGTGATGTGGTGTTTCCTAATCATATCGTCCAGTTCTTGCCTGATGTTCTTGACTGGGTTCAAGTCGGGAGGTGATTTTTGAATGCACGGGCTGTGTTTGTAGATCTAGTTTTTACTGAGGTGTGCTTAGGACATTTATATCCAAAATTTACTTTTTGGGCGTTTCTCTGCAGATATCCTTATGGTATGATCTGGTAAGTATATTTGTGCATGTTACCATCAAAGCAAGTTCACCCATAATACTTGACGCTTACATCGCCATAGCATTACGCCCCCCCCTTCATGTTTGACCATAGCTTCCATATCTTTAGGATTCCACCCAGTTTTCTTCAGTTTCCACACTTTTAATCAGCCGTCACTTCGGTATAAATTGATCTTATTTTCATCTGGCCGTAAAACACAATTCCAGAACTCATTGGCTTTTTGTGGTATACGGATTTCTCCTTGGTGTTCTGTAATTGTACCCAGTACTGTTCAGAATCCTACGAATTGTCATGTTATGAACCATCTTGCCTAGGTGTTCTTCAAGATGCGCCGAATTTCTGTTGCTGTTATTTTGGGAGTTTGCTTCACCGTTTTCACTGTTTGCCTTTTAGTGCTAGAAGCAAGCTTTGGCAAAGCACAATTCATGGATGACCCACCACACAATGGACCGATTTCTGTGTACAGTTTCTCTAATTTCTTAATTTCTCTTATTTCGTGCATGTGCAAGGTAATGTTTTCTGTCCTCTAGAGTCATTTCTTTTCCTTTTCGTACAGTTTCTACCGTGGTCACCTGTTCAAGTTGCTCGTGCTGTGTGACAGACACGAATGAGGAGTTACGAAGGTACAAAACGCAACATGTTCATAGTTTACTACTTTTTACAGCTGTGTCACAGAACACGTTTGAATAGTGTCATAATGCAACATACCGTTTTAGCGGAAATAACATGAACAATACATAGGTACATTATTTGTATCATTAATGTTCAGTGTATTTATTTGAAATGCATCATAATGCATCAGAGGAAATACGAATAGTACATTTCTTCTGTGAAGCTGCTTATCCATAGGTTTGAATACTTTTGTCCGCCTCTACATATATTTCTTAGTAAACAAGTCGACTGCGTTAGCAGTAAGACCCCTCTCGTGATCCAACAGCAACTACTGTTCATCACTTGTCTCCAAATGGGTAAAGCTAAATTTCTTCCTATAGGGCGTTGATGCCAGCACTTCACTTCGAGTTGTCACATCACGGTTTGAGTGCTCAGAAACAGGAGAAATGAACTGCAGTTTAAATTGTACCACCAAACTTATAAACATATATTCATCCGATACTGGAAGAGTGTCTCTATCCGAACTGGACAATTCGCCGGTATTAAATCATCCTAATACACGGAATCCTAAGGTTTAAGTAGTACCTTCACTATGTAGCCCATTAAATAGTTAATTTGTTAATAGTTATACTGTTGAACATGGGAAAGTAAATGCAAATAAAATTGCTCTGGGATGATCCAAAACCGCTATAAAATACAAAGTGTCAAGAACGTAGTGAAAACTAATAGTATACAAACATTTTGGAAACCATGAAGATGTGCATAAGTATTTTTACAAGAAACAGCATCAGATAATGTCTTCCGTGGGTGTTTATTATGATGAAGCAGGAGTTTGTCTACATTCGGCGCCAAACGTCATGCTAAGACGGTAGCACGTGCTGAGACCTACCCGTAGCAGCACGTCATTGAGATGGGCGTCGCCCCCTGTGACGTCACTGCCCATTAGTGTGACGTGTATCGCTTCATCTCGCGTGCTGCGTTTACTTGACTATTTCCGACACCTCGCTCAAGGGTTTGGTGCAGTGTGGTTTTGCATCACGGTCTAAACACTTGCGTTATACTAGATCAACTCTCTCCCTCTTCGGAATTGTACTTGTTCATCCAAGGCAAGTCGGTTACAGTTCGTTAACATCATCAGCCAAGTTTTAAATGAATCAGCAAGATGAAGGATGTGATTCAGTTTTTGTGCAATAGAACTTCGGTATTCTGCAGATTTTCATGCACTCAGACATGCAATTTTTTTTCACTCAGCTACTTGATGTTGCTCTTGTTTTAAAGCAATATTCCACGATATCTATGGTATCTTAAATGTTGGCCAAAATATCTTGAAAAATCTAAACATTAAGTTCTTTTAATTAATTTTTTTATTTAACGTAGGTCGTGCTGGAAGATGAAGTCTGTGAAATGGTACTCAAATGAGTCCATGTAGCTTAACTTTAGTCAACATTCGTAGTCTCAGAATAAGGAAAGGAAAACCTGGGGGGGGGGGAGGATCCGAGTAGCCCACACTGACCCAGATTCGAACTCGGAACCTTTAAAATGTGAGGCAGACAGGCTACCAAATTCAGTTTTGTCATATATGTATAAGCTTCAGGACAATTTAGCTTTAAACACCGAAATGACTTCTTGGAGGGGCATTCTAGTATATTGAAAATGCCCTTCATATGTAATATGTATTAAATGTTTTATTTTGTTTGAGAAACCTAGAAGGAAATTATTATCTATTGAAGAGCATTTATTATCTTTTTTAAAATTTAGTCCCAATTTCCATTGAAAAATGCTACATCAGTATTTAAATGCTGGGAAAAATTTTGATAGAATACGACGATCTGTTTTTGTTTTGTTTATGTACATAGAAATCAACAAAAAGTCTGATGTAATTATATGGATGTATTAACTTGAGAAATACCATTTGATCAAAATGTTTTTAAGAAGAAAATCATGTCCCTTGGAGCACTTTTTGATAGTGTTGAACGCCCGAGTTTACTGCAATTAGCACTGATGGTGCATGGAATGAAGATGGAACACCGGAGGAATGCGATGGTAGGGGATACCGGAGAAAACCCTCCTCTGCGCCGCTTTGTCCACCACAAATCCCATATGCGGTCGCTTGGGATCGAACCCGGGCCGTCTAGGTGAAACACGAGTGGTCTAACCATGGAGCGGATTTGGAGCATTTTGATCAGACCAATACATTTTTATGATAACGATTTGTTTAAATAACTAATGAACTACAAAGTCAGAGAATTAAATCTTAACAAAAACTTTATGGTTAAAAGAACATTTGTACATTTCAGCAGTATATATTGGATTTTCCAAATGTATCACCTGCGTTATAGTAGAGCAGGCATTTTTCTTTTTATATTATTGGCTCTGCGAATTTACTTTCAATTGTTGATGCTGTATTCGACATTTAGGTACAAACCTGTTATAAAAATGTAAACGTATTGCTAGCATAAATAGAGAGTATATGAATCAAACATTTTGGGGTCAAAGTTAGCTAGACACGTTTTCTTTAAAGAAGCGTCAAATTATGATTTTTCCTATTTATTTCTTCAATATATATTACCTACTGTTGTAAAAACTTGACAGAGTAATACTTTTGTTACACTTTTGTTACAAAGAAAGAAACAGGATAAAGCAGGGCAAGCTTGAGATGCTCTTTTATGATAAATATTTGTTCATGTTAATACCGCGAAAGTTTTGAGATTACTACAGAAATGTTGGTTATATCGCGATGACAGGATTGCAGATCATAAAACCTACGTTAATGCAAAACTAAACCAAATTTTGAAGTACCCATCAAATGGCGACTGCGATAGACGTAACTGAAGCATGTTATTTTTACTTTCTCTACACGTACCATGTACATAGTGTACAGAGAAGATATTACATTCCACACAAAAAAATCGATGCCGAGATTTCACCGGAAATACACTTTTAGGGTCCCCTGTCTCCAAGAAAAAGGTCCATGTGTGTGTCTGTGAGCACGATAACTCAAAAACAAAATGTAGATAAAATACCAAACTTGGTGTTTAAGTTTAGTATCTTCCAGGGATGCGACACGAAGATTTTGAGAAAAATCCCCCCACCATAAACTTTACTTTACATGGACAACATTTCGAAAATTTTGATTTTCTCAAAAATGGTTGTAACGATTTTGTTTAAAATACTATATATTAAAGATATTTAACTGACAAATAAAATGAATATCTTGACTTTTCTGGGAATAGCCTCTAAAGACCTCTTTATTTTGAATGAATTTTGCTGAATGTTGCATATCTAGCAAACCGTAAGAGATAGGAAGGGAGAAAAAAAAAAAAAAAAACTTACTGCACAAAAAATATAGATCACGTTAAAACACACAATTTATTTCATGTACGTTTTTTTTTCGTTGAAGATATTCCTTGTTATTTGTTTCAGATTTAAAGTACTTAAACTTTATTTTCACACCGATAGTTTTAAACTCTTGGCCCTGCATAGAAACGATGTTATCCATATGTTAACCGGATTTTAAAAGATTTGGCTATTGTTTTAGCTAGTTATTCCTTTATTTTCCTTCTGCTTACAAGAAAGCAAATAATTAAGACAATTTCTGATAATGTTAATCTCGATTATCATAAAGTAGATAGGAGAATGTGCTTTTAAACAATACTTTGTTATAGTGAGAAAGTCATGTGAATGGAATACATCAGCTTCTTATTAATAAGCATACAAGTGGTTACTGTCCTAAATTACTGATAATGGTTTATTTTAAATGTAACATAAATGAAAAGGTATCATGGTATTGTATATTAGTTTTGAAACCTGCAGACTTCAGCATATCCTGGAATATAGATTGTAGATTCAGTGCACAAAATACTAAATTGTCCTTGTAGGTACCCATTAAATTAGCATGCTCTCAATCGTCACGAGCCACGTGGGGTGAGAAATTGATAATAATACAATGCTTAATAGTCTCTTGAAACTTTTTCTCCAATGTGAAAACGTGGTGTGATGCTTATAAACGGCAGTTTGAAGAAATACCATTTCTCGGTGCCTTATCACTGTAAGTTCTCACTGAAAAGTCGTGTGATAACGAAGTTAAGTCGCAGTTGGGATGTATGATTGCTAGTCCATAGACAGCAGAGCCAGTGGTCTGCATCTCCGGAACGTGCCCACGCGGAAGACCTAACAAGGGCACACCTGTTGGGATGTTGGAAGACCTTGAGATAGCCGGCACTTACATGGCCAAGACAATTCCAATTACTGGGGCATTGATCATTTCCGTACAGCAGCCGCCGCCGCGTCATGCATAGGATCAGTACGTCATACTTCCTGTTCAGGCACGCCCGGAGGTCCACCACCAAATACTCATCTTAGATCACGCACCTTAGATTTTGAGGATAGGAACCGGGGTGAAGATTTCAGATGGTACATGTTAATTTGGATGCAAGGAGTCTTATTAGGACGAAAACAGAATGTTTACAATAATTAAATGCTTGTTTCAGCTGCTTAGCTGTTAGTGATGTATACAAACAAAATACTCTGCCTTGACTACGTGCATGTTTTTATGAGAAAGTGACGTTCGCAACTAAGCAAAATGTGTGGGTTCTTTAATAGCTACAGTTCACCTGATTAGAACATTTGGGACTAGGTGGATTGGGCACGGATCAGTAACATGGCCTCCGTGTTCCACAGACCTAACACCTCATAATTTTGTATCAGAAGAAAGCATTTCACGAAGCAATTGAACATGAATCACTTCATACAACGGATATCTACTGGTTGCAGCAGAAATAGCTTAAACTAATATTGAGGTGTTCCAAAGAACGCGCTAGTTTTTCGTCGCCGCTGTGTGTGCATCGGTGCTGTGTTTGAGCATTTGTTAAGGTTCGGACCAAAATACTTAATTGGCACGAAAATGTGCTTAGAATAGAAGAATCATCTGGCTTTGAAATTACCGTTTTGATGAGAGACCTGGTTCGCGTCTAAGAATTTTCGACCTGTGCCTGCCTCAGTAACTCTGCCGAAGTACACGGGTGTTCTTAAGTGACGATTATTTCCATTAGAATTTATGTTTTTCCTTTTCTACATACTGTAAACAGTTTTTCTTCTGGTTAATGTCGTTTAAATGTTTTTCATATCTTGCATTACTCTTTACTAGGCCCGCGTCATGGACGATTCACGTCTAACAAAGAGGTCATCTCCCAAACAGATGCCTATTTTGAGAACCTTCCGAAATGCCACTTTTGGTAGGCTTAAAATAGTTGGAGAAACGCTGGGAAAAGTGTATCGAGCTTTGTTTTGCTATCTTTTTGTACGGACTTATTGAACGTCCCTTGTTAAGTATGTAACAAGTTTTGAGTTTCGTGCTGCTCAGGCCGCTTGTTTCTTAGTCTAAAGTATCCTTGCAAATAGACGTGAGTAGTCAAATTGCGCAGTACAAGGAGTGAGGGAAAGAGGCGGAGATTGAAAGCAATAGCCATGGTTATGAAAACGCACGATGATGTCGGCTGTCGCCGACTGCAGCAATCAGATCATGCCACGGCGCTTCCTGTTTACACCGCTCTCGTCTACTTGCACGGATAATACTCGATTGTTAACGCTTTTAGCTTGGCTTGATTTTATTCGCGTTAAGGATACTGAGATCCGGATTCGAGTGATGACAGAAGTTCATATTGCCATGAAGGCATCAAGGTGGATTCCCAAAGGACGACCCAAAAAGCGCAAGTCTTTATAGACTAGGCGATGTAGATTTTACTGTTCACTCGTTCCTAGATGGCAGTGTGCTACAAATGCTCCAATCATTGGCAAGTTACTAAATAAGTAGTTAAAAACCTTCTACCCTACGGACTACAGGTTAATCGCTTTTGTTCTGAACTTGTAGTTCATTTACACTTAACATTTATCTATCGCACTTCATTAAGGACTGGGTGCTCACGTGCTTACGGTTATTTTATGCCTCCTATTATGCAATACCGTGCACCAAGGACCAGCCAATAGCGCGCAGATTTTAGTCGATTAAGGGCATTCTCGAACTTCGTTGTATTCACAACTCATTCGTCGTTTCAAATTGCATAACATTTAAAACTCATTGGTCTTTCGCATTTCATTTCATTCCTTTAACCCCCTGCTCTCCCTTACTACTTCGACTGTTTGGTAGCTTCATCTCCCCTCTCACCCTAGGTGGTAATGTCAAGGTCGTTAGTTGGCAGGACTGTTACATGGTATGCGGTGGTCGCAGAAAGTATCGTCTCCACTTCAGAAAACTCCAGCCACATTAAGGTAGAGAATTTAAAAACAAAAATGGTATCAACAAGAACTAACGACATTAGAATGTATGCGTTTTGGTAATTTTTAAGATTTTTCTTTCTATTATTTTATACATTTTTACTTTCTCTACACGTACTATGTACATAGTGTATAAAGAAAGTATTGCATTGCACCAAAAATTTTGATACAGAGATTTCACCGCAAATATATGTTTTGAATCCAAAAAACAAAAATACAGCAACACATTTTTAGAAAATGTCCATGTGTGTGTGTGTTTGTGTGTGTATGTATTTGTGTGTGTATGTATTTGTGTGTGTGTGTGTCTGGGTAGCGTAGCTCAAAAACGAGAAGTCCGTTAATACCAAACTTGATGTTTAAGTTCAGTATCTTTCAAGGATGCGACACGAAGATTTTCAAGATTTAGCGAAATGCATTTAAGAGGCTATTTTGTCAGGTTTCAATATCTCGGCAACCTGCTTAGAATAAAGAATGCTGTAACACTTATAGTCAGTGAAATACAGGGCCATCAGATTAGGCGGGCACGCTTCTAACAGCACCTGGGTCGCGGTTGCTCGCCAGTTTTCCTCCGCACTTACCGTTGTATGCATAGAAAGGAATAGGATGAACGGACAGGGTCAAATAAAACAATTATTATTTCACAAATTACAACTTTGAATGCCCTTTACATTACTTACCTTTTTAAAGATGATGGAAACGTTCTCTTTGTGCTCGAAGACAGACTGTGTAGCGTCTTAACAGATTATTAAAAATATGTTTGCAATTCTTCTTGGGATTAGACTTAAGACTTTGTCTTTCAAAGTGCCCCACAAATAAAAATCGCGCACCTATTTCATCAACCTTTTCCTCTGTTAAAGCGTAACATTTTCGATTTTTTTTTTTTTTTCCGGTCTAACCTGATCCCGCGCTTCTAAATTTCTTGACTATTCTCCGAGCCGTACTTTTGTCAGGGGGATGGATATCAGAAAAATTTGCCCGAAATGCTCTACGACACAGAGACGGAGATTCGTGATTTATAGAGTTGCAGCAAATGAAAACTCTTTGTTTTGTAATATATTGGACCATGACTGCACTAACACACAACAAAAAAACCATCAAAGAACGTTCTCAACTGCTTTCGTTTATCGTATATGTGGCGTGATTCAGAAGGTCACGCCTTAGTGAAGCAACAGCGGGAACTGCAATCTCGGGAGGTGAGTGGCGAATGTCTTGAGACCCAAGTGCCGAAAAGAGCGTGGCCGCTTAAACTGATGGCACTATATTTACAAGAATGGACCGACTCCATTATTAATCCCCATACGCTTGCTGTGAATACAATCATTGTTTTAAAAACCTTTATTTTTATATTAGTAATTAGTATCAGTGATGCTTTAGTTCATAGTTACTAGGCAACTAAACCTATACTTTATATTCTAACAATACACGCTATCTAAACATCAAATACAGGTTCAACAAAACTAAAATACACTTTAATGATACCTATTTCGTATAGAGAAATATAGTTGCATCCTGGACCGCTTTTAAAAATTTCCCTAATGAACAGTGAAAGTCTCCTTCGCTCATTTTTATTTTAAATTCACTTATGAAGCTAACATCCAAAATTGCAGAATATAACAACGTTGATTTATCGAGTATTTTTCTTTGTTTTCCAAAGCCTACATTACTCTTTCTATAAACATCGTTTCGCAGTAAATAAATGCCATTAAATATACTATATATATATATATATATATATATATATATATATATATTAAAATACTCTGTATGTAGACAACATGATCCAAAATTAGGCTTAGTAGCCAGTCCTCTAAATAGTTATTAGTTTCTGCCTATCAAATGAAATTGCTGGCCTCCTATGGATACACATTTGCAGTCCACCTTCCTTAGCAAATCATCTTAGCACAGTTAGGATAGGAAAACAAAGCACAGTAGATATAGCTTCATAAGGATATGTTTCTGCCAATGCAGCTCTCCGAAACGGTGAGTTTTAACACTAAAGTGGCTTCGTTAAGACGAGTCTTTTTAATCCGGACGAGCGCCTCGGGCTGCGCTGTCTATTTCTACCACTACCTATTTTTTGATCTTAAAAGGATGGTGTCCAGATCTAAATGCAGACTAAAACTGCATAAGTTTGTTATCCTCTTCAGGACCTTTTTGACGTTTCTCGCAGGAGTTTAAATAAAACTGGCTAAAAGAAAAAAAGGAATGTCTCACGGAGTGACGCTTTACTCTGCAAGTTGATCTGTCAAGGAGTAGAATAAGACACTCGTTTCCATGAATTTGAATTGCTTCAGAAATCTTCTCCTGCCCCCTTTGGATTACTGTGAGGCTCTTTTCACTAATTGGAAGAATGGCATAATAGTTCCTTGCAGTTCCTCAGCTTCTTGTTTCACCTTGGTATTCATGCCTCATTAATTATAGATTTTCTTATCCTCTCATGTTTTGTGCATCGCAGGGCTGTACGTCCAGACCTGCCAGTTGATAATAAGAATATTTTTTATATTGACCAAAACATCTGTTAACTTCCAATTGTTCATTTTCTGCAATATTCGCCCGTATATATTGGTAACTCAGGTTAAGGAAATTGAAGGCGCTAATGTTCTGGGGATTTACAAACGCATAGAAAGTATTCATCTGCGCTTCAAAAACTAAATTAATGAGAGAAAGTTATCACTTTTTAATATGCACAACGAACAAAGTGTTTTGATATTTTTTCCAGATTTTAATTTTATCAGTTTTGTGCCTTTTATAAAGAACCTCTTCATTTTCTATTACCTATTATTCCACCCAAATTTTTTACATTGTGCTTTCACCGAAAATATATATTTCGTGGATCTCTGGACCCAAAAAAGACCATTTTTATTTTCTCTACCAGCACATACACTATACAGAGTGTCAGAAAGGGTATCCTATTATACACAAAAATTCTATACGAGATTTTACCAGAAATTCATGTTTTGAGGTCCCCCATATACACTTCTAGTAATAAGGTATTTTAGAAATGGATGGATATTAAAGTACAGCATTTTCCAATGCGATGCGAATATTTTCAAGAAACTCCTCCACTCTAAACTATCCATGTATGCAATATTTTTAAAAAATTCTGTTTTTTTTCTCAAAAATGGCTAACAATTTTGATTAAAATATCGTAGGTGTAAAATATTGTTATGCTAAATGAAGTGTATATCTTGAATTGTCTGAGAATATCTTTTGTAGTCCTGTTAATTCTAAATGTTTGCATAACTGGTAAACCAAGAGATACAGAAAATCTTATTTTGCAAAAGATGTAAATCCCGTTAAACTACACAATTTATGTTAAATCAATTTTATTTGTTTTTGTGGTGTTGACCGTTTCAGAGATATTCCTAATTACTGATTTCAGTTTTAAAACAGGTAAACAATTTTCAACTTGAAAATTGTTATTCATTTTTCTTTCTACTGGTCAAGAAAAGAGAACGGAATGTCAGTGAATTACATAGCAACCAGCTTTTGAAAGATTTGTGTATCGTTTTAGCCTAGAGTAGATATTCCCTTATTCTTGCCTATCTACAAGGAAGTGTGTAAAGTATTTCCGGAAATACTTAAAGTAAGATGGTGCAATTCCAATCAACATTAGATTTAGCGCCATTTTTAGTTTCGTAGTGTTGGTAGCACTTACCTTAATACATCTGTCTTACCTTCCACGAATACATCTGTTTATGATACATGTTTAAACTTTTTCTTGTTATGAGGTAATTAAGTTACTTAATTTTATGCACTCTTATAAAATTGCCTGGTTTCCTTGTGTTTGCAAATGCTATATTAATGAGGTTAGAGATTTACATTTCGTTCTCTACATCTGTAGAGAAAGAGTATATGACATTGGTTTTTCCTTTTCCGCGGAAGTAAGCAAATATTTGCAAACTTTGGAAGAAATGTTAAAGGAATGTGATTTGTTTGATAAGCGAATATGCATATAGCATATCTTCAAAATGTCACTGAAGACCACGGCAAGTCCATAACACCACCATCCAATAAAATACCTCCGCAGAATGATGTCAAGGCCATTTTGCCAACTCCTGAGCAAAAAGTGTGTCGAAAAAGGAAAAAACATAAATTCGACTAACTTCAGATTGAAACCTGGAAAACGTCTGCTGTAAAATGTCTTTTCAACAGGGAACAAAGAAATAAACAGATTGCCTCCGTGGTCAAGTAGTCAGCGAGGTCCCGGGTTCGATTCCCGACTGGAGCGGGGAATTTTTCTCTGACCAGAATTATTCCCTATCCCCCATAGAGTCTAGAAGTATGAATGTGAGAGTAAATGTGTGTGTGTTTAGTAATATAAAGTTTATTAACCTGCAGTTTCACAAGTCAAAGCCCCCGATATGACAATTGATGTTAAAGGGGGCTATACAAATGAAACAATTAAAGAAATAAACAAAAGCAATAAGAACAACAAACAGCAATACAAATCTTTGAGTAATGATGAGAGAAGTATTAAAAGCATCAAATCACCAGTAAACAACGAAGAAGATTGTGGAATTGTTTCTGGAATTATTTCAGTGCGAAATCAGTGGGGAAAAGTGCCTGGGTTTGTTGCAAAACAATTTATGTTTGGTAAAGTTCAGAAAAAGTTATTTTTATGTGGAAGATATCAGTAATCACAATTGTACCTGACGTGGTACTTTTTCGATCAATTTTGGCAAATGTGTAATACTTAAACTACATATTCATTAAACTTTAAACAAGTACCATGGTAGAAATTATTTCTTTCCTGAATATCTTTCCGGTCAAAATAGGATTTTTTTTTTTTTGAAATGATAGAAATTGTATCACCATATCCTATGTCGATATTCGTAAAGTAGATAGAAAACAAAGTTTTGTAAGAATATTTGGTTGCAGAAAAGATAGAGTAAGTCATCTGAATGTAACATATCAAACTTAAATAAAAACGTCCGTGTGTGTGTGTGTGTTTTTTTTTTGGGGGGGGGGGGCTTTGTGAACAGCATAACTAAAAAAGGAAAAGTTTGTTAATACCAGCTCTTCAAAGAATGCAGCAAAAATATTTTCAAAAAAAGCCTCTCCACTCCAAAGTACCCTTTACATGGAACATTCATCGATAATTTTATAAAAGTTAAAAATTTTAGTAAAGTATTAAAGTACCTTATGTTAAATATTTCATAACAAATTGAATTTTATGGTAGCAGCCTTGTTCTTCAATCTAATTGACTTTTGTATAACTGTATACCGTAAGAAACAGCCAAAAGCATTGTGTACTAAAAACGTAAATCTCGCTAAAGCACACAATTTGCCATTTATTTTTTTGTGCAGCTAACAAATTCCGAGATAGTCCATGTTATTGGTTTAAATTTTCCAATACTGGGACTTGTCTCAAAGGGGAATTTTTTTTTTTTAGCTGGTAACCAAAGAGAACAGAATTTCAATGCGTCACGTAGTGAACCGTTCTTAAAAGATTTGATTGTCGCTTTAGCCTAATGTATCTCTCAATTAGCAGAAGTGCATAAAGTAATAAAATTATGTAAGAATAGTTTGTTGCAAGAGAGACAGAGAAAGTCGTGAGAATGTAACACAGATTTTTTTTTTTTTTCCAACTTTTACACGTGGTGTTTATAAAATCGTTTTTATACATTTAAAAAAACAATTTGATATAACAGTTGTAATACCAGCGGCTAATTGCTCAAGCTGACGGCTGACTATATATATGAAGTCTTAAAAATCGAAGAATTAATGACAAAGTGGAGTAAAAAGTGTTCCTGGCAGGCATTTTCCCTTCGTGTATAAAAACCATTGTACCCTACATTTTAGGTGATAAAATGCGTATTTCATAAGTACTTCTTTGAAGTTTCAACTATATGATAACCTGATACTTTTTCAGTCCTTTAAAAGAGAAGGAACAGTATTTCTGGAGTTATCTTAAGTTAGCGAAAATCTCTAACAATTATGCGTCATGTGAATCATGAATTCAAGAGCTACCGCTTCAGTACACGTATAATTTGCGTATATTCTTAACCCTGTGACGAATTGCCATATAACGGGAGTCTGTGTTGAAGAAATTTGTGTACAGTAACCCCAAGTAACTCAAGTGGAGTAAGAAACATTTTATATGTTTTACCTAGGCTGTACTCGGCCAAAATAAATTCCAATATCTAATTCTTCTTAGATATTGACTTTTACAGTTGCAATGATGTTCGATAAATCGGATTCAGTGACAGTAAGCTGGTCTTGGTGATAGTTTTTTCTGGACTCCCCTTAACATTGGCAGTGTTGGCAGATGTAGACTTACAGGTGGATGACTTTGGTTGTGGTAAATACAATCCTTCTTGCGAAGGGCAGCGTTGCTGGTAATTCCTTACGAAGCTGCACAGTTTCATCAGTTTTGTTCCAACGTTTTTAGTACTTTTTCTATACGCACTATGTACATAGTGTATAGAGAAGGTATTGCACTCCACCCAAAAATTCGATACCGAGATTTCACCGGAAATATATGTTTTAGGGTCCCCTGTATCTAAAAAAAAAGCATTTTCGGAAAAAGGTCCGTGTGTTGCTGTTTGTGTCTGTGTGCGAGTGTAACTCAAAAACGAAACTCTGTAAAATACCAAACTTGGTATTTAAGTTTAGTATCTTCCACACGACACGAAGATATTGAGAAAAATTCCCCCACCACCAACTACCCTTTGCATGGAACTTTTTTCGAAAATTGTTATTTTCTCAAAATGGCTCTAACGATTTTGATTAAAATTTCGTATATTAAAGATATTTACCTGGCAAATAAAATGTATATCTTGAATTTTCTGGAAATAGCCTCTGAAGAGTACTTTATGCTGGATGAATTTTACGGAATTTTGAATAACTGTTAAACCGTAAGAGATGGACAAAAACTTAATATACAGAAAATATCGAGCACGTTTAAACACACAATTTATGTTATATACATTTTTTTCGTGGAGGTGATCTTTTTTGGTATATTCCTTGTTTTTGGTTTCAGCTTTGAAAAACATATTTTCTCATACAGGAATTTGTCAACTCCTGTCCACACAAAGGAACTTCAGTGACATAGCAACCAGCTTTTGACTATCACTTTTAACATTTGGTACTCCCTTATTTCGCTTCTACTTACAAGGAAGCAAGTAAAAGGACTATTTCTGCTAATTTTTTCTCGACTAACATGAAGTAAATAGAAGCATAAGCTTTTTAACAATAATTTGTTGCAGAGATCTAGAGAAAGTCATGTGAATGGATTTTTTCAATTAGAATGACATCACCGATGCAGAGTCGTTTCTGCTGACAACACAGTATTGTAATCTGTCGCCATCTTAGATTGCCTTTTACGGAGCGAATTTTACAGACGTTCTGTGCCAAAGCTGAGTAATCAGTGTACTCTCCGTATCAGGACGTATGTCAAGGAATCTTCTTACTTTCGTTCAAGGTTTTCTTTGGTAAGAAAATTGTGCAAATAAAAGTTTAGTGAAAAATGTGCCATGCTGTTCAAATATCTGGTTGCCAAAGTGGGGGAGATGAAATGTGTGTATGTGTGTGTGTGTGAGAGAGAGAGAGAGAGAGAGAGAGAGAGAGAGAGAATGTATAGATTTATTGTCAATATTCACATGGATTTCTCTACCCATTCTTCAGCAAACTAATCTTTAATCTTTAAAAAAGTGTATTCTTCCAAGTACTTCATGAGAATCCATATAAACATTTACATGGTTTTATTACATTCTTCCTTATAGATACAAAGATATAATGCACTGCATTAGGCTTAAAACATAATAAAGTATTTTAAAAGCTGGTCGCTATGTGGTGTCTATGAAATTCCGTTATCTTTTTTTGACCAAGAGCATGGAAAACGAACAACTTCCCATTTTAGTAAAGTGTAAGTCTTTTAAAATTAAAATCAACAACAACAAGGTATACCTTGGAAATGGTCACCACAAAAAGAAGTGTTAGACAAAAATTGTATGCCTTAAGGAGATCTTAATTTTTATTTTAAGAATTTTGTCCCTTCTCTTACGGTTTACTAGTTCTACAGAGTCATTCAGAATGAAGAGCACTGCAGAGGCTATTCCCAGGAAATTCAGGATACACGTTTTATTTGTCATGAAAATATCTTAAATATATGGTATTTTAATGGAAATCACTACAATCATGTTTGAGAAAATCGAAGTTTTCGAAATTGTTCCGTGCAAATGTGCGTCTTGGAAGATACTGAACTTAAATATCACTTTGTTATTTACGCGATGTTTCGTATTTAAATTATGCTGTCCATACAGACATACACAAATACTCTCTCTCTCTCTCTCTCTCTCTCAGGCTTGCGTAGGTATTTTTTCCTAGAAATACTTTATTTATTTGGAGGCTTCAAAACTTGTACTTCCAGTGAGATCTCGGTATCGAATTTTTAGGTGAATTACAGTATCTTCTGCACTTGTATGTGGCAGAGAGACTAAACATGTCTGCTAAAATTTCAGTTACAGTCGAGTGTATGGAATCGTTCTCATATAATGAACAGGGTTGTTAGAGAGGTAGTAATCATCTGTCTGTGCTATGTCCTGTCTTTATCTCTTACTTGGTTTTAGCATTCCACTTAATATGTTTCTTATTCCCCATTTCCTTCACTCCTGAGCCTGAAACTGGACTATGTTCATAGGTTAATGTTTGAGTTTCAGCCTTTTGGTATCAAACCAATACGAGACAAACTCATCTAGGGATTGGCATATACTCTCTATGCGAAGCGTAGTATTTGATATTTATTAGTAGAATTGAGGCAGAATAAGAAAAAGAGAAGAGGAACAAGGAGATGAAAAAGTAAGGGATGGTACCCCACCATATATATATATATATATATATATATATATATATATATATATATATATATATATATACACACACACATACATACACAACTATGCTTCCATATTCTGGGAAGAAAATTGGCTAATCTTGGTTAGAGAGAAAAAAAAAAAAAAACAGCCGGGAGTCAAACTTACGACGCTTTACACAGCAGCCAGGGCTTTACCCACTGAGCTACGGGGCCAGCCATTCTTAAAAGCGTTTGTGCAGAGATTCACTGCTTTTGATATTCTTAGGGCTCGGCATATTGCAGAGGTTACAAGGGGAGTCTCGGCTGGGAAAGTTCAGAAACCACTTTCCTATTAAAAGTGATTGTCGAGTAAATATAAGCACTTGTACAAAATCGATTTGCACATTTGTGAATTATTCCCTTTAAAACATCTCCAAGAACCTTTACTTTATTGCTGGTGATAAATCAATGGTGCGTACTTGTTCATAGTATTTTTGAACGACATTCAACTGAATCTGGAGGAAATAAAAACTTTTGTTTTAATACATAACTTAAAAAAGGAAAACCAACAGCATATTGGCACCGTATGAACCTGACTAAACCGAAGTGATGATTCATTGGCAGTTACGGTGCGGAATGCAACAAACCCTCTTATCTGGCGCCGAGCTGATATGGGCACCTAATCAGTTTATTTCAGCGTTGTTTCCCCACTGCGTTCCCTTCTGAGAACGTGGTTTGGTTCACTCTCAATGCTTGGCACTGGAATAAATGCTTTGCGGCACATTTGTCGGCAGTAGTAGCAATTGCTTTCCGTCACTTATCTAAGGGTTACTAAGCGAAGGGGACATAAATTTAATTAAACCTACACTTCAGAAGTCCTGTTTCCAAGTTTTGATGATGTAACCTATGTTCCGTCAAAGGAGTGATGTTTCAGGCAGTAAGCGTCTGACACGTTCTTGAGAAATTGAGAGCTAGAATCTCCTCCTGGTTTTTGTGTTTTAGTAGTATTTTCCACGACACCAAAGTTCCACCCACAGAACAACAGCATGGAATGACACAGGAAGGTGACTCCAATTAAGACATATTTGGCATCACACTACATAAGGTGCAATGTGTCCAAAGAACAAGTCACGCGAATCCACTGGCAAAATCCATCTTCCTAGAAATAAACAGTAGTGCTTTCACTTATTGCCAATCCAAGCAAGGTCATGCACAGCAATCCCCACTTTCGGTCTCTATAAATCGATTTATTCCCACCAACTTCTATGGCTTGAGACAATTGTTACAACAAAAGTGTAGTGTTACACTAATACGAGGGTCATTGGATATGTATTGAGACACGAAAAATTGGCCACCCTAGGGAAAGCGTTCTTGCTTTATCAAAATAGTTGACTCATTGAGCGCCCTCGTTAGGTCTCTTGGGGATTGCAATCCCTCGAACCGCCGCTTCAGGCGATACCGGCTTCCCCGCATGGCTTGCGGGCATCCCCGGTAACGAAGGACACCTCCAACAGCTGCTACGGCTAAGGTCCTTACAATCCTTCAAGAGTTGCTTGGATTCAAAATTAAAACCTCAAAATAAACATTTTGATAAACACACACCAGCGGTGCACAAGGGCCGTTGCATCATGATAGGCAACCGTCGAGGGGCAACACTAGCCTCCTCCCGTCACTCCACAACCCCAACACTCACCCGCCATCCTGCAAAAACCCGTAATCCTGTCAGAACGTGGTTAAGTTCTCTACGAGAACAGGGACACGTCTGGCACACCTCGGGCTGCCCTCAGACTGACAATTGCTCTGCTCTGGTCTGGTCTGGTCTGGTATGGTAATGCAATGGTAGCCGGCAGACCATTTTTGTGCAATTCATTTTTGCGCACTTTGTGTTTTAAGTCTGGAAAGTGTGAACTTTTATTTCAACTGCAATGGAGATTCAGAGAGCGTTTCCGTGCAATGATTTTGTAGGACTTCAAAAGTGGCTTAAATGAAACACGGTCACTTGAGCGCTTGCGGGTTTTTTTTTTTTTTTGGAGGGGGGGGACTATTCACCATCACGTGCCACTGTATTCCGCTGGTTTGCAGAATTGAAAAGGGGGCGACAATCTCTTAAAGATAAAGAGAAGAGTGGCAGACCAGCAACGTAATGACTAACAAAAACATCACCGCTGTGGAAGCAATGATAAGGGAAAATACATCGAGTCGGCATGGGGGTTAATTTGCCGAGTGTTTCAACCATGCTACATGAGCACCTTCGTGTAAAAAAAAAATATTCAAGATGGGTGCTCCATAATTTAAGTGAATCACAGCGGAGCAATGGTGAGAAGAAATGTGAAAAGAGTTAACTGTGGAGTCTTACCGTGTTTCAGATAGTGTTATGGCTGACGAAGCATGGGTCTATTAGTTTGACCCTGAAACGAAGTGTCAGTCCTCCATTTGGGTGTTCCAACCACCCTGATCGCCTGCGGTGCCATAGCAGTAAAAGAAAATATGAGTGTTCAAAATTAAATTTTAGATTTGAATCGACATAAACAATTAGAATGGAATGGAGAATAAAAGATTACCACCAAAAAAGACGAGAAAAGAAAGATCACATTGATTCAAGGATTTAGACGGGCAATTATAGATTGGGAAATTGAAGATTAGTGGTCCAATAGGCAAGCATAGAGAAAAGTGATAAAGATGTTAAACACTGTGGGTCTTGGGTGCCGGAAAAGTGTTTGTACACTCTGAAATCGAAAATTGTATATTATAATTATAAAATATACGGATGATACATTGACGAAGAGGCGATACAACTGCAAAATACTATATTGAAGTGAAATAACTCATGTTACACAGTTTCAGGTTAATTATTAGGAAGAATGGAACCCCCCCCCCCACACACACACACACACACACACACACACACACACACAGCCCCTGTAGTTGCGGCTGTTGTATCTAAGATCTATAAATGTTTACACTCTGTTATTCCGTGTAGTTGGAATTCTCTCAATACCTCGCGGTTGGATACGAGGTAAACGATGGCAAGTTGAAACCAGCTGTTTTGCAAGGCATCTTCATGCATAGGAAGTAGTTAATTCCCTAAGTCTGTAAGTAGGTACGTTGTAATTTTGAGAACACATGCCTGAGCACCACGTCTATCTCATCAGAAATTAATGTAACCCGGTAAACGACGTGAACCGTGCTCGGAAAACTGTAAGCCAAAAGTGGACCATTTAGACAACAATAAAATCGATAAACACAAAACTGCCACCTGAGTTTGACCACACCCCTTATCGAATTTTGATGTTTATGTTCATCTTTCGCACATCCACAATTTGGGTGTTACAAAAATAAGGTTCTCTCGATGGATTAAACACAGTTTGCAAGTAATCGACCGGACAACTGTGGAAAGACTGTCTCTGTGTTCGAGTGGTCAGCGAGCTGAGTCTCACCCGGATGTCCCGGGTTTGATTCCCAGCTGTGGCGGGGTATTTTTCTTTAACCAGAATTATTCCCTATCCCCCACAGAGTCTGGAAGTATGTATGTGAAAGTGAATATGTGTGTGTGTGTGTGTGTGTTTGAGGAAAGTAAAATGATTTAAGTCTACAGAGAACGAGTTGTTTCAAATGTAAAGCCGATATGACCTTAGATATTAAAGGGGTCTATATAAATGGGGGGAGGGACACAAAAACAAACAAAATTGTGGAAAGGAAAACTGTATCTACCTCTTAATCCAGAGAACCCTAGTTGGAATTGCAGTTGGAGTGAGCTACATGAACGAGGTATTTCGAGAGTTTTCCCTTATGTTGAACAGAAAATATCAGGTCTAGATTTGTTTGAATATAAGATTATCCTTCGATATCATGATTCGTCTAATTCAGAATGAGTAAACTAACGAATGAAATAAAGAACGTGTACATCAAGTGTGTTTGAAAATATTACCAGGGAAGTAATCCAGAATGTCGTCAACTTTAAGAAAGGTCTCGACTTAAATTAGCTCTAATTTTGCAAATATATTTTTAGAAAGCTGTCAGCATGAACTGACCTTAATTTTGCATCAATTTCAACAAAATGTTAAAATTTCTCGGAAGTTCTTGTACATAAAATGTCCTAACATGAATTGTTATTTATGTACATAAGACCTACAGACCAACAAAGATCCACTGATAATTTTATTAAAATACACATAATTTTAAGAAATTCAATGTTATAGTTTTATGCAGTTTTTGGTGCTATACAATTATCTTATTCTTCTTTCCTTTCTTTTTTCAACGAGAATTTTGTTTGACGAATCTAAATCACAACTACCATAATGCTTTTGAATTCATACGATGAGTTAATTATTAAATTAAATTAACGTATAGAAAAGGTACAACGAATGTTGATTGTAAAACCCGCCAAGCGTTTTAGGTAAATTCTAACGACAGTTCTTTATATGGTTATGGTGGTAAAATTAGTTTGTCTTTAACTGGAATGGTTCCCTATCCTTCAGAAACTTTGAAATTATGATTCTGCATGTGATGTGTGTTTAAAAGAAAACCAAACGTAACAACAGGCCCAATGATTAGTACAGTGAATATCATTATCGTTGAGCAGCTGTTCGAAAAGCGCGGATATGACCTTAGATGTAAAAGGTGGCATTAATTGAAACATTTAGATAAATCTGTAACGTTACAAACTATGATAATGACGGTGCTTATACTTCACACAATGAATTAAACGTCAAAAGGTCTAAAATACCTTAAACGGATTTAATAACTATAAAAAATCTGATATATTCCATTCACATGACTTTCTCTACATCTGCAACAAATTATTGTTAAAGAGCTTATGCTTCTTTTTACTTCATGCTAATCGAGAAAAGAATAGCAGAGATAGTTTTATTACTTGCTTCCTTGTAAGTAGAAGAGAAATAAGGGAGTACAATAGGTTAAAGTGATAGTCAAAAGCTGGTTGCTATATGCCTAAAGTTCCTTTGTTTCTATGGACAGGAAAAGTATACGTTTTTTTAAGCTGAAAACAATAACAAGGAATATCTCAAAAGCGACCCACTCCACGGAAATAAAAAAAAAATGCATATAACAAACTGTGTGTTTTAACGAGTTCTACATTTTCTGTTAGGTAAAGTTTTATCCATCTCTTACGGTTTAGTTATACAAAGTTCCATAAAATTCATCCAGAATAAAGTAGTCTCCAGAGGCTATTCCCAGAAAATTCAAGATATACATTTTATTTTTCAGGTAAATATCTTTAATATACAATAATTTAATCAAAATTGTTAGACATTTTTGAAAAAATTAAAATGTTCGACTATTTTTCCCTGTAAAGGGTAGTTGAGGTGGGGGGATTTTCTTGAAAATCTTCGCGTCGCATCCTTGAAAGATTCTGAACTTAAATACCAAGTTTGGTATTTAACGAACTTTTCGCTTTCAGCTATGCTGTCCACACACACACGAACGCAAATACACAAACGGACTTTTTCAAAAATGCTTCTTTTTTTTATTCAGGGGGACCAAAAACCTGTATTTCCGGTGAAATCTCGATATCTATTTTTGGGTGGAATACAATACTTCCTCTATACACTAAGCACATAGCACTGTAGAGAAAGTAAAAATATATCGTGTATCCTATGATAATTGGAAAACATATACTCGAAAAATACATATTAGACATAAAAGCCAGAAGAATTAAAACGCTAGGATTAAGAAAAAGAGCGCATTGCAGCCAGTTTGTGAGGTAAATAATTGAATGGTAAAATCCGATTTATTTATTTCAATATTCTTTATTCAGCCTTTTAAAGCCAATCACCACTTTAAGGAGTTTTAAATAACAGTTTAGTTACACTTGCAACTTTAAAAACCGACGAAAAAGACTATTCTTAAAGAGCTCAGCTAATCTGACATTCGCTGACCTATCTCACGGTGAGCAGGCTAGAGGTCAGAGGTCAACAAGTTTGCAGGGACGCTATGAAAGGATGCAGTACTACTGCGACGCTAAAATGTAGTATCTAATCACTAATCATGGAGAAACGGTGCGTGAACAATACTTCAGAGTGAGTAAATAAATCCCACATTTTGCTCTCCCTCTTATTTCTAATAAGGAATAGATATTTGGTATTCACTTGAATCTGCCAGCATATTCAAGGTTTTCACGGGTGTTTCGGTAACCCATAAGTAGCAAACCATGGCTTATTTTCTTGTGTTTGTTTTAATAAGATTACCTTCTGGATGTACATTCAAATTTTCTATTAGCTCCCGCAAGGCTCTGTAGTTTGCCTTCAGCCACCAGCTGCATAATATATCCTGTGGCTCGGTCCTAATAATGCATAGAGGTCCACTTTAAAAATTCATCGTAGCTCTGAGGTTCGATGAAATGCTAGATCTGGTGTTGAAAGTGCAAAGATTGTGCTGGATTACTGGCACAGTTGTATGTACAGGCCGCTATGTGCACGTGAAATATTTTCTAACAAAGAAGCATTAGTGAAGCTTGCATTTCAACTTAGAAGGGCTAATCGAGATTTACTGACAGTTTTATAATATGCTTGCTCAATATAATTATAGAATAGCATTAATTTTAACCTGTAAACATATACATTATAAATAAAGTGAAATACCCCAGGTTATAACATTTGGAATTTTAAATGTTGTATAATAATATTCCTCCAACATAGTTTTATACAATCTAAGATTACATTTTGTTTAATGCAGAAACTATGAAAAGACTTTAATTAGTTAATAGTTTTTATAATTTGATATATTTTTACGTACTATGTACAAGGTGTTTAGAGAAGGTATTGTATTGCACCCAAAAATTCGATACCGAGATTTCACCGGAAATGCATGTTTTGAGACCACCTGGATAAAAAAAAAGCATTTTTAGAAAAATATCCACGTGTGTGTGTGTGTGTGTGTGTGTGCAGCATAGCTGAAAAACGAAGAGACCGTTTAAATATCAAACTTGGTATTTAAGTTTAGTAGCCTCCAAGGATGCGGCACGAAGATTTTCAAGAAAATCCCCCACCCCCATCTACCCTTCACATGGAAAAGTTTTCGAAAATTCTGATTTTCTAAAATATGGACCTAACGATTTTGATTAAAATATCATATATGAAAGATACATACATCTGACAAATAATATGTATATCTTGAATTTTCTGGGAATAGCCTCTGAAGACTACTTTATTCTGGATGGATTTTACGGAATTTTGTGTAAATAGTGAACAGTAAGAGATAGACAAAAACTTACCACACAAAATATGTAGAGCACATTAAAACACACAATTTATGTTATATACTTTTTTTTTCGTGGAGTTGATCGTTTTTTTAGATATTCCTTGTTTTGTTTTTTTCAGCCTTAAAAAACTTAATTTTCTCATACAGGAATTTGTCAACTCCTGTCCATACAATCAAAGGAACTTCAGTCACATAGGAACCATCTTTTGCTATCACTTTAACCTATGTTACTCCCTTTTTTCGCTTCTACTTACACGGAAGCAAGTAATAAGACTATTTCTGTTAATTGTTTCTAACTTAGCATGAAGTAAATAGAAGCATACACTTTTTAACAAAAATTTGTTGTAGAGATGTAGAGAAAGTCGTGTGGATGGATTACATCCGATTTTTGTAATTTAATAAACTCACATTTCTGGCATCAATCAGTATTACTTTTTTTAAACTGTAAATGAGCACCTACCCTGAACGTGCTCTCATTGAAGGGGGAAACTATACTTGATGTATAGCAAATACTCTTTAGATCTCTTCACTTACCTTCAAAGAACGGATATTAAAATTGTGAAATAAAATTAACAAAAACATTACGTAAAGGAAAGCGTATTAAAATCCAAAAACATAGGAAAACAAGATTACAAAAATAAATCTTCATCATACTAAACGAGATAAACATTAACAGAATTGGTCTTACTGCTTCTTATAACCGGAAGGGAAATAAGGAAATACACCAGGCTAAAGCGATAGCCAATCTTTTAAAAGCCGGTCGATATGTGAACAGTTGAATTTGGGTTCGCTTTGCATTTTCAGAAAGATAATAGAGAAATGAAATGAAAGGAGACCCCGTTTGAGAAGATGCATAGTTTGAAATTGAAACCAATAACGAGGAATATCTCGGAAACGGTCAACTCTGCAACAAAAATGTATATAACATAAATTGTGTGTTTTAACGAGATCGATATTTTAGAGTAAGTTTAGAGCTTCAGATGCTATTTTCATACACTTGTTGTACGTTCATTGAAACAGTGCGTTTGATGATATCAGTTACCATAAGAGTAAAATTGAAAGGTGTTGAAGATATTTTCCAAGAACATGTTAAAAATGTGATTTCTTTTTTTTTCTCTAAACTTTTCGAAAACTGTATTACATACGCTGAAAGTGTTCTCATTGAAAGAGACAAACTATATTAAACAATACATATTATGTTATACATCCACAGAATAGATTATAAACGTTCATGGTCTAGCACTTGAATATGTTTTCATTTTACATCAAACTGGAAGGCTTTTGTTTTTAGTTTCTCTACAAGTACTATGTACATAGTGTATAGAGAAGGTATTGTATTGCACCCAAAAATTCGATACCGAGATTTCACCGGAAATACATATTTTGGGATACCCTGAATCCAAAAAAAAAAAAAACAGTTTTAGAAAAATGCCTGTGTGTGTGTGTGTGTGTGTGTGTGTCTGTGTGCAGCATAGCTCAAACACGAAACGTCTGTTAAATACCAAACTTTGTATTTAAATTTAGTATTTCTCAATGATGCAACGCGAAGATTTTCAAGGACCCCTCCCCATCCCAATTACCCTTACATGAAACATGTTTAACATTGTGGTTTTCTCAAAATTGTCTAAAATGATTAAAATCTCTTATATTTAAGATATTTACATGACAAAGTGTATATCTTGAATTTTCTGGGAATAGCCTCTGAAGACCTCTTTATTCTGGATGTATTTATCTGAATTTTGCACAATTGGTAAACCGTTAGAGATAGACAAAAACTTACTGCACAGAAATGTAGATCTCTGTAAAACACACAGTTTATTTCATATACATGTTTTTTTCCAGGAGTTGACCATTTTCGAGATATTTCTTGGTTTTAGTTTTAAAATAATAAACTTTTCTCATACGGGAACTTGTCCACTCTCGGCCACGCAAGCAAACGGATTTCAATTCCATAGCAACTACATTTTAAAACATTTGACTATCACTTTAGCTTAGTGTACTTCCCTTATTTCCCTTCTACTTACAAGGGAGCAAGTAATAAGACCATTTTCTGCTTATGTTTATCTTGATTTGCATGAACTAGATAGAAGAATAGTTTTCTAACAATAATTTGTTACTTGTGTGTCATGTGAATGGAATACATACGATTTTTTCATCTTGCCCTGGACAGTTATTGCATTGAATAATGAAAACTGAAGGAGCCACCGCCATGATTACTAACGTCAAGAACTCTTCTCGGGAACGAAATTAGTTATCCCATTTTGATAGTTTTGAAACATACCGACATATTCTTTTCGGCTGCGGATGAGCGGAGATGTTTTTTAGCACCTTGGTTTTCAAGGTTAGTGCAAAGAGCGGAAATGCTTTAGTTAGTACGAAAGCGAGAGTTCCGAAGCACGACACACTTTTGACCAGTTCAATGAAGCATTCCCTTAGTTCTGCGGTTTTACTGCCCCTCTTAGCCAAGTGGAGTCTTGAGTCCTTTTAAAGCAATGGTCATAGGCATGATTCTTTGTTGACAGCTGTAAAATTTTGCGTTTAGAATTTTAAATTGTGGTGCTTTTTGTTGAAATAACATGACTAAAATGAAAATTCACAGGTAACTAATGTAACATTAATGTCAAACTTCCTTATTTCCAAATATATCAGACATCACCAAACTGCAGCATACAACTATTTGCAACATTTTCGTTTTTTATAGTTGTCCTATCCTGTTACATACTGTTGTATGTAGAGAAAAAACCCTTACTGTTAGCATCTGCTATCTCTAGCCAAAGACATTGAACGAGCCCTTCACATAAAACATTTTTGTCCATCTCCTACCTTTATCAGTTACACAAAAGTTATCAAGAATGAAGAGGCTTAAAGGGTAGTTCGGGATGGGGTGATTTTTCTCAAAATCTTCGTGTAGATCTCTGGAAGATACTAAACTTAAATATCAAGTTGGGTATTTTACCCACTTTTCGTTTTTGATTTTTCGTGTTCACACACACACACACACACACACACACACACACACACACACACACACACCTTTTTGTGAGAATGTTTTTTTTTATACAGGGGACCCTAAAACATATATTTCCGGTGAATTCTTGGTATCGAATTTTTGGGTGGAATGCAATACCTTCTCTGTACACTATGTACACAGTACATGTAGAGAAAGTAAAAATGCTTTGTGTGTGTGTGTGGATGTGGATACAGCGGACCCGAAAACATGTATTTCCGGTGAAATATCATTATCGATTTTTGGGTGAAGTGCAATACCTTCTCTGCTTATGTACTATGCAGAGAGAGTTTAAAAAAACTGGCTTTTTCGTTAAAATACGGTTTAATTCATGAATTTTTCTGTAGTATTAGCCTTTCTCGAGATATCCGTCATTGGTTGGAATTTTCATGTTTCATCATCTACTTAAAGCACTGTTGCCATTCCATTGTTTCTCGCAATTTAAATTACATGTTTACTCTCTCTATGTACATAGTGTATTGTATTGCACCCAAAAATTCGATACCGAGATTTCACCGTGAGAGCCCCTGAATCCAAAAAAAGCACTTCTAGAAAAATGTCCGTGTGTCTGACTGTCTGTGTGGGGGGGGGGGCAGCATAGCTAAGAAATGAAAAGACCGTTAAAAACCACACTTGGTATTTAAGTTTGCTATCTTCCAATGATGCGACACGAAGATTTTGAAGAAAATCCCCCCACCCCAAACTACCCTTTACATGGAAAAATTTTCGAAAAGTTTGATTTTCTTAAAAATGGCTCTAACGATTTTGATTAAAATCTCGTATATTTAAGATATTTACCTGACAAATAAAATGTATATCTTGAATTTTCTGGGAATAGCCTCTGAAGACTACTTTGTTCTGGATGAATTTTACGAATTTTTGCATAACTGCTAAACCGTAAGAGATGGGCAAAAACTTACCACACAGAAAATGTAGAGCACATTAAAATACACAATTTATGTTATATACATTTTTTTCTTGGAGTTGGTCGTTTTTAAGACATTCCTTGTTTTTAGTTTCAGCTTTGAAAAACGTACTTTTCTCATCAGGAATTTGTCAACTCCTGTCCATCCAAAGGAACTTCAGTCACATAGCAACCACCTTTTGACTACGACTTTAACCTATGGTACTCCCTTATTTCGCTTCTACTTACAAGGACGCAAGTAATAAGACTGTTTTTGCAAATGTTTTCTCAATTAGCATGAAGTAAATAGAAGCCTAAGCTTTTTAACAATAATTTGTTGTAGGGATGTAGAGAAAGTCATGTGAATGGAACACATAAGATTTTTTTATTTGTTAATGACGCAGTCAATTGACAGGCTTATACCAGCGCCTCCAGCGTGTCATGATTTCGTCCCGCAGGAGTTCTTTGCATGTCAGTAAATCTACTGACAGGGGGCTGTCGCTTTCAAGGAGAGTTAAAAACCGTCGATATTTATGGCGTTTGGGTTTTTACTCTCTCTATCCCGCATGTACAATACATAAAATGGATAGAGAAGATATTGTATTCTACCCAAAATTTCGATGGGTTGATTTCACCGGAAATGTATGTTTTGGGGTACCCTGAGTCCGAAAAAAAAGATTTTTTAGAAAAAGGTCCGCGCGTGTGCGTCTGTGGACAGCATAGCTCAATAACGAAAGGACCGTTAAATACCGAACTTGGTATTAGGTTTAGTATCTTCCAAGGATGCGACAAGAAGATTGTCAAGAAAATATCCCCGCCACAAACTACCCTTTACATGGAAAATTTTTCAAACTTTTTTGACTTTCTCAAAAATGGTTGACGATTTTGATTAAAATCCCGTATATTAAAGCTATTTACATCCCAAATAAAATGTATATCTTGAAATTTCTGGGAATAGCCTCTGAAGACCTCTTTATTCTGGATGAATTTTGCTTAACTGCTAAACCGTAAGAAATAGACAAAATACACAAAAATTTAGATCTCATTAAAACACACAATTTATGTCCTTTACATTTTTGTTGTGGAGGGTAAGCGTTTCCGAGACATTCCTACTTGGTTTAAACTGTGCAGTAATACTTTTCTCAGAGAGGAAGTGTCCGGTTTTCTTTTGATCTACTCCTGGCCAAGCAAAGAAGCGATTTGCAATGATAATCGCATAATGATGGTTTTTAAAACATTTAACTATCAGTTTAGCCTAATGCATTCCCTTAGTTCCCTTCTACTTATAAGGAACTAAGTAATAACATTCTTCTAATGTTTATCTCGATTTGCATTTTGTAGAAAGAAGAATGATCTGTTGTAGGAAGTTTGTAGAGCAGCTAGAGAAAGTCATATAAGTGTAACACATCAGATTTTTCTCACTTAGTACCAGAAAGAGAATGAAATATCAGTGCCAGTGAGTATCCATTCAATATTCTGAATCCCCCACCTTCTAAGTAATAATTACACTAAACGTTCATCTCGATTAACTTGCAGTAAATAGAAAAAAAATTATGTGATATGTTCCATTCATGTGGATTTATTTACATCTTGCTAATCGAGATAAACATTATAGGAATTGCCTTATTACTTGCTTCCTTGTAAGCAGAAGTGAAATAATGCTTTACACTAACTACGATCTTTTAAACATTATGGCATTGTGAAAATATTGAAATGGCCAGGAATAAAACAAACGAAATACGGGGTAGCGTGTAATGTATCTACCAATTTCGATTGAGAAATAGAACTACTAAATAAAAGTGAAACTACATTATTTCTGAAAAAGTGAAACAATATTCATTAGGATTTATAAATATTACACTTACATCAATGCTACTTGAATAAGACGTCAGCTTAGTGGCCCCCATCTGCATTCTTGAAGACTGCGCGAAAATCACTTCGCGCCATCTCCTGTGGAATAGCATTGATTTCCTGGCTGATGGCATCTTTCAACCCCTAATGGTTTATTTCAATTATCCCCACAGAAATTATTCCGAACTGTTAAATCTGGAGATTGGGACGGCCAAGTTAAATCTCCAGTCGATTGGGGAGCACTCTTTGGTGCAGTATGTGGCATAGCACCATGCTGCTAAAACTAAATGTTGTTCAACTGTCGATCCTGAAGTTCGTGCATTACAAAATTTTCAAATTTCAACATGGCGGTCGGAATTTACAGTTAGCGCGTGATCAGCACAATCCTCGAAAAAATATGGACCAATAATCCCACACATTCCAATTGTACACCACACCGCTTCATCAGTGCCAGAGCTGTAACACAGCTGCTATCCTTGTCTGTATGATCCAACATCCATAGCGTACCAATTGCGAACATTGTGGCCGTATAATCATATCTGATTCATGCGCACGAGTTGAACAGGAATACCAAGCGAAATTGGTAAATACATTACGCGCCACCCTGCTTGAAACGAAAGATGACTTCCCATTTGAGAAATTACATAAAGTGTGTGTTTTAACGAGATCTGTATCTTGTTCAGCACGATTACGGTTTACAGTTAATCAAATCTCATCCAGAACAAAGGGTTCAGAGGATATTTCCAGAAAGTTCAAGATATACATTTCGTTTGTCATAAAAATATCTTAAACATATGGTAGTTGGGGGCTGAGGGATTTTTTTGTTAATGTAAAACTTGGTGATTTACGTGATCACATATCGTTGGAGATACTGAACTTAGATACCATGTTTGGTATTTGAGGTAGGTACTTGTTTTTGAGCTATACTGCTCCCCCCCCCCAAACACACACGAACACTTTCCGTAAAAGGTTGTGTTATTCAGGGTCTATCAAAACATGTATTTTCGGTGAAGTCTAGGTATCGAATGTTTGGGTGGAATACAATACCAAAAAAATCTGATGTGTTACACTCACATGACTTTCTCTAGCTGTTCTACAAACATCATAAGATTTTTCTTCTTCTTTCTGCACCTTTCTAATCGTGGTACTCATTAGCACAATGTTCTTATTTAGTTCCGTATAAGTAGGAAGAAAATAAGGGAATACACTAGGCTAAACCGATAGTCAAATGTTTCAAAAGCTGTCGTTATGCGATTGGCATTACAAATAGCTTCTTTTCTTGGCCAGGAGTAGAACAAAAGAAAACCGTACACTCCCGTCTGAGAAAAGTATAGGTACTTCACAAATGAAACTAATAACAATGAATACCTCGAAAATGGTAAGCTCCACGAAAAAAAGGTATATGACATAACTTGTGTATTTTAACAATACCTAAATTTTTTGTATCGCAAGTTTTTGTCTATTTCTTACGGTTTACTAGTTATGCCAAATTAAGCAAAATTCAGCCAGAATAAACAGGTCTTCAGAAGCTATTCCCAGAAAATTCAAAATATACATTTTATTTGTTAGGTAAATATCTTTAATATATGATATTTTAATCAAAATCGTTAGAGCCATTTTTAAGAAAATCAAAATTTTCGAAAAAAGTTCCATGTAAAGGGTAGTTTGGGGTGGGGGATTTTTCTCAAAACCTTCGTGTCGCATCCCTGGAAGATACTAAACTTAAATACCAAGTTTGGTATTTTAGCTACTTTTCGTTTTTGAGTTATCGTGTTCAGACACGCGGACACACACACGGACCTTTTTCTGAAAATGCTTTTTTTGGATACAGGCGACTCTAAAACATGTATTTCCGGTGAAATCTCGGTATCGAATTTTTGGGTGGAATACAATACTTCTCTATCCCTGTGTACATTGTACATATGGGGCTAGAGAAAGTAATATGCTCCCGTAGGAATAGTCTGAAAAAATATATATAAATATGAAATATAATGGATATAGAAAGTCATGTGAATGTAACTTATCCAGGTTGTAAATAATTTTTTTTTTTGCAAAACAAGTGTCAAAGAAAAGGGTTCTAAGCTGTCGCCCTCGTGAAAAGATAATGTAGCAGTTATCCAGACATAAGCCAAAGCGTTTGTAATTCCTGAAGAGAATTATGGCGCATTGTCTCCCTTTAAAAAAACTGCACGTTTGTGTAGGTGTGTGTATGTGTGTGTTGGGAGCCCTCGACGCCGTGGCAATCAATAAACGATTGAGATAATGGTTAATTAAGTAGACAATGGAGCATCGTTGGATGCCATTATCGTCGTTCTGCACTCGTTTTTCTTTTTTATCCTTACTGGCATAACGGTTTGTGCTTAATTCAGCAGTGGTGTCCTTGTCGGCGGTTTAAAAACGCTAGAGAGTAGAATATCTGGGCCATTGGAGACAGTTTTCTCCGTCTAAACTTTTTACCACAACTTTCTTTTTGAGTTTTCCTCTTTAATTAAAATATCTCTTGAAGAGAAGCAGCTTTAATTTCAATTCCTGGAAGCACTCCGTTGGTATTGATTAATTTTATTAGCGGTAAGTGATCTTAAAACCATACGAATGTCTACTTTTACTTTAAAGCATTTAATTTGTTTCATATTTTAGTAATACATCCAACAACTGGCGTAACCGTCATTGAAATCTTCCTGAATGACAATTACAGTTGTTAATTATGTTATACAGCCTAGAGCTGGAAGATTAAATCGGATTTAAAAAGTTAAATGCCGTTGCTAGGATTCGAATCACGGATCCAAGGCTTTCAATGTGCACGCACTACTGCTAATCTTTCGTGGCGGGATCCCCAAGCAAGCATTAAACTAAGCTTATTTGATACAAGCCAGTAAACCCTGAGGCGATCCGAGTTATCCCGAGGTCTTAAACTCCAAAGTATCCTTTACATGTTTTACGAATTAAGTTTCGGACGGGTAAATAGTTCTTAATAGTGCTTAAATAATGAACCAATTCTACTTTTCTTCCAGGAACAGGTATTTCGATTTAATCACAGCTACATGCTTCATTCTTTTTCTCTTCATCCCCAAATGTGACCTATTTACGAACCTTAGTATGTCCTCTCAATTTCTCCCCATTTACTATTCCTACCAAGTAGTTTCTTTCCATTCTTCAGTTTCACCAATAACATCTTTTCGGATTTTCCGCACATTTCAGTATTGTTCTCTTGTCCAGTTTTTTCCAAAACCGGGTCATTACTCAGTTTAAACATGTCATGGTTCATTTATAGTATAAATATTACAAACTGTTCCTAATGTTTTTCAAACATTGTTACAACGAAATATTTAAGGAGATTGTTGATTCCTTAGATATTTCATCAAAGTGTACAAAAAATGTTACTTTTTCTATTGAATTGTTGGCCATCTTCGTTTGTCAATGTTGCTCATTTCACGTATTTCTGTCGTTATTGGATTTGCCTTTCTATCTCCAGAGTTAGGTCTTAAAAATCTAAAAGGGATTATATGCAAATGGCAAAGAGATCTAAGCAGGTCTACATAGTGATGGAGTAGTAAATGGAGAAAAATGCAGTAATGGAAGATGTTGGTTTTAGAGAATAATGCATCTGCAAATAAGAAGACATAATAGCATTGCGGAGATGATTTAGCAGGTCGGATGCTCTGAAATGAAAATGAGGAAGAAGGCTTGCAGCGAAATGAGAGGTTGGACAAGTAAAATACGCGGTGAACCGTAATAGAGAGAAGAGAATAGGCTGAATTCTTTCTGCTCCCGTCCCCTTCCACTCCCATCGTCTTCTGGTGAAGATAGAAATGCAGCTGGTACAAATGAGTCCAAAACCCCTTGGCGTGTTAAGTTACCGAAGGTTAAGGATAAAGAAATTGCTTGTAAAGAGAAAGATGATGTAATGGAGAAGCAAGTAGTCTGCGGTCAACTTTTCGGCGCAGGATTTGCCTACCCATTGCTGACCCAAAACGTTGCTTAGTGAGCTTCCCCATATTTGCGGTATGGTTCATATAAAAGGCAATAGGCGGGAGTGCTGCTGGCGTGGGTTTCTCTTGACTTCAGCGCAGCTATTAAACTATTGCTTGCAATCACTTTTTATACTTTTTTCTGGTTGCCGGCGCTGTGCTCTTGCTTTGGTAACTTCCAAAAGCGGCTTTGCAAAGTGCCAGAGAATGAAGTTTTATAACCCAGCACAAGAAAAGTAGAAGGTGGTTGACACATTCAGAAGCACCTTTCAGTCTGATTGCATTAGCACATTTTCGGTAGAGGTTTCAAGGATGTACTGACTGCCCAGTAATTGCTTGTAGACATGCAGAAACGGAAGCAACATAAAATGAATAAGAGAACAATATCATGCATTCGTTGTACACAGCTCGAAATATTTAATTTTTTAGATATTGGTCATATCTCTTGTAAACCATTAAATTAATTAGACGTTCAAGCTTCTGTGTAAAAAATTACTTTTGAACTGAACTTAATCATATCCAAGCTGCTTTGTACAGCAAAGGCGTGAAAAAAACTTCATGTATATTAACTAAAAAGTAGGCCAATGGAATTGGTTTACGTTTTACATTGTCAAGTATTTTCATCATTAGAAGCTTTTACCATATATTCTTCTTACAATGAAAGCTAGTGGACTATCACAATTACCATTCAGCATCGTTCAAATAACGTATATGGAACTGAAATAAATTATTCTTTTTATTGGGTCTTTCTCAGCCTCAGACAGCTTTTAGTGCATTTACAAGCAGGTACCGAAGTCATTTGATCACTTTATATGGATACGTCTTCTTTAAACTGCGATGGCCATTTAACATCCGTTCATTTGCTTTCTATTTCACCTCTAGCCATATGTACACAGCTGGAATAAATAAAGAAAATGTTTCCTATTTACCGAACTAACCAGTTTGTCACCTGGTTTCTTCCCATCCCATTTTTCCGTCAATAGAGGTAACTTTTACTTTCATATAGATTGGTAGCGTTGAGAACAAGGTAAAACAAACTCATAAATATGGAATTATAGGATCTAAGCCAATGTCTTGATTTGAACACATAAGAAATACAAATATGTCTGTTACACAATGTAATATACTTCTCACTTAGCATATCACTTATCTCCTTTGTTTACAGCTAGTTGCAATGTTTACTTCAGATGGACAGTGCTTTGTAGGGATGGCAATCCAGGAAAATAGTAATACGACTTTTGCACTAAGACAGAGGCACCGGGTATCATCGGGTAGGAAAGTTGAACACGTGCGTTTCCTGCCAAGAGTAAACCGGTTTTGACTGCTGTCCTGATTTCACACGTCTCGGTTCCCATCCCTAGCGATGTTACCAATTCCTAGTAATTTGTCGCCATACAAATAGAACTGTTGTATAGTTTTTGTGTATCACATACCAAATTTTTATTCTGAGTACTGTTTGCTGACGTATTTGTCTATCTAAAATGTTGGTCATTATGAATATTAATTCTACTTGTTTTAATGCCAAATATTTATCGTTTTGTTTACATTCCAATCTCTTATTGATCGCATAAAGAGCCTAAAGTGTATAAACATATTCTGTGATAGAAATACGAGGGTTGGGGCAAAATTCATGGCAACAACTTTTTTTTCTTGTATATATGTGAACGGATCATAAACGTATATGTGTCGTGTGGAAGTTCTCCAGATATAGCGTGTATGCAGAACAACAGATGGCTCTGTGATAGCTGATAGCGCAGCGAGGGCTGTGAAATCAGCCAGTTGGTGAGTGTCGTGCGAGATGGAAGTAACACATGTTGAGCAGCGCGCTAACATTAAAATAGCCGTTCTTCGAGGGAGAAATGCGATGTAATGACACAGTGAATTAATGGAAGCCCTTGGGAATAATGCCCTTCCATATCGTACAGTAGCACGGTGGGTAGGAAAGTTTCAGCAAGGACGTGTGTCAACCAGTGAAGAGCAACGTTCGGGACGACCAGGCAGTGTTTGGTGACAGTAGCAGGAGACTACTTTGCGGGTCTTTGGGCCTAGGTTTGTCATGTCAACTGTATGTGCACTGTGTTGTCATTCTTTTGCACCGTGAAGGCCATTTTGCCCTATATACTACCGTAATAAATTAGTGTGTTACGATATTCAGGGCTATTCATTGTCCACGCATGTAGTTAACACCTTGTCATTTCGTCTACATGTGTCACATTTTCCCACCGGACTGGCATCTTCAAGAAAATAAATAGTTGCCAGGACTTTTGCCCCAACACTCGTATATGTGCCAAATGTTTTTGAATGATATTTCTGTTTTTGTTTCTTCGACTGTTAATTATTCAATGATAACTGAACTTTCTTTTGGTAGCGAACACAATGCATATCTCTCATTAGTGTAGGAGACAATGCGTTGTGTGACGCTGTCGCTAGGTTTTAACCTATGCTAATTGTGATGAGTTGATGGCCATTGAAATAATTTCAGAGTTTTTCTTGCTTATTTTTTATTTATTATTATTATTATTATTATTATTATTATTTTTTTTTTTTTAATGTTTAGTATATAGGTACTCTTGTTTTAAGTTTTGACCCAGACAGTTATTGGATGATCGTTAAAGTTCCGTGGTTCCTGATCAAGGAAACGCTGGGCCACCTACTCTTCACAAACATTAGTTCAAAATGAGCTATTGATTTTTTGGTCAAAAGAAACGTTCGTCGCTTTTCAGGAACGCACACAATATATCCAAGGGAAGTTCCAGTTCCAGGACCCGTTAATGTGATCAATCCATTCTACGCAATAGAAGCGGTGCGCTTAAAATAATACAAAGCGATTACTTTCTTGGGTTGGTTTGTAGTGCTCTTGAACTGCTTTCCGTGTGTATGTAATGCTCTCGTGGTGCTGCTCTGGCTGTTTTCTGCTTACATATTGCCGCACACTACGCTCTTGAGGGGTTTATCAACATACAGTAATGATGTGCTCCACTCGGTGTTGGCCATAAAAGGCAATTAATTTGTATACCTGTATCAGTTTTAAATTTAGAACTCTAAAACTGTTTCTTCTCATTGTATATCGTGATTGTGGTTGAAAGCCATGATGCAGGTTCTGTGTTAACACAAAAGATCCCTTATTTGATGCATAGAACGACCCGCTTCTTACATTCCATCGATACGTCCAGGTGCCACATCTTGAGTACTCTTTCTTTCAACGGGATCTTCTGGCTTCTATCGCTCTTCTCAAGGGTGCCATCGGGGTTGCACTCATCGAAAACAAAATACGCGTGTTTCGGCTTCTCCCCCATAGGGAAGTAAATTGTTTTCTGCGTGCAAGACCACACTAAAGATATCTTACAATCAAGAGTTCATTTAGCGAAGATGCAAGGAATAAAATGACATTAGTGAATTATCTGATCTGTAAATATTTTTACTGTCTCTACACATACTATGTGCATAGTGTATAGAGAAGGTATTGTATTGTTTTAGAAAAATATCCCTGTGTGTGTGCGTGCCCGCACAGTATTACTCTTAAACGAAAAGCACAAGCCACAGTTTCTAAAACATTTGGATTTCAGGTACAGCGTTCAGAATGACATGTTATGGCACCTACGTAGGAATGCTGAGGGAATTTGAATGGTTGGACACTTGAACCGAGGTCAGACTTTACTGGGCTGCACACTTAACTTCAATTGCTTTCCTACGCAATTGCATCAAGCGAACTGGCACATAAGAAGGCAATGTTTGAGCCCTGTTGAGTTCAATACAACATTGTCAACTCGCCACGCTTAATTTCCTACATTCCACTTTTGTGATACATTTAAAAAATGTCGAAAGATATCAACTAACCTGAATGAACACAATCAATTTTTTTCGCAGAATAACTTTTGGAGGAGAGGGGCGGCGAGGGCAGAAAGAACGAAAGATAAAAAGCACTACTTTGGACATTGCAGAAGAGGACGTGCAGCTTTAATTAAACGTGTAGTTTCTTGAAACATTGCTTTGCATGTGTTGTTAATTCCACCGTATTAAAATGCAATTTGTGTTTCGTGGTTTTATTGCAGCAACATAATATGTGACCTTGATGTTCTTAGGTACATAAGGCTTTGCACTATGATGTTAATGGAGGTTAATGAACCAAAAAGAATTTCTATGCGTGCAAGAATACGGACCTATCACCCTGCTTATTACTTGATTCCTTGTTCGTAGAAGCGAAATAAGGGAGTACCATGGGTTAAGGTGATAGTCAAAAGCTGGTTGCTATGTGACTGAAGTTCCTTTGTTTGTATGGACAAGAGTTGGCAAATTCCTATATGAGAAAAGCAAGTTTTTAAAGCTGAAACCAATAACAAGGAATATCTAAAAAACGATCAACTCCGCAAAAAATGTATATAACATAAATTGTGTGTTTTAACGTGCTCTACATTTTTTATGGGGTAAGTTTTTGTCCGTCTCTTACGGCTTAGCAATCAATGCAAAATTCCGTAAAATTGATCCAGAATAAAGTAGTCTTCAGAGGCTATTCCCAGAAAATTCAAGGTATACATGTTATTTGTGAGGTAAATATCTTTAATATACCATATTTTAATAAAAATCGTTAGAGCCAGTTTTAAGAAAATCAAAATCAATATAGTTCCATGTAAAGGGTAGTTTGGGGTGGGGGATTTTTCTCAAAATCTTCGTGTCGCATCCCTGGAAGATATAAAACTTAAATGCCAAGTTTGGTATTATACCGACTTTTCGTTTTTGAGTTATCATGCTCGCACACACACACACACACACACACACACTTTTTTCTGAAAATGCTTTTTTTTGGAATACAGGGACCCCTATGTACATAGTACGTGTAGAGAAAGTAAAAAAGAGTGTTACGAATTTCAATTTAACATCCGTGAAAATGCATTTAGAATCGTTTGTGGTCATGATGCACGAAACAAGTCGCAGTAAAATAGGTGTGTGAACAATTGAAAACCCCAGTGAGATTATCTCGTAACAAAACCCATGTATAGTTTGTTGTTCCTTAAGGAAGAACAGATGGGTGCAGAAGTGATTCGAGGAACACTTTAATGCTGGAATAAAACCTCACTTCACCGTTGAGGTCACACAAAAATGTTCATTGATGTGAAACTAAAAGTGACTCTTCTTTAGGGAATGCTGTCTGTGAAGTAATAAACATAATGTTCTCCCGCGTATTTCTGACAAGTTATCTTGGCGACAGGCAGTCACCGTTACTTTCAGTTTATGGAACCAGTCCTAAGGCTATTTTCTGTATATTTTTCGTTTCGCTAACAGCTAGGATGCTTAAACCAGACTTAAAAGGCAGTCCATTACTGGTGTATTCGCTTCAGTTGGGAAGTTTGTGGTCGAATACAAATCTATTAAAATTACTGGCATGAAAAGTAAAATTTACACTTTCATTACGGCCTACTTTCGTCACCATTTTCAGCCAACTGTTTCTGAGAATAGCTTGAGGATAGTACCATTATACTGATCAGTATTGCAGGAGGAATGTAAAGACGGACTGAATACCTCCTATGGAAGAGTTTTTAGTATATCCGTCACATTGACTTGTATGTACAACTTCAGTTTTACAGTGTTGTTGCCCAATAGTTTTTTACTTGATAAAATATAATATGGTTGTCAGATCCGGCATACAACCATGGTGTTTGACTTTTTTTTCCACATTGAAAATCAAAGCAGCAGGTAGTTGATTTCAGCAGTCCCATACCGAAGGTGTAGGCGGCTCTGAAAACATGTTCCAGTGTGTCTTCCAGGACTGGCAGACAGATTGAAACAAGTGCAAAATATCCAGGAAAAAGGCCCGATACTGCCAAGTGCATTTCACAAGCAAATGTTTTATTCTTTCAAAATCTTCTCGGGCTTCTAGCCAGGTAAAAACTTGGCTTGACACCAACGTTTCGAAGAAGTGCATCTTCCTCGTCTTCAGGGTGAACTGATGGTTTGAGCTTGCGGAGACTGGTATTTATAGAGCTGGGATGAAGGTAACATCTGATTGGTTCGCGTGATATTATGGCCTGGTGTTTAAGATGACTGAGACATGGCCACAAACCGCCGCTTCAGGCGATACCGGCTTCCCCGCATGGCTTGCGGGCATCCCCGGTAACGAAGGAGCACCACCAACAGCTGCTACGGCTAAGCTCCTTATTATCCTTCAAGAGTTGCTTGGACTCAAAATTATAATCTCAAAAGAAACATTTTGATAAAAACACACCAGCGGTGCACAAGGGCCGTTGCACCATCAAGGCAATATTCGCCTCCTCCTGTCACTCCACAACCCCAAAACACACCCGCCATCCTACAAAACCCACAATCCCGTCAGAACGTGGTTAAGTTCTCTCTGAGAACAGGGACACGTCTAACACACCTCGGGCTGCCCTCAGCCTGCCAATCACACTGGACTGGACTGGCACGGACTTCGTAGAACTACGAAGCTCAAACCATCAGTTCACCCTGAAGACGAGGAAGATGCACTTCTTCGAAACGTTGGTGTCAAGCCAAGTTTTTACCTGGCTAGAAGCCCGAGAAGATTTTGAATTAATACGTCGCCAGGAAAGCTTCAGTTCTTGTTTTATTCTTGTCCTGTTAAAATTTGGGTTTTATTAATGGACGCTCTTTAAACTGCATTACTCATCGTGCCATTGTACCTATATTGGGCGTGAAAGACAGCTTAATTTTGCTCAGAGGCCTCTTTATCTTGCCTCTCTTAAGGTTCTTTTATGTGCGATAAATCGACACGGGATCACCGCCTTTTCTTCGCTCACCATACAAGGATTTTTTCGCCCGAAAAAGATCCATAATTCTCCGTCGGTTTTGAACTCGCACAGATTCCTGTACTATTGCTAAAGAATGAGCTTCTTTCCTATTTTGAGGACCTTCCAGGACATTAGGTTGTAATTCTTGGGAATGATTAAATCTGAAGTCACACGTTCCTCGATTTGCTTATAACTTGAAGGCATTCTTTATTTTTCACGGCAGTGCATTCGATTTTCCGTAGGACACGGAAAATTCCCGTTACCTGCCACTTTAGTTTTAAACAGTTTTGAAAGGCTGTCTTCAAATACATCTTTATCGGCGAATGCTTGGGAGGCAATTAAAATATTTTTGAAATTACCCAGGTTTTTGGCCAAGTTAGCAGTATCATAATTTTGGTTAAGGAGAACTATTCGCGATCATATGGAAGTCTTAGAGATCGACTCTTAGGTATCCTTTCTGCTCCTCCAAATTTGAACATTTCCTCATGAAATTTGAACAACTAAACGATTCAGTCATTGACTATCTTATCACGATACTATGGAGAAGTATGCCAAAGATATTTAAGTTGAGAATTTATTTGTTATGACCTCCGTCACTAATATACTTCACTAGTAAACCGTAAGAGACGGCAGTAATCATTGTATATTTTCACAAACTAGTTTGCCTTTCACCTTTATGTGGTGAATGCTTACAGGTTTTAAACTTGCGAATAGACAATAAAAGGTGAAAACATTTGTTGATGATAGGTACCTACATGATTGTTTCTTCCAAACAACCTTAACGCATGACTGGTCGTTCAAAAGATCGATAAGTTGCTCCAGTTTGTAAAAGTTTACTTTTACTTCTAGAAACATCACAAGAACAGTCTTCCTTTACGAGTATGTATGCGTCTGTTGGGAGATGGGAAGCGTGGGAGAGCACGAAAAGAACGTTTCCTCTAACAGGTTCAAGACCATAAATGTATTTCATGTCGAATTGCCGTAGCCAATCCGCACGTCAGCATACTGTTCCGCTATAACGAACTCGCGTATGAGCTGCAACCTTGCATCACTGGTCCGCCGAGGCTGGCATAAGAGAACTTCACTTTTTCGGATCTAGAGATCCGCATAACCATGCTCATTCCCATGGTGTGGGGTAGCCTGTGTTTTCGAAACTAGAGGGCCCGAGTTCTAATCAGGGCTGGGGATAAGTACACAGCTAAGGTTATTTTCCTCAAGCTTTTCTCTTATTCTCGGGGCATATGCAGGGTAACAGGCCAATGGCTCATTTGAGCTCAGCTTCTGCAGGATTTTTTTTCTGTACCATATTCAGTATACATAGTAAGTAAAAAGATATTGCATTCCACCCATGAACTCGATTCTGAGATTTCACTGGTAATTTTTGAGGACCCTTAATTTAATAAAAAAAATCATTTTTAAAAGAAGCTCTGTGTGTGTTCCTGTGAACAGCATGACTAAAAAATCTGATGTGCTCCATTCACATGACTTTCTCTACATCTCTGCAACAGATTATTGTTAAAAAGCTTATGCTTCTACTTACTTCATGCTAATCAAGAAAAAAACAGTAGAAATAGAGTTATTACTTGCTTCCTTGTAAATAGTACAGAAATAAGAGTACTATAGGCTAAACTGATAAGCAAAAGCTGGTTGCTATGTGACTGAAGTTCCTGTGTTATGAACAGGAATTGACAAATTCATGTATGAGAAATGTATGTTTCTCATAGCTGAAATCAAAAATAAGGAATATGTCAAAAACGATCAACTCCACGAAAAAAATATACATGACATAAATGGTGTGTTTTAATGTGCTCTACATTTATTGTGTGGTAGGTTTTTGTTCATCTCTTACGGTCTAGTAGTTACGCAAAATTCCGTAAAATTCATCCAGAATAAAGTAGTCACGCAGAAGAGAATGGAATTTAATAATTTCAAAGATTTGACAATCGCATTTGTCTATTGTGTTTCTACCAACCTCCTTATCTAGCGGCAACATGCTAGCCACTGATTCCAAAGGCCGCAGGTTCAAACCTGGCGAAGGGCGACGGATTTTGTTTCTGGCGTAAAAATTCTTAGCATGGCTTCCTTCGGAAGGGAATTAAAGCGGCTGGTCTCAAGTTGTAGGTTTACGACACGTAAAAAGAACCTCAAGCCGGATAAAGAGGCCTTGGAGCCATGCTAAGGATTTTTACACCCGAAAAAATCCATCGTCCTCCGCCGGGTTTGAACCCGTGACCTTGGGTATATGAAGTCAGCATGGTAACCATTACACCACGGAGGGCAACATACTGGGGGGGGGGGTGATTCTGGTTAAAGAACAATTCCCTGTCTCAGCTGGGAATCGAACAAGGATTGCGAATCCAGAGCGCTGATCACTTCTTGAACGCAGTCAGGCCTGAGCTGTTAAATACCAAATTAACAACTTAAAAGTAAGCAAATAAAAATGTAAGAAGTCCTAACATCACCACTTTGTTTGAAAAGCCAAAAATTGAGAAAGTGAAAAGAAATCACTTCGTCTCAAGCAGTTTAAATTTGAATATTTTACACTTAAATACAGGTGATATTGCTCAGCAGTAGGCGTAAAATGGGATGTCAATTAGCTGCCTACACATCAATTTTCAGCTATTTTCTCAGCATCTGTAAGCGATGAGATTGGGCATTGCTTCCACAGGCCACTTGAATTGAGTAGGCGTAACTTGGATGTGTTTCGACATTTTACCCGGAGTGGTTATATCAGTAGATAAATGAATGAAATGGCTATTCAAATTAGCTTAAGAAATACTCTTATTCAGGTGGCTAGACCCAACAGAGATAAGTACTGGGGCCCTTTGGAATATAGGGCAGGAGTCGCTCCCACACCACGGAGGTTTGTTTCTTTTTTTTTTTTTTTGTATCTTCTTTTTCATGTATAATTATATAAAGACCCCTAGGAAACTAAATGCGCATTGACTACTTTGTCAAATCTCGACGCTAAGTTCATTGGTTCACTTGCGCCAGTGTGTGGCAGAAATACGGCCTTAGTTGCGTAGCCACCTTGTACCATCATAGATGGTTTTAACTTGCCCTGTTGCTAATGAGTTTTAATAGAAAGCTGGCTGTCCCTTTGTTGTATACATAGTCATTCTGATGCTAAATAGATTGCCGTAGTTACATATTCGCCTTTGTGCTTTATCGTCGTCCTCCGTGGTCTAGGGGTAACCTCTGATTCCTAAGCTCGCGGGTTCAAACTTGACAAAGGGCGATGGATTATTTTTTTTGGGGCGTAAAAATTATTAACATGGTTTCCTTCAGAAGGGAAGTAAAGATTTTGGTCCAGTGTCGCAGATTTACGGCACGTAAAAAACCTCAAGCCTGATTAAGAGGCATCCGAGCAACATTAGGCGGTTTTTGCCCAGTATAAATTGGGACGCTAAGAACCGCAGGAATTAAAGAGCATCCATAAATATAAATTTAATTTAATACGTGTTCTTATCTATTTTATTACTTTCGCAATAAATAGTAATCAGTCGCTTAGAGGTTATAAAATTGTGGAAAGTTATTTAAAAGGCCATTCTCCTTTGGTTTCCATAAAAGATGATGAATATATTGCATTTCGCTAATTTCTAGTGCATCTCCAAGGTAAGCATTTTTTAACTATTATGCAAGTGTCAATCAATATTTCAGGTCATGTAGGTGGGTATACCAACAACTATTAAAACTATGTAACTGTATGTTATGTCCGGACATTCGGTGGAGGGATGGATTGGAGAAAACAAAATAATATCTCCCCACAATCCAAGAGCGTGTTGTCTAATCTAGCAGGAGTAGGTCGAAAATTGTACACTTATAGTTTCGAGGCAGAGACAGAGGTATTCCATAATATTCCCCGCGCCTAAGACAATACAGACGTAGATAGAGTAATAGATACACATGATGATTATTAAAGAAGAAAACAAAATTACTGAATCAAGAGTTGGCTATGAAAAGTGATGAAACTGAAGGATCATTCATAACAACTTAGTATAGCACAAGGTTTGAATACGAGTTTAATAGAATCGAGGAAAAGAAACTTTTTTTTTTATTTCCGAGTTTCTCTAAAGCTTCACGAACTTGATGGATTGAAAATGTTTTGCATTATTGCTTTGCGTTTTAATTTTCTTCTTCCTTTCAAGGATAGTTCATTGCTGTCCCGTTCCGAGGCTAATTGCTTCCTTCTAACTTCTTGGGCGATCCAGGTCACATGCATTTTAATTAGCATATGCAGATTTTAATGTACAACACCCTGCACAATTAAATATTAAATAGACAGTTCTAAATCAGCTCCCAATAAGAAAGTGTACGACCATGAAGAAATTTAATTTATCAGAAATACTATAAGGCATCTGACCTAACCGATAGCGGAGCGAGAGAATTTATCTGGGAAGCTCAGACTGACGAATGATATTTATCTGGACTATTTTATAAATAAAATACTCTGTCGCAAATGTTTGGCCAGAAAATATTAAATTATATTTTTCAAAATATGTGTACCATTCACACAACTTTCTCTGGCTATTCTGCTAACAAACTCCTTACAAAAGAATATTCTTTTATCTACTTCAGGCTAATTGACATCAGCATTACCAGAATGGTCTTATAACTTAGTTCCTTATAAGTAGAAGGAGGAGGATTGTCCATTTAAAGATCATAGAATACACCTGTTTCCTAACATACTATTTCATATATTTTTCTCAAAATTACATTTTCAAACTTTCAAAATGTACCATGTGTTTCAGTTTTTGTTTAAAAACAACGAAAATTTCCCAGAATATGCAGAGCTGACATAGTTATTCTAACACCAATAGTAATTTTAAAAAAATGAAAAATAATTAATTTTAGAGATTAAAATTTATAGTTTTTTTTTAAAAAGTTATAATTTAGTAATCAATGTTATTGAAATTATTTTAAAATGTTTCTGTACGGTTTAAAGCTCCAATTCAGATAATGCCAACCATTTTTCTGAAATTTTGAAGCGCAAGGGACATTTTGATTGTGCACTTATTTTGCCCAATAAAATCTATGAAATAGTTTATATCTTGCAAAGTGGTTATATAATTTGAATGAAATTTGATATTCACATTGACATAACAATGCACTGACCTAAAATGTTCAGAAAAATACATGCACAAACATAGAAATACAAAAATATAGAATTTTAAAATTTCACTCCCAATATCCCTTAAAATATGGATATCACACGGAGTTTTTTCAGTCAGCCTTTAATTAAAGTACACCATTGCAGATTAGTGTCTCGTCGGTTTATTATAAATATTTTCCACAATTATGGAGGAAGTCGCACTTCGTTTTTGTTTCACTCGACGCCACTTACATAAGGATTTAGCTGGACTAGTATTTAACTAGTAATGGATGCGTAGGCTTCCACGACCTGAGTCTTGATGTGTCTTCTTAGCTTCCGGAGAAGGCCGCGTTATCTTGCATTGGAGTGCCGACGTTTCGCTCATCGTGAGCTTCTTCTGGGCCAGCCAATGCAAGATAACGCGGCCTTCTCCGGAAGCTAAGAAGACACATTTAACTAGGAAGTTTACATCACGGCAGCTATTAGATAATGTTTTCACCTCTGCTATTATTTCATTCTTACTACATTGGGTTTTCATACTTTTAACAGTTTATCATCGTCCAACGAATGGTTAAAACGCGTTAAACCTTTGTGTTCCGTAGTTGAAGATACGAGAGTATGCGTATGCTGTGTGCTTCTGATTTTTTGTAGCTATGAATTCTTTATATCAGTACAGCTACACGGAATGTGATGCTACCATTAAAGCTTTGGGTAATGCTGCATTCACAATGAAATGCAAGCGCAGACGCAATGTAAGCGCAAGAGTTTGGACTCATGCTATTTAATGTAAGCATTTACATAGAAACACGCAAGACGCAATGCAATGCAATGCAACGCAAGAGCTTGCAAACTCCAAACTTTATCCTTGCGTTGCGTGCAAAGAGGATGAAGTCTGCTTCTTTTCTCTATGCATTGACAATGAAATCAACAACAAACGATCGCACTACAAGATTTTACAGGGTCTGCTGTACATGCATGCTCTTCTTTTTGGCCGTGCCGCGCCATCTCTAATCTCCCTCAAGAGGTTTATGACAGTCTTCTTTGATTTAATGGATGTAACTATTATCTGCATATAGATTTCTGGGTTCTCATGAATCGAAGACGCAGAGAGATAATTCTTGGTTCATTAAATGTGTAGCTTTATCACTTTCTGCAGTCTATGCTTGTACTATTTTCGGTAATTCTGCACAACGGCTCTATTTATTCTGCCGAGTTTGAATGAGCAATTATTGTGACGTCACTGCCGCGTACGTCAATTGTTAGTATGTAATGCATTTATTTTGTAAAAGATTGAGTGAATTTTCTTATGTGGTATTGTTGGTTATGTTATTCAGTTTGTAACTTGGAAGATATACGCATGTAACTTGCGGATCTAGAAACCGTACCAACTTCTTGCGTTGCGCTTACGATTGTATTGTGAATGGTGTTTCCTTGCGTCTGCGCTTATGCTAATTTTCTTCTGCGCTTGCATTTCATTGTGAATGTAGCATAACAGATCTAGCGTTGATCTCTTCGCAAATGTTAAAATATTTTGCAATTCGTTTAGGCCCATATTCATATTATCCACCTCCACTCACTATTCTTTTGGTTTCAGTACAAGACGACCTGTATAACACAAGAAACAGCTTTGACTCGGAGGAAAAAGTAATACCTCTGTAATCGCGATCATTTGAGGCATTATAGAAAAGTATAGTAGTTCTGTTGGTACCCCGTAAGTTTAATAGATGTGCATTAATCAAACTTGGTAGCAAATACTCTGCGTTAGTTTTCATTACTTAAAGTTTGAGTATCCTGTGTTAGAAGACTCCTTTTTTCTGTCTCTAGCCCGTATGTACAATATACATAGTGGATAGCGAAGGTATTGTATTCCACCAAAAATTTGATATGTATTTCCGGTGAAATATCGATGTTTTGAAACACCCTGAATCCAAAAACATTTCTAGAAACATGTCCGTGTGTGTGCATGTGCAGCATAGCTCAAAAACGAAAAGTCGGTAAATACCAAATTAGGTATTTAAGTTCAGTATCTTCCAAGGATGCCACATGAAGACCCATCCACCCTTTATATGGAACATTTTTTGACAATTATTGAAAATATCTTAAACATGTGACCTTTTAATAAAATTTCCTTAAAACCGTTTTTGATATAATAAAAACTGTCAAAAAATGTTCCATATAAAGGGTGGATGGGTCTTCATGTGGCATCCTTGGAAGATACTGAACTTAAATACCTAGTTTAGTATTTACCGACTTTTCGTTTTTGAGCTATGCTGCACATGCACACACACGGTCATGTTTCTAGAAATGCTTTTGGATTCAGGGTGTTTCAAAACATGTATTTCCGGCGAAATATCGATATCAAATTTTTGGTGAAATACAATACCTTCGCTATCCACTATGTATATTGTACATGCGGGCTAGAGAAAGTAAAAAGGGGTCTTCTAACACAGGATACTCAAATTTTAACTAATGTATACTAACGCAGAGTATTTGCTACCACGTTTGATTAATGCACATCTATTAAACTTACGGGATACCAACAGAACTACTATACTTTTCTATAATGCCTCAAATGATCGCGATTACAGAGGTATTACTTATATATGTTTCTTTTCCGGTATATTCCGAGCTATTCGTTTTAGTTTTAAAATACTTAAACTTTTCTCAAAAAGGAATCACCTTTCTTTTCGTTTCTCGTTCATTTACCTTTAGCAAGTAAAAAGAATCGAATTTCAGCTGTTTCATTTCCCTTCTACTTACAAAGAAGCAAGTAATAAGACCAATTCTGTCAATGTTTATGTTATCTTTTTATGAGGAACGGTTTATAGAACAGATAGAAAAAGTTATGTGAGTGGAACACACAAGATTCTATAGTATAAGCTGGTTAAAAATTAACATAGGTATGATGTATAGTTACGACAATTAGGTATCTAGTTTTGCGTTTGTGATAATCCAATTGATAGCCAAAATTGTCTTTATATGAATTTAGAATAAACTTTTACTTATTCATTTCAGCTAGCAATAAACATCTTAACTGAAGCCCGGTCTGTTCTTTACCTAGAGCTCAAAACTGGAGCAAGCCTGTCTTGTATTTCCGCTTGCGCATAGCAGCACTGCGCCTTCGGCTGTTTTCTATGTACACGCTTTTGTCTCATGCTAGTCTCATCTCATTCATTGAAGTCCCAAGTTCTATTTACAACTTTATGTACTCGATCTATACCACTTACTCTCCCCTTAAAGTGCAGTTGCTTCATCTGTTTCTTTTCTGCCACTTCAACGTTCGACATCCCCCCTCCCCGCTTGCTGTACAGGGGAAATAAATATTCATCTCAGCAGTGATGCAGGATAATCAACAAACATGGCTAGAAAATAATGATCATTCTAACGGAAATAAGTAAATTGCATAACATTGTGATGAAACATATATCTAGTAATGAATAGAACTCAGAGCTTCAAAATTGCGTAGTATCCTTAGTGACTGCCTTCGTGGCTGAGTGGTCAGCGAGCTGGCTTCTCACCCAGAGGTCCCGGGTTCGATTTCCGGCTCGGGAATTTTTCTTTAAGCAGAATTATTCTCTATCCCCCACAGAGTCTGGAAGTATGCATTTGAGAGTGAATGTGTGTGTATAATAAAACTATTTAAATCCAACTAAAGAACATAAAGACAAGTTGTTTCTAATGCAAAGCCCCCGATATGACCTTGGATGTTAAAGAGGGCTATATAAATGAAACTAAAAAAAATCTGACGTATTCTATTGACATAACTTTCTGTACATCTCTGCAACAAATTAGTGCATTTACTTCATGCTAATCGAGAAAAAAATGTAGGAGAAATAGTTTTATTACTTGCTTCCTTGTAAGTAGAAGCGAAATAAGGGACTCATAGGTTAAAGTGATAGTAAAAAACTGGTTGCTATGTGACTGAAGTTCCTTTGTTTGTATGGACAGGAATTGACAAGTTCCCGTATGAGAAAAGTTAAAGTTTTTTAAAGCTGAAACCAATAACAAGGAATATCTAAAAAAAACTATCAACTCCACGAAAACAAAATGTATATGACATAAAGTGTGCGTTGTATCGTGATGTACATTTTTTGTGCAGCAAGTTTTTGTCTATCTCTTACGCTTTACTAGTTATGCGAAATTCAGCAAAATTCATCTAGAATAAACAGATCTTTAGAAGCTATTCCCAGAAAATGCAAGATATACATTTTATTTGTGATTGGAATGACTTTAATAGGTGGTACTTGAATCAAATCGTTAGAGCCAATTTTATGAAAATAAAAATTTTCGAAAACTTGTCCAAGTAAAGGGTGGTTTGGGGTGGGGGGATTTTCTTGAAAATTTTTGTGTCGCATCCTTGGAAGATACCAAACTTTAATATCAAGTTTGGTATTTATCGGTAATTTCGTTTTTGAGCTACGCTGTCCACAGACACACATGAACCTTTTTCCAAAAAAAAAAAAAAAAAATGGATTCAGGGGACCCAAAACATGTATTTCCGGTGAAATCTCGGTATCGAATTTTTGGGTGCAATGTAATACTTTCTCTATACACCTTGTACATAGTACGTGAAGATGAAGTAAAAATTTAGAAACGTGTCCGTGTGTGTGTGAGCAGCATGACTCGAAAACGAAAAGTCGGTTAAATGCCAAACTCTGTATTGAAGTACAGTATCTTCCAAGGATGCGACACCATGGTTTTCAGGAGAATCCCCCCAAGGTCAACCATCCTTTACAGGGTTTTTCGAAAATTTTTATCTTCTTAAAAATGGCTCTAAGGATTTTTATTAAAAGATCATATGATTAAGGTATTTTCATTACAAACAAAATGCATATCTTGCACTTACTGGGAATAGCCTCTGAAGGCCTCTTCATTGTCGATGGAGTTTTTATAACTGGTAAACTGAAGAAATACACAAAAAAACGTACTTTACAAAAATATAGATCTCATTAAAACACTTAAGTTATCATAAACTTTTTTTATGTAGAGTTAACCGTTTTCGAGATATTCCGAGTTACTGGTTTCAGTTTTAAGGTACTTAAACTTTTCTCAAACGGAGACAACTTTCTTCTCGTCTCTGTTTTGTGTACTTCTTGCAAGCAAAGAGAACTGAATTTCATTTGTTTTACTTAACGACCGGCTTTTAAAAGATTTGACTATCGCTTTAGCCCATTGTGTTCATTGTTTCCATTCTACTTACAAGGAAATAAGTAATAAGACCAATTCTGGCAATGCTTATTTTGATTAGCATGACGTAAATAAAAGAATAATCTTTTGTAAGGAAACTCTGTTTGCCGAACAGCTAGAGAAAATAATGGGAATGGAACACATCTGATTTTTAGAAAAAGGTCCGAATGCGTGTGTAGGGTATGTGTGTCTATGAACAGGATAACTCATAAATGAAAAGTCGGTAAAATATTTTTGAGGAAAATCCCCCCCACCCCAAAATATCCTTTACATTAAAAAATGTTCGAAAATTTAATTTTCTCAAAAATGGTTCTAACGAGTTTGATTAAAATATATATTAAAGATATTTACTTGGCAAATAAAATATGTATTTTGAATTTTCTGTGAATAGCCTCTAAAGACCTCTTCTTTGTGGATGGTTATTGCATAACTGCTATACCATAAGAGACAGACAAAAGCTCCACACAAGAACCATAGATCTGGTTACAATTTGTGTCATATACATTTTATTTTCTGTTTCAGTTTTAAAATAGTAAAGCCTTTCTCACACCGAAATTTGTCATGCAAGGAGCAACCCCCTTTTAAAAGATTTAACTGTCGCGTTATTCCCTTATTCCCATTCTACTTACAAAGGAGCAAGTGATAAGACCATTTCTGCTAATGTTTACCTCGATTAACATGATGTAGATAGAAGAATAAGGTTTTTAACAATAATTTGTTAGAGATGTAGAGAACGTCACGTGGAATGGAATGGAACACATTAAATTTTTATTTATGAAATTGGCTTTAATTTTCCATTAACCCGTATTTTTCCGGTAAAATTTTTATTTTTTACTAAAATGCGTTATTGCAAGAAAGTCCTGCAGCTAAATTGTATAATAAGGGTTTCTTTGTGTGTCTGTGCTTTAAAGAAGCAGGATTATGCTTAGAAAGAGCATTTATGATGCAGCCGGTAAACAAAAAAGTGGAGTGTGGATAGAATTTAAATTATAAACCCAGCTGCTCGTGTGGCGCTCGGTAAACATAATACTGCGAGCCCGGTCCGTTTTAAAAATTGATTTTTAAGCCTCTGAATAACCTCTCTGGAGTGCAGGCGCTGGAGCATCGAAATTCTAACGTTTACCTCACTGCTAAGGTATGTCGTTCTCGAATCATATGGGTTACAGTTTCCAAATTCGTAATGAATACCGAATCCTTTTAAATCTATTATGTTTTCACTCAGTTATAACAGCATTTCCTGGATTTAAAAATCCTACAGAGGAAAACCCCGCTGTTAAATGTTTGCATGTTTGACAGCTCCATTGCAATCCGTTAAAAAACGGAATCCCTAATCTCGCATTCTGTCCCCTTATACAAAGTGCATGCAATAATTGATTTAAATTGTTTCTAGTAGTTGTAAAATAATATTCCAACAGATAAAGAAAAGGTCCACATAATTCCGATTGTTGATAAGGCAGTATATTTAAAATGCATTTAAGGAATAAACAAATTGGAAGATTTAATTATTAAAAAAATAATAATATAATTTAAGCTATAAAATTTTTAAATTGACTTTAATCTTTAATAATAACAAGAATAATAAAATGATGATAACCCAAGAGAAAGTTAAATAAAATAGAATAACTAGGTAAAAATAAATACATTTTGCTCATAATGATTTTAAGAAATAGTGGTAAATATGAAAAGACAAATTAAAATGCTCTAAAGGGAAAAAAACCCTAAAAAAATGTAATAATAATAATAATAATAATAATAATAATAATAGAAAGAATAATTATTAGAATATCATTGAAGCTTTCGAATTTGAAAATTCCTCAACCTTTAGTAAATACTAATTCAAGTGAAGATGAAATAAAGACAGTAAGTAACTTGTGGAAAATAAACACATTTTGCTCATAATGATCTATTTAAGACTAAATTATTTTCAGACATATAAAACCAAGAATAAGTGAATACTTTTAAAATCAATAGTCGCATGTTGTTTAGAGATCAGCAGCCAACTCCTATCCGTCTGAATGCAATTCAGGTTCACAGCAAACGCAGCAAATGCCCATATTTGACAAATAGTAAAGGTAACACGGACACAAGGGTTTTGATTGACAAATTACAAGCGCTTTTTCTCGTAGTAACTATTGTCAGAGACGTTTTTGCAATTGTACACTTACGATATATTTAAAAAACAAACAAACAAAAAAACAGCAGTTTAACATTTATAATAAACCAAATCTCGTCAAAGAACATCTAGATTTTAGGTCGCTCTATAGAAACAACTTTCTGCCCAAGCAACAATGCAAATCAGCTAAACTACTGAGTTAGATTAGAATTATTCATAGTGCTATTACAACAGAAATTATTGTGAGAAATGGAATTAGCAAGTTTCATTTGCTACTCTCGTTGCAATAGAAAACATCTGATGTGTTCCATTCACATGACTTTCTCTACAGTTTTGCAACAAACTAATGTTAAAAAGCTTAGGATTCTATTTGCTATTTGCTAATTGAGAAAACATTAGTAGAAATAGTGTTATTACTTGCTTCCTTGTAAGTAGAAGCTAAATAAGGGAGTACCATAGGTTAAAGTGATGGTCAAAGGTGGCTGCTATGTGAATGAATTTCCTTTGTATGGACAGGAGTTGACAAATTCCTGTATGAGAAAAGTAAGTTTTTCAAAGCTGAAACTAAAAATAAGGAATATCTTAAAAACGACCAACTCCACGAAAAACATGTGTATAACATAAATTGTGTGTTTTAATGTGCTCTACATTTTCTGTGTGGTAAGTTTTTGTCCTTCTCTTATAGTTTAGCAGTTATGCGAAATTCCGTAAAATTCATCCAGAATAAAGTAGTCTTCAGGGGATATTCCCAGAAGATTCAAGGTATACATTTTATTTGGCAAGTAAATATCTTAAATATACGAGATTTTATTCAAAAATCGTTAGAGCCATTTTTAAGAAAATCAAAATTTTCTAAGTTTTTCCCATGTAAAGGGTAGTTAGGGGTGGGGGGGTTTTCTTGAAAATCTTCGTGTCGCATCCTTGGAAGATACCAAACTTAAATATCAAGTTTGGTTTTTAACGGTCTTTTCATTTTTGAGTTATGCTGCCCACAGAGACACACACACACACACACACACACACACACACACAAGGAATTTTTTCTAAAAATGTTTTTTTTTTTTTAGATTCAAAGGGTCTCAAAACATATATTTCCGGTGAAATCTCGGTATCGAATTTTTGGGTGCAATACAATACCTTCTCTATACACTATGTGCATAGTATGTATAGAGAAAGTAAAAATCGTCATTCAAATTAATGTATTCCTCGTGGAAGCACAGGGAACTTGAGCCAGAACACTGCTCCCACATCTGATTCTGATTTTCATCATAATGTTTACGTTACCTTTCATTGCTAAATCCAGAACTTCTGCACATGTAAAAGCTCTTGCAGTGTTCTTTCGCCCAAATTTGGTGAGAGTGGTTTTCAGTTTGAAAACTGGGCTTAATTCCTCAAAAAGTGATGTTGCTGACCTCGAGGATACAGAAGTAGAAGACGAGTCATATGCTGCTCTAATGCGGTTATCATTTGTTAAAGGTAGGTGTGCTGGAAGATGTTTCAGGAATTAATCTAGAATGCGAAGATGGCCTGGGATTTGAAGATGGACAAAGTGCAGAACGCGAGGATGGTGCGGGATTGAAATCTAGAGATGGACTGAATGTACGGCGAGAGGATGGCCCAGGACATGGATGTGAAATTGAAAATTCAACAGGAAGTGAATTTGCCACTTCAACAGAAATTCACGCACCAATAAATGCTTCATCACAGTCATTAGGGATGCATTCTTGAATTTTGAAGCACTAATTTAGGATTTAAAATGAAAAATAAAACTTCACAGACATCATGTAAAGAAAGATATCCGCTGTATTGGTTATTCCCATAATACCCGTGATCACATTGCCCACATATGCCTTAGTGACGCTTCACAGAAGTACGTACTAATGGAAAAAAAGCAGCGCACGCGAGATTGCAGATTCAAGTTCAGATTTAGACTAAGGCGCTTTCCAGAGCATTTCCTATTGGTAACGGAGACAATATGGCTACATTAGGTTAGGTTAGGTGTATGTAAATGATCTGAATCGAAATAGGGATTAAAATGGGCTTTCGGTTCTTCTTTCCAATGCAAAATGCAGTCTTCCGTTCGTTCTGTAAGCTTATCCATGGGCAACCATGTTGGTCAATCGACCAAAGGCAGAGTCAAATCTAAAACTGAACTAGAATCTACAATGTCGCGCGGCGCACACTCATACCCCTTCGCGGAAATCTACACTAACCTAGCAATGATGTCATTAAAATATTTCTTGAAAATGACCTGTTTCAGCAAGTGGTATCTTAAGAAAGTAAACTGAAAAATAATAACAGCTCTAAAATTGCAGAGCAGACAAACGTACTTCCCCTGAAACTTATTAGTCAGGACTTCTATTATCAACTAATTAAACCGTATTCAGTATATACAGTCATTATGAGATTTCAGCATAACTAACATCCACAAGGAATGTTCCAAATCGATAACATTGCTTAAAAATGACAAGTTGCTTGAATGTGCCCATATTACCAATAAAAGTAATAGACGAGCAATCATAAATGTTACGACAAACTTGGCAAACATTGTATGTATGCATTTTTGTTATAAATTTCAACACCGTTGCACCGATTTCGATCAAACTATTATTACTGAGAAATTACCTTGTGATTGACATTCTGCTGACACATGGCTATCTCGGTATGCTGTTGCCATATTTACTCACTGTCCGCTGCAGCGCCACATGTTCTACCCTTCCCCTAAAATGTATTTTTTTCCATTTATTTTCTATCACAGTTCTCGTATGTTGAAATAGTTTTCCCCATTTCTCACCTGTTACCTTATCTATTCCTTTCAAATTGGGCCCTGTGTTTCACTAAAGAGTGTTTCTGTTCCGCAAATAATGAAGAGAAAATCACATCTTTAATGCGCAAAAATGTGTATAAAACAAGTCCTTTTGTGTAGAACTATTGTTACCACTCCTAAAGGGAATAAAGGTAACATTACGCAACACTACAGAAGTTTTTATTATTATTATTATTATTACTGTTATTGTTATTCTTACCATTATACTGCCTTTTAACATCGGAGGTCATATCGGTGATTATGACTTTTGAGTTCCCAATAGTTTGCTATTGTTATGTCAATCGCTATTTTTTGCATTGCTGAAGGTTTCTTTTAAAATATAAACACAGATATTCACATTTCCAAAATTTTAGATAGCTGAAGGAGCTAACGAAAGAAAAATCGCCACTTTGAATCCAACGCGGGATCTCTGAATTTAGAACCTATCATGCTAATAGGCCGACTACAGAAGTGATTCTTTACATAGTTGTCGCTAGTTGAACATTTTAAACTGTACGAAATACTCTTCAAAAAGTTATTTTCTTTACAACCTACCCTCAGTAGCCCTAATTATTAGTGTTACAAAATCCAGCTTAAATAGATTACCACACCCCAATTATTTTCTCATAATTAGAAACCATTACTCATTGAAATATGTTTCTATTGTGATATTTTTTTCAGTCTTTGAAAATGATTTTTGATTTTCTAACTTCCCCAGCTATTGCGTTTTAATTCTTCATTCTACGCCTCCATACCTCAGAGTTTTGTTATATTTATTTATTTTTACTATTTAGCTGTAGAGCACAATAAAGTGTTTCCTCTGAAGTCACTTCAGTAAAGAAATAGATACAGCAACAACGCATGCATGAAGTGCTAAATGAGGGAAGGGACAAAAGAACGGTGTAGGATAATTCGGTTACAGGGAGGATATTAAACGCCTGTTCATAGTGGCGTGCCGCACATTTTCTTGGAGAAAAACAAAATAAATTAACTGTAATTCTTCATTCCAAGCAAATACTGTATCAGCGTTATGGCATATGGAATTTTTGGGACGATATGTGCTGCAAATCTTTTGGATCACTTCCCGCTTGTTTACAATACTCCACAAATCAGTGTTCCATTTTGTTTAGCGAATCAGAATGGTAATATAAAACATCTCAAAACGTAGGTGGCGTATTCTACTAAGGTCGACTCGCCCACTTCAGCCACTCCTCGGCACAAGAGCTCTGTGTACCAAGGAGATTCAGTTTACTGAACCATTCGCCACAAGGCCGGCTTTAAGTGTTTGTTAACTCTTAAACATCCTTAACTGCAGATTTCAGTGCCATTGTTTATATTGGAAATATTGACGAAATATAAACTCAAATGTCTAAAAGTTTCGTTTCCAAAAGATGCTCAAATGGTATATTTGGTGCTCTTCTGAGTTTTATTGTGTCGTAAATAGTAGCTGAATAAATTTGTTGATGCACTGCTTAAAAAGCATAATTCGCACATTAGCAGTCACTTTGGGAGTATTCAAGCCCCATCAGCTGTGGTTGTCTGAATGCTTCAAATGAGGAAAGGTGTCTAGGCGGACTCAGAGATCATTTGTACCGTAACTAGCTGCTCCTGCTCACACACTGTTACCCCAGCTTTTGTATGTATCGTGCCTCATTACTTTTGTCTAGGACGTTATTTCCTTGCTTTTGAAATTAAGGCATTATTACACAGTGTGTACTTAACTGATAATAGACGATTTCAACTTTTTTTCTGCTGCACTGTATAATTTCGAATCATGTTGTAGAGTGTACATTTGAATTCTACATACCCAAATTATGTTCGTTTTGTAACGAAATGCTTGCAAAAAGCTTTTTGGTGTTTTGGAATACGTGAAACAATTGCGTGATTAGTTTAGCGACATTTGGTCTTAATGCCCCTTTTGGTAACAAAATTCGTAGGTGCTAAGTGGTTCAATTAGATCCAAACGACGGAGTGTCTATGAGAGGGAGGAAAAACAAGCAGCGGACGAGCTCGTTTGTCAAATGACAATATGCGGCAAGTCGAGAACTAGCAGTTCCAGCAATAACAGTGTGGAAAGTGTTAAGAAAACGTTTGCAACAGACTGGATTATTTTAGCAGTAGGATCTCTTACTCTAGAAATGCCGGCGTGGCGAGAAATGAACTACTGACTGGATGTATGCCATGCCATATAAATCCAAAATCACATTGTATACCGCAGAGAAAACATGTTTAAAAACCCTACAACATGTTTGAGGTACACCTATTTTATGAATTCCTTTTAAATCTTTTATTTGTTTTTTAAATAAGTGATTGGTGTGATTATGTCTTGGCAGAGGTGGCACAAAGGTGTGGGATAGGGCATTCATAATGAATGTAGCAGAGCCAGTATTTTTTTTTTTTTTTTTATTTGTCCAGGGGGTTTGGACAAGTTTGATACATTCTCTACTGCAGATGACATAGTGGCGCCTCTTGTGTCTTTCCATCCTTGGACGTAAAATAATTCAAAAGAAGATATCGAAATGATATACTTGATGAGCTTGTGATTTTAAATAAATAAAAAAATAATAAAATCAAAATCTGCCCGGCACCTTACATATTCTTTACAAAAATCTGTACATTAAGTCATAGGGCACACAGCAGAATGCACGAATTTGACAACTTAGTATATTAATACGTTTTCTTAACACATTTGAAGTTAAGATCGCAACAAAATTAGGATAGTTTATAATTATTTGTAGGCGAAACTCAACACCTTCAGATTTGATAATTTATATGTACGAGTTAAAAGCATTGTCATATTCCCAATTTGGTTAAAATTGGGACAAAAGTATGTGTAATTTATGGAGAGCCTTACAACTTTACACATTTTGGATGACACGCTACGCATATTGCATTTACATTGTTGACATTAGTTTACATGTTCAAAATTTGGGTGAAAAGAGTTAAAAACTATGTGGGCTCTAAGAATGCAGGATTTTGGAAACTATTTTCCAAAATGTTATTAAAAAAATTATAATATGTCGCCATCGCATTTTCCCATTAAAACTCCTTAAAATGTAAAGGTAAGGTACATACATTTTTAACTTGTTTAAAATATATAGTTTATTTATACATATAAAAGCCAATCAATAACAAGAAAAGAACAGCATTACCAATGTCTCTGAATGGTGGTAACAGTCACAAGTTTGAGTGCTCCACAGCTGTGTGCCCCACAACTGATGCGTTGGTGCAATGGGAGATAGCTTCGGTACACCGATACATATGAAAATATTGGAGAGGAAGAAACTCAATAATAGTGTTCGATTTGTCGCACAAGGTCATTTTGAGTGGGGTTTTGTCATCACCAAGACAGTGGTAGCTAATAAGTTAGTGCCAAACTTCAACGCAAACTCTTTTGCTGTGTGGAATTGGTTAGGATGGGGCATTCTGCCATGCTTGTACTGAGTGTATCTCTCTTCTTCTTTTTTAAGCTCATAAGGAACTCCCATTTACTACGCCGCTGCTAACACAAGTTGAGGGAGTTCAGTATAGCTTGCAGACAAAACTGCTTGCATCTACCAGAAGTATTTGTTTCTCTGATGGCCAGAGTGCTTCCCTTCATATTTGCTTTTGATGATTCTTCCTGATTTTCAGCTATTATTTTACGGCCTTGATGTTACAAAATAGATTGGGGTTTAACCCAGAACACGCAAGGTTGATAAGGATCAACATGACTTGAACTGGCACAGTGAATACAGGTTAAACACTTGGATCATGCTGCTCAAAGGTGACAGACCTGCATGGATCTGTAAATAGAAATGTAAAAATATAATAAACCATAATTAACTTATTAGTGCTAACTATAACTGCGTATTCTTTGAGCATTCTATACTGTTGCTAACAGAGTTCATATAGCCAGTGTATGAAACTCCGATAGTATAACAGGTTTAAGCGATCATAATCTTCTACATGGCCATCTACATATCAAATCCTATTTTTTTAAAGTATTATTTATTTAAGGTCGCAGAACTCAGTGGTTTTTTGCGACCACAACAATGCAATAACAAAATACAAACATTATATAAGACCAGTAATAGAACAACAAAACCATTTCTAAACCATACATAGAAAATTACATTAGATAATTGACAATAGCGTTACAAATCATTAAGGAAGACTAAGTAGCATTGCAATTTAAATTGATTTATACAAGAAATATCTTTAAATCAACAAACAGTATTATGAAAGAACTTGGGATTATTCAGAGCTGTGGTAATTCGTGATATTTTGAGTTATGTCTAAATGTGCTGCATATGCTACAGTCTGTTAGTGTCTGGTTTATGTTAGGGGTGTTTTACAGGTGCTGCACTCTGACGGCTCCTCTTTGGATATTAGATAGGAGTGCGTTAATTTGGTGTGTCCAATTCTTAATCTGTCATTAAAACTTAATCTTTTCTCTGTAGCTTATGTACTGTTGGCATGTATTTGTGGTTTTCATTGTAGTGTGTGTGGTCCAAAGGTTTTTAATCGTTTTATTTATGTATGTAACTCTGTGTGGTGAGTATTGATGTTTTGAATTGCGGAGTTTTGTATGCTTATTCTTTGCTGCAAGGTCTCCAGTACATTGCCAGCAATGTCACGACGTGAAGGTATCCATAAGATGACAATTTCTTTTCCTTTTTGTTTCAATGAATGGCCCAGGATCTAAATGTCTTGTATCTGTTGTCCGTGGGTCACTAATTGCTTGTTTGGAATAATGAAATGTTGGTATTCCATTTTTCTATTCGGCATTGTCTGTTTGATTGCATAAAGTACACTCGTGAAAATGGAACACAAATCAGGCAGTTTAAACGACAGAACTTTATCATTGATCAGTACTGCAATCCACTACCTCAGACCAAATCCTTGATCTTCGTGTGATGACAGCATAACTGGGATTCAGTTCTTCTAAAGTTCTAAACTGAAACAATATATGGAGGCGGCAACGTTTCTGATTTTGAAATATGATTTTTAATCCAAAATTCTTTTAACTTTTCTTTCTTTTTCTTGTATATTACCTATTGCATTTTCTCATGGTATTTGTGAAAACATAAATAAAACCTTTAATAATACAGATTGCTTGACAACCGTCTTTAAAGAACATTTATGTGTTTTAATTTGTATTTTTTGTGCAAGTAGTGGTTGTTACATTAAATATACTGTTTGAAGGAAACACATCAATATGAAGATCACTCGGTAATCACCAATAAGCATTTTAAATAGATCAACAAGGTTTTGTTCATGGAAGCTCAAGATTAGGAGAATGTATACAAAATTCATCAGCACGTGAGAAAGTACATACATAGGCAAAGAAATTGTATCATTCCTATTGGGGAAGATTTTCGTTATTGCCATTCGAAGGTTGAGGTGGGGTTATAGGGGTATTTGCAGCGAATATACCTAAGCTAAGTTGGCATTAGTAATAGAAATTGTCAGGAGTTATTCTATTGAGGTAACTCTGCCGCCATTTGTAACATTAGCAGCACACGTTGCGGAATCTTCGACCGGAAGGACTAAATTATAGGATACTTCATGGCATTCTAATGAGAGAAAAGCTATGAAGAGAAGAGATGGTAAGTTCTTATGGGATTACAGTTGACGACCTTCCAGATAACCGAGTTAACCGTTGGTTTGGGCAATGTAAGTGAATACTCTCTTTCTAAAGACGGCAATAAGGAAGTACCTAGTGAATTATTGCTATTAATGAATATTAATTTGAAACGTTAGAAAAGGAAATCTTAAAATGAAGCTGTGGGAAATCTCTGATGACACGCAAAACACAGCTTATGCGACTGCAACAAAGTTGGTGTGTGTATGCCGGGATGCTGGAAAAGATCGATTGAATGCTCTGTAAATAAAAACGAATAACGGCACTAGCCACAATGTTGGAACATTCACCAATTACACACGTTCTTATCGAATCAGGCAAATGCCATTCATAACCGTAAATCACAGGAACGTGTGATTTCCTATGGTTATGATTGGATTTTATGATTCCCTTTTCCCACATTTATAATCACGCGGACTTGAACGTTTTTCACATCATGCCGACAATGTGGCTGCCACTTCACTATTGGATATCTGCTTGCTTGTAGTTAAATCTGAATAATAGCGTATCAACCAGCTGATAGTAAGTTTGGTAAAATCTATCCTGCTACTATATTAAAACAAATGTTTTCAATAGAAAATGTATTCTGCTCCACCAGTTTCGCGAAACACAGCTGTCACATTTGAGAGCTGGGAAAATAAAGTAAGTATGAATATATTTAGATAACTATTCTTTCAACCCCCCTCGCCCGTATCCTTTTGAATATATTAATGAATCAAAAGTCTATTTCTTCAAATATTCCATTTTCTAAAGTTGCTGGTGTTTAAGGGGTCCAATCCTTTTCCTTATTCTGAGTAGTGTTTATGTTTTTATTGTCTCTACAATGTAAATAGTAGGTAGAGAAGGTGCTGTATTCTACCCAAAATCAGTGCCGAGATTTCACCAGAAATGCATTTTTTTTAAGAAAAAAAAATCCGAGTGACTGTGAATATATTAGCTCAAAAAGGAAAGTCGGATTAAGTACTAAACTTAATATTTAAGTTCAGCATTTTCCAAAGGTGTGACACGAAGATTTTTTGAAGAAAACCTTCCACACCTTTACTTGGAAAATTCGAAAAATGTTTACTCTATCACAAATGGCGCAAACAGTTTTATAAAATTACCGTATATTGAATATATTTATGTGAAAAATAAATATATTTTTTGTGGGAGTTTCCTCCGAAGAAGACCTCTTCATTCTGGATGATTTTTGCATCACTGGTAAACTATAAGAGGCAGAAAATGTTACTACATGGAAATGTAGTATGCCATATACATGTTTTATTTAATTGGAGATTTTCTTTATTTGTTTTAAAAATTGTCCTATATCTAACGGCTTTTAAAAGATTAGACTATGGCCTTAGCCTAATTTATTCTATTTCCCTTCTACTTCGAAGGAGCTAATTTCTACTACTGGAAATTTCGATTAGCTTGGAATAAGGAGTAGAATAATTTGTTGCAGAATAGCTAAAGAAAGGCATGTGAATGGAACACATCAGCTATTTTGTTTACTTGTCATCTTTTATTTCAGTTGTCATTCTCCCCGAATTCATTTACGTTTTCACTCCCAAAAAACTATACTCATTGCTGACCCCGGTAGGCTGGCCGTGGTCGTTGATGCTCTTGGCGTTGCATTCTGCCGCGAAAGGGTCGCGGGTCTGAATCCCGCTGTGGGCATGGATATTTAGTGCTTATAAAGCCATTCTCTCCTGATGAATGGCCACATAGGTTATGCCTAAAGGCCAAATAAGTATTTAAAAAAAAAAACTCTTTGGATTGCTGTCTTATATCGTGGTCCTGATGGAATAAGTCGTATTTATATTGAGTGTGAAAGACCGTTTAATTTTGCTCAGAGCCTCTTTATCAGGTTTCTCAGGCTCTTTACTTCCCTTCCGCACACATTAGTATAAATCCCTACTTTCTTTCTCTCTCTCTCTCTCTCTCTCTCTCTCTCTCTGAGTTGACAATTTCTGACATATTCCTTGTTATGGTTTAAATTTTCCAATAACGCTTTCCTCCAATGGGAAATCGTTTAGTACTTTTATCTAACACTACATAGATGGATAAGTATAGTATTCCACCCAAAAATCCCTACCGATATTTCACCGGATATACATGTTTTAATGACCCTGATTAAACGAAAACGCTTTTTAGAAAACATTACCTTGTGTGTGTGTGTGTGTGTGTGTGTGTGTGTATGAACAGCATACCAAAAACGAAAAATCGGATACATACCAAACTTTGTTTTTAGAATTTTGTTTATTTGCTTCAAAATAGTTCTAATGAGTTTTATAAATATACCACATATTAAATATTTTATGACAAACGTATATCTTGAATTTTCTGGGAATAGCTAAAGAGATAGAAAACACACTACACCAACAATTTAAATCATTTCTGTGTCATAAACCATTTCCGAGATAACTATTATCGATGGTTCGAATTGTTCAATACTTTGTCAGACTTCTAAACTACTTTCAATATCAGTTTTTCGTACCGTTACATGGTAACACTGAGTTTTTAAGTTAAATATTTAGCGTCCAGATTTTCAAGTTTTTCTATCACTGTTCTCTTTGTATTTGTAAGAAATGTGTATTGCAGCTATTTCAGCTAAGGCTTATTTCGATTAGAAGGAAGAATATGGAGAGAAAAAAAAATAACTATCCTAAACTTAGTTGTATATATAAATAATACGGTAGAGGAAGTCGTGTGAATATAACACAGACAGTTTTACCTCCTAGTGATGCAAAGAGAAGGATTTTTAAATCCATCTCATAGCGACCAACTTATAGGACGTGACTCGCTTTAGCTTTCTTTATTTCCCTTTTACCTTGTTGAAGAACCGGTAGAGAAAATCTTGTGAATGTAATAAATTTTATGTTAAAACTATATATTTACATATATGTGAATTTATCATGGTTAGAGAGATCCGTATTTCAGATATAAGATTTGCTTCTAAACGGAGTTTTGCTAACCTCTTGTAAATCCATTCTCTAAAGATAAACAAACGAAGTCGGTTCATATAGAACCCAGCAATTATGCTCCCACGCCCTGTAGCATTTTAGTGACAGCACCTTCCATTATTTAGATAGCTATTGGATCGACTGTTTTAGCCCAGCAAGTTGGGATTGGCCCCGTTGCCAGAGGCACAGCTGTTTTCGTGATGGTACTTAATTTACTGCGCTTATCAGAGAAATGCAAATTATGGACGCAGCGCGCCGAGAGGTAGGAAGGTTACAGAAGTACGTATTCCGCATGCGCTACCGATTTGGTGCCTTGGCAACATTCTTTTGCCTTGTCTTTGAGAAATACCGTCGGAGATGTATATAGAAGAATAACTTGTCTTACAAAAGAATGAAATACAATTGTCTTAAGTAACCAAAGAAATTCCTCCAATAATTCAGATGTTTGCATCCAAATAACATTTTATCCGTCTACTGTCAGTAATCACCATTCGTGATAAGTTTGATAGAAAAATCTAAAGATATGCAGAGAACACAACTGAATAAATAGGAAATCGTTATTGCGTCATACAAAGAAGAATATAATGTATGCTCAGGAAGGCTTTTAATTTTTGACTCGCCAAATAAAAACTTGTGTACCATCAAATCAAAGCACGCAAATGCTATTATTTTCATATCTTTACTACACCTTTCCTTTGAAAAAGGAACTAGAATATTGAAGTTTAACTTAAAGTGACAAAAGAGAGGGTTGCATTTATCGTACTTTATCCCCTAAGTTTTGCAAAATTAATTACATATTTTATATCCCGCAATTTAATTACCCTGGTAAACCGAAAAAGCAGCAATCAAGTTGTCATTCAAGGAATACTAGCAGCGACAAAAAAGATCATATCTGGGTTGAAATCCATTTTGAATTATGTATTTAGATATGTATTTTCTGCGATTCTGTCATAAAGGGCTGTGCGTTGCCTTTGAGTTTTCTAATGAATACGTAAGTAAATTTAAATTCAATTTACCATACCTGATATTAAGATCCTTAAAGCAACTAAATGCAGTATGCAAAAGATATAACCTCAAAATATCTAATTATAGAAAGTAATGACTTTAGTAAATCTGAAGTAACGGTTCAAAATGAAGCGCTGAGTGAATGAATTGCTGGTCCCCTTGGCCGCGCTCGCCAAAGCGTCTCGCTTTGGTGTTTCGCAGCGCAGGGGATCGTGGGTTCGAGTCCCGCCTTGGGCCTGGGTGTTATATGTTTGTGTATGTGTGTGTAAAAAGTAAAACAGAAATTCAGTAATCAAAGTAAACAAATTAGGTAAATAAAAAGTAGGGTATACAGCGCCGGAGTCCCGACCTGACTCCGGAACTGTTTAAAAAATGAGTTAATGACCAGGGAACAGAGGCGACCTCGCATCTCGACTCAAAACGGATACTTTATGCTTACCACCTCCAGGAAGTGAAGGAACCGCAGGAGGCTATACATAGCATGCATGCCGGAGGACAGACTTAAAGATGCCCTTAAGGATTCCAAATGTGATGACATGGCCATATCGTGGCTTGCTGATAGAGTCCAGGCTGTTGTTTAGGAATCCTATTAGTATGGGCAAACATTTGAACTATCTGTCCGACACCGATTGAGACTGCACATGTCGTATGCCTACTTGAAACATAAACGAGGCAGAAGAGAAATCACCACAGCATTCTACTAGCCGTCCAGGGAAAAACCACGAAAAACTCATGGTTAGAGGGGCCAGCCCCAGGAATCTAACCCAAGACCTCCCAAAGGAATTCTCGCACGTTACCACGAATCCAACTCACTCGTAAAATGAAGAATTAGATCTAATAGTAACTGTATGATATATTCAGATGTAGAGCATTAACTAATTTCAAACCTTAATAAATGCAGCAAGGAAGGAAATCAAAAAGTTTTACAAAGTGCTGCTATGTTAATGTCAATATGCTGAGAATTAGTGTCTGCCAAAGTTGGATAAAATCCTGTATAACGTTAAAATCGGGAATGTGATTATTCTGCAGCGAAAGTACATAAAATTTAAAGAAATAATCGGAATACTTTTAATTCTTTGAAATGAAGAGGAAGAATAGGAAATTAACTGGAGTTTATTTATGGACGCTGTTTAACTACATACCATAGTTGTTAGCATCCCATCTTAAATTGGGCGTGAAAGATCGGAAATTTAAATCAGAGGTTTATCAGGATTGAGGTTCTTTTATGTCCATTAATTTAGTACCCAAGAGCACCAAATTGACTTAATTCCCTAAGGAAGCCTGCAAAAATTTTTCCGTCCGAAAAAATGTATAGCCCTCCGCTAGGTTTGAACCCGAGACCTCGGAAATTAGAGGTTATTCTTTGATCAGTCTTTTGAGATGCTGGAAGGATGTTACGTGTCTTCAGGACAGCTACCACAAAAAGCCGACACGTGCAACCGACCTGGACACAACTGTTTCCTACCTTTGTCCTTTGGACTGTCTCAAAAGACTCCGATCAAAAAACAGCACGGTAACTCTACACCACAGAGGAAAGGTCTTATCGCAGAGACATTGTATAAGAAATTTCAGGGGAAAATAAGATACCGTCTTTTTTTTTAGGGAAGCATATCTAACATTGATTTAATGGCCAGCAATGAACTATAATATGCGGTCTTTTATTCCACCTTCTCTTTCTTCCGACTTCCGCAAAACTGCGTTATTTTGGGTCTTTGCGAATTTTAATTATGTTAATCTAAAACATGTTTTGCTAAACGGTATTTTATGAAACTGCAGTCTGGTTAAGAGTAATAATGTATTACATATCTTTAAATGTGTGTCCTTTGTTCTATACTTTAAACTCGAAATAATAGTATTTTGTTCTTTATTGATATTGTAAAATATAATTCGAGCATCCCCCTTCATGCCTATGAATCTATTCTCGGTTTCAAAGAGCTACCTGAATCACAAATCCTTCACCTATTGTTGAGAAATCTATCCCAGATCCCGAAGTTCAATTATTACTCTGTTGTATGTGGTTTGACTGGCGCATCGTACTTTCTCTGAAACTGGGTTTAGGCTGAACTCGATTGATGCTACTGCAGGAGGAATACAAACTAGCAGCCTCTGATAAGTGCTTTCTTTGCCACCAGGGATCATACATAACGAAATAAGAAGCCCGTCTTGTTTGTAGTCATGCCAAGCCATGCACCCTGTTTCCTAACAGCTGTTGGCTTCAAGGGCAAGCGTTCCATTAGAACCTGCCAGACAGCAGCGCTTTTTATGGGCATACGTGCATTGAAATCTCCGAGTCAGGATTTCCTCATTTGAAAGTAAAACTGAAGTACATTCTCATTCGTGTAGTCTAATGTAAAACAAAATATGTCCATAAGGTTCAGGAAGAACTTACTGCAGTATTTTAAACGACTTCTTAACCATTTAAACGTCGTGATATAAGAATTTAGTCGTGTCTTGTTAGTGAGACTTTGTTTTGACTTCTTAGATACTTTATAGAATATAAATTCAGTTATAGTTCAACAGACAGAAGAGGTTATAGTGTTAGAACAGGGATAGCCAACTCCCAAACACGTCGTATCTGTTTGTGTGCATGGTGCTGAGGTCACTGGTTTGTACTATTTCTCGTAGCAGCGTCTAATAATAGGGAGTTGCGTTACCAATTAAGAATATTATAATAGAGAAGGAATACGTCACAAGCTGTTATATATATAGTTTAATATTCCTCTTGTGCTTGTTTTTAAATTGTAGACAAAATAACCCAATACAAATCAGTTATAGCGTTTAGTCCTATACAATCAAATGATAGCACACCTATACTTGCAATATATTTTAGTATATAAGAACGAAATGGTAGTTAGTGGAAATCAGTACAAATGATTCTAGAAAAGTTGCACAAATATAAAATAATAAATTAAAATGTACTATACAGTGATATTACAAAGATGATTTCAAATTAAACGAATGTAAACTGCTAGTGAATTAATTTTCAAGAGCTGAGTAATCATTAGCATGCAGTGAATTACAATGACGCTGAAGAATAAATCGTTTCAGCAGTTAAGTTAAAAGGCGCGTGTGAGGTTATATTCAGCATATTTAAAAAATTAACCGCAATGATTTATGTTTACTTCACTGACAATTTAAATCGCAGTGTTGACGCAGAAGGTTTGGATCTGCCCTCCGCTATTTTGAAGTTAAAATCACTATTTGAGTTGGTTAAAGGCAAAGTAGACCGAAGCAAAGTTACACGTTTCAGTTAAATACCTAGTGGTTAAATTGAAGAATGGGCAATGATGCCTTGGACGAAGCACATGTCTTCTTTTTTATTTATTTTTTTAGGCTTATCGGCGTTTAATCATGTCTTTTTATATCGCATAATGATGGAAATTGGTGAAATGATGCTTAAATGATCTCAGAGTCCATGGATTTTACAATTACTCGATATTTGTCTTCTCAGGATAAGGGAAAAACCCCGAAAAAAACAACCTTATCCGGGTAACTCACTTCAAGCGAGTTTCGAACTCTCGACCTCTTGAATGTGAAGCAGGCACGCTACCCCCATACTACGGAGGCGGGCTATATATATCTCGGACCGTTAGTAACTAGGAATCCTGGGTTCAAGGAAAAGTGTACACTACTAACAAAGCTATTTTTGAGAATAATTTTAAATCATGAAGAGAGATGACTGAGACACTGAATCAATAAGGGCTGCTTACTGAGAGACGTGTATAGGGAATGTTGAACTGGAAAAAAGCTAGGGTCAGGAGAAGATATTAAATAGTACACCGTATAACATTAATGGAATACAAAGGGGAACAAGGAAGAATGACTGAGCGGATGTAATGAATGGCCAAAAGAGTCCGGCCTAATTGAGGGAGCTGGGAGTTATCCCAATATTGGAAAACACTAACAAAAGGGAGAGAGAGAATCTCAACCAGGAAATGTCTCCAAGGAGATTTGAACTAGGGTCCTCGGAATATAAGGTAGATATGCAACCAGAAAGCCTTGATATTAATGATAAATGATTGTCTAACTTAGTCGTCCTCTATGGTGTAGTGGAGGACGATGATTTTTTTAGGCATAAAAATCCTTAGCATGGCTTTCTTCGGAAAGGAAGTAAAGCCGTTGGTCCCGGTCGTAGATTCACGGCATGTTAAGGAACCTCAAGTCTGATAAAGAGGCATCTGAGCAAAATTAAGCAATGTTTTATGACCAATATAGAATAGGGTGATGAGAACCGCAGCAGTTAAAGGTCGTTCATAAATAAAAATTCATTTCCATTTTATAACTTATATACTATAAACAATTTTTAGCATACAACCTGAATAATATTGGTGAAGATTTTTCTCTAGCCAAGATTATTCCCTATCCTCCCCCAGAGTATGAAGGTATGAACGAGAATGTGAAGATAATCCACCAAAAGATTAACACACAGTAAATGAGTGAGCATAATTGCCTGAGCAATAGTTCCAGAGAAGAATGTCAACATGACCTAGATATTAAAGGCCGCATAAATTGGGGTGGGGGGGAGCAAAAAAATTAGTGATTCCTTCCATATTTGATAAGATGGAACGCCAAGTGTATGTTTCCATGGCTTGAGTTACCGTCGTAAGATTAAAAATATGTTGTTTTGATAACGCAGCAGAGTGTATACCTTAAGCATCTTTCAAAATTAGAAACTGCTCTCTTACTATTTTCAAAACATTTTTGTTCCATAATTGCGTTTATATTCGGTTTAAAAATTGAACTGTCAAATGGTTAATATACTACACTTCTTTTTTAACTTTAAACTATCAAATAGGATGTATTTAAAGCGAGCATGCGACTTTTTTAGTATTTAAGAACTGAGCAAAATAATAAGACAGTTCAAGATTACATTAAAATAAAGGGCAAGAAAAATTGTATTAAAAAAAAAATTAAGAAATGTGTAAATACAGTTCAACTCGGTACAGAGAGTTTGTGTGGAAACTAAGCAAATATACAAATTTGTCTATTTTGATTTCTGTATTTTGGACATCGTTATAGCTTTCCATGTTTGATGTAACATTCAGGAGCTTTTCCATTTTCGTTAAACTGTAAACGTGTCCTGGAACGGATTCCAATTGCATTTGTGATTGTGTCAGTAAATCAGAGTGCCTGTAGGGATTCGATAACCAAAAAGTTTCGAAAATACTGCAAAATAAAATTCAAAAGCTCCAAAATAGAATCATCTGCAATATCGGGAGTTTCATCCAGAGGCAGTTCTTGATGTATGAACATTTTTATGCAGTGAATTGCATAGTTATCAAGCCAGCATACATTTATTTATACGTGTGTGCGGAGCGATGTGTTTTTCTTCCGACGAGTCTTGGATGTTCTCAGATGTGCGAATGGAGAAATCACGGTAACCTACTTCATATACTTATTTCTCCCAGTTAATGTTTCCCATAAGAGGAAAATGGAAAGTTTCACCTTGTGTGCGTGTGCGAACATGTGTGGGCATTTTGGAAGCTGGTTACATACATAGGTATGCGTAGAAGAAACAAGAAAGAGCCTTCGAAGGTCACACCTACGTGATAGTCGGCCTCCTGTTGAATGGTAAGGCATACTGCTGCAGTGGCGTGCCCTAGAACAGAAGGGGCGGGGCCCCCCGCCCAAGCAACTGCATCTACCTTTGAGTTCACGTAGACCCATAGACCTTTAAAGTGAAGCAGGAGTAAGGAGCATGTAACATATTTTGGCTTTTTGTGGAGAGTAACAGTAACAGTAAAACATTCACTTTGTAAAATCATCATGTGAGAGTGGTAGATGATATTAAAAGTTAAAATTATACTTCAGCCTGAAAAATGCACATGTAATATTCTAAATGGCTGACAAGTAAATGAGTCAAAAGCTATGCTTGCGCGCCTGGGTAGTGTGGTAGTAGCGTGTCTGCCTCACATTCAATAGGTCGTGAGTTCGAATCTCGCTTAGGGTGAGTTACCCGGATATGTTTTTTTTTTTTTTACTTTCTCTATACGCACTATGTACATAGTGTATAGAGAATGTATTGCACTCCACCAAAAAATTCGATACCGAGATTTCACCGGAAATATATGTTTTAGGTTCCCCTGTATCCATAAAAAGTATTTTCAGAAAAAGGTCCGTGAATGTGTGTGTGTCCGTGTGTCTGTGAACACGATAACTCAAAAACGGAAAGTCGGTAAAGTACCAAACTTTATCTTCCAGGGATGCGACACGAAGATTTTGAGAAAAATCCTCCCACCCCAAACTACCCTTTACATGGAAAATTTTTCGAAAATTTTGATTTTCTAAAAAATGGCTAACGATTTTGATTAAAATATCGTATATTAAAGTTATTTACCTGACAAATAAAATGTATATGTTGAATTTTCTGGGAATGGCCTCTGAAGAGTACTTTATTCTGGATGAATTTTTCATAACTACTAAACCGTAAGAGATGGACAAAAACTTAACCCACAAAAAATGTAGAGCACGTTAAAACACGCAATTTATGTTATATACATTTTGTTCGTTGAGTTGATCGTTTTTGAGATATTCCTTTTTCTTGGTTTCAGCTATGAAAAACTTATACTTTTCTCATACAGGAATTTGTCAACTCCTGTCCATACAAACAAAGGAACGTCAGTCACATAGCAACCAGCTTTTGGCTTTCACTTTAACCTATGATACTCCCTTATAATTTACAGAGATATAGAGAAAGTCATGTGAATGGAACACATCAGATTTTTTTTCGGAGTTTTCTCTTATCCTGAGAAGACGAATGCCGTGTAACTTTAAACTCCATGGACCCCGAGATCATTTGAGCATCATTTCGCCAATTTCATTCATCGTCCAATATGACCAACCAGGTTAAAGGGCGTTAAGCCATTACAAACACAAAACAAACAAACAAACAAACAAAAAACTACGCATCGTAGTAGTATCAGACATTTATTGCTATCCGCTTGAAGATCATTTCTAAGAAACCTGGGCTTTTACAGTGGGGATAACAAATATTTGAAAGTAAACGTTCAAACACCTACTAAATTTGGGCCGGCTCTGTACCTCAGTCGGTAGAGAAACTGACTTGCTGTGCGGGATGTTTGGAATTCCATTCCCGGCTGGGATGAGGAGTTTTTTTGTCAGCCAAGATTATTCCCTGCCCTTCCCAATCTGGCAGCATCTTGGAGAGTGTAATGAAACAAAATCTAATGACAACTTGTACCATTGCAACTATAGCATTTTGGAACTTGATGTCACAACGGTATTTTTGAACGAATTTGCATACCATTTTCCCAGTAACAACATAAAAGACGTTGACTACCATTACTTAAAAAGATACTGTGGTAACGGCCCAAGTTTATCAGTGCCTACTGCAAGGTCGCTGCATGGACTGCCTCCCGTCTACACGGAACAACGTTATCAGAATGGAGTAATAGGTATTCAGCATGCCGCTTTCTTGCAACCGTTCAGAGTGATTCGCAAGACCAAACCCGTTACTTTTCCATCAAGTGGCTCCCTCCGTATTAGTCCGCAAGTACATGCTTATCTCACAGGCTAAGCGCACTTCATCCCATATCTTGCTGCAGGGTAAACTACCCATGTCTCGCCCGAAATCCCATAGGTGAGATTTTTACTTTCTCTACTTAGTACATAGGTAGAGAAGGTTGTGTATTCCACCCAAAAATTCGATAACGGGATTTCCTGGAAATAAACGTTTTAGGATCCCATGACCCCAAAACAGTCAACAAAACCGAAAAGTCGTTTACATACCAAACTTGATAATTAGTTCCAATATCTTCCAAGGATGCGACGCAAAGATTTTCAAGAAAATCCCAGTCCCCAAACTACCCTTACCAGGGAAAGTTTTTCAAGACTTTTTATTTTCTTAATTAATTAAAATACCATACATTAATGAGCTCGGCATAAAATGCAAAAATTTTGAATTTTCTAGGAAGGCCTCTGAAGATCCCTTCATCCTGGATGACCGGTAAAGCTTATGTATAAGATAGACAAAATCTGACAACACAACATGTATAAGTCTCGTTATAACAGACAATTTATGTCGTATACATTTGGTGGGGGGATAACCATTTCCGAAATATTCCTTGTTATTGGTTTCAGTTTTAATTTACTTAAAACTTTTCTCAAACGGGAATGTGTTATTCTTGTTTGCTTTGTTTTACTCCTGACCATGCAAAGAAAACCAAATTTCAATCACATAGCAACCAGCTTTTAAAATATCTATCGCGTTAGCTTAGTGTATTCGTTTATTTACCTTCTACTTATGAGAAACTTACAAGTAAGAAATGCTTATCTTGATTAGCATGAAGTATATAGAAGAATACGCTTTTGTATAGATTGTTATAGAATAGACAGAGAAAGTCATGTGAAGGTAACAGGTCAGTTTTTTGCATTCCTTGACTGCAGGGAATTAATTGAAATAAAACTTTTATGCCCATAATCGGCCAAAACTCGGGTATGTGTTATTCGACTTGTTAAAGAACCTCGCCCTATTTTGTATTCATCATAGGGCTTTGTGTATACAAAGCAGGACCGTTTTGTTTTTTGTTTCATTTATACAGCCCCCTTTAACATCTAAGGTCATATCGGGGGCTTTGCATAAGAAACAACTTTTCTGTAGGATCTTTACGTTGAGTTTAAATCGATTTATTTTCCTCACACACATATTCACTCTCACATACTCACATTATCTCTGTGAGGGATAGGAAATAAATCTGGTTAAAGAAAAACTCCCCTGCCTCAGCCGGGAATCGAACCCGGGATCTCCGGTGAGAAGTCAGCTCGATGACCACTCGACGACGGAGGCAGTCCAGCAGAACCATTGTTTTAATGTGTCCAAGCCATGACACCACACTGGAGTGTGGAGGAACAAGTAATGATATAGTTAATTTGTAGAAAAGTGTGTTGTTAAGAAAGAAACTTCATTAAAACAATGGCAAGTACAGTGTGTGTGAAAATAAGGATACTTTAGATACTCGAGTATTGAATCTAAAACACCAAAAATAGGCATTCTTTGTTTGTGGGGCAAAACACAAAAGAGAGAAAAGAAACAGGATAAGTCTGATATTGATTAATCCGCAACCTGGAAGTATCTTTGAGTGGTGTAATTATAGCAACACAAACTTTCCCGCTCTAGGTCAATGCTTTGCAAGATTGCCTTCGGCCCAGCTGGAGCTTGTCGTGCTGTTACTGTCTAATTACGTTGTTGAGTCTTTTTTATGCAGACTGTTTTCTCGGCCTTCTTAGGATGATAATTAATACTCGACTGAATCTCGGCCTCACTTCGCTAATCGCCTTGCGGCCATCTTCTGCTACAACTAAGATACGGTGGAATGTTTCTTTTTAAGGCTTGAAACTGATGGTCCTTGTGCGCTACGATGACGCAGACAAACATACCTTTTATATGCACAGGAACCTAAACTTGACTTTAAATTAATTGTCTGTTTACAAAATGTACTAGCTTGATCCTTTTTAGGCCTGCTGAAGGAAAATGGTGAAGCAAGACCTTGAAATAAGAGTATAGTCCCTAAAGGTGGACAAGTTTAAAAGAATCAGCAAACTTTCTCACCCGGAAGTATGGAATGGAATCTCTGCTGGGATGAGGAAATTTTCTTTAGCCAAAATAATTCCCTATTCCCCACAGGGTCTTGAGGTATGCATGTGAAACTGAATGTGCGCGTGTATGAAAAAATAAATGATCAGAAACCCAACGTTACTACAGTCAAGATGTTTCGCAAGTCAAAAGTCCCCGATATTACCATAAGCATTAAATGGGACAATACAAATGAAAGAAAACAAACAAATCAAGCGGATTGACTCAGATGGTAACGTCTGTGGCCCACATTCGGGAGGTGCTGAGTTCAGATCACGTGGACCGGCCGATCTGGCTGGAGTTTCTCCGGAGTTCCCCCATTCGCTAAGATAAATACCGGATTGGCTATTTAATACAACGGCCCAAAGACCATTATTCAGTTTAAAACAATAGTAAAACTTAAAATAGATGATAATACAGACTGCGCTGCCATCAGATAGTACTACTAGGCGGAATGTCATCTTAACATCATATGCTTGCCGCGGATCAAAGTAGTATGGCATATATGGATGTGGCCAGAGGGCTGGTTGAACTCCGTCATCGGACTACGGATTTAGAAGCACCTAGACTAGAGGCCTCGATCTCTGAAGTACGCCGCCATCTGACTATGGATGGTGAAAGCAGCCAGACTGTGGCACCCTATCGCCATTTGCTGGGTTTGAAGCGAAAGTGGTACGGTACGAGGATGAGTTCTGAAATCATACTGTCCACCACATAGGTCAACGAGGTAACTTAACGGATAGATTACGCAATAGGACCAAAAAGTTGAAGCGTTTTAAAACTAAGTGGATTTAAAATAAACAAACAAAACAAAAACATTTTGTTATGCGACGATCTCGTTGCTTCTTAAAATAAACCATGTGTCTACATATTGTGAAATACAGGTGGGAGATGACTTATGATCATCCTTTCAAACCATGAAAGAGCATATTGCTTTGAGTGTTTGTCCTTAACATATGTTATCCATACAGCTTTCCGTTCTTCTGATAACTACTAATTTAGTATGCACAGCATTTCTACATATCAAATTCAACAGGTACACTTTACATTCGACAGGTAATTCTTAATTCTTTAGCTTATGCTGCTATGACAACAAACACTTCTGGCTTGCAAATAAACAGAAAACCACTCATGATTTTAGCGTAACCTAAGCTTGAGAAACGATTATGCTTCGAACAGTCAAATAAGATACGCTGACAGTGCGAACTATACCATGATTGCTGCTATAGGATCTTTGTTTCAAGTGAAATATTTCTCCTTGTGCAATATTTCTTTGGCCAACTCCTTCAACATAAGATATGTTTTCTGAATCTAGAACTCTTTGAGAGATGAAAGCAAAATGTTCTATAATGTGCTCGTGTATTTGGAAATATTTTTTGACAAATTCTTGCCACAGTTATCGCATTGTGATGTGTTTCACATAAATTAGTAGCAATTCAAGGTAATTGACATTAGTAAATAAGACCTTTTGTAACAAATAAGTCGCTGTTTCGAAAACAAGCCATAAGCGCAATAAACAGCTGAAGTGATTCTCTGTCTTACAGTTTTTCATGTTCTGTAATCTAAGTGGTTTAGTTTGAGTGTTTTTAGTGGACGCTGTAACTTCTATGGTCCCATTCTATATTTGGCATGAAAGATCGCCTAATTTCGCTCAGAGGCCTTCTTATCAGGCTTAGGTTATTTTACGTGCCGTAAATCTACGATACAAACCAACGGCTTTACTTCCCTTCTCGAAGGAAAGCATGCTAAGAAGTTTTACGCCGAAAAAATCCATCGCCCTCCGCCGGGTTTGATCCCGTGACCTTAGGAGACAGTCTGGCATGCTACCCCTGAACCACGTAGGACGACTCCAACTGGTAAACGATGCAGATTCAACTGATACAAATTTCAAAAGCTTGCAACAATAGTAAGATGACGATTTGTTCATAAATGTTAGCGTCCTTTAACCTTAGGAGGTCATATCGGACGAATGAAATAGGTCAAATGATGCTCAAGTGAACCCGCAGTCCATAGAGCTTAAAGTTACCCAACTTTAACTTCTCATTGTAAAGGGGAAAAAACCGGGAAAACTGTGTACGGGTAACTCACTGTACCCGAGATTCGAACTCGGAACCTCGTGATAAATATGATGCAGACATGCTACCATCACTACAGAGGCGGGTTAACTGTGAATTGTTTTAATTCAAAATATATTCAATGCAGAATCTTTGTCTACTTTAAGAAATGTTTAAAAGGTATTTAACTTTAGTAAAAATCCTAATTTAAAATATTTTGTTACTAAGCAATTTTCGCTTTTTTTTCCCTAAAAAACTAGTTTAAAACAGAAGAACTCCTGTACGATATTTTATTCTATTCATTACAAAAAGTCATCCTGTTTAAGGTTGATAAAGGTCACCTTCCATTCCTTTGGAATTGGCGATGGAAATCTTCTAGTCTAGAAAAGCTACAATAGGGGTGACGGTTGTTGCGACGTCTACTTCATCCAGATAATCCACATGATCTCTCGACTTTTGCTATGATCTGTTTTATATTGAGCACGCACAATTATACATAATGGACGGTTGCAATTGTAGCAATTCTTCTGCTAGCTACTCCAGTGTTAAATTATGGGAATATATAATGATCTGTTTGGAATGAGTTTCCGTTTGTTTTAAAGCATCGTGAATCTAAGCACGAGAAATGATGACTGCGTCATATTAAATCTGCTAACTTACACAGTAATTTATTTCGTAATAAAGTGAAGAGTTTAAACTACTCGCTAAACTGCTATACGGAGAAACCCTTTGGAAACGCCAACGGGTGACGAGCTTAGAGCTGCGCTAAATTCTTGAAGCGCTAGAGGCGTCAGAATAACTACATTTTCGAAATGCTCTTATATTAACGAAAATCCCGCCTTCATCAGATTACTATACCACAGTGCGAATATTCTGCGCTGTCAAAAGTTAAACTTCGTGTTAGTGTCTGAGGCTCGCTCTTCATTCTCTGGACTTGTTAATCCTAGGTGTTCTTTCCCGTTGCTAATGCTTAGAAATAACTTACGTACAACTTTTAGGTTTGTAAACACATTAATTGGATGCAAATGAATTGATTTTTATATATGAACACTAACTGCTATGGTTCTCAGGGTCCCATTCTACGAGGATGATTAGAAACTAAGGTTACAAAACCTGCAGTGAAACTAGTATATATTATTTCGCCCAACCAATACAGCCATCTGATAGTACATACATTAGGTTATTTTTCACATAGTCTCCATATCGGTTGAGACACTTGTCGCTTCGTGGGATGGGTTTGAACAGTCTCGTGGTAAAAATCCTGTCCTTGCATATTCAACCTAGTTTTGATGTGTTGCACCTCTTCATCGGAAGCGAATCGTCAGCCTCCTAGGTGTTCTTCAATGAGGAAAAAGTTGAAAATCGCTTGGAGCGAGATCCAGGCTTTAGGGAGTGTGGTCGATGAAATTCCAGCGAAACTGCTTCAATAGCGTGGTGGTCTTCTGGGCTGTATGAGGTCGCACGTGAAGGAAGATGACACCCTGGCGTTTCCTCCCGATTGTTTCACGCAATCGTGTCATGGTCTCTTAGTATCGTCAGTGGTCACACTGTGTCCTCTTTTCTAAGCTCCACAAGTATGATACCTGCGCTGTTCCAAACACTGTTGCCATCATCTTCCCGGCAGATGGCGGCACCTTAAACATCTTTGAATCCCATTGACGACCGCTTACTGCTGGGGTATAGTGGTGGATATATGTTTCGTCACCCGTGACAATATGGGGAAGAAAACTGTTCCTTTCCATGGAGTCCGTTGCAAAAGTTGAGATTGTCCCCGTGCGCTTCTCCTTGTGGATTTCATGGAACACATCGGGAACAAACTATCTGGTACTGCAGAATATCTTAATGTGACGAATGCTTCCAAAAGACATTCTCAGCTCTACCGCCATATATTGTAACGTGATCCTCCTGTACTGAATCAGCTCCTCCACGCGAGCTGTATTCAAATCAGTGGATGCCGTGCTGGGCCGGCTGCCTCGATCCTCGTCGGTGACGTTTTCTTTGCCGGCCACAAACTTCCGATACCATTCTGGAACAAGCTGGCAAGACATTACAGTCTCTTCATAAACCTGACTTAGCTGTCAAAAAATAGCGTGTTATTTATGGACGCTCTTTGACTACTCTGGGCGTGAAAGACCGCTTAATTTTGCTCAGAGGCCTCTCTATCAGACTTGAGGTTCTTTTACGTGCCGTAAATCTACGACACGGGACCAACGGCTTATTAGGTATATAGTCAGCATGGTAACCATTACACCACGGAGGGCGATTGTACTAGCTGTCGCTGTATGTTAGCCGCGGTTATATGTTTCTCCCACAGAAATCGAATAACTGAGGGGATTTCTTCGCGAGAGCAATCCCCCATTTGTGTTTACCCTGCAGTAGTGCTGCAGGTGACAGTTGGGCTGAAACTCTGCACAGTTGCCAACGGCATGTATTAGAGTTACTGCACACTACTAAGTTTGCTGTGAAAGAAGAAACACCAAAACTATGTACCTGTAACTTTAGTTTCTGGTAATTCTTCGTATATTGGGCGAGAAAAACCGCTTTACTCTGCTCAGAGGTCTCTTGTTGCAGTACATTTACGACACGGGAGCACCGGCTTTACTTCCCTTCCGAAGAAAACCATGATATGGATTTTTTTGTCCGAAACGTCCATCATGTTTGAATTCGATTAATTGAGCTGTGAGATTCCGCGAACCTAATTACTTTCCTTACAATGACTTCGTACTAATTGCTTCTTCCAATGTAACTTGCCTTTACTAATGACTTCTGACTTAGCAAACGGGTTTTGTAAGTCGTGCTTAAACACTATTTGCTGACTTAAATATATGGGATTATTTAATACAGTTATTTCTCTACTTTTTCATCATTTCTGTATAAAATAATTTAATACTGGTATAATTCCGATATCACGGTGCAATGGCTACACCGGCAAATGTTTGAATACTTATCTGTTTTATTGTTATTTAAATGAAACACAACGCTTTATCCCCAAAGAATTGTTTTCCTCGCCAATGTCCCTGAATTACCTCCCGGAAACGACTCCGCATTTCCACACCACTATGAATCATCACAACCAAAGATGTTTGAAACATCCGTAAAACGTCAATGAGGCTCTTAGCGGAAATGAATGAACGAGCGAGTGAGCCACATTTCAATTCATGGCTGTCTTGTTATACAAAAAATACCTGGCGCTAGCTTACACGCTATTTTTCCGCCACTCTTCGATAATCTCTTTCAATTGGTTTTATTATTTTTAAATAAATTACAAAACTGTATTGGTTAATTCAAAGAGCTTCGCTGAGAAGATGTCTCTCGAACTACTTTTTTTCTTGTCCCCCCACATTTGGGATGCATAGCATCATCTTCTATATCTTCCTTTTTCCAAATATAGCTAGCTCAGATCCTTCGAGTCAACCTCTTAAGGACAGATAGTTTACCTGAACTTTTCATTACGTTTACAATTTCCCAATGTACTATGTGCACAAATGCACAGCACTGCCAGGTTAAATAAATAAACTATACACTTTTAAGCTCTAATACAATTACCAATAATACTAATATGCGAGATGCAATGTTCCTTTACAGTATGGAGTATTTTAGGTAATCGGATATAAATGTTGTTTATGTCATACCAGAGAGAGAGAGAGAGAGAGAGAGAGAGAGAGAGAAGAAGAAGAAGAAGATCGTTGAAAATGTACATAGGAGTACAATAAAGTGCTGAAAATATATTTCATTTAATGCAACTTCTGCTAGTTTTACAAGGGGGAAAATGCATAAATGCGTTTACATTGTCTTTTCATAGCTGAAAGGTTTCAGCGCAAATAAATACAAATACGAGATCATGCCATGCATTGAGCTCTACGTATATAGACATTGGAACTTCGTTTTTTGTAGGTCGAGGTGTTTACCAACAATGTTTTGTGCTGAACAATTTAGACAAATCATAATTCATTAGCAGCGGCCGGGGTGTTCAAGCTGGGGTGTTGAGAATCACTAAATATGCAACACGCACGACACTACCTAACAGCACGAGAGGGAGAGGTGCGGGGAATCCAAATGACCGGCGAGACCCATTTTTGCCGCACATTAACTAGAACGTGGGCATTAAACACAGTTTTATTTGCAGATCGGTTTATTGTATCAGCAATATTATTCTGAGTTATAGATACAAATTCATAAAATCGTGTATATAAATAAAGGGGGAAAAATCTGCTGTTCGATTCACATGACTTTCTTTAGCTGTTCTGCAAACCAACTTCTTACAAAAGATTATTCTTCTTTCTCCTCCATGCTAATCGAGTTAATCACTAGCACCATTGCAATAAGAGATGAAAAAGTATTCAAATAATAAATGTGTGCTTACATATACCCTGTAAAGAATGAATTCACATAGAAGAGCTCAAGTTAAACTAGGCCCGCCTCTGTGGAGTGGGAGCACATTCAAGAGACCCCGAATTTGAATCTCGATTAGGGTGAATTAGGCGGATTTTTTTTTCTGGCTTTTCGTTTATTCTGAAAAGAAGGCGAAAAATGAATATCTTTAAGCTCTACTGAGCATAACTTCGTCCATATCACAATGACCTGATTTCTGTATGAGCGAAACCATCTTTGAGTCCTCCGTGGAAATAATTTTGGTCTGTATTAAGACTCCAAAATTTCAATATGAATGTAAGAGGAAACTATCCAATTAAATGATCGACAGAGTAGATGGGAAATTCTTGCTCGCCGAATTTAATTTTGAAGTTGCACTGGCTATTAGCTTTTGCAAATGATGTGCAGTTATTTAAGAAATCATTGAAGGTGTGCATCAGTCATATATGCCCTCTAATACTGTCCTCTGGTAACTTGGAGACATATGCACCTGAATTTCATAGACTAGTTATAGAAACATTAAAGTAATAAGCATGCTTTCTATAATTACTCTTACATAAAGATGAGATAATTAAAAATTATGTGTAAGGAGATGTTACTACACAAACATCATGTCTGGTACTCGAGAAGTTATCGCTTGTGAAATTAATGAGCAAAATAATGACCATCAGGAGAAATATTGAGCGTCTAAAAGAGCAGCGGCTCTTGAACACAAACGTGTTTTAAGTAAGTTAGATTCAAAGTACCTAAGTTGTGTTACAGCTCTTTGTTTTTAGATCGCATGACACGACGCAGTGTGATAAGTTTACAATTTGGAATCTTAAATCAATACTGACCAGAACTATTTTCCTTACCGTAGACTCAATGCTAGAGCACAAAGAATTATTATGGATGTACCTCAGCATTCCTTCAAGACATAATTTATTTATCTTGACCCCTTTTAAGGACAATCTGTGTGTCGCCTAGCATTTCCCCAAATGGATGCTCCTGAAGGAAAGCGTGGCGATGATGTAACGAGAAGAATGCCGTTGAATCCTAATTACCTTGAAGAGCTCCTTTTATCATCGTCAGACCCAGATGACATCTGGTGCAACACCTCGGTTTTCATGGTCTGGGTGCCCACGCAAACCAAGCAGTGGCGTGCTAGGTGTTGTTTTGGAATAACATTGGATATTTGCCAGCACACGTATCCTACACTGCCTTTGAGTGAAAACCAGCAACAAAATAGATGCCTTAATGCCTCATTCATGTAGCGTTTCGGAAGGTATATCATGAGAAACGGTAAGCTTGAACTGCAAAATTCTTGGGAGACAACTGGAGGATCAGTCAAACAGTACTGTTTACAGAGAACTATTATACGCCAATTAATTTTATAAACAAATACTACTAAGGGACAAGCTCATTAGACATAAGTTTTGCGCATATTTGCTGATTACATGGTGTCGATCTTAGTTGATCCCAAGGGCGCGGGATCGATCCCGGCCCAGACCGTTGCTTTTTAAGTGGTGACAGTCTCATGTCTGTATTTATTGGCATGTGAAGTAATTCCTGTGGGATAAAATTCTGGCACATTGACGGTGCTGATGCCTGGCAATCGATAGGATCGTTAACAAATGAAAAACATGTTGTTTTTTACATTAGCAAAGTATGAGATATAGCCGCTCAATCGTTTCTTGTCGGGTGCAGCTTGTATTCGTGCCGCAGCGTACGAACTAGGTTTAAGACAATTGTACAAACTCTCTTGATATATTACTTTCTGTACACATATTTACATAGTGTATATGCACCTATACTGTAATGTACCCAAAAATTCTGTACCGAGATTTCACCCTGACTCTTAAAAAAAAAAAAAAAAAACATTGTTAGAAAAAAGTACGTGTGTGTGTCTGTGGACAACATAGCTCAAACCACCCCAAACTACCCTTTACATAGAACACTTTTCGAAAATTTTGAATTTTTCAAACTTTCATTAAAATACTTGTGTATAAGATATTTTATGACAAACGAAGTGCATATCTTTTTCTGGATAAAGCTTCTGAAGACCTCTTCATTCTGGATCACTTTTAATAACTGGCAAACCATAAGATATATACAAAAACTTACTACACAAAAAATGCAGATCTCATTAAAACACACAATTTGTCATACATTTTTTATATCTGTTCATGTTTTTATTGTAGAGTTAACCATTTTCGAGATATTCCGAAACACTAGTTTCAGTTTTAAGCCACTTAAACCTTTCTCAAAGGGGAGTAAATCTTCTTTCTCTTTCTCTTCGTCTTCTACTTACAAGGAAGTTAGTAATAGGACTAATTCTGCTTATGTTTGCCTTAATTAGCATGATGTAGATAACATATTAATATTTTGAATAAAAGGTTTGTTTACCGAACAGCTAGAGGAAATCGTGTGAAAGGAACACATACGATTTTTTTACCTTCTACTTACAAGGAACCAAGTAATAAGAACAATTTCTGCTAATGTTTATCTTGATTATCATGAAGTAGTTAGAGAATAACATTTGAACAATAATTTGTAACAGATGTAGAAAAAGTCATGTGAATGGAACACATCCGATTTTGTAGGGTGTTTAACACCGGTTTTACTACTATGGCACCGCAGACGATGATGGAGTGAATATGGAGCACCGGTGGAATGCGATGGCGGGGAAAATTGTAGAACCTGGAGAAAAACCCGTTCCAGCGCCGCTTTGTCCTCCACAAATACCACATGCGGTTGTCTGCGTGAGAGGTGAATGGTCTAACCACTGCGCGCCCTTCTCTTGATAGGAATCTGTCGTGTGCTTTAGAAAGGCAGCATTGAAATCGATGAGAAAAGAATGGCTGGGACTTACGAGGAGGAGAAACTTCGTCCAGATATCTAATGAGAGGGTGATTGGAGGAAAAGGTTCGAAACAGAAAAAGACAACAGCGAACATTAAGATAAATCACATGTACTAACGAGGTGAAAATCTGAAAAGAAAAAAATCTGACGTGTTCCATTCACATGACTTTCTCTACTTCTGTGTAAAAAATTGTTAATAAGCTTATTCTTCTATTTACTTAATGCTAATCGAGAAAAAATTAGCAGAAATAGTCTCATTACTTGCTTCCTTGTAAGTAGAAGCGAAATATAGGAGTATCGTACGTTAAAGTGAAGTCAAAAGCTGGTTACTAGGTGATTGAAGTTCCTTTGTTTGTAAGAACACGAGTTGACAAATTCCTATATGAGAAAAGTACAAGCTTTTTAAACCTGAAACCAAAAACAAGGAATATCTCAAAAGCGATCAACTCCTCGAAAAAAAATGTTTATAACATAAATTGTGTTTTAATGTTCTCTACATTTTTGTGTCGTAAGGTTTTTGTCCATTTCTTAGGGTTTAGCAGTTATGCAACATTTCGTAAAATTCATCCAGAATAAAGTAGTCTTCAGAAGCTATTCCCAGAAAATTCAGGATATGCATATTATTTTTCAGGTAAATATATTTAATATACGATATTTTAATCAAAATCGTTAGCCATTTTTGAGAAAATCAAAATTTTCGAAAAAAGTTCCATGTAAAGGGTAGTTGGAGGTGGGAGGATTTTCTTGAAAATCTTCTTGTCGCATCCTTGGAAGATACCAAACTTAAATGCCAAGTTTGGTATTTAACGGTCTTTTCGTTTTTGAGCTATGCTGTCCAGACACACACACACGCACACACATAGACCTTTTTCCAAAAATGTTTTTTTTTTTTTTTTTTTTTTTTTTTGACTCAGGGGGACCCAAAACATGTTTTTCCGGTGAAATCTCGATATCGAATTTTTGGGTGCATTACAATACCTTCTCTGTACACTATGTACACAGAACGTGTAGAGAAAGTAAAAATGGAGGAGTCATAATTTGAAGCGAAACACTTTGCCTGATTGGTTAAATGTTAATGGTAATACAGAGAAACCTAAAATATGAGTTGAAGCTTTCGTGACGGCTAACGACTCTTAAGCTTTTCTCGGGCTTCAACCTTCATCAGTTTACCCTGAAGATAAACCTTATATATTTAAGTATATGTTATATAAATATGTGTATTATGCAGTTGGCTTTGGGAACGTTAATTTCAAATCAACTATAGGTACATCTAGTTTGAAAGAAATAGCATAAAGATTTAGGGTCTTGATGAATATAAAGTCCTGGAAAAATATTTCCCTAAAAAAATTACAGAGCTTGACATTCGGTCTGAACGTTGGAAGTCATCTCAGATGGTCATGCCGTGTAAAATAGATCTTACAAATGTCGCAAGACTGACTCAGTTCCACTTTTGGATCGTTCGGGGCGTGCAGAATTCCTGGTCTGCAACACTCAGGATACAAATACTCTGAAAATAAATACTGAGAGTTGTTTGGAGATATTAATGCAGGTGAAAATCTTAACTTCTGTAACAACACAGATTATCAGATTCCGAAGATTTGATTATATATTGACTCATGTTTGCATTTACTGAGTGCATTTAGAATCTGATTAAAAATGCTCGCCTTTTCTTTTCTCTTTAATGTATACTCAAGACATAATAAAATGCTGACTAATGCCATCGCTGGTAGAAAACTGCCGGCTTACGCCATTGTATGTAGCAAAAGTGTAGTATACCTCAGAAACATTAAGATCTGTTACATAAAACATATGTATAAGTGAATAAAATAGTATTTCAGCTCTTGCAGCTGCTCTCGGAGAATCCTACGCAAGTTAAAAATGTCTGTTCTCTGTATCCAACTCGCACATTGATATTCCTTGATTTCTGTCGAGAACAAACATGTTGGTAAACCATGACTGAATGACCTCACAGCTAAAGTGGCGTTAAAACATAAATAGAACATTTTAAGCTCAGAACTGCATTTACTTTGCCCTTCATAGCATCTACTTTGTACATTGTCCATACGTGTTAGAGAAAATAAAAATCAAATGTGAAATCAAAAAATAGGTCTGGCCGGTACATTTTAAGGTCCGTTTTGATGGTAGGACCACAAGTCTGCAATTATGGTACTAAAAAGTCCGTTTCATTCTGATCATTCAATATGAACTGCTAATAATGCATGTAGCAAGTGTCTCTGAATTATATTGTCATATGATTTTGAATGAAGACCTCTCTGACGGTTTATGCGGCTCCCGTTATAAAAACTTTGGCAGCTACTCCTACATTTAGTAAAGCTAGTGTAGTACAAATAATTGTAACGCAGATCTTGTTATTTCTAAAAATTGCAGGAAGTTCCATATATTTTAATTACGCGTTTGGTATTATTATTATTATTATTATTATTATTATTATTATTATTATTATTATTATTATTATTATTATACTATTCCTCTCTCCCCTGGAAGTTACCTCCACCATCACAGCGTACATAGTGTACTCTCGTTCAGGCTATGGTTTCAAGTTAACCTTATCGGGAAAAAAGTAACATGCACTTGTTACCTTCAGTGGCATTAGCTGTTAGTTTCCATTTCTAACTTGGCCATTTAGGTGCTCGTAACATAATACTCTCCTTCTCTGCGCCCTCTTCCTTCAGATCAATAAGCCCAAATTTGTGTGTGCATGTTTTCCATAATAAAACACAAGTTTAAACTTTTAATCCCTTAAATGAGAATGCAAACTTTTCAAAAAACGCTTCCTTTAGAAAGGAATCGCATATAAGCGGTTGCCTGAATATGACAGCTGATTATAATCGGCCTTGGAATTGTTGAGAATTGAATAGCGGACTGTGTGCCCCATTTCCGCCGTGCTTTCTGTCTGCTGCGAGGAGTTATCGGTCGGAACGACAGTAGAGGCATGAAGCCAGGGGGGGGTAATTGGGATTACCTCAGATCGACCTACGCCACACTGTCCAAATAAGAAATCCACCAGCCCACAATCAGCCATATCGCGAGGGCACTTTCGGAGAGTAATAAATATTTCCTAAAGGCTCAGTGTTTCGCTATCCCTCTGCGAACTCGAATCTATTTTGTGAGGAAACGTTAATCAGAGATGCAGTGGAACATTGGTTTTGGCAAATCTGGGGTCATCTGCCGACAAAATGCTTGAGCAGGGTTGCGCGCGCTACTGGGATGTGTTCCATTCACAGACTTTCTCTACATATCTGCAACAAATTACTGTTAAAAAGCTAATGGAGAAAAAATGAGCAGAAATAGTCTCATTACTTGCTTCCATGCAACTAGAAGGGAGTAGCATATGCCAAAACTGGTTGCTATGTGACTGAAGTTCTTTTGTTTCTATGGACAAGAGTTGACAAATTCCCATATGAGAAAAGTATAAGTTTTTTAAAGCTGAAACAAATAACAAGGAATATCTTAAAAACACGATCCGCTCCACGAAAAAAAATGTATATAACAAATTGTGTGTTTTAAGGAACTCTACATTTTCTGTTGAAGTTTTTGTCCATCTCTTACGGTTTGCCAGTTATACAAAATTCCGTAAAATTCATCCAGAATAAAGTAGTCTTCAGAGGCTAATCCCAGCAAATTCAAGATATACATTTTATTTTTCAGGTAAATATCTTTAATATACGATATTTTAATTAACATCGTTAGAGCAACTTTTGAGAAAATCAAAACTTTCGAAACATTTTCCATGTAAAGGGTAGTTGGGGTGGGGGATTTTCTTGAAAATCTTCGTGTCGCATCCTTGATCCACTGAACTTAAATACCAAGTTTGGTGTTTAACAGACATTTAGTTTTTGAGTTGTGCTGTACACACACACACGGGCCTTTTTCCAAAAATGTTGTTTTTTTTTTATTCAGAAGGACCTAAAACATGCATTTCCGGGGAAATCTCGGTATCAAATTTTAGATGCTTTTCAATACCTTCTCTATACACTATGTACATAGTATGTGTAGAGGAAGTAATAAAATCCCATGTGTTCCATTCACGTAACTTTCTCTGCCCGTTCTGCAACAAATTGTTTTACAAAGATTATTCTTTTATTTATATCACGCTAATCGAGATATACATTATCAGAAATTGTCTTATTACTGTTTCATTATAAGTAGAAGAGAAATAAGGGAATGCCGTAGGATAAAGCGATAGTCAAAATTTTAAAACAATTGAAACTCAGCTCTCCATGCACGGTCAGTAGTAAAACAAAAAGAGAGATGAAAAGAAAGGGGAGTTCCCGTTTGACAGAAGGTTAACTAGTTCCTTGAAAGCAATAATAAGGAATATCTCGGAAATGTTATGAGAAATTGTGTGTTTTAACGGGGTCTATATTTACACCGGGAACAAGTATACTATTATTATCCGAGTTTTATTTATCAGCCGTCAAAATACCTGTTCCGACCTATTAAGGCTTCTTATCGTTGTTAAATATTTGCCGCGACTTTTTAGTTCCAAAAGCTCCTCTTCCCTCCCGGGGAGGGGTATAAATGATATGCATATCAAGAACAGCACACAGACGGTAGAAAAGGTAATTTTAAGGCCACTTATCGTAACAAAATGCATGCAAAGTCCACTTATTGCTACAAAAGGATGCGAAGACTTAAGTTAGAACGGCAGTAAATATGTGCAAACAATAAGAAAAGCTATTTTGCCGATAAGTTACTTTCATTTGCGGCGTAGTGAGTTTCTGTTTGCCATATTTGGAGCAGCCATATTTGATGGCGATTTAAAAGGAAATTTACGTTGGAGTATAATTACATGGGATTATTTTCCTCGTGTCTTTAAACGCCCATATGATGTATTGCTATGTATCACCATTTGAAAAGAAAAGGAATGGACCGAATTCGGAGAGGACATCCCGTGCAGATGTAGCGATGCGTGAGGCAGGTGGAAAGGAACGAGTTTCACATTGATTGGCCTTTGGTGACCCGTAGCAACGGTAACTTTCAACTGGAGATAAGATTTCCTTTGTGTATCGCCCACTTGCTGTGGAGAATTTGTCCCCAGGGATGCATTTTGAAGACGCTGCTTCTGCTCATTATTTATTCTTGTGATGCATGTGGACAAATAATCCAGAAATAATGTTTACTTTCTCTACACGTACTATGTACATATGTATAGAGAAGGTATTGTATTCCACCCAAAAATTCGATACCGAGATTTCACCGGAAATATATGTTTGGGTCCCCCTGAATCCAAAAAAGGAATTTTTGGAAAAAGGCTCGTGTGTCTGTAGACAGCATGGCTCAGAAACGAAAAGACCGTTAAATACCAAAGTATATTTTGATATCTTCCAAGGATGCGTCACGAAGATTTTCAAGACAATTTCTCCACCCCAAACTACTCTTTACGCGGAAAAAAATTCGAAATTTATGATTTTCTCTAAAATGGCTCTAACGATTTTGATTAAAATCTCTCATATTTAAGATATTTACATGCCAAATAAAATATATATCTCGTATTTTATGGGAACAGCCTCTAAAGTCATCTTTATTCTGGATGATATTTGTTGAGTTTTGCATAACTTGTAAATTTGGAATACATGGCCACCCAATATGCCTAACCGTCTCCAGTATGTAGAAGTGGGCGCTGATTCAAGAAGTGCACAAAATGTTGTTCAGGAAAAAACAAAAGAGTTATAAGAATTAGATATACATGCCATATGTTTTATATTAAAATAACGAGACCCCGAAAGCGGGAAAGGGAAAAAAAAAAAAAAAAAAAAAGTCACCCGATTCCTAGCCTCTCAGCGGTTAGGTGAATAATTTGCTTAGGCGGCGAAAAGATGTCGAGGGTTATATGTTTCTCTAGTTGCCCAATTTTTATTTGTACTTTGTGTCCCGCATTCCTGTGACTTGGAGAATGAAGGTATTCTTGCCACTTTTGATTTAGATATCTCTGTACAGTCGATTCAGGTGAACTAGTAATTTACTGCTGCAGGGCACTGGAGTGTAAACAGTGGCCTAATTAATAGGAGCGTGCTATGTAAGTGTCTGCTAAATACAATATCTGGTTGCGCCTTTATGAAGAATAGAAATGAGTGCCAAGAAATTATGTCAGCATAACACTGTACATCGATGAAATTAAAAAATAGGTATTTTGTTTGTTCGTTTATCTCGAGCTTTCATCGTACACCATTGTTTTATTACACTTGACCATTTTAAAATCCACTTAATGGTAATTTAAATTACTATTATGCTTAGCCCCCCCCCCATAGCATTTTTCAAGAGAAACTGTGCACCATAGTGTTAAATACAAATTCTTGACATTTATTGAAGACATTCAGATAATTAGGATTTGATTTGTTTTTGCATTAAAATATTTTCACATTTAATTTCCAGTCAAATAGTCTCTGTAATTCAAATTGCTGTTTTCGAAAAATTTAGAACAGCATATACGAGTATGTATAAGTTCAATTTTGTTTTTATTTTTCAAACTTGATTGAATTTATAAAGAAGTTGGGTTAATCACTATTTTGTTGCATGTTCTATTTGTTTTATGTCAAGCGTTATGTAATAAACTCTGGAATAGTCAACAAAAATCGCATTTGTTTAGTATTTACAGATGTATGTGTTAATTGGGGAAACTGTCTCTAACCTATATGTAAATTTATACTTGTTTTGTAACGATTAATAAACCTGCCGTAATATGTACATTCTGACGTTATACCTACTCCATTTGAGTGTGACTTTGTACGGTTAACAAGCTAAACTAACCAAATAGAAACAGTTAAAAGTACTTTGTATAAGTTTCATAAATAACATTTATTTCTGTATTGAAAGAAATGGTGCAGTTGCCTTTTCACATAACCTATACTGACTGGCTCTGACTTACGTCGTCTCTGTGATGTAGTGGCTACTATATACCCCAGGTCGCGAGTTCAAGCCCAGCGGAGGGTGATGGATTTTTTTCGAGCGTAAAAATTCTTAGCATGGCTTCCTTCGGAAGTTAACTAAAGCCGTTGGTTCCGTAGATTTATGGCACGTAAAACAACCTCAAGCCTGACAAAGAGGCCTCTGAGCAAAATTAAGCGGACTTTCACGCCCAATATAGAATGGGACGCTGAGAACCACGGTAGTTAAAAGATCGTCCATAAATAAAACTCCATTTCTATTTCACATCAACTTAAGTGTTATTAAATGTGTAAAGTGAATTATATACCATCCATATAACAATGGTGGTCATTAGCTGGAATTAAATAATTACCAGAACTTTAAATAAAGCCGTAAACCCATTAAGAAATAGTATTCACCCAATTTTACATTAACTGTGAACTTAATCCAATTTGATTTTGGAAAGTGTATACCTTGGTTATGCTTAATAGTTATTATCTTCAAAATGTTAGTGGATATTAATATTCATGCTGCCCCGGTTAGATGGAGGTGGGGTGGCTATTTGTCGATGTCGGATGAGTTGGGGGCCTGTTCACTGCAGTATTGGGTCGTATATATTGTGCGTATTTTTTTTTTAATAACAATTGAAATTAATTAAAGGAGTTAAATTTATGACCATATCATTATCGCCAGAACACGTTCACATGGCCCTGAACTGCATACATAATGAAATATTTATCATTTTAAAATATAATAATACTACTATTTCTAATGTAATGTAAGTCGTTTCGAGAATTATTGCTGTGATTGTTTAGTGTTTTTACTAAATTGATTAGAACACTGAAAACATATTTAACAATGACTAAATAACATGCAACTCTCTTTGCAGTTCAGCCGTCAATGTGAAATCAAATGTATTTTTCTCTTGGCAATTATTTTTGCTACTGTGGTGGGCATGAGTAAGATTCGCTAATAGAATGTAACGCTGTGAACCATTACATTCCCCAAGTATTGTTTTTATTATGCAAAATAGGTTTATGTCGAGGGTTTTCAAAGCATGTGGTTCATCATGTTATTTAATGTAGAAATATTCTTCGACAATTTTAAATTTCCCTAGTCAATATTCATTTGAAAACAAGTATATAATCACTTCTCTTTTCGTAACAGTATCTGGCAATTCTTTATGGCAGTAGTATTTAAAAATTTATTTCAAACATTTTAAAGTTGTAATTTTGTAAACGATTGTATAGTTTCACTTTGGCGTATATAGGTGTGCCTTACTAAATAATTTACTTGCTTCAGATACATCGTATCCAGAATAATACAATTAAACAATTTGAACTTTTCCTTTTGTGAAATGCATTTTCTTATACTTAGAGGGAAAAAAAGATGATATTAACATGTATCAAGTTGCTGAAACTTATTGCAAATCAATGTCATTTCAAAGTTCATTTCCGCCTGTATAAATAATTGTTGATATTATTATTAATAGATTTATTATTATTATTACTATTATTATTATTATTATTATTCGACATTTAAGATTCATTCTCTATTTGTGTTTATCTGGCCATTCATCTTCTTCAATTTTTCTGCATTCCATTAATGTCTTTATTGCTTGTATCCATGTGGTCAGTATTCTCCCTCTTTTTCTTCCTAGTGGTTCCTATTCGTATTAATCTTTTTTCCTTTTTATATTTTTGTACCATAAAGTTGTTTCTGTTTCACAAAATCAGCAAAATAATTGTGTTAGCAGGTGTATTAGAAACATCTTCAAGAATTCTTATTCGAACTGAATTAGGACAACCTGGATCTGGGTATCAACCGGAACGTTTACATGCTGGGATTTATTTATTATTTTATACTCTATTTGCTTATTTACCATTATTATTAGGTATTACATATTAATAAAAATAATAATTTAAATTATTTGGTTTTTTTTCTTTCACAAAATCAGCAATTCCTGATAACTTAATTTGTAATTCTTTCCCATCTTAATATCCCAGCTGACCATCTCCAAAAGTCCATCTAATTTGCCATCCATCATTTTATTTGGTATTTAATGGCCCATATTTCTAATCCTTATGCCCACAACTTCCTGGATATTTTTATTATTGTTTCCGTTCTAAATGGTTTATCCTATAAAATGCTATTTAATGTTCTAATCATGCAGTCTTCAGCATTCTTGAATTAATTTCGTGTGCTTGTTTATCATCTTGTGTGATCTTTACTCCAAGATATTTGTACTGTTTGTGTGTGTGTGTGTGTGTGTGTGTCTTCTACTTCCCATTTCTTCCAGTATTAAGTGTTGATTTGCTCCTATTATTATACATTTTGTTTTATTTATATTGACCTGATGACCCCATTTTTAATACTCCCCTAATAATGTCCTAGTAATAGAAGTATAATGGGCGTCTTCCAAAATTAATTGGTCATCAGAATTGTAAGTAATATATTATATGATATAGTTTATTGGAATTCCCATATTTTTACATTTTTTCTTCCAGTTTTTCAACACTTTTTTTATAGTTTAAGGAATGCCGGCCCCCATGGCCGCGCTCGCTAAAGTGCCTCGCTTTGGTGCTTCTTGGCGCAGGGGATCGTGAGTTCAAATCCCGCCTTGGACATGTGTGTTTGTGTGTTTGCAAATGTGTATATGTGTGTATTAGGAGCAAAAAGCCAACGGTAATCAGTAACTGTTTGGAAAAAAAAAAGAATATAGCGCCGAAGGACTGACAAGACTCCGGAACTGTATTGTTAAAAAAGTAATAAAATAATAATTAAACAACAAAACAAAAAAGGTAAAAATATTGTAGGAATTATAGAGTAATAACTGTGACCAATATATTTAACAGACTGTATGAACGAATTATTAAACATTTTTAGAGATAGAATATAAGGAAATGGAAACCGAAGAACAGCCGGTTTTAGAGCAGGAAGATCAATTGTAGACAGATCAGTCATATGTTTTGTCTACAGCAAACATTATAAAAGAAAACTATTCAAAATTAGCCCTTGCACTTATTATTTATTAACTTAGAAAAATCCTACGATAATAAAAGTGAATTGAAACAAAAAAATGGAATAAAAGCTTAAGTAAAGTTTTCTAACAAGAATAATTGGAGCAACATTTCACCGTTTGACGTTTAACCTTAAAACCCATATGGGTTGTAATTCGTTATCTACCATAAAATAGGAAGGATTTTAAGGGATATCTTGTCATCTGCTAATAGCGTTGCCTCTAGTGACGCCACAAGTAAGGATGTCAAAGATTTCATTGAAAATATAAACTTGATTAAACTGCAATTGAGCAGTCGGGTATGGGGGAAGATAATCTTTTAATTGTTTATTGTAAAACAGAGAAATGTTAAACACGCGGAACGGTAGCGTTAAGCAAAATCAGGCAAACAAATATTACAGGATTGAGTTTTAAGCGAATATAGTAAAGGACAGAATAAAGAATCCTAAAGTGTCTGAATGCTTTTAAAATATCTGAGGTATTACATTCACGTATTGAGCAACAAGCTGTTCTTACAGACTTTTAATCTGCTATCTACTTCATATTAATGGAGACAAATATTTGCAGAAATGATTTACTACACATTTCTTTGCAGGTACAAGGGTAATAAGTATATACAGTAGCGTAAAGCGATAGTAAACATTTGAAGAGCTGGTCGCTCTGATATGTGATGTCTTTGAAATTACATTCATTTTACTTGACCAGGATGGAAAAAATCTGATGTTACACTCGCATGACTTTCTCTAGCTACTCTACAAACAAACTTCTTACAAAAGGTAACTCTTCTTCCAACACCATGCTAATCGAGATAAACATTAGCAGAATTTTATTACTTAATTCCTTATAAGTAGACTGGAACTAAGGGAATGCACAAGGCCAAAGTGACAGTCAAATGTTTTAAAAGCTGTCTATATGCGATTGTCATTGTAAATCGCTTCTTTGCTTGACCAGGATTAGAATAAAAGAAACACACACACACACACACACACACACACACACTTCCAAGGAATACCTCGAAAACGGTAAGCTCCACGAAAAAAATGTATATGACATAACTTGTGCATTTTAACAAGATCTACATTTTTTGTACAGTAAGTTTTTGTCTATCTCTTACGGTTTACTAGTTATGCCAAATTAAGCAAAATTCATTCAGAATAAACAGGTCTTTAGAAGCTATTCCCAGAAAATGCAAAATATACATTTTATTTATGATAGAAATGGCTTTAATATGTGGTATTTTAATCAAAATCGTTAGAGCCATTTTTAAGAAAAACAAAATTTTCGAAAATTTTTCCATGTAAAGGGTGGTTAGGGATGGGGGGATTTTCTTGAAAATCTTCGTGTCGCATCCTTGAAAGACACCAAACTTAAATACCAAGTTTGGTATTTAACCGCCTTTTCGTTTTTGGGATATGCTGTCCACAGACACACACACACACACACACACACACACAATACTTGTCTTTTCCTATGTATATTGTACATACGGGGCTAGAGAAAGTAAAAAAAGGAAGAAAGCTAGGGGAAAACAATGACTTCCCTTTTAAGAAAATTGTAAGTATTGGAAAATTTGAACCAACAACAAGTTATATCTCTGAAATAATTAACTGAAAGTATTTGATATAAATTATGTGTTTTAATGAGGTCAACATTTTATTGTGCAGTAAGATATTTTCTACCTATTAAGGTTTAACCAAAAAGTGATTCAGTACGAAGAGGACTTCAGTGGCTTCCCAGAAACTGCCTAGAACAAACGGTATATCGGTCAGAATTCTACCAGAATTTTCGAGAAAATAAATACCACCTCATATAAAAAAAATTCCATCCACAAGAATTTCGCTGCCTGCTCTGCAAGCAAATTATCCTTAGTCTTCTATCTACTTCATGCTAATCAAGGTGAACATTAGCAGACATGGTCTTATTGCTTAGTTCCTTGTACGTAGAGGGAAAACAAGGGAATGCATTAGGCTAAGGGATAGCGGTCGCTATGCGATAACATTAAAATTAGATTTTCTTTGCATGGACAGGAATAAAACAAAAGTTGTAATGGATGATGATCACCCGTTAGAGAAAATTAAGTCCTCTACGTTGAAACCAATAACAATGGATATCTTGAAAATGGTCAGCTGTAAAAATAGAGTATGACAAATTATGTGCTTTAGCAGATCTGCATTTTTTTGTGTAGTAAGTTTTTATCTATTTCTTTCAGTTTCCATTTATGCAAAAGTCAGAGGCTATTTCCCAGAAAGATATCAAACTAAAGGTGTTATAATCAAAATTGTATACAGCCATTTTTGAATAAATATGTCCTTAAAAGTTTCCATGTAAAGGATAGTTTAGAGTAGGGAGATTTTGTGTCGCATCCTTGAATGATGCTGAACTTAAATTCAAAATTTGGTAATTAATGAACTTCTGGTTTTGAGTTACGGTGCCCACAGAAAAAACACTTGCACACACACATACCATACGTACTTTTTTTTCCCTACAGTATATATTATTTTAATTACAACTCCTTACTAATCTCTTTCTAAATCACGTTAAGATTCTAAGAGTTAAAATAATGGGGACAAGCCCCAAGGTATGATATGTATGCCTTCGTTGGAGCTAGCCCATGCAAGCTTAACTTTCTGTAAGCAGGGACCAACAACAAAAGTGGCCAAAGAAACTTTATTTCAATTACTTCAGATAAAGTTGTTTCTGGGTTATTTTCCATGAAGACCTATCTCCGTGTTACCATTAGTACTATTTAAAGTATTTTTATTGAATGGAAGTCATTCAAAATCAGATGGCTGTCATCAAAATAAAATTGCAAATCAGCCATTCATTTTCAACTGCATTTTAAAAGTAGTCAATAATAATACTTTATTTACTGCTACCACCACCATCACTTTCATGGAGCACGTAGCACCGTCTTGTTATTTTAGCCACGAGCCGCCACTGAGTTGAAGGATAGGATTTTCATTATATAGGAGTAGTAGAAATAAATAGCTAATTGCGAAATCTGTCATGGCAGATGCCCAAAACTCGTTCGTTGTCCGCAATATGACCATGTCACCCATTGGTGGTGACCTCATTTGGAAGAATAGTGAATACTGTAGACGTTTAAGACCGTGTTAAGGTCTTTCGCCTCGTTTTCCTTTTCTTTCAGGTATGGGCGCACAAAAGTAACAAAGTTGGGAGATCGCGTGATCCAATCCTTAAAATTAACTCCGAGTTTCTGCTGATACCTGCCATCTCGTGACACAAAGGATAGTCCAACTTATTGAAGAATTCCGCAGTCAGACAAAGCAACCAAACAAAAGGCTTGCGTTTCGTCAACAGTAGAGTAACCGTTTCACAGCATCTCAGTGAAGAAAAACCGACGCTCCTTCGGCGAGATGTTGTGCACATTGACAACCCGCGTATTTCACTAATTTCATAGTATAGTGTGAAAGACAGTGTTTTTTAAAGTCAAAATTGTGAAATTCACTATAAAAGTTTCGTTCCGTAATCGGCTTACCCTCCCCGTATTTGTAGGACTGACACCCCTAGGACTTACAAGCTAATGCCTAGGGGCCAAAAGCCTGTCGGGGAGCCTACGGCACGAAACCACAGAATGGAGAACCTGTTACGAGAGGTCTCCCGTAGCCAGGCATGAATATGAAATGTAAGCGTAATTGATGATCGGAAAGCGATTGGTGCTAATTCTTTTTCTCCAGTTTTTTTAATTTTTTTTATACCAATTGGAGTTGCAGATCCCACCATAATATCATCTATTGATTACACTGTACAACAAAAATTTTAACTTTTTTCATGCCATGAAATGAAAATGTGTAAATTTTACTAATTCGGGTCTCCTAAATTCGAATTTGAAGTCAAATTCCCTATCATGGACCTCTTATTTTGGCAACCATGTTTATTATTTTGATTAAAACGTATTTTTTTTTGTTTTTTTGTTTTGTTTTGATAAATGTAGTTACAGACTGAAAATGTTACTACATTCAGCGTTTAAAGGCACCAATTTTATTGAAAAGGATGTGGTGATTACTGATAAAATGTCAAATAGTTTTCAAAACTTAAAAAAATTACAAGCAAATAACTTTTAAAAACATTTAAAAACAGTTTTAGAGTGTTTTTCTGGAAGACTTTCTTTTATGGCTGGGCCTGGAATACTCGAAGACAGAAAACCAACAGTAGTCGGCAAGCATGTTAGGAGTCAATTTTCCTGCATTTCGCCTTTCCATTTGGAATATTTGCTGATGAAATCTTTCTCTATGCCCATTGCTCACCATTCCGAGGTTTGGTGGAAAGAAGTTAAGATGGGAATGCAGGAAATACATTTTAAGGGACATATTGCGTCCCATTACCTCATATGCCCTAAACAAATTTTCCACAACTCGATGTATCTGTTCTGTAATTTCCCAGGAATTTTTAACATATGTCTTTGAACGTACACCACGCTACCTTTTTCTTTTCTGTGATTTCTTCTTCAAACATAGGATCCTGCTGGATTTTCCGGATTTGAAGGCCAATGAAAATGTCCTCCTTTAGTTTTCCTTCATTTAACCTGGGAAATTTCTCTCTTAAATATTGAAGACCATTCCCATTTTTGTCCATTACTTTAACGAAATCCTTCATTAAGCCCAGCTTTATATGGAGCGATGGTAATTCCATTTTCTGAGAATCTACGAGTGGGTGAAACTACATTTTTCTCGCCTGATACTAATCTTTGTCTCAAAGGCCACTCTTTCACTCTGTAATGATTAACTCTGTCCCGAGAGTTCCACTCACACAAAAAAAAAAAAAAAAAAAAAAAAAAAAATTTCGTATATCCCGGTTGCAATCCAGTTAATGGACCAATTAACTTTTAGCTCTCCACATATTTACCATTCGTAGTCATTATAACTTACTGCTTTTAGGAGGATATCCATGTTTTGCTACTTTCTTTCATATTTACGCCTTAAGCCACTGGCATCGAAGGGTAAATATTACTATTGTGTAGCAATACACCTTTTAGACTTGACTTTGAAGAGTCGATAAGTAAACCCCATTCATCAGGAATATGTTCTCTGCCAAGCTAATGCATAAGTTCCCTCACATTATTACAATAAACAATAGCATCCATTTTAGAACAGTATATCGATAAGCTTACGATATATAGATACTTGGGTACCCGATTGTAGGAGATTCCATTCCTTAAGGCTAGATGCTAACAATTCAGACTGGGCTTGTGTGTGATTTGAATCTCTTGCAAGATCATTTAGCACTGTCTGTGAAATTAGACGGTTTATATATAGTATATTCCAGGGATTCAAGAGTCAGGAATGAAAGAAGTAGTGGGACCAGCCTCGGGGGAAGAATTCGATCCTTCCTCTTGTGGGATCAATTTTCCAGGTGGCGTTGGAATAGGAAATGAATCACTGAGCTATCCTCTCATTCCCGACGCTCACTGTCTAACCCTTTTCTTTGTTGTTTCTTGAACTCCGAATTACTTTAAATGAGTTTCACCCTGCCCATTTCAACAAAAGTTCACGTATTTCGATAGACTGTTCCACATCTTCATCCTTTACCCATATCAGGAACCCATTTAAAGCTTCGGAAATTAACATTAACCACAGGTTCGCTATTAACGTCTTTGTTAATACACCTGTTTTCCCATAGCATCAGCAATGGAAAATGAGCATGTGCACTAATTTTATCCATAACCTTAAATATTGCAGCTCTACCTGCCGTTTTGCCTAAGATATCTTCAGTTCCATAATCAACTTAGTTTTATTATTGGTTTATTCGAAAGACGGATTTCAATGTTTGTAATTGTATTACACTACGCATACCAGATGAATGGACTTAAAGATGATCTAAGTTGTGTAATCATCTTCCTGTATCAAGTGTGTTGTTTATATTGGCTGATTAAAACTTCTTGGTCGTGATTTTTTCCAGACGGCTGATGCAAATCATGAAAAAACATACAGATTGGCCGGTTTATGGAGTGTGAAGACTCAATATCCAGAATTTGAAACCGCAAACGCTACCGCCTAAGCCATCGCGCTCGGTGTTGGTGTGTTGGATTTGATTACACATATATTTGTAAATTTGAAATTTCTGCATTATTTGTGCACATTCATGTTACTTGTTTGCTATTTTAGCAGTTTTTATCCCTTCTGAGGTCTGCATCTAGCCATTTTTACTTGGAATAGACAAAGAGTTTATAACCCTAAAATATTTACTGATTGCAGAAACGTGAATTAATTGGCCACAGAGGCATTTCACTGAAAGAATGATGTACGTCTTTAGACGTACTTATAGCATACAACATAATACAACGAAACGAAGTATTTAATTATGGAAGCATTTCCTCAGCGTGTTTATATTTGGCGTGTACCACACCTTTTGTCCTGTAGATGTCAACTCTGCCGTGTCATTATATAAATTACTGAAAGTGTGTGTTTCTTTTGTTTCAGGCGAAGCAGAGGGCGTCCATAAAATGGCTGCTTTCCAAGGCTTATAATAACAAGGTTCCAGAAAATCTGAGGGAGCCCTTCTACAGAGATCAGGAGGTAGGATTATAAATGTATTAGTTTCTTTTTCGTCTGGGAATATTACGGTATTTTTAAGCGAGTTGTTTTCTTTATTATTTCCACTTTCTTCTACCAAGAACACACGTGCTTTCACGCGTCAGTTGTGAATGCAAAACTACATTTATTCGTATTTAGAAATAAGATATATATATATATATATATATATATATATATATATATATACATACATACACGGGACGGTTCAATAAGTACCCACGTTTCAATTTAAATGGTGTCACCGTGTACATTTGTTACACGTCAAAATAAATTCGGTACTGATTCATAGGTTAGCTTGGATTTAGCAGGCGTTTCACTAAGTTCAAAGTGTTTTCGCTAAAATGGAAAAAAATGCAGCATCGTTCAATGTTTTGCTGTTTCACTTTTGTATAGTAAACTTGCGAGGAGATAACAATGAAATTGGATGCAGTTTATGAGGGCCTTTTACCATCTATGACAACTGTTATTGGTCCAACGACTTCAAACGTGGTCGAACATACATTTTTGACCAAGCCTAAGACGTCCGGCAGATGTGGTTACCGAGGAAACCATTGAAAAGTCAATGATATGGTTTTTGCTAATCGTCAAACGAAAGTTCTCGAGGTGGCAGAGGCCATAGGTGTGTCGACGGGAATGCCAATTCATATTATGCATCATAAGTTGGAAATTAAAAAAATTGTCGGCTAAATAGGTTCCGCGTTTGCTCATAGTGGGCAAACGGGTGCAATTTTCAACTTCGAAGCGTGTTTGAAAGCACAGTCCAAAGGACTTTTTACTGCGAATTGTCACTGTCAGTGAGAACTGGATTCATACTTATACCCCGGAAACCAAACAACAGTCAAAACAATGGGCTACTTCCATTGAATCTGCTCCAAAGAAAGCAAACACGGTCCCATCGGCCGAAAAAAAAAAAATGGAAATGAAGTTTTGGGATGTGAAGGATGTCATATTGATTGACGTCTTTGAAAAAGGAAAAACGATTTCTGGATAGTATGAGGCAGTATTGTAACTATAATGCCGAGATATAATCTTATCACCCACTACGATATTTCAATAGAATAAATAGTAAATATAAATCCAGGTAGTACATAATAAAGCTGTAACTTAGTGAGAATTATTCAGAAGTACATATTAAAGAAAACATATTTAAGATGCCTTGTAGAAACCCGATGCTATAGTTGAAATTGTACGCAAAGAGAAAGTGTTGCAAGTAATTACTAACAACTGAACTCAGGGGGTCGGGGATAAAACAAAGAAGCAGACCTTGAGCTTAAAACAGAAAGTGTTGTGATACTTTTGTGCTTGGAAAATTAGGGTGAGATAAACACCTTAAACATATAGCGATGGCTGAAGAAATACGAATCTACCAAACGCCAATCCGTGATCAGTTTTAATTATTAGGCAGATTCAGGGAGAAACGTATTATTCCAAGGACGACAGATAACAGGCCCCCAGTTTTTCAGATCATTCTACGAGAGTTACATCGTAGTTTTCTTTGAAATGCGAGGTGCGAAAACTTAAGTTCCACTTTTCATAGAGGTTTAAATAACGCGCGAAGTACGATATGAAGATGGTGTGTTGTTAATAGAGTTTTAGGTATATTCCTTAAAGAAATTCATTTTTCATTACAATATTTAAATAAAATTCAAAACTCATACTCATGCGTGTTATCTATAAAGGATTCTTCACCGATCACGCATTGCTTAAAACTACTTGCCACCTAAACCACAACTCAGTCAAAAGAAACAATCATAAATTTGGAATATTAAATTTAGCGCAAATGAGAATGTCATCGTCAAGAACGAGGCATATTTTGGAGAGCTGACAATTCCTATTGTTCTGGAGGGGTTAATAATGTCAGTAAAATTGGGAGACATGTAGGTAAACCCCTAAAAGGGGACTAAGTTGAGAAATACAAATGTTGTTTAAAAACAATATCTTGATTCATAAAACGCGCCCTCATCGAACCGCTGTCGTATAAATAGGTAAATGGTTTACTTTGAATTAAGGATTTAGTATGGCTTTTGGCTTTCGTAAAAATTTAGCACGAACAATGGAAAAGTTCGGAATTGAAAATAATTCATTCCCAAAAAAGGCAGCGGGCGCTGTTACCCAAGGATCTGTAATGATCAGCCATAGTCGACAGTCCTGATCATTATGCTGAAAAAATACAAATAGTTTTTGAATAATGCAAATGTATTGAATATGTGTAATTTATGAATAAAGAACTGGTGACTGCTGCGTTTATTTACTTTAAGCATATTCACAATGTTTTATATATATGACACTATTCATATTAATTAATCGTTTAGGACTCTGGATTTGAGACTGTTTGTTATTTAAGAACTCCTTCAAGAGCATTCTTCTATAGTTGTGAGAGATTTTGTATATAGAAGTACTGGTGTAATTAAGTTGACTGTCATTGGACTATTGTGGCAGGGACGTAGCACGTAACAGTCCACCCCCACATCTCGTACAATCTTTTGGCGTACGTTGAGAGTATTCGGACCGATTTTTTACCTGTTCAATGGTCCTTGGCCTCTTTTTTGTATTCTTTAGTGACAAAGGTTTGAGTGTAGATAACTTGAAGCCAGATACTTCAGAATTCCTTTGCCTGGCGAGCTTTTCCATGTCTAATTGTTCTTAAATCGGATTCAAATACGGCACTGAAATGACACCATTGTTTTACAAAGTGGAATCAAATTAAAAGTTCCCTCTAATTTGAGGCGCTCCTCAGGTCTCTTGCTGTATTTCGAGGTTTACTATAGATCAATAGCTGAATCACCCACTGCTAGAAATTCGTATCTGCGCAGCTGGAAAGTATAATCTGATGTGAAATAATTTTTGCCCCCTTCCCAAAGAACGATTTGTGTGTAGCTATGCGTCCTATAACATATTTATTCGTTCATTGTCCAACCAAAAGTAATTGTTTAATGCCAGTCAAATCTGGCAGCAAGACGACGAAATTCTCAAAGCACGGCGAAAACTGAATGTTTTAGAAAATCTCAAAAATCCCAATATGCACTAGCTCTTCGAAGATGAGACTTAATAAAGTAGCTCAATAGAGAAAATCGGTAGAGTAGCAATATATTTAGGATAGGCAGGAGTAACTTCCAAAAACTTAAATATTTATCTTGCAAGCCATAGAAAAATCGGTAGGTGTAACAGACGATGATTCCGAGGTAACTATTGATGACGGAAGGGGTCATTTGACCTATCGCTTGTAGATAATCTCGAAGAAGATAAACCTTTCTTATTGAACTTTAATGCCTTGCCAACAAATACTAAATTATCATGTAACTGCCGCTGTAGGTGCAGTTTTATTTATTTGAAGCGATTTCCTTGTCAGGTACACCAAGAAGGATACTGCAATTATAGTTTTTATTCTTGTCCGTCTAGGTCTCGCTAATTCAATTTATTTTTAACCTTTGTACAATGTTGTACATAGATATGTCAATTCCATACCATGCTCAAAAGAGCTAGAAGGTAGAGAAGTTAAGCTGGTGGAATAGCGATGTCACACGGACCACGAAGTGGTGATTCTCACCTGTGACTGCTTAAGACTACATGAATGACCATGATTAAATCATTTATTTTTAACATCATAACAGAGAGAGAGAGAGAGAGAGAGAGAGAGAGAGAGAGCGGTGTTCTTTTTCTTGATTTCGACATAGACAACTGGCTAACGGATTATGCTTTTTAGATGGACCAGTTAAAAGGGGGACTTAGCACGTTTCGTACATAAAAAAAAGTGCAGCTGATTCGGCTCGCAGAATCAGTAGGTTCCAAAAAATGTGTGATTGCATCAGAAGAGGACACAAAACATCTGAGTTGCTTAGACCGTCGGAACATAAGGCGGAAATCCATGGCTCGAATCCCATGTTAACGTAGAATATTTTTAAACTTCGTTCATGAAATACTTTTTCGATAATGAAGTAAAACAGATAAAAGAAGCTAGATTTGTTAAATGAAATAACTCTTAGCATGTTAAGGCTTCTTGTGCATACTTCTGTATTGGGAACTTCTTGGAAGGGCGGCGCAGAGTTCTTAAAGCCGGTTGATAGGATTTCATTGGGAATGGGATGAGGGTGCCGAGGAGAGGAGCAATCTAGAGACATTCTCAGTCATATGCGAACAGTGGCTGACTACATTTGTGGTTTAATAGTCTGAGTTTTGCTTTCTCAAGCCCAGAAATCCGATTCGAAACCCGGCTGGGATATTGGAAGGAAGGAGGTACTGAACCTACAAATCCTAAAAGAGCTTTGAGTGTAGCTTGGCACTGTGTTTGCAAACTACCTTAAGTTGTAAACCTACCTAGAGCAAGAAATGCAGTTTTTGTGATCAGAATGTAAAAGTTAGTTTGTTTCATGTCCCAAAATAACGAATGCTGGGGGCAACGGGAAGAAGCTTACCACAGCTGGTGGTTTACAGGAATGCAGAATCGACTATAAAGAAATTCTGATTCCGAAAAAGGAAAATCCACATAGTTGCCGTCTTTGGAATGTTATACTTCTGGTTTCCATGTTGAACTTCGCAAGCAAGGCCAATGTGCTATGCTTCCTGCTTGTGTGTAAGGCAGCATTATTGATGGAGAATAACAGTTTAACAAAGAATGATCAAAATAAGGTTGTATGCCATTTCAACATAAAGCACAATATGCAGGACTTCATTTCTAGTCCGTGAGCATCTGTGCGTATTTACATAGATAAACTTTTTTTTTTAATCATGATAGTGTTTTAAAGCCCACTTTTACTACATATGGCAACGCGGGCGATGGCACTGATAATGAAGATGATACATGAAATGAAGATGGAGCACCGGTGGAATGCGATGGCGAGGGAAACCGGAGAAACCCTCCTCCGCCATATACCCCAGATATCTCAAATGTCCACCACATATCCCACGTGTGGTCGCCTGGGATCGAATCCGGGCCGCCTAGCTGAGATGTGAATGGTCTAACCACTCGCCCACGGCGCGGCCACTATGTGTGGCTGCACGTAATCTTCGGTGGAAATCCATGTAAATTGTAACCAAAGTAAGCACAATATTACTGCAACAAAGTATTTCCTTTACTGATCAAACCACGCACTCGTTTCATTCATATTCAACGCCAGTCGTTCAAAACCAGGAGAAAGTTACCAGCCCTTAATTAGTAGTTGGACACCAAAATGAGCATTGAGTTCTGCTGACGAGTTCACTGTAACTCAGGAAAAATATTCGGAATTTCAATATCCCCCCCTCCCTAGAGTTGAATTGTTTACTAATGTGCTCCATTAAAAGCAATTATACGGTGTCATATTAAGCGGCCATGCTTTTATCGGTGCTTGGATCTGGGCGCGCGCCACTCGCCTGCTGAGATTGCACTTCCCGCTATTTCGTTACATATAGCGTGACCTTCTGACTCACGCCACATACATGATCAACGAAGGCAATAGAGAACATTCTTTTGTGGTTTTCAGCTATGTATTAGTGCAGTCATGGTCGCAGTATATTACAGAACAAAGAATTTTCATTTGTTGCAGCTTTATGAAACACAAATCTCCGTCTCTGTCATAGAACATTTCGGGAATGCTTTCCTATGTTGACCCCCCTAACAGAAGTATATTTCACAAAATAGTAAAAAAATTTAAAAGTATGGGATCAGTGTTAGGCCGTAAAAAATAGAAAACGTCGCGTTTTAACAGAGGAAAAGATTTATGATATCGGTGCGCTGTTAGAACGTTGGTCAAGAAAGTGTCTCTCGAAGTTAGCGATGTTTTACTTGTGGGACAGTTTGAAATCTAATCCCAAATATTACAATGACAACAAAATAGTATACGAGAAGAAATAACTAATATATCCCAAGAAGAATTTCAGCATGTTTTTAGTAATTGCTGTCTTCGAGCACATCATCATCTTTGAAAAGGTAAGCAATGTAAGGGACGTTCAAAATTAATTTTGAAATAACAATGATTCTAGTTAACCTCGTCCGTTCATCCTATTCGTTTCAATGCATAAGACGGTACGCGCGGGAGAAAATTGCCGGGAAGGAAGTGGCGCGCATACCGCGATCCAAGTACCGTTAAAAGCGTGGCTTTTAGTCTGATGGCCCTTGTAGATTATTTATGTAGGCGAAAATCAACCAAAAAGAAAATATGTCCTGACTCATTTGCTAGTGTGGAGGAGTTTTGACCTTAAATTTTTGAATAGGAGGTGAGCGAATAAAATGGAAAGCGTAGTAATATATAATATCCAGCATTAGCTATGCAGTAAAATATCGGAAAACTCTCTCCGATGCATTTTATAACTGTAACTCCTCGGAATTTGGAAGCTTAGTGCAAATCGTTTTCATTGGGGAAGATTGTAATTTCAAAGAAAGGAAATTATCCTGACAAGCGTATGCTGTTTACGACTATCAGTCACCAGCCTCTGCGATAGTGATCTGACGTCACAAACCAGAGGCCCCGAATTTGATCTCCAGCTGAAGGCGAGACATGCACATTTATCCAAAATAATTTCCTAACTCCCACAAAGTCTGATTTATGAATGTGAAAGTGATAAATCCAACGTTAAATGACACCAGAGTTAAGCGAGCAACATTATCGATTATAATCGGTAATCATTATTTCTCAATTAGGAATACCCAATATGATCGATGAAATTAAAGGGTGCTATACAAATGAAATGGCACCCCGCAGTTTTGGTGGTAAGAATTAAATTGAATATGTAACTTTTTTAACTTAAAAAAAGCTGTCAAATGTTTTTGCTGGCGATTTCACAACATAAAGTAATTCTGTCGCTTTCTTATTTTTAGTTTCAAACACTACAACTAACTTAATTTGGCTGTCGCATGTAAATCGGCACAATGACCACCTTTAAAGGGATTCAGTGCAAGCGGAGCTGTTGATAATGACTTAGCCCCGGATTCTTAGGTTCTGGTCTATTTTATTCCTGACCTCCTGCACTCCAAACTTCGGTTTATTTTAATGTTTTAGTTACCAACAAGTAATATACTTCAATTTTATAGAGCCTAAATTGACCTAATGTTACGTTAGGACCTAATAAAACCTATGTTTCGTGATAGAAACTAAGTGCCTAAATCAGTTATTTAAGCAAATAATAGTAGATTTATGAATATAAAAGTATTTTAAAACGAAGGGAGACCGTTCGAATAAGGAAATTATTAAATAGTCTATATATAAAAGAAAGTCGTGTTAGTTACACTATTTATAACTCAAGAACGGCTGAACCGATTTGACTGAAAATCGGTGAGGATGTTGCTTAAAACGAGGAGAAGGACATAGGATACGTTTTATCCTGTTTCCGTGGGACGTGACATAAAACGTGGTATAACAAAACGCAACAGACAGCTAAACGCATTGTTGTCTATGGTGTTTGTTTCGAGTTTCTATTAGCTTATTGTGCCGATATTATCACTAACAATGCCGCGACCAAGACAATCGAATCTTTCCCGACAAAGCCGTAATGCAACTAGGATTCGAAACATTGCGAATGAAATTGCACGTAAAGAGCAATTATCCAATTAAATTTTTAAACTCCTTGGATGTGCCTGGCTTACCACCGCACAATTTACAACTAAAGGTTGGCTCCGTAGTAATCATGCTTCAAAACATAAACCAACCAAAACTGTGCAACGGAAGGCGTTTGGTGGTAGGTAAATTGATGAACAATGTGATTTACGCGACGCTACTCAAAGGAAAATTCGGAGGTGAGAAAGTTCTCATTCCGAGGATCCCGATGATCCCAACCGATTTGCCGTTTTGAGTTTAAACGACTTCAGTTTCTGAACCGTCTTGCATTTGCCATGACCATTAACAAATCACAAGGCCAATCCTTGAAAATTTGTGGTCTGAATCTAGAAAATCCATGTTTTTACCATGGGCAATTATATGTGACATGTTCACGGGTCGGAAGACCATCTGCGTTATTTGTTCTTGCGCCTGATAATAAAACAAGAAATGTCGTCTATCACAAGATGCTTCACTGAAGTGTGCAACCCATGCACCAAAATACACGGCCAATAAATAATCATTAAAATATTTGATTTTTACTTTCTCTATACGCACTATGTACATAGTGTATAGAGAAGGTATTGCACTCCACCAAAAAATTCGATACCGAGATTTCACCGGAAATATATGTTTTAGGGTCCCCTGTATCCAAAAAAAAGTATTTTTAGAAAAAGGTCCGTGTGTGTCCGTGTGTCTGTAAACACAACTCAAAAACGAAAAGTCGGTAAAATACCAAACTTGGTATTTAAGTTTAGAATCTTCCAGGGATGCGACACGAAGATTTTGAGAAAAATCCCCCCACCCCAAACTACCCTTTACATGGAACTTTTTTCGAAAATTTTTATTTTCTAAAAAATGGCTCTAACGACTTTGATTAAAGTGTCGTATATTAAAGTTATTTACCTGATAAATAAAATGTATATTTTGAATTTTCTGGGAATAGCCTATGAAGACGACTTTATTCTGAATGAATTTTTCATAACTACTAAACCGTAAGAGATGGACAAAAACTTAACCCAGAAAAAATGTAGAGCACGTTAAAACACAATTTATGTTATATACATTTTTTTCGTGGAGTTGATCGTTTTTGAGATATCCCTTTTTTGTGGTTTCAGCTTTGAAAAACTTATACTTTTCTCATACAAGAATGTGTCCTCCTGTCCATACAAACGAACATCAGTCACATAGCTATTTCTGCTAATTTTTCTCGATTAGCATGAAATAAATAAAAGATAAGCTTATTAACAATAATAATTGACAGAGATATAGAGAAAGTCATGTGAATGGAACACATCAGCTTTTTTGTATTTATATTTATTATCTGAATAAAAAATTGAACTTCATAAAATCCAAAATCTGCTCATTTATTGCTTCTAAGGCGGAAGAAAGTTGGCCGGGTCAGCTAGTTATATTATGAAACCTTGCGCAATACCTTACAGTAATAAACTTTAATTAAAGCGTCCGCCTTCAGTTAACATTTTCTAGCTATTGTCGAAAGAGGTGGTCAGTGGCTCGCGGCATTTCTGAAACGTGTGACGTTTACATGCTTCAACAATAGGTGAAAACTAGAGGCAAACATTTTATATATGCCAAAGATCCTATAAATTCCTACATTCAACATATAAGATCCTATAAAATCCTAATACACTGATACATGGAACCTAATTTTAACATTTTAGAACCTAAAAATCCGGGGCTTAATAATGACACAGCTCATGCCACAAAATGCAATGCCAGTGGTCGTTAGTGGCAGTATAGGTTCCGTGGTGCACTCTGGTGGCCATGCCATGCATTTTCTTCCGGGAGTCAAATGCTGTATGCTATGCGTGCAGGACGAATGTTTTTGTTGAGATGGGTTATAGTAATTGCGGCTCTAGCAAGAGTAACAATAATTTTTCTGTCGTTGGGTGTAATTATCAATTAAAAATCCTATGTGTTCCCATGATTTTCTCTACCTGTTCTACATACAAATTTACTAAATATTATTCTTTTATGTACTCCATGATAATCGAGTAATCGTGTAAATATCTTTAATATATGGAAATTTAATCAAAATGTTTGAGTAATTTTTGAGAAATATATATTTTCGGGTAAAACTCGGCGAATTTATGGATGAAATATACCTTCTCTCCCTACTGTGTACGCTGCATATGTATGTTTTAGAGAAAGTAAAAATGTCCTCTGGGAACGAAAGTTTGCTCGTTTCTGAATGAAAAGCAACATCCGAATTTGGTCTGATTTGAGTCTTTTTGTTTGTTTATTTAAGATGACAGGACTGCAATATGACGAGTCCCATATTATTTTCTGGAATCAAACTCATACTACACTCGATCGCAAATTAGTTTTAATTCTCGTGCCGATCCCGGTGACCGCGATCGCTAAAGTGTCTCGCTTTGGCGCTTCGTGGTACACAGGATCGTGGGTTCGAGTCCCGCCTTGGGCATGGGTGTTTCTGTGTGTGTAAATGTGTCTATGTTTGTGTATGTATATGTAAAAGGAAAACGTTAAGAATAATAAGGTCTACTAAGGAAACTGGGAAAAAATGGAGAAAAAAGGAATACAGCGCTGGGCTCCTGACAAGCCTCCGGAACTGTATTTTTCTTTTTATTGTTAAAAAAAATTCTCTAAGTCTACTCAGAACGAATGGGAGCAATTGCGTACGTACAGTAATCAGTCCCTCCTGGGCTGTCGAAATTCCAGCATTATATCTGCCGTATTTATTTTGCGCTCGTTGCTACAAGTATAGCAAAGCAGTCGAGTTTAAACCCATTCGTATGTGGGAAAAATTAAGCAAAAATGTTAAATGACCTAAATTCAGCTGCCAATGTTCATGAAAATAAACGGCACTCAGTCACAGAATCATGCTAGAAGAATTCAAACAGAATTTTGTAAATGCCGGCAACAAGGTCCTTCTTTTATGCTTTGTCGGCTAACACATGCCTATAACAATATGAAATTGAGGGGGTCAGTGCAACAGTGGTCTAACCCAGAAAAATTGTTTAGGTATACCTCAACATTATGTTATGTGTTGTTGTGTAATAATCTGGAAAAGTGTCAGTGAACAAACAGTTCGATTAAAATGAGGTTTTCATTATTCTCAAAGAAACCAGGTGTGTTTAACTGAGTTATTCTCCATTTTTTAAAAAGATTGGTTAGACCACTGTTGCACTGACCCCTTCAATTGTTTTCCCAATGGAGTACACATTCACCCAGCATATAACTTGAGCTGTACATAGTACAATAAAATTAGTCTCCAGCTATTTACGTTGACCTGAAAAATGAATTCGAAATTTACAGATTCTTCATTGCATACATTGAACATCCCATTTTGAACCCTGCTTATTCTTTCCCTTTTTTTTTTTTTTTTTTTATGCGTACTATGCACTATACGCAAAATTCGGTACCGAGATTCACCGGAAATACAGGTTTGAATGTTAGAAAAAGGTCAAGGTGTGTGTGTGTGTGTGTGTGTGTGTGTCTTGTCTGACTGTCTGTCTGTGACTAGACAGCATAGTTCAAAAACGAAAAGACCGTTAAATACCAAAATTTGATATTTAAATTTAGTATCTTCCAAGGATGCGACACGAAGATTAAAGAAATAATAATAATAATAATAATAATAATAATCCGCCCATCCCAAATTACTCTTTACATGACAATTTGTTTGAAAATATTGTTTTTCTCAAAAATGAGTTTACGATTAATATTCAAATACCGTTTATTAAAAATATTTACATGGCAAATAAAATGCATATCTTGAACTTTCTGGGAATAGCCTCAGAAAACTTCATTTTGCGTATCTGTAAAATGTTAAAGAGAGAAACAAAAATTTAACATCCTATTAAAACACCGATTTACGTGAACGAAGTAATTAGGTATACTGTGGAAGAATATGAGAATATCCTATGGTTCGGAGAAATGCAATTCGCATTGAAATTGGTTAGTCTCCGCAGTAAGCTTAGTTCCAAATTGAATTTTGCATCTGCCATATTCTCATCGTGGATGCATAATCGAACTGAGTTCCCTTGACATTATTTTCGGCTATCCTGGCGCCATCTGCGACGTGCCAGTCTATATTTTTCTTGAATTTATCACGACAAAATGTGTGTATTCCACAGCTTCACATCAAAGTGTCATGAACTCATGAGTCATACATATCCTCTTAGGTAGGGCTTTTGGCGCCACTAACTTTAATATAAGATAACAGAAGTACTACATCCTTAAAAGGCTTCTGTTTCAGGCTGTGTATGACAAGGGTTGTGTAAGTCATGAGAGTTGGGGAAGTACTAACATTGAGAAAAGTACAGTGAATGCCATAAAATTAATGAAATTGGGTAGGTATTAATGTAACAGAAGTTTTCGTCATCAACTTCTAAGTAAATATGACTGACGATCCCCCCTCTTTCTCTCCCACCCCTCCCTCTCATACACTCACTATTCCCCCCTCCCAATGCTACTGTCCTCGCCATCGGCCTGAAGTCGGTCTTAATTGTTTGTTGATTTTCGCTGATGTAATGCATTTGTGTGTGTGTGTGTGTGTGTGTGTGTGTGTGTGTGTTTGAGAGAGAGAGATTAGATTAGCATAAGCCAAAAACGAAAAGTCGATCAAATACCAAATTTGGTATCCATACTAAATTGCTTCCAAATATGTCACATGAAGATTTTCAAGAGAATACCCCGAAAGTACCCATTTTTTAAATATTACGTTTTTTTTTTAAAAAGTGGCTGTTACAATGTTTATTAAATATCATACATAATGATATTTAAATAATAAATTAAACTGGTAAAGGTTAACCAATAGTTCTAAACTTGCTATTCATAAATGTAGCACTATTCCAAGTAACTTATTCGTGTAGATTGCGAGATCACTTATTAATAGTTCAAATTGTTAAATGTTTTCGTTCTTTTTAAGTCCATAAAGTTTTCCGTAATTGCATGAAGAGTATGATTTTAACTACAGTATGTAGCTATTGTTCTTAAATATTGACTATTGCTGTTCCCTTTTTATTAGAAGGCTTAGTGCATAGGTAGAACAGGTATTGCATTCCACCCAACAGTTTGATGCCGAGATTTCACTGGAAATAAAACGTTTTAGAGTCCCCTGAATAAACATTATTAAAATGTCCATATGTATGCATTCTAAACAGCATGAAAAGTCGGATACTCAAGTTCAGTATCTTCCAAAAATGCAACACGAAGATTTTCAAGAAAATTCTCCCACCTCAAACTTTCTTTATGGAAGTTTTTGAAAATGTTGAGTTACTCAAGAAAGGCTTTAACGATACATAACCCTCCGTGGTGTAATGGTTAGCATGCTAACTTCATGTACCCAAAATCGCGGGTTTAAACCCGGCGGAGGACGATGGATTTTTTCAGGCGTAAAAATTCTCAGCATGGTTTCCTTCGGAAGGGAAGGGAAGCCGTGGGTCCCATTTTATGGCACTTAAAAGAATTTCAAGCCTGACAGAGAGGCCTCTGAGCAAAATTAAGCAGTCTTTCACGCTCAGTATAGAATGGGACGTTGAGAACCACAACAGTTAAAGAGTGTCCATAAATAAAACGCCATTTCATTTAACGATATTTAATAAAATACTTATATTAAAGACATTTACGTTATAAATAAAACATATGCCTTGAATTTCCTGGGAATAACTTCTGAAGTCTTCTTCATTCTGAATGACTTTTGTATAAGTGGTAAACCATAGGAGACAGGCAAAATCATAACACGCAACAAATTATATCTCATTAGATTACACAACTAATGTCATACGTTTTTGTTGTGGAGCTAACCATTTCCGAGATATTCCTTGTTATTGGTTTCAATTTTAAAATGTTTACACTATTCTCAAACATCCGTTTTCATCTGTTGTACTCCTGGTCATGCAAAGAGAACCGAATTTTAATGTCAGTTGCATAGCAGCAGTTTTTAAAACGTTTGACCATCACTTTAGCATAGTGTATTCCATTAGTTCCCTTTTACTTATAAGAAACTAAATAATAACAACATTTCTGCAAATGTTCATCTCAATCAGCATGAAGTAGATAGAAAAATAATCTTTTGTAAGAATAGTTTGTTTGCAGAACAGGCAAAGAAAGTCATGTGAGTGGAACACATTAGATTTTTATAATAAAATGTGTAATTTAGCTATTTCTGTAAAGATGTATTTCAATTAAATAAAGTAGAAAGAAAAATAAAGTTTTGCAAGAATAATTTGCACAGCCACTAATAAATGATGAAAGGTAGAGAAATTATGAATGCATGCACATCAAAAATTGTTTTTTGTATAGCTTCTACAAATAATTTTTTAAAAATATTTTTTTTAATTCTAAAACATCTTACGAAGTGTGATCAGAAAGTAACGGGAATGTTTTAATTTCGCGGGCTTACAACCGATTTTCAAAACCTTGTTTGCATTTTCAGTTGTATTAAATACTAAGTTTATTGTTGAAAGTTAAAGAGGCTATACGTAGGCTCAGCGAATTTGCATTAAATTTTGCTTGAAAAATGGAGTAAAGTGCTTTTGGCAAATCTACTATGAGTAAGACAAGGGGTTTCGAGTGGTATCGACGTTTCAAAGAGGGTCCACTCTGAAGATGACGATCCCCTGGACGTCCTAACACATCAATTACTGACAGTCAATAAGGTTTACTGCCTACAAGTTATGCGCCGTTTACACGAAGCAATCCGAAAAAAACGACCAGAATTTTCGCAAAACCACTCGTGTATAGTGCTCCTGCTCACACCTCGACGCTTGTTCGTGATTTTTTGGCAGAAACTACAAACGATATGTTGCCCCAGCCACTTTATCCGCCGGACATGGTCCCCTGCGACTTCTTTCTATTCCTGAGGCTGAAGACAACATGAAAGGACGTCATTTAGCCACTAATGGTGAGCTAAAAACAAAATCACTGAAGTAGCTGAACACCATAAGGAAAAGTGAGTTCCAAAGTTGTTTCCAAGATAGAAATAGTGCTGGAACAAGTCTATTATATCTAAGGGAGTTTATTTTGAAGGGCGCAAAGTTGATGTGGATGCAAATAAAGATTGTTTAAGAAAAACAAAAATTACCGTTATTTTTTTACCACACCTCGTACATGTGTACTATAAATGTTAAATGTTTTGAGAAATAGGTTCGCAACAAGTTTCATTATATGTTCGAGATGATAGAGGAAACTGAATTAATAGATATTTAAAAAATAGATTTGTAAATTCTGGGCTAGAAATTCCAGACTCTTTGCATGACATTGGGAGAAAGAACTGAATAGAGACATCACTTAAAAAATATATTAAAACCAGTAATAAATGATTATGCCACAAAAAAAGAAATAAAAGAACTGAAAAGTAAATTGTGTAATTTATATCTACTTTTCAGTAGTTCGTTTTTATCTTTTAACCTTTAACTAACTGGTATACAATAGTGTACAAATGTCCTTCAGAAAATAAGATATACATTGTCAAGTAAACATCATTGCACTTAAATCAAAAGTGGTCATGTTTTTTTAAGAAAATGGGAAGTTTTGAAATAATTGCCTTGTAGATGTACTTTTTGGAGTTAAAGAATTTCCTTGAACATCTTTGTGTTTTAAGTGTTGGAAGATGAACTTGAATACCAAGTTCAGTATTTATCTGATTTTGTTGTAGGTTTATGCTGTTAAGACACGTGCATGAGCGCGTGCACATGCTTGCATATAGCAAGGACTGACTGACCAACATTTTACTAAAAACACTTATTTTATGCATTCAGGGGGACTCAAAACATGTACTTTTGATGAAATATGGACATTGATCAGAGTAACTCGTATTATCTCCTAGATCCACATAAGTTTCTGAGAAAGTGAGAAAATCTATATGCTCTTTGACTTCTTTGATTATATTCTTGCCAGTTATGTTAAATTGTGATAGTGACTTTCCACCAATTATAATGGCTGAATTTATTAGCAACTGAAAATGAACTATGAAGTGCTGTGAATCATTCCACAGTCCATTCAATACTTCAATGGCTCACATAATACAGAGCAATTCCACAGAAATGCCATATCATATTCAATAATAAAATACTCACAAATTGCAGATAATAAGGTAATTTAATGCTAAGACACATAGTGAATATAAAACACATCAAAGTTTCAATGCATAAATCTTAACAAGGTAAATTTTGGTATATATACTTCAGACCTTTTATTTTTTTTTTTACTTGAGGCATACATAGGCTTGATCACAGTGATAACATTTCCAAATAGGTTTTCTGGCCTCCTTTATACATACTGTATTTCAATGTCAGTCTGTTGCGCTGAACATGGATAAAGTATTACAGACGGAAAAATAAATTGAAGATTAGAATTTCAAAAAGTATCTGAACATTTTTTCCAGTAAAATAGTGCTTAAAAGATGATATTCCATTCTCTTGCTACTTTGTATTGCTCTTAGTTGAAATACAGTCCATGATGAGTACATCTTGAGAAGATGGCTTAAGTGATGGTAGAAAGACAACATGAATATATGTGTTGCATCCTTGGAAGGTGCCAAACTTAAATACCACACACGCACACACACACACACACACACACACACACACACACACACACACACTCTCTTTTTGTTTCTTTCTAAAAATGCTTATTTTTTATTCAGGTGGACCCAAAACATGTGTTTCCAGTGAAATCTCAGTATCAAATTTTTGGGTGCATTACAATACCTTCTCTATACACTATGCACATAGTACGTGTAGAGAAAGTTAAAATGCAGAAGAGTTCTTTTGTGCTGTATGTAATAAAACCAAACAATGTTCAGGAGATATCCCAGAGTGGCAAAGAAATGAAAAGATATCCTGAAGAGGTTTCTGCAGCTTTGGTCTGTTCCAGCCACTCATAAGGTTCATTGTGTGAAAGTGATATGACTATGTCATAGAGTATGCTCACCCTTCAACTAAACATCAGGTTGACCCACAACTTCATGGTTTGGTATCAAAGCAATTAGCCAAGTTTCATGTACTGCCTGCTTCATTTAGAGATCCTGTAGTGCAACCTGTGCCACAATAAATCTCGATTCAGCTGCATAATGTGTATTTGCCGTTATCCAAAGCACTTGATTAGGAGAACAGTGCAAGTGTATGGTGTGTAACATCATTTCATATTTCTCTCTCTCTCTCTCTCTCTCTCTCTCTCTCTCTCTCTCTCTCTCTCTCTCTCTCTCTCTCTCTCACACACACACATACACACACACACACACACACACACACACACATTCTGCTTTTTTGTTTATTTTGGCATAAAAATGTCATATAAAAAGCTTTAATGATTACTTAAAGTTAATCCATACTGCAAACTACTATTGTCTGAAAATGCCATGATTAAAATTAGTATTACCTAAAATAGGGCCTATAGAAACTTAAATAACAATGAATAAAGTAATATTATAATAACATTTTATTTCCTTTAAACTTATGTAGGTTCTATTATTATTATTATTATTATTATTATTATTATTATTATTATTATTATTATTGTCTTTATTCTTGATGCATTACATAATGCATAATTTCACAGAGAGTCAGTCTGTTACAGAGCACTTTTTGCATCGTAATTTCTTCAGATATAGGAGTAATAAAGCTTAAATCCTCCCCTATAAATAGATTTTTTAAAACTATTTTTGGATTAAAGTTTCAGACAAATTTAGAATTGTGCTTCTTGACCTTTATAGAGAATTGACAAAGATGTGAGTCTGTTACAAAATGCTTATGAATAAATAATTTGTATACCTTTGGTTTTAAACATTTTTTGTAATAATTTTAATAATCTGTTTTTTCTCTCTCTCAAGTGATGTGGTCAAAACTCTTATGTCCTACGCCTAATGTATATGAGATGTTGGTTTATCTGGAAAATTTATAGTGAATGTCAATCTCTTATGCTGGAATTGCTATACATTTCAGTTCATATATGCACCAATAGAAGTAGAAATTGCCATAAATAAAATTCGGAAAATATCAAAAGAAAGAACATCTTGTATAATACCAAGTTAATAAAAATACAAATGGCAAAATATGTAGTTTATATTGTGTTATGTAAGCATAAAAATGTCTGCTTTTGTAAATATTAGCCTCATCATTAGTGTAATCTTCCAGCTGATGCTATAACTCAAGATGCAATAATCAGTTTTAAACATTGTTTTACATATTCACAAACATTATTGTATCCATATCTAAATGGAGCAGATAGTTCTAATTCTGTTAAAATGGTAAGGAAAATAAAGTGGGAACAGTTCGTAACAGTAGCTGACTGGCAACCCTTGTGTCATTCAGGAACCACATTACCCTAATCCAAAATATGCACACAGTAAGTTAATTTCAGACCTTCTTCACTTTCATCACATTCTCTGAAGTTTTTGGGATTTCAGTCAATGATTTATTCAGTCGTAAAGATCATATGAATTATATTCTATAATTAATAACTAACATAACTCCATGGCACGACAGCTCACGGGGAGCCTTGGCCTACCGCCCGGCCGCTGCGTCCCCCATCTCGGTCCACTACAGACGTCATGGATGGGGTGCAGTATTGGAGGGTGAGACGTGGTCAGCGCCTCGAGCCCCTCCCGGCCGGTTAATGCGGTCCTCACGACCTGGAGCCGCTACTTTTCCATCAAGTAGCTCCTCAATTGGCCCCCCAGGGACCTGACGAGGCTGAGTGCACCCCGGTCCAGGTCTCCCAGCGGGGGAAAAATCCCCACGCCGGTACTGGGGATCGAACCCAGGTCTCCCGCTTGGTAGGCAGCTGCGCTACCACTGCGCTAAGGAGACGACCTATATTCTATAATTAGATTGTAAAAAAATATAAAAATAGAAGGAAGAAAGAGTTAAATTATCAAACATAGGGAAAATACAAAATATTTCAAAGTATATACTGTTAAAGCATATTGCAGATAAGAGTATAGTATGTATATGTGTATGTGAGCATGTGTGTGTATATGTGTAATTTATAAATAAGGATATAAAATATGTATTTAACTGAAGAGTATGCTCACCCTTCAGGTGAACGTTGAATTTTCTTAAATCACTTATGAAATAAGTTCTTTTGTTTCTTTTTTTCAGGATCAGGAGCACTTGAAGCCACAAATAGTCCATTCCTTAGCAAATGCGGAGCTTTATTGTCTTGCACTTGCCAACATCTACTCGGACCCTAACTATCACAACCTCAACCACTGGGGTATTATTCAAGCACTGGCCAGAAAGGGTGTGTACGTCATAGAGCCCCCTGATGCACAGTTGACGGAAACTGTGCTTATTCAGACAACACCCATTAAAATGGTAAGCCATGATCTTAGAACAATGCTCTTTAATATATCAAAAACAAAATATATCAGAATGCGTTTTGAACATTAGGTAAAAAAGTTCAAAAGTAGAGCATAAGAAAATATTTAGAATCGTTAAGTCAGAAGTTTTCTTTCTCAGGATGTAATTTCAAAAAGTATTTTTTTAAATCAATGATTTCTCTTAATTTATAAAAGTAAGTTTGCCTCCCCCCTCCTGCCCCCTGTCCCTCAAGTATTTGGAGCTTTTTAAATTTGGTGATTAAATTAATTTAGTTGAAGGGGGACAAAAATGTGCCTGCATTTGATGATCTGTCAAATGTGACTTGTAGGTAATATCTTTAAAGAAGCAATCCTGCATGATTGACCAGTGTCAGTTATACAATAGAAGGAGAAAGCAAACACATGTATATGAAAATTAAGTTTTAGCTCTCAGAACTTAAATCACAGCTTCAAATCACAAAATTGGTATATTTTACTTCTCTTGGCATGAGGTACATCTGAAACACATGCTTCAATTAGTTACATTGTGTTTGTGTCATATTTCTGTCATTTATGGAGGAAAGCCAGAAATTATTGTAATAATTTCTGTAAAAAGGAATCAAATTAAGCAATATTGCTTTGAGTGATATTTAATTGCTAAAAGCATTGGGTACTCATTCTGTGCACACACTTATAATTCCAAGCTTGCCAATGCAACAAACATGTAAAAATCAAAAAAGTGCCATTTACTTTTATGGTATACTGGTTTTACCCTGAGTTACATGACTGCAGCTGCTGTGTCTTGACTCGTATGAGGTTAAGGTGGTAGCCTAACTCACACACACTTGTTCAGCTATGGAATGGTTTAAAATATAATGATACATGAAGCTGTTTGTTGTGTCCAGTGTGCACATGCCAGCCTTCCTGCAAAGGCTTGCATGTCTCAAATGATGTTAGTTCTTGATCTACAATGCTGGTCCCAGGAAAATTAGTTTTCAAACAACAGGATATCCCCCTCAAATTGCATCTTATCATGGGAGGGATCCCCCAAAGAGGATCTGGAGGTGGTCCCACCTCCCCACCCCAACTATCCTTATATTCTCACTCTTCCTTTGGATCCAAACATGTCAACTTGCTTTCAGCATAAAAAAAAAAGAAATAAATAAAAAAAATTAGCGAAAGTCGTCGTCATTTCAGTGCTGTTTGGCACCTTTGAGCATGCATCATTTTGAAAATTTGTATTTTCTCAAAAATGACTAACGATTTTGATTAAAATACCATAGATATTCATATCATAAATAAAATGTATATTTTGAATTTTCTGGGAAGAACCTCCAAAGAGCTCTTTGCAAACTGTTAAGTCATAAGATATAGACAAAAATTTACTACACAAAAATGGAGATCTCATTAGAACAATAATTTGTCGTATACGTTTTTCTTGTAGAGTTGACTATGTTTGAGATATTCAATGCTATTGGTTTCAATTTTGAGCTAATTAACTTTTCTCAAACAGAAGCATGTAAAGCAAACCGAACCTCATTTGTTTCACATAGCAACCAGTTTTTAAATGGTTTGACTATCACTTTAGCCTAGTGTATTCTCGTATTTGACTTCTACTTGCAAGAAAGCAAGTAACAAGACCAATTCTGCTAATTATTATCTAGATTAGCATGACATAGATAAAAGAATAATCATTGCAAGAAAAATTTGTCTGTGGAACAGCTAGAGAAAGTTATGTGAATGGAACTCATCAGATTTTTTAATATGCAAAAAAATTTGTGTTGTGAGTTTAAATTATTAATAAGCAATAATGAAGCTGAAAAACCAAGTTTATATCAAAACAGTCAGAGTGCTACTCACTACACTACACCAACAACTTCAGGTTGCATGTTGGAGATGACAGATGTAATATTTCAGCTCTTTCATTAAGCTGAATTCACAATGAAGCTAAACTCACACATAGAGAGGTATGTGTTAATCTGAACATCATTGTGTTGTAATTCCAAATATCAGACCTATACTTACTGAGACTTTTGTTTCTCTGAAATGCTTTGCCTCAAATGAGACCTAATTTTTAGGTCTCATTTATTCCCATGTGAGTTTTTGTGGACCTCAACAGGCTGTAATTCTGCGCCTTCTTGCCAACTTAATTTTACACTATCTATTAACGTTATAAAGTCTCAACAGCACAAATGGCGCAAACCTAAATAACAAGCTGGAACACAAACTGCTCAGTGCTATTCTGTCATTGAATTTTTGGTGTAACTGACTTCTCCTCAGTTGCATATTTTCAATCTTTCTAGAAATGTGAAATGTCTTCACATTTTATAATTACAATATTTTTCATTTAGCACATTCTTTTTGTTTTAGAGTGCTCATATGGCTGTGGTGGAGGCAATGATGGTGCTATATGCCAAGGAAGTAGGGACGCCAGATAGAGTAATGGCTGCAATACAGAGGTTTAGTCATGCCAGGTCATCCAGCCCAGAAGCCCTCCCCGCGGACCATGAAGAGGGATTTCTACTATGGGTGAATAAAGCCTGCACTGCCCTTAAACAAAGAATAGAACAAGACCTGGAATTAGCGGAAGGAAGGGGGAGTGAGGTGGGTCAATATTTAACATCAAATAGAAATTCAGAGAGAGATGCATATGTTTTAACTGAGAAAAATTGCCAGCAAGATGTCTTTTATTTGTCAGTATTAAGTTTCAGACATTTTAAGAAGCTGTCAAGTGGCCTTTGCAACTTGAAAGCTTAATTTCTTTGCAGTGTTTTCGTATATTTCAAGGTTTGCACATGATTTTGTTGTACTTAGATAGCTTTTGTCTTAGCATGTATTCCTTCAGAAAATAATAGACATTGGCCCCATGTGATCTTTATTCACATTTAAAAAAACCTTGTATGTTAAGAAAAGATTCCTTGAGAATATTAGATCTCAACAACCCATCAAGTGCCTACTCTTCTATAGTGCCATCTAGTTGTAAGTATCCCTGCAGGTTTAGTTGTAGATAGCACTACTATGCCATAAAGTTAAACCTTCTTTCTTTCTTTTTTTTTTTTTAACAAGAAAACTAATGTTCACATAGTATAATTGCTGCTACATTCATTATTTGTGAATAAATCTCTGTTTTCCCACAGTTTTTCCATCTTGAAATGAGAGAATTTTCTAGTATGGCAAAAATCATGGTACTTTTTCCTCAGTGCACACATTTTCAGGATATCCTTTTCTTCCAAGTAGTTCATAGAATGAACTTGCTTTAGGCGCCTAAAAGGTAGAAGCCTGATGATGCTAGGTCTGGACTGAGTGGTAGATGAGGCAAGACTTCTTAGGCAATTTTTACTTTCTCTACCACATATAATGTACATAGTAGGTACAGAAAATATTGCATCCCACACAAAAATTTGATAACTTGATACCAAAATGCGACTGGAAATAAATGTTTGAGGAGGGAAAAAAAGTAAAAAATATTTAAAAAGAAAAAAAAAAAGTTGAGAGAGAGAGAGAGAGAGAAAGAGAGAGAGAGAGAGAGAGAAGAGCACACATCTTGAGTATTTTGGAATAGCCTCTGAAGACCTCTTCATCCTGGATGAATTTTGCATAACCGGTAAACCTTATTAAACAAATAATACATACAAATGGTAAACAAATATTTGACCATTTTTAGTTTCTCTACACGTACTACATACATAGTGTATAGAGAAGGTATTGCATTCCGTCCAAAAGTTCGATGTCGAGATTTCACCTGTATCCAAAAAGAAAAGCATTTTCAGAAAAAGGTCCCTGTGTGTCCGCGTGTCTGTGAACTCGATAACTCAAAAATAAAAGTCGGTAAAATACCAGTCTTGGTATTTTAGTTTAATATCTTCTAGGGATGCGACACAAAAGTTTTGAGAAAAAATTCCTCTACCCCAAAGTATATGGAAAAGTTTTCTAAAATTTTTATTTTCTCAAAAATGGTACTAACGATTTAAATCAAAAATAACATGTATATCTCCAATTTTCTGGGAAGCCCACTTTATTCTAGATGTATTTTTCCGCATTCTGCTTAACTAGTAAACCATAAGAGATAGATGAAAACTTACTACACAAAAAATGTAGAGCTCGTTTAAACACAATGTATATCCTATACGTTTTTTCGTGTAGTTGAACGTTTCTGAGATATTTCTTCCTGGCCATGCATAGAAACGGATTTCAAACACAAGGCAACCAGCTTTTAGAAGATTTGGCTATCGTTTTAGCCTAATGTATTCTATTATTTCCCTTCTACTTACAAAGAAGCAAGTAATAAGTTATGTTAATGTTTATCTCGATTATAAAGTAGATTGAAGAATAACCATTTGAACAATAATTTTTTACAGCAATGTAGAGAAAATCATCCGAATGGGACTCACCAGATTTTTATATGTTGAGACAGTACATGTCTTGTTCCTTGGCAAAATTATATTCTTAGAAGAGAAAATATAAATGTACAATGAAAATGGGAAGGGTAGAAAGACTTTTATAAGTCATGAGCTCGGGGTACAAGATACCGCTACTAGAGCGTTGAACCAAGAGAAAGGGGTGAATATGCCCTGCCCGAGGGGACTAACGGGACAGCAAAACAATGCTCTCCGCTGGTCAAGGGGACGCTTTCTGAGGCACTTGGTGAAGGACCTCCGCACCACCAAGATGTGATATTTAATCATTTTTGGCATATTATTTGTTATTGGTTTCATTTTAAGCTACTTAAACTTCTCTCAAACTGGAGGTTATTTTTCGTTTCATCTCTCTTTTGTTTGACTCCTGATAAAAATAGGTTCTCATTCATTGTGATAGACCTCTTCATGAGTAATCTTGAAGTACACGTAACAAAAGCATTCCCACATTATTTTTGATGCAATAGATATGTGGAGACATCTTTGCTCATTTATCAGAAAACTGGTAAAAGGTTCAGTAAAATTGAATTTGTAGGAGATATTAATAAAAGTTCACAGCTGAAGTAGAAACCAATAATAGTCTGCTGTTTCTAAATTTAAAAGTTATGAGAAATCCATCAAGATTAGAATTCCTAATCTACTGGAAATCAACTTACATGACAAGCACATCAAATGCAATCAATTTAACCCAAAAACCACATTAATATGCCATTTTTTACAGTTTGAGTCATAGACTAGTTAGCATTCTGCTAACGGAAACCAAATATAAATGAGAATGCACACATATCTGAAGTAGCAAAAATGAATAATTTCAGTTTGAATTCCATTAATAGGATAATTCATAAATATAAAATACAGAAATGCCAAATGTAACTATCACTTAGGCAAAGCTAAATACACAAATACCACAAATTTACCTCTATCCAAGATAGTTCTGGAAATAGAAAGGATAGAAATAGAAAATAAATACATCAGAAATCTACTAATCAAACATAGTATACCAAAGATGGTGAAAGATAGTGCACCAAAAAATAAATAAAGTTATACAGCATCCGCCAAATGAATTGCCAAGATTGCAGCAAAATATATATTGGACAAACAAGGAGAAATGTGGACATTAGAAAAAAGGAACACATGAGAAACATTAGATTCAAATACATGGACAGGTCAGCCATAGCTTAATTTTTGGACAGAGATTCACAAAATAGAAGCAAAAATAAAATTGATCAAACATGTAAAATAACTTGGAACTGAGCATATGGAAAAACATCTTTATTCATAAGCACAAAGGAATTCTCATGAATTTTGAGATGCCTGCCACAGATGACATTATCCAGTTAACAAAGAAGATAGATGGCAGCCCAGCTCTTAGTGGAACCAGCCACAACACAGGAGCAGCAGTTGACAAATTAATGGACGATAGAGAGGAGGTTGCAACTAGTCTTAAAAAGATCTTACATGCAAGTGGAGACTTTTGAAGTATTTAAATTTTTGACTCAACATTTGTTAAACGATTCCATCATGTAACATTATTGACACCCACTGTTGCATCCCCATAAACCATCTTCAGCCTTTCATGAATGTGAATTGGCACTTTATCTTCCTTTAACCATACCATTCTATCTGATATGAACATCAATGTTTAGTCATTTTGTAAATTCATTCAGTGGTGCAATCTGTTCTCCTTAGATATTCCTGCATGGATTGTAGAAAAAGGTTTGAGAAATTGTCTCAAATTAAAATGCTCTTATTATCCAACTATTTAAGGGGGACAGAAGCGAAACATTACTTTCTAACTGCCCCTCATACAAAGTTGACGTTACACTAAACTTCATTAAAGGACTCTACAGTTCCCCAATTAGAGTGACAAGTTTGATGAACAACTTCTGTGACCAGCTTTATTTATGGCAAGCTTCTTTTCGCCTGCTTCAATGTTCCATATTTTTGGTGAGTAAGATTAAGTTTTTGGTGGTCATTGTTAATTACAACTGTTTTGCTTACATGTTTTTTTCCAAGTTCCGTAGTACTCATTTTTGGTTTTATGCATCTTTTTATTGTCATGTAAAAAACTATGACAACTATTGTTGAAAATTATCTCCAGCTTCTTGATTTTCTCTTACTCTTTGATATTTTCAAACTATTGAAGTATATGCTCATGCAGTACAAGCAAAAAGAATCATTGATATAGAATGCTGTTTCAAATTTAATTTAAAGTTTATCTTTTTGTACAGTACCTCCACAAGTTAAAACATTATTTACTTAATCCTTCATCTTTTATTTAATATTCCAGCTTGGGCAACTTTTAGAATTAAACAATTATTTATTTATAACTGTTGGTTTACCATCTTAGAGTTACTGATAAAAATTAAAAGTATTGTTTTTAATAAAGGGACTTTTACTTAATACATTTTGAACTTTGAAATTCTAGGGCGAGCGATCTCATGCCCCAGAATTTCCTGCTGTACGTGAACTGAAAGATCTCTGTGATGGAGTGTGCTTAGCAGCTTTAGTGTCATTTTACTGCCCTGAGGAATTGCCTTGGACAGATGTTGTTGTGAACTATCTGCCAACTATCTCAGATTCAGTTCAAAATCTAATCCTAGTGTATAACTTCTGCAATCGGTGTCTACCTTCATCTGTGTTCCATATGATGCCAGAAGATGTCACATACATGCAAGGGTAAGTATGTTCTTCAATTAGAACTCGAGCATTGGTGCACTTCCAGATTTTTCAAAAGTTTGGCTTCTTTTTTTTTTTTATTTTATATATATAGTTTGATAAGGTCTAGGAATTGCCAACAATGGTCATCGCTGGTGTAATGTGGTTCTGACGCAATAATTAGCCATCCATTAACAGGGTGGCATTTCAGTGTTCTGGATGGAGAGCTTTATTGCAGGTGACTTATTATTGCTGTTCCTGTGTAAGCAATTTTCAAGATGGAAAATGCAAAGATTTGAGTAGCAATAAAGTACTTTGTAAAGAAAGGTATGAAAACAAATAAAGTTCATGCTGACTTGCTGAACACCATGGGAGACACTACTCCTTCATATTCAACTGTTGCTAAGTGGACCAACAAATTTAAATTTTCTCCAGAGAGCATAGATGAAGATCCACATAATGATTGGCCAAGATAAATGGTTACAAAAGTCTACGAAATGATCTTGGAGGATTGCCGACTGAAAGTGCTAAAAATAGCTGAAGCTGTAGCAATATTATGTGAAAGGGTATATCACATTTTGACTGAGGAATTGGATATGGAAAAAGTATTTTCCAGATGGGTGCCACAACTGTTAACACAAGATCAAAAATACATCAGAGTGCAAATTTCTGAACAAAGTTTGGCACATTTTCAGAAAAACCCACAAGGTTTTTTGTGCTGGTTCATGACTACAGATGAAGTATGGTGCCACTACTGCACACCAGAAACAAAACAGCATGCGGATTCTCCACCTCCAAAGAAATCAAAGACGATACAGTCTGCCACAAATTTTCTGGGATATAAAAGGGATTCTGCTGAAAGATGATCCTCTTAATGGTCAAACAATTGTGGGAGAATACTATGCTAACCTCTTGTACGAACTACAGCAAAAGGTAAGCCAATAAAGGCCAGCTTTAATAAGGAAGCAAGTCATCTTCCATTAGTGCACCCACACACATGTTTCATTACCACAGCAAAACTGCACAAGCTGAGGTGTGATATTTTGCCCCACCCACATTATTCACTGTATAAGGCTCCATTATACTTCCATCTCTTCCCTAAGCTCAAACATTTCTGTACAAAGTACTTTATCTCTGCTCGAATCTCAATTTTTTCAGTCTTCAAAATTTCTTACATAGGAACAAGAATAAGTCGTCTGCAACTCAGCTCTCTACCCAAGTATTGAAACTACCTGTGCTTTCATAGAGGACGGCTAAATATTGTACCAGAACTGCATTGTGCCAGTGATGACCATTGCTGGTGATTCCGAGAACTTATCATGAGACCCTCATACCTTGTACCATGGGTCACTACGTTAAGTGTTAAGAAAGTAAAACTTGGACCCTGAAACTGAAAATTTCTCTTTCATACATATTGTCGTTCTTAGCATTGCCTCATGTAATTAGGAGATTAACAAGGTAAGTAAATGTATGATTGAAGAGCATTTTATAACCATGATGATGTTGTTCGTTGTTAAAAGTAGTGTAAATGAAACAGTTGGATCAATTTTTGATGTCCTTTGTATTTCATGTGAAGCAGTTTACTGTTAGTTTGGTAAATTTAAGAGGGAACTGCAATTACTTAAAAAAAAATACAGAAGTGGCAGGCTAACAGTGGTAGTAAGAGAATAAAACTTCTTGCATGTAGGACAGTGATTCAGCAGTAGTGAATTGTGGTTGGAGGAAGGCTCTACTTTCCCCACCAGTATTATGGTGCAGGAGACAGAGGCTTATTGTCAGCAGTTCTATATTAAAAAATTGTTATTTATATTAAAACCAAATTTTTCCTGTGGTATATATTAAAATGTGGTTCTATAGCAAGCTTGTTAAATAAAGAATAGTATTACACATATACAAAATTAATGCTTTAATATGAATGTGTGCCATGTATCATCTTTCAGAAAAGTTTATGTATACTTTCAGTGGGTCAATATCATTGAGGCATTCAATGAGTAGGAAGTATGAAAACTAAATTTGCCATGGTCATAAATGTAGACTGTTGTGTTTGCCATTTTTACCCATCACTCATTTAGAAGATTTCTACGTTTTATTAAAATATGAACTAAATATTACAAAACAAGTTGTAATTCTCTTGCAGCTGAGCTGTTTCGTACAACACATGTAGAATTTGCAAGAAAATGCATGGAAATGATTTTAATAGAACCAATACCTAGGTAGTGTATAACCCAAGCACTAACATCTGCTGTTGTAGCTCAAAAGTAAAAGGCTGCTTCAACTGTTCAAACCCCAGCATATGTTCATACTTTTTATTTCAAATTTTTCACCAAAATAATACTGAACCACAAAAAATGTACATAAACATTCCTGAAAGATTGTACAGGATATTGATTACTTTACTTTAATGATTAAGCTGCCTACAAACTATTTTACTGAAACTTTATATTCTTAGACACACAGAAGTGAAACCATTGACAATCCTGGCCGTGCCTGGCCGAGTGGTCAGATCATTCGCCTCTCACCTATACAGCCCGGGTTCGGTCCCAAGCGACCGCATGTGAGATTTGTGGTGGACAAAGCAGCATGGGCGGGTTTTCTCTGGGTTCTCCTGTCATCTCAATCCACCGAGGATCCATCTTCATGTATCATTAGTGTCATCGCCTGCGGTGCCAGAGCAGTAAAAGCGAGCATTAAACTATTTAAAAAAAAAAAGAGAGAGACCATCCTAATCTGGCGCTATAAGACTTCATTCTTTACCTGATACTGAAGGAAAGCTCCAAAATCAGCAGAATTCCTGACCTGTAGCAACAGTTGCAGCCTATCACCACTCTAAATTGAATATTGTAAATATTTCCACAAGTGATATCAGGAGATGGAACTCTGTACCAATAAGAGTAATTTAAAGCAAACAAAATTCCTTCGTAAATGTTGTTGATCATTGAATATCTAAACCTAATCTATCATCTTTATGCATATGTTTATTTGGACTGTCAGTACAGTGCCATGTAATACAACCTTTTCTTACTTGCAGGTCAATGAAACAGAATCTAATTGTCTTCCTAGCAGATCTTTTTAACGTCCTTGAGATTCATCCCGTGAAATGTGTAAGGTTTCCAGGTACCGATAAATCCTGGAAGGAAGGTAAGGGATATATTAGAAAAAGCTCTTAGGATTATAGTGGATAAAGGAAAAGAACTGGTCAGTGTAATTATGTGATCCTAAATATTGATGCGGTAACCAGTTAACAAGGTATAAATTTAGAAACTTCTTTTATCAGATCACAGAATAAAGTTAAGTAAATAAATAAATACTTTGAAGTTATAAATTTGCATGTTTCTAAAAGGAACAGATTAGCACATGCTTAGTTTTATAGTGGATGCTAGAATTTTATTTTTCTCTGATTTCATTAAAATAAAATCAGTTATGCAAAGTACAAAAGCTGCCAAATAAATTCCTTAGAGTAAACATTTTTACACTGATCTATGGTTTTATTTTATGATTAAAATAAGTTTTGTCCTCTTTGATCAGAATTTACAATCAAGTATTAGGAACTCTTGCTAAGAAAGTAATTAATGTATTGCATTCATAACATTAATCAGTAAAGGATAAGCAAGTAATTGCACACAAAAATTCTGAACAAATGTTAAAATCATAATGTAAATATAAACAAAAATGTCTGCAACATTAACAGATATTTTTCAGAATATAGGGTATAGGGTTAACTATTGCTTTCCAGTTTGTAATGCAAAACTACCCATAACTTGATGTAGATTTGTTAATAATTTACCACAGCTAAACTGTAGCTTATATTTCAGTTCTTTCAAGATGGTATTAATGGCTTATTAATATGATACTGTAATCATAATTCTTGATTCCACTTTCTCTTGGCCTCTTAGTAGATTTGTTGCGCTAATATTTTGTGCAATTATCTGCAGGTTGTTGCATGCTTGGTTGATACATGGTGGTCGGAAGTAATTTTATTGTATGTATTGCTTTGCATTTATATTGAAAGGTTGCAAAAACTGCATGCAGTTAAGTCACATAATGGGTGAGCACATTCATGCTATATTTTAGCATAGAAAATATCACTTAGAGGCATTAAAAGTAAGTTAAAAGTATTGCAAATAAATAACAGAATAATATTAAAGAATTGATTTTATAAATCACTGCACTACAGAAACTTAACTTGAGTGATTAGAAAATTACAAATAAAGAGCTTTAAACAAAAGAAAGCAACTAAAGAAATTGAACAGCTATTTACAGTAATTCATTTTAATTGAAAACAGTTCATAACAAAGCAGCAGAAAAACAGTTTAGCCACAAATTTTTCGAGAGCTTATTGTGGCCCCTCAGTTCAGCCAAAGGAACTTGTACTGCATAACTGGAAATCTGCAATAAAAATTGTTATAAAATATTGTTGGCGAAACAGAAGGAATTACAAGTATCCTTAGCAGCAAGCAGTTGCACAATGTTTATGGAACAGCAGTCATGACTTACAAAGTAGGCTCAAACACAGTTTAGTGGCTGGCCTTTAATACTCTTTGTATGGGAAAATATGTTCATTAGTAGAGAAAAAACATGTATAGAGTTTTGAAACTTTTATCAGATTTGCTGTGACCTACTAGACTCTTGTGTGTATCCTACAGTGAATATTTACATGAGTAGCCAAGTCCATTTAACCATGGACTAATGAATGGGACGGCCCTCCTGACAGACTTTTTCCAGATTTTCCTCAGTGTTCTTAACTGCCATAACTCCACTAAATAGATATGACAAAACATGGTGAAGTATTGTTTCTAAAACTTTTACTAAATCTTAGTGTTTTAGAATGGTACTCTTTTGAGAAAATCACTTTGATTTTGTAAATTTTGATTACTAGAAGGGATCAAGCAATCTTGTTCTCACTCTCTTTACTACCAAGAACACTTTTTTATATTTTAGGCATATGTAGACAGAATATTTTCTTTATATCGTTTTCTTAAGGGGTAGCATCGATGACAATTGTAACACTTCAAGTTCTGAAAATGTGAAAATGCATCACATTTGCACACACACCAAGTTTCAAATTTCCAAGTGCCACCATTTTGGAGAAAAAATTTGTGAATTTTAGGTTGCAACCTATTAAAATCAAAATGGAACGCGTGTCATGCGCTTTCACCTCTCTGGTTGAAATTTTACCTTAAAATTATCTATGTTTATAAGATGGTCCCTTAACTCTTCAAGTTTCTTAGTTTTGATAGCAGCCTTTCCCATTTGGAGTCTCTCTATAACTGTTTGAACTCTAATGTAGGTTTGGTCATTTTGTTGTGCACAATTGATGTCCTGCCCTTCTTACAACATTTTTACCGCAAATCACTTAAATAAACTCACAGTAATTTTGGCTTTGAATAAGGCACAAACCTCGCAGACCATATTAAACTTAGATGTTGCTCCCACTTCCCATACTTGCTTCCCAAACCTTGGCACAAAGAAGAACTAACTCCAACTTTTCTTTTCAGTCAAAATAATTCCTTTATGACATTAGCATCCTCCTCCTAGTGTTTCTTTGTCCAAAAAGTTTTAGCCTAGTTCCTGAACTTTTGGAGATATGCTGTACACAGACTTCCGTTGATTCTTTAATCTAGTTTGAATTGCAGCATGTCCTTTTATAACATGATAGTGTTAAAAATACAAAGCAACTAATACGAGTCTGTTCCTTGCTTTTTTTTTTCTGCCAACACACCTCCAAAAAAAAAAAAAAATGCACTGTGCTGGTCTTTGTAATCATCACTTATTGGCTAATAAAACTACAGGAAAGAAAACTTAAGGCTTTAATTTGAGAATATATGATTCAAAGATTATTTTAGCACAGTTCTTTTTTTCCAAAGCATAATTTCACCAATGCTTCCCCTTAAGCACATTTCTATTTTGTAGAGTTTGAATGGTTTATCACGAGCCCTCAAGTTCAAATTTTGTGTAGAATAAGATTTTTCTTGGGAGGGGATTAGTGTTTGGTAACCCTTAGTTCATGGCTCATTAAGCATCATCCACTGACCAATTTAATCTGTCAGTTAAAGGATGTTAAACTGATCAAAAAAGAGTTTTATCTCAGCACCCAATTAGATATTTATGGAAAACATTAGGCTTGTTGATTTTATCATCAACAGCATTATTAAAAAATGTATGAAACTGTTACTATCCTTGATCATTTCCTGATCATATATTTTAAATGAATTGTTCACCACAGGCAGGACTTAACTGTATGGCCAAGTTTATCAACCTTAAGAAACGGTTCATATCTATGGTTGTGGAAAGCAAAAATCTTTGGAAAAAAGTGAAACAAATCTGTAATATACATCTCCACTTGTTCAACTGTTTATTCCCATAATTATTTTTCCTTCATAAAATACTGTATCAGTGAGGGCAACACATGGAATTAACAGCACTTAGAATGCTATTACTACACAGTTTGTGTTGGAAAATTAGAACACCATGATTTATTTGAATATCATAGCACTGCTATATAGCAGTTGTTTTTCAATCACTTTAGTATGCTTTACAGCTAACTCTTGGTTATGTTGATTACTAGCAGAGCCAAAAGAAACAAAAGAAAAAGATGTATGTGCTTAAAATCTATTTAACATAATGTACTCCATTGAAACTGGAAAATAAAATTATTTATTAGTTTTGTACTTTGTGTTCTTATCACACACAGCATAATAATGTTTCCACGGTCCTTTCCTTTCAATATTTATGGATGATATGCATTCAGAATGACCTAGTTTATATCGTGCTTGCTGATAAGTTGAATGTAATCTCACTGTTCTGTATATTTTCCAGAACATTCTTAATATGTCACTTGTCTAAAGTTGTTTCAGATGTGATGCAAGAACTGTTCCTAATTCTGTATCATAAAAACATCTGAAAGAAGAAGACATCTCAAGTCACATATAAATCTCATTTCAAATACAGTAGAGCTTCAATTATCTAAAAGAGGAGGGGTGTTTTACTAGAATAGCATCATACCCAGTTTCTTCGATCTTGCTAGATGCCATTCTTCTTGGTGCTATGGTCCTATAAAAAAATTTGATAGCCATTACTCCATATACATATCTTTCCTGAGGACTGTTAGAAAATCCTTCAACAAATATTCCATTCTTGTGAGTATCCAATATTTTTGTAATTCATAAAAATTCCCAGCTCTTTTTAGTCTTTACAATTTAATGAAAATAATTAGGTTAGCACTCTTATACTTTTCATATTGTTTATGAGTAGCTAATTCTCCAGTTTGGATTTTCTCGCATTGCTAAAGATCCTCCATAATTTTAAATAAGGAATGTTTGTTATAAGCAACAAACACGGTAGGTAGCTAGATAATTTAGTGGTTTTGGTTTACAGCTCTATTCTGAGAATTCATAGTTTCATTTTCAGGCTGATTCCAATTCACTGACCTCTGACAAGAGCATTTAAAGTATTTCCAAGTCCCTACTTGTTTTAGAGTCCACAGTAAAAACAGTAGATCTCCTCAGTCAATTGCTATCATTTGATCAGAAATAAAGAAAACTTGCAATTTAAAGTACCTGTCATTTTTGTGGTTTTAGCATAAATTTATGATAAATGTGAAATAATCTGATAGACCTTTTATTTGCATTTTCATGGGCTTCCATCTTCGATTGTGGAATTTATACAAATTGGTACACTAAATTCACTGTTTTCAGGGTATTTTTTTCTAGCTTTATTTTACCAAGCTTACAGTTAGAGAGAGCCCTAGGGATAATTACATTGATTGAATAATTTCCGCCATCACAACATAAATCCAGTATTTCTTCCATGGTACAAAAAACAGTTAAGTCTTGACCAAGTTTCCCATTGTGCTCCAGTAAGTCTCCCATTAACATCCACATTGTAGTATACATATTTTTAAGTGTGTCATTTTTGTGTTGATCAGTCTATTGTCAGGTAGGTTCAAGAACACAGGTGTCATTTTAAGCTTATATAATAAGCCTTCTCCACTCATCTCCCTCCCCCCCCCAAAAAAAAAAAAGAGAAATGAGTGAAGAAAAGGTTAACCAAAGATTAGATGAAGGGGGTTCTACTGTTTTGATATTTTTATATGCATCAATACTTTTCAAAATTATATATGTAAAAAGTCCTCTCCAGAATATTCAAAGCGTTTAAAAATAGATATACTGGAGATTTATGAATTTTGAAGTTATTTCTGTAATTACATTCATCTTTCAGAAAATGAAACGGCTGTACTGGCATGATTGATCTGCCCCATGACTGTGTTTGATTGCACTAGCAGCATTGTGAGTTAAATCTTTAAATGGCATAAGTGCATGATACACTGCTGGGGGCATATTGTATATGCAGTAAATTGATTGATGTGCACACACAGTTCAAAGCTGTGAGGCTGATTGTTCGCAGTTTTAGAAACAAATGACAAGATTATTTCTATCATATAGATAATATCATTGTTTTGACTTTTAAGCTCGTTACAGAACATAACTGTGATTAATCAAGAGTTTGCTGAGCTGCTTGTGTAAAACATACTTTGTACAAAGCGCAGATAGTTGCCCTTCACTGTACTGTATTGGCTTTTTATTATTAATCTGTTCACTGTGCTCTAACTTTCTCAGTCTACCCAAGGAATAGCCAAGGGGTAGCTCACAAGCGTAGCTTCCCGCAGTCAATATCTGCAATTCCTGATCTACGCAGTAATCTTGGGGCTCATTCAAGCAGCTTCACAGGTAGGAGCATTTGCTGCCTCCTCCGCCAACAAGTAGTTGTCAGCACTGCCTCCTGTATTGCTGTCATGAATCTTCATCTGTACCTGAAAGGAAAAGAAAAATTTAGATAAAATATAGTTTAAAGTGTTGCTTTTGGCTTTAATGAAAAATTATAAAAATGTTTTTATAAATGTAAAAAGAAGCTAGTAACAGTGAAGATTTGTTGCAACTATTATTTTTATATTAATATTTATAAAAATGTTATTTAAATACAATTCTTCACTTTAGCTAGTATGTATATTGTATATGCCAACCGTCCAACTCATAGGTGATGAAAAGCAGTACAATGTACAAAATATACTGATTTGATGGTTCAGTTAACATAAAATCAGTACAGGATATATATGACATCCCGAAGCCCTCAGGATGCTTAGGAACTATTCAGTTTCGTAGTGGTTCTTATTAGAGTTATCATCTGTGTTTACTAAAATTCAAGGAAACTGAACAAAATCTACTGACTGTGACTCTGAACTTGTAAATTACTGTATAAACTGACATTTACTTTGTACTATTTTGGCCAATTTTAGTACTGTTTTACTTCACAAGTTTAGTACTTTCAGCTTATGATTGTTGATAAGCACTGTTTGAAACAATATTAATATGTCAGTAATTATAATTCCAGGAATTGTATTCTATTTGACTGCAAAATGCAATACAGCATCTTTGATCAAGAACTTAAGTTTCAAAATTTTTGCATCAGGGTGCAAGCATGTAAAATAATTGAGGACCTGAATTATCAAACATGCCAGCCCAAAAACAAATTGATATTGAGTTATGCACAACTTTGGGCTAGAAACAAATGATATACTGTACCGCAAGAACTTTCTTAAACCCTGCTCAGTACCATGTAAAATGGCCCATACAAATTTATAGGAATTCAAAACCATGCTGTGTCCAAGGATTTAGCATGATTTGAAATGCTGGTGTTGACTGGAACAGTGTTGCCAATGAATTGTTCGTTTCCCCATTATACCAGCACCCAAAAATCTGTCAAAATATGTCAAAATAAAAAAAAAGACATATGCCACTCATTTGTTTAACTGCCAGATCGACAAAATAAAAACTACTCAATATTTTCATTATAAATAAAAAAAACATATTTAAGCAAATGTTTTTACCAATATACTGGGCACAAAATGTGCTGCATGCACTGATTTAACACTGATTATTAATCTGAGAACATGTACAAACAAACTGAAATACTTAATATATGGAGAGGTCACAAAATCTGCTGATAAATGACTTAACCTAAATAAGATGCTTATTCTAATTGGAAATATGCTTGAGGAATCTCTCCTATGGGCGAATATTTGATAAAGATACTATAAGTAAACCAATTTTTAAAAGATCCTTGAAATTGAATTTGATTTAGATTTAATTTTTCAAGAGAAGATAGATACATTTGTATCATTTTACATTTATTAATCCCCTTAAAAACCAATTCACTACTCTCTAATATTATTACTTTATGACAAGCATCCGATCTAGCAGTATAATATTCAGTATACAGATAGCAAATGAGGAATAACCGGGTGCCAAGGTTATGCTTCAGCAACCTAATTTAACACTTAAGCATCATGATGAAAATTCTCTGATGTACAGTCACAGTATGCCATACTATGCAGGACATACAAATATAGATTTGAATGTACAAATATTCTTCCAAAATGAATATATTTTTAAAAGCTAAAACAAACTAACAGTATCACTTAAAAGAGAAATTGATTCATAATAATACTGCACATGGCAATCATTTCAAATGAGAGTATCTTCATTTATAGCTTTTTTTGTGTTCTTTCTATGTATATTAAGGGATTTGCATAGTTTTATTTAGTAGTATGTGCATTGAAAATACTTACAGAACTAATGGCAGTACTGTGTATTTATCAAACTGTCATGTCATCAGGATATTTTATATCTCACCTAATTACACATCCAACTTTGGAAGCACGTAGCAGGAAACATAAATGGAAGATGGAGTTTGTAATTACATTTATAGTTTTATGTTTCTTATTTTGTTTCTTATTTTATTTCCCAGCAATATAAATCTACAAGAGAGTGATATTACATTTCTATCAGTCAGGAGTTTTGGCTACCAATAGAACCTTTATGTGGCACATAAACAAGGATCAGGCTAGTTTTTGGGCTGCTTTCTGTTTAGCTTAGACAGGTCTGGCAATAGAGTGCAATTAGATTCTTGTCTTCCTGTTGATAACTTACAACAAAGGAATTGTTGCATCATAGAAAATTGTTTCTTATATTGTGCTTGTCTTCCAAGTAAAACAGCTTAACTTCAGAAACAATGATATAAACTATTGTCAACTGCAAACAGAACCAGAATATGTACATAATAAGTACTAATGCTTTCCTATAGGATGAAAAACATGAAATGTCATGTGTAGGTGCTAAGGTTTGTGCTTATTGGACCTGAGCAGGGCAGTTAGGCTGTTATTAGAATTGTTTAAGCTATCAGAGAACAAACAGTAGAACACTGAAGGTTTCAGACACTCCATAGTTGTCATAGAGTGATTGGATGGATGCAGGTAGTGAGGAGTGCTAAAATTAAGCAGGAAAAAGCTCTCATGGACATAGGCCTTTATACAGGATATTGTGTCAATGAATGGAAGAAAAAAAAAGTTTGATGATGATGCTCTCAATTGCTAAGATCATATTAGTGGCGCTAGTGTAGCAAAATTTTATCCTGCAGTTTGAGTAAATCTACTGACATGTGGCATCACTTTCAAGTGTTTTTATCTGAGAATACATACAGGGTCATCAGATTAAGTAGCCATGCTTTTATCAGCACATAGGTTGCAGTTGCTCACCACTGTCCTCTCAACTCTTCTTCCTCTGGAAATACCGTCTTATTCGTCAAAACTAATAGGATGAGCAGACAGGGTTGGCTAAAACCATTATTATTTCACAAATTAAAATATTGAATGTCCCTTCACTGCTTACATTTTCAAAGAAGAGGTTAGAAATTTTCTCCTTGTGCTCGATGACACACTACTGCATCTTAACAAACTATTTTAAAAAATGTTACAATTCTTCTTGGAATATGTTGGTTATTTTTTCCTGTATATTATGTTGCAGTTCTTGTAAAGCTCACTTGTCTTTCAAACTGCCCCATAAATTAAAATCACTAACTATGAAAGGACTTTGACAAATGTTCTAAATGCACAATGATATCATCAGTGTTTTCCTCTGTTAAAACAATTTTTTTTTCTATACTTTTAAATTTCTTGACTATTTTATAAACTCTACTTCTGTTATGGGGATGAATATCAGGAAAATGTTCTTGAAATGTTCCATGACACAGAGACAGAGATTCATGTTTTATAAAGCCACAACAAATGAAAACTTTTTGTTACGACTGCACTAACACAACTGAAAACCACCAAAGAAGGTGCTCTATTACCTTCATTTATCATATCCATGCAGTTCTCGCTATATGAATACAATAGCGGGAACTGCAATTTCAGCAGGTGAGTTGTGCGTGCCTGATACCCAAGTGCCAATAAGAGCACGGCCACTTAATCTGATAGCACCATATAAGAATTTAATAAGAATTTGATTCAGTAATGAAAATAAAAGAATCATTACCTTGAATTTATCTGTATATGTATTGCACATTGCTCATTATAAAATTCTTCTCTCTTAAACTGATTAAGAGAAATTAAAAATAAAAACTAGCAGACATTCTGTACCAAGAAGTATATTGACTCAGTTTCACTGTCTTAAGGAACATCCCAAATACTAATAATAATAATAAAAAAAAAAAAAAAAAAATTCAACATATTCCATGGTTTTGAAGCTTGTAACTTTTTCTGAATTTGGAAAACATGTTCCAGCTAAAGCTATTGGAAAAAATCATGATGAAGGCTATAATGCATGACAGCCATACATAAGGCAGAACTGATTTGGGTAGGCTCTCTTTCTTACAATAGACATAAATTATAATCAGTAAAATGTCGCAATAGTTAGCTGCATCTTGTGGCATGAATAGCTAGGTGAATGTAGTGAATTCTCTTAGTTGCAAAACTGGGTTTTAATTTAAGTATGTAATCTATTCCTGCAAGCTTTTCAATAGGAAAACACTTCATCTCAAAATAAACTAAAATTGTTGAAATAACTTTAATGTATTTTAATTTTTGCCTGTCTCATAAGATATCAGCTTTTAAAGCACTTCTTCTGTAACAAAATTGAGTGTAAATAAGATATTGCTGTTAAGTAACACCACCTAAAAGGAAATTCTCAACTATAATACAGGTGTAGTAATGGCACATGCACATCAACAATAAGCATATGACAGTGATAACTCATTGTTAATAAGTTGTAATTTTTATCTGTGTGCTCAACATGGTGAGGTGAATTGCTGAGAATTTTAGTTTTGCTGTTGAAACTTATTTCAAAAATAATAATATTGAGGCACTACTCGGCGCATATTGAGTGACATTTCAATTTGGAATGCCATGAAAATGGATGCAGTGAATGTTATCTAATGATGCTGCAGGATTTTCTTCTTCACAAGCAAATGTTACAGTTCCAAAAAAGATAGGACAACCATAATCACAGCCAGTAAAAGCAGAGAGCTTTTATGACAAATCATTCCGCCATTTTGCATAATGGTGACATCCCTTGGACAGCACAGTTCCCTGATATAATGGGTCCTGCTTTTTCCTCATGACTTTTCTCAAACAAATCTTCCATACACATTGTTTACTATGCATGAATCAAATACAATGTCAGAGCTGCTGTGGTTAATATCCTTGGTGATGCATTATGGAGTGTTTCTGATGCTGGTTGGAAGAATGTGTGGTGATGCAGCAAAATCATATTTAAATCATGACTAGCAATCCTATTAATATTATTCAAGGATACAAATAAAAAGTAGTTGTTTGCCTAAGTTAGAGTTTTATAAATACACTATGAACACTGCTGCTTCCTGTTTCTCTTTTATAAAGTATAGTTTTAATAAAGAAATTTGACCTTCAAAACAACAGATTTTGGGTTTGGTAAACATTGTATTGGGATCTTTTCATTAAGTTTCCATATGTCCAATGTATTTTGCATTTGTATGGTGTTAAATTTGATATTGAAGATTGGATGTGTATTGTACAATGCGTTCCCTGAGCAACCAAACTGCCCTGCGGCTGCACTGTAAAAGGTGAGGGCCGGTGTGCTCTCCACCAGAATTATGCCTAGAAGACCAGCAGGTACAGAACTCTTACTACTGTACTAATTTACATTACGCTTACCTGAAATCACAATAGATGTTGAAATTGCTGACCTTCAATGCGAATACATTCCCTATATCTCTGAAAACAGTTCTGGTTCACTTGAAGTTCATCTTTACTGATTGCCAGTATTTCTCTCGTGATGTTATCCTTCAGCTCTTGTAACGTGTGCAGGTTGGATGTGTACACTTTATTCTTTAACGTTCCCCATAAATAAAAATCACATGGAGATAGATCAGGGGAATGAGATGGCCACAATCCTCGACTAATTATTCTGTCACCATACACACTTAGCAATTCATGCATAGGATTTGCAGCAGTGTGCACTGTAGCTGAGTCCTGCTGAAACCACCCACATAATCGTTTATCTCTTATTAGTTGCAGAAAAAAATTATTTAAAATGGAATTTATATAAATGTGTGAATCAATTGTTGTGTCGAAAAATATGGGACCAGTAATTCTACACCCTCTTACTGCACACCAAACCCCAACTTTTGCAGCGTGGTGAGGAATTTCATGAATAATACAGGATATGAATAGTACAGGTTCTTCTGGTTGTAAAGCATGAACTACAGTTACCTTGTACGGCTTAAGTCTCAGAAGTTTTGTTGCCCTAAACGCTGACATCTTGGAAATGCCAATCTCTTGTCTTACATGTCTCAATGATTTTGGGGTAAGTGCTGTAACCAGGCCCCTACTTCATGAAGCTTCTCTTCTGATAGCACACTGCATTTTTAACATATTTCGTGTTCATAAACAATCCTGTACACTTGATTTTATTGACAAGTTCATGAATAGTTGTCCTGTTAGGAATTCGAACACCTGCGTAACAAAGTTGAAATTCTCTACAACACCTTCTTGCAGAAGAGTATTTCACATACGTGTCATACAGAAAAATACATTCTATAGTGTACTGAGCCATTAGTACTGGACAAATTATCTCTAAGAAACAACACAATGTCACTCCAAACGTGTGCACAGACCTCTTTCCCTCACCACAGATCCAACTCAACTGACACAGCAGTAGTAGAGTGGTATTCTCTGGCAGCAAGCGCGCCACTTGTCACCCAGTCAAAGGCCGCCACAAAACAGCCTGGTCACTCAGGGAACTCACAGTATATGCAATAAAATAGCAGTATTTGTGTGGTTTAGGTCAGACAAGCAGCAGGTGTGCCAGCAGTCAATGAGGGAGAGTGTAAAGAAAACCTATGCATTGAGTAAAAATAGAGCTCAGGTGTATAAGTTTCCAAAACAGCTTGCATGACGTTTCCAGTGGAGCAAAAAAGATTCTGTGGTCTGTGTGCAGACATTGGTACACTTCATTGGAATAAAATGTTTTTCCTCCCATTACCTCTTTGAATGGTCCAAACATGTGATAATCACTCAGAGTCTGGTAAATATGGTGGATGTGGAAGAGTGTCGAAGTGAGGTAAGTGATGGTTACAGGTGTTGTACTGGCAGTATGAGGCAGACCTTGCTATGTTGCAAAATGATACTTTTAGTCAGATTCCACATTGCTTAGATCTGATTGCAGGCCAAAGATGATTTTTCAACATATTGGAATACAGCACACTGTGATGTGTTTGCAATAGGTGTGTAATAATCCAAGATAATGCCTCGTTCATCACAAAAGATTGTCAAAATAACCTTTCATGCAGATAGCTGCGAACTTCTTGGGTGAGGAATGCTGCCATTCCTAGCTTGCTATCTTACTTTTGTGTTGGCGGTAGTATACCCAGGTTTTGTTTCCTGTAACAATTCCCGCAAAGAAGCCATCACCTTCATCCACCTTGCAAAATAAGCATGTCACAAGTATGTGATGTGCTGAGCCATGACTAATGTTCAGATTTGTGGCTATTTCATCCACCACATGGCAATTTTCCATCACATGACTTCAACTGCTATAACAGACTTTGATGTCACAATGCAATGTGCCTGGCCTGGATGGGGAGCATCTGTCACTATTGTAAGCTGGTAATTGTGCTGGAGCAGCAACTGTAAACTGTTGTCTGCAGTGTCCTGTCACCTGTTGTGCATTCTTAGTAATAGTATTGCCACCTTGTAGAACAATGGCATGAAGATTCATATTTTTATTACTTTTTAGGTTTTCATATTTTATAAATCCTTTGAATTATTTTATTTTGCAAGTTATAGTAAATGTTTAGATATAATTTATGCATTTTATTCAATATTATGCACACTTCATGAGCAAACATTCAGGAATAAAAATTTCTGTTTTTAATTCTTAATTTAGATATGCATCTATTGATAAGATCACTTCCTAGATTGGATTTTGGATTCAAATCTAAAAATTCAATGTCACTAATCCAGTACTAATGCCGAAGTTGTAGAATTTTTATATATAACAAAAGAAATCCATAGATATCTTCAACTGCTTGATTTTGGGAATAGTTTTCTTCTTCCCAGCTTTAACAGTATAAGCTTTGAGAGAGATGTACAAGAGGTACAAAGATATATCTATATAAAGTACATTCCCTGAGCAACCGGACTGTTTTGCGGCTGTCGACCCTCACTCATTACGGTGCAGCTGTCAGTCGTTTAGGGAATGCACTGTATATAGATATATATGTATATATTCAGTCAAAACAGAAAATAAATGCAATAATACTTAAAAAAAAAAACTTTATTTTTATTATTCATATATTGCTTGTATGTTGACTACAGAAAAATCTGATATGTTTCCTTCTCGCCTATTCTGAGGCAAACTATTCTGAAAAACAAAAAAATTCTTCTATCTATTTCTTGTTATATGAGATAAGCATTAGCAGAAATGTTTTTATTAGTTCATTATAGGTAAAGAGAAATAAGGAATTCACTGGGCAAAAGCATTAGTCAAATCTTTTAAAAGCTGGTAGCTATGTGATTGGAAATTGATTCTCTTTGCCAAGGCCAGGAATAAAACAAAAGAAATAGGAATGACAGATCCTTATTTGAGAAAAGTTTGTGTTTTATATTTGCAAGCAATAACAAGGAATATCTCAAAAATGGTTCACTCCACAAAAGAATGTACATGACATAAATTGTATGTTTAAAGAGAGATACATTTTTTGTGTAACAAGTTTTTATTTGTCTCTTATGATTTACCAGTTATGCAAAAAACTCATCTAGAATGAAGGTGTCTTGAGAGGCTATTCTCAGAAAATTCAGATATACATTTTGTCATGTAAATAATTTTAACATGTGGTATTTTAATCAAAACCATTAAGCTATTTTTGAAAAATATCAAAATTTTCAAACATTTTTTCCATGTAAAGGGTAGTTTAGGGTGGGAGAATTTCTTGAAAATCATCCTGTGGCATCCCAAAGATACTAAACATAATTATCAAATTTGGTATTTAGCCAACTTCTTGTTTTTTAGTTATGTTAGTCGCTCTCTCTCCCCCCTCTCCCTCTCTTACTCACACACAAACCTTTTTCTAAAAATTTTTTTTTATACAGAATACCCTAAAGTATCTTTTTTTGAGAAATGTTGGTATAAAATTTTTGGGTGGAATGCAATAGCTTCTCTGCCTATAGACTAAGCACAGAAGTAAAAATCATTCTTTCCCATTGCTGATATTAATTCAAAGAGCTCACAGCCAGATGGGGGAGGTGGTGGTGTTTCTTGCTACAGACATTGTTTAAACAGTATAAAAAGATATTTTGCATTGCAATTCACATCATGCCTGTAACCAGAAAAAAAAAATTGGAAAGGGTTTTCCATAACTAAATGTAAACTTAAAAGTAAGTACGTACCTACACACACCTTATCTTCTTCCTTGTAAGTGTGCTACTTGCAGTAGACGTACTGTTTACTTACAACATTTTCCATATTAATTTCATATGAATTTAAACAAATTCAACAAGTTTCAAGAGCAATTTGAACTCTTATCCCCCTTCTAAATATGGTCGTGATTCACACAGATTCAGTGGGAGCTTAAAGATGTCCTTCACACTTTCCATTGCTAAGTAGAAATAAAAGATGTTTATTGTTACAAATTGGAGTGTTAATTTAGGAAGCATTAAAAGGTGTGAATCACAGGCCATTATGTTGATGTTGCTAATACTGGAAGTGTTACAATAAAAGAGCAAATTGAGATAATTGACTTGAATTTGGTAGTTCCTGTTTCCTGTATGTAATTCCAGATGTAATGTGGTGGTCACACATCTAGTATCTAACTACTGGAAGGTCTGATGTTCATTTGCAGTTGGAGTGGGTAGCCTGGAGAGGCATTCTCCAGAATCTTTCATTAACATAAACTGTAACTCAAGGTCAATAAACCCCAGGCACAGTGGAGCATCATTCCACGCATTCCATTCAGTGCCTTTGCAGTCACAAATTGTTAAAAATCTAATGTGTCCCATTCATTTCACTTTCTCTACTATTCCACAAACTTTTCTTGCAAAAGATTAGTCTTTTATCTACATCATAATAAATCATAATGATAATTAGCAGAATATTGTTACTGCTTGCTTCTTTGTAAGTTGAAGGAAAATAAGGGAATGCACAGGCTAAAGCAATATTCAAATCTTTTAAAAGCCATTCGCTATATGTAAACAATTTAAATTCAGTTCTCTTTGCTTCCTAACAAAAGAGAGATGAAAAGTAAGATGACTTCCTCTTTGAGAAAAGTTCAAGCTTAAAACTGAAACCAATTCCAATAACTTGGAATATCTTGGAAATGGTTTACTCTACAAACACAATATATATGACATAAATTGTTTGTTTTAGCAACATCTACATTTTTTGTGTAGTAAGTTTTTGTGTAACTCTTACGGTTTACCAGTTACACAGAAGTCATCCAGAATGAAGAGCTCTTCAGTGGCTTTTCCCAGAAAATCAAGATATTCAATTCATTTGTCATGAAAATATCTGAAAAGTATACCACTTTAATCAAAATCACTACAGCCATTTTTGAGAAAATAAAAATTTTGGAAAATTGTTCCATGTTAAGGTTAGTTGGGGATGGGGCAATTTTCTTGAAAATCATCTTGTCACATCTTTGGAAGATACTGAACCTAAATACCAAGTCTGATATTTGACTTCATTTTTGAGCTATGCTGCCCCCCCTCTTCTCTCTCTCTCTCTCTCTCTCTCTCTCTCTCTCTCTCTCTCTCTCTCTCTCTCTCCCCCTCACACACTCTTTCTCTCTTTCTAAAAAGTCTTTTTTTGTGAAATACAGTTTCTTCTCTAGCATCATGTACATTGTACATACATGCTACAGAAAGTAAAAAAGACAATATCCTGAAATAAATCAGCTTTTTAATTTTCATTATGTTAGCAATGGTGCATTTCTCTGCGTACTAAACTTCTGGAGATTCCCTGTTAAAATTAGGTACCCTTACTTGATTGATGTTTGGAGGAGTTTAGTAACAGTGACGGTCAAATTATATGTTTTATTAATTTGTTGAGTTGGTTTTTTAACCCATTGTATTTCTCCCAAAAATTCAATACCAACATTTCACCAGAAATATATGTTTTAAGGTCTCTTGAATCCAAACAAAGAATATTTTAAAAAAGGCCCTTGTGTGTGAGCATATGTACATCATAGCTCAAAAACTAAAAGACTGTTAAACAACAAATTTGGTATTTAATTTTACAACAAGGATACAACATGGAGCAAAGATTTTCAAGAAAATCCCCCACCCAAATTACCCTTTACATGGAGAATGTTTGAAAATGTTGTTTACTAAAGATATTTACATCACTATCTTGAATTTTTTGGGAATAACCTCTGAAGACCTCTTCATGGTGGATGAATTTTGTGTAATTGGTGAACCAAAAGACAAAAATTTACAACACAAGAAATGCAGATCTTGCTAAAACTTAGTGTCCCATACATTCTTTGTAGAGTTCCCTATTTCAGAGATATTTCTGGTTATTGGTTTCAGTTTTTAAATTCACTAACTTTGCTCAAATAGGAAGTTACCTTTCTGTTCCTTTCTTTCTTTCTTTCTTTCTTTCTTCTTCTTCTTCTTTTTTTTTTTTTTTTTTTTTTTTTTTTTTAGTACTGGCCTTGCAAAGTGAACTGAACTTTAATTGTTCACATAGCAACCAGCTTTTAAGAGATTTCACTATTATTTTAGCCTAGTGGATCCTCCCTATTTCCCTTTTGATTGGAAGGAAGAAATAATAAGACAATTTCTGTTACTGTTTAGCATGATGTAGATAAAAAAATAAGAATAGTTCACAAAACTGTGAGGATAAGTCATGTAAATGGAACATATCAGATTTTTTAAAATATAACCAACAAGGGTACTAGCACCAAAATGTTGGTAACATAATTGCAGTATTTTTTTTTTAACCATATAAAATAAATTTTGACTATTTCCGATAGATTTTAAGAAATGGATCAGATATATCAGAAAATGTCATCCAGAGTAAAGCTGTTCAAAACAAAAATGAGAACTTAGATATTATAAAGAAAAGATAATATTGCTTGGACATATGGAAACTGCTGTATTTAGAAATGGCACCAATTTGTAAAGTAAACCTACCCCTAAATAAACCAATTATACCTCTCTGCTTTACACAGTATAAGAATTATTATTTTTTCTGTGAAATTTTGCAGAATTTAGATCATAAAATGGTGGTGGTAATATCATTTTTAAGAAAATATTTGAAATAAAAGTATTATGCCTACAATGATGAACTATATATCAGAAAAAGAAGATAATTATAAGATTACATTAACTATAAAATTATTTTGTCAGTTTTTGCTATTTAGTCTCCTCTTATGTGATAAGAGGTGGTGATAAAGAAGTAAAAGCAAATGATACTATTCACTCACACAAATTTGTTGACTGAAAATGCATGTACCACATTTCTAAACACCCTGGTATTCTTTCATAGATTTCAAAATCAAGCTGGCAGTATGGAGTATTTCTCTGCCCCTTTTGTCCTTTAGAGGAATAATAAATGGAAGCCCTTACAGTGTATTGCCAAACCCATCCCTTCAAGTTATTAACATTTACATTTAGCTATCACGTAACTTGACCAATTTTTACTGGGTTTTGTTCTTTATCGCAATGTATACATTGGTGGATGCAGGAAGCCAATAAAAAGAAAATATACATCAGAAGGCATTGCATTACAAAAGTTTGGCTTACGGTAACTTTGCTCTTGTTCAATTACTACTATATGTGTACTTGAAAAAAGAATAAGGTAACCAAAAAATAAGTTTGTTATTCTTTTGGGACAGGCATTTTTATGTATATAATCCTTAACTGAAGCAATTAGCTTGCATTACTTAAGACTGTTAGCTTAATATCCTAAGAAGCATGCTGAGCATGATATTAAGTAATGCAGTAATACCATACCATGTCACAGCTTAAGCATATATTCTAATTTTACATTACCTTAAATGCACTGCTGCTTTGCTGTATAAAGCTAAAGCTAAAAGGTAATATGTTTAGAAACAAAGCTGAAGAAGAGTGATTTGTTCTGCATGATTATAAAAAAGCTTAATATTTAAGAACATAAATATTTGTAATAGGTTTAAAAAAAAGAAAAAGTAATACAATACTGTATAATTTTGCCTTCATTACACAGAATCTTTTCACTGTACAGTTAATTGTAAGCAATCATTAAAAGCCAAAAATATATTGAATTATCACAAATTTTACATTGAATTCAAATAACTTGATTACAGATGCAGGGCAACATCTCCACAAACATAAAATTCTGAAACATTTTGTTGAAGTAATGAAACAAAAAGCAAAAGGAAACATTCATATTTTCGTTTTGTCGTCAAAATGAAAATATGAATACACTGCACAAAAAGGTGTTATTGCATCCTATTTCTATTTATTCATAGAATTTATCAGTATGTGCTAATTCTTAAACAAAACTCTTGAAGATCTATCCTTTGAACATGTTATACCTACATTTGGACTAAAAGGTATCCTAAATTGTCCAAAAGAAAGAGGAACTATAGCTGTAAATTGAAAAGTGTATATGACAATGAGTTGTTGACTTTAATAAATGCAGTAAATGTTTTCAAGTAAAAGTTAGATATCAAAATGTAAAATACTTTATTGTATTTTAAATTCAAAGCATTTTTTAAAAATATTTGCATGATACATTTCGTGGATGTAATGATTACGTGCAATGCTTGATTGAATTTATAAAGCAATGCGTGTGTGTAATAACATGTTACAAAAATGTGTTTTGTGGAACTTCTGAAACAAGAATTACATTGTTTCTAAAAATGGAAATGGAGTTTTATTTATGGATGCTCTTTAACTTCTGTGGTTATCAATGTTCCATTTTATATTGGACGTGAAAGACTGCTTAATTTTGTTAAGAGGCCTATCAGGCTTGAGGTGCTTTTACGAGCATAAATCCACAACACGGGACTAACAGCTTTACTTCCCTTCTGAAGGAAGCCATGCTAAGGATTTTTACTCTCAAAAAGTCCATTGTCTGCGCCATTGGGTTTGAACCCACCATCTTGGATATATGAGACTAGCATGGTAACCACTGTACCAAGGAGGCCGTCTATATTAATATTTTATAAAAGGTTATTTTTTCTGACATTTTATATTTTATGAACTATTAATTCTGAAATGTTTTAATTTGTGAAACACTTGGTAAAACATATTTATTCAAATTATATTTTGAACTGTAGAAATAAAAAAGTATGCAAAAAGATATGAAATTAGTTTAACAAAGTGATTTAAAATACATTTTTAATTAAGCTTATTTAATAAATTCCAAAACCTGCATAAAATACTGGCAATCATTAGCACAAATGCATCCAACTAATAAGAGCAGATAATTTAAAATATAACTTTTAATTTTTGTTATTGTTAGCAGCTGCTATATTAATTTACAATTTTTATTAACTTACTAAAACATTTTAAAATATTGTTAAATTCATTAATATATAATAAAATTTAGCATTTCCTCAGTTTATATCAGTTCATTTGTTTATGTTAAGGGAAAGAAATGCCTCTAACATGTTATGCAATTGGCATGTTCAAGAGTCCATGGTTTTTACGAAATAATGTCACCAATCAGGTATGTGAGATGGCAATACTGCATGGCTGATGCTTTGCTCACTGTTATTTTGTTTTAAATTTACTTTGCAGTTTTATATTTTTGGCAGAGCAATTCTTCAGTTGTAAAATTGTAAGAATTTTTGAGATATCCATTTTAACAACTGTCACTATGACTTAAAAATGTGCAGCAATTTTGGTTTTTATTCCTGTTAAATGTATTTGCTGTCCTGTGAATCCACATTATGTAAATAACTGGAAATATTTGTTAGTAACATTTCTATTGCAGTATCAATAAGTTGCATGTTTATGCCCTCAAAGTGTGCATTGAAGTACTTTAGAATTACACTGCATTAGTTTTATCTTTGTTTTTGAGGTTAGATATTAAGAAGAAGTTGAAATCCTACAAGGTGCATATTTGTTATATAACTTAGCCATCAGTTTAACATAATACCACAGAGCATATGCAAACAATATTTACCCTTGAATAAATGTTTTGTTATTAGACATGTAGATAGCAGTTCAGACTACAAAAAAGAGATATGTTTAATTTAGAGTATGTGTACAAATAATTGTTTCTCTTAGTTGTTAATAGATATTATCGCTATTTTTTAGCATTAAAATTGTCAGACGACTAGTTTGGTAAGAAAATATAAACTCATTGCAAAAAATTGCATAGAAACTGGAGGGAAAAGCTAAATATGCATGTATAGAGGAGAAGCATTAAAACATAAACATTGTATTAATAGAAAAAAAAGCAGATTTTTTCATTTTTTAAATTCTCCTTTAGGTTTACTATAGTTTATTGCCTTTATCAAAATGATATTATCTTAGGCAATTAAAATATAGTGAAATTAATGATAGATCAAATTTAAATGAATACATCTTCTGATTAAACCATCTTTACTTTACAGTTTCTAAGTCAACACCATCAATTCAAACCTCAATGCCAATCAAGAAGTCTCATTCATTACAGCAGGCCTCCAGTGAGTCACAAGAAAAAAGCCAAACACAAGAAGAAAGGTAAGTATTTATTACAGTTTATATTCTACTTAGTTTCTATGTACAATACTTTTAAATAAGCAATAGTAAATATATAAAATGAAGTATTTAATATTATAATATGTATAAAAGAAAGAGTGATCATAGAGTAATTCCATGTTTTTTGTTTTTTTTAATTAAAATACAGTTCTGGAGGCTGGTCAGGACTCTGGCACTGTATATACCTTTTTTCCATTTTCCTAACATTTACTTTGTTTGCTGTTTGATTATAATTTTGCTGTTTTCTTCCAACAAACACACGCACGCATGCACTCTCTCCCCGGCATCTTGCAGCACCAAAGCAAGACACTTTAGCGAGTGCATCCATGGGGACCAGCTCATTGAGGCATTATAGAAATATTAAGTTTGATATAAATGAACAAATAATGAAATTGGATGAAATTAAACAACACTTATAACATTTTATTTGTGACATTTGTTATTTTGTATTACCATATTTACTGTGGGTAAAACATTACAATATTTAAGTTGGGACTCAGAAGTCGACAGCTTTAACATACTTGAATATCAATGTGTAAGACTCTGTGAATCTTGAGAAGATACACACAGAGGGTATAGTTCTTTATTCTTTTAAAAAGAATGTTCATGGATGAAAACAATAGCTTTCATAAGATCGCTCCTTTCTAAGTTATTTTTAAATTGGTTTACATTTGAGATAGCTCGAAGTAGTGAAAGTAAGAATTGAAATAATTAAATAAAACCATAAAAATAACGGTTTCTGAACAAGAATTTAAGCTATACAAATAATTTAAGTTGCAATTATGCATCTCAATAATAATTAGAAGAGACCTGCCTGGGTAGTGTGGTGGTTGCGTGTCTGCCTCACACTCAACAGGTCGAGAGTTCGAATCTCACTTAGGGCGAGTTACCCGGGTAAGTTTTTTTTGGGGGGGTTTTCCCTTATACTGAGAATATGAATGTCGAGTAACTTTAAGCTCCATGGACCCCAAGATCATTTGAGCATCATTTCACCAATTTCATTCATCATCCGATAGGACCAACCAGGTTAAAGGACGTTAAGCTTAAAACAAAATTAGAAGAAGTGTGGATCAAAGGTACAGTCTAAATGACAAGAATGTAAAACATATAATTAAATATGACATATTTTAAGTTCAAACACCTATTAGGAAGTTAACCAAGGATATTAATATAACAATAATTGATAACAAAACTTCACTTATACCTCAAAAGTCCTAATAGTTGGATAAATTATGTAGCCTGGGACTTAAAGTACTTAAGACATTGTAAGTTGTTATTGGGATATATCATCCCAAAAATAATTTGAGATCTCTTAGTGTTAACGGGAAAAATGCAAGTAAGTTGGGGAATTTAATGCCATGTTGGCATATTGCCATTGTAGACCAGTGGTTATAGCAACTGAAGAGAGAGCGGGAGATCCGTGGTTCAAATCTGGCTATTGTATTGAAAGTATTTACAAGATCAAAAATGGTTTAAAGTAAGTTTTTGCATATCTCTTAAGCAGTTATACAAAATGCATTCAAAATGGGGACTTCACAGACGTACCAGAAAATGTAATATATTTATATTTTGTCATGTAAATATCTTGAACACATGAAAGACAAAACCCAAAAAACGTTGACAATTTTTCCATGTATTGGGCAGTTTGGATTGGGAGGATTTTCTTGAAAATCTTCAGATTACAGCCTTGAATAAAGCTGAATTTCAATACCAAGTTGGTATTTAACCTACTTTTCATTTTTATATGTTTATACACACTTGCATATTGTGACAGTGCCGTCTGTTGCATCTGCTCTCACATTCATCTTTGTATGTGTGGGCGGAGTTGGAGACCTTGGAATGCATAAACACAGGAAGTGTGTTGCACTGGTAACTGGAAGCTTTGGAATGCAACATATCTAGCACATGCCAGATGCTTCCAGTAGCTTTGGCTTCCACAATTTTCCAGAATGTTCTGTGACATCATTTCTAGCTGTAAAAACAAGGAAGACGTGCAAGCCAATTCAGCGAGTTGAATAGTGAGTCAGACATCGTCTGGAGTGTTAGCACACAGTGGCGCGCAGCAGTGGTGTGAGAAAGCCATCAACTGTCTTCCTATCAAAGCATTGAGTGAGTTATTTGCAGTAATGAATTTCATTTATAACCAATTTTTGAGTCAATAAAGACATTTGTTACTGGTGTCAGGAGTTAGATTTTTATGCCAAGATGGAGATGATGACAAATTTGTTGGCCGAAATGAAGAACTTGGACACAAAATCGGAAAGCATAGTGGAGAATTTAGACAACAAATAAAAATTCAGCATGGAGAGAAGATGGATAAGACGTTAAGAAAATTAAATCCTGGGTTAAAATGCAGTAGAGAAGATGGAGTCCAGTATAGGGAAAAATGGAAGAGAAAATGTAGTCGGCAATTGAGAACCTGAAAACGGAGCTTTCTGGCAAAATCAACCAATAGTTAGTTAACATGAAGAGCTTGGAGGAAATATGGAGGAGCTTGGCAAAAGGATGAAGGAACTTGTCCAACTCGTTAATGCCTGGAAGACCTCAGGGAATGCTTTAATGACCTGGAGGAAAGAGTCAATGGCAGTGCCAAGGAACTAAATGCTGGGATGGAAAAGATGCTCAACAAAACGGTGAAAGACTTAAAGGTTGAGATGCCAGGATGCAACACAACATCCACACCAGAATCAACCCACCTTCAAAGTCTTCTGCCGACAGTTTGCCGGTGTCACCACCCACAACCAATGTCAACAAAAGAGGAAGCCATATGGCTGAGAGCAAGTGTCCAGGGACAGGTAGCAGATGTGCTGAATGGAATCCTGACATGGCGAAGTCCAAGGAGATCTGGGAGACAATCAAGAACCACTTCGGGAACCATTGCTTTGCTACAGCCTACCGTGATCAGCTTAAAGCGAGGCTGCTATACCCAGGTGAAACAATTTGGCAGCGCTAGAAACAGTAGCAAGCTAATTAAGTGGGTTGAATAGTGAGTCGTACTTTGACTGGACTGTTGGCGAGCATGTATGTCAGAAAGCTGTCAAATGTCTGTTCATCAAAGCATCAAGTGATTGTTTACAGCAGTGAATTAAAGTCTTTATTTGTAATCAATTTTTGAGTCAATAAAGATATTTGTTACAATATGGATGCTTATTTTCTAAAATGCTCTCACATAACCTCAAAGTGTACATGAAATACTATGCTGTTGAAATCTGTATCAAATTTTGGTTAAAATACTATGCTTCCTGTACTAACTTCAAGTAACCAGTAAAGAAAGTAAAACCCATGCATATAAATAGCAGTACAAGTAAGGCAAATTGTAGTGTTTATGAAAAAAGGGAAATCGAGGTATCATGAGAAATGGAAGAAAGAATCACTTGAGTATTAAGTGGTCTACTTATGAATTAAAATAGACAGAGTAAAAGGAAGAAGCAAAAGAGATCACCTTAGTCAAAAGAAAAAGCAGCAATGACGGCTATTAGAATATATCTATATAAAATGCAAGAGATGGAGGCGACATGGTTGGAAATGGTGTACAACTTGGTGGTTGAGGCTCAAATGTTATTTGGTATTGAAATGTGGGAGCTCCAAAATGGTGGGACTTGTGGATTTAGTACATAGGTTGTTTTGGGGTTGCCAACAGCAGCAGTTAATGAAATGGGAAGAGTAGCAAGAATAGGATTGATTATGAAAAGAGCTTTGAAACACTTTCACACTATGATGATGTAACTGGCCACCATGTTAGCATCTAATACCCAAAGTTGCGGGTTCAAATACAGGTGGGGGTTGAAGGATTTTTTCAGACATAAAAATGGTCCCATGTACTGTTTATTTGTATGTATCAGAAACTAATGCCTTGAAAGAAAAAGTCCCTCTGCAAAATTCACCATCTGCAAGTCATGATTGCTTCCTATAGTGCTATCTATGGGGAATGAGTTGATCCCTCCTCACACATGTGCCAATGGTGGCAAACTAGAAATTTCCTGATTAAGAAACACTCAAGAGTGGCCAGTATACACATGGTGCGTTGGAAAGAATTGAATTTAAAACACTGGGATAGGATCCTAATTTAGGAGAAGATACTTTATTGAAACAATGTTTAAAATGCTAAGATACAAGTTTACAAAGCATAGATGGATAAATGAATTAAGAAATGCCTAGAAAATAATGCATTGGAGATGTGCGGAGAAAAAAAATGAGAAATAAACAACAAAGATTTTTGGAAGGATGCCAGAAAAGGGTTGAAGCAATCGAGATACCAAAGTTGTTTAGTCAGATAAATGAGTAGAAGTATTAGTATTTTATGTTTCTACAAAAACAACTGGGAAAGAGAGAGGTATATAGACAACACCTATAAAGAGAAAAGAAAATGGGTGGCATGGTATGATTAAGAGCAAGAGTATGGGCACTAAAAGGGCAGCAAAATGGCTATTTACATTTTATGAAAATTATACACCATGGGGGAATAAGCTATACAACACATGAATTCAAATTCAGGGAAACAGAAATTTGGAGAAGAGAATGTTTATGGTCTAGAATTGTAAGAACATACGACAGTATACAAAATAAATGGAAATGGACTTTTAAAAGAGGAAAGGAACAATAATTTATAGTAACACATTATAAGAATTAAAGCTTAATTTAATGTGCCATTGTTTACTTAAGCGAGCTGTCCTTGGCCATAGCCAAATTTAGAGGGCAGCCTAACATATGTAGTAACTTTGTGCTTCAATAAATTATTGTTGTTGTTGTTGTTGTTGTAAGAAGTAAAGATAAACTATAAACTTGAATAGAGCAATATTTTGTATTTTTTATAGGCGCAGTAGTGATGATCAGTTTGTGGTACATCGAGGCCGTGGAGTGCCAACGCTGAGCTCTGTGGTGCAAGCTGCTGAGGAGCCACTTTTACCTGCAAGACTGAGGCCTGCTAAGGAAAAGCAGAACCAAGATAGCAAAGCAGAGGAAAGAGGCGAACCAGTGGCAGCAGGGCGACCTAGTAACTGGGAGGACTCTCGTCGAAGTTCTTATGCTGGCAGACGTTCACGGAGGAATTCTGTGTCTGAGGATTCTCAGGTTTGATATTAATTCATAGTTTTGAGTATTATTAACAGGGAAACAAAGAAAATAATTTTGTCAAATAATGAATAAAAGTCTGTGTTATAGGCAGTTTTTTAATTATCAAATGTGAAAATTATTTGTGGGAGAGTTTTGTTTAAAGCAAGGTAAAAAAAGTATTAATATGAAACATTTTGAGTTTATAATAAATTAAATTGACAGAGAAAAATGGACTGGGATGGCAACTAAGGAGAAGAAAGAATTGTGAATGTAAGGATAATAAATTAATGATGGCACTCAGTTGATATTAAACAGATTCTATAAACATTTTTTATTATCTTGGTGTTTAAATAAACGTATAGTTTTTATTTTAGAGTTTTTGGAAATATTCAAATTTGATTGGGTTTAATTCCCAACTAGAGTATATTTTTCTTTGCTTATATTCTGTAGAATTTGAAAAAATACAACAGGACAGTGAGTGTGTGTTTTATTATTAACACATTGGAGCCCAAGCCCGAGTGTAGCTCAGGCCATCAAAATGTTCATGAGACCCATGCCCGAGCATAGCATGGGCAGGTATTTTTAATGCAATTCCATGGTCTGCGGCAAAGAACATACATCAGTTATTGTTTAGTTGTCTGATTTGTGCTGCCATCAGTCCTTGCTTTGGTCAGCTATTAGGAATTTTAGGAGATTTAGTAATATTGGCTGCTCTCGGGTAGTCGCGCCATTTTCTTTGAAGGTGGTGATCTTTTAGTTACGTTTGTGCTCTTAAATGTTAAAATGCTGCATTTTCCTCGATTTCTGTGAACTGAAACTGAAATTCAGGTTACAAATGAAGCTGTGGAAAACTGATTCTGAGGGAGAATTTTTCGAACTTTGAATAAATGAAGTGTAAGCAGCTTTACACAGTTTTTACTTTCTCCATACGCACTATGCAGATAGTGTATAGAGAAAGTATTGCACTCCACCAAAAATTTGATACTGAGATTTCACCAGAAATATATGTTTTAGGGTCCCCAATATCCAAAAAAAAAGCATTTTCACAAAAAGGTCTGTGTGTGTGTGTGTGTGTGTGTCTGTGAACACGACAACTCAAAAACGAAAAGTCGGTAAAATACCAAACTTGGTATTTAAGTTTAGTATCTTCCAGGGATGCGACACGAAGATTTTGAGAAAAATCCCTCCACCCCCAACTACCCTTTACATGGAACTTTTTTTGAAAATTTTTATTTTCTCAAAAATGGCTCTAACGATTTTGATTAAAATTTCGGATATTAAACATATTTACCTGACAAATGAAATGTATATCTTAAATTTTCTGGGAATAGCCTCTGAAGAGTAGTTTATTCTGGATGAATTTTGCTAAATTTTGAATAACTGCTAAACCATAAGAAATGGACAAAAACTTACTACACAAAAAATGTAGAGCACATTAAAACACACAATTTATGTTATATACATTTTTTTCGTGGAGTTCGTCGTTTTTGTGACATTCCTTATTTTTGGTTTCTACTATGAAAAATGTATACTTTTCTCATACTGGAACTTGCCAACTCCTATCCATATAATTAAAGGAACTTCATTGACATAGCAACCAGCTTTTGACTATCACTTTAACCTATGGTTGTCCCTTATTTCGCTTCTACTTACAAGGATGCGAGTAATAAGACTATTTCTGCTAATTTTTTCTGATTAGCATAAAGTAAATAGAAGTGTAAGCTTTTTAAGAATTATATGGAGAATATGGAGAAAGTCATGTGAATGGTAGACATCAGATTTTTTTTTTTCAAATTCATATTTGATACTTGCTGTAAATTTAAAATAAAATAATAATACAGAAATTATCACTATTTTCTTACTTTTGAGAAATCCTTGAATGCCATACTTTTAGACTGTCTCAATACTTTTAGGCAGATTTAATTGATGTACTGTAAATAATAACTCAAAGTAGGCATAAAAACCATGGGTTTCTTGGCACTTCAATTACCGAAATGCCTGGGCTTCAATGTGTTAATGAGTTGAGAATATCATCAGCACTCCTAAAGTTTCATATATGTTTATTTCTTTTAGTCTTCAGTTTTCCTTACATGTAGTGCTTTAATTAACAAGCGGCTGCTTTCTCTCACTGTCAGACACAGGACTCTTCTCGTGCAGAACTCTCCAATTGAGTAGCAGATGGCACTGAACCAAACTTCATAACCACCTTGTCTTTGCAATGATCAAGACTTCTTTTATATTCAAACTAACTCTTTAAAGATTTGGCACAAGACTGGGGAAAGAGAGGTTTGAAATCTTTTAGAAGTGTTCCAATAAAAGTTCTAGGCAACTGGAAGAGCTGAGAATGCCTCCTCCTAACTCAGTCATGTGTTAGCTCTGGAGAACATGCCCACTATCTGTGTGGAAGACTGCTGCAGGTTCCATGATACATAATTTAAAATTTTTTCCATTCAATTGCAAAATTGTTTTTCTTTTTTATGTTACATGCTATCGTGTATGTAATATTGTTATATTAATATTTGTGTTGCTTCAATGTTAGTAGCTTCATATTTTACATATTATATGTTTGTAATATTAATTTGATTCATGTTTACATGTGTACAACTCTTAGCTTCTCATAGTTTGCATCGTTTTTAACATTTTAAGATGGTGTGAACCCAAGAGCAAGTTGACGGAAATTGCAAAATCGACATATTCATTTATATGGTTGGTGGCAAGTGTTATACATGAACCTGGTACTTATGCAAGCTCAAACCTGAGAAATCAACATTTTTACAGATGATAGTTGGCAAAAACATCCAGTCTTTGTTTTTATTTATTGCCAAGCTTGCCATAACAGCTCACGACTTTTTGAATGTGAGGCAGACACGCTACCACCACACTACCCAGGTGGGCTCAAAGTCTTATTCTCTGAGCACTTTAGCAGGCGTTTGTGCCCTTCAGTACTTCTCCTTGTTATTTCTCTCTCCTCTTACTCCATGTTGTTTATATCTTAATTACACTAGAATTGGTTATTGTTTTTTTTTAATAATTCTTAAACACTATGTAATGGTTAGAGCATCTCTGTAATCAATGTACTAAAGTACATTAGGCTTTCAGATTGTAACATGTATATGGTCTTAAAGAAAAAAGTCTTGTTTCCTCAATTCACATTTCCCTGCTTTAAAACATTATTATTATATATATATATATATTTTTTTTTTTTTTTTTTTTTTTTTTTTTTTTTTTTTTTTTATTGCTGAAAAGTTTAAATCAGGTTGACAGGGAAGAATAACTAAAAATGTTAAATTGATGTTCATTTTGTTTCAGTTGACACTAGAGAACTTTGGAGGTTCCCAGGAAAACTTGCATTTAATTGGGAGAAATCCTGACAAGGAACCTGCTGTGCATGTAGGAAGAAAAAGTGCATCTGATACAAACACTGCTGTGCGAACAAGTGCTCAGGAAGCACGGAGTTCAGGTGTGGAACTTCTCTTCCATGAAACCAATAATGGTTATTCACCCTCCGAAAAACGTGATGAGGAAAAACCAGAACGTGTCATGGTATCTCTAAAACAAGTGACGCAACAGCAGGTATTGGACTCGGATAATACAGATGGGGAGGAAGGGGGTTCGCGAGTGGCCACTAGTTTTGCAGAACTATCAAGAAGGGGTGGAAGTGGTGGAGAGGGAATTCATATTGTGTACATGCAGCAACAGGAAGGTGGTCCTGTACCAGCTAAGTCAAGTTTTATGAACAAAAGACCCAGCTCTGCAGGTAGCAGTAGTAGTAATGGAAGTGAGAAGAAAACAACATTTGCTGCACTACCCACCAACACTACAACGTGGCAGCAACAAAGCACTTCTCAACATCAGCAGCCAGAGCCACCTTCTGTCATAGGTAAAATGAAGCTAGTCTGTAACTACACATTACTCTTGAGCTTTAATAACTTTAGAACATGTTTCACTAGCCATTCTTTGTCTCATTGTTTGGATGCCCCAACTTTGTGTCCATTACATAACTGAATTTGAAAATCAAAAGTCTATACATGGTGCACATGAAAATTAAAAATCATAAATATATAATTTAAAGAAGAAAAGACTTTAAGCTAGATAAATTATTTTAAATGAGCACTTTATGCTCTAAGCAAAAGAATGGCAAGAGTAAAATTTAATTAAAATCCTTCATGACTTGCTTACATTGTGTGCATGTATACGTAAGTGTGCGTGCATGCACATTTTAATCAGGTAGGCATGAAATGGCAGTGAAATTGTATCAGCTGATGCATAGCTGCCCAGAAAGCTGTGTGTGTGTGTGTTGTTGGACCATTTGATGGACTCACTATGGCTGTTTTTTTGTAAACCTTATAGACAATCACTGGGAAATTCATGCAATTCCAGTTGAAAAGTTAAAAAAAAAATCAATTGATATACTCTCAGGCTTGGAGATGGTCTCGGAAATGCAGGCTTTTTGTGTGACATAGTTTTCAAGAGATATTGTTTACCTGTGTTGCATAATTTGATATTATTGGCCTTAATCTCGTATATCTACATAAATAACGTAATGTAACTATGATGGAATTGCACCCAGTGAAACAGCTCTTAGTGCACTTATGTAGAGTCAGCTTAAGCGCTTGACTCGCAATATATGTACTGCATAAAAAATAGTTGAGTGAAGTATCTAAGAGTATTCAGGTTGACTCCACATAAATGCATTAATATATGGAGGTGGATTGCAAAGTAATGCACAATAGTTTTTTTCTGCATTGGTATTGCAGCTGGGATGAATTTCACCAAAATATAGTTTGAAGCATGAATTATGCAACAAAGATAGTGCACTGTTCATGAGAAAATCAACCAATTGGTTTGGGAAGTGTTCCAGCATCCTCCATATTGTCTAGACCTGGCACTTTCAGACTTTCATTTGTTTGGTCCCATGAAACAATTCCTAGCCGGTAAATGCTCTGTGTCAGATGCAGAACTGAAAACAGCAGTCCACAGATGGTTATACTCCAACCAAGTGGACTTCTATGAACAGGGTATTTTGAAACTGAGTTCACGGTGGGAGAAATGTGTTGAGAAAATTGATGACTATGTAGAAAAATGGACAAAAGATGCCCCTTCAGTTATGCATTTGTTTGTAATGGTGCCTATTAAACTTTTGGCATTAACAATTATTGTGTGTTACTTTCCAATGCACCCTCATAATTCATGTTACTATACAGTAAAAAAAAATTGATTTTATTGAATCTCACCATATACGAGGGGCATACTGAAAGTCACGAGCAACCCATTGTAAAAATTTAAATTTCAACAATGTAACGAAACGAATTGCAGGATCGTAATCTACAGACTTTAAGCCACATGTTGACATATTGTGACGTCATTAGCTTCTATCACGTGACCACAGACAGTGTTTGAAAAATGGCTGGCATTGATGTTTCGTTTCGACAGTGTGCTGTCATTAAATTCCTTGTGAAAGAAGGAAAATCTGCTCCTGAAATTCATCTCAGACTTCAACGTGCGTATGGAGGTGTCTGCATAGGTGCCAGTGTTAGAAGATGGAAACACAAGTCTGCAAAATGCGCCTCGTAGCGGGCGTCCTCGAACTGCCTCTACAGAACGCAACAAGGAAAGAGTTGATGAGCTCATTACAGGAGATAGGCGTTTCACTGTGAATGAAATTGCTGCGCAACTTGGAATAGGACATTGTGCAGTGCAAGAAATGATCCACTGTTTGGGTTATCGAAAGGTCTGTGCGCGTTGGGTCCCCCGTTTATTGACTGAAGACCACAAACTTCAGAGAAGAACCATTGCACAAAACCTTCTTCAGAGATTTCATAATGAAGGTGATGAATTTTTGACGTGTATTGTGACTGGAGATGAGAGCTGGTTCCATCACTATGAGCCAGAAACGAAACGTCAGAGTATGGAATGGCACCACTTGAACTCACCATCGAAGAAGAAAGCGAAGACATTGCAGTCTGTAGGAAAAGTTATGGGAAGTGTCTTTTGGGATGCACAAGGTTGCATTCTGGTTGACTTTCTTGAACCTGGACAAACCATAAATTCTGACCGCTACATCAAGACACTTCTGAAGCTCCATCGGGCTTTGCGTTATAAACGCCCTGGAAAGAGGATTATCCTTCAACAGGATAATGCGCGTCCGCATACTGGCCGTGCCACTATGGAGAAGATCAGGGCATTAGGGTGGGAAACTTCCACATCCTCCCTACAGTCCCAACTTGGCACCCTCCAACTACCATCTTTTCGGTTCTTTGAAGGAGCAGATGCATGGCCAACGCTACGAGATGCTGGAGGATATTCGGAAAGCAGTGCGTCAGGGTCTGCGGGCAGCTGGAACGGAGTTCTATCACAAGGGCATTTTCAAACTTGTAGAACGATGGGAAAAATGTGTGCAAAACAATGGAGACTATGTCGAAAAGTGAAAGAAAGTCTGTAGATTATGATGATGTATTTGGTTTGGCTTAAAAATAAATATTAAGATTGTAAAACAGTGTTGCTCATGACTTTCAGTATGCCCCTCGTAAAAATTTTAGAATTAATAAAGACAGAAGATATGTTAGGAGGTGTACATATAGATCAAAAAGGTGTTGCTGGATGAAATTATGTGTAGAGATAATCTTTATTTGCCCATAGACATAATACAATAAGTTTCAGACATCATCAAAATTAAAATCACAAGATAAAAAGGATACACTGAAAGGTCTGCAGAACCCTTATAATGCTTCAAAGAAAACTTAGTACACGTTTTATTAAAAACAAAAGATCAGGTATCAGTAAAGTAAACATTTAAAAGAAACAGCTGATGGTATAAAACATAGTAGCAATCCAAATCAACAAACTTTTATTAATAGCTTATTCCTTTCTTTGTTTTATTAAGCTTTGTCATTTTGGGCAAGTTCATAATTAAGAAAGTTAAATAAATAATAATTTTTTCTTTAGGGTGAATAGAAAGATTTTTGGAAAGAGAGTAAATTAAGAACTGGTGATGCTGAAATTGAGCAAACACTCAGTAGTTATATAAACAAAAAGTCGCTGAACATTTACAGGAAGTTAAAGTTAGAATGCAGAAGGGAAAGTTATGAAAAAAGCTACAGTCACCAGGGAGGGAATTGCATCGGCTAGAATAGAAGTACAAAATTGCAAGGTTTCAGAAGGAGAGGAGGTTTATATGAAGTTAATTGTATGAACCAGAGATTATTATTGATATACTATTCTTGTATGTGAAGGAGGTAAAGTAATGACAGAAAAATTGAAGTTGTAGAAATATGTTAAGTTACCAATATATCTAATGGATAAAAATTATGAAAATTAAAATCACATAATGATTTTAAGAAGATTAGTAGTTATTTAGGAAAAATTAAAAGAAAATGGATGAAAAAATTAAGAAAGACTTTATGGAAATAGATAGTGCTTAAATATTTTGTAGAGCAGCATCACCACAGAGCTTACTGGGGCCTGTAAAGTAGTTGGCTACTTGAAAGAGTGGGTTACAATATTACAGGTTGTGATTTTGATTTAATGTTAAAATATTAAGAGTTGTGTTCATAGTTAAATTTACTTTTGTTAAGTTATAGTATCTTGGAACGATTTTGGAGGCATTCAAATGGTAATTGTTATCTGTTCTACCTCTTTCATTCATTAATTTGCTGTTTAATTTTGGATGAGAAAACTTGCAAGGAGATAAAAGTGAAATTTGATGCTGATTATGGGGACCTTACCCTATCTATGACAATGGTTAGATTTTGGATCAGTGACTTTAAACTAATGAATGTCTGTTTTTGAGCACCCAGTAGATATGGTTACTGAGGAAGTTAATGAAAAAGTCCACAATATTATTCTCGCTGATCCTCAAATGAAAGTGACAGAAGCCATAGGTGTGTTAGCAGCAACAAAAATTCTTAATTGTTGGACCAATGGGTGCCATGATTGTTAATAGTTGACATCAAGCAGGTGTGATTTTCAACTTTTTTGAAGCTATTTAAGCGAAATTCGAAGGACTTTTTGCATTTAGTTGACACTGTCAATGATACCTAGATTCAGCACTATTACTCCAGAAACAAACATTTGAAACAGTGCATTGCTTCTGGTGAGTCTACTCCAAAGAAGGCAAAGATGGTCTCATTGGCCAGAAAAGTAATGGTGATGATTTTTTGGGCTGAGAAGAGTGCCACACTCAGGACTTAGAAAAAGAAAAAACAATTACTGAACAATACTGCAGTGAGTTATTGATCTTATGCTACAAGAAATTGAAGGAGATGTGGCACCACTTGGTGAAGATTGAAGTGCTGTGTCACCACAACAACCTACCAGCACATTCATCCAAAGTTGTTGCTGTAAAATTGCAAGAATTGCATTATGAATTGCCGCGAGATATATTTTGCAGAGCTGGACAATTCCTATCTTTTGGAGGGGTTAATAAAATAGCAGGAATGTTGGTAGAAGTATATATCCCTTAAAGGAGACTATGTTGAGAAATTGTGTTTGAAAAAATATTGTTTTCATTCTTATACTTATTAAACCACCCTCGTAACATTGCTTACTGATGGTATTTCGAAATTTAACAACTCTTGGAATTTTTTAAAATTAAGATCTATTCTCAAGTAGCAAGCTCTAGTGTGGTTGTCAATGGTTTTAATAATACAATTTCATTTTCAGTATTATGTGTGTTCCAAAAATTGTTTGCTACTGCTGATTTGTCAATTTGTTTAAATTTGATGTTTCTTTTATGCTTCTTCAATCTGACATTCAAGTTCCTCTTGGTCATTCCTGTGTAAGGTTTATCACAATCATCACATTTAATTTTATAAGTACTAAAATTCTAATCATATGGTATGGGTTCATCGGCAGTTTATTAAAAAACCACACTAGAACTCACTACTGGGAAAATATCTTCATTTTCAAATAAAAAGTTTGTTAAATTTCAAAATTTGCCAGTCAGCAATATTATAAAGTTTACACCTAGACAGCAGCAGATAGATGCTCATGCCAAGGAAAGAGGAAGAACAGATAACAGCCACCAGTTGCCACAATGCTGATGATGGAAAGGAGTATCTCTGAAAATGTTAAAAGATTTTACACTTGATATAAATGCATTTTAAGTATGAACACAACTCATTAATATTTTAAAAATAAGTTTAATTAAAATTGCAGTAACTACACAGCCAGTGTTGATTCTTAGATTAATAACTAATTAAGAGTTGCCTTACTTAATAATAATTAGACTAATGTGTAATAACGTTATTCAACTAAATATTAATATGTATGGAAGAAATAAATGTATTACTTTAAGGTCAGGAAGAAATGCATATTACCCTGTCCCCAAACAACACAAAGTTGGAGGGAGTAAGGAGGAAAATGACAGTGTGTTATTAAATAACTTACCTTGCTTACCATGATGCAGAAGTTGAATTAAGTTGATTCTAAAGCCTGTCTCATTCTTAAAAGACAAAATGAGGTTAAATGGGATAGCTCTGTCTCTATCTAATACACACTTGTAGCTGTTAGCTTTGTCCTATTCTGCTCTTGCACTGTCCCAAGTTGCTAATAACTTGGTGTAAATGTTCAATTCTTATCATTTTCATCTTTGAACACTTCCTAAATAGAATATTGTTATAAAATCACACTTAAGTCATTTTTAGAGCCTTTTAGATTTCTGTGGGCCCAAACATCAAAAGAAAATGTGTTTCCATATTTGCTGTTTCTATGCTTATCACATAGTAACTAATAAATTAAAGGTCATAATATAATTATACTTTTTTCTTGGACAGAACACAGATTGCTGATATCTGCATAGTTTGAATTCTCTATCTTTAATAAGATGAACTATATGAAATTTTAAATCAAAGTTCTATACCTATACAGTATAGAAGTTGGGAAGCAAATTTTTTTGTTTTATTTTTTTTATTTTTTCCTGACAATTACAACAGAAATCAAGTGAGAGAAAATGTTGCAAGGATTGGAGAAAGTTTCTAAAAGAAGCCAGAATCCTGTAACTTCTTGCATTTGTTATCTATGACAAACAAAATCATCCATCTATCAGCTCAGAGGTGCCAGGCAAAAGACAGATAGTGTGCATTGGTAAAATGTAACATAAATTTGTAAGAAAGTGTTTATATACAATGGAACATCATGAAGTGTTAATGCAGATTATTAAATTTGTATTTTATGAAAATGTTTATACTTATGGAAGGAAAAACTTATAAGAGACAACATCTTGGTAAGCCAAGAAGAGAAACAAAGCAATAAAGAATGCCTGAGATTATTCAAATAAAATAAGTATAAGTAAGGGAATAAATGAAACAGCTAAGATTGCAGTGTTCAGAAATAGTAATATATAGGATAAAAAAGAAATTAATGAAGGACCTGTAAGGACATAATTTAAACAGAAAGCAAAGGCTGCGGGAGACGGAGCGTGACAGATTTAATGCAATACAATGTAATAGCACAAAACACTGTGTGGCACTTGATTCGTTCTTTGCTATTTTAAAACATTCCACCCCTCTGTATGTAATTTTGTCAAGAAAAAAAATGATGCTGCCCTAAAAATTTAGGACTTTATCATTTTTATCTCCATATTTGATAACTTTAAATACCTGTAAAATAATTTTTCGAAGTGCTAAAATATAAAGAAAAGTGATTGAGTTCAGGTAAAAAGGGCCTACAATAGTGTTAAATAGCAGTGCAGATATTTCACTAATTAGTGATGTATCCTTCACAAAATAAAATTGAATTGGTAGACCAATAGCAGCTGAGTGCCAAAGTTTGAGTGTATATGTATGTAGCAATAATCTTCTACATTAACTTGTACTGTCTTTCAAGTTTGAGACTCTCTTTAGATATCGAGAGGACTTATTACACATTCAATGTGAAGTTTTAATTCATTTGAACTTAAATATCGAAACCTATCAGAAATGTTTTGACAACTTTATTCTGCATCACAAGTAAACTTATTGCTGTGCTGCCTCCTATGGCATTTCCTAGCTGAATATTCTGTTTTCAGACCATTTTAGTACAGAAATCAAAATTTAGCAAACTGTTAGTTTTGTATAAATAGTTTTTCTCAAACTGACAGCCCATCAAGATTTCCAAGAGCTATTGAAACCTTAGGTTTTCATTCAAAGCCTTATGTTTTCTTGCAATCTGTGAATCAGAAGCAGTCTTACAACAGCCAATTTATCAGTGTCTTTATATTTTATATTTCTTATATTATATTTATGTTTTTAACCCTGTGTCCCTGTTTCTCTTTTGTCTTCCCTATGCATATTTTCCCACAATCCTTAATATATGTTTCATAAATATCTGAAGTTTTCCAGCTGGAAATCTGTCCTTTGTTTTGGTCCTGATACAGGCGAATACTACCCTGTTCCTTTACATTTTAGCATATTACTGGAAGGCTCAAAGGTGGAAAAAAATGTTTGGTTTCTTTCATGTAAAATAAATATGCAGAATTTTTCCAAGGAGAAGAATTCAAAGGCTGAATTTGTAAAATGTGCAATTTCTAATTTAATAATAATTATATATGAACAGATGATCCAAATACAAGCAATCATGTGATGGCATCGCAGTTGCACAATATTCGCATGAAGCTTGAGGAGAAGAGACGGCGAATTGAGAGTGAAAAGCGGCGAATGGAAGTCGTAATGAGCAAACAAAGACAGAAGGTTGGGAAAGCTGCATTTCTGCAAGCTGTTACCAAGGTAAGAGTTTTTTTTTTTTCCATTGGTTGTAGTAACTTGAAAGTTATTAAAGTAATGAAAGTAGGCACAATGTGAGTGAAGTTAGGTTCTCCAAAGCTCTCTCTCCCATAAGAAAATTAATAGTGTAAAACACTAATGGGCACATTAACATTCAAAATTTTAATGCAAGAGGAGGAGTTGAAGAAACTAAGTACGTGAAAAGTATGTGTTTACTCATATAGTATGTCATTTGCATTTGATCAGAAAATTAAGCATAAAATTCAGTATGCCTAAATGTGTTTTGCCTTTTTTATTAATATTAGAGACCCAGAAAATTCCTGCTATTTTGAATAAGTACAACAATATCTGAAGTAAGATACTAAAATCATTTGTCACATTCACCTATCTTTCTCAGCTCATTCATCTACAAACTATATTTGCAAAAGCTATTCTTCTACCTTCAAAATAATCTTTTTCATTAAACATTTACAGATTTTGTTTTAGTATAAGACAGATACAGTAGACTAAAGCGATAATCAGTTGTTTTTTTTTAGAAAATGGATTGCAATGAAACGGGTTTGAAATTCTGTGTTTCTTACATGACCATGAGAAAGAATAAGAAGTGAGTGACCACTTAAAAAAAGTCTGAAATTGCAAAGCAATAACAAAGATTGTGGTGACAACTACATAAATAGCTTGTAAATATTAATATAACAAAATTGTTGGACATAGCATATTGTGTTTCATGCAGTGCTTTTTTTTTTCTTCTTCTTTTCTATTTTATAATTTACATGTTATAAAAAATTATCAAGGGTGAAGGACTTAAAAATATGATGTCTTATATTCATTTCTCCACCTATTCTGGAACAAGATATTAGTTTTATCATTTTTTTAACTAAACCTTTAAAAGAAGATTTTTAAACCTAAATAAAAAAAATTACAGAAGCATATTCCTCTATCTACTTCATGCTAATCAAAATAAACATAAGGGGTAGGCTAAAGAGATTGTTAAATCTTTTAAGAGCTAGTCACTATGTCTAGGTCTTTGCATTATCAGGATGAATAAAATGAATGAAGGAAAGTATTGGAATATTTAAACACTCAAAAGGAATATCTCAGAAATGTCAACTCGGAAAAAAAAAGTATTTGACATAAATTGTGCGCTTTAACAAGATCTACATTTTTTGTGCAGTAACATTTTGACTATCTCTTATGGTTTACCAGTTATGCAAAAGTCATCTAAGAGTCTATTCCCAGAATTCAGATTTGTCATAGATTCAGAGCTGGAAATCACACTTAATGCAGATGCTTCAGATACTTTTAAGGAGTTTTGTCCAGTATTCAGTTTCTTCTAGTAATTTCTGAATTCTCTGGGTTTCTAATAAAATCCTTTTTTCCAGAATAATTACTCTACTTGGAAGATCTTCTGAAAAACTTGGAGAAAGTAAAACAAATTGTTACTATGTGTGTATATCACTATAACCTTAATCAATAATATTATGCTATACTTCAAAAACATTCAACTGAGATTATGTGCTGATGTTTATTGTATTATGAAGAGGAATTGTGTCTTGCTCAATTAAAAACTTTGATTATTCTTTTAACCTTTATTCTCAGAATGCTACAGACTAATAATAAATGGGATATTTCTTTGTAATGTTGTTTTGTGTTTAACTTGGGTTGTTGGTTTTTTTCTTGCTGATGTATATAGAGTTTCTGACACACTCTTTGGTTAACTGTAATATAAATATTTTCTTTGTTTTTTATTTATTTTTTGTATGGTTGTAATATAATCAACTACTGCTAAAAAGGCTTTAAGACTATAAGGTTAACAACTCATCAATGTATATTTTGTATATCTGTTGTTGATGCACCAGAATTTGATTTTAGCACGTCCATTTCTTCCTTCTACAGTTAAAATTATTTTTTCATTGCATTAATTTAAGCTATCAGTAGCTTTGAAATGAGTAATCTAATTTCTCTAAATAGGCTTCTAATTGGAGTGGCTGTATGTATAATTAAGCAGTACAGGTTACAAATGCACATAGGCTGAACTGTGCTAGTGAAAATAATTGCAAAAAGAATGCAACAGATATTAATCAATTTTTCCCTAATAGCTGAAGGCTGCATAAATAATGAAATTTATATGTGAAACATAAAGTGAGTGCCTGCTACCTGTAATGCAATGTAACTGTTCTTAATGCCTCAAATAAATATAAAATTAAGCATGGAGTAACATGTAAACTTCGATGTTTGCCAGATCCAAGATTTTACATTTATAGCAATGTTAAAATAAACTTATCATCAGACGGGGAGTTGCACTTAAGAGTCTCCCAACACATTACTATGTGGTGACTGTAATCTTTTTCATAGAACCAAGAATATTTGTGATGTCTACAATAACCAAAATACGCATTTTTATATTTTACTCAATTTTACTCTATGTACTGTGAACTTGATGACCACAAATTAATCCAAATGTTACAGTTGGTGCTTATATTTCAATTTTTTATTATGAATGATAACCATATTCTGTTAATTTTATGCAAGTTTTAAATCATTATGTTATTACTTACTTTTTAGAGTGGATGGCCTTAAAAGAAAAGTTTCTTTATTTGATATTATATATATATATGAGTACATTCCTTTTTAATGAATACACAGAAGTGAAACTACTTTTAGAATAAAGTAGAACTGGTTAGAACTGCAAAAGTCTTGTTTTCTTATAATTTATTGAATTTTGTACAATTGCACATGCTGCTGTTTTCAGCTTGAACTTTTCCACTGGCTGAATTAGTTTTGCTCTAGGTTGCAATCTTTTGGTATTTTAAAAAACAAATGGGAGCTATTTGCGGATGACCAGTTATTTCTTCAAATGAAAATATTTTCATAATGGTTTAATGTTTCCCCTAAGAGATTATTTATGAGTACCAGATCATTTTCAGAAAATATTTTTATTTGGAAGAAGTAACTGTTGCAACAGAGCAACAATTTCTGAATCAGTTTAAAGAAATAATTATTTATTGATCAGACATGCACGTAAATTATACATAAGTGACATTTTTATAGATTTAACCAACTTGCCATGTAATAAACCCAGGTTATGCATTCAATAAATAAGGGATTGAAAAGGATGGTTTAATGACAGACATAAGTTGCCTGCAATTTTCATTTGCCTCAAAAGTTTCTAACGTTAAGTCCAGGTTACCTGAATGGGCAATTTGTATACATGCAGGTAAAAATATGAATAAGGGTTGATTTTTAAATCATAAGGTACCCTATAATTTCAGAACACCTATAATTTGTGCAGCATAGTATTCTCTAAGGTGAGGAAAGTTCTTAATTTTCTAGATGCTGTATGATTAAAAATAAGGATAGTCTTTGGAAGCTCTTAACCTATATAATTTTAATTATACATTATATTGGCCAGGTGGGTTAACTATGCAGATTTTCAAATAAGGAATTGAAAATCGACAGGAGTAGTTTTAGAGAGTTGAAGTTGGTGTACAGATTTTTTTGGATCTTACGTGTACAAACTGTTTTAGATAGGCCGAGCTATTATTACAAAGATAAGTGGCTCAAACTACCTTTGTAATAAATCACTTCATAAATCACTTCATATACATATCTTGTGAGGCCAGATTATGTTAATCTAGATATTATGTTAAAAATAGGGATATCGGTCGTTATTATTCTTGCCAGATTATAAAACCCAATATTACTAAGGCTTGTTAAAATCAGGCAAAATATCTGATCATTTACAAGACTTTTCTGCCTATTTTGTAACAAAATATGTATATAATTCTATGCTGTGGAAGTATAAAATAAAATCTACACTTATTCATTTTCCTCACTAAACACAGTAAAGAGTGTTAGTGGTTGATGCAGTTAGAGTTAACATGAAAAGAAATCCCGGTAGTATCTGCAAAGAAAATTAATTCATACATATATGTATACTTCTTTGAATTATTTCACATATACTCAATGGAAGGATTAAAATGTGCCTCTTTTATGTTAATTCTTTGCAATAAAGTGAACCAAAAGATCTTTTGTTTTACTAAGGTCTGCATTTTTATGCATTAAACTTTAAGGGACACTCAGGAGCTAAAATTTCCTCCCTTTTTTTTTTTTTTTTGTCATAATTGTTTTATTTTAGATCTTTTTGCTTTGCCTCAATAATTCAAAAAATACCAAAGTATTTGATTGAATTCTGCTTGTAAATATGAGAAAACTTACGGATATGTAAATGCCTGTATAAGCCCCAAAAGTAAGTTGAGGCAGTGTTAAATTTTTCTTGTGTGAATAACTGCAAGTACTACATATAAAAAAAAAGATAAATAAATAAAAAAATAGGAACAGTGTTACATAATGTTAAGTGTGATTGGAGCTCTGCTGCATGCACGCGCACACTCACCCACCCCCACACACGATGAAGACAGATTGTGACAGATGAAATATTGACCAGCATTCTCTTCATCAATGAAGCAACATTTAACTTCTGGATGAAGTAAACAGGTATAACCTGCGTTATTCTCCTGTAAATCCTCGCTGGTTTTGTCAAGATCAGTATCAGTGCAGATGGTCAATAAATATGAATGGTATGGAATAGGTTAGGATACCGTAATTAATCCCCATTGTTTGATGGTATTATTAAATGTACAGCAATTTCCTGACTAACAGTTTATAAGAATTACTGGAAGAAGTGTCTTCTGCTGTGCATTTGAGCTTATGGTTTCAACAGGATGGTGTTCCTGTTCACTGGCTCACCATGAGGGAGGACCAAGACGAGAGATTACCTCGATGATGAATAGGCCTCGGAGGCTTTCAGGAATGGTCCTCATGTATAACAGACATGACACCAAGGATTATTTTCTTTGAGTAGTCTTTGTCAAAGAGCAAGTTTACAAGGTAGAGCCAACAACTGTGGAGAATATAAAGCAGAGAATAAATGCAGCAATCAGTACACAACTTGTATCATCCACTTAACGACCTCATGCATAGAGTCAGGCTTGCGGGTGAACACCACACATTTGGACATTTACTGTGTGTGAACCTCACAAATTGTATATTAATGTGCAGACAGAGCTGTAAGATATGAAGTAATCTCCTCTGTAAATGTTTTCATCGTAGTTTCCAGACTGCTTAGGATAGCATGATTGTTTTGAAACCGGTATGCAATGTACCTTTGTTTTATAGTATGCTCCATTCACAATAATAAAGTTGACAATAACAATAGTTATAAAAAGGAGAATCATTCAAGTAAGTCTTATTACAAAGATAAGTAAATACCTCATATCACATTTTCACTTCTGTTATTAATATAAGGGTTGGAAGCAGATAAAGAATTATCTGTAACACCCTGCATATGGGGCATGCCTTGTCCCAGAACATAAAACATGTCCTGAGAAAACATCTTTACTGGTGTGCTTATTCACATTATTATTTTTTTTTTTTTTTTTTTTTTTTTTTTTTCATACTGCAGCTACAGAATCTTGCTCTAAAATTCAAGTTGGTTTTTATGCAATTAGTAGTCTCAGTAATCAGATTGGATTGGTTCGTTTGATCAATTACTGAGGCAAAACTTTTTTTCCGAGTTATTTGTGATATAAAATATTTTTTCAGATTTCTTTGTGATGTGCATATCTAAGAAGCATTGACAGCCTACAGCTCATTTGTATCATTTCAATAGCTTGATTTACTTTAAAAAATAAATAAATGAATGAATAAAACTCCTTGTGAAATTTAGGATATTTCAGTTTTATCACCTTAGTGTTGCTTACACATGATTTACAAATATGCACAGAATATAGGGGTCTTAATTCATTTAGTATTAAAATCTTGTGATTATGATTGCCAAGAAGTTAGTGTTGGTGCGTCAAAACATTGCATAAATAGAAAAATTCCTTTGCTGAATAGCCATAAATTGGTTTTGAAATTAACTTCAGCTCAATTTATTGTAAACAGATAATTCAGAGATGCATAGGAATGTTTATCCCGTAAGATACAAAAATTAATGTCATTTGTTTCATTTTATGTTTCACATTCTCTTTAGTGTGATTCATGTAAACTTCCCAAACAGACTTCTTCTTCTTTTTTTTTTAAAGGTGTAAAAAGCAAATTAATCACACTTACCCAAAATCAAATTCTCAAAAAAAATTCTTCAAATATATTACAATTTCATATACTCATTTCAAGTTTTAAAATATACAAAATGTTTAATCCATTGAGGGTGAATACAAAACAACAAAATTCAATATTAAGAGCAGTCTACAACACTTGAAAAGTACATGAGACATCAGTTAATATATACAGTTATTCATGATAGCATAAACTTAATATGAAGATCTGATCTGTAACAAGACTACATGTATTGCAGGGGAAGAACCAATATGTTAAAACTCCAGAGTCAGATTCTAGCAAGGATTCAAATGGAGACGTGGTAGACAATGTCAAACCACAGAGACCCTTCTCACTGCAGGTATGGGAGCAGTTTTTGAGCCTCATCCAGTAGTTCCCCGTTAAGTTTGTCGAGAGGTCAGTCACTGGTTGCCCAGGTGTAATGCTCATATACGTAGTGTGCTAGTTTGCTGCTTTATTTATATGTATGTTTTATTTCATTATCTTTGAAGGTATTGTTTTGTTTGAGGAACTAAGGTAAGTCAAAATGTTGGAAACATTAAAGGAAATTTTATTTTTATTCTACTTGTTTAACTTTATATTTTGTTTTGTTTCAATTTAAGCAGTTTGGTTTGGAAAAATGGTGTAATGCGACTGTTATTCAGTCTCCCATTGTAATAATAATTCTGAATAATGAAGCTGTATAAACAAAAATTAATGCCTATCCTGTTAAAAAAATACCTGATGTGTTTCATTCACATGACTTTTTTTACCTATTCTGGTACAAATCATTCTCGCTACAGCTTATTCTTGTATCTACTCCATGATCAAATTAAAATTAATGGATATAGTCTTATTACTTATTTTATTTTAGGTACAACAGAAATAAGGAAATACACTAGGCTAAAGTGATAGTCAAATCTTCTAAAAGTTGGTCGCTAAGTGATGACCTTGAAATTCTGTTCTCTTTGCATGCACAGGAGAGAAAAAAAAAAAAAAGAAATGACAACTTCAATTTGAAAAAAGTATAAGTATTAGCAAATTTAAATCAACAACAAGGAATATCTTGGAAATGGTTAACTCAACAAAAAACTTTATTGGAAATAAACTGTGTATTTTGACGAGCTCTACTTTTTTGTGAAGTAACATTTTGTCTAACTCTTACAGTGTACCAGTTAGCAGAGGTCATTTAGAGTGAAGAGAACTTCAGAGCTACACTCAGAAAATTTAAGTTGTACATTTCATTTTTCATGAAAATATCTTAAACATTTGATAATTTAATCAAAATTATTAGAGCCATTTTTGAGAAAATAAAAATTTACAAAAATATTCTATGTAACAGTTATTTTGGTAAGCTTGGGGGGGGGGTTATCTTGAACATTTTTGTGTTGCATCATTGGAAGGTGCTGAACTTAAATATCAAATTTGTTATTTAACGAACCTTTCTTTTTTAGATATGCTGTTCACAGATATACACATAGAATTTTTTCTACAAATGCAATTTTTGGTTTAGGGGTTCTCAAAACATATTTCTGGTGAAATCTTGGTATCGAATTTATGGGTGGAATGTAACATCTTTTCTACCTACTATATATTTTATATGTGGTGCAGAAAGTAAAAGTGTAATGAAATTTCACAAAAAAAAAGAGGAAAAGGAAAATATATACAGATTATAAACCCAGCATTCAACATTTTATTCATTACTTAATTTTCTTTTCTTTTACCTTTTTTTTTTTCTTCTTTATTTTTATGCTTTCCTTTCTCTTTCTTCCTTTTAGTTTAACGATAAAAGCACTTCAGAATTATGTTATTTAAAAACTTAAAATGGCTCTAAGTGTGCTCCCTTTCCATAGAAATTCTCTTTCTCTGCAAACCAAATATTGCAATCTTGTTATGTGTATGGCACTGCAATTTTAAAAGAATAGCTTATTTTCTGGTACTCAGTGATAAAAAGAAAGCAATGAAACATCAAATTTAATAGTAAGGCTAAATATTGGCAATAGTGTGTGCTCAAGGTGAACATTACAAGCTCGCTTGCTCTCTCTCTCTCTCTCTCTCTCTCTCTCTCTCTCTCTCTCTCTCTCTCTCTCTCTCTCTCTCTCTCTCTCTCTTTATAATTTACTAAATTCAAGGTGGAAATAGAGAGGGATATGTATTTATTTTCTGTATTCTTATATAATAGTAATAAAAATGTTCTAGCGTAAATTGTGATGTTCGTACAGTTAAAGTAGATTTTTTCTTCTCTAAAATTGGGAATAGCTGGAGATACATTATTTTGCAAGATCACTAATGCTGTATATATTATCTGAGATAGAATAAGCAATGCAAATACTCATTTGTTCAGAGTATTTAGAAGCAGTTGTTACTACATATCAGTTTCTCTGCAACATGAACATTTTTTAATTTGATAAATATTCAAAGTTGAATGGCATGAAAAATATGAATGTCTGAACACTAGGAGGAAAATACCTATTGAAATGGAATTTTGACCATACAAAAAAATAAATAATGCTTAGCAGTTGACTGCTCAAGTTTTAAGTGTATTTATAACATAGTTTACACTGTCACACAACTAAATAGCATTATAAGGTAGGTTAAGGCAGAGGAGAAACTTTAGCACTAGAAATATTGTGGCTGTTCGTTTCTTTAATATTTATTCTTTATTGAAATGACTTATGAATGCTCCCAGTGCATTTATTAAAACAGGTCACAATTTGGGATTTCATATCCCAAGATCATTTGAGAACTAGGTTTTTCAGCTCTGCACCTACACAAGAACCTAATTTATCCAGACTAGATGGGACTGGAGGTAATCTGGATTAATGAAAATTGAATAACTTGGAAGCAAACTATTCATAAAAACTTGGATGTACAATAGTGAAATTTAAATTGCTGCTAAAGCAGAAGAAAAACAAATTGAAAGCCATCCTCATGAAAAGTCAATCACTATCAGGTCTGTCATGGAAACTAATGAGATATAATCCTAACTTAAACTTTGTTCTATGTAGCTTGAAGCGTACAATGATTGCAATCTCTATGGTACATTGGTGCCAGCATTACAACTGTGTACATTCATATTCATATATCAAAGGACATACATATTTTCATGGTAAAAAAAGAAGTAAAAATTGAACCAAATTTTGAGGAGAGATTAGTATAATTGTATATAAAACAAACATAACAATTGTTTTAAAAAAATATGAGTATAGCGTGTCAAAGATGGAAACTGTTATAAATTAATTAAGGCAAGCCTTAGATCACCTTTACATGTTCAACTTATGTAGCATTCTTACTGTATGTTCAGTTATTCTTTAGACAAGCTAGAACAATTTTCCTAAGACCTTTTATTTAGCAGTTTGACAGCTTACTTTTAAAATGAAGCTGGTTATGGCAGTAGAAGCAGAACTTCTGCAACAAGATATGATTTGTGAAGACTTTGTGTCTAAGCCCTTATTTTATATGTATAAGCAGAACATTGAGCATTAGTTGTTTTTTTTTGGCGGGGGGGGGGTTAGGTACATGGCTGGCTTTAATCCTGAGGTTCTGTGACTGTCCTCTCTTAATCTCACTCCATGGTTTCTAACAACTGGTGTGTCTAGTGGCTAAGAAGCAAACTAACAATAATATTTAACACAGAGAATGCTGGGATGTCGGTGCATGATAAGGGAATCACAATGCCTTGATTTTACACTAGTAATGGCGTGTCTTTCTGTTTTCAGATTTAGGTGCTGGGTGAAGAATTTCTTTAAAATCTCCCATGTTGTTTTGCATGCATGTTGTGGTAGTATTTTTCTGTGATTCAGCACATAATTAATATTGTTTTGAGAAGACCAGAGACCTTTACAGCCTTAAATCAGTACTAGCTGTTGCAATTAAAAGTAAATTAATACCTTCAAAGGATTCAGTAACCAAGAGTCCTCATTTTTAGTAGGCATCTAAACTTAAGCCCCATCAATTCCATATTTGGTGCTCTGCTTTAATTCTTAAAGTAGAACATATTTATTTGTGACAAAGTATGCATTCTCTTCTTCCAGTTAAGGCATAGATAAATAGTGTTCGAATTCATAAGCAATGATATAATAGCTCACTTAAAATTAAGTTTTGTAGAAATATTTTTGAGACAAAAATCATTTTAAAGATGTTGGAATTTAACAAGTCCAATAAAAAATTTTCATATGTATTCTTCAATTTTTTTTTATCCCATTATGTTTTATGATTGGAGAATGATGATTAATCCAAAATCCAAACTGAAAAGGAATTTTAGCACTTCTTGTTATCCTGGCAAAATAATACAACATGAAATTAAACACAACTCATTTATTACACTTGCTCATGTTATTCATGTTAAACCATTAAGTGAAAGAGCAAAAAAGCATGTTTGTTTTCCCCTGCGCTGAAACAAGGATGCTTAAAACCCTACATTTTTCAGATAATTCTCTGCTTGGCACAATGGGAATATTGCATGATCTGTAATAAACTGCACCTTGACTTCTAAGTGAAACCTTAAACATTGTTTTTTGTACTTATTAAATAATAGCAGTTTGATAGTTTTATTTTTCTTCAAATTAGCTGATTTTTGACTTATTAGGAAATCCATGAAGATGTCGCGTCTGTGGAACACAAATGGCTGGAGAGTGGGGTTCCTTATGTAGAAGAAAGAAAAACTCCAGATATAGAAAATATGGACCTAGAACAATATCAGCAATCAATAGCACAGTAAGTAACTATAGTTATATGATACATTGGCATTTATATTGAAGATCAAACTTAATATGTTTACATTCCTGCCAATAAAAGAAATTATCTGTAAAAATGAAAATAGTACCAGATATTTTGATTCCATTATAACTATGAGTTGTGTTTGCAGTATAATCACAATCAGTGATGAAAAGAGGTGGCTTATGCTCACAGAGAAACTAAACTTTTCTCCAGTACACTCCAGACTGTGGTTGTATTTTATTTGCTGTGTTAAGACTACATTTTTTATTGTGAATGTAGAAAAGAACATCATCTTAAAACAAGAAGTGCACAATATTTTACTCTAATACTAGCTCAGAAAGAAAGCAACTGTCAGACGGCATTTAGTTAATTTAAAACTGCTATTGAATGATAACTTAGACACATGAACCATCAAAGTCTTCTGAATTTATGGAATTATTGTATAATTCATCTCAGTTTTAATGAGTCTATCTACTCATTTAGGAGATTTTCTCCTGTTTTGTAGTTTTCAAATCATATTTTACCGTTTGGATATAGATTTTTATTTAATTTCTCTTGTCTGCTTAAGATGGGTAAATGGTCTGAGTGGCAGAAGTAGTTAAAATTGTAGATTTTGTTTTCAAATGTTGGTAATATGAAAATCACATAAAGGACATTTTCATTTAGCATCCTCAAGTTTACAAATCACCACATAATAAGCTGTATTATTGCTCACCTTAATTGAAGCACTTATTTTAGGATGAACTCAAGCCTGCATGAGATCCAGAGTGATATTCAACGCCTAGCTACGCAACAGCATCAAATACAAGACTTAACAATGCATCATCAGCTTCAGGTTTGTATGCAATAACAGCCTTTATCAGAATGTTGTGAAAAGGGAAGCAAATTTACGCTGATAAACTTTGAATATAAGCATTGTTAAAAGAATTTCAGACCTAAGTTATGTTTAGGTGTAAAACAGAAGATCAAGTAATAAATTCAGGTTACCACTTAAACCAAATTCTTGTGAAACACTTAAAAAAATGAAACACTTTTCTAGTGCATTTGCATGTTTTCCCAAAATGTCTCACTTACATGTGTGTAGCCTTAAATAATAGTTATTGTAGCCATAAATTATGGCTGGTTTTAATAGTAATACATTGCACAATTTTACAGAATGCTTCTAGTTTTAATTGCAGCTTTCTCTTACTGTCAAAGGATTTGAAAAATTCTCTTGACAATAGTTCTTAAATTTATTCTTTTATCACTGGAATATTTTTTATATCTTAGTTGTTTATCCATAAACTAGAAAGATGTAATACTGCTTAAAAAAATCAAAGTAATAAGAGGGGAAGTTCAATCTTTTGTATTTTTTTTTAATTGAACAAAAGTGAAACAAATTTATCTCATAATCCCCATAACGTTTAGCACATAGGAAGTGCATAGGTTACTCTAGGGGGCAGGGGAGAATTGTTTATGAGCATAACCACTTATGCACCACCTGGTGCACCTCTTCATCGGAATGAAATTTCTTCCTTCCCAATCATCTCCAAGTGGTCCAAAAATGTGGTAATCACTTGGGGTGAGGTCTGGTGAGTATTGAGGACGTGGAGCGGTATCATATTGAAGGTTGAAATGTTGCAGAGGCAGTATGAGGCCATGCATTGTCATGCTGTCAGCTGTTCACATTACTTTGATCTGATTGCAAGCTGAAGGTGATCTTTCAACATTTCAGAATGTTGCACACTGCTGATGGAGTTTTAATAAGTTTCATACCTTCACCGCTTGAAAATATATGACATTGTTCTTCATTGGTGTACATTGCAAGTGGAGTAGCCATTTTAAAACTGACATTGTGGAAGTTTATTGCTTATCTGCAGTATGCTGCCATCCTTGGGCATTCTGTAAATCATTGTTAATAGTACTGCCAACTTTCAAAGCAATTGCATGAGTTACAAAATGTATAATATTATGAAGCTACTTACATTGAAGGCATAATCAAATTAATTAACATGATTAATTTTTATACACTTCACTTAATTTTTTTGAGGGCAATTGTTTTGCAAGCTTTTGCCTGGAATGTCAGCTGTTGAACCACCATGTTAATTTAATAGCGGCTGCTTATATGTTTAAAGCTATACATAAAAAAATTCATAGCAACCTTTTAGTAGAGTATAACAAAGAAATACATCAACACATGTTTAACCATTCTGAAAGTTAAATTATGGAACAAAAGGCTTAAAACATTTATGAATTAAAATCTGTAATGAATTACCAGAAAAAGCAGGGAATATCTTAAATTTTCAGAAATTTAGGGATAAATTCCCAAACCTAGGGGATAGATACAAATTGATAGTTCCATCATATTACATACTATTTCTGTACCAAAATGTGGAGAATACACACTAATAACACTTATTCATCTATATTTTTCACTTATGTGTTTGTAATCAGAACTTTCACTTTTTCACATTTGTCATTTCTGTGTCAATTTCCTTCATAGACATCCCACCCAATGCATCATGGCAGCATTGCTTCTTCTGTCCTTGTCTCTCTGCATGTTGCCAACATTCGCACTTTGAACATGGCAGAAGAAGCCATAGCATAGCCAGGGGTAGAGAGCCCTAAGCCTCAGAGCATATCCAAGGATTGAGAGCCCTAGACCGCAAAATGTAGCTAAGGGATCTCAGAAGCTAAACCCCATAGGATGAATGATGCCTAAACCCACCCAAACTACAAAGAAATTTCAGATTTTAATTTTAGTGATATTTTTACAGGCTGACAACATTGATTAACTGCTATATTTAGCAGACAATGTAATAGATAATGGTATTACTTTGCTGTATATAAATAAGCTCGCAGGTGGGTAAAATGACATTGTCCGAGCAACATCAAATGCCTAATATGTTCCTTGCTTCTTCAGGGGTACACTGGATATAAGAATCACTGGAATCCATAAGTTTTTAGCTAGAAAAATCTCTGGGTTCGGGAGTGAGACCAAATTTAAATTAAAACTATAAGAAATATAATACAAACTAAAATTAGTGAAATACATTAATTGTGTGCTATTTATGTTATGTTTATCCATTGGTACATTGTTATTAAATTTGGAAAAATCTTATATGAGTTCTTGATTTGTACTTACTTTTCCAACATTATATTTCATTTTATTTTTGCCAGTTTTTTGTGTGTTACATAATGTGTTATTTGTGATGCATTAATGTTACATCTTAATTTGTATACACCCCTTAAAGTGAGCTTTGCTTGGAGTATTTTCATTAATAAATAATTTAATAGCATGAATATTCAAATTTTATTTCATTTTAAGGTTCTCATTTTTCTCCCCCTCGTATAAACAAATGTAATTTTAGAAATTGTTCAAGCATCAGTTTGTGTTTCATAAGTCAGCTTAATCAGCAAACATTTTAACTCCATTTTGGATTGTTGGTCCTTCTATTCTTAGGGGTAGAGAATTCAGTTTGAAAGAACATAAAATCATCCAGAGTTGCTAATTGTACGATTCAAGAATTTCCTGTTGAAAAAACAAACTTTAAACCAATCGTGTTTCTCCATAAAATTCTTTAAATACAGTGGATGTTTGCCAGTTTGACTAACAATATGGTCTTAAAAGATGCATAAAATTTACAGATCTGTAAACAAAGGTTTAGAAAGTGTGTTTCAACACGAAGAGATGGTTTTATTATAATTAACATTGATTGACATAAACACTCTTATGCTTCATAAACCTTGAAGGTAAAACAATTGTCCTAAAGGAAAACAAGATTTGTAAAGCATAAGAGTGTTTATGTCGAATCAATGTTAGTTGATTATAATTACCTTGCTTCACAGAGTGAGAATTCCAATAAATAATATATTATTATATCTAAATGGTTTTATGTTGGATAACTCTTCATTACATACAATGTTAAGAGAAAAAACGAGAAAAGAAAGTAATTTAACATGAATGGGGATGTAATTTCATTGTTTTCCCTGCATCTGTTAGAAATGTTAATGTATTGCAAGTGACCAAAGTTTATGTTCTTATTGTTGTCACTTGACTTTTAGGAACTCGCCAATCAGCAACTTCAGAGTCTAGCTACCCTTCAACAGCAGCAGCAGCAACAACAACAACAGCAGCAGCAGCAACAGCATATGCAGAGTATGTCATTCCAACATCATCAACACGCAATGGATCCCCAACCACAGTTCTACCTCCATGAGAAACAACCAAGCCAACAGCAGCAGGTGCATAGGCGAACCTGGGCACAGCAAACATCTCCTTATTCTCAGCAGCCACAGCAGATGATGTGGGGTGAAGCACAGTCTCCAAGGTAAAACATGTTTGCAGTTAGAGAACGTCTCACTGTGAGCAGGTTATTTTAGCTGAATTGCGCATTGGCCACTGTGTTTTTACTCAGATGTTTATTTAAGAAGGACGCTTCATCTATCTGTCTGCTCTGCAGTGAGGTACTTTCTGTCTGTCATGTTTTGGTAGAGTCTAGCACCACTTCGAGCCACTCTGCAACTGCCGGTCAGGTTCAGAGGTCCTGGCCGATGATTCCAGAGCGGTGGATAATGTTTTTAAATTTTTATCCTCATTTTATGCCTTAAGAATCTAGTTTTATTTTGATTATATAGACAGGCGGCCGACAATGGAGAGATATGTGAGGCTTTTAAATCTTTTATCCTCTTTGACACTGTGAGGCCTCCTTTTTAATCATAGTTATATCCTTTTCTGTCCATTATTTTGTTTATACAGGTTATATGTGTCACTTTAGCTGTCTTTTTATTCTCCGAGTTATTTTAGTAGTGTTTTTTATATATATCTGGCTCCTTGCAGGGTTTTATTGATTTCTTTTAAAGAGTGCTGATAACCTTTGTAGTTGAGTGCCCTTAAACTCAAATTGTCGTCTTATCATCTCAGAGAACAAACAGTTCTTACCTAAAATATAAATTGTACATTCCTAATAAAAATTTTAAACAAAATGTTTTACTTTACATGACTTTCTCTATCCTCTATTGTCCTTCCAGGTCTAGGGGTAACATCCTAATCTCTGGTTCCCAAGATTCAAACCATGCAAAATCATTAGTATGACTTCCTTGTGAAGGGAAGTGGAGTGGGTGGCCATGCATCATAGATTTATGGCTCATAAATGAACCTCAAGCCTCTTAGCATAATTAAGCAGTGTTTCACGTACAATATAGAAGGGAATGCTGAGAGCCACAGTAGTTAAAGAGCATCCTTAAATTGAACTCAATTTAATTTTCTACCCTCTATTATTTATTAGTGGCTACAAAACTATTCTATTATCTTATTGCTTTCTCTAGCACGTATGTACAATGTACATAGTAGGTAGAGAAGGTATTGCATTCCATACATTTAACACACATGGACATGGGTTCCAAAGCTTACACTGTGCACCCTGCAGAATTCACAAATCATCTCTCAGAGTAGATAATGGATCATCCTTTAATACACAGTCACATGGTACCAAATTATCATAATACAGATGATGAGGATAGAAATAATTCAGTGGGTGATAGAGATTTTAGGGCATGCAAGTTGAGATCTGAATATTGCACCTCACTCTATTAATTTATAGTTTGATATGCAAAGCATAGAGGAATAGGGAGTTAAAACATCTGGTGTGTTCCATTCACATGACTTTCTCTACATCTCTGCAAAAAAAAATATTATTAAAAAGCCTATATTTCCATTTACTTCATGCTGATCCAGAAAAATTAGCAGATATAGTCTTATTACTTGCTTCCTTGAAAGTAGAAGCGAAATGAGGGATTATCATAGGTTAAAGTGATATTCAAAAGCTGGTTGCTACGTGACTGAAGTTTCTTTGTTTGTATGGACAGTGTTGACAAATTCCTGTATGAGAAAAGTTAAGTTTTTCATAGCTTAAATCAAAAACAAGGAATATCTCAAAAACAATCAACTCCATGAAAAAAATGTATACAACATAAATTGTGTAATTTAAAGTGCTCTACATTTGTTGTGTGGTAAATTTTTGTCCATCTCTTATGGTTTAGCAGTTATGCAAAATTACGAAAAATTTACCCAGAATAAAGTAGTCTTCAGAGGCTAAAAATTCAAAATATACATTTTATTTGTCAGATAAATATCTTTAGTATACAATGTTTTAATCAAAATTGTTAGAGCCATTTTTTAGGAAATCAAAATTTTCGAATAAAGTTCCATGTAAAGGGTAGTTTGGGGCGGGGGGACTTTTCTCAAAATCTTTGTGTCGCATCCCTGGAAGATACTAAACTTAAATACCAAGTTTGGTATTTTACCGACTTCGTTTTTGAGTTATCATGTTCACGGACACACACACACACACACAGACCTTTTTTTGAAAATACTTTTTTGGATACAGGGAACCCTAAAACATATATTTCCGGTGAAATCTCGGTATCAAATTTTTTTCTATACACTATGTACATAGTACGTGTAGAGAAAGTAAAACTATGTTATTTTTGCAGGCAATATCAGAATATGCAGCCCATGTCCTATAACTGCCAGCCATCACAGGGAGGCTTCATGCTGCATGATACCAAGCCTGGATATCACCATCCTGACACCCGCTACCACAACGGAGAGCACCTTGGCATGCACCAAAGTTTAAATCATATGATGTATCCCCAGGGCAATGGTGGGATGTCATTTCAGCTGCATCCTGAGCCATCACCACCACCACAGTATAGCACCCCTCGTAGCACAGGCACCACTCCTCCCTCTGCTTCACCTCAGCATCGTACTTCTACAGTGCATAGGTATCTGTATATCCAGTGCTGCTTTTTATTTTTCAGCTTTCCTTTTTCAGAAATATTTGCCGTTGGAACCTGGGCAGCATGCTTAAACATAAAATAAAAGGGGGAAGGGTACAGATTTTCAGTCTATTATTGTGAATCATTACTAAGATAAGGAAACGAGTGCCTTCCTAACTGTGATACTTGGATATAAATCACGGCCAAAAAAACATAATGTACTGAAAATTCAATTACTTAAAATTATTTGCAAAGAAAATGCAAGCATTGAAACTCTCTGCATTAAAACAATGAATTTACAAGTGTTCATCATTGTCTTATCCTGAGGTATGACAATATACACTCATCATCACTAAAGTGAAACTCGCTCTTCTAGTGATCTGCACTATCTTACAGTATGTTTACAAACATTGCCTGATAAAGAAGTTTGCATTATGCAAATGAAAATCGTACAATGAAGCAAATGTTATAGATATGTGGTATGTGTAAATTTGTAGCTCTTTTCATTTAGCTTTTTAATGATAATTAAATCAGGTTCAAATTTCATGATCAATCAAGGCACCTGATGTGCCTTGATTGATCTTTTCTTCACTTCTTGTTTATTTTCTTGATTTGATTCACATTTTCAAGATTATTGCTGATCGATACTAATTGTCACCATTTAATGAAAACAAAACAAATTTGTTATTAGTCTATTTATAAATCCACTGTATAGTCTTTATCCGCTATGATAGAGTTTCAAGTCATTATTCCTATAAATCCATTTAATTGTTTTAATTTAGCTCTGGAATTTATTCCTTAATTCCTAAACCAGTGACCACTTCAGGGACCATCAGATTTGAGCCTAAAATTTAGGCAAATTCAAAATAGATGTTAAGAATGAATCATTACAGTTTTCATGCTGATTTAGAAATTCTTGGCTTTATTACAGTAGCACAGATATTACAGCTACCCCAACCAAAACTCTGTTAATTGGAAATTAAAAGGCTAAAATTATATACATATTACAGTTTTTATTATGAAAACAAGCACAAAGAACTGATGATGCACAGGAGGTAAAGAGTTCTGGATACTGAATATAAATTTGAAAATAGTGGAGTTACAATAGAGATGTAGCAGGAGTAAGATGTGCTAATGCAAGCTCCATGAAGATTGGTATCCAACCAAAGTATAGTATAAGAATTAGGTTATTTAATTACACTAAAATTGTGATAAAAGTTCTAATAAAAGAAATGGTGAATTAGCAGGATATTGGTTTCTCCTGGTAATAATATTTAGTGGTAATAGGTGGAATCAAAATAAATCCAGGACCAGAGACAGAGGAAATGATGGCTGAGAGCTTTAGTTCAAGTGAAAAATATGGAAAAAAGAATAATGAATGGGGTAAAAAAGTAATGTAGAAGAAATAAAAAATAGATCAAGATCACAGAAGAAGCTAAGGAATAAAGTTCACAGAATTAGGGCCAGCTCTACAATTTGCCGATACAGCTATGTACCCGATTTCGAGTCGATTGGCATTTTACAATCTCTGGATAGCACTACTCGGAAGATATCTTTGCCAATAAGTTTTCGGCTAGTTGGAGTTGACGATACGTCTATTATCCGACAAATAAGTTTTTACATTAGATATACCTGCAGACTTCCACGGCCGAAGTCAATTTAGGTTATGATTCCACTCACATTCACGTCTCACAATTATCACTAGCAATAGTAATTAAGGAAAAATCTAATGTGCTCCATGACATGTCTTTCTCTACATCTTTGTAACAAATTACTGCCAATAAGCTTATTCTTAGCGTAGGGAATACACTAGGCTAAAATGATAGTCAAATCTTTTAAAAGCTGGTTGCCATATCTCCGATTGTGAAAAATTTCAAGTATATTAAAACTAAAACCAATAACAAAGAATATCTCAAAAATTGTCAACTCCACGAAAAAAGATTTTATGACCTAAATTGTGTGTTTTGCGAGATCTAATTTTTTTGTGTAGTAAGTTTTTGTCTTTCCCTTACAGTTTACTAGTTATGCAACATCCAGCAAAATACAACCAGACTAAAGAGGTATTCAGAGGCTATTCCCAGAAAATTCAAGATATACATTTTATTTTACATATAAATATCTTTAATATACAGTATTTTAATTAAAATTGTTAAGTTATTTTTTTTAGAAAACTAAAATGTTAATAATTTTTTTCCATGTAAAGGGTAGTTTGGGGTTAGGTTAGTTTCCTCAAAATCTTTGCATCACATCCTTGGAAGATACTTAACTTAAATACCAAGTTTGGTATTTTGCCGACTTTTTGTTAGTTCAAACTATCACCACTGTTCAAACTCATCATTTTGAGCTCTTCATGCTAGTTGCCAATTGCTGATAATTTCCAAGCAGTACTGAAGAGGATGGTAGCAGTACATTGAATTGCAACCAATGCCTTCGCTTGCTTAAGAAAATTTGTTGCTGTTAAACATTTTGTGCATTAGGAATGTGGAATGGGTTATTGCAGCCATGTTTATGTTGCAGTGAATGACTTCAGTAATGTTGACTATTGTGTCTGTCTAGCATTTAATAGCTATTTCACAAAATACTGAAATACTTTATTGTAAATGAATTTTTTTTAATTGTTGCAAAAGTAGACTAGGACTGTGATCAAGAAAAGTAGTGTGTTTCTTATTTCTGAGGAGTATATAAGATATAAAATGAGCAAATGAAGCAATTTTAAAATAGCATTGCAATGTAGTTTAAGCATGAAGAGTGTGGATTTCAGGTATCAATTTCACTGAAAAAAGTAAAATTATTAGTGATGGACAAGACTTTGGCAACTTCAGTGGACATATTTATGAAAATGATCTTTGGCTTTGTGGATATGAGGTGTTAAACTTCCGCTGGCTTTGTTTATTATTTTCTCATGAAAATAAAGCATGAAATGACAGTAGTCACAATGACTTGAACAATATTTACAGATCTAGCCAACACCATAAAGACTCTGCTAATCATATTAAATGTGAAAAAGAATCACATTATTTGGAAGGGGCAAGAATAAAATTTTCTCTCGGTGAACAATTTCTCATTGAAATATAAACATACGTCAGTCTATAGTATTTTTATTTATTATATAGTTTTTTAATTTGGCATAAAAAGTTTTTTTGGATAGACTGCATTAACTGTTTTTCATACTTTTTTAATCGTTTGCTTTCTGTAAACAAGTTAGGAGTTATCACATATGCTAAACTGAAATTAAACTTGCATTTTTACTTTCTCTACACGTACTATGTACATAGTGTATAGAGAAGTTATTGTAATGCACCCAAAAATTTGATATCGAGATTTCACCGGAAATACATGTTAATTCAAGAAAGGCATTTTTAGAAAAATGGCAGTGTGTATGTCTGTCTGTGTGTGTGTGTCTGTGAACAGCATAGCTCAAAAACCAAGACTTGGTATTTAAGAGAAGTTCAGTATCTTTCAAGGGTGCGACACAAAGATTTTCAAGAAAATCCCCCCACTCCCAACTACCCTTTAGGTGGAAAGATTTTCAAAAATTTTGATTTTCTCAAAAATGGCTCTATCAATTTTAATTAAAATATCATATATTAAAGATATTTACCTTGAAAAACAAAATGTATATCTTGAATTTTGTGGGAATAGCCTCTGAAGATTACTTTATTCTGGATGAATTTTATGGAATTTTACATAACTGGCAAACCATAAGAGATAGACAAAAACTTACTCAATAGAAAATGTAGAACTCATTAAAACACACAATATATGTTATATACATTTTTTCGTGGAGTGGATTGTTATTGATTACAGCTTTAAAAAACATTTCTCATACGGGAATTTGTCAACTCCTGGCCATACAAACAAAGAAACTTCAGTCATGTAGCAACCAGCTTTTGACTAATACTTTAGCCTACACTACTCCCTTATTTCCCTTCTACGTGCATGGAAGCAAGTAATAAAACTATTTCTAATTTTTTCTCAATTAGCATGACGTAAAAAGAAGCATAAGCTTTTTAACAATAATTTGTTGCAGAGATGTAGAGAAAGTCATGTGAATGGAATACATCAGTAGTTATAAATATAAAATGGGGCGAATATTAAATTATGGTTTCACTATAACAATCTGTGGAATTACAACCCTGACTGGTTTGAGACAACTACCAAAGGTGAACAATTATCTAACAGACATAGGGATATATGAGATGATGGCTCATCCATTTTGGAAAGTTTTTTTTGCAATCTAAAGATTGCTAACTCATGAAGCTGAGTGAAATACTTCAGCCATGGATGACCTCAAACCCCAGTTTATCATATATTAAGATGACTGTTGCTCAAATTTAAAAATCTCCCCTTGCTATTGGCTAACTATTCATAAACTTGCTTATAATAAAATGTTTTAAATTGTCTTTTAACTTTTATTTATTTCTATTACATTTTTTTTTTTTTTTTTTTTTTTAGGAATTCCTAATATAGTTTTTATGTTGAGTGTATTTGTGCATTAAGTTAATTATTGTGTCTTGCTAATTAAATAGGTTAGATGTATGTACCTGAGGGTAACTTGTACATCTGTCTTCAAACTTTTTAAGTTATAAAAGCATTTAACTACTCGAATTCTTTTTATTAGTTCAGGAAATATTAATTGTTAAAGTAAGTTTCTGTGAAATATGAATTATTGGTGCGATGCATTAATTAAACTCTTGGTAATGTAAATAGTTTTATTTATGGACGCTCTTTATCTGCTGTGGTTCTCAGCGTACCATTCTATACTGGGCGTGAAAGACTGCTTAATTTTGCTCAGAGGCCTCTCTATCAGGCTTGAGGTTCTTTTACATGCCGTAAATCTACAACACGGGACCAAGACTCTTGGTTGATTCTGCATTTTTAGTACAAGAAGGAAACTACATTTTCTAGGTACTTAGGAGTCTGCACATCCAGAGCTAACCTCTCCTTTCTTGTTATGCTTGCACTTAGATCTTAGAGTGGAAAAGGTTTAGAAAACTCGTTAATTGTAATTTTATATACTTGTGTTTACTGATTGGTGAATAAGATGTTTAATAAAGGAAAATATATTGCAAAAGCTAATTTAGTATTAAAACAAGTAAAATTACCGAAAATTGTTGTTAGAACTTAGGCAGCAAAGTGGGAGACTGTTTTACATAAGGTTAAGAAAAGAAGAAAAAGGTTTTGATGAAACAGCTCTACAATATTAGATATCTTGCATAAAATAATTTATCCTTTTTCTTTCTAAGTAAGTTGCAAAACCCTTGGATCTTTTTTCACATAAACATTATCAAGCAGAATTGCTAGATCTGTATCAAATTTACCCACTGTGTCATTACAGAGATATTCAACCTCTGCATTATGTCAAGAATCAGTGTTTTGTGCTTGAAGCTATCTCCTAACCTCTTAATATAAACTGTTCATAATGTGACAAAATGTATATGTTCTCCCAACTTAAAATAATTGTATACAAAATGGAGAAAAATAATCTAAGTGGTGTGTTTGTTGTAGGATTAGTCAAATGATGGAGCCGGCAGACATGAAGCAGCAGCAACAGCGTAGTCTGCAGCACCATGGCGCTGAACCAATGCCAATGGAACCATTGATGGATAAAAGTAGAGCTGCCATAATGCATGCTCCTATACCAACACCTCCTGTTGATGACATGGAGCCTCAGAGCATCTCATTCATTGGTAAGAATACGCAATATTTTCACATGCAGAAAAAAGAGGCATAATTGGAAGGGGAGAAAGAGAGAAAAGAATCTCTGCAATAATGCAAACAGAGCTGCAAGTTCTGTTAATAAAAATTGAATATTTATAAACATTTAATTACAATACATATTTCTCTCAAATAATTTCAAACATCTTAGTACTTCATTATCCAAACATATAAAACATGTAACGTAACATACATTTATTGCACAGATGATTCAAAGTTTTCAATATTTTAATCATTGAAACCCCATCTTTAACATAAATAAAACTTATCATAAATGGTATCTGAAAGCATTACTTATTTCTATGATAAAAGGCTTTAAAAAAATACATCCTTTAAAATTGTATATTTATTCCTTGCATTTAAAAACATTGTGGTACACCGTAAGCATTTAATTATCTTTTAAAATAAAAGTTTCTTCATAAGTTATAAAATATATATATATATATATATATATATATATATATATATTGCTTTGAATTACAAAAAACAAATAGAAGTAAAATAGACAAATATTCATAACTACTGAGCAGGGTTTTCCTTTTACGTGTATCAGTGTTGCAGACCATGTGAACCAGACTAATAACTATTTTCTTACAGGTGCACCAAGTGGAGAAGATGCACAAACCCAGGGTTTGATGCAAGGTATCAAAGGTCTGCAAATAACATCAGGTAGCCGTACTTACAGAATCCCATCACCAACTCGCCCTTCCCTTTCTCGCAATTCATTCCAACAGCAAGAGCCTGACAGTGTTCCTAATGATCATACAGAGCCTAGTGCTGATAGTAGTACTGCGGAGAAAGGCTTCTACATTTCATTTGATAGTGATACGGGTCCTAAAAGGCCTAAACCACCCCTCAGGGTGAAAAGATCATCTCCTAAAAAGGTTGGTGTTTCTGCTTATTAAAACATTTTGACAGAATATTTCTTAGGATAAAGATCCCTTGTGTAAAAGAATTGGTAGGAGTGTAATTATCTATACTTAAGAAATATGTATATTTCTGCATATAAAGGATACATCAGCATTTACATAGCTATCTCCATATACTGTTTTCATGTGTATATACATTAATTTTTGTATAAAAAAACTATTCTTTTCTTGAAAATATGGAGCAAAATATTAGGTTTGTGTTCTTATTTTTATTTACATAATACTTTAAGCACAGTTGGATCTTTCTTGCATATTAAAATGTCCAATTTTGTGCAACAGCTACAGGAATTTAGCAGCTGATAGCATTTAAGCTTCATCATTATTGTCCTTTAATGGTACATGAATAACCAGCTTTGAACATACAACCAATCCATAATATGAAAATAAAAATGTTAGGTCTCTACTATTTACTGTATTTAACCATATGTATGACTGGAGGTGTGTCCTCTTCACTCCAAAAGAACAAAGTTGCATAGTTTTTAACAATTGTAAATAAGAGGTTAAAGCATAATAAATACAGGGAAAGTAACCTTAAAAATGTAAATAAGAGGAAGATATTGTATTTTGGAACTTAAATAAGTGCTGTTCTGCCTAATTCTGATAAAAAAAATTCATCAGAAAAAGAAAATATAGTTTACAGTCATTAGTTTGTTTCCATTAAAAAATTAGCAAAATCAGTATATACTAAAACACTGACATTATGTTAATTACATTCAAAATATTTTATTTTAGTGTTGTATAATTTTATTGAAATCTTAAAAGGAAGCTTTTTCAAATAATTGCTCCTGTTTTAAAAAAATGTTGTTGCTTGGACCAAAATGGCAAGATACTGTGTCTTATAGGTATTTAATTAAAGTATATTTTACAGGAAAGGCCAATATCACAGTTTGAAAGTCAGTCACCCATGGAACAGGAAGAACCCAGGCCTGCAGTCCATTCACGCCTTGAGCCTCCACCGCCGAGAGAAATTGAGAAACAAGCTGAAGTGAGAGAACGCCTTGTCAGTGAATCTGAGGCTTCGTCTACCCCAGGTGTAGGTCTTGTCATCGGTAGTGAATTGGTCAACCCTGATCCTGTGAGTGTGCTTTGCTATTTTTATACAGAGTACAGCAGTCTTAAGTATAAACAAGAAAATACCAAGCATTAAAATCCATTTAGCTGATTGTACAGTAATTAGTATCAAATGGTGGTAAGACTTGCAATAATGAAAGAAAACAGAAAGAGCAGTTGCGACCAGTTTCACCAAGAATAAGTTGTTGATACTTGATAGTACAAAGTTCATTAGCCATGCTTTTAGATAGTTATATTTACACAAAGGAGCATTTTTAGAACATTAAGTAAATTATAGTGTACAGCAAAGAAATAATTCTAGACAATTCAAAACAACAGAGCAGTATGAATTTTCAAAATATTGTATCAGTACAATAGGATCAGAACTTTATTGCTAAGTAGGTGATAGGGTAATAGAAATGCATTATATGTACCTATATAAGGCCAAACAAAAAGAAACATAAAAACAAGAGCAAAAGAACACCATAGAAATATTAAACTTAAACAAAGAAGACAAATCCATGGTAGCTTAGTATTTTTGGAAAGAGCAACACACCATAAATAGAAGTCCAAAAATACTCAAAAATATCACAAGGAAGACAGAATTAAAAGTTTGGGTAAACATAACAAAAACTACTTTTTCAACTTCAAAATCCCACCAGGCGAGCTACACAGTGGAAGCACATGGCTTCCGAAACATGTTTTCCAATAAGAGTAAGTGATACAATGTTACAAAATTGACTCAAATAATTAAGTTCAATTGATAAGAACACATCACTGCGACAAAGTCCAACATATATCAGTGACATATGATTTCAAATGGAGCAGACTAAGGTAATATATAAATGAGAGACTGTAAAAATGAATTTTTTAAGGAATTGAAAGAGTTGTATCTCATACTAATTGGGTGTTTTTTTAATATAAGACAATGGTAATTGAAATAAACACAAAAGTAATGAACATAATACAGTATTTAGAAAATAAATATATATATGTAGCTGCATGGCAGTGCCATTATGGTTAGTTCAAGTGAAAATATATTCTCTTGTTAAAAAACGAATTGGACAAACTTGTTTGTTATTGTTAACTCTTAGGCAACAATAATACATTGCAAGCATTTAGCTTCCTTGCCGAACATGCTTGTTTTATGCTGACACAGCAAGAAATTAAAATCATTAGCACATAGAAATCATGTAAGTGACTTAGCATAGCCCAATCATGGGATATAAATTAGTATGTAAATTAATAAATTGTGTACATAGGGACCAGAAAAATATGATGTATTGCTGAGAAAACATGTAGCTGAAAAATATGTAAATGAGATTATTTATATTAGTGATGAACTTTTGCAAAAAGAAAATAGTAGTTTTTTTGTTGTTTTTTTTCCACAATAACTCATAAGTGAATGTATCAGAAATGGTTCATAAATGTGAAAATGCAACATAACATCTGTTTTAAGCAGAGTAGAATATCAGTCATCTTTTTACTTTCTCTATACGCACTATGTACATAGTGCATAGAGAAGGTATTGCACTCCACCCAAAAATTCGATACCGAGATTTCACCGGAAATATATGTTTTAGGGTCCCCAATATCCAAAATAAGCATTTTCACAAAAAGGTCTGTGTGTGTGTGTGTGTGTGTCAGTGTGTCCATGTGTCTGTCAACACCATAACTTAAAAACGAAAAGTCAGTAAAATACCGAACATGGTATTTAAGTTTAGTATCTTCCAGGGATGAGACACGAAGATTTTGAGAAAAATCCCCCCACCCCCAACTACCCTTTACATGGAACTTTTTTCGTATATTTTGATTTTCTCAAAAATGGCTCTTAACGATTTTGATTAAAATTTCGTATATTAAAGATATTTACCTGACAAATAAAATGTATATCTTGAATTTTCTGGGAATAGCCTCTGAAGAGTAGTTTATTCTGGATGAATTTTACTGAATTTTGAATAATTGCTAAACCGTAAGAGATGGACAAAAACTTACTACACAAAAAATGTAGAGCACATTAAAACACACAATTTATGTTATATACATTTTTTTCGTGGAGTTCGTCGTTTTTGAGACATTCCTTATTTTTGATTTCTGCTATGAAAAACGTATACATTTCTCATACAGGAACTTGTCAACTCCTATCCATATAAACAAAGGAACTTCATTGACATAGCAACCAGCTTTTGACTATCACTTTAACCTATGGTTGTCCCTTATTTCGCTTCTACTTACAAGGAAGCGAGTAATAAGACTATTTCTGCTAATTTTTTCTGATTAGCATAAAGTAAATATAAATATAAGCTTTTTAAGAATAATTTGTTGCAGGGATATAGAGAAAGTCATGTGAATGGTACACATCAGATTTTTACTTTCTCTATACGCACTATGTACGTAGTGTATAGAGAAGGTATTGCACTCCACCCAAAAATTCGATACCGAGATTTCACTGGAAATATATGTTTTAGGGTCCCCAATATCCAAAAAAAGCATTTTCACAAAAAGGTCCATGTGTCAGTGTGTCCATGTATCTGTGAACACGATAACTCAAAAACGAAAAGTCGGTAAAATACCAAACTTGGTACTTAAGTTTAGTATCTTCCAGGGATGCGACACGATGATTTTGAGAAAAATCCCCCCACCCCCAACTACCCTTTACATGGAACTTTTTTCGTAAATTTTGATTTTCTCAAAAATGGCTTTAATGATTTTGATTAACATTTCGTATATTAAACATATTTACCTGATAAATAAAATGTATATCTTGAATTTTCTAGGAATAGCCTCTGAAGAATAGTTTATTCTGGATGAATTTTACGAAATTTTGAATAATGCTAAACCGTAAGAGATGGACAAAAACTTACTACACAAAACATGTAGAGCACATTAAAACACACAATTTATGTTATATAAATGTTTTTCGTGGAATTCGTCGTTTTTGAGACATTCCTTATTTTTGGTTTCCGCTATGAAAAACATATTTTTCTCATACAGAAACTTGTCAGCTTCGATCCATATAAACAAAGGAACTTCATTGACATAGCAACCAGCTTTTGACTATCACTTTAACCAATGGTAGTCCCTTATTTTGCTTCTACTTACAAGGAAGCAAGTAATAAGACTATTTCTGCTAATTTTTTCTGATTAGCATAAAGTAAATAGAAGTATAAGCTTTTTAAGAATAATTTGTTGCAGGGATATAGAGAAAGTCATGTGAATGGTACACATCAGATTTTTTTAGAGACACATAACGTGCACAACATTTCCTGGGTGCTGGTTTTGCGGGGAAGAGAAGAGTCAGCCTGCCTGTCTTTCTGCAGTGTTGTCAACCAAAGAAAGTTCTTTCTTTAATGCCCTCAGCCATTATGGTGAATAGATTAAGTAATTTATTGTGAACTAGCTATATAAACGAAACGCTAAACATGTACTTGAAGTCTGGGATCCACAGACATAATGTAACTTAACATTGAAGTCACTATATGTACGAGTGTTCAGTGTATTTGATGCCTGAATGTGATCACCTTGCTCTGCTCCCCAAAATGCTCAAAACCTACCAAATGAAGACTAGTGAGCCGAGCGCCCGAGAAAACTTGCATGCATTGTATCCAATAACACCCTGTTCTCACTTTGGCCATAATTATTGTCAGCTTAAATACTAGAGAGCGCAGCTGATTTTGTTCTCCCCAGCAGATCACAGAATGACACAATTCACTTAACCATGGTGAAATTGAATTAAAGTAACACTGAAAATATGGCACCATAGGCAGTGCACATTAATTATACATGAAATAATAATTGGGAAAGGAAACATTCCTGCTAAGTTTATGGTCCCTCCCTGGCATTTGTCAGTTATGACTGAGGAAAACTTGGAAAGCACCTAAATCAGAGTACAGTTCTAACAAACATGATCTAATAACCTGTGAGGGGTAAACGGAAACTTTTGACAAACGTCCTTCTCATCAGTTTGAATTCACATCTCCCTTAGAGGAGTTCATGCCTTAACAACCTCTGGTACCTGTGATGGTATTATCCAATTTGAAAATAATTGCTCAGGAATGAGTTTTGAGTTTCCGAAAAGAATACAGGAAAATTATATTTTTAAGAATAAGAAATATGCTTTATTAACATGCATTCCAATAGAAACTGTTTCAGAATTGCAGATCAATAAATCTAGTATAATTACTGTTCCAGGAATAACACATCAGAATTCCACTGTAGATTTACATTTTTCTAGAAGTTAAGTGTTTTTATCTATGTCTCATGATTTTCTAGTTATTGCAAATGCAATCAAGGTGTAACAGACTTCACAACTAATCATTTGTGTATGCACATGCTCGCACACACACACACACAGATTAAGATCTTGATATGGAAATTTTGCATGCAATATAGAACTTGTCCAGTGGCAAAGAATGTGTGTCCAGTAAAATTGAAAAAAAATGGACTTAACAGAGCCTTTTCATTTTAAAAAACTTCTTTTGTCAAAGCTGCTGAGACTTAAGCATGACACTCTGTCAATTGTATTGTTCATTAGGCTATTTCTCTCTATAAATGTAAAAAGGAAGCTACTAACAGTTTAGCAACACAAATATTAGTATAACAATAAGAATTGTAACAATTCTCCACTTATCTTTTTGAAATCCAAGGACTAGTTTGCGATAAAATGATCTTTTGCATTGTTAGCTCATTTTCTTTTTGATCTTGTTTATTTACTTTGTTATGGTTACTGCTACTAGGTGGATTAAGTATTATGGCATTGCTAAGTATTGGAATCAAAACCAATTTGGTGAGAAAATCAATTGGTGGTATATCAAAATTCATTGCATGGTTTTTATTCTTTAATATAAGTATTTTCTCCCAAACCATTAAATCTATGGGTCCATTTAAGTGTTTTAATAATTTAACACCTGGATTTATTTCATGATTAAATTTCCAAAAATGTTCTGCAACAGCTGATTTATCAATTTTTTTTGTATATAATATTCCTAAAGTGCTCTTTTACTCTGGTTTTCAAATGACGTTTAATTTTACCTATGTAAACAAGGTCACAATTTAAACAAATTATTTGATAACTGCCAAATTTTTTATTTTTTGAAATTTCATCTTTTTTAGAAAACCCTAACAAATTGTTATACTGTATTTATTTTAAGGAACCAATATTATACGATGCTCTTTGAAAATATTTGTGAATTTTTTATTTGCCCAAGGGTAATAGGTAAATTTTTTAAAAATTTAATTATTTTTTATTTTTTTAAGATGTCTCTTTAAGAGCTTTTTGATATTTAAACTTCTCAATTTTTTTATTTATAAAATCAGTATTAAACCATTAATTAAAGCAGTATTGATAATGTGTTTATATTATTTATCTTTCATTCAAAACTTGCAAATATGCATAGAAGCTTGTGACAGTGATGTGATTAAATAAAAAATAAAAGAATTTGAGTCGATTTTTGTAACACAAACATCACTTATTTTTACTTACTGGGGACCGGTTTCGGGTAACAGTTGAGTCGGAATTAAGGGTTGAAAATGGGAACAACTGTTACCCGAAACCGGTCCCCAGTAAGTAAAAATAAGTGATGTTTGTGTTACAAAAATCGACTCAAATTCTTTTATTTTTTATTTATCTTTGTTTTTATCTTTTCAAAAAGATAAATGGAAAATTGTTACTATATTAATTGTTATATTACTATTTCTCTCTGTTTAAATGGTCATATGCTTGAGAACATTATATTGTACACTCTTCTCACAGAACATTGAATGCCTTTCAGAATGCGCTAGATGAGATGGAAAGGAAAAAGGAACGAATTATGCTTCTTTCACTGCAGCGACGTCAGCAACAGGAGGAAATGAAAGCCATTAAAGAGCAGGAGGCACAGCGCCGCCGCGAACTTGAGAAGCTAAAACAAGAGGAAAGGGAGCGCAAAAAAGAGGAAGAAAGACTGCGCAGAGCTGCTATTCTTGAGCAGTACAAGCTCAAGAAGGCAATTGAAGAAGCAGAAAGAGAAGTAAGTATGTTAATTCAAAAGTTTCTCGGGCTTCTAGCCAGGTAAAAACTTGGCTTGACACCAACGTTTCGAAGAAGTGCATCTTCCTCGTCTTCAGGGTGAACTGATCGATCAGATCAAGTTTTTACCTGGCTAGAAGCCCGAGAAACTTTTGAATTAACACGTCGCCAGGAAAGCTTTAGTTCTTATTTTAAGTAAGTATGTTGTATGTGCATTTTGCAAATTTTTTTTTTAAAGCCAAAAATGAAAATTCAAAATAAATTGCATTTTTATACCTAATTATATAGAGTTTTGTGCTGTAGCCTCCATAAAAGGATAACTCAACAGGGAAGGATTTGTCTTTCATTGAATTTTACTATGAAAAAGTGCAGCATTGTCTTTATCAAAATCTGTATATTAATTAATATATGTTTAGAACCGAAAAATTTGTTAGTGAGTGTCTTAAAAGCATATAATAAATCATTAAATAATAAGATTGTTGATATCAGATTTTATTTACATTCAAAGATTTATGGACATATTAAATAAAAAGTGGATTTTGTTCATCAAATTAACAGTACTTGAAATTAAATTCTGTGTTTATTATGAAACATTATTTTAACTTTTACTGCATAATGTTGTTGTGTCCTCAACTGTATAAAGCAGTAAGAGAGTTAAAAATCTTATTGCAATGGCACAGTCAGAGTTTGGTTTTGGGAGGGTTTGATATTCCAGAGAACATATGGATGACATCTTCAGTCAATCCATAAAGAAAGAACTTGCAAGCTGTTGCATGGTATCAAATTTAATTAAAATCAGGACAAAATTGAAGTATTTCAAATTCAGAGAGCTAAAAGTTTTAAAAATAAGTTTGGGTCTTAATAAAACATAATTACAGAGACTGTGTTTTAAACTGTGTCATCACACATTTATAAGCATTTTATTCCCTTTTTTTTAAATTTTGCAAATATGCAAACAAGCTGTGATAGTGATGTGATTAATATTAAATAAAAAGAATTCTTTTTATTTAATATTGTATTCCCTGTTCCCAAATGGAAACATTGATGAATCAAGGTTAGCTGCGGTGATCTCATCCCAGCTGATATGGAATGGGATGAAAGCCTTGGAATGTTTTTGAAGGAACTGTTAGTGTAGTGACCCTTGGTGAAAATCCTTCACAAAAGGTTTTGGTGTCTCAGCATTTTGAATGGTAGAAAACAAACAGCAGTGTTGTGGTTAACAACATTGTCAGTGGCTGGAATCATATCAACACCACTGGTGTGCCAGAAATTCTTTAGAGGCCAGTGAAGCTACTGTCATGGGACTGTCATTTTTAAACAACTTAAAAACTCTTGGTCTGGGCCAAATTTGAGCCTGAACCTTGGGATCAGAAGGCCAGTGCCTAACCAACATAGCTACCCAGACCTACGGAGTGGTAGAGTATATAGTAATTGAGTTGTAAGCCTAAGACTGTTAACTGCTGTTGTGCCATTGACAAAGAAAGGGGAGTGATAGCATATTGTCTTGTATACTAACTTGACTCAACTTCAATATCTAGTGCCACAGTACCAACCTAAAATTAATAAATCACAGCTCTTTGTCATTTGATCACAGGATAAGCAATCATTTTTTCCAAAAAGGAATAAGTAGATAATTTAAAACTTAATTTCTGCAGGGTAAATTGTTACCCGACAAAGCTGAGCTTGCAGCAGCCAAACCTGCACCAAAGATGAGAAACAAGACATCTGCAGGCTCCAGGCCAAGGCCGAAAACTATCCATGTGGACAGTGGAGGAGTGGACATGCAGCAGGAGGGAATATTGAGTCCCAGCCGAAGCAAAAAGGGTTCCACATCTAACCTCACTGGTATTTATCCATACCTTTAATGCTGCATAGAAACTTTTAATTCATTTAATATATTATTTTAATGGATTTGCTGTGTTACAGAATAATACTTTTAATGTTAATTTTTTTGTTGCATACAAATAATGAGTTCATTATTGACAGAAAACATACTTTCAGATTTAGGTAAATATGATTTCTCTCTCATTGTGAAAACAGAATTCCCCAAAAAATGGCTGCAAAGGCATGCATATGCTTAAATTCACTTACATATGTTTTCTGATTAATAACAAAGACTAAAACTAGCAACAGCATAATGTAGCAGTGTCTAAATTGTATAAAACAGAAATAAAAATCTGCATATGCTTCTTGAAATTTGTTGAATTAAAAGCCTGGTTTTGGGGATAGGTTTCATAATCTATCATGAAAATCAATGTTTATAAACAATACAAATGTTTTAATATGTTGTTCAAGATAACTACAGCATCATTTAAAGAATATGGAAAACACTAATCATACAGATACATTACAAGAAGTGTTATTGATAGAACACTCTGACATAACTTAGATTGGAATGAGTCAACTTTTTTGAACGCTTCTTTCTCTCCACTTATGTCTGTTTATTAAGATGGGGAAAACTTTTCCAGAAACTAGTTAGAAAAAAGTTTTTATTTTACATAAATATAATAAAACATGAAATATAAATATCATATACATGTTTCATAGTCCCAGTAAAAAAGAATATGACTAATACTGAGTACCAGGCCCCACAATGGTTACTTTAAAAAATATAAACTTTATATATTTGTTGTAAAGAAGGAAATATCAAATATCCATTAATTATAGCAACATTTTCAAATAACTGTAAAAGCTGAGTATTAAGTAAAACATTCACTTGGAGCTTTTGCACATATTATAAACAAATTTTGTTTGACTAAAGATTTGAAGCTTTCTCAGTGTTCGTTATTAATGATAATCAAACGGGATACCAACCAAGTTAAATCGGAGTCATAAAAATCCAAGCTTTTGACCATCTTAACTCTGGTCTTTTGTCAGGGAATAGGATTTTTACGACTCCAATTTAACTCGGTTGGTATTCCATTAAGTTGTCATTAAAATTTTGATTGCATAGCTGAATTTGATAGCTTTTGGTACTTCTGACAAAAAATCCACGTTTTACTTTGACAATCATCCATAACTTTTTCCACAATATGCAGCATTAGTTCTTGCAGCTAATTCCTTGACCTCTTTACTTGTAGGCCAAAATCTGTACTCCAGAATATTTTCTCTAAGTACTAGTTGTGTTTCTTATGAAAATGCAATCTAAGATCCACAGAAATTTGTTGTAGACATGACTGTTTACTCATCTGCACAAAATGCCAAACGGAAAATGTTTTCTAGAGTAGGACAGTCTTAAATAAAACCAATAAACAGTTTAAAAAAGTGTGATCTGACATATATTAACTGACAAAATAACTAATACAATTGGCGAGAGAAAAAAGTGTAATGCCAAACGGTTATCCAAAACTAGGCTTTTACTTTAATTTTATAAACATTTAATTTTTTTTACATCAAAATTAATCCAAAACTCGTTTCTGTAACATAATACTGGTCTTAGTATGCAGCTTTGATGTTGCATTTTCCAATCATTTCAGTAAATTTAAATTAGTAATAGCACTTAGATAGCAGGTAGCTGCTAAGAAATTCAATACTAGAGATAGTGCATCCTAAAAAGTTTGAGAAAGAAAGCATATACATTTAAAAAATGTAACACACTCTTTGCACATTTATGTTTAACGGTGTGCTTAATTTTGCATGATGGGATAAACTTTCATTGCACATCAGTGTTTATGTATTATTTGCAGTTACAATTGGCTTAATAATTTGAAATATTCTTAAAATTATATTTCTCTGCTATTCTTTTAAAATAAATGTGTTGTTAAGTAGCTGTATTAGAAATCTGATTAGGAAGTTCAGCTTAACTCTTCTTTTTAGTTGCAGAGTGATGTATGCTTTATTTTTGTATGGTGCCATTGTGTTGTTGAATGCATGTTTTGTTTGCTCCTAGACACAGTTTTCAGTCCGCCTATGAGACGAGACTTATACCGTGGTTCACAGGATAGCTTGGCTGATGATCGCCGATCCTCTTTGTTTAGAGGTGAGATTTTCCTTTGGTGAAGGAGCTAGTGTGAAAACATACTTTTCTGTTTCAAAAACTGTAATAATTTTTATTGAACATGTGGGAGTTTTTCTTGAACAGGCATAATTCCCATAGTGCCCATTTCCTGGCTATCTTAGTTGCTTCAGATGCAAAGTCCAACCTGGCACATTATTCCCATTACCTTCACCCTATTTCCAGTTGCCCAATTTGGCTCCACCATAAAGACGGCCCAGATTAATAAGCAGTCCAGTCTAAAAACACTACTGAAGTAGTATTATCTACAAGCAATGCAAAAAAAAATCATTGATTTAATTAAAAGACTGTATATAGACTAATATAGTAGATAGGGAAAGGAAATATTAAGACAAATAAGGACAGAATCAATATACTTAACAGGCTATGGAAGAGAAGACATATGTGAAATATGTGGCAGAAGGGAAAGACATAACATTGCATGACAGAATGTAAAGAACTAAATATTCAATAGAATAAAATTATTAGAAAGAAATAGTACGGTAAAATAAATGGGGGGGGGGGAAATGGACTGAAAAGTATTAACCACAAAAATTTGACAGGAAAAGAAGAAAAGAAAATTAGAGGCATCGAGAAATGTTTAAGGAAAAGAAGAAAAATTGATTAGAAAAGAAAGAGAAATGAAATGAAGTGGCAAAATGGTGTTTTATTTATGAATGCTCTTTAACTGCTGTGGTTCTCAGCGTCCCATTCTATATTGGGCGTGAAAGACCACTTAATTTTGCTCAAAGGCCTCTCAATCAGGCTTGAGGTTCTTTTACGTGCCGTAAATCTACGACATGGGACCCATGGCTTTACTTCGCTTCCGAAGGAAGCCATGCTAAGGATAGTTACGCCCGAAAAAATCCATCGTCCTCCGCCGGGTTTGAACCCGCGACCTTGGGTGTATGAAGTTAGCATGGTAACCATTACACCATGGGGGGCGACTAGAAAAGAAAGAGGCACAGGGAAGGACAAGTAGGGGCAGATTGTGAAGAATGACTGCAGGGGACTAAAACGAGTAAAGCTCTGCGCAGTGAACTAAAATGCAGGGACCCAAGCAAACCGAGTAGCACAAATTATGCTTAGACAACCAGACAATTTAGACGAGTTGTTAGTTATACAAGAAATATTGTATAATTTTGTATAAGGCCTGTAAATAAGTTTTTCAAGTAAATTCAAATATAAGGGATGCTTCATAAGTATTTTACAGGTTGGGAATATTGTAGATTTGGTGAATCAAGATCAATGCAAATTGTCAGTTTCAACTGAAAGCTTGATGAAGTACATGTTTTGTTTCATCCATATTGTGTTTAAATAATAAAAGCCAGAATTGAAATTTTCAGATTTCTCAGATATTGCTACCGTTGAACACTAAAGGGCATACATTGAAATTAAAACTTTATATGGCAAATAAATACCACACAGAAATCCAGTGTTTTGAGGAAGTTTGGGGTGAATTTGAAAAGATCTAAAGTATGATTTTCCTTTGGCTTAATTGTTTTCGTGGCAGTTATTTGAGCATAGTCAAGATTAGGAAGGCTGAAAAACCAGACAAAGTGTAAAACTGTGATCAGATACTCTTGAATATTGTGCAACTTGGAGGAACTGTCTGAAGCCATATGGATCAATGTCATTATTCTATATTCAAATAATGTAAAGAACTACATAATTTCTGCACATTCAGTCCTTCCCTGCTGGACTGCTACAGAAGCCAGAATGACTGAACATAGAAACCCTGCTGATGGCCATATGCACCATTCTTGATCAAGGCTTGATCATTGCTCAGCATAAGTATTCAGTGCATCAACAATGCTCAAAGTTAAACAAGGTAATTGATTAGTCAACTTTGACCATGGGTGCTGGACCGGTCAATTCCACTGGTTGCTGTCAGGTTGATAAAATGGTGGCTCATTTCAATTTTCTTAAAAGTATTAATGATGAGATAATGCACCTGAATCACTTAAATCGAAACCTACGTCATAACTGGAGCATTGTAGAATCACATTCACAGAAGAAAGGTAACTCAGATCTATGCTACATGAGTTTTTAATATTGTGATTTTGGTGTTTTTAGCATTCAACAAAAACAGCATTATGTGCTATCAGCGATATGTAAAAATAATTGCTTATCTTTATCCACGATTTGTATGGTTTTGGTTGAATTAAGATCTGTGATGAATCAATTTCATCAACTCAAGGCTTTCTGGGTGTCATGGGAATTATAGACATTTATTGATTTTTACATTAGCAATCATTGAAACATTGGCAACTTCATAATGTTGTTGAGGGCAGCTTTTTTGGTTAGCTTATTTAAGGGTAGGTCATATAAGACACTAAATGCAATGGGTGAAATAATGCTCAAGTAAGCCCCAGGTCCATTGAACTTAGTTAGCCAACATTGGCATTTTAACAGAGTATTACATTATTGTTTATTTAACTCAATTGTATTGTACATTGTATTATTACATTGACAGCGCTGCCACCGGGCCACGCCCTAAGCAATGAAATAAAGTATCTATCTATCTATTCATCTTATAAGAAAAATCCCAGGAAAAAAGCCTTATACAGCTAACCCTAACCAAGATTGGGAATCTCTTGAATTTTAAGGCTGTGCGCTACCACACCATGGAGTTGGATTCAAGGAAATGCAAACTATAATAAAATGCTCAAATATTGAGGTTCTTAAGCTACCATTTAAGTCACATAATACTTATTACTAGATAATAAATTCTTCTTTAATTGTCAAAATGCTAGATATAATGCAATTTATGAAGAACTTTTACTTTATTTTCCGAAATTTTACATCATCACTCATGCTATTTTAACGAATAGCAATTTATTATTTATTTGGTTATTGGAACCTGCATGGTGTCATGGCTGCTCCTGCTTGTCATTTAAAGAACTTAAACCCTTTTATTTTCCAGTTTATTGAAATATGAGACACCAGTTCCAATATAACATCTATCTCATCTGAGAAATATTTGGAAATCTCTGTTAATTTTCTTTTTTTGCCATAAGAATGTCCACCATCACAACAATTCAAAACAAAAACAAAGGGATATAGACAAGGGAATTGTAATTGCACTTGAATCTCTTTGGCTATTGAATTGGATGCTTTCCTTTGAGTAATTCTCTTAAAATCATGAGTGTAGCACATGGTCAGCTGATGGCAGTTAATTGAACAAGAATTAACAATGATGCACCGCAACTACAGAGTAATCATGGTCAAAGTTTGATCATGCTTCTGTGATCCTCAGTCAATAGTAATTTGATCAAGAATGGTGCAAATGGCCATGAGACAGGAATTTGATGCTTAAAGTCAAGTATTCATGTCAGATTACTGCTATTAAAAAAAATCTGATGTGTTCTATTCACATGACTTTCTCTACATCTCTGTAACAAATTATTGTTCTATTTACTTAATGCTAATCAAAAGAAATTAGCAGAAAAAGTCTTATTACTTGCTTCCTTGTAAGTAGAAATGAAATAAGGAAGTACCATAGGTTAAAGTGTCAAAAGCTGGTTACTATTTGACTGATGTTCCTTTGTATGGACAGGAGTTGACAAAGTCCTTTTTGAGGAAAGTATAATTTTTATAAAGCTGAAGCCAAAAACAAGGAATATCACAAAAACGATCAACTCCATAAAAAAAAATGCATTAAACATAAATTGTGTGTTTTAAAGTGCTGTACATTTTTTGTATGGTAAGTTTTTTTCCATCTCTTTCATTTCTCTCAGTGAAACAAAACAACTTTGCGATTATTTGTTCTATATTATCAAAAAAAGTAAATTATTCTACATATGTTTCAATATATTATTATTGTTTTTATATATATTAAATATGTTATTTTCAGTTCACAGTGATAATAACAAATTAGTTATTTATTTAATTGCCAGCAAAAATCCCAAGTAAGTGTTGTTTAGTGTAATTAATCGACTCCTTGTCAAATAAATGAATATAACAACATTGTTTACAAACTTCCACAAAAAGAAAAGTGAAATTAGTTATTATTCATTAGCGTTCACTACTAGTACACTGTTTATATGCAGCTTTAGTAACTCTGGCAATATTGCAACCACAATATAGCCAGTATTATGTGAAGACAACTGAACTGTCAAGTGCAAAGATTCAGGGCATGAACATTGTTTTGCCTCTTTAGAAGAGCTTTCTGCCCTCGTTTTCTGAGTCATTGGCAAAGTGAGCAGAAGTTAAGCTTTTAATAGACCATTAAAGTTTCCTTGACTCATCAGTGAAAATCAGGAAAATATACTGGATTATCAAGAGAGATTATAAAACAAAATAAATAACTATGTAGTAAAAGATGACGTTCAAAAAATGCCTAGAGCATCAAATGCAAGATTCCAAAAGTACACTTTCTAATAAACATAAATTGAAACTATAAATAACGAGGCAAATATACAAGCTTAAAATTACTTGAACATAATAATGGTGATAATACTTCATTTATCTCAAAGTAAATCTACATTAAACATTAGGTGACTTATTCTGAGGTTTTTGATCCTTAAAAATTACCCAATTACATGGTATGAGAAGATTACACATAATGTAATAAGCTCAGATTTTAGTACTTATTGAATCATATGTGTACAACAGTATATAAAGTCATTGACACAATGTGCAAATGAGAGCAGTTCACTAAGTACTTATGTTAGGTATGAAGATGCCATTTTTTCAAACACAAATTATTTATTTCTCAACAAAATCCCTTTTTAGGGATGTACACTTCTCCCAACGTTCTTCATGGTTGGGAACACAAAGAAATTGTAGGGAGCCAAGTCAAGCAAATATGGAAGGAGAGGGTGATATGCAATAGCAATTCATAAACATTCATGCAATTTGGGAGAGACAACTCTAGATGAATGCACTGGTGCTTTGTTGCAAAACAGCACTTTCTTAAAATAAGAACAGAAGCTTTCCTGGCGACGTGTTAATTCAAGAAGCCCGAGAAGATTTTGAATTAGCACTTTCTTCTTCGCCAAATGGGAACTTTGCCTTTTTTGGATCAGAAGGAACTCATTGTTTTGGTTGTTGCTTGGTTTCTGGAGTATAATGATGTCATTAATGATGAATCCACTTGTCATTGACAGTGACATCTCAATGGAAAGAAACTTAAAATTCAGATTACATTTAAATAGCCCCAAACACAGTTTTGAAGTTGAAAACTGTGCCTGCTTTTGTTCATTGTGAGCAATTGCAGCACCCATGAGGCTGACAACTTTTTCATCTGCAACTTACCATGTAAATTAGAAATTGCCTCTGCCATTTTTAATGATCAATGAGAATCATATCATAGAGTTGGTCGTGGATTTCCAAGAAACTTCATATATCAGGCATCCTGAATGCTCCTCACCAAACATTTTTCGACCACATTTAATGTTATCAAACCAATATCTAAGTGCTGTCATAGATGATGAAAGTATTGAACATCATCCAATTTTGTTTTTATCTCCTGGCAAGTTTTGCCATTCAAAAATAAAATGTTAACCAAGGAATGATACTGCAAAACTGCACTTTTTCCACTTTAGCAAAAGCACATTGAACAACTAAAATGCCTGCCAAATCCAAACTAATCTATCTACAAATCAATACCAAATTTGTTTTGGCGATGTTTAGTAAATGACAGTATACATAATGGTTAACACCAACTTGCCTTTTGAAAGATGGGTGCTTTGAACCGCCCTCGTAAATAAGCCAATAAATATTAGAATATTTTTGAGTTGGGTTTGTAACACTTAAGTATCATTTTTCCAGACCGGTTTCGATGCCATGTGGGCATCATTGTCGATGGTTTCCATCTGAATTTCCACAGGGTGTTCTATGTTGAGGTGTGACGGTCCCTGGTGGCTGGGTGACGAACTTCCACAATATATTTTGTGACGGCAATTCAAAGTTGAATACATGGTATTGGTTTTTAATGATACAGATTATTTCCCAGACGTCGAGCTCTGCCGCATAACTGGTGGGTTTTACAAGGTGTATGTTAAGTACTATTTCATGGTTAGTAGACCAAAAGTGGTGTGCAATGGCTGATTTGTCAGTTTGTTTGTATTTTACTGCTCTCATGTGTTCTTTAAGTCTTTTTTCAAGGTGTCTTTCATTTTATACATATCACTGTTCCAAAACACCCTTTCATTAAAATTGTTCCAATAAATATTGTTGTTTGCTCAATGGCTGTAGAGCTTTGCTCAGCTTCATGAATTCACAATTTGACTCATTTGCTTTTACTGGGTCCCCAGATTATTACACATCGGTTCTAATTAGTATGATTGCCTAGCGAGATGTCAAGAAAAATAGAAATTTGACATGAATCAGCCACAGAATCGCATAGAAAATAGAGAATAAGCTAACAAGTTGTATGATGCTTGTTGTTGCTCACCAACATTAGAATGGTAAAGAACTGGAAGTACCAGGCCCTCCAGCTGTATTAAGAAGTAATTGGTTGGGTGTGAATCTTCATGTTTGCACAGTGGAATTACCTGACAACTTCTCATATATTATATTGCAGATCATCATCTCAGATGTTTAATTTTTAACCTGCTTTTAATAATCTCTGTGTTTCCTTAGTATTTGGATCTATTACAGTAAGGAATTGTTACAGCACATTTTGCTTTATTTAATATGCTTAAAATCATTTTTATTTGAAATTGCCAACATTTGTATTACCTACATTTCTCAAACCAATTTTTTAGAGATTTTCCCTTATAATTAAAATTGTAGTGAAATACATATCACTGGGTCATATTGCAGTAATCTTTTAAAAGTAACATCATTTCACTGCATAAATGCTGTTGCTTACAGTTAACTATAAAATCTGCTAATATTTTATGTAGAAAGCACGTTAATTTCTGTTTTGAAAGCCATTTTGTTAGTTTTATGTGATTTTACACTGGACTGCACCTTTAGGAGAAACTTGCATATTGAGAGAATATCCCTTAAGATCATCAATATCACATTTGACACTGGACAAAACAAAGCTTACAAATGGACATTGAAGAAATAAATTCTTTTTGTATTTAGTATTAGGGATAAATTGTGCATTGTGTAATTTGGAATTACTATTATTGCAGTACAAGCTCCAATTTATAAGTGTCACACAACACGGAAGTAGAGCTAGCTTTGAAAGAAAATGGACACAAGCAGATAGAAGCTGAATGTAACAGCATGTAGAGTGGGAGAACTGGGTTCAAATCCCGGTTGTGGGATTGAATTTTTCAGCTGGTTCTAACAGTAAAACTGAATGCTCTGTAGTACAAACCACTCTGCCAGACAAGCAAGTAAATTCTTGCTTTAAGTAATGCACTGGTAACACTTTCAGAACCAAATTAGATTCTCCCACCTTGCTGCCCTTCCCCTAAAGCTAACTTTTCTATTGCCTGAATTTTCAGTCAGTACTTGAAGCCTCTAAAACAAGCTTATCTTCTTATTTATAATATTTCATTAGCTTAATTTTTAAATAATTGACTCAGTACTCTTGAAATGCTATGTATATACTGTTTAAATTTAGGCAAATTATTTGCAAAAATAATTCATAATGCTCTGTATGTGTTAACCAGACTCTCCAGATGATGGTCGAGGGGCATCACCATGTCGTAGTGCCACACAGTTAGGCAGGAGGGGGTCATATAAAACGTCACGAGGTATGTAAGTTGTAACTTGATATAGTATAGTAATATAGCTCTAAAGAATGTAAGAAACTTAAGAGATCAGTAGTTGTTTTAACTTTGTCTTTTAAATGTAATAAATGTTATTGTAGACTATAGTATGAAGTACATTATTGAACTGTTTGTAATAATTGTCGCTGAATCTTTCAGTGTAGAACTAAGAAAATGAGGGAAATTTTAAGTTATGTGGAATTATTCACTTGGTATGCAAGCTTAGATTTAATGTATAATTTGCTTAAAATAAGTTAAATATTTGCAGACACATCAGAGCCTGGTCGTATTAGAAGTCGACAGAAATATTCCACTTATCAGGGAAACTTTAGGGGAAGAAAATCAAACTCGCTGATGAATCTATGTGGTAAGAGTCCAGCCATGGACCTAGCATGTTGGCTAATCTGTGGTGGATGGTTATGTGCGTTTTATTTGTTTCTTTCCTAGAAGCTTACCGCCGGTGTTAATTGCAACTGCTACCGGTGATGGTTTCGTTCCATTCGGGTTGTGCACCATCTGCTCTTGTAACCACAGACCTAACCTTCTGTTAAATATTGTGACTGAAAACACTTGCTTTGTATTACAGAAGCTCTGACTTTACTGGAACACTAAATTTCTTGCTAATAACCTTTAAAATCAAAAGCACCATTATATGTATTCAAAATTCTCAAAGATATAAAAAGAGAACTAATATGAAAAGCGTTGCATTTTATCTTCAAATCTGATCACAGTGTTGTTGAAATCTATTTAAAATTAATACTGAGTCGATTAATGACACAAAAGAAAATTTGGTTTCCTCCATTGCAAACAGACATTGACTGATCTTGATGGTGATGTTGACCCATTCCTAGACTGCTCTAGGAATTTATAAATATGTAATTTTATTAGTTTCCTTACATAACTACATTTAACAGAATTAACGTAATCGTAAAGTATCAAACTTTTTTTTTTTTACATCTTACCCCAAAGTGTGGAAAAGTAAGCTAAATTTAAGCCGTTGGATCGTTCTGTTGAATATTAAAAATGAATACTCTGTTCTTGTTGTCCCAGATGAAATCTGTTCCCATATTGACACTTCTTGCTTTCCTATGTGTTTTAATAAATTTGGTTGCAGATTTATTTGGTAATTTTTGGTCCAAAAATTGGGTGACAAATGCTGATTTTTCTACATGTATGTTTTTATATAACTAAAATGCTTATTGACCCTTATTTCCAGTTCCGCTTCGTTTTTCATATATAAATCTTACAGAGTTATTGCATTTTGTTTAATAAATGCCAGATTGTTTATTTGAAGGGAAGCTGTCTTTAGTGATAGAGCCAAGTGTGTTTTTATAGTATATTTGTTAACTGAGGGCAATTGGATGTTCTTAGAAACTTCTTGAAAGCTGATATAGCAGTTACTACCCAGTGTACAAGTTCCTAAAGTCACCACTAGAGCAGTGTATGAATGGATTAACTTCACTCTCACCAATGTTCAATTAACAATAGAGGAAACATATTCTAAAAAATTTGCAAATGTGTGCTGATTTGTGTCATTAATTGACTCAGTTTTTACTTTAAACAGAACATTTGTTCATTTCTGTCAAAAATCATTATTATTTTGCTTAGCTATCCAAAAGTAAATGAATTGTAGCAAATTAAAAATAAATTTGGACTGGATTTATCTTAAGATCGGCATCACACTGCAGGTATTTGTTGTTTATTTTCATGTCTGAGGGAAAATTTCATTGTTGTTTTGGTGTTTAAGTTGTTGTATACTAACATAATACACAAAGAATCTCCTAGACATGAAATTAATAAGTAATGTGCACTAAAGTAGGAACAACCAATTCAAAAGCATGCCATAGCTGTGCTGTGTAGGTGGTGTTGAAGGTCGTTAGTCTGTGCTGTATGCCAATCATTACTTCATGCAGTGGCATCTGGTAATTCATAGCTGTGTTACCATGAAAATATTAAGGATAGGATTGTAGAGAAGGAATGTGTCACAAACTGTGTTGTACATGGTTTATTATTCTTCTTGTGTTTGATATGAAGTTATAAACAAAACAACCCAATATATATATATATATATATATATATATATATATATATATATATATCAATTGTAACCTATAACCAAATAATAGCATATACATGAAATATCTTTTACTACAAGAACAAAACAGTGCTTTGTCAGTGGAAATTAGCACAATTTTGACTCTGGAAACTTTGCATAAATATAAAATAACACAACAAACTTTCTCTTCAGTGATAATATTAGAAAGAGGAGCTTCAAATTAAATGAATATAAATTAATTTTCAAGAACCAAATAATCATTAGCATGCAGTGTATTAAACTGATGCTGAAGATTAAATCATTTCAGCACTTGCAATTGTTGATGACAAATTAAACAAATGGCACCACAGCTACATTCCATGAAATAATTTGGTGGTGTGGGCACCATTCACTTCAACTGCCCTTCCATTACAAAATGCAACTGATGACCACCACCGCTCCTAAGGACAAACCAACCACTCCACTGCACACACTGAGACAGCACAGTGCTATATTCAAGCACATGCACCATTGCAAGCAAGTTCTTGGTGACTAAATTAAATTGTTTGTCATTGGATATGAAATGAACTTTAGAACAACTTTTTAAAATAAGTGACAAAATTAAAATAGACAAACTGCAGTTAAACTATTTGAAATGATGAGGATTTTGGGGCAGTGATGTATACTATAAGTATTAATTTAAGTCCATTATAACACATTACCATCGCTTACATTGTTTTAATTAAGGGCATGTCTCTAAAGTACCTGTTGCTTCCGAAAATGTCCATAGTGATGGAAATGTGGTACAATTGACTCAAATCTTACTTGCAGTTAATAGTTTAAAATATACACTGTTTCACAATTAAAACAAAAACTAAGCACTGTGAAATATTCTTGATGAAAAATACTCTTTTGCTCCACTTTCCTAAGCAAGTTTTAAGAATATTTTGTAGACCACTGGTTGTATCTAGCATCTTGATACTTCCCTAGCATAGGGTAGAAAAGCTTCTAGAATATCAAAGTTCTTCAGAATTTGGGTTTATCCTGGATTTGTGAAGTAAAACAAATTTTCTGTGATTATTTGACAAGTTATTTTGCATAATTATACAAATATATGCTGCTAGGCTAAATTAAGTTGCCTAAAAATCATAATATTGAAATTTCTTTTTATTCTCAAATGACATAGGAAGAGGTTGTTAGCAGGGGTCAGTGCTTTTAATGATACAAAACATTGTGTTATGGCCAAATGTTCCTTCAACTGTTAAAAGCTTTGTGTGTTTCCATTTATGTTGTACTCTAATAATTACATGAAGATTTCTAAATAGTAGATAAATAAAAATACAAAATGATATTTACCTTACATAACATGTGTTGTCCTCACTCATTCTACAGCCACAAATTATCCAATGATAAGCAGTACAGTATGTAAATTTGTGCTAAATAATTTCCATAAAGCTTTGTTTTATATTTGCTGTCTATAACGTTTACGGTTTCATCAACTGCCCAAGTTTTGTGAAATGGGGAATGAAATGTGCTCTCTAGAGGTTTGTTTCACTAAGTGACATATGTCAATATAGCAACATGAAATGTGGGCCATGCCGTGGTCGAGTGGTCAGACCATTTGCCTCTCACCTATCCCAAGTGATCGTATGTGAGATTTGTGGTGGACAAAGTGGTGCAGGGGTGGGTTTTCTCTGGGTTCTCCGGTTTCCCCCGCCATCTCATTCCACCGGGGCTCCATCTTCATGTATCATCAGTGTCATCGCCTGCGGTGCCAGTAAAAGCGGGTATTAAACACTACCAAAAAAAAAAAAAAAAAAACATGAAATGTCTATTGGAATGAGAGAAAAGTGACTGAAGTGTATTTCATGAAGTGATTAGTGACAAACTATATAAGGTAGACAGAGGTAGGGTGACGGTTGAAGTTTAGCATTTGACAAGCTTTTCATTTCACAAAGATAATATCAGGTTCATTTTACTTGTATGCAATAGTTCTAATCAGGAAAGCATTGATTATACGTGTTAGTATTCTGCAAGACACTCTTGTGCACATGATATTTGTTCACCACAAGTAATGCTTTTTGTGAACATAAGGTGATAATAAATTATTATTGTTATCATGAATTATTTTGACAGCAATAACAGAAAGACCTTTAAACTGGTGTTTATTGACATGTGTGCTTATGATGTGCTGCATAATAACTTATAACCAGTACTCCTTCTTGTAAAGTAGGTACTGAATTTCTGTTACCCTTTCTCCAAATATTACAGTTAACGAAGGAGCTTTAACAAAAATTGTTTAGGTAAATACAAATTTGTGCATATCATTGAATAACACAGATATATTAATTCACTCTGTTAAGTCCACAGACAAGTTAGGTTATATGAATTAGTTTTGTATATCATTCCTGTATCACTTTACCTACCTGTACAATGGAGCAGCAATGATAACAAAAAGTAGCATATCCTATTTCACCCCCTTCTAGCTTTAAAAGCCACTTTGCATTATTAAAAATATGTTCAACAGTTTCATGATTTTCTTTATGAGACGTTCAAACATCAAATATTTTTCACCAGCATAGTGAAAGTATATGTATAATCACATTTGCAATGTATCTGCCTATAGCATCTGTTGTTTTGTCAAATGAAACCCAAAGTTTGTTACAATTGACACTTTTCCTAATATTGGTCATGTATTCACTGTAGCAGATAAGGGAAATATTTATTGCGAATTTCAGACTCGCTTGGAATTCCAGAAAACCTTTAAAATGTGAATTATGAAGTTTTTTGAATGGAATATTTGCAGAAATCATTATACTACATATTTCCTCAATGTGTGTGTTTTATTATTTGATGTCAAATGCCTTTGCTCAGTATGTTTCTTGGTTTTACAATGCTGCTGTATGTAATATTCCCATTTGTTCTAATTTCATATTCTAATTGAGAAAAAATTAGCAGAAATGCTCCTTTTACTTACTTCCTTGTAATTAGAAGGGAAGTAAGGGAATACACAGGCTATAGTGATAGTAAAATCTTTTAAAAGCGAGTTGCCATGTGATTGAAGTGCCTTTGTTTGTATGGCCAAGAATTGGCAATGTCCCATATGAGATAAGTTTAAGTATTTTAAAGTTGAAACCATTAACAAGGGATATCTCAAAAATGGTCAACTCCATGAAAAAAATGTTTATGACATAAATTGTGTGTTCTAATGAGCTCTACAAGCTTTGTGTTGTAAGTTTTTGTTTATCTCTTACAGCGTGTCAGTTAAGCAAAATTCATCTAGAATAAAGATTTCTTCAGAAGCTATTCCCAAAAAAATCGAGATATACATTTTGTTTATCTTTAATATACAATATTTAAATCAAAATCGTTCAACCATTCTTGAGAAAATCAAAATTTTCAAAAAAATTTCCATGTAAAGGGTATTTGGGGGTGGGTGATTTTCTTGAAAATCTTTGTGTTGCATCCTTGGAAAATACCAAACTTAAATACAAAGTTTGGTATTTAATGGCCTATTCATTTTTGAGCTATGCTGTCCACAGACACACACACACCAAACCTTTTTCTAAAAATGCTTTTTTTTTTATTCAGGGGGACCCAAAACATGTATTTCTGGTGAAATCTCGGTATCAAATTTTTGGATACAATAAAATACCTTCTCTGTACACTATGTACATAGTGAGTGTAGAGAAAGTAATAAAAGAAAAATTAAACTTATTTTTGTATCAGTTAATAAACAATTGTATTTGAATGCATCAAAATATATTTTAAAAATTAATTACACCTAAAAATGCACTTTGTGCTACACTCTCTAAAAATTAATCACCTCTGGACAAAAGGACATTAAATAAGTGGCATTTTATATAGGGCAAAATGTTGGAAAACAAAAAAAAAATGAATATCCTGTCGCTAGCAGAAAGCAGAAACGCATGTGAAATATTCGTCAAACTTATTTTACATTTAACTATTTTGTCATTAATGGACATCCAAATGTGTTATTCTCATTGATTAGTGATTTCTTGAGGATTATTAGTTTCTACATTGAAGTGAAGATTCTAATGATGCACACTTTCAAGAATTCAAATATAATCATCTTAACTACTTGGATTCCAAAAGAATGAACAGAACAGCATGGGCTGAGATATGAAAGAAATATACAGTGACTCCCATAAACATTCAGTTTTGTGATATTTGAAATCACTGACCTGTCATTACATTTCATTTATTTACAAACTTGTTCATAATAAACAAAATAATTACATTCTTTAATGTTCCAGGACATATACTTCCATATCAAACTAACATTGACCTTCTTTTGTCCATATTCTAAATAACATAAATAACTGAAAACCTTTATCGAAAAAAATACGTGAAACATGTTCTCATAAACATTCGGTTTTCACTTTAGTACTGCACTTTGTATCCATCAGTACTTTGTTGGAAGCCCCTTTTGATGCAAAACAGCATTCTGTCTAGTTGCCGTACTAGACACTAACTTCTGAGTGTAGTTGGAACTAATACTGTTCCATTTTTCCACCAGTCTTCTCTTTAGTTTCACATCTGAGGTAATTGGGGAAGTTCTTATCCTGTGGTCTAGTTCGTCCCACAAATGTTCTAAGGGATTTAAACCTGGTGACTGCACTGGGGTTTGATTTGCCTTGGGAGAATTGCACAGCAGCTAGGAATGCACTTCATAGGCCATGTGTTTAGGATCGTTATCCTGGTAAAACTTGAATGTTTCCATTATTCCTAACTTCTCAGCATTTTTCCGTAAATTGTCTTTAAGAAACTGTAAATATTTAAGCTGATTCAGAATACCTTCAATAAACACCAACTTTCCAGGTCCACTAGCAGAAATACACCCCCAAACCATCACACCTCCTCCATCATGCTTCACAGTTGGTTGTAGGTTTATTTTTCGTAGCTCTTGATTAGGACTTTGCCACACTATAGTCCTCCCACCTGACCCAAAAACTTTGTAGGGACTCTCATCAGCGAAGATAACATCATTCCACCAATTTATGTCCTTTTCAATACACTGCTTAGCAAAGTTTATTGTCTTTCTCCTATTTACTTCGCTGACGTATGGTTTCTTCCTAGCTACTCTTCCATTAAATGCTTCTGTTTTTAGTGTCCTCCTAATTGTTTGTGGACTGACCTGCTTGTTCCACTGCTCATTCATCTGTGGGGCTGTTAATTTTGGATTTATCTTTATTCTTCTAACTGTAGGACATTCACCTTTGCTTGTTAATTTTTTTGGCCGACCTGGTGGTGGTACAAATTCCACTCTGTCTTCATTTTTGTACCTCCTAATAATATCACCAACAGTACTCTTGGGAATTTGTAACAGATTAGCAATTTCTGTATATTTATGGCCTTTGGCCTGATGAATTATGCAAAGTTGCCTTATTTCGAAAGTGGTGTTAGGCGCTCTTCGACCCATTTGATTTTGCGTTTGTATTCAACTCAAGCAACACACTACCACTTGGCTGAGCGACTTTTAGAATACTGAACACTCACCTTTTGCGTAACTAAGGTAAAATCAAGTGGAAAGGGGTTGAAACCGAATGATTATGAGGGTATTATCTGTTGGTCTGGATGTAAATAAAAGTTATCTTTCCTATCATATAATGTAGGCAAATTATTTTATGTCGATCATAAACTATAAATAAATGCCTATTTTCAAAAAATAAATTACTAGTAAATATTGTTAAGATGTGAGAGAAAAAAGACCAAAAATAATTAGTTCGATTGAACTGAATCATTATGGGAGTCACTGTATGCAACAACTCAGAAACTATGTTTTTAAAAGTTGGGTGTACATGTTTTATATCAGTGACTGTTGTTTCAGAGAAATTTAGTAGTACTAGAATTCATGTGGAAGTTATAAAGAGTAAATCTTGTGTAAAAGATAATTTCAAAGAGTAGCAGAATTGAAAGCCTTTTTTAGAAAGGGGGGGGGGGGAGCAGGAGAAGAAGAAGAAGAAGCAAAAACAATGATATAACAACCAGATGAACCTCAATGTGCACACTGTTTTCAGGCTAATAACATTTTAGGTGATAATTAGGGCCCATATTTTTAGGTTTTTTGTATGCCTAAAATGCTGATTCTTGAATCAGTACTGGCACCAATAATTTTCTGCTTTTTTTAATTTTGCTAGATTTATTTGTGAACTTCTGTCACAAAAGTTAACATGCCCTTTTCTGTAGTGTGAAGGTAGTGTATTTGCCCCGCATTCCAGGGGTGCCAAGTTCAAATCTCATATAGGATGAGTTATCTGGACAATTTAGCTCAAATATTAAAGTGCCAATGTAATGGCCAAGATGAGGTAATTTCAACCAATTGCAGTTATCTAACTGGAGCAATATTGTCAAAACATCCTACTGCAGCTGATGTTCATTTCCTTGAAATCTTGTCGCACCTACGTTTGTTTGTTTAACCTCCTGTCTTGGTTATTGGTAACAAGGTGACAATCCAGCAAGCCAAACATCACTTTAAATAACTGTCAGTTCCACAATTGTACTTTCAATTAATTCAGTTATAATGTTTATTTAGAGTTTTATCCCGTTCATAATGCATTTAGTTAAAAAAAGAAGTGAAAATAATTATTTGTATTTCTTATGTATGAGATAAGTTCAATAACCTCAAATAAAGAAATGTTTATTTCCATTTCATGTTTTAGTTATTAAAAGCTGAAATAAAATAATTATTCCCTATCTCTATTGTTGCTATCGATATTCATACATTGTAGGCACGGTCGGCCATATCATAATTCAGAAGGGAGTGAAGAAAGAGAAAAAGAAAACATTTGGTAAATAAACTTGGTCGAATGCGTCATCTATCATTTGAAAACTAATATTTAATGCAAGTATTACAATCATAACCTGATAAAATCTCCCTCCTATAAAATATTATAAATTACTAATAGTCTATTTCACTGATTTGTCATATCAAATACAACTTGTGTTTTCATCTCTTAAGACAATATGAAAACATTCGTGGTATTACTTATGATAAGGTTTTTTTCTAGGATTTTGCCTTATCCTGAGAAGACAAATGTTGGATAACTCTAAACTCTATGGGCCCTGGACTCATTAGAACATCATTTCATCCACTCATTGTCTGATATGATCTACTAGATTAAAGAAAATATCAATTAAAAACTCATTGAAAAATTTTTAATTGTTCCTTTTTAGGTTTTCTTTGACATTGCATTGCAACAGATAGCTACATATACACCCAACTTTTCTGGGATTTCCTGTCATCACGTAACTCATTATTGTGTAAAGAAAATATTTTTCAATGAAAATGACATCATTGCAGCGTACAGCATATATGCTAATGCAGCAAGTTCTAGGAGTAATTTTCCTGAAACTTTCTCCCTGTAATGGAGACTTTCTTCAAAACCATGATTGTGTTCAAGAATCTCTGCAGCTTTGATACATATGCAACTGCCATTAGTCTGCTATTTATTTTCTGGAAATATCACCAATGGTATTCAGAGCGCCATTGAGTAGAGGGTTACACTTTCCAATCAGCAAATAGCTGTGGGGATAAAACAAAAATGTATCTTAATGTATACAAGGGAAACAATGGGCTCGAGCATTTTCTTGGTTTTGGCAATGCAGAAAGCTTTTGTTGTTTCATCCAAACCATTGATGAATTTCAGTGGAAAAAAAACATTCTTCATTTGAAGCAAACAAAAGAAGCTATTCTGCTTCTAGGCAGGTACCTGTTAGCCAGTGATTGGTGGACAAGTGCTATAATTTTTTTTTTATATAAAATGAAACCTATGTCTCTTATTTTTATACCTATCACATGCATCTCTTCATGAAGTAGGCCCCAGGTGTTCACTATTTTGAAATATGAGAAACTCAATAGCATATTGGATTTAACTAATATTTCTGTAATGTTGTTAGACTTGCTATTTGTGATTTAAGCATACTGAACATTTTAGAAATTAAAACACTGGAAGCTCTGCTTATCAAACAGACACTCTCACCAATTGGGTGACAATATTTTCTGTTCTTTTTACAACTTAAAAATTCTCATATCTGTTTCTGTATATCTCAAAAATGATTTGAAAAGCTCTGAGCCTTTTGTCACAGTTTCTTGTTTAACATTTAAAAGTTCCGTGTTTTTTTGACTAGTCCTTTTGTTATACTAATGTGTAAGACAAAGATCAACAGATTAGCAAAAAACAATTCATAGTGTTGAGATCATGGATATTTTTTAAACCCAATTTAACCTTTTGCAATGTCTTACATTTGCCTTGTGAGAAAGAAGACATACACACATATATACTGCAAATGCTGTATATATGTGTATCTTCTACTCTCTCTTTCCTTTCTTCCCCCCTATTCCTTCTGTCTTGTTATGCAGTTTATGTGTAAAGTATTCCACCAATCTTGTAAGAAAAGAAGTAACAAAAGTTTATGCATTTGTATTTCTGCAGATAACTGGAAAACTGCCATACACAGCATTGTGTGGATTTCTAAGACATAGGCTTCTGGTGGTCGCTGTTTTAAATGGTGAATTTGCTTGTAAACACTGTGAGACTTCACTCCTTTTGTGAAATTGATGTTACTTTACGTTTAAAGTGATGCATCACATAACTTTTGAAATGTTATTTAAGGGGACACTGCTGAAATAACTTCCAATGTTATAAAGCTTGACTTACCAAATTTGGACCATTGCTTTATCTGACTAATAATATCACCTCACTAACTTATATGCATATATAGGTGAAATGATAAATGTGCCTGGGATCCATAAAGTTACCCAACATTTGTTTTTTATAGGATAAGGGAAAAATCTGGAAAAAAGACCTTACCTGGATAACTCATCCTAACCAAGATTCAAACTAGGATGTTCTTTGCATCACAATTTTTAAAATTTGTATCCAAAATTTAGTAAAAAAAAATATGAGTGTGTGTGCATGCGAGATCAAATGTTACTATCTTGTTTTACTCTTAAATCCATATTTATTCAGTTGAACATAACATTAATTTATTTACCACATAGTTAAAAGCACTTCTAAGTCGAAGTGTAGTTAATGGAAATCATCATCTTTAGTTTCTGGAATTCGAATTACAGCAATTGATATTTGTACCTGCAGTGCTTCGGTTAGATTTACACAAATGAAGATCATTTGCATGCAGTGATCACAGTTTTCCTCTGCTAGCAATTCTTACGTGAAATATGAGCATAAGCTCTAGGTATACTTCAGCAACTTTTGCCACCCTTTTGATGCAGCCATCATGTGAGAAAATAATACAAAATACAAGTGCAATAGTCCTGCACTCTTAGAATAACAGGAAACAATGTGTAATAGATAAACACAAAATAAGTTTTTGTCATGATTAGTTGGGTTTAAGGGCATTCAACTGTAAGGTTATTAGCATCCTTATGAAATTCATTATGGCAAAAGCCAAGAGATAAAATCATCAGAATTAAAATAATTGCTAAAATGAGACATAAAATCCAGTGTAAAAGCCATCTAGAGCTACAAAAGGGAAAGATATAGATCTATGAAACCAAATCAAATAACAATGCTAAAAAGGGATAAAAAGTAGACAAAAACAAATCCTCAGTATAAAAGACAAATGTGATAAAATTTAAAAAGGTAAAACAAATAGCTGCCTCCAAGACATAAAACCAGTCTAAAAGTTACATTTGCTAAAAGGTTAAAAACTTTATGTACCACTCTTATCATCTGCCAAAATCTCTACTCAACAGGCTGGTATTTGCAGGAATGTTCAAATGTGTGCAAAAGGAACAAAATAAGGTTTTGTTGTAATTTTAAGATGCACCAAAATTTAGGTATAAGAAACTTTTAAGATGAATTACATTTAACAAAATTGATTTATTGCAAAGTTATTGGTGTTGAATTACTGAGTAATTTCGTGAGGTGTATGATGACATTTAAATTGCTGCTATGCTCTTTAATAATAGGTGGTTAGCTAATGGCATATATATTTTTCAAAACAGAAAAGATCAACATATTTTAATGCAAAAACTAAATATAAATTTTAATACTCAAAATCACATCTTAGTGTTCCCTTAATGCCCTACTTGGAATATAACAATATAACAATACAAAGAACTTCTATAAAGTATCGTTTATAAATATAATTTGAAATGGTTAGTAGTGTGATAATAGCTTTTTCTAAGTTCTTGCAGAGATCTGATATTAGAATGGTGTCTTCTTATAGAGATCTTGTAATCGCATAAACAAAGCAAGGCACAGTTGCCTAATATTATCTTGCCATATGTTTCTTATAACAGATTGTTGTTAGAATAATGAACTGACGAATCAAAATTCTCCTTGGCTGATTATCTTTAAGTTAAACCATAAACAACTAAAGGGAATCATAAACAAGTGCAACTTATATGTGAATAGTCAGTCAAAAAATAAAATTTGCTCCCTGTTTCAAGAATATGTGTGGTAGTTAGAGTAATCTGGTCAAATGGTGGAAATGAATGGCATAGAAGTGAAGCAGCCCACTCTTGAACCAATGTATTTCTTTGCACTCAGTAATATACACAGATTGAAGATATTGCAGAGAAAAGTTTTACATCTTTAGTAATATTACATATATAGTTTCAAATTGTGTATGTGTGATAGACAAATTCTGCCAATGTTTCACGTTGATTTGGGAGAATATCATGGCATTTTTCATTGATTTTACAAATAGCTAGGACTGTCTGCACAAAATTATAAGAGGTAGTAGGGAGAATTCATCATAGAAGTTCTCTAAATTATTATACAATAATTTCATAAAGAAAGAAATAACAAATTATTTCCTCATTTGGGTTTAAAAATCTAACTGTGCAATGCTAGGTAAGCCAGCTGGTAATCTATAATTTTGCAAGGAATATCTTTGAATACCCTTTTCAGGGAACTTAAAAAGAATTGAGAATATATTGAGCTTGGAGAACTGCAATGCTTGTCGTTGCTTAACCTTGAAATAAACACCCTTGCTCTAAAAACCATAATTAATAAATTCTTTTTACAAATATCTTCATCTCCAACATGTACATGTGTTGAAACACCTAATCTCAAGGAACCTCAAGCTTTCTATTGCCTTAAAAACTCAAGTGACTGTGCCAATCAGTGGCTAAAATGGCAACAACAGTGCACTGTCCACCTCTGTTGTGTGGTGGTAGCTTGCCTACCTCAATTCAACAGCTCCCTAGTTCAAATCTTGATTAGGGTGTGGATAACATTTCTTCAAGGGCTTGCCCTTATCCTGAGAAGATGAATGTCAGGTAACTAAGCTCTAGGGACCCTGGGGGTCTTCTGAGCATTTCATTCATTTGTCGTCCAATATGACCTACTAGGTTAAACAATGCTAAAATTAAAAGTGCACTCATGAGTGACATCTCAGACCAGCTAATAAATGGGTGCTCCTCGACAAATAAACAAAAAAATACTCCAACCTCAATTCAAGATATAGTTGGGGATAAGTTTGAAAAAGGTTGTTTTTGCTTTAGTTTCTACGTGTAAAATCGCTGACCCTAGAGCTCCACACTTGAGTTTTTGTTTCTGCTGAAATTAAATAATTTATTTTTTACTGCACTTTTAAAAGCTTTGCAGTTGGAGGGACATAAGGTTCACTGTAAGCTGCAAGATTTTCAGATTTTGTTACCACTATGTACATATTTGCACTTGAATCATAAGTGTGGATTTCGGTTATCTTTAGCAATAAATAACTAGGGAAAGAGAAAATAGAAATACTTTTTCTATGCTACCATTTCAGATCCTGGGATAAAATAAGCATCTCAAAATGCCTTTATTTCTTCTAACATTAAGATTATCATGGATTAAGAAGGCATTTGAAGATGGTGTTTAAAAGTATTTACTGCGTTCTCATGTCAGGTTTGCTTGGTCGTGTATAAGGAGTGGTTATATCTACAATGCCAAGAGATTGTACCAATTGGAATGCAGAAGAGACAATATATAGGAAATATTTTGAAAATATTAAAATCTAATACTAACCAAATATGTACATAGCTAATCACTAATATGCTTAGTAATCTTATGTTTAATATGTAGGTATATGATTTAATAGAAGTAATAATAATTATTATTTTTAAATGTTTCTTTTGCAGCTTGAATTTTATTCGTCTAGCAGATAAATGCATTTGCTTGCACAAAGAACTATCAACGAGGTTTATGGCTATTTAGGATTTCATTGTGGTGGTTACAAATCAATGCCTTTTCCCTCCTTTCCATTAAAGAATTAATTTACAATAAGCATGTATTACTGAATAAAATGATTTCTAAAGGTTCAATAATAACCAAGTGCTTCATAAGACTATTCCCATAGTGACTGTAGCCGGCTTAGATCCCTGAGCTAAGTAAGATCATTCTCATCTCTACTGAATTGAAGTAGCCTATTTAACAGGTTTTACAACTTGAGTAGCAAGTATAATTTCATGCCATGGAGTGGTTTTGGACCCTTATAGTCCAAATTTTGGTAAAAACAAAAGACTTAAAATATCTTATTCCTGCTCAGTTTGTGAGTAGCTTATTTCTATGCACATTATTATTACACAGTACTGCCATAAGTTCTGTCAATAAAATTTAAATGTACTGTAATATGGAAATTGTAAATGAAGAACCATGGCAATACTGTATATTGTCATCCACAAGGTCACCTTTACTACTCTGCAAGTAACCGGCTTGCAGTGTGCTGGTAACAGGCAAGAAAGATGGAGTGGGGAGTGTATGAAATTCATAGTGCTGTATTGGTGTTATTTCATTGTGGAAAGCAAGCTAAGGAAATTTTTTTTACGCAGAAACCTCTTGGAATCAATGAATGATTTGTGCTTCGGACAATAGCATGCTTTAAAGAAACTGCTGCAACTGTTGACCATGTGGCTGTAATGCTGTTCTTTTAAGGATTCGATGCAATCCTTTACATAAACAAATACTTTTGTCTCGTGAAATGAACATCTCTTCAAGAACAATGCCTTTTTTTTTTATTTTGAAGGATAAATTACATGTTAGTGCCTATAAAAGATACATAAGGCACTTGTTAACTGAAAAATAAAGGAGATGTGCTGGATACAATCCCAGGCTTTGTTAACAGCACATGGGGGGAGAGAAAAAATACAAACAAAAACCATGCAGCAGTGGTTGGCAACCAATGTCCCACGGCTCATCAATGCTACTGACTGGCCTGGCAGAAGTCCAGATCTCAATCAATTGGATTATTCTCTATGGTAGACGCTCGAGGTAATAGCATGTCAAAAGTGTCACTGCAATATTGAGATGCTAAAAAAATCAATCATGTCAGCTGTCAAGAAAATTCCGCTGAACACGATTTGTGCAGCCTCAATGTCTTCGCTGCTGTGTTGCTGCATATGACGGTCATTTTGAATGGGAGTATGTATATTTTGTAGCGTTTTTTGTGTTCTTTCAGAATATATGTATATTAATGGATTTGCATAGTTTTATTTAGTAGTTATGTAATGAGAGTACTGACAGTACTTACGGCAATACTGTATATTGGCATGTTTTTTTTAAACCTTATTAAATGTACCCGGAGCTAAAAGTTAAAAGGTGGAACATGATGAGAGAACTATGCCTCTGGATTTTATCAGAGAAGCAAAAGAATGGAAAATCATATTTATCTACAAACCTCCTCCTTACTTCATCTTCATATATAAGTCTTTTCAAATGGTGGGGCGAGCTCATGGGCATAAAAGTAAGTATTGCCTGCATGAGAGGTACGAAGCAAGCCCCCCCCCCCCCCCAGCTTAGATTACTACAATGGCTTTTGCCATTTGTGCCTATTATGATAATGTTATCTGTTTGGTCTTGAACAAGTATAGAATTTTTAGTCCTTTGTTTGAGGTTTCAGTCTGTGGATGATGCTGTGAAAAATCAGTCATTAAAGCTATGCATGATTAAGAGTCAGTGGTCCCTTGGTTTTGTAAATTTAATCTAGAATCCAGTAGCCTTGTTACTTCAAGTACGCATTTTATGGGACTCCAAAATGTCAAGTACAATCTAAACAATCCAAAAAAAAGTGTCTCACTGTCAAAGTCAGATGCAGATTGTGCAATTTCCAGTCTTTTAAGTCTTGCTTCATTGGAATTTCTCAGCTCAAAGCTGAAAACCAATTGTTACTTGTAAAGAAACCACATTGGTCTGCTAATCATTCTGAAAAGATGCTATTTTGTTATCATGCTTGAAGAAGGCAAAAATTTGATTAAAAAATTTATACAGAAGGGTGTTCATTATATTTTAAACAGTGAATTTTATTTCAGCTACATAGTAAGTATCACTGGATCGTTCAAGAACCTTCCATTTTTGAAAAGCTCTTTAAGAGTAGTATTTACTTATTTACAGAATTCTGCAAGCAGTAATCAAATCTGTTATACAGTGCTTCTCACTGAATGTTGATGGGCTGTTACCTGTCAGTCTGTGGGCCTGGTGCAATAACTCCCAGTCTTGGATACAAGAGCTCTGTGGAGCAACATTGTCTGTGTGGCACATGCTGCTAGAGTGCCTTGCTCTAGCAGCGCTTGGTACCTCTTTGCTACTGCCAGCCTCCCTCGCAGAGGTTCTTGCCGATGACCACAGAGCAATAAAGAAAGTTTTATCTTTTTTATCTCAAATGACATTCACAATAAGGATTTAGTTTTTATTTCTTTTATCCTGATAGATTTTAATGGCACAGCAGTTATTACTTTTTAAATTATTTATCACTAGTTACTTTTAACTAGGGACTGGTCTTAGTCACCTTTTTTGTCCTATTTGCTTCTTTTAAAAAATCTGTTTTGAATTGATCTGTGATCTTTGCCATGAGTAGTTTTTACCATGGATTTTATAACTTAACCTTTAATTTTATCTTTGTTTTGGTTTTTACCTTGTCTTTTATCTTTAGTGTTTTATTGGGCCATGGTTTTACAAGGGCGCTAATGGCCTTAGTAGCCCTAAACACCAACCGTCACTTAAAGATCTAATCTTGCTCTGAGAGTGTCTGACTTGAGCAGAGGAAGCCAGACATAGCTCAGAAATGCTTGATTTCTACCAAGCACTCATGACATTTATCACATTAAACCCACAAACCAGTAAGTAATAGAAATCCTGTCAGCGTTCTCTGAGATATACTGTATTTTAATTCTAAAAGCTATTCAGGTGACCTGGACTTAAAGTTAATCAAGATAGATCTGTGAAAACAGAAAACTGAAGTGTAATTAATCTGTTTTTGTGTGCAAGTTGTTCGTAGTAGCACATCTTATTTCTTTCAGATAAGAAACTTTTTATTTGTGGGGTTTCAGCTTAAGAACTACTTAGATACATATATTTAAGCATGGGCATATATTAAAATTTGGCTCAAGAGTTTCAAATACAAAGAAAAATAACGTGTGCTGAGTGTATTGAAATTGCTTTCAATTTTGCTATAAAACTTTCAGTTCAATTCCATAAATATAAACATTCGAGTTCAAGAAATGATGTATTACATTTCATTTGAAGTAAGTGGTTAGATTAATATGTGAAACTAAATCATTGAAGGTACCCATTATGGTTAGTGAACATGCTTAAACACTACTTAATTAGAAGGAGAGATGACTTATCATTTTCACACACATAATAGTCCATTGAAGCTTTACTTTACTCAGAATGAATGCAAACGTGATTGGCAAAGTAGTCAAAAGCAAATGGTTAAGCAAGTTTATGCTTTCATGATCATATAGCCATCAACATTGCTGATAGCTCTTTGTGGGTTATATGTTGTTTAATAGATAAATTTATAATTTTTCCCTTAGTTTATAGGATTAAATTTATTCAGATTATGAACAAAATAGAATTAAATAATTAGTGAACATGATAGCTTAGTGTTGTAATTTATCAGCAATTTATTTAATAAGTTTATTTTTAAAGCACTAACCCATTTGTAGCTATGGCTGTTACTCATGTTCTTTTTAGGCCTTTGACTCTGCTCACAGTGTTAATGGAATATTAACAATATTGGCAGTAAAAGACAACATTTACATTCTAGTGGGATACAGGGGTCTTGGGTTTAGTTCTTGATAGAGGGAAAAGGGGATAGATATTATTTAATCATGGCTATCAACATATAAACAGACTGTGAGTGCATAACTCAAAATTTAGAAACTTAAAACTGTATGTAAAGTTCATATCATTGCTGATGACTGCTGAGCAGTAGTTTCCAGTGTCAAGTCATCAGTATCAAAGTAGATTGTTTATGTTAGTTGTGTATAGTTGTGCAAAACTGTCTCATCCCCAATACAATGGGTTACTTGATTCACAGAAAGCTTGTCGCTTGTTTACATTAAGTAAACAAGTTAGTTCGGAGAAGTTATATCTTTCTCTCTTTTCTAATTCTACTTTCTGTGTTATGCACACTCGTTATCTTTGATGTTTATGTACCCCTTCCACCCCCCATATACACACACACACACACACACACACACACACATATACATAAAATAATTACTATCCTGCACTGTAACACGTAAACTTCAAACGTACGAAAGTATATTTTTAAAACAGAGATGTAACTATGAAAAAGGATGAACTGATGCCAAGTTTTCAGCTTAATAATAGAAATTCTGATATGCTTGGCACATAACAATCATGTGTTTGAATGGCTTGAAAGTTCACAAACGTCACTTTTAAGTATAAGAGCCACATAATGATTAAGGTTTGAAATGTTTAAGGATATCATTTGCAGTTAGTAAATTATTTTATATTAATGTTTTGTCTTGATTTTAGTGAAAATTGGATATTATTCCATAGAAGTGAACACAGTCATATGGCTAATCATAACATAGTTTTATAAACGTATTTTTAAATAGATACAATTAGAAATTGCACTAATATTTTACTTAAGTTAACAAAGGCATGTAATGTAGAATACATATGTGTTTACAATAGAAAATTATGTTACTAATCTGGTGAAAATGTAACTACTATTAATTGGCACTTTAATATGACGTAGGAATTAGAGAATTATCAAATACCTCATGCTGGAACCTAGCTAGAATTTCTATAATAGAAGCAACTTTGCATAGGAAAAAAGTACTTAAATTAGCTGACAGAGTTAACAGCTAGATTAAAAAAATAATAATCAGATCACTCTTAAACAGGGAAAGCATTGGTTGTAACAATTGACTTAATAGATTTAAAAGTAATAACTGCCTGTTTGAAGGGCATATTGAAGCAAGAGAGGAGAATGAATTCTGAAACAGTACATCTCCACTCTGTTCCATTTCAAACGATAAGTCTTTTCATTTATTCTGATGCTGTCACAGAATTAATTACAGGGTCAATTTTGAAACCTCAACTAACTTTATGGAGATGGCCTTCTTTTTCTATATGACTTCTTGAGTAGGAATTCTAAGGTAGGATTTGGCATGATTTGATACTTGCATTACTGGGTATATAGCATGTGTGTAATTTTTCACTTCTTTAAAAGCAAAAGAAAGCCTATTTATTTTAAGTGGAAATAATCAGGAGGATTTAGTAACTGGTAGATACTAATAATTATCAATTTTGGGTCAATAGGAATAATGGATCATTGCAAACTTATCGCCTGAAGACAAAAATTAAACAGAAAAAGTATGTGCAACTTTTAGTTTCAGATTATTGTGGTTGGCTGCATTACATATTTTGATTGTCATATGCAGTACAATGATTTGGGCTATGCAGACGCATCTGTAAATGAATGGTCAAGTGTGATATTGTACATATAACAGATATTGCCGCTTTCAGTTCTGTTGTGATGTATTCTTATTTTACCTCTACTGTCCTATCATGGCAAAGATACTATACATACTGTGTGTTAATCATGTTTCATTTTATATAGGCACCTGAGAAAATATCTTGAATTAAAACAAGGATTCTTGCTTTTGCAACATTGCTTGGACATATGCATTTTAACATACTAAACAATTTGTCTAAAACCATTTAGTTCATTCTTAATTCTTGTGTTAATCCTGATTGCTTTCTGCTTGCTTTTCATTCTTTGCTTTTAGTTTGCCTGTGTTTAGCTTTGTGGTACTAAATAAATAATGAAACACAGAACCAATCTTTATTTCTTAGATGAAATGCCATAATTAGAAAGAGCAAGATTTATTACAGTAAAATCACTAGAGAATTACTTGCTGGTTACCCACAATATTTAAGTATAATCCTTATAACAAATGCTGCACATGGATCCAGAATTGCAGTTTGAAGAACATTTAGAAAACATTGCTTGTTTAAACCTTAAATGTTGCGTTGCACCAAACTATGTCTCAGCATACATACATTTAAGCAACATTCTTTCTGTAACATTTGTGCCATTGTATCTAATGTACTCTCCAGTTTTATAAGGCTTGAAGAAGAAAAGAAGTAATAATAATGATAATAATAATAACAACAACAATATGCTGAAAATGACTGAATATACAATTGAAAAAGTGGATACAAAGTTTAATTTTGTGGCATACATCAATGAGCCACAGTTATGGACTTCAATTTTTAGTTTGCCATAAGTCAATGCTATTGTCTACTACAGTGTCTCATTTCTTGTCAAGGCCACAGATTGCACAAATGTATGGTCCACACATATGGCAGGTTTTCTTTTCTGCAACTCCTGCATTACTTATACACAAGTGAGTATACTTGCATATATAGTATACTTGCATGTAACATATATAGTAACATATAGGTAATGAGAACTAACCTTAAGTGTTGTTGAAAGTGTGTCCATCTGTACGAAGGCAATCTTGATATCTTCGGATAAAATTATTATTTACACGCATAAGTTCTTCTTCAAATGCAGCACCAATTTTGTCTGCCTTTTCCTCCGTTAGAACATGTGTTTTTCACTTCTTTGTTTTAGCATTTAGATATCCCGTTGTTCTGAATTTATTGACCAAACCTCTCATTGTGTCTCTACCCAGAACTGGATAACCAGAAAATTTCTGCTGAAATTACCTACATGATTCAGTTTTTAATATGTATCATACATAAAAATACACTGTTTAAGTGTGAATTTGTTGGCAAACATTTCCATGGACTAATAAGAGAATAACATTCCTAAGGAAATTGCACACAATGTACATATTCTCAAAACGCTTCAGAACACAAAGACAAGCAATAACTGAGACACATCACTGCTGATAAATGTACCCTTGACATGTCCTACATTGCTTCTGCACAGTGGCATAATACTGCGGTCATTGTCATCTTGGCCGATACACATATAAGGCGGTTGTGGCCTTGGCATAAAATACAGGCATGGTACAATGAATCCTCTTGCAGACTGTAATTATACAACAAATGGTTTTCTTCCTAATGTGTTACCTTTCATTCATTTCAAGTTTGCTTCAAATATCATCTTCCAGTTTTTTGCCTCCTATTTTTTTATTAAATCAGACTCGCACATAAAAGTCAGGTTTTTATCAATGACAACAGCTGCAAACATATTGTTGGTAATAAGATACAAATGCGCACAAAGCAGAAGCAAGATGTACTGAGCCCTAATTTTAATTGTACTTAACAAAAGAAAACTTCTTAAATCACCCTGTAAGATCAGGATTAATTATGATATATGTGGTTGGCTAAATTTTACTTATTTGGCAATTCCATAACTTGTTATGTAATAATTTTAATCTAAGAAATAAATAGTATTTGCTAAAATATGTAACTTAAAACTTCAAATTGTTGGCTATGGTAAATCAGTAACACTTCTGCTTCTCATGGTGTACATATGAAGGGCAAAATGTAATTACTGGTTTCATCTTAGCTGCTGTAACTCATAATCCTTTAATTCTACTACTCTTTTTGTTTGGTTTTTCTCATTTTATATTTACAGTTGTTTGCTTTGGTTGAAGGTGCTGCTTTTCATATTTTTGTTAATTTTTAATACTTTTTATAAAATTGAAAAATACACACACTTCTGTATCAATAATAGAAATTAAGGTAAAGGATTCAGAAGGCTAAAATACTCTTAAATGTTGATGGTTTTAAAGTGCCTTAATTTGTTCCTAAAAATGAATATCTTTTCATTGTATAAAGAAAGAAGTTCATTCAGAGTGAGTGCATTTCCTTTGTTTAATGATTTATGTAATCATTGTTACTCAGTTCATTAACATGCATTAAATAATAAGGTTTGAGGTTTATATTATGTTCAATATGCTTCCACATTGTTGAACAAAGAGCATTTAAGTTCTGTATGCCTTATTCAAATGAATATTAGAAGTTTCATTTCAAGCAGAATCTCAGAATCCAAGAAACATAAGTTACTTTACTTTATTTGTTCATTCTATGAATCAAGCATATGATGTGGGCAATCTCAAGTTACTACAATCCACAACATTTAATTCTAAATAGAGTTTAGACTGATTTTCAAAACATAAAAAAATGAATCTGTGACAGTTAAAATAAATACCACATTTTCAGAAATACATATTGTAATTTCAGAAAGAAAGAAATATAGTGACTTTTGCCAATTTCATCCAGTAAACATTGAACAAAATCAAGATTTTTATGCATGTAAATGGCACAAGAAACTTTAATAAAATAAGGAATAACTTGTTTTATTGTTTCCAAAGGATATTTAAAATATTTCACTATAATAGCACTACTTTGGCTGCCAAATAGCCATCCTCCCACAAACCAGTTTTTAAATATGTTTCACTAAAATATGATACACTGGGTTACATTACTGAACCTTATTCTTCTAAATGCATGAATTATTAAGAAACTGCAATGTTATTGGTGCTGAAAGTGTGTTCCTTGCACTGGGACAGTTAGCAGAACCATAACATTTGGTCACAATGACCAGTTTTGTTTTTGTGCTTTCTACAGCCTAAACAGAACACAAAGCTTACTTTGATGCCAGATTTAATAAACAATATTTACACAGTTGCCAAAATTTTAATGTAAACCATATAAATATTGTTTAAACATCTGTCAGTATTATGCTTTTAATTTTCATATTGAGCTGCAATACTAATTTTGTTATGGCAGTAATAAAGGCTAGAAACTCTCACATAAATACAGATTGCTGGTGGGATGTAAACCTTTTATCATTATTGTTACCAGAGAGCATTTACAAACAAAAAATACATATTTTTTGGGTGGAGGAACAAAAGTTATGTTTTGTATTTTGCATGGCAGATATAATTCATAGGCTCCAGAAATAAGATAATTTAAGTTGTGTTGTTTATAATGTAACAATACTGTTTTTAATCATCTTTGTATAATTAAGAAAGGCACCCAATTTACAGATCATATATGACAGCAGTTTCAGATGATATTCTCATTGTAATCCAGCGGAATGTATGCATATAAAGTAATATGGTTTATAGTTTTCTTTCCTTGCTAACTTGATAAATTAATGGCTTATTGTAAATTGCTTTGTGGTATGTCTAGTAGAGCTGTGTTGTATTCAGTGTCAGGCAAATCTTTTACTGTAATGACAGGAAGAAATAATAGGCACAATATTAGTCAGAGAAAAATAGAGAAAGAGAAAAAAATGAAGTTAGCAAAAAGATTTTGCACAAAGTCCTTGGAACTAACTGAGTCATAGTGTATGGAAGCTTTGAAGTTTCATACCAGTATTGAATTAACATGTAAAACATAGAAAATAAAAGATAAAAGTATATGATGTGTTCCATTCACATGACTTTCTCTGCGTATTTTGTAACAAATTGTTTTTGCAAAACTTTACTCCACTATCTTTTCCATATTGAAGATAAACATTAATGGAAATAGTCTTATTACTTATTTTGTAGGTACAAGAAATATGAGGGAATTCACTAGGCTAAAGTAATACTCAAATCTTTTAAAAGCTGTTTGTTAAGTGATGACATAGAAAGAAAGAAAACGATTCGAAACTCCCATTAGAGAAACGTTTAATTATTGGAATTGGAAAATGTAAACCAAAAACAAGGAACCTCTAAAATGGTTTAACCCCACACAAAAATTGTATTTGGCATAAATTGTGTGCTTTAACAAAATCTACGTTTTCTTGTGTAGTAAGATTCTGTCTCTTACAGGTTATTGGTTATGCAAAAGTCAACTAGTATGAAGAAGACAGGCTATTCCTAGAAAATTCAAGATATACATTTTATTTGTCATAAAATGTCTTAAACATTTAGTATTATAATCAGAACTATTAGATCCATTTTGAGAAAATCAAAATTTTCAAACAATGTTCCAAGTAAAGTATAGTTGGGGGTGGCAGAATTTTCTTAAAAATATTTGTGTCGCATCCTTGAAAGTCGAGAACTTAAATATATGGTATTTAGCCAATTTTCATTTTTAGTTCATGCTGTTCACATACACACACCGTTCACACTTTTTGCTAAGAAAGCACCATTTTGTTTTAATTTTGTGGACATCAAAACATGTTTTTGTCCAAATGTTTTAGTGGAATACAATTTGTCCCTACTTACTACACACAGTAGAAAAAGTAAAAATAAATATATATATATATATATACATACATCTCCAAGTGTCAAGGAAATTGTGTTAACAGCAGGTTAATTATTTTTTCACCCTGATTGAGCTTGTCCAAAATAAAGAGAAATATTTATTTCTGCAACTTCACCACCTGCATTTTATACATTTTTGCATCATTTAACCCTTTTAAATACTATTGTTTGTCTCTTGGAAATGAAAATTGATTAGCCAATATTTTCTTTAATGCCTAAATCAATCTTTAAAATAAGGTTTCAGTTTGAGTTACACCTTTAGAGAACAAGTGAAGTACATGAAACAAATTCATTACAGGCAATGGTAGCTTATTTTCTTCTAAAATTGTATTGACACTAGCAGGTGTGAACATTGAAATGTTGGCAACCATGGTTGCTAAAGTTGCTTTTATATTTACTCATCTCATTATTAAAGCATAGTAATGTACAATTATTGTGTGTGTCAATAGGATAGCAGTGTTTATTACTTTTAAGGTCTGATTTTGTTTTCCAATATGGATATGAGATGTTTCTTGAAAAGAAATATTTTTCTTCTTTTTCATTTTACTTTCTCTACTAATTACCTGATGCATATAGAGGGAGTATTTTATTCCACCCAGAAATCATGATCAAGACTGCAGCATAAATACAATTTTGAGATTTACTGAACTCCAAAACAAACTTTTTAGAAAAACATCCATCAGGCTGTTAGAAATAAAGCTTTGAGTAAAAACCAATCAATTTTTCAATATATTTAAAAATAACAACTTGTACGCCACGCACCTATTAGAATTTAAGTTACTCAAGTATATTTTTGATGAGCCACCAGTTTAGGAGCTTGGGTTCACAATGTAAGCATCATATGACAATAAATATTCTATTCCACCAATATTAATTTAACACAGGATGTGACATGATTTTAAAGGGAACTCTCCTATGGTAAACTACCCTGTATGTGTAATATATTTTATTACTTTTGTTTACTCAGAAAACATTTTTATCAAAGTGTCATAGTTTTGTCATGTTAGCTATTTTTTTTAAATATTCCAAGTTGTATACTACTCTCCTAAGCATATCACTTGATGGAAGTGCTTAAAATTTTGTAATTCTCATTTTTCTCCATTCCAAGAGCCTATCATGAATAAGCATTTATACACTGTATAGCAGATAAATGAATTAGTCTCCTGGGTAGGTCAAGTCGTGTTAGTGTTTTTTGTTTTTTTTCTCTCTTTTTTTCTTGTTTTTTTTTTTTTTTTCCTCCCTCCCTCCCCCAATTATTCAAAAATGTAATGATCACCTGCTATTAGGTTTTAAAACATGTTCCCTCTCCCTCCTAATGATCTTGGCTGCAATTAAATCATTACATAATTTTTCTATACATTGACATATTGGGTTCTCTATAATGAGTGTCACAGTTTTAGTGTGGACTTCTTCAGTAAAAAAACAAGTAGATAAACTACATTATTGTATAGCCATATTGTGTTCCCTTCCTCTGAAAAAATAAAAAGTGTCAGTGGGTGTTCCTGAGGCCTTTGACTTGCAAGTAGGACATGCTTGTATTACAGTACAGCCCAAAAGAGAAATGAAGAAACTGCATATATAAAAATATGATGTGTTCCATTCACATGACTTTTTCTATATCTCTGTAACAAATTATTGTTGAAAAGTTTCTTCTTTTATCTAATTCATGTTAGTCAACATAAATATTAGCAGAAATGATCTTATTGTTTGAAGGGAAATAAAGGGAATACACTAGGCTAAAGCAATAGTCAAATCTTTTAAAAGCCAGTCGTCATGTAATTGAAGTCTGTTTCTTTGCATTGCCAGGAGTTGGCAAATTCCTGTATGAGAAAAGTTTTAAGTGATTTAAAACTGAAACCAATAATAAGGAATGTCTTCAAAATTGTCAATGTGTATGACACGAATTGTGTTTTTAATGAGAACTTACTTTTTTTGTATAGTAAGTTTTTGTCTATCTCTTGTGGTTTACCAGTTATGCAAAATTCAGCAAAATTCATCCACAATAAAGACTTCTTCAGAGGCTATTCCCAGAAAATTCAAGATATACATTTTATTGGTCAGACAAATGTCTTAAATATACAGTATTTTAATCAAAATCATTTCAGCCATTTTTGAGAAAATCAAAATTTTCCAAATTTTGTTTATATAAGGGGATAGTTTGAGTTAGGGGGGGGATGTTCTTCAAAATTTTGGTGTAGCATCCTTGAAAGATACTGAACTTAGTATTTTACCAACTTTACGTTTTTGAGTTATCACTCACACACACACACTACATAGACCTTTTTCTAAAAATGCTTTACGTGCATTTCCGGTAAAATCTCTGTATCAAATTTTTAGTGGAGTACAATACCCTCCCTACCTGTGTGCCATGTACTATGTAGAGGAAGTAAAAATAAGCAATGTACAGCGCAGTAAGGCTTCTTTGTAAAAGTGAATTATTTAAGACACTATATTTAAAACTCTTGAGTGTGCTTAAAATACAGACACTTAGTCTGAAGTACCCCTAATTCTTTACCAATATCAACAACATTTAAAATATAAAATTGAGTTCTGAAGTCATTAGTCTAAAAATTAACTTTTTAGAAGCTGTCAATGTCGACTATCCAAATGCATCAACAAATTGTCTTAAATATATATAAAATCCATCCTCCATACATGCAGCGGTTACAATTAATTTTTTCACTTTCATCAAACAAATGGACAGATTTCCACAAATATTGCTTCACAAGTGTTCTAACATCAGCTTACTTGTATCTGCCTTCATTTTATGCTTACATTTTAACTATAAAAAGTATTTTTTAGGAAATACAGATTTGTGGAAGAAACTTCCTTTCATTACAGTTAATGAAACAAGTTATGGGTGTGTGTAGTGGCATGTGTGCTGTGTTTGTCTGATACAGGTTCCAGCACAGATCAGGACAGTATTGTATACCGCTATGCAGACAATGATTCTGGTCTGGGGCGTGCCACGCCCCCAAGGCGAGCCCCCTCACCAGGCATGAGCAGTATGCGACACCTTCCCTCACCATCAGGTATTCATTGTTTGGGTTATTACCATGTTTTGATTCATATATTTGTAAGTAGTGTTTGCTTTGACTTTTATTTGACTTAGCAAGAAGTGGGGAAGAAAAGAAATAGAAGGAAAATAACTATAAAAATATTAACAATTTATTTAGTTTTTTGTGAAACATAACTTATGAAATAGAGCTGCATTTGTTACTTTGGTTAACTGCAAGATAAAGTATCAAAACATGATTAATTTTGTGTGACTGAAAGCATGCCTGAGATTGTTTCTGTGTTCCTTTTTAATAAGTATTTATTTATTTATTTATTTATTTTTTTAAGTTGCTGGGGAAAGCACATGAAATCACCTTTGTAGTTACTGCTTATCTAGATAATTTAGATCTCTTATATTTTCTATTATTTAGCATACTGGCTGAACACTTAGCTAAGTAGTGTAGAAATGGCACTCAAAGTTTCCTTTATATTACCTGTTGCATATCCCAAGCTTAAGTTTTGCAAGTGTTAAAATGCAGCAAAAAGCTAGTGTATTGTGCTTCAAAGAGTGTTGTTTGCTTATTATAGCTTTTGCTTCTTGTTTTCCTTGTAAACTTGACTGCAGACTACATTTAATTGTGATATAAGCACTGGATATTGAGAATAAGTATATTCAGAATGAGACTATTTTATGGGTTTTGTTAGATAAGTTGGACACACGGATAGCAGTATTGCAACAGTAATTCTAATTTACAGGTTGAATATGCAATGCACTGTATTTTTATTATATCCAGTGTAATATTTTCACTGTGATTTTTTAGGACCAGGTTCGTTACCTCCAGGCTTAATGACAAAGCGTAGAGTATTCGATGATGGTTCAAGTGATATAAGTTCTACTCCTAGCTCGATGATGGAATATACAGGTTTGTAATTTTCTTTCTTAAATGTTATACAGATGGATGACAGGGTTAAATCTATATGACAGTAATGCAATCAGACTCCCAACATGGCAAGAATAGTCCATAACAGTAATATGAATATTCTTTATAAATTACATGGGTAGCTTCAGCAAATATGCTTTTGATGCATTGTGGAACGAACCCCAAAAATAAATAAATAAGGATTGCATCAAGCACTCCTTTGGCCCAATAAGGTGGAATTTCTACATTCATGAGCATAATAATGTAGCTAACATAGATAATCTGATACTGGAATTTGAAGCTTATAATGCTGAAGTGAAATACTCTTCCTACACATTCCAACCTCCCTTTACTTTCTTTCTTTCTTTCTCTTCCCTTCCCTTCATTTCATTTCATATGTTTTCTTTAACTTTTATTTTCATTTTACAAGAAAAATGTGCAAAATTGTTTGACATACTTGCTTTTCTATAGTATATAGCATGAGTATTTTATTTGGAAATGGATCAATTTCACAACGGATAAAAAACTAGAAATATTAATTGTGTACACAGTATCTCTTATTTTGAAATAAAAGGCATGCACTTAAAAATTGTTAACTCCAGGGCAATAGGAGTGCATATTCTCCTATAATATACACTTGCAAAGTTAACTTAAACTAAAATAAGTTATTTAGATTAATACTTATCCCAATGCATGTTCTTATCGCTACAATGAAACTAACATAAGTAAATTAAATGTTAATCATGCTGATTGGTTTCCCATAATGAATTGTAGAGATTCATTTAAAAAAAAAAAAAAAAAAAAAGCGTTCTAGTCAACAAAACCTAAGATGGAGTAGTTGTAAACATTAAAAATGTCAGTAAGGCCATCAGATTTTATATTGAATATTTTAAACTTTAATACTTGTACTGGCAATGAAGAAAATTGAGGTATAACGTTTTGTCATAGCATTTACATCATTTCCCATTACTGCTGTTTATTTCTAAGAAGGTTCTTGGACAAAGATTTCCATCATTTCGCATCCGCAAGTTGTGATTCCATCCTATAGTGCCATCTGTGGACGACAAACTGATCCCTCATCACCATGATGTATAGTTGGTGAACTCACGAACTAGAAATCTAAATCTGATCATGGAAACATTGTAACGATGCCCTTTGCTTCATTTAGGAGATACAGGAAATACTACTACTACACTGTTTTATTTCTAGGCAGTAATGTCAATAGCCAGCAATTTTCATAAGAGACCAAAGAGTTGGCTGGCACTTTCTTTCATGTACACTTCATGTGAAATAAACACACAACTCAGACATGCCAGATTTTTAAAATGGCAATAAGAGATACTCATCCTTTCCCACCAACTTTGAAGGCCACAACCAATACTGTAAATATTGACTTGCAAAAAAAATATGTATATGTAATGATTAAATGTGCATTTACATTCTGTGTTAAAATTTCAAAGGAATGCCTAGGGTGATTTTGCTATGAAATATATACATTAAAATAATACTTTTACCTTAAGGTCATTAATTATTTATATAGGATACTTGCTAATTTTCATTGCATTGGTTGGAAAAGCTTGCATTATTCTTAATTAGGTCTATAAAAAAAAAAAAAAACCACTGAAAAGCCCATTATAATTCAGTGTTAATTTAATTTCACATTTTATCAAATTTAAACACCATTCACTTACTTTCAGTACTCAATTCTTTGTTCCAAATTAAAAACACTCCTTCTTGCAGAAACACTCAATATATGTGACAATTAACGTACTCAATTAAATGATATCGCTGAAAAATATTAACAATTTCTTTACATATTTCTGAATATTCAATGTCCTTAAACTGTCTCAAAATACTCAAAATTCTTCATAAAAGAAAAGCCCTTAACTTTTTGGTCCAGATACATTCTCAACTGAAGTTCTTGTCCTGACCAAAAACCCTGTGACATGGTCAAACAGCTATTGTATACAGCACTACAACTAACCATGTGATTATGTGGTTTCCAATACCAATGTACTGAATGAATATGTACACATTTCAAATTACAATCTATAATCAGAATGAATATGGAATTTTTATGCCCCGTATGGCTGTAATATGGGACACTTTTTATCCTTTTCAAATAATGGGAAATGCGTATAATAGAGAATTCTGGCAAGTCTCTTAATCGTTTTAGTGCCAGTCATGATCTAACCATGATGATGTCTTCATACGTTTTAACTCCTCCCAGCGCTAAAGCCTGTGTACTTTCTATGGCATAGCCATAGAGAAAGGTTTTCTGGAGTGTTTCGGACTAATTCCAATTTTAGTTTCTCTAGCCAATGATATTTTATCCTGGTTGAAACGTGGCATGCTGTTACGAACCGAAGGTTACAAACCAAAGAGAAAATAAGAGCTGCAGTTTGTGATGTAGTAGAAGAAAGTGAGTGATTTTGAATTTTCGGACCTTGATGAAAGCGTTTCTGAGATCAACATAAGAGAGGAGGATATATATTCTAGCTTCAGCGATAAAAATGCATCCGATATCAACGTACCTCGTAAACTTGCAAATAATCGGTGTACTTATCAAAATGCATTTACGGAGGTGTAACCAGACGACAAATACAATGTGAATCAACCATTCAGTTATGCAATAATACAAGTGCTAAATTGTATAGTAATTTACGTTACATTTGTATCCTATTTCTTTATGCCATTTTCATTAATAGTGGTATTATGCTTATGTATGTGTGTGTTTTGGTAACTTTTTTTTTTTCAGTTTCAGGTTATGTGAATTCATTTTTTGTATTTTAAAAAGCAACACACCAGGATGCTCTTTTAGTAAAGAGATATCTATACTTTCATTTAATTAGCCTGAATTTTCTGTGCAATAAGCTTTTGTATGCCTAATTATTGATTATTTTTGGATTTTTAATTTTATTTTCAAATTTTCTTTTGTTTTTAATTTTTTAAAAATATTGAAGAGACTTCTCATATAATGCACACTATGTCATTTGATATTCATTTTATTACTAATAATTTAAAACCCTGCATTCTTCATTAAGACTGTTTGGCACTTTTCAGACAGCATTTTGCTATTCAAGCTGGTGCTAAAAGGGTTAAACAGTTGTGTGAATGGCCAATTTATTTCTTTTCATGTTAAACAGAAATTTTGATATATCAAATAATAATAAGCATTTTAGACAGTGGAGCGCCATTGTATTGAGTTTTGATTAAAATTGAGTCAACTTTTTTACACTTTTTGCTCCACTTCCCCTTCTTTTAGGAAGACCAGTTTCAGAGTACCTTAACCCTATCGTCAGTTCCAAGATTGACTGACGTTATGTACAACAGTGGTTGTGTCCAGCTTGGTGTTGTGCTGCCCTCTACTCTTATTGGCAATAGGATGATGTCATACATGGTGGGAATTCAAGAATGTTGCAATTCCAAAGATTTCTTTGCATTTTTTATCAACTCTATTTCTTCCTTTATGTTATGATTTCAGACCAAAAGTTATGTGCTACTGCAGACTTGTCTATGTGCTTGTACCTAATGCTTTTCAAGTGTTCTTTCATCTTAGTTTCCAAATTTCTCTCTGTCTTCCTGATATAAATCTTGTTGCAGTCTTGACAACACATTTTATAAATCCCTGATTGCTTAGTTTTTGGTGTCCTATCTTTCAAATGCTGATTTAATAAGTTCGGGATATTATTTCTATTTTGGGTGTGAAAATCATAACATGAAGAAAGAAATAGAGTAGATAAAATATGCAAAGAAACCTTGGAACTGCAAATTTGGGAAAATATCTCCATCACCAGGGAAGAAGATTCTTTTATGAATTTTGAAGTTCCTGCCGTGGATGACATTAACCTATTGACAAGAAGAGTAGAGGGCAGCACAACACTGAACTGGATGCAACCACCTGTTGCACGTAGCGTCAGTCATCCTTGGTACTGAAGATACAGTTAAGGTACCCTGAACTGGTCTTCCCAAACAAAGGGGAAATGGAGTAAAAAGTGCAAAAAAATTGAGTCAGTTTTTGTAGTACTAAACATCACATATTAATTACCTACTGGACCAGTTTTCGGAATGCATGCTGTTTCCATTTTTAACCCCTAATTCTGATTGAATCCTTTTTTCTGTGCATCAAAGATGAGGATGTGATGCATCACATTGTGGGGGCATCTGGTGCTAGATCTATGAACTTCCAAAGGTTGCTGTTTGCCAGTGAATTAAAATTAATAATATGATTCTTCTTCATTATGTAAATTTTCTCTCAAACGTCTAATTCTGTATTTCTCTGCTGAAAGCTGGCTGTAACAATTGTATATTTAGTGTGCTTTCATATCCTGATGGCCAAAAGTGGCAGGCAACCGCTGATTTATCTATTTGTTTATATTTTAAGTGATACATGTATTCTTTTAGTCTGGTTTGCAGACTTCTTTTATCCTTCCTATGCATAATAGATTGCAATCTCAGCATTTTATTTCCTAAACTCTTGATTTTTCGTTTGCTTCAATAGGATCCTGTAATTTTTACCTAATCCTTTTTGGATGTTATAGTTGTTCTTTGGAGCTAAAGTGATGTAATTTCTTAAGATCTTCTGAAATTTGTTGTGTGCACAAGGGTGATATAAGATTGGTCACAAAGGTTCTGTAGGGTGGCTATTCTGTATTATATGTTTCAGGTTTTATATCAGTGGATCCTCTTGTACCCTGCATTTTTGTGGAAACTGTGTTGATAGCGTTTGGAGTATCTGTTGATATTCATTGGTGTTCACTATTTTCCATGGGAATGAAGGCTAAACTTGTTAGGCTATTTAAGACAGCATATTTGTGTTCTGTGGGATTGTAGCTATTGTACTTTATGTAGTTCTGTGTTTGTGGATTTTCTATGTACTTCACATGAGAATTGGGCATATTGTTATTGTTTACACTCAGATGCTAATACCAATATTTACCTGGCGCTTAAGCACTGGTATAATAAAGCACTCATATATGAATAGATAGAAAAGGAACTTGCTTGATCGCTTTGTATGTACTAAAGAGGTTACAAAGGATAAACTTTGAGTGGTTAATTTACTTGAATAGAAGTAAATTATGTAGTGATGTCCTTCATTAGTGACACAGGGAATTGCTGAAGATCTATATGAAATTGATATGTGGAAAATACATTGGAGTGCAGGGAAATCTATGAAGTAAGGCAGACAGATCAGTTATTATGATTGTGATTTGTCATGTATTGAATCATGTATGCATTCATGCTTGCATTTATAATTTCCTGATGTTACTGTAAAATTTGTAGCCATATACATCCTGTCAGGCAAAAAGTAAACATGAGCCATCCAGAAACCAGTAATACAGAACATAATTAAAATAATTTAGTTATAAAACACTTTCAAAGGGAATTAAATAATAAAGGAGCTTCAACAAACACCATAAGCTAATGAAAACTTAGAGCAGAAGGCTAAAATAGTAAAGTTTTAAAAACATCCTGGACAAAGTTCAGTCTGATGAACAGTTTGAATTAATTAATAGATAGATTCAGACATTAAAACCAACAATAGAAGCCTATAAACTCAAAATTCTCGTCCTTCAGAATCACAGCAGTGAGGTTTAAAACCAATTAAATTTGAACATCAATGGTAGTTTTATTGAAATAAAGTGTCCAAGAGAAAGTCTCCCACTCATCAAGACCTAGTGAGAGCAAAGAAGTTATTGGTGCTTCTTTGCTTTTACGATAGTGAGCACATTTGTTTGCACAATAAACCACCTTCAAGAAATTCTCCAGTGTGAAGCTGTGGACCTAAAGCTTTAGTGCTGAAACATGAAGTTATTCATTCTGAAAAAATAAATTTAGGTTTGTAATTAAAACAATCAGACTAATGAACTAGCATAGAAATGCAACAAAACAGAACTTCAATGTTACATAAATACAAGGTAAAATAATCTTAAAAACTCCTAACATTCTACCAACAGATACAGCAGTCTCTGTAATATTTATATTTACTGCCATTCTATTCAGTATTCTTATTTACATATTTTGTTGTGTTAAAAAAAAATGGTATTTGATTATTGCATTCAATTAATTTTCTTTGAGGTGATGATAAAATAAATTGGGTGCTAGCAGAATGTTTGATGCTTTGAAGTATGCTATTGCCGACCAATTTTGCATGATGCAGTTCTGAGTTGCAAGTGTTTATCCATTGGACTAGTTTCTTCAAGAGTTCCTTTCCATTTTTACTAAATAACATTAAAAACACAATATTAGTTTAATCCATGTGACACTTCACAGGCACACTTTTAGTGCTTAACTCATAGTACACAAAAGCAATAAACATATATTTTCTCTAACAAGAATGATGCACAGAAGTTGTTATAACAGAGCACACCCAATGTTTGCTATTTTTAACTTAGCAGATGGAACATGCTCATTCCAGCGAGTTCTAAGTAAGTTGAATGGATCTTGCTGACGGCATGTTGGAAGCGTACCTGTAGTGTTTTGACACATTCAGCAAAATAGATATTTATGTTGTCATGTCTTGAAACTTTAAAGTTTAAATATGAAATCTAATAAAGTTGTAATTAAACTGATGACAGGGGACTAGCCTAGTCCCACTGGTCTATTGGTGGCTCATTCCTGATGGTGTAATAATTTATTCTCAAAATGTAAACCATTTGTGGTATTAAAGCAGACGTTTCCCATAATTTACCTGGATAAAGTCTTTTCTTACTTTTTGCATGTAGCACATCATTGTAGATCCTTGACCATGGGTCAGGAAGTGAGATTCATTGAATGCAGATAGCCTTTCTCCTCCATTACCTCTTCTATCATTCTCAGACAATTAGCTTATGTCATGATTGTACATTGACTTGTTATGCACTTGCAAGATAGTGAAGTGAGGTTATCACAATATTTCTCGTCCACTGTAAGAGTCCTTCCCTGCTGTTGATCATTTTTTATTTAGAATATGTAGACCATAACAACAGTCATTGTTAGAACTATCTGCAAATCTGAAAATAAGAATAAGTTGTAAGTTACAACCAACAGAAATAAAGAATTTTTGGAATTTATAGTTATTTAAAAATATATAAGTTCCATAGAATATATTTAACCACAAGGTTAAGTACACTTAATAATAGATATAAATGATAGTAGTAAACTAATATATATAGTCGAGGTATCAAATAATGTACATTGTAAATTAATTGCAGTATGTGTTACTGTCACAGAATTATTTATGCATTATCTAGGAAAGAGCAGTAACTTATTGTTGACTGTTTTAAATATGCTAAAAAATTTCCTAAACTTCATATAGAATATTGTAATACCAATGACACCAAATATGCAGTGCATTTATATGAAATTTCATGAGAACAAAAGCATAAGGGATTGGACAATGGTTAATATTTATATTTGCATACTTAATAAGTTGCAGTTAAGTAATTAATAATAAATTGAGACAGATTTTTTATCATTAAGTCAACTGATGATGAGGTGAACACACTTTAAAATTTGTTCAGGTTAAAAAAACAGAACCCATGTAGTAAGTTTTGATCATTAATAATTTGTCAATTTCTTTTTTAACCAGGACCTCGATTATATAAACAGCCAGCAACGAAGTCAAACCGAGGTATAATGCTGAATGCGGTCGAGTACTGTGTGTTCCCTGGTGTTGTGAACAAGGAAGCCAAGCGACGGGTGCTGGAAGAGATAGCACGCTCAGAGAGCAAGCATTTTCTCATTCTGTTTAGGGACGCAGGCTGCCAGTTTCGTGCACTGTACTCTTACTGTCCTGAACAAGAAGAAGTTTGTAAACTTTATGGCACAGGACCTAAAATGGTCAATGACCGCATGTTTGACAAATTCTTCAAGTAAGTATGTGTATTTGTGTGGCGCTCCTGAAAATTTTACCTTAATTATTACTACTAACATTTTTTTTTTAGTCTTAGAGGAGAGCTAATAATAAAATGACAAAGTATTGCCCCTTCTTATAATTTTTCTTTATTTTTGAGAAAAAAAATCTTATGCTTTTAGTACTTAAAACATATATTTTACTGCATGAAGAAAGAATCAGAGATTTTCTATGAAGAAAACTAAGAATCTTAGCATGCAATATTTTTTGGAGGGGGCAACCAATAAAACATATGTGATTTATGCAAAGAAGATATAGCATCCTTTGGTATAAAAGCATAAAATAGTCAATTTTCTCCTTTTCTGCATTCCTCTTTTGCTTCATATATAAACCAGCATGACTTAAGTGATATCAGTTTCTGCAGCAGTTTCTCCCTCCCCCCCAAAACATTTTTCCAATCTCTATACTTCCAATGCATCTTTTGGCAAGCTTTTATTAACGACACTGTTAACTGCCCGTATCATATCAGCACCGCTGGTGATCCACAGAAATTCTTTACATGCCAGTAAATTTACTGACACGAGTCTGTCTCTCTTCCTTATTCATTTTCAATATTGTGTTTTTACCAATTCTTTCTGAAGCAGTTTATTTATTTATTTAGTTTACTCACTCCATTCTTCTCATATCCACAACTGCAACTGCCTCAAACTCTCATAGCTACAGTTACAATAATAGCGATAATAATAATAATCATCATCGCATAAGAGATTGCGGAAATGTTTTCCTCTATCCACACATTTTGTCATCTTCTTAGAAATTGTTTGTTCACATTCCAAATTGAGTCAATACCTCACCTGATGTTTTCTTTTAATTTTTCCAATGCAGGGGGTTTGTTGTACACCTCATTTTTCAAGTCCCCCCCCCGACTACCAATAAACATTGTATCAAATTAAATCAGAGGATCATGAGAGCCGTAATTCTTTACTAATTTATTTAATTTAATCACTCAGTAGCTGTGACAGCAGTAGCAGTCTTGTTAAAAAAGATTCAGACTGGCATTAACTTTGGTCAGCTGTTCAAAAATTGCTATGAGTAAGTTATTCCTGCATAGTCCGGAGAATGGAAACATGCTGATATGTGGAACAGATGTTCAGGTTGGTAGGTGAATGGCACCACTCCTCTGCCATGCCCCCAGTTCAAAGGCATGATTGGTAACATGTGTTTACCCTTTTTGTATCATAATGGCAGGGGCTAGCAAAGATACCCAGACAGTTTTAGCTGCATTGAAATATATGAATCAGAATGTGTCTTATCTTAATTTGATAATATTATCAGCAGTTGTTTGGAAAAAGAGCAAAAGCCAGATTGCCAATCCAATTTGAATAATGAAAAATGCTAATTCTTATGTATTTTTTGGGGGAAGAGGATGAGGGATGAAGGAAATTTATCTGTTTTATTATACATGTATTGACTTAAACTCCACACTACATATACTTATTTAGAATAATTTTATTATAAAATAAGTCCTGTAAATTAAAACTAAATATCACAAAATATGCAGAGGATACAAAAGCATTCCTAAACCATGATTTCGTTAAGTAGACAAATATAAGTGGGAAAACACAAAGACGATTATAGAACTAAAGTAAGCTAATGTTCTAGTAATTAATCCATAACAGAGTGGTCATTGCTTATAATGCATCCATTCTGTGTGTGGTATTGCTAATTAGTTTCTGTATGTATTCCTGTAAATTGATATGTTTGTCCCAGGCATCACCTTCCATAGCTGGTGACTTGTGCAAGGTCTATTGAGATCAACAGCTCTGTTCATCTGTATCTGCATCTCTGTCCACATGTTTTCTATAGAGTTTAAATCAGGGCTCTTAGGCACCCAGGGAGCAAGCTGAACATCATATTCATGATCTGCAAACCATTGTTGCACTTGGCATGATGTGTGGATACCACTATAGTCCTGTGTAAATAGGACCAGTTTCAAACAAAATGCACACACTTACGAGGGTGATTCAAATATAAACGGTAATTGTTGCATATCACAGAGGAAGCAGTTCAGAGTGGGGCAGTGGAGTGAGGGGTTGAAGGTCAGTGTGTTAGGGAGGGGGAACTAGCTTTGTTAGCCACTTCGCTAGGTTCTGGCATCAGTACAGCCATGAGTGAGCAAAAAGTTCCTTCGTCTGTTGCACAATGCATTATTATCAAGTTTTTAACCAAGGAAGGGGTTAAACCTTCGGAGATTTTAACTCGTTTAACGGCACAGTTTGGGGACACTACACTGTCGCAGAATCAAGAGTTTACTTGGGCCAGACAATTTAAGGGCAGCCAAGAATTTGTGGGGAAAATGAAGGTCATGCTCGATGCCCAAGGCCAAGTCTTAAGTCACACAGATGACACATCCATTTCTGTGTTTTTCGACTACAAAGGAGTTTTGCTGATTGATTTTCTTCATCATCGATGTACAGTGATCACAACTTATTATTGCCAATTGTTAAGGTCTGTAAAAGCTGCCTACCGAAGCAAAAGACGTTGTATGCCCATCAGAGATGTCATCCTTCTCCAAGGCAATGCTACTCCTCACACTGCCAATTTGACAATGGACACAATGTCGGACATGCACTGGGAAACCCTTGAATACCCTCTCTATAGTCCATACTTGTCCCCCCAGACTATTTTTTGTTTGCACCCATGAAAGAATCACTTGGAGGGAAATATTTTGAAAGCAACGAGGACATCAAGGTGCATGTGCGCAATATGTTGGCGACATGCCCTCAAACTTTTTTTGAAGAAGGAATGTTCAAGCTTCCAAAAGGTTGGCAAAAATGTGTAGAGTGTGAAGGAGGCTATGTTGAGAAAAGCTGATGAAGTCACTTGTGTATATATTTAATCAATAAATATTTTTAACAAAATTACTGTGTATATTTGAATCACCCTCGTAGTAACATCATGTTTTCTAATATAGAAATGTATTGCTGGTCATTTAAATTTCCCATTATTCTTCTTAGCACACTTCCTCCACTACCAGAAATCCATCCCCATACTGAAAGAGATATGCGGCCACTATGTTATCTTTCTGCAACATATTGAGGTTCAAACATAGATGCTATTTTGGCCAATAGAAGTGCACAGAACCCAAACTGGTATTTCAAAATACCTTTTTGTTTGAGACTATTCTGCCAGGAATAATCAGTGTATTTGTATAGAAAGCAAATGGTCCACCTTCTGTGTATCAGTTAGTATTTGCCTTATTGGGCCTTTCTGCTCAAACCATTTGCTTTTTCTTTATGCTAGTGAGGTAGTGCTCCATTCTGTTTGATATTCCCTCCATTCTCATACAGTTAAAGTATCAATCATTTGATTTGTATTTGGCAATAACTAGCTGTTGTTACTATTTTTCCTTCAGCAGAAAACCATAAATATTCATAGTTCATGAAGGAATCTATGTGATGCAGTTTTAGAAGCCACCAATGCTGTGGTATCAATATTGCATACTAACAAAAACTCCAACAGTTCAGTGTGACAGCGAAAAATGTATGTGCATATCATACGTAGATATTGTTTTATAAGTAATTAAAAATGTTGATTCCTTTTGTGGTAGAACTGTAAATAACTGTTCTGATACATATATGTAAGATTTCTTTTTTGTACATGTTATACTGAAATGTGAAACTGAACTGTTATCTTATTGCATTTGTGTTTTTTCCCCCATTTAGGTATAATTCAGGCGGTAAGTGCTTTTCACAAGTCCACACGAAACACCTGACAGTAACCATCGATGCCTTCACTATCCACAACAGCCTGTGGCAAGGAAAGAAGGTGGCATTACCCAATAAGAAAGATATGGCGCTTGTTATTTAGTCATTGTTATCAGTGTTTTTTTTTTTCATTTCCCTGAACTGCAGATTTGTGATGCAACTTTTTTTGTTTTCCATTAATGTAACAATTGAGTGAGTGTATGTTTTTGTATGAATGCTTGAGTGCATGATCAGCCATAATAGAGCAGTGTAAAGTGAAAACACATGTGGGTCCCTTTTTTTTTCCCCCTCTAAGTGGCATATTAACAAAGAATTTTGCTGTGAAAATCTGGAAGCATTCCAGCTTAATCTTTTTTTCTTTCTTTCTTTCTTTTCTTATTTTTTTCTACTTAAAAAGAAGAGAGAGAGAAAAATAAGTTATCAACAATAATTATCACCTAAATGTACTGTCAGAAGAGTTCATCTTATTTAACAGATTATATGGTGCTTTAATGTAAGCCATTAGTCACCAGGCTTTTCTTTGCTGTCAACCAAAATATGAAAAATGCAAGATGATGTTGAAACCTTTGTATATGCCTCAGTCTTCATGATTCATAAATGTTATTGCTGGCCACTTTTTCATTGTGAGAAAGAATAGATATATTTATATATAAAGGCTAAAGGACTAAGCATGCTATTGTACGCAAATAGTGAATGTGATGGAGTGAAAGCTACCATTATTACTTTTTGTGGGTTCAGCTTGTGAACAGAGTGTAACAAGATTTATAGTCTCTGAAAGTAACCCACGTTCAGTGTCCTAGCTAGACTGCTTATCATTCCTTCTCATACTTTCATCCACAGAAATATGCCAGCTCATTCATAGTACATTTATTTGTTTGGGAAGTGCAAAAATCTAAACAGTTTGTTTTGTAAGAAAATTAATGAAAGAATACATATAAATATGTTGAAGGATATTATTAACAATGTGATTACATAGAACATCTGAGAAAAAAAGAAAAGAAAAAGCATTGACTTATACTAATATTGAGATAACTAAACAGCTCGTAATTACTATATATAAATGTTTTACTAATAGTTATAACTTCACACCAGTCCAAAATGTGGCAGCAGTATTTTGTGTTAGCAGAATATTACAGGTGTTTTTTTTTTATCATAAGAATAATATGACTACGTTTGGCAATAATAATAATAATAATGATAGATTTAACAGCAACAGACCATAACACACTTTAGATATTCCTGTATGTGCAAAAGCTCTTTCAAACATTATTGTAAACTGATCCAAAGTTATGGACATAGGTGCTTGTATTTTTTATTTTATTATGTTGGTATAATAAACGTAAAAACTGCCTGAAGCATTTGGGAACTTGTACTGATGTATATGATTTGAGTTTATAGTCTTCTTTTGTATAAAATTCTTGTTTAGGACATGATACAACAATGGGCTGCCTCCCATATCCATTGCTTTAAAGGTGTAACTACAGTTATTAGACTTGTGGCATGAATAATTTCAAACTGAAAAAACTTCTAATAATTTAGTAATATTTGAGCATATTTGTGACACAATACCTCGCTTACACTTAATAAAATTCATGTCTCAAAAGCTCTCACTTTCATTTTCAGGTGGAGTCGACTCTTTCATACTTCCAGTCTCTTCCTCAAACATTTGCTCCCTTTTAACTCCTGCATCTTGTCTTTGTTAACAGATTCTTGTTTTTTCTAATTTTACTAGAATACATAATTGAGCTTTTGTTTAAAATCTCAATTTTGTATACTTGTATTACTTTTTCTTGAAGATGTTGAATAACTTTAATAACAGGCTTTTGTTTTAGAACTTTTTCATCTCTTTTCCAAAGCAAAAAGACAAGTGCATTGTTTTTTTCTTAAGTTTTGTTCAGAATTGAAATGCTCCTGTGCACCTCTAAGCATCATTTGTTTACCTTTCCCTTTTCCATGATTTGCCTTTGAGTTTCCAGTTCAGCAATAGATTACTTAACTCTTCACCATAAAAACCTGCTACTGATCTAGAGAACTCTGAGTTTTTCCTGCTCCGAACTTTCATATACCTTTATGCACAAACTTATTACTTTAGCTTCACTCAATATAGCCAGAACTTGTAGGGACATGTTTTGGAGACCATTGTATCCATTTTTAGCCTGGGTTCACTGCCATGCTTCCTCCTGTTACCGCTGTAGGGTTGTATTTTCCTGGCTGGATATCGTATATAATGAGATCATTTTCACCAGAGAATTCAAAGTGTCTGTTTTTATACATGTATAATGTTCCCTGTTCTGTTGGACTTAATATATGAAGTAAATAGGCAAATCGTCCTAAGATTTTTTTCCCCTCTTATGCATCTGAAACAAGTAGCTAGAACCTATTAGCTTTTTCTTGATCAGTTCTTTGAAGAAGATTGTGTTTTTTTGTTTGTTTAGATTTAGTTTATTAATAACAAAAGCACTAACTGTGAAAGTATACCTTATTTTAATTTGTTAAATTTTGAAATCCTGCCAGTCATTATAGTTAAGCTTATTGCCACACAGCAGCAGTTAGGTGCTCTAGCTGAGGAAGGATAAGGAATAGATAACAATTTTCAGTGGAACCATGCTGAGATGCAGATGAGCACTTCAAGATTGTACAACTCTACATAACAGAAGTTTAAGTGTGAACATCAACTCACAATGTTTTAAAATTAAAATTAATTTCAGTTTCTGTATTTGATATATCAGAATGTTTGTTGCATCATTCATTCTTTAGATGCAAATCTAAGTCTGGTGGTAGTCTCGTCAATTGCAGAAGACTGTGTAGTTTATTATAGTCTGTATGTTTCCTCCCAGGGATGACTGCAATACGTTGAAATATGATAAGCTATTCTTGTTCTTCACTGAGATAAGAGATTGTGGCCAAGCATGAGCAAGAGCTTCAGATCATATCCAAATTGCACTAAGTGAAACTGAAGTATAATGTCACAAAGCAACTCAGATAATATTTGTTCATAAAATTGTATTGTGTATCATATGTTAGGACATGCTGTTTCACACCATATAATTGCATTCCTTGGTTAAGGATGGATGAGTGCTGTACTAAATAAATATGGAAAACATAAGTAAAGCAAGAAATGAGAAGAAAGCAGTAGTCACTACCTATAAGACCCAAAGAATTATAAGCCTTCTCTGTGATGGATTTCTTGCATTTGTACTACAGTGATCACTACTCTTTATATTGTTTGGAATAAAATAATTTTTTTTTCAGGTTGTTTTAATTTATTTAACACTTTCTACACAAAGCCTGCATCTGATCTCATAAATATTATACTATAAACCAAATCTATATTCCATAGTTATTGTAATTATAAGCTTTCATAATGCAAAAAACTATCCTTACCATTAGTTTAACTAATACTCTTTCCACATAGATGGTAGATGAGGGGTAAATTGAGTAAAATAAAACAAAGGGCCTTCCTCCCAAAAAAAAAGAATTTTTGCCCAAAATTCAAACTTTTAAGAACAAAACAAAACATTGGTTCCATTAGTAATGCTTTTAGTATATTTTTATACTCGCAGATTCCATTTTTATAGAATGTAGTTATGAAAATGTCTGACAGTAACTCAAGCGTTTCCGTTGTGAACAGGTTTCCGTTTAATGAAGATATAACAAAATTAAATTATGATCATACATAGACATATTGGGAAAAAAAATATCTAACTTATTTAGTTGTATATTTATGAATTTCTGCTGTACATAATACACACCAAATAGTTTGTTTTTTCCAGTTGTCAAAGTATCTAGTGTCTTGTGGTAACACTAGCCATCCATTAGTTACTTTGAAATCAGTCTTGCCCAGTTTTTCAGCTACCTTTATAGCATATTCCTGTAACATAGACCCCGATATGCTGTGATTTTTTTGACTCAGACACCAACAAACCACTCCCACACTATTTTACTGATGTCTTGGTTTTCAGTTTTCTTAAGTGCTCTCTTTATTTTTCTATTAGTACAGTTTTCCATCGCTTCAAAATTTCCCATCTCTTCTTTAGCATTATGTAAACTTGAGTTTTGTCTACAATGAACATCTTCATGATCTGCTTGACACTCAGTTTATCACTTTCACTAGCATAAATCACTTTTACTCTCATGTTAAGATCTAGCACAACCCTTGTTTTCGAAGTCATGGTGACTACTGCCGAACTAAATCGTCCCCTATGTAAGTTTAGAGGTGAACCTTAAAGTGCTGTTTGACAGTGCAAATTGTATAGGGCACAGACAACAGTAAAAAGGCAGATTACCCACCTTTATCGTAACATCAGTGGTTAACTAAACTATGCAGTGAAGGATGACTATGATAAGATTTCTCAGTATTCATTAGCACGCCACCCGTCATAGCAGCAAAGTGATCATGTTTTGACATAAACATCACATCTGTAGAGCACACCATGCATAATTTCAATGGGTGCCTGAAATTTTCTAAATACTACAGTCTGGAATGGGAAATTTACAATAAGTTAGTTTATGAGAATAAACAGATTCTGAAAATTTAAGATTCATTTGTACAGAATGTTACGAGGTAAAAATATGGTCTCTCGGAAGCAAATAAAAGCTTTCACACTGGGTGATAGCAAATCAGTTATCTGGAATGTATATCTTATTCATTTTTCATATTTGTTCATAAGTAGAGCTCGGATATTTGGGCATTTATTTTGGTTAAAATAGGCAGGCATATAGGCTTATTACTGATATATGTGACCTTGTGATGGTCAACTAATTTTCGAGGCAAGTAGGCAGTGAAATAGGCATTTATTAAACATGGAAACAGACAAAAATGGACAAATACTTAAAAAAAAAAAAACTATCTCATATGTACTCATTTTTGTTTGTTACATGCCACAACAAGATGTTTTTTGTTTTTTTTTAAGTTGGCAACTAACATACTGAGCTGCCTGTCAGAGGTTTTTCATGCTGGAAAAAGCCTTGCACAGATCCAGAGAAAACAGATTGTTTACTAGTTGTTACAATCACTGTTGATATTAAACAGAACTTCTTCTGCCTGCCCATTTTAGTAATTCCAGTCTTAAGCTTCACTGTTACAAAATGTTGAAATATAAAGTACCTTTTCTCATGATTAATTATTTTTTCACAAACTTTGCACATCAGAACAGTACCATCGGTATATAGCATATAGCAGTTTACTACTTAACTCTGCACTCACTTTTGGCACGATAAATATTGCAATAATCACGAAAACTGCAGATGGAGTTGTTTAATACAAGTTCAGTCTTAAACTAACAGGTTCTACTTGCTGAGGCCTGAGTGTGTACTTTCTTTCAGATATCGGGAAAACCCGACTGTGTATTGTCGCAAAGAGAAGGGTGTGAGAAGAGATTAGGGTATTCGAAGTACACAGTTACGGAATCTGGAGAAAAATATAACTTTGTAGAACTATCTGGCTTGAAAACGGATGAGTTGTCCATTGGGCGAGGGAGATGAATAATACAAATCTTACAAGACACTTGCAAACATGCATTCCTTTCTACTCCCTCCATATAATACTTTCTTTCACTGGTAAACCCCAAAGTATCCTGTTATACTGTTCAAATACTTCTTGGAAATATACATATGTATTGCAGGAGAATAAGATTCTCAGCAAATAGCTGTGTGAGGTAAATACATATTTTTAATTCGTATAACCATTATTTTTTGTTTTTTGATATAATCCATGCAAGCTTTTTTTTTTTTTAAATGTATTAAAAGTAAAGAAATTATACAATAATGAGGTAAAAAGGCTATTAAAAAAAAAAAGTGGTTAACTTTAAAATAGGCAATGCGAGCTAAAATAGGCAAATTATAAACTACGCCTATCATCCCCAAATGTATGGAAACGTGTTTATCCCTAATAGGTCTTTCATATATACTCTCCGGTTTAAAAAGGCGTTTTGCCTAACATCCAGGCTCTATTCATAAGTAAGCAATGTTTACACAGAAAACTTGTTTCCAAGAAATAAACTTAACTAAGATATTAAAAGATTGATAAAAAAATTAGACATTTCTAGATTTGCCAACAAAATGTTGCAATAAAAGATAAACCACATCTCAAACTAATATTATGCTGTAATACTTTAAGAATACAGAAAGGCATACAACAGGCATATTCTGGTAACCTAATTTCCTTGAGCCTCTGTGTTCTATAACATAATAAAGCTTGCGCAAGTAACATTATCTTCAGGACAAGGAAATAGTCACAGAAGCCAGTAACAGTGGGCAATTGCAATTAATTGCTGGGACACAAAATTTACAAACAGCATTGCATTCAATATGGTGTTAGAAATATTTTGTCTGTTTCCAATTGCTATGAGAAATACATTTCAATTACTCTTCATGTCACACTGTTGTGAGAATGAATAAAAACAATAATGCATGAAATTTCTTAACTGATGCTTAATGTCTTGTAATGGGAGGAGAAAAATATGCAATAAATTACACTTAAAGAAAGATTACAAGATCTTAAAGGTGCTTAAAACATATTTAAACCAGTGTTACTGTTTAAAATGTTATGATTATTAAACTCCGTTTCTTAATTTTATAAATATCTGCACATGACCAATTTGACTATATCCAGATGGAAATAACAGCATAGAGGTTTCTTCATTAATCCAAGCAAATGAAAGCCTAATGGTGCAGTGTAAGATACTATGGTGATTGCTGTTAAACCTTCCAAAATAATTTTGCAAGAAAAGAAACTATACTGATGAAATGTTACCACCCAGCTCTCATTTTATCAATAAAATCCCTACATTTTATTATGACATGTGGACAAAAAAGTATACATCATGTAGCAACTGAAAACGTTTAGTATTAACTAGATATGTACTTGAACATGTTTTGAGACTTAATTTTTGCATATTTATTTTAATAATTTATTTGCTAGCAATTGTTATGGAAATGATTAATAAAACTTGGTTTTAACACTGCCCTTGAAAAAGACAATCTGAAGCTCACGAGCAGGGGGAGGGGGGTGATTCCAGTTAAGTAAAGCATATGTATTTGCAGTATTATTAAAAAGGTCTTGATTGTGTATTTGTAATTTCATTTAGAAATTATCCTTCAAAAGAAAAGAAGAAAGGGCTACTTGCTTTACCTTGAATAGTGCTAACAGGTGCATCATCATTATTTTGTAGGATCCATTTCTAGGTTTAGGCCTGAGGGAATAAATTATGTTGCTTCAAAATAAATGTGTCTTGATTTATTTTATTTTATTTTGTCCAACTGAACTATTACACGGTGTGAGACGCATCACATACATATAAATTTACAAAAATAATGAGAAATAAATAGTAGACATTATAAGTAGTTATAATCAAAGCAGACAAGATGTTTTAACATGTTCCTTTCATAAAAATTAATGTATACAAAATTGATGAAAGGAGTGGAGCAATTAGCAGTAATGTTTGATCTGCATCAAGTCTAACATCTGTAGTTACACCATGTTATACATTTCACTTTCAAGGAAAGTAATGTTATTCCTCCCTTTGTTCTGTTTTTTCTGAACTTCAGGATTTCATTTGGTAAACTTATCTTAAGAATTAACTGGGAGCATTTTATTTTTAACTTCAGTGATGTCCTAAAAGGAGCATTTAATGGAAATTGAATTATTTAGTAGAAGAGAATGTTAACTGTGTACCATAGTGTATGATTTATTTGACACCTTGATGTTAACTGACCTGTCTTAATTTACCATGAAGACTGTATAGTACCTGGAAGGACCATAGAACTCAACACTTCCATCACTTTCTTTATACAAGCATTTTTTTTTTTGAGGAATAAGTAAATCAGTTGCCATTCAAACATTTTCTATAAGTGTTAAACCATGACAATATCTGAACAAAGTTCATTAATGAATACAACTAATTTATTATGCTTAATAGAATGGTTTTAGTAATTTATTTATTTAAGCCACTAAAATGTTAGTGGAGAAGGAATAATGGTTGTAGCATCCAAAGATAAGGCTATTATCGTAGCCTTGCTCATTGTATTGAATTTGTTTTAGCAGTAATATGATTTAAAAATTGTGACCTATGGTTTTTATAAGCTTTTTTTACATTGTGTAAATAAATGTTCAAACTTGGGAATAACTCAAGGGTTTGCAATCAATACTTGAAACAGCATTTGTGAAACAACTTGTGATCAAAGTGTGTACATTTGTAGCATTTAGGCATCCTTAAAGTAACAGAAACTGAGGACTTACAAATTGAAATAACTTGGCATAAACCCTGTGTATAATGTAATGACTTTAGCTGGTAGAAGTTACATTATCTATTAACAAGAGAATCTACACAGCAAAGATTTTGTACATGCCAAAGGAGAAGTAGCAGATCAGTTTTTTAAAGAACAGTTGTAAAATCCTGTAACAAGCTTTTCTGCATAATCACAGCAAATTAGTCTGTTCCTTAAGATAACTAATATAAAAATTAAACAAAAAAAATTCTTTTACAGTAGAGTAAAGAGAAATAAATTGTTCAAAATTATTCAGCTCATATTTGAAACAAAAATTTAGTGCAAGCCGTTATAAATAATAATAACCATGGTACTACCACTAACTGAGCCTATCAATCTCATGCCCACATATGCATACCAGACTTTGGCAATGATCCAATCAATACTGGAAGGTGATATAGCCACCATCACGCATTCCCCAGTCAGTGACCAGTTGTGTTTGTATGACATAATATTTTTAACCTATATTCAGTATGGTCCACTACTTTTATTCTCTCTATAAAAATGAAAAAAGAGTAAAATATCTTTTATTTTCAGAGTATTAGATTTATTTTGGGGATGTTGGCTGAATATTGCAGCAAAAACATCATTTTTTAAAGTGATGCTGTAATACATTGCAACAGTTAAACAATTTTAAAAGTCCAAAGTGTTAAACATATTATCGATATCACTTTGATTAGTAATTGGGTGATTAAGGACTCAGATATAACCTCAGTCTGCATTTAATTAGGCTGTTATCTGCTGTATTATTTAATTTGATCGGTGGAATGTTTTTTTTTTCATTTTTACTTTATCTCAAAAAAACTACTGTTATTTTATCTACACCACTAAAGACCATATAAAAAAGTAAATGATTTGAAACATGCCATGTCATGAATCTCATTAGTATACCCTCTGGCATCCCCCTCCTATTCTTTCAATAAGCAGGGCTTGGTACAAAATTTTGTTCATTGTAATAATCATATGACATAAAATAAAATCTGAACAGCTTAAAAATCTTTAAATTGCAGCCATTTTTAATATGTTTTTCTTTTTTTCGTGTTTGTCACATTTAAATATATGTTTAACTTATAAAACACTCAATAATTTGATATTATGATTATTAAAATGCATTCTATGCAGTTCAAGAATATTTAAATATCATAAGTCAGTTTTTAGTTTTTGGAAAGTATTCAGCATTCTTATAAAACTAAAGTTCATCTTAATAAACCTCTTCCTATGTATGATTTATTCTGTACTATAATGCTGTTACCATGCTCCAAAATGGTGTTTTGTTAAATAAGCACAAATGCAAAGAGAGAGATGTGTATATTTAAAACAATTAAAAATATGTGATGAATCCTCTATTTGAAACTAAGTGTGAGCTGTACAAAATGAGGTTTATCAGTAAAGCTAATAGAGGAGCATTACAATATCAGCTGTACAAGCAGGAGAGAGGGGAACATCACAAAGCAGTATGCATAATGTGTTGAAACTAGTTCACCTTTCATGAAATGATAATTTAAAGTCGGTTTAAAAGTGTATTTTCCATTGCTTCTTCCACATTTTAAAGGCTAGGCAACTTGGAAGCTTCTGCTTCATGGAAATCTTTCTATTTTATAGCACTTGCTGCTTCATTTCAAGAAAGATATTATAACATGTATATGTACTGTATACTATTTCATTTACAATTTGAATAGCCTTGCCTTTAGTATCACTTGTATATTGTATATTTTGCTTTTGTTGGGCTTCTCAAGTAGTGTACATGGTGTAACACACTATACTAACAGTAGACTAAATAGTAATTAGTTTTGTGATGTCATTGCCTGCAAATTCAAGGAAAAGGCAAATATAGCAGATGAGTTTGAGGACTTTCCTTAACTAAATCACACTCTGTTTTCTTTTTTTGTGAATGGACCCAAACAAAATTAGTAGCATGGTAAAGCATGTTACATTTTGTTATCAACTTTGAGTTACTTCCTTTTATCTAGCTGTCAACACTCGCATATTTCTCCTTCTCTCCATAACTGAATAACCAGTTGGACAATCTTAGAGCCTGAAGTGTTAATACCCAATATTATAAAGCTCAAGTGAAACAGTAACCTGAAGCTCGCAAGAAGTCTTTACTGCTCAGAACTATCATTTTTGCATACAGCATTGCCTGAGAGGTCTGTTTTAAAGTCACCCTTATTTTGTATAGCAAGAAATGAGTACGCTTGCTTCATAAATATATAGGCCCTTATTTGACTATCTTGAGAATTCTGAGTATATAAAATGAGTGTCAATACCTATATTATGAACAGGTCACTGATTGTGCATGGTTGACATTATGCCAGTTGGGATATTACTTAGCACAATTTACAAAAATTACAGCTGAAAATTGGAGCATTTTATAAATAAAAAAATACAAGGTTTCAATTGTTTATCTCTGTGTTTAGAATCATTACAGGTCATTTTCTTTGAACATATCTTAAATATGGTGCCTTATGGAGAAAAACACCAATGATTTGTTACATTTGTTTATTAAAACTATAGCTTATAATGAGTATAGCTGATACATTTTTAGTTAAAATGCCTTTCCAGTGTTTAAAGCAAACTTAAATAAACTCAGAAGGGCTATTTCCGTTTAGGCCATTATAATCACATTAATGAAGCATGAACATTTTTCTTGAACCAACTGTTCTGTTACTTCTCCTTAGAATAACTGCAAGTAATACAATGCCTCCCCATAGCAAAGTTAAAAGAGTCATAGTTGAAGCGCACTTTGACATTAAGTCACTAGTACTCCTCCAAGTACTTGTGTTCTACATCAACGATGCAGCATTGGAAAATACTTTTATCTTACAAGTGTAGCATGGCCTGTATTGTGATTATGTGCCTGCTCTAAGTTCCTCTTCAAAAAACAGTACCCTACAGAGAAACATAAACGTCATGCTGTTCATCTAAACTAAAGTCAACTGCAGTAAAATCCATAAGCTTTAAAAAGACACTCCAAGTTGTGCATTTTTTAATTATTTTTGCTTGTTAAAAATTTGGCAAAGGAATAGCCAATGCTTAAATAATGTACATGAGGATACATCACAACCATTAATGTAAGTTTGAAACTGTTAATATGAAATGTCACTTACTTAGTAATTATCTGACCTTTTTTTATTCATTAAATAAAAGTGTTATAAACAGTTGAGTTTTTTTGAAATCTTATTTAATAACACCAGTAGTTTTTGCATTGGTTAAAAGAATAATCAGAAGTCTCCTCTTTTATATTACAGAGCAATACATGGCATCCAAGCAATCAGAAATGTCCCAAAAATGAATTGTAACACATGACTCTCTACTTCATTCCAGTGTGATGCTGCATTTTTCCAACCATTTTGTATTTTACAGAGATATTAGTTTATATATTTATTTTATATATTATTACTTTAGAAATGCATATTGGTAGTGTGTAAGAGACTGAAATGGGGTTGGTTGTTGATCATAGAGGTTAAAAAGTGCCACCCAATAGGCTCATTAGAAATAAAAGAATGAACACAATGTATTAAAATACACCAATTTAAAATTTTGGAAAATTCAAATATATGAGTTAGTATTTTGGTAATTACTAATCTAAATGTTAATATGTTCATTTTAGTGTTGTACAATTATATCAGAAAGAGAAGAACTTCACCAGCTGTTTATCTAAAATAAAAGATGAACTACTTTACTTATCATGCCAGTTTCTCAAGCTTATACTTCATTAAAAGTAGTTTTCCATGTAAAGGGTACATCATATGGAGGTGGGATTCCCTAAAAATAGTTATCAACTTGGGTGGTTCAGTTGGTTAGGCACTTCCTTCTGACCCCAAGATTGCGATGCAAACCCAATCAGACCAATGGTTTTTAAGTGGTCTTAAAAGTAACAGCCCCTGTGGAACGACATTCTAACATACCAGTGGTTCTGATATAATCCCGGCAATTTACAGCATCATTCATAAACTTTTTGTGCCAGCCTCAATATATGAGGGTAACACTGATAATTTTTAAAATGTTTTGTTTTAAAATAAATTAAAACTGTTCTAATGTTTAGTGAGTTGATTGCTGTGTAGTTTTATTTTATTTTCTCTAATCATTTGTCAATTATCAATATGATTTTGTGTTCACCCAAAAATGAATTTGACCAGAAAACATTTCCAGGTTATGATTTTTACCATTTTAAATCGTCATTAATGCCTAAACAATGTTTGGCATGGCTTCCTTCAGAAGGGAAGTAAAGCCGTTGGTCCCTTGTCATAGATTCATAAAAGAACCTCAAGCTGATAGAGAGGCCACTGAGCACGCCCAATTTAGAATTGGATGCTGAGAACCACAGTAGTTAAAGAGCATCCATAAGTAACACGCCATTTCCATTTTTGGCATAATTTATTGCATAGTCTTCATCAGTCAGTATAATTTGGTATGTGTACATCATATTGCCCTCCTCTGTGTGTATTACTTTCATTACTTTAGAAAAAGTATTTGTCAATGAATATATTTAAATAGCCTTATGCCAAAAGTAAAAAGCTTGTGAGTCATCTAGTCTTAATAATCTTAAAAATGAATTTGCAAGTGATTTGATTTTTATATACAGCACAATATTGTTTTACAAATTGTGGGAAGTAGAAAATGCCCTTAAGTTATCCATAATGTAAATTCAGAAAATATAAGCAATTATTGACAAAAAAAAAAAAAAAAAAAAAAAAAAAAAAAAAAAAAAAAAAAAAAAAAAAAGGCCTAAGCAAAAGCATTTGGGGGAAAGTTTAGGGAACAAATTAGATAAATTTTCTTCCAATTTATGTGAGACATTTTTAGCATCTGGTATACCACTTTGGAAACTTAACTAATCCTAATTTGAAAAACTTATGTCAGCTGTTTGTATGACAGTTTTGTGTCAAGAATGCGAGGTAAACTGGAAAATGAATTTATTTGCATCTCTGTAGATGAAACTGCAGGTTCTGAGGGTAGATTATTGCAAATGTAAAAGTTGATACCCTTAACAAGCAGGAACCAACGGTCTTAATGTGATAAAATTGGCAGTCATAAATAATATAACAATAACTCAATTTGTAATTGATTCTTTAAAATGAATATGGGCAAATAAAATTAAATGTCGTGTGGTGCTTTCACTCATCGCAGATGGAGCCAACTACATGGTTAAATCAGGATGCATTGGATGGTATTTTCCATGATTTAATACATTTAACATGCCTCTTACATGCACTCCACTGCATTTGTGAACAGATACTTGGAGAATTTATTTTAGTGAATCATTTAGTGGGCATAGTAAAAAGTTTTTTGAAAGTGCCATCGAGAGTTCAATTATTTAGGTTCTTAGCACAATCAGTTCCACTCCCTCTTGAACCAATATTAAGGGGGGATGTAGGCAGAAATACCTCAGCACAACAAAAATTCTACCATGGCCATAGTTTTTGTCCTAAAGCAATGGAATTTTGCACAGTTAATTGTCTTGATATCTTCTATAACGGTCCTATTTTACAATTAATTTTATCAACAAATAAAGAAATTACACTACATTGGAATTTTCAAAACATCAAAAAACTTATGTACCTTTTTCTTAGTATCCCTTTGGTGAAGTTGCTTGAAAACAACTGTACATAAAGTATTAGAATTATGCTATATCAAAGTATTTTTTAAGGTATGCAAATTTTTTTATTTCAAATTAATATGTGTTTCATAGCACAGTACCTATAGAATCTAAATCAAAAGAAAACTAGCTGCGCCAAAATACTCATTGTGGACTGAAATATGTGTGTACAAAATTTCCATGCAATATCTCAAATAGTTTCCAAGAAAAAGGTACATAAGTGTGAAAAATTATAAACCCGAGAAAAGAGAATTTTGTTTTGTTTTATTCAGGGAGTGATCTACATACATTAGATACTGCCTAAAATCCACCATAACTGTAGTCAGAATCTTCTTCCTGGTCAGAAACTAAAGAAAATACCTTCTAAATATTTATAACTATGTTTGCCTGTAAGAAATGTAGAGAAACAAGGGATGAAAGCTGATAATCAAGCATAAAGAAAAAGTGAGTGTGGCATGACAAGTCTTTAATTTATTTGGAGCACAAAGAAATTGAATTAGGTTATGAAACTTTGGGAACATAAAGCTGAATGTATTAAAAATTAATTAATGATATTAAAAAAAATTGAAAATTTCGCCATTTTTAGCCTTAACAAGATGGGGAATGTGGGTTGATGTTGCCCTCTACTATGCAGAATATTTAGTCAGTAAAAGATGTTAACCCCTTAGACCCTAATGATGCTCCATCCATTCTTACAGCTCAAACTTTATTGTCTAACAGTGGATTGGAAACTTATATTGCTTTCCTTTCTGTGCACTTTTCCACTACCCAAAGCTACATATTGCCTCCATAGAAATGTAGACATAGTCTTAAATGAAGCACTCAGAATATTTCAAGAAACAACATCCAGCTTTAATTGTGTTTCTGGTAGTGATGGGGAAATACTAAAGAACAAAGTGAAGAGTGTAATATCAAAAAATCCTGAATATGAAAAGATTATGTAAAATTGGGGGCATTTTAAATGGAAACACTACAATTAACTTACATGTATTGCCTTTTATTGCAAACCAGTTAGTATCATTTAAATATGTGCTAGTATCATCCTGTAATAGATGATTCAAGATATAAATCCATCTTCAGAGATGGCAGGTGTCCTTTCAAATGGCTGTTGTGAAATGCAATTCGTTGCTTCTCTTGAGCAGGGAATCAAAAGCTTCTACTTGTTTATATAGGGAAAAATATTGCAAACATAAAGCATATTTTAAGTGCATATGTATTGGTATGTTTGTAAGAACAGATTTGCATAACGTGCTTTTAAGTGCATATTTCCAAGTTTTTGGAGCAAATTTCTGTGCATATTTCATAGCTTTTTAAGGCATGAATTCCAGGCCCTACTGATGATAGCAGTATGAAGGAGCTTCTGCAGTTCTATTGGATTAAAGGAACAGGTAATTCATAAACTATAATTATATAGCATTTAAGAAATCATTTACATTGTATGCTGAATGTTCAAATTTAGAATTTCACAGCTGCAAAATTATAAAGTTTGGAAAATTCAGTTTGGATTCTCTTACATCAACTATTCTAGCACCAGACAGATTTGCATGTTTTAGGTGAGTGAGAGGGAAAGATGAAGAGAGTGGGGTAATAAGGTGGTAATGCTAAGCATGGATACACATCTTATTCACTATTTTTATTTAAATATTGATACATATTATACAGAGAGATAATACTGTCAATCCTGCTAGAGTTGAACTACTTTTTAAATATTTTTGCTTCTGATTTCCTCAAAAAGGTTTCTTGTGAACAACTAGTGCACAGTAGCAAATAAAGAAAAAGTATTTTAGTCAATGGAGTGCCATAATTTAAATGAATTGAGTCAACCCCGGAACTGAAACTAGGGTTAAAGTACCCTGAAACGGTCTTCCCAAATGAAGGCAAAGTTGGAACAAAAAGTGTAAAAAAGGTGACAATTCAATTAAACTAGTACATAATTTTATTAAGTACTTCATGTGAAACTGAGTGTGTAAAAAAATAAAAAGTAACTTTTAAGATTTATGATCTAGTCTTGAGTCGACCACGATATTAGAAACAGCTTCAACTGAATTATTTCAATTCTGAAGACTGTGCCAACCACTTTGGTATTTCTTTTATCATTTTTAGTGAAAGTGAAATACTGTAGCTTGCAGGACAAACAAATCAGCAAAAAAGATTTTAAATAATACTTAATCTCCCAGGTACAGAACGCTGAAGAGAAATGGTTTTGTAACTGAAAATATGCTCAAACAGAAAATAAATGCACAGTTCAATATAAGCAAAGAAATCTTATGTATCTCAAAGTTCCTTTTTAACTGATATAATAGTGGAAGGTGACAGCAAGTTGACACCTAACACAGTCTGTTTGGTCACAGGCTCACGTCTTCGGCTACCAGCTAGTTGCATATTTGCTCTCTACAATTACTTGCAAAACAAAACTTGAAAGTTTAAGACTTTTAACCCTTCTATCTTTTCTGCAATTCCCCATATAACATTTCACAGATTTCTTTGTATGAAACTTAACAGCCAGTTACATTACCAACATCATTTCATTCATCAAAGGAGTCCTGGACAAAACAAGTTATTCATGACTATCATTGAACATTGGATTATTGGGAATTTTTTCTTGCTTCTTTTTACTCCCCCTTCTGCTCTTGTAATACTGATACCAGTATCTAGTTCATCTTCTGTCATAAGAACAGGTTCATCTTCTTTTGATTTTTGGATATTTACTTCTGATACACTTTTCCCAACCTCAATCATGATTTTATTTTCTCGCTTATTTGTAATTAGTACATGCTAACAACAGACTCTCCTACTAATACTAAAGTAGGTTCACCTGAATGGCTGTTCTACCTCCTCTTCCATAAAAGCAAGTTAAGAGAATCAATGTCATAGCATGAAAAAGTTTAGAAGTACGTTACAGTATTAGCTTGTCAACTGAACTAAGTATTTTGAAACTAATATGATAGGAACTAAATATCATTAAGAGTATGTCAAAATAAAATATAACATTCTTGTCTTCCTTTGGGTGGTTGAGATTGCTTTTAGTAATGCATTTGATTTTCATTGTCGAGACCCAACAAATGGCTTAAGGAATACTATGACTGGAATATCACTAAACTTACCAAAGCCAGACCATATGAGGGATTGTTCATTAAATGTTATTTTACATGCCTTGTCAATCTCTTATGTTTATCCAGAGCTGTGATCAAATGTAGTACGTTTGCAAAACCTGTTGTATACCACTGTCCAGAATGTGGACAAGAATTGAAGGTCTGCCATGTCCTAGTATAGTGTGCTCATCTAGCACGTTTACGAGCCACTCTGCAACTACCGGTGTGTACCAAACAAATTCTGGCAGATGATACTACAGCGGTGAATCAGCTTTTTAAATTTTTATCATCCCTACCTTTTAGATTTGTTATAAGTTTTTAGCTTTATTTTATTTCTTCTGATATGCTCTTGGTGTGGTAATTGCAGTTCTTTTAACCTTTTCGATTTTAGCTACAGGTGCGTATTGTTTTTAGGTATTTGGTTTTAGTTACATATTTTAGCTCACTATTGTTTTAGGACTTTGGTTTTAGTCGCACCTTTTAGCTCCCATGTTTTAATTGTTTTAAGCTTTCTTTGGTGTTCTACCATGGGAAGTTTTATTTGTTTTAAATTTTAATTGGCATTTTAGTCCTTTTTTAAGATTCATTCCATGCTTATTTTTAACCTTTGACCTCATCAGCTGGTTTTAAAATCAACTGTTTCTGGTGGGTGCTGATGACCCAGCCATTGACCCCCCAAAAACCTACTCATCATCATCTTATTGTATACCAGGGCATTTAGTTTGCATAAACCACACAGCCAGACATACTTATTATAATTGTTTAGATGAAAATACTTTATGTAAGGGTTCTTTTTTTTTCCTTCTGCTCATACTGCAGGTGTGAAAGAGCTGGTGTAGGCCTCCCCTTTTTGACAATTGCCATGAAAATAGTCTGCTCACTAATTGTTTAATTACACATTGTCTATTTCAAAGAATTACTTCAGGGTCTTGGTACACTGTATAGTATGAACTGAATTATACTAATGTACTAACACTAACGCTCATAACTATTAAGGACCATAACAATAGTTAATTATTTGATAACTACAATTGAAAACACAGCACACTCTTTCATGCTTTTAACTTCACGTGCTAGGTAGAATTCTAAACAAGGAAACAACCAGTCGTGTATGATGATATTTGGGGATGTTCATGTTTGGTATGGCGATTTTGTTTTCTGAAGTCTTTGTTGCTGGTTCCTGCATTCCTCTTTTGACCATATCAAGTGTAAGGTTGTGGCTGCAAACTTCCGAAGCTCTATGCTCTCCTCAGTTCAACAGTATAGAGAACAGGATATATTCCACCTGTAATCCACTAATTTTCCATGAGGGAAACTGACTGGTATTGCAATTATTATTAATATTACTTATTAATTTATAATTTATTTTAAACTTGGTTTTCAGTGATAGCTTTGATAGACCACAATATACACCACTGCGAGTAACTCTTGTCACCTTTGATAGAAGAGCAGGCATTGCAACTATTCCCACACTGTGCTACACTAGACAGATGCCATAAAAACTTCAATGGAGAACATAGAACAACATTTGATATGCAGAATCAGATCGTTTGAAAAAGTAGTTTTATTTACATATTCACAGGCTCCTATACAAGCTGTACTGTCATATAGCAAATCTTATTCTTCTCAAATGAGGGTGGTTCAATAAGTATCCGTGTTTTAAAATAGATGGTGTTGCTAAGGCAAATTGGTGTTACCATTGTGTACTGTCATTTGTTATATGTTATTAAAACAAATTTGGTCCTGATTAATAGATTAGTTTGGATTTGGCAATCATACTAGTTTGTCTTTCAAGATGTTTTCATTAAAATGGGAAAATTTCAGTGAAAACTTTAGAGATTATAAAAGCAAAAGTGGGTACTGTTTCACCATCTATGACAACAGTTACATATTGGTTCAACAGTTTTAAACTTGGTCGAGCATCCGCTTTTGATGAACATCCAGAACACCTGCCAGGTGTGGTTACCAAGAAAATCATTGAAAAAATCCATGATATGATTCTCATTGATAGTTGAATAAAAATTTGCAAAGTGGCATAGGCCATAAGTGTGTTGATGGGAAAGGCAATTCATAATTTACACGATAAGTTGGAGATCAAAAAAGTAGTCGGCTGAATGGGTGCAACAATTGCTTAGAGTAGATAGCAAGTGGGTGCAGTGTTCAACTTCGAAGCTGTGTTTGGAGCTATTAAAGCAAAATCTGAAAGATTTTTGCATTGAATTGTCACCATCAAGAACTAGATTTATCATTATACTTCGTAAACCACGCAACAATCAAAACAATGAGTTGCTGCAGTGAATCTGCTCCAAAGAAAGCTGAGACAGTCCTATTGGCCAGAAAAATTATGGAAACAAGTTTTTGGATTCAAAGGGTATCATACTCATTGACTTCTCAGACATAGGAAAAACTATTATTGGACAATACCACAGTAAGTTATTGGCCCTATTCAAAGTTGAAGGAGACATGTCCCCATTTGGTAAAGAAGAAACTGCTGTTTCACCACAATACACCAGCACATTATCTAGAGTTGTCACCACCAGTCTGAATGAATTGCTGCCGCACCTCACATATTCACCCGTCCTGGCTCACAGGAATATATAGATCAAATGAGGTCATTGTCAAGATAAAGGCATATTTTGCAGAGCTTGAAAAATCCTATTTTTGGAGAGGTTAAAAATGGACAGAAACATTGGGAGAATTATATATCTCTAAAAAGGACTATGTTGAAAACTAATTTCTGTTTGAAATAATGCCAACAGGAGTACATTCGGAATCACTCTGTAAACTAAAGAAGAAAACTTTGCAAGCCTTCAGAAGTTCTTGTTCCCTGACAAATATTATATATTATTCTTAATATTATAATGTGTGTGTTACCAAGAGACAAATTTTATATTGGCGTAAATTCCTAATAAAGCCATATGTTACTGCACTACTCTTACTCCTATGCACAGAAAGCCTTTTATTGGTTGGTGAGGGATGAATTGAGTAAAATAAAACAAAGGCCCTTCCTACCAAAAAAAGAATTTTCGCCCGAAAATTCAAACCTTTAAGAACAAACCAAAACATTGCATCTATTAACAATACTTTTAGTTTACTTTTACAGAAATTATGTTAATGGAAATTTGACAGCCTTCAGATTAAGATTTAGGTGTTTGAGATTGGAAATATTTCTACTGGATTATCAATAGAAGTACCGGAACAAAATTAGTGCATGCAGTAATGCCATGTAGGCTTCAAACTACATGCATGAAGGCATTAAATAAGTCCTTAGAAAATCCAAAAAATTACACTCATAGCATCGAAAAAAGTTTGTATTTAGTAACTGTCGCCTCTTACTAGATATCAGTTAAAGTTTCAGTTATATCCTTCTGTGGTTTCGTTACCATAGCAATTGAGTCAGCAATCTTGTGCTTCTTTAGAAAGATGGAAAAAATGAGTTTATGCAGTGATTAAACACTTCTATTTAAAAGGCTTAACACCAAAAGAGATAATAGCAGAGTTGGATGAAGTTTCATCACACATCTGCTCCTGCGTTTGCAACAATTTGCAATTGGATAAGTGAATTGAAAAATGGTCGTACATCCACAAATGATGAACATCATTCCGGACATCCAGTAGAAGTGACTTCCTCCAAAATGAGTTATAAAATCCTGGATATGGTTTTGAGTGATCGACAAATTAAAGTTCATGAAATAGTAGAGGCCGCAGGCATATCATAAGATACAGTGTTTTCTCAGTTTCGCACAAAAAATGGCAAGATGGGTGCTGCGTTTGCTCTCAGTGGAGAATAAATGCAATTGTGTGATCGATTCAGATGCTGCTTTGGCTATTTTCTGTTGCAATCCTGATTAGTTGCTGAGTCAATACATAAATATGGATGAAACATGGATACCCTACTATACAATCAAAACAGTGGGTTTTTAAAGACTTCAAAGAAAGCAAAGGTTTTGAAATAAGCCAATAAGGTTAGGGCTCAGTTTTTTGGGATGCATGCGGAATCATCTAAATTGATCACTTGCAGAAAGGAAGAACAATAAATGGAGAGTATTATGTATTGTTATTGCACTGATTGAATTGAGAAGGCAAGAAAAATACCCTCATCTGGCAAAGAAAAAGATTTTCTTCCTTCAAGACAATGCAAGGGTGCACACCTGCATAGTTTCAATGGCTAAAATTGTGGAGTTAAGATTCAAATTACTACAACATCCATTATATTCTCCAGATTTGGTCCTCTGTGACTTTTTTTTAATTTCCAAACTTGATAGAGTGGCTCGGCTGTTTTGAGAATTCGTTAAATGTTATATACCCCAATCATAGAGCAATTAGTTGCATCCAAACATTGCATCATTAATATTAATTCTTAATGAAAGATAATATAAATTTGCATTCTTTAGAGTTTCAAATCCATTTCTATTCATCAGAGTTACGAGTAAGCATTTTAAAGAATTAACCACTTCAACAACAATGTTCTACCCATCCATTACCACAACATGCCGGCCATCTACCTCGCACAGTGTGGCAGGCATTAGCCATAATTGTGGCTGTTACTGTAGAATTTGCATTGAACTGGTCTGGTCTAAAATGTATGATTCAAGTGCTGGTTGCGGAAACAATTATTAAATTGGGTTCAGCGTTCCATTCCTTGCTTAGACTAATGTGAAAGAGCATTATTGATGGGTATAAATTAACACTGTTGATAGGACAATTAACCAAATAATACATTGGAAAACTTTTGACCATAGTGACTTAGGCTAACAATGCAGAGAAACTTCCATTCTTTAATAAATTAATATGATTTGCTACAGGCTTGGATTTTTGTAAGACTTGAGGTATTTCATGTCGGATACCAGAGATAAAGACACATCGGAGCTACTGAATTGGCTTGAATGTTTATTGGAACATAAATCCAAATGACAGAAGTTCAGTGCTTGTTCTTGAATATCTTGATGGTGGTACAACTGATAAAATATTTGCCCTCAGAAAAAATTGGTGGATAAGTTCAATATAACTAATAGCTAGAAATTAAATTGAGTTTTATTTATGAACACTCTGCTGAGGTTCTTAAGAGTCCCATTCCATATTGGGTGTGAAAAACTCAGCCTCTGAGCAAAACTAAGTTTTGCTCAGAGGCTTCTTTATCAGGCTTTTGATTCTTTTATTGGCTGAAAATCTGAAACATGGGACCAGTAGCTGTACATCCCTTCCAAAGGAAGTCATGCTAAGGATGTTTATGCCTGAAAAAATCCATTGTCATCCGATGGAATTGAATCTGTGACCTTGGGAACTAGTGGCTAGCATGTTACCCCCAAACCATAGAGGACGACTTACAACTCAAAGCTGTACGCAGTTGTGGCTGAATCATCTACACATTAATAAGGGAAGAGGTGTTTAGTTTGGTGTTTGAAAGTAAAGATTTGACCTCCCTCCAAACAGTGCCTCATAATGTATATTACTAAGTAAATTGGCAGGCATATTGAAAAAGCATTCTCCCCTTTTAAAGCAACCTGGGTTCACTGAGCAGCATGTTAACTGCCAGATTATTGGCAAAATACTGTTGCTGACTCGCAACCGCTGAATTTTGTTTTATATCAGTTTATACAAACTCAAAACAAAGGTGTAAAATTGCATGCAGCCAACATTCGAAGATCGCCTGCGGTGCCATAGTAGTAGAAGTGAGCTTTAAACACTATAAAACAAGTTGAATGCCTATCAGTACTCCTGCGGACGGAGTTTAAACAAAGATTAGTGGAGTGATCTTATAACTGCTGTACCCCATTTCAAAATTCAAATTTCCGTGCGAGGTCAGATATGGTTCTCGTAAGCAGCAACATATTAATCCACAGAGGGGGAAGTAAATGAGCTAATAAAGCATACAAACTGTATGGGGTGGGGACTTCTCAGTTTTAACCAGTTTACCCTAAAATCCTGTGGAGGGGGTAATGTCATGTCATGTGCCAATGTGTTCATACAGGTGGGGTCTGAAACCTCACTCCAGTGTTGGAACAAGGAGTGGCTACAAAGTCCAAGAAAAACCCAAACGTACAATGAGATAGTGTAGCAAGTTTTATACTAGATTGTTCTTTATCGCGAGTTTAATCTGCTGAATTACAAAGCGCACAATGTTCTTGGCATTCAGTGGAATATGACCATGAAAGCTGATAAAACATAAAATGCGCCGTCTCGTTGCTCAGTTGGTTGACCTGTAAATGTGACATTTTCTGGATTTAGTGCTCATATGAAATCATAGATGTCGCAAATATACGAGAAAAATGGCACGTATGGAGATTTAGTAAGATGTTATTAGTCATTTACTTTTCGCAATTTCAAGGTGATTAAGAGTTACCTGCGTATTTTATGTCAATATTGTATTATTAAATTAAATATTTTAACTTATCCTTACTGCACATCTACCGGAAATGGGATGGTTTTCATCGTCATCGCCGTTCGATGCTGATGTTGGTGAGTTTGGTTGGCATTTAAACAGCTTAGTTTGGTAAAATTAATGCTGTTAATGACTGTAGTTTTGTATTATTTACTTTAGAATTAATTAAGAAGTGTTAAATTGTATCAGAGCAGTGTAACAATATTTTAATCACAAAAGAATAAGGTTTGGAGTATAGTTAATCTTGTTAGCCTTATTGTCTTAAGACAGAATGACTGGCAGTGCATATTCTTACAGAAATACGTACAAGTATTATGTAGTTCAGAAAAAATACACTTTTAAATAGGCTTTGATTTGTCATTAGACATTCCTCATGTGTAATCATCGACTTAAATTACTATAGTTAGAAACACAATGCCCTAGTAATGCTGTCTGTCAATCAGTAGATTAATAGGAATGCCAGGTTATTTTCACAAGGCTTCAGATAACATATTTTTGTTACCGTTATAAATTTATAATTCTATAGCATGTTGTTTTTTAAAATTACTCCTGGTTAATGAATTAGAGCTACAATAATTGGGGATGGCATAATATTAATATGTATAGTTTATTTTTTACAGTGCAGTGATTATAAGAGAAAACAGCAAAGAACCTATGCATAAAATATAACACAAAGTAAAATAAATTCAGTAATAATGCTAAATAATATTTAATCCATATACCTTAGATAATATTTCAGGTGCTGATAAGTTTTGCTGTAACAGAGTAGGTTGCACTTAATGTATCATTGTGATAAGTGGATGTTTTCAGTGACGGATATTAAATAAGGTGAGAAAGGAAAACGTGGGAAAATGTAGAAATGATCATCACTTTGACTGCTGGTATTACCTTCTCTTTCATAGAGTATCATGAATAATTTTATACCCTTTGTACTTTTCACTGTCATAGTTTTGAAAACAGATTTAGAGTTCATAATTAGCAATTACCTAGAAACCAGGATTCAGTCCTAAAACAAGCCTTCAGATGCTGCTCCAGTGATCTCCTTGCAAACTAATGCATTACAAATTGAATTGCAGAAATTTGTTCTGTTTATTTTAGATTACACAAGTTTACCTATATGCAAACTGTGTTTGATAAATGTTACATTTTCAGACCTTTTTTTGCTCTCCAAAAACTCCTAATTTGCATTGCTTTTTCAAAAACACTTGGAAATAGTTTTCAGAAATTCCATTTTTATTCCTTATTTTGACCCAGTTCATATACAAACATTAGCCTAGCCCAAATCTCAAAATTATAGGGTACTCGTCATTATCAGCAGCTTGATATGGCCTGAAATACTTTCCTTATACTTGTTTTTCATAAACACAAGAACACGAGGTTCATTCAACTTAAGCTTACCTTAATATTTCTGCAGATACAATGCAGCAGCTACTTTAAAAAAATGCACAGATGCCTTCTTTTGGTTCATTTTTATACTTGAACATATATGTTACCAAGTATCTGTTTATATGTCAGTACAATTTGCTCTGAGGAAAACTCAAAACACCAAAAATAACTCAGCTCATTTTCAGATGTGACAACATCATGGCCCCTGACTGGTTTCTTTTCAATCCACAGCTCTTAACCAACTCAAAATTTATATGAGTGTATCATGTGATAAAATCTTTGAATATCATTGGCCAAAACATTGACACTTACCATTGGGCAGATAAGAATTAACCAATGAGATCTCTTTTGAATCACTAAAAGCCATAAGTTTACCTCGTCTGACATGAAAAGTTCTTAGTGTGAGAAATTATTAAAAGCTTCAATTAATTACCCAAGAACCAAGCACTTTGGAAACATAATCCAAATAGATCTGTGGCCCAAAATTAATGGTAAGTACATTCTATCCTTGGAAAAAATCTGAAATCTGGTATGTAGTTAAAGTAAACTTAACCATGTGTTTTGTTGTAATAGATGTTGAAGCATTCAGTATTACAGAAAGAAGAATGAAATAACTCAATAGGGTTGCGAGCAGCATATTTGTTTTATTTCTGTATTATGCTCATGTTGTGCAAGTGTAAGCAACATTCTCCCTTTCTCCTCTATCTGCCATTTTTACTTTTTATAGCCCCGTATGTACAATGTACATAGGAATAGAGAAGTATTGCATTCCACCCAAAAATTTGATACCGAGATTTCACTGGAAATACATGTTTTAGGACCCCCTGTATCCATAAAGAGCATTTTCAGAAAAAGGTCTGTGTGTGTGTGTGTGTGTGTCCCGTGTGTCTGTGAACACGATAACTCAAAAACGAAAACTAGCTAAAATACCAGTTGGTATTTAAGTTTAGTATCTTCCAGGTATGCGACACAAAGATTTTGAGAAAAATCCCCCCACCCCAAACTACCCTTTACAAGGTACTTTTTTCGAAAATTTTGATTTTCTTAAAAATAGCGTTAACGATTTTGGTTAAAATATCGTGTATTAAAGATATTTACCTGATAAATAAAATGTATATCTTGAATTTTCTGGGAATAGCTTCTGAAGACCTGTTTATTCCAGATGAATTTTGCCTAATTTGGCATAACTAGTAAACCGTAAGAGATAGACAAAAACTTGGTATACAAAAAATGTAGGTTTTTTTAAAATATACAAGTTATGTCATATACATTTTTCTCGTGGAGCTTACCTTTTTCGAGGTACTCATTGTTATTAGTTTCAGTTGTGAAGTACTTATTCTTTTCTCAGACGGGAGTGTCCGTTTTTTTTTTTGTTCTACTCCTGGCCAAGAAAAGAAGCGATTTGTAATGACAATGGCATAACGACAGCTTTTAAAACATTTGACTATTGGTTTAGCCTAGTGTATTCCCTTATTTTCTTCCTACTTATACGGAGCTAAGTAATATGAACATTGTGCTAATGAGTACCTCGATTAGCAAGGTGCAGAAAGAAGAATGATCTTATGTAAGAAGTTTGTAGAACAGCTAGAGAAAGTAAAGTGAGTGTAACACATCAGATTTTTATGTATAGAATCCAGCAGTGCCAAAGGAGTTAAAAAGATTGCAAAACTAGCCAAAGTTACAGGTGCACATATGTAATTACTCTGTACGTTACTCTGCTACAATGAAATTTATGATAAGTCAGTATGGGTTCATGCACATCTTTCAACAATTACAAGGATTTTGAACAAATTGTTGTTTTCTTTTAAATCTAATGTTTATCTAGTTACAGTTTTTAAATAAAATATTTTAATTTTAGATTGTTGTGATACAGTTAAATGCATATTAAATAAGGAAATAATTATTATATGCCTTATTTTAGCAATAATGCTTAGAGACTCTGTTGTAAAGCCTGCTTAAACAAATTTATGCAAGTATTGGTTTGTTTCTCAATTTACCTAACTTAGAGCATCTTTAGTTCAACAAATAAATAATTATCAGCAACATGCAGTCTGAAGTCTGATTGCATTATGTTATGTCACATGCTGTACACGTTGTTGCTGCAAATATTGGTGCACTGACATGTGTTGGGTATTTTAGTTTTAGAAACATACAAAGTCGGAGGAAATTACAATGGGGAAACAATTTCCAGTATATTCAGCAGGCTGTACTGGTAAAATTGCATTTGATGCATTTCTCCAATAGCATACTTTTTTACTATCTCTAGCCAATATGTATAGAGTACACAGTGGATAGAGAGGTATTGTATTCCACCCAAAAATTTGATGTTGAGATTTCACCAGAAATTTGAGACCCCTGAATTAAAAAAAAAAATTAGAAACATGTTTGTCTGACTATGGGTAGCATAGCTCAAAATTAAAAAGTTGGTTGAATACCAAATTTAAGTTCAGTATCTTCCAAGGGTGCGACACAAAAGATTTTTAATACAATGTCATATGTTTGACATATTTTTATAACAGATGAAATGTATATCTGGCATTTTCTGGTAATAGCCAATGAAGACCACTTCATTCATTGTATAACTGATAAAACTGTAAGAGATAGAAACAAACTTACTACCCAAAAACTCTAAATCTCATTATTTTTGTCTCTCTTTTCCTTACTTCTAGCAAGCAAAGAGAACCAAATTTTGTTTTACTTAGCAACTGACTTTTAACCTGGTTGTTTTAACCTAGTGTATTCCCTTATTTCTGTTTCACTTACAAAGAAGCAAGTAATAAGAGCAATTCTGGAAAAGTATATTAGTGATTAGCGTGATGGAGATAAAAGAATAATTTTTTGTAAGGAAAGTTTGTGGAACAGCTACAGATAGTTATGTGAATAGGACACATCAGATTTTTCATGCTGTATTTAAAGTTGGTTAATAGACAATGCATACTTGTTAACAGTGTCAAAAAACTTTTGTGGGTAATGGATCCACAAGTACCCCCAAATGTAAATCTGGAAGAAAGATAATTTTAAGAAATTAAATACATATGTTGCATGGTTTAGAAGTTCTGAATAATTACAAAGCACTGGAAACAACCTACCCACCCTTTTTAAGATGTGTTTTCTTTTATAGGAAAAGGTCAACAAATCACACATTCTTGTCGTTATTACACCTATGTGGTAGAGTGTGGCAATTTAATGGAGGGAGTGAAATCCACTAAATTGACAAAAGTTTTTGGGTTTAGCTTCACAGACCCTTCCCAAAAAAAAAACATTTTTAGAAAAAAGCCCATGTGCAAAAATGAACAGTCCATTAAATACCAAACTTGTTATTTAAGTTCAGCATCTTTCAAGGTTGTGACAAGATTTTCAAGAAAATCTCCCGACTCAAAACTACCCTTTACATGGAAGCTTTTTCAAATATTTGGATTTTCTCAAAAATGGTTCTTAACGGTTTTGATTATAATATCACATGTGTTTAATATATTTTCATTACAAATAAAATGCATATCATGATTTTTATAAGAATAGCCTCTGAAATCCTATTCACTCTTGATGATTTTGCATAACTGGTAAATTGTAAGATTAAGCTTAATCACACACCCACACAAATTAGTTTAAAAAATTGTGTGTGTGTGTGTGTGTGTATATATATATATATACATACACTCCTTTTTATGTGTGTTGATGTGTTTATTTTATTCTTTGTATTTTGCTTACCGTCTCAGCAAAGGGCAGTCTCTACCTACAGCAATATGCTCATTGGGACATTCTATGTAAATAAATAAATAAAAATAAACAAAAATTTACAGCACAAACTATGTAGATGTCCTTAAAACACTCATTGATGTCATACATAATTTTTTTTGTGGAGTTAATAATTTTTTATATATTCCTTGCTATTGGTTTCAATTTTGAAATACTCATTCAAAATGTTTTTACTCTGTGCCAATGATCCATATAGGATCATCCACATTTCTAATAATATGCCTAGCAGAGATACAAATAGCAGTAGCTAAATTCTCGTTACTGGAGACCATTTTACTTTAGTTAGAAGGTTTTATACTTCCAACAAGTCACCCAATGCGGATGGAATGTTAAAAGTTGAATTGCAGCATCTTGAAAACAGCTGCATACAATGAACATGTTCATTGTTGAATGCTACTGTTGATTGTATAACTTAAATGTTGTATAAGTGTGGACCAATCTTAAGGCAAAGAAATTTGAGACAGGGTCCCATAAAAGATGACTTCTAAAAGTTTTGTGCAAAAGAACACAGGGTGAAATTTATTTTTCTCTCTCTCTCTCTCTCTCTCTCTCTCTCTCTCTCTCTCTCTCTCTCTCTCATATTCTCATAAATCCTTTCAAATTAAAATTCCAGCTCAACTTATTTAAAATGTTTTAACATTTCATCCAAACATAAAAATAGATTGTAGTTAATTTTTTCATATTTTTTAAAGTGCTAATGCCTGCTCCTATCATTGGTTAATGTTGTCCTCCATGGTCTAGAGGTAATATACTAGCCTCTGGTTCCCACAAGATCGTGGGTTCAAACCTGACGGAGGGCGATGGCGTAAAAATCCTTAACACAGCTTCCTTTGGAAGGGGAAGTAAAACCATTGGTCCCGTGTCATGGTTTATGGCACATGAAGGAAACTCAAGCATGATAAAGAGACCTCTGAGCAAAATTAAGTGGTCTTTCAAGCCCAGTACAGAATGGGAAGCTGAGAACCACATCAGTTAAAGAACATATATAAATAAAACTCAATTTAATTTACCAAAGTTAATGAACACTCATATGCAACATTAATGGAAGGAAACATTTCAGGACTAACTGAAACATGTAGGCATTCACATCAATTAATTTTATAGCACTGAAAATAGTGGTTATATATGAATCTTAAATATTTTATTTATTTATTTATTATTATGTTCTTGTAAAGTAAAACCATTAAAACTTCAATTTCTAATTTGTAGTGTAAAATATATTTCTTCAACATATAGATATTAATATTCGATAGATAACATTATTACACATTAGCTTAATTATTATTAAGAAGGCAACTCATTAAGTGAATGTGTGCATGTGTGATAACTCAAAAACAGTCTGTTAAATATCAAACTTGGCATGTAAATTTAACATCTTTCAAGGATGTGACAAGAAGGTTTTCAAGAATATTCATCACCCCAAACTACTGTTTACATGGAACCTTTTTCGAAAATTTTGATTTTCTCAAAAATTGCTCTAACACTTTTGCTTAGAATATTATATGTTTAATCACAAATAAAATGTGTATCTTGAACTTTCTGGGAATAGTTCTGAAACCCTCTTCATTCATATGAATTTTGTATAACTGGTAAACTGTAAAACATAGATGAAAACTTAAATACATAACAAATATAGATGTTAAAACACACAGTTTACACTGCCGTAAATCTATGACACGGGACCAACAGCTTTACTTCCCTTCCGAAGGAAGCCATGCTAAGGATTTTTATGCCTGAAAAAATCCACCGTCCTCCGGCGGGTTTGAACCCGGGATATACGAAGTCAGCATGGTAACCATTACACCACGGAGGGCAACTCCCTGTTACTGGTTTTAAAAGTCCCAATAGTTAGACATTTTGTCTTTTTTCATCCCGGTCATGCAAAGATAAGGGAATTTTAGTACTGTCACATAGTGACTAGTTTTTAAAAGATTTGACTCACTTTAGCATGTCCTAATTTCCCTGTTAATTTGCATTAGAAACCATACTTGGATAAAACCATAATGTTTGTCTCAATTAGCATGAAATAGAAGAATAATCTTTTGTAACAGAATAGGTGGAGAAATTGGTGTGAATGGAATATAGATTTTTACTCTACAAATTTTTACAGGTTGTTCTTCCACACAAATTATGTCGTTAATAATAATTGAATTATAATAATGGTAATGGTGACTAAGTGTTCATAATTTTGGAATTCTGTTCAAGTAAATTCCATATTTTGCCACTCTGGTGATGATGTGGTAAAAGAGCACATAATAATTTTATCAGTTTCCCTACTTGGAGAAAGGAAACCAGGGATAAAATTGCTGCTCTTCAAATAATACTTATTGGTAAGCTGTGTATAGGCAACTGATAAGCAGTGATTCACTTTGTTTATTATTTACAAGCTATGTTTGTTTTTCATTATCTCTACTGAATTGGACTTCAGCTGGGCTTCTAGACAGCACATTGACACTGGCAGCAGTTTTGTGCTTGGATATTTTATTACTAAACATACAAAAACATCTTAAAAATAATTATTACTCAATATGCATACATATTTCAAACAGTAACTGCCAGTTTTCCCAGCATTATTGTTTTGTTTTAGAGAAAGTTCATATCAAATTGATTTTAGTTTATAAGTAAGTCAGGTGAGGAATTTTTGCTGCTTTGCAAAGCAGTTATAGACTTCAGAGGTTAAATGTTGCACAAAAGATTGTTTGATCATTATTGTCTAGTGCCCTGATAATCACATGATACATGCAAAAACAGCATTCACTTTGTTGCCTTTAAAGCACTGCCCTTAACACAAAACATTTCAACCTGTTGAAATACACACAATTAATGCTGAACTTACTTGCAGCATTAGCCCTTTCCTTGATTTGAATTTTAAAATACTACTCTTCGGAGCTACAAATCAGTATTTATGTGGGTATTCTTTTTTTATGAAAAGAACAGAATTTCAAAAGTCGTTTTAAAGAAAACAACTTTAACAAGATTTGAATATAGCTTTACCCTAAGTATTCTTCTTACACCTATAGTGCAGGCATTGCCAACTGTTCGCTCATTGAGTAAAGCCAAAAGAACAATTTGGTCGCTCCTGTAAATCAACTACGTGTAATTCATGACCAACTGCACAGAAAGCAGGAACAGATAATTTCTTCATTGCAGGCAACATTTTAAGTATGTACTCCACATTTCATATGTTGATTACTCAAGCAATGGAGTTGGGTTGCCCTTAACCTAAAACCTTGAGCAGCAAATTTAGTGTGTTCTCATAATCTGCAGCAATCTCTCTTTTCCTGGAGAAGTAGTATGACACGAAATGTTTGCTGCTTACGAAAAGTTTTTGACGTGCCAGAGCTATGTTGAGTGATAGATACATTAGCTGCAAATTGAATGTTTCTGGTTAATTTAGTACCAGCTCTATCAATGTCTCTGGGTGACTTAAGAGCAATTATTAAGTCTGTAATATCATCAATGTCTTTGTGTAGTGTGTCCAGTCAAAAGATTGTGGTAAGATGAGTTTTGTATTTTACAGTGGGCTCTATTATAAAATTTGCTGTTGAACCATTACAAATTAACGATCTGAGCTAAATTGATAAAAATCTGATGTGTTCCATTCACATGACTTTCTCTACATCTCTGCAACAAATTACTGTGAAAAAGCTTATGCTTCAATTTACTTCATGCTAATCAAGAAAAAATTAGCAGAAGTAGTCTTATTACTTGCTTCCTTGCAAGAAGAAGCGAAATAAGGGAGTACCATAGGTTAAGGTTATACTCAAAAGCTGGTTGCTACATGACTGAAGTCCTTTATTTGTATGGACACAAGTTGACTAATTCCTATATGAGAAAGAAAGTTTTTCAAAGCTGAAACCAAAAAACAAGGAATATCTCAAAAACGATCAACTCCACGAAAAAAATTTATTTAACATAAATTGTGTGTTTTAATGTGCTCTACATTTTTTGTGTGGTAGGTTTTTGTCCATCTCTTACGGTTTTGCAGTTATGCAAAATTTTGTAAACTTCATCCAGAATAAAGCAGTCTTCAGAGGTTATTCCCAGAAAATTCAAGTTATACATTTTATATGTCAAGTAAATATCTTTAATATACAACATTTTAATCAAAATCGTTAGAGCCCTTTTTAAGAAAATCAAAATGATCGAAAAAAGTTCCATGTAAAGGGTAGTTTGGAGGGGGTATTTTTCCCAAAATCTTTGTGTCGCATCTCTGGAAGATACTAAACTTAAATACCAACTTTGGTATTTTACTGGCTTTTCGTTTTTGAGCTATCTTGTTCACAGACACACACACACACACAGAGCTTTTTCTGAAAATGCTTTTTATGGATACAGCAGGCCCTAAAACATATATTTCCGGTGAAATCTCGGTATCAAATTTTTGGGTGGAGTGCAATACCTTCTCTATACACTATGTACATAGTACATATAGAGAAAATAAAAAACAGCTGCAAGTGTGAAAATGCTGTTTGCAATAGTATATCTAAGATATCTGCTGTATGTCTGAGTCAGTAGTGTGTTCTATTGGGGATATAAATTCCAATGAGAGCTGATGAACCACATCACAGCAGGATGCATCCTCTTTGATTTGTTATCTTTGATCCCCATGTAGAATGCTTACTGTTTAAGTCTCCTTTAATGAGAAAGTGAGAACTTATCATATGAACAATATCCCAAAAATTTGCAATTGTCAGTTTGTTTTCTGGAGTAAAGTAAAAAGAAAATTCATCTGATTTTTCATATTTTCTAGGTGTATTGCTAGACACATGAAATTCTGCTTCTTTGATGGCGGATAGCTCCTTGACACTATCAATTTACAAAAATTACTGAGTCTCCTTTCCTTGTATTACTAGGTTGATCTGCTCTGTACATATAGTATCCAGGTAGTTTAAAATGGATATTCAGAGCTAGTTTAGTTTCAATGGCCATTAAGATATCAATGTTGTACATTTGGAAAGTTTTTATGCTTGTTATTAATACTATTATATTGTATGTAATTTGGCAATGAGGCATGTAGGGAAAAAGGCTATCAAGTGCGATGCTACCCAGGCATAAAACTGGCTGAGCTACGAGAAAAAGTGGAAAAAATGAATTTGAAGGACGAAAGTCCTGAAACAGTCCTGATACATGCAGGAACGAATGATATAAGACCGGGGATAAGAGCAGAATATATAATGGGGGAAACTTTAGATCTTGTAAGTAGCATCAGAACTCAAGTGCCTGACGCGAAAATTATAATCAGCGGTGTACTTAGAAGACGTGACGTGAACACAAAGAGGATCATGAAAATTAACCAAGAACTAGACTGGATGTGTGCTGTGAAAAACTGCCTAATGGTTGACGGAAATTACTGGGTATATAATAGTGATTTTGCTAAGGACGGAGTGCATTTAAACAGGAAGGGAACATTTAACTTTGGTAACTTATTGAATAATGCAATAAAACTAGTAAGTAAGGAGGTGGATGCTGTTTCACTTGTTACAGGTAATAAACATTGTAATTACTCCACTGATCATGAGAAACAAATAAATCATGTGGAAATAGGGTCATTAGATACTCATAAATTAGTTGGGGAAATAAATTTTAAACAAGTTACAAATATAGTGAATAAAAATTATATTAATCTTTTTAATAGCAACAATGATGGTGAACGTACAATACATAAGGTTGTAAACCAGTATGATGCAAACACTCTCCAAGTATTTCATTTGAACATACAATATTTAAGTAATAAAACAGCTGCTTTTGAACAGCTGCTAAATGAAGTAAAGCCAGAACTAGCTGTTGTAACAGAGCATGGGTTAAACAAAGAGCAGATCAATTTGTGTAAAATAAATGGTTACAAAATTGTTAGTAGCTTTGCTAGAACTACTTATAAGGGTGGAGGGGTCTTAATCTTGGCCACAAATGAAATAGATATATCAGAGTTTGTTGTAAATACATATCAGTTGGAAATGCATTTTGAAGTGGCAGCTGCAAAAATTAATATAAAACAGAAATCTATTTTATTACTGGGGATATACAGATCACCAAGTACTCCTTCGGAGCACTTTGTTGGTTATCTTGATGAATTTTTAGCTCAAGTTTGCACTAAATATAATCAGGTAATCTTGATGGGTGATTTTAACATAAATCTAGACCATACAAAAGGGGACTATAAGAAACTTTACGAGTTATTTAACACTTATGGAATAAGGGATTTGATACACGAGCCTACAAGGGTAACACATTCATCATCATCTGTTATTAATCATATTGCCACAAACCTGAATTTTGAGGTAGTAAAAGCATACAATATAAACACTCACATTTCTGATCATTATGCTCAGTATGTGAAATTTAAGGGCTTAAATTACAGTAAAGAAAGCAATTATGAAATCAAAACTTTTCGTGATCTGAATGAAAAATGTATTGGTCATTTGATAGAATCCTTAACAGACGAAAATTGGGACATAGTATATAATGCCAAAACTGTAGATGAAAAATGGAACCAGTTTTATAATGTATTTAGCACTCACTTTAATGCATGCTGTCCTATGAAAACCAAAAAGGTATATAAGAATAGTTATGGCCATGTTAAACTTACCACAGAAATAATAAAACTAAAAAATGAAATGAAACATTTGTATGAATTGCATAAATCTAGTGGTAGTGTTACTTATAAATCAAAGTACAGTATCATAAAAAAGAAATATCTCAAAAGCTTGGAAGATTTAAAAGTTAATGACTATAAAGAAAAGTTAAGTAAATCAGGGAATATTAGTAAAACTGCATGGGGCTTTGTAAATGTCGCTAGATCGGAAACAAAAGCACACAAAAATTTAGAACTCAGTATTGATGATGAAACTGTAAAAGAACCAAACCTTGTATGTAATTTAATAAACAATTATTTCCTTAGTGTAGGAGAGAATTCTGCTGGCAGGAATACACAGCAGTCCTTTAAAAACACTGTAAAGTCATCATTTTTTATTTATCCAGTATCTACAACAGAGATTCTAAATACAATAACTAAACTACCAAAAAAAACCACAAGTGGATGGGATGAAATCAGTGTGATTCTCTTAAAACATTGTAAATATATTCTGGCCAGTCCCCTCGAACATCTAATAAACTTCTCTATTTTATGTGGTAAATTTCCAGAGTGTCTGAAACAGAGCCTAGTACGCCCACTACATAAAAAAGGAAATGAGAATGACATAAATAACTACAGACCAATTAGCCTAACATCAGAAATAGCCAAGCTCTTTGAAAGGCTTTTATTAGGCCGGTTATTAGATTTCTTAGACAAAAACAATATTATTGTAAATTTTCAGCATGGATTTAGGAAAGGTCGATCAACAGCTACTGCAATTAGTGAATTTATACATTTAGTCATTGAAAACCTTGAAAAAAATGATAAAGTAGGGTCCTTATTCTTTGATCTTTCAAAAGCCTTCGATTGCATTGATCATGCGATACTATTGCAAAAACTGGAGGCATATGGAGTAAGAGGCTTGGCGAGAGATTTGATCAGATCATATTTGGTTGACAGAAGACAATCAACACTATTGTACGATAAACAGGGCAAATCAGTAAGAAAAGTGCAATCAAAATTTAAACGTGTTATGTATGGCGTACCACAAGGATCAGTGTTGGGACCACTATTATTTATTTTATATGTAAATGACATACCAATCTCAAAAAATACAAATATAATAGCTTATGCAGATGATACTACTGCTGTATGTCAAGGGGCAAATGTAGATATATTAAAGGAGAGCTTACTGTAATCCATTGACTCAGTTATTAACTACTTTAAACAAAATCAACTTGCATGCAACATGACAAAAACAACCTTAATTCATTTCTCACAGAGTAACAGAAACACCACGAACTTCTCTTTACCGGTAAATGATAGCAATATTCATGATGTAAGCGAACATAAATTTCTAGGAATAATTCTTGATAGAAAATTAACATGGGCTGGACATATAAATCATATTTGTGACAAAATTAGTAAATCTGTGTATCTGCTACGTCATTTTAAAAATATCCTAGATGAGAAGGGGCTCAAAATGATTTATTATGGAGTTATATACCCATATTTATTGTATGCGATAGAAATTTGGGGTTGTGTTGCTGCTACCCATATGGAAAGGTTATTTAGATTACAAAAACAGGCAGTCAGATTGATTTTCAATATGAGCTCTCGTGAATCATGTAGGAGAATATTTAAAGATAAGCAGATATTAACGTTGTATTCTTTGTATGTCTTTAAAGTTGTAACCTATGCAGTTCAGAAACAAAACCTAAAAAATAGTAATATCCATAGTCATTACACCTGACACAATGATGATTATTTTCGGCAGGGGTTTAACAAAAATATCTCAAAAAAGGATCCAAATGTCATGGGTTTATTGCTTCATGCAAAACTACCTGCATATTTAAAATGTTCTAAAGGGAAACAATTTGAGAGTGCTCTGAAGAAGTATTTGATAACAAAGACATTGTATAGTATCAATGAACTATAATAATGTCCCTCTGTGTATATACAACTGATATGTAGTTTTAGTAAAATTTGTAACTATGCAGGTTGTCCATCTTTGTAATATTTGTTAATTAACATATTTTAAATGTAGACTACTCTGGACGAATGTAAAAATTGTAAATACATAATTGTAAATATGAATTTGTGACAATGTCAGAAACTGTATTGCAGTCTATTGACAATAAAGGTATTATTATTATATTATTATTGTTTTGTTGATGAGCACCGGTAGGACTTGATTTAGTATGTTAATAAACAGTTTTATAAGGGATACTAGTGGCTTAATTTGTTAATGAGTATGTTGATTACATTGCTGTCACCAGAGGAATGAAGAACTGATATAGTGGGTATAAGTTGTGTGTTGGGCCTGGGGTTTTGGATTTCCTTCAGTGCTGTAACTGGGGCAGATGACTTTGTTGTTTTATTACATAATTTTTACTTTTTGTTGTCCGTATATACAATGTTCGTAGTGAATAAAGAAAATATTGTATTCCACCCAAAAATTTGATGTTGAAATTTCACTGGAAAAGTATGTTTTTAGGCCTCTTGAGTCCGAAAAAAGCATTTTCAGAAAAAGATGTGTGTGTATACGTGTGTCTGTGGACAGCATAACCCAAAAACGAAAAGACTGTTAATTACCAAACTTGGTATTTATGTTTAGTATTTTCCAAGAATGCGACAAAATTTTCAAGAAAATCCCTCCACCACAAACTACCCTTTGCATGGAAATTTTTTTTCATTTTTTTTTCTTCAAAAATGGCTAACAATTTTGATTAAAACACTGTATATGAAAATTGTTTACATTATTAAGAAAATGTATATCTTGAATTTTCTGGGAATAGCCTCTGAAGACCTCTTTTAATTCTTGATGAGTTTTGCAGAATTTTGCTTTAGACAGATAGCCAAAAACTTACTACACAAAAAATGTAAATCTTGTTAAAATACGTAATTTAACTCGTGTACATTTTTCTTGCAGAGTTGACCGTTTTCAAGATATTCCTTGTTATTGGTTTAAATTTTAAATTATCTAACTTTTCTCAAACAGGACCATGTAAAGCAAAACGAACCTCAGTTATTTCACATTATTTTTAAAAGATGTGAGTATCACTTTAGCCTAGTGTATTCCCTTATTTCCCTTCTACTTTCAAAGAAGCAATAATAAGATAATTTCTCTTAATATGTATCTCAATTAGAGAGTCTTTTGCAAGAAAAGTTTACTTGCAGGTCAACTAGAGAAAGTTATGTGAATGGATCACATCAGATATTTTGTTCTTTACAGTTTACGCATATTGTGGCATATGTGGGTGCTGATTGCTTTTGTCCATTGAAAAAGCCAAGCAAAACAGTATTTAAGGAATTAAATATCTTACCTCTCCCTTCTATATGATGCTTGAAACATTATGCTTTATTCACAAAAACAGGAACCTGTTTAAAACAAATAATATGTATCACGCACATAATATTAGATCTTTGAACCATACACATACCACATTCTGCTGTACAAATAAGAGCCGCAGTAGCATTTTCCATTGTGGAACCAACTTGTACAATATATTACCTGGACATTATAAAGAACTGGTCTACAGCAAATTTAATCGTTCAATAACTAAAGCTCTCTTAGAGCATATGCCCTGCAACATTCAAGAATTTAAAAATATAAATTTATAAACACTGTTACTTGTACATACTACTGTAATATATATATATATATATATATATATATATATATATATATATATATTGACAAAGCCATGATTTATATATAAATCAAAAGGTGAATAAAGATTATTATTATTAAAAATATATATATATATATATATATAATCCAGTACAGCTCACACAACATAGGTCTGTCGCCCTCCGTGGTGTAATGGTTACCATGCTAACTTCATATACTCAAGGTCGCGGGTTCAAACCTGGCGGAGGATGATGGATTTTTTCGGGTGTAAAAAGCCTTAGCATGGCTTCCTTTGGAAGGGAAGTAAAGCCGTTGGTCCCATGTCGTAGATTTATGGCACATAAAAGAACCTCAAGCCTGATAGAGAGGCCTCTGAGCAGAATTAAGCAGTCTTTCACGCCCAGCGTAGAATGGGACGCAGAGAACCCCAGCAGTTTAAGAGCATCCATAAATAAAATGCTTTTTTCTTTATTTTTTTACAGCATAGGTCTTGTGATAGAAGTTTTTGAAGTTTCCATATTCCTGACAGTTCATGCTCTGTATTACAGCGTACTTGGGCTTGGGCGGCTCAATCTTCATTACTGCCCCATATAATGATATATTTTGTAAATATTTTCATTAGGGTTTCAGTTTCAGGACTAGGAAAAGCAAAGGTAGTACTTTTGTTTCAGATGGTGAATTTGTATCATTTGTACCAAGTTCTCAAATCTCATCCATCATTGTTAGTGTACATCACATGTGTGATGTAATCCTCTAATGACAACCCTGAAGTTTCTTTCTGTTTTCAGCTGACTGTGTAAAATTCTATCTTTTCTAAATATGTTATTGTCGATCTGTAGTCTTCAACTGTCTCTGGAATGTTACATTTTGTTTTTGCTGACAGTAATATGTTTGAAATTTGTTTTGCTTACATAATGTAAGTATTATCTTATTCATATCTACAAAATTTGTATGTGAAATGCCGGAAGGCTATATCTGAAATGTTACATATTTGTTTTGGTACTTAACGTCAGGCAGTTCTTGTTCGTTTCTTGCAGAGCAGCAAATAGGTTGTGTAAAATGAAAGAGTAATTTTCCAACTTATGCTTTTTAAGAAGCAGATGTTCCAGGTGAACTTATTATGGAGATTCCCAGTAATATAAGTTAAAACTAAAAGGTACTGAGGTATCAACAATCCAACAAAATTTGTACTTTCAGATTTTGTTAATTATGGTCTGAAATATTAAATAAACTTAAATTCAGAGTTTTGAAACTTAGCTGTCACTGATTATGGACACTCATTTATTTGATTGAAAAAATAGCCAATGAAGCAAACAGGTATAGGTATCTAAACTTTGATTAACATGGCAGAGAGAAAAAAAATACACATCGGAGTGATTTTCTTGAAAACCTTTGTGTTACATTTTTAGAAGATGCTGAACTTCACAGGGTTTAGTTTTCATATAATATATTGCTTTTTAGTTAAACTGTTTACAGACCTGGACGTTTTTCTAAATAGGTTTTTTAGTATTTTTAGCAAAATCTTCATATCAAATTTTTGGGTCTGAAGACACAGCAGCTGTAATACAGCCCAAAACAAATCAAGCAGTTTGCATGATATGTTTATGATTTTGTTTTATGTAAGTGCAGCAGTTAAATAGACTATAGCTCTCTTCAAAAGTATAGCATAAGCATGTTACTACATGCAAGGAAAGGACTGGCACAACCACAGAATGTCAGTGGCTATTGCCAACATTTTAAAAGTTGCTCTTTCAAATCATCTAAGTTCATTTTTGGCAATCTGATAGGCTATACATTTTTTTTTTTCTTCAATATACCTGTTATAAGTTTCAATGTATTTTCATAGAAAAGAATGCAGATCTCAGATTCTGACTGACATTATCTCCGTTATGTGATATTCATTGCAAGTGTTTATATCTTTATTGCAGCATGATGCTGCATATTTATTTGTAGGTCTGAATTGCCTGCAATTTTTCTAGAATTCTCATTTATTTTCAAAAGTGAAGAATAAAGATGCCTTAGAACTCAAAACTTAGTGTTGGTTTCAATAATTCCACTCCTATCTTAACACATGCAAAACTGTATAAATATTGATACACCAGGCTATCAAGCTATTTTTATGGTTATATTCATCAGTATCTAGGAACAAAGGCAAAACCAGGCAAAAATATAAAGAAAAAAATGAATATATAAGAAGGAAACTTTAAAACAATGAGTAAATAAGATTAAGGCATGAACATGTTAAGAGTTTAGTTCCTAAACATGAGAGCTCAAATAATAGCATTTTGGAGTATTTTGATTCATTAAATTACTCTGTAACTTCATTAAAGGGAACAAAAAATGCTTGATTATGTTATAAACAATTACTGTTATTTGTATTTCATACTTTGTGTATTTCTGCATGCATTCCTTTGTGGAATATGAAGTTGAAACTAAGTTAGTCATAGCTAATAACTTTTCTTTTAGCAATAAACTCCTAAAATATATCTCTTCAATTTACGTCATAACTAACTGTTGATTTTATTAAAATTAATTCTAAGGTAGTAATATATTCAGAGAATAATTTTTTTTGAATGTGCAGAGAAAGCAACAGATGAGAAGAACACAGTTGAAGAATGGGCCCTTATTATGGACATCTGCGACAGAGCAGGAGGATCATCAACTCATGCAAAGGATTGTTTACGATCCATTGTAAAACGTCTGAATAATCAGGATCCTCATGTGGTGATCCAAGCAATAACAGTAAGTTTTGATGAATAGATATTAGAATTAATAGAATTGAAACTTGCTTTTCAAAAGTCACTTGCATAAATGATGCTCAAATTCAGTAATACTACTTGCTAGAGATGGAAAGCAAATACTCTTATGGCAAAGTCTCAAATTCCTGTTTCCTGAAGGCAGCAGTGTCAGTTATGTCAGTTTTAATTAATTGGTCATTCAGCAAGGCAGTTAACTCCATATACATAGCCAAAATCCATTAAAAGGGTTTTATGTTTCCTTGTGTTTCTGCCAGAGAATGCACTGCTAAGAAAGCGAAATGGAACATATACTTTTTCGTCAAGCAGTCATCACAGACTTGTGTGATTGTTAGGGCCTGGATGTTTATGCACTAAAAAACTGAAAAATATTTTTTACAAAATAGGAAAAAAACTAAGGAAACATCTAGATTGATAGAAGGATGAATATTGGAACTTGTAAATTTGCAGCTAAACATCTTTTCCCAAATTCTGAAGTAAGAACGGCTGGTTTTAATGGATGAGTCTTTTTCTCTATATTGTGATGGCCATTCCAAAAGAGTGCTGCCACTGCAGATATGTTGGTTTCTTTGTTTTCGATGTTGCCGAAATGTTCCTTTAATCTAGTTTCAACGTTCCTTTTGCTCTTGCCAATGTATACTTTACAGTTGATTTTATAAATACTGCACTTTTTTTTTTTTTTGGGAGGAAGTTTATCAGTTTAAATTTTTTTTAAAAAACCATTACGTACAGTGAAGTTACCTTGTACAAATCTGGACATCTATTGCAGACACATGCTCCACTAAACATGATGTTGGTAGATTGATGTTTGGAGGAATTTAGTAACAGTGACGGTCAAATTATATGTTTTATTAATTTGTTGAGTTGGTTTTTTAACGCTACGTCACTTACATTATTATTATGAGGGACTAGTTTCGAAAGCCTATGCTTTCATTTTCAACCTCACGGGTCCAACTGCCAAGCTGTCTACTGGCGAGATTAGTTAAGAAGCTCATTATTTTGCCACCAGAGAAGAGTGTACAAGCAAATGCAGCCAACAATGGCAGTTGGACCCGTGAGGTTGAAAATGACAGCATAGGCTTTCGAAACTAGTCCCTCATAATAACAATGTAAGTGACGTAGTGTTAAAAAACCAACTCAACAAATTAATAAAACATATGGTTTTGGTAATCTGCATGCATTTCGACAACATTTGTTGTCATTTTCTTTTGCAGGTTCGCAGATGTCTATGAACCTGCAAAAGAAAATGACAATGAATGTTGAAACGCATGCAGATTACCAACACCAAACACCATGTTCAGTGGAGCATGTGTCCGCAATAGATGTCCAGATTTGTACAATTTTATCAGTTGTTACTTTGTCTATGGAAGCTGTCAGTGTGGTGATTTGCTTTAGATGTTTTTGTCTCTTGAACTTTTTTATTTTGTAACTGTTTGTTGAAGCCGTTCTCTATAGCTGTTTCTATTATAGTGGAGTATTCAATCAAATATTCCTGTTCATCCAGTCCTTGAGTTAGGCTGTTTATGATTGCATGATGTGTAATGTGGGATTGAAACTATTTGCCTTGATGTAATTGTCAGTGTGAGTGTCTTTTCTGAAGATTCCAAATTTTGATTTGCCATTATGCCTCACTATTTTTAAATCTAGGAAGGATAGTGCATTGTTTGATTCCATTTCTATTGTGAATTTGGTGGTAGGTCCCTGTAGGTAGAACAGTTAAGGGCATCCATACTATATTTTTTGTTGACTAATGCAAGTATGTCATCCACATGTGTGCAAAAGCTGTAATAATAATTCAGTGACTCATAAACAGGTTGGCAAGGAAGGTAGATAATGGGTTTCGCATTGCTAGTCCAGATTGCTGTTGGTAGCAATTTCCTCGGACTGTGAAAAACGTTTGTTCAATACAGATTTTGGTGAGTTTTAAGTAATCTTGGTTGTGATTGCTGTCTATTTCAATGGATTCTAGCCCCTGTTTCGAGATAGAGAATAGTTTGTGTTTTGGGACATTAGGAAAGAGTGGTTTGACGTTAAATGCTACCATAATATCATTGGTGATAAGCTAATATCCGTAATAATGTCTAATAGTGTGAGTAACTCGTTAAAACTAATAGATAATATTAAGGAAATCTTTCAGTGTTATGTAAACAAGGTGTGACAGGATCTTCTTTGTTGCTGTTGTATTTCTTGGTGCTGACAGCTGACTTGTAGCATAACATAATGTGGGTAATAGTTATGTCATATGTGAGCTAGATGCGGTAGAATAGAACATTTACTCTAGTGAGTGTGTGCAGTACATCTGGAGATAAAAATTCTAAGTGTATCAGTAACAATTCACACTTATTGTTTTAACTTATGTGAACAGCTTTATTGTTACCTGAGGTTATTGTGGTCACTCGTTTAACAAACACTGTTACAATATATTTTATTTTACAGCTAATGTATGGGCAAAGCAACATCACTTAAACGCCTTACTTTCCTGCCTAGTAATTCTTTAGTTAATTCAAGCGCTGTTAAGAAATTTGTATTCCCTTAACCTTACATAAACTCTCAGACTTTATACTTAATATTTCAGTAACATACTTAGAAGATTTTGTGCATCACACAGCAAATCTGACCCTAGCGCACAACCACTTCATAACATAACTTGTTGCAGTCTGGCTAAGTAAATCCACGCCATCTTGAGTGTGGTTTCAGGACATTGTATGTTGTTTGTATACAAAGAACTAAGGCTTCCCCCAACGGTCGACTATACAAAGTTTTATTGCTGCCACATGCAAATGTTTTTCTAAACCTAAATATTTAAACATTGCCATTACGCTAAAACATACACTTCTTGCAAATATCCATATTACCATGGAATAGGATTCACCATCCTCCTTAATTTAAGTCTAAACAAGCCATATCTATAATTAATACTATTTAAATTGCAGTATTTTATGATATACAAGCACTGATCATACATCATATAATTAAATGAGAGGCATTAATAAGTTATCAGCTACACTGAGATACTGTCTCAAAAGTTTCAGCATATAGTTCACTAGTAAATGTTTAACAGTGTTTTTATTACATGTATACTCAGACTAATCACCTTGCAGACATTTTATTAATGGATAGAATCCTTATTGATGAAGACAAACATGTTAATAAGAACTACGCTTAATATGGAAGAAGCCCCAAGATATTTTTCAGCTGCTTCACATTTTAACAAAAATCTGGCTTCTGGTTGTTAAATATGATTCATTAAATTGCAATGTAGTCAGATAATGTTAAAATTACTTAACAAATTGATTTGTTTTGGTTGCAAACTGGTTACATTATTACATTATGTTTTTAAACAAGTCAGTAGTATGAAAAGAATGAAAGACATGCTCACTTGTGGAGAAAGAGAGAAAGAAAGGGTGGGATAATTTATGAGGGTAGGGAAAATGCACCCTAACAGCAGCATGCACCATATTGGAGTAAATTACTTCAGACAGAGGTAATATTTACTAAAGGAGTGCATACAACAGAAATAATTTACTCAGGAAGTAACAGAGAGCTCAATTACAATTTACTCTTTTACAAAGGTCAGTCAATAACTATTTTTTCTCCTTAACTAAGGTATGTGAAAATTTTGAATTGGGCACAATTCCTCAAACCTTAGCCAATTCACTACAGTAGCAACTTCCTAAGTCAACATTCACATTAGATGTGTTCTGTAATTGAATTCTTGCATGCGGAAGATGAAATTCCCATGTACATTTATGAAAGGCTAAAATTTGTCTGTGTGATGCTATAATGGATATTAGCATTGCAAGAAGGGCGGACACTGTTGGCTGATGAAAAGTGGAGCAACAGACGTGACTACAGTGATGACATGCAACGTTGAGTGAGTGGATGACGTTCATGGTGATTGCTGGGTAACAACAGATGAATTGTGTCCCTCAGTAAAGGCAGTGTGGTGACGATTATTCAGCAATCGGAGTATTCAGAAGTTTGTTCACGGTGGATACTAAAAATGTTAATCGACCACAATAAGGAAACAATAACCTCTGAAGTCTTGCAGTGCTTCAATTTGGAGGAGAAGGGATTCCGAAAAAAATTGTGACGAGACGAAACATGGGTTCAGTTTTTTGAACTGGAACCAAAGACCTTCAATGGAATGGTAGAAAAAGCATTGAAAACTATGCCATCTGCAGGAAAAGTTATGGTAATAAATGCACAGGTGTGATTCTGGTTTATTTTTTGGAGCAAGTATTCACAATGAATTCTCTCCAAAAAGTCAGTACCCTCAAAAAGCTTAAAGTGTCTTAGGTTAGTTGGCACAATAAAAACCTTGGCAGATTTTTTACTTTCTCCATACGCACTATGTACATAGTGTATAGAGAAAGTATTGCACTCCACCCAAAAATTCGATACCGAGATTTCACCGGAAATATATGTTTTAGGGTCCCCAATATCCAAAAAAAGCATTTTCACAAAAATGTCAGTGTGTCCATGTGAATCTGTGAACACGATAACTCAAAAACGAAAAGTCAGTAAAATACCAAACTTGGTATTTAAGTTTAGTATCTTCCAGGTATGCGACACGAAGATTTTGAGAAAAATCCCCCCACCCCCAACTACCCTTTACATGGAACTTTTTTCGAAAATTATGATTTTCTCAAAAATGGCTCTAACGATTTTGATTAAAATTTTGTATATCAAAGATATTTACCTGACAAATAAAATGTATATCTTGAATTTTCTGGGAATAGCCTTTGAAGAGTAGTTTATTCTGGATGAATTTTACTAAATTTTGAATAACTACTAAACCGTAAGAGATGGACAAAAACTTACTACACAAAAAGTGTAGAGCACGTTAAAACACACAATTTATGTTATATACATTTTTTCCGTGGAGTTCGTCGTTTTTAAACCATTCCTTATTTTTGGTTTCTGCAACGAAAAACGTATACTTTTCTCATACAGGAACTTATCAACTCCTATCCTTATAAACAAAGAAACTTCATTGATATGACAACCAGCTTTTGACTATCACTTTAACCTACGGTTGTCCCTTATTTCGCTTCTACTTACAAGGAAGCAAGTAATTAGACTATTTCTGCTATTTTTTTCTGATTAGCATAAAGTAAATAGAAGTATAAGCTTTTTAAGAATAATTTGTTACAGGGATATGGAGAAAGTCATGTGAATGGTACACATCAGATTTTTTTACAACAAAGCAAAACCACACACCAGTCACCACTGAAGCTGTGAAAATTGGATGGAATTCTTTCCTCATCCCCCATACAGTCTTAAACTAGTACCATCTGACTACCATTTGTTTGGGCCGCTAAAGGAGTTTCATCATGGAATTCACTTTGAAGATGCAAAGGCCCTAAAAACATTTGTGCATCAATGGCTTTGGAAGCAAAACCATGCATTTTAACACACTGGAATACATGCAAAGGACTTTAGAAAAGGATGGGGATTGCATTGAAAAGTGATATATTAATCGTCAACATTGTGGCTTTTGTGCTGTGTAATTGCAGTATAATTTTCTTGCAAATTAAAAGAGAAAACTTAGGAAATATTGGTTATTGACTGATCCTATGGAAATAAGAGCTCATTATTGTCAGAATATAGTTTTGTTTGCATGATTTACTTGAAATGATCATGGGTAAGGTATGTGTGATAAGAAAAGGGAGATAAACTATAGCAAAAGAAAAGTATTTATTGATAAGATTATGAAAATGCATTTTAAACAATGTAGAGTGCAAAAAACATTATGTAAAATTTTGATTTAAAGAAGAATGATGGCTACAAATATATGGTATTGTGGTTCAATTGATGTCTTTTATTACAGCCAAGTTTGGAAAGTTAATTTTAACCTATATCCGTAGTATCATATCCCATGGCAGTACTCTCTGATATTTACATCTGTAGTAATTTGCTCTGGGAGTATATGAAAGTAATTTACTCTTTTATGGAAGTTGCTAAATGTTGATTTAATAGTAGTTTACAATGGAAGGAGGGCTTACTTTGAATTGGTGCATGTCACCCTAAAAGTCCTTGCACAAATTTTGGTAGCATGGTACTTCAATCCATTAAAACCACCATGTGCTATTACAAATGGGCAGAAATGTTTTAGGTTTTCTACTTTAATATCTAATTCAAATTTGCGGAGGTGTAGCTCAGTAACTTATCAAATAACTCGCTAGTAACTCACTTTCAGTTAATCGGGATGTCTAGTCCTTCAGCTTCCATCCATTTAGTTACCTCAGCATATTTACAGTGTTCTTCAAAATGTGAATTATTAGAGAGATTGTTTAGTACTATTTTTGAGCATTTACAATTTCACTGACTTCACCAAACTGTAAGTACATGTGCAGATTGTTTGTAATGTTATATACTAAAGAGTGTTGCTAATACTTTGAGCATATTATTTTGATGATTTAAGTTTTGTATGTGAAAATGAAGTGGGTGTAAATAAGCTGAGGTTATATTAAAAGGAGATTTTCAATAATATTCATGAGACTTCTAATTGTATTCTTTTCCAGCTTTTGGAATGTTAGATAGGACTTGGCTTTTATTATGACATTTATTTTGTTTTAGCTTTTAGATTCATGTGTAAGCAATTGTGGAAAGACATTCCTTTTGGAGGTGGCGTCTAGAGATTTTGAGACAGAATTCCGCAAGTTACTCAATAAGAGCCAGCCTAGAGTAGCAGAGAAATTCCGTCAGCTTCTCAAGAAATGGGCAGAAGGGGATTTTAAGAATGACCCACAGCTTAACCTTATACCTTCCTTGTACAATAAGCTAAAGCAGGAAGGAGTAGACTTTTCAGCTCATGTGGATGTGGTTAAGGTATGATATATTTCAAAGTGCACCTGAATTAAAAGAATAAGCCACTCATTTCCTATAGCTGGTAATGAGTATTAAAGCTAAATTCAGGGTTAAGAGTTAAGTTGTAACATTAACAGATTCCAAGTTGTAGTTGGTGAAAGAAACTTATGCCAGTAATGATTCAACAAGCAGTTAACGTGGTGCTTCTTGGGATAGAGCAGGGTTGCAAAATTCAAAAGTCCAAAAGCACAGCTGTTCTGCCATATGCTCCATTGTGTATCACATGCCTTACACAATCAGTGACTGATGTACAGAATTAATTTTGCACACAATTAGTTAACATTAAGTGTAAAGAAAACTGAATATCATAATCTTGAGAAGACAAACCATTTTTATTGCAATTTTTTACTTAAATCTTGAATATATAAAATGATTATTCGTGAAATGCGTTTGTAAAAAGTTTTTGATGGAAAGTACCACATTTTTGGTTTTATAACTGTTTTCATATGATTTAGACATTCTCAGAACAATAACTTAAGTACAGAATCTCATGTCAAGCAAAAGGTTCCTCCTGAAACTTGATATCTTGTTATTTACTGTTCCAACCACATCAGGGTCAGCCTGTGGACCAGGTATACTTAATATGGAAATAAAATGTACATCCCTAATGCTGCTATGAAGCTAAAGAATTTATTCATTTAGGATCAATTCTAAATAGTCTTTTTCTAGTCACCTTCTAAAAAAGTTTACACAGCTAAGCAATGAGAAATGCTGTAACTAGTGCAAACACGGATGGACAGTGAACTTTTAGCTTTATTTGTTAGCAACACTGTCAATTGCTACCATCATATCAGCAACACTGATATGTCGTAATTTTGTTCTGCAGTTCTTGTTAACAAATTATTTATATATATATCCACTGGGCTTTTTCCCTGTTCTCCTGACCTCTTGTTTGTTCATAGAAGACTTGAAGTAAAAATGGCTCAAGGATCAGGAGTGAACTATTTCAATTGTTATGGGGCACTTTTGAAAGAACAGAGTAAATTGGTTCACTTGTCATTCCATTAATCATTGGTTGATTCAAGGTTCAGATTTGCTTGCTCTCATCTGCAAATTCAGTAAAATCAAGTGCTGTAAAGAGCTATGGAATACCATAATTCTGAGAAGCAGGAAAAATACACACAGGGAAAAGAAATGACTTAGGCAATAAAATTAAGTTATTTTTCCTGACTTGAATTTAGCTTGGAATTGAAAGTGCAAGTAGATAATTTGTGTTTAGTATATCGTAAAAATGAATGTCATTGTAAATAACGAGTATGAAATTTGCAAAATTAATTTTTCTCACAAATAAATGTCTCAATAAAAATATCAGTCGATGAAGTAATGTAAACCCAGAGAAATTGTGTTTTATTTGTAGTAACATTTTAACAGACTTATTTGAGTTATAAGGTGTTTGCATAAATCATTTTAGGTTTATAAACAACAATAAATAACACCACTTTTCAGAGAAAATATTTGACTATAAAGTACAATAAGTATACTCATTTTGTGAATTACTCTTACTGATGCTGCTATTGAATGTTATTATTGGAGGCATATAAATCTTTCTGCTCAAAGATTAAAACTGAAATATTTTATCCATGATATTACAGGTGAGATCAACAGCAGTTAGTCGTGATCCTAATGTAGTATCTAGTCAGCAGGAAGAAGATGATATAGCAAAAGGTGAGAATTTGCTTGTAGTGGTGGTATTTATGGAGAGCATTAAAGAGGAATAATGAGTAAGGCTTGGATGTTACTTTATTTCTTAATAAGAAGTAAAAATGTAAGCTAATAACAGCAAAGCAAGTACATAATTTACATATATATATATCTTGGATATTCGGCTTCTTAGTCTTCATTTAGTAGGTTTTGTCCTATTTTGGAAGCAGAGCAACAGCATTCAGATATGAATAATGCTTTACCTAGTGGCTTCAATGCTAAGATTATATCCTATCTGTAGATCCCCGAGTTCAAGCACATGCATGTACACTGTACTTTGTTTAATAATTCAGTTAGTTTATAGTAAATTAAATAACCTATTCACCATAATGGCTGAGGACCACAAAGATAGAAACTTTCTTTGGTTCTCAAGTCTGCGGAAAGACAGGCAGGTAGTTCTCATTACTCTTCCCCCCCCCCCCCCCCACCTCTCACTTTGCCGTAAAACTAGACCTAAGTAAAAGTGTGCACATAGATATAAATACTTTTATTGGTACATTTATACTTTTTAAAACTGACTTCAGAAGGAAATGTTTTGTATTCACTTGATTCATATCTTTATTATGATTCATTTACATTGTATTGCCGTAAGTTCTGTCAGTAAAATTTAAACATCCTGTGATATGGAAATTGTGAATGAAGAAACTTGGCAAAGCTATATATTGTAGGTTGGCTTGCAGTGTGCTTGTAAGAGGCAAGAGAGAAAGATGGAGTAGGAAGAGTATGAAAATATCATAAATTATATATTTTGGGTTCCTGGTCAGAGTTTTCAAATGACTACTTCTTCAAGGCGGCTTGAAACAATGTCTTCTAATAGGAGCACCACATTATTACATTGTCATCAATGGTGACATAGGCTTGAAATGAAGAAGACTCATCCATTACAGCCCACTTGCTGGGCTCTGACAACTCCTCTACCTTGGGCTAAAGATCCTCTTCTTCTATGAACTTGAATCCTCTCTTCTGCAAACAGATAAGGTGACCATGCTTTGGCCACATAATGCATGACATCAAGAACTGTCATGGTCATTTGCTTTGCCACCATACCACTATCATGCATACAGTTTTCTGTATTATCATCATCTTGTACTTACATTTAAGACTGTGAATGATGCCCAGATTCAATGGCTGAAGTTCACTTTTACAATTTGCTAGGAGAAACACAATTTTGTTATTTCTTCGCTTCAGGGTGGACAGCCCATCTCTCCAAGAAATAATATTTTCCAATGATTTGTGTACATTTTAGTATACAGAGTGGATGTGAAAATAACACCAATCAGCTATGCTGTGGTATTAGCATCATACTTTGTTGGCAAATTTTTCAAATTCTTTAATTTATCAATTACTAGGGGGCTAATTTTTCTGATCCATCAGTATTACCACTGGTAAAACAGTTACCTTTTGCTTGCTGAAATTTTCAGCCATGACATTTTACCCCCTTAAAACACAAAGTTTTGCTTGGGAAAATGTGATAAAACTAACCCATTTCATCAAAGTTAAAAATGTTTTTTGGTTCATAACCATGAGGGAGGTTTTGCGTCCATTCTTGTACAGTTTTGACACTGACACTTTTGCCACACAGTTGATTGTACATAATATTGATTCTTGAACCAATCTATCCACCTATTTGAGGCAGTAAAATCTATAATTCCAAACTTTGCAGCAAATTGAAGGGCTTTTGTTCGAAGTATAGTACTATCAACTGCGATTCCTGCCACTCTTATAGAAACAAACAATTCTGCCACAAATTTCTCCATCTCACCACACATTGAAATGTGTGTATATATTTGCATTCTTGGAGCAATTATTTGTTGAGAATGAAGTTCAATTTCAATCTATATTTCTCAATTGTATTCACAGTTGAGATGGATAATCCAAGCTCTTTTACCAATTAACATGTGTTCTGTCAGTTAATCAACAATGTAGAATTTCAGATTTCTCATATAAGAAAATACATTTTCTGTTGGCTTTCTTCACCTCAATGATACCACTCCTCAAAAGCGTGGTGTTGCTGCAAATTGCTACTAAATATGCTATTGTATTATGTATAACTACAATACCATGCAATAAATTATAGGCCTCTGCACAAATACCAAACAATTACAAAATATGTAGCAACTGATGCTGCATCTAAATGCTGGCAGCTTAGCAGAAAATGGAGATAAGTGAAAACAATTCAATAAAAATCAATGTTGCCAACATGGAAAGTGCATAAAAGGTGGGAAATACAGCTCAAAGGTTGTAAATGGCAGTAGCACTATGTATTGCCAATATAGGATAAATGACAGGACCTGTGAAAAATGGCAGAGGACGTAAAAAGGGGTTTTACTGTATTTCTTGATCATAACAATTGAGTGTCAATGATGAAGCCTGGAAAATGCATTTGTTTGTAAAATATGAAGGTTTTGCAAACTGAAGGAGATATGTTATCAGTTGATAACAGATAAATCAGATGTGAGAGGGGAGCTAAATAGCAAGCCATCACTGTCTATTTGTCATGTGAGAATGATATTGAATGGTAATGTTAACTTTAACATAAACTCATTAGATGACTATGATTTAAGTTACATTCTTATAGATCTTGGCACCTTTTATTTTGCTTGAGCATCAGTTCTGTAAATAATAAGTTCAGAGTACTTCTATACATGTGCTTGGTTTTGATTACCAGTGTTAATCCTATACAATGTTGTTCTCCTTGTTTGCATTTTAACTTAGTTTTTGTGCTTTTTATTGGGAATTTCTGTTATTTAATGACCTCTCTTCAAAACTTTATCTGTGCTATTTTTAAAAAACAAGCAGTTACCAAGGATGTTGGATTTAACATGTGATAATTCATACCAAAACAATATTTACCTCTAAAAGTACCTACTAGGTTCTTTAATTTTTTTAATCTGTGAACAATTGCATAATTAGCACCTTACCTGCAGCCCTTCATGTTTATCTGTTCTGTTTTGTACCCAATTTTTGTTTTAAATATATTTATTTGTGCGAAGTTACAAACTAAATTATGACTCAGAACCAATACTTGTTCATCAAGTCATAGCTATAATTGTTCTTACAAAACTTTAATTTAATTTTAATGAATATAGAGTAGAGTACATGATAATTTTAAAATGACATAGTTGAAGTTTAACACTACCTCATTAATATTTTAAAATTATACAAAAATATGAGTGCTTATCAGTTGACCAAAACTAACTATAATATAAATGATCATAAACCAGCACAATTATTAAATACCAATGTATTTTTTCAGCCATTGAACTATCCTTAAAGGAAACACAGCAGTCTCCAAAAACTCAAGGAAGTCTGTATCCTTCTGCAAACCTAGCAGGTGCACCTGGTTCTTCTGAGGCAAGAAAGGTTCGAGCTCTGTATGATTTTGAAGCAGCAGAAGATAATGAGCTCACATTTAATGCTGGAGAGATTAGTAAGTGATTCATAATTGCTATTAATTGTTGCTGATGTTCTGTTGTTGTTATTATTATTATTATTATTATTATTATTATTCATTCCTTTCCAGTATTTCTTATAAGCAGATATTTTCGAGATCGGTGTGTAAGATATGTTAGAAATGTTTAGGAGATTAAATTAGAAATGGATATTAAATACTAATATTCGCTTTTCTTTTTATGGAAGTTTGTAAACAGTGTTTTTATATACATTTATTTGTGATGGGTTGATTAATTACACTAAACAACACATGGGAATTTTGCCGGAACATGTTTAGAAGGACTAGTTTCCTTCATTTTCAGAAGTTGATGTCCGGTTGAAAATGAAGGCTATCAACTGGCAGGATTTCAAAGTTTAGTAAGAGGTCTCTATGTTTCCAGATTAATATATGCTTTCTCATGTTGCGAGTTCGTTGTGTCCTGTCATATTTTTAAGGAGTTTTAGATTCGGGTCTAGGTTGTTATTTTCTTTCTAGAAGTGAAAGGTCACTGCTGACTTGTCCTCTTGCTTTAATTTCAAATTTGGAAATGTTCTTTGGATTTGGTTTCTAAACTTCTTTTGGTTTGTCCTATGTAGTACTTTTCACAGTCTATACAGTTAATTTAGTACATTCTGCATCAGTTTTTTTGTGGGATCTCATCTTTTGTTTCTTAATTTAGCAATTTTATTACCAAAAACCACTTAAGGGAGTCAAGGTGTTATTTTGTTCTCTGAAGATGTTTTTAAATTTTTTGAATGCTCTAGTGTGGTATGTGAGCTTCCTGAATTGTTATTAGCATCTTTTTCTGCAGTGAGGGTGGTTACCTCTTTTTTGACTTTGTTTTGTTTTGTTTAACTTCTTGTATACCAAACTCTTGCTGTAATCATTTTTCCTTCTAGCTGGATTATAGTTTTCAGTTCTTGTTGAATTCAACTGTATTCATGGGTACATTCACTAATCTTATGGTAAGGCTGTTTATTATTGCATGCTTGTGTGATACTGGATTGTAACAGTCATTTTTAATGTAATTTTATGCTTGTGATGGCTTTCTGTAAATTTCAAAATTTATATCTGTGTTATTTTTGATGATTTTAAAGTCCAAAAATGAGAATTGTCTATTGATTTTTTTTTTTTTTTACATGAATTTTATGCTTTTCTCCTGTAGATTCAGTAGTTTTATGGAATGTCTAATTGGAATTATTGCAAAGATGTCGTTGACAGTGATACCATACCTTAAAAATACCTGGAAATGCCTGCTTGATGAGTATTTTGAAAAGACTCGAAACAAATCTGCCCAAAACGGAGAAAGAGGGTTGCCCATAGAAAGATCTGATTTTTGTCTGTAGTCACAACAAATGAGATCAATGAGTCATTTGTGTCTATTTCCAAATCCATGGTTTCTTTTTCCACTAATTCCAAAACATTTTTGAATGACAAGCTACCAAATTTTGCTAAAGAACTGAATTTGTTTGGTAAGTACTTTGCTAATTTGTTTGTGGTGGGGAATCAGTGCAACTTGTGATTGGTCTCTTGACTTTCCCTGCTTTGTGAACTTTTGGTAGTCCATAAATTCTAGGCAGTGTTGGATTATCTGCTTTTATAATATGTATGTTTTTTTAATTTGCTTTCGTTAATTGCTTTGTTTACTGCTGGGATACAAGAATATAAGGGGTTGGTATCAATTGTTACACTGTAATAAGGTACTCTTATTTCTCCAGAACTACTGATTTGTTTCCCTTTATCTGCTTTTGTGTATCTGACTGACTTGCTTTTTAGAGATTTTATGATCTGACTACTGTAGTTTGGATTTCTTTTCATTCTGTATGTGAATCTACTATTTTGGAACATTTGGATTTGACTTAGTTTTTTCATCATCACTTAAATTCTGTGTGGCAATTTGAATGTCTGTTATGTCTGAATGCCTTTGTGGTATGAGTGGTCAACGCACTTTTTTAAGCCTTGGTTTAGAAAGTTTAGCTCGGACGTAGTGAAATTTTGATTTGAGATATTTAATACATTATTTGCAGATTTATTGTGTTGTGGAGTTAGGTTAAGTTTTGGTTTGGTAGTGATTTTTAAATTTCCTTTTATGCATAAATGTTCTAGCTTCTTTTTGAGTTTGCCTACTTTGTTCTTCATTTTTTAATTCAAAATTATGAAAAGCTTGCTTTCCATATTCTTCCAAATTATGTTTTGCAAGTTCCTAGTTAGCTTTAGGTGAAGCGAGCATAATTTCAGTTCCTCGTCATTTTTGGTTTTGTAATGTTTGTTCTTTCTAGCACTTTTTCCTCATCAGATTTTTGTTTACTGTTATGATTGAATTTAACTACCCTTCTCATGGAGTTGGTTACTATGTTTTTGATGATGCATCGATTAAAAAACCGAATATCAGCCATTTTTCTTCTATTCTCTTGTAGTTCGGCAAACTATATAAGCGAGGGAAAAGTCTGTAGATTACAATAATGTGCTTGGTTTCTTTAAAAAATATTAGAGGTTTAATTGTTGCCAATTACTTTCAGTAAGACCCTTGTAATTCCAATTTAAATTCTCTTAAGAGCTGGTTCACAGTAACCTGAGAATGAAAATCTGAACAGAAGCAAAACAACATGCAACATTTGCATAGTAGTAGCAAAATGGAAAGGGATTTTCTCTTTGAGATTTCATATGTTTGTAACTGACCAATGATACAATTTAGCCAACATAATGCAAGTTAGCCAATATTTAATGTCGCTGAAGCACATTTCCTTTATTAATGTTTACTTTTTCTACATGTACTATGTACATAGTGTATAGAGAAGTTATTTTAATGCACCTAAAAATTTAATACCAAGATTTCACTGGAAATACATGTTTTGGGTCCCCCTGAATCCAAAAAAAAGCATTTTAAGAAAAAGGGTGTGGGTGAGCAGCATAGCTCAAAAACAAATGTATCTTCCAAGGATATGACACAAAAATTTTCAAGAAAATCCCCCCACCTCCAACTACCCTTTATTTGGAAATAATTTCGAAAATTTTGATTTTCTCAAAAATGGCTCTAACGACTTTGATTAAAATCTCTTATATTTAAGATATTTACATGAGAAATAAAATGTATATCTTGAATTTTCTGGGAATAGCCTCTGAAGACCTTATTCTGGATGATCTTTATTGAATTTTGCATAACTGGTAAACTGTAAAAGATAGACAAAAACTTATTATATAAAAGACGTAGATCTCAATAAAGCACACAACTTATGTAATATACATTTTTTTCGTGAATTGGCAGTTTTCAAAATATCCCTTGATATTGGTTTCAGTTTTAAAATACTTAAACTTTTCTCATGTGGGAACTTGTCATCTCCTGGCCACACTAAGAAACGGATTTCAATCCCATAGTAACCACATTTTAAAACATTTGACTAACCGGTTTAGTCTAGTGTATTCCCTTATTTCCCTCCTACTTAGAACAAACTATTTAATAAGACATTTCTGCTAATGTTTTAACATGAAATAGATAGAAGAATAAGCCTATTAACAATAATTTGTCACAGAGATGTAGAGAAAGTCACATGAATGGAACACATCAGAATTTATTATTGTGTTAAGATGAGATGGGAATGTTACAGTACATGTGCTGGATGACTCGGATCCCAATTGGTGGAAGGGTTACAACTACCGTGGAGAAGGCTTATTCCCAGCGAACTTTGTTACAGCAGATCTTTCAGTGGAACCTGAACAATTAAGTAAGTATACTAAAGGCTTACTTTTCATTGCAAATAAATCAACTGTTTTAATTGCAGTTAGCAACATAAATATATCTGTACAAAAGCAAAAGAAACATGCAGAAGAAATAGGTTTGTCCTTGTAGTTGGGAAGTAATGTATTTGTTTGCAAAGTTCTACACATGGATTCAATCCCAATTATTTTACAGGATTTTTTTTATGCTAAAAAGTCTGAAATTGGGGTCTCTTATCCTCATAAGAACCAATTGAGGAACTAGTGATGAAGATATAAACGTAAAAAGAAGCTAGTAACAGTGAAGATTAACACAAATATTAATATAAAAATAATAGTTGCAACAAATCTTCACTTATCTTTTGGAATCCTTGCTTGGACTAGTTTCACAATGATTTCATTGCATTATCAACATATCCTTTTGGTCTCTTTTCATCAAAAAACTAGTCCAAGCAAGGATTCCAAAAGATAAGAGAAGATTTGTTGCAACTATTATTTTTATATTAATATTTGTGATGAAGAATTCAAGCTTCTTGGCCATTGAGGAAAAGGTGAAGGGGTGGGGGTAGAGGGATTAACCAAATGTCTATATACCAGCTCCCAGGAATTTCCTCTTTGCCATTTTGTTGATGAGAGCTGAGGATTTAGCACCATTACAGTATGATATACGACTTTGGCTGGTTGTGGCAAGAAATTACTTTTTTAATTTCTTTACTCTGCATAATAAGTAAGGGAAGTATAGCATTCCATTAAAATTTGATAAGATGTTTCAGACTTCATAAATACAAAAAAGGGAATTTTAGAAAAAGAAAACTGCAAAACAAAAAATCAGTTAAATACCAAATTGGTACTCTCACTCCATATCCTCAAAGATGCAACATAACGATTGTCAAGAAAATCCCCTGTCTCAAGCTGCACTTTGCATTGAAAAGTTTTTGAAAGTCGTGATTTTCTCGAAAATGGCTATAACAATTTTTATTAAAATACCATACACTAAAGATATTTACAAAAACTACTTAAATTTTCTGGGAATAGTCTATGAAGTCCTATCTTGTACAAATAGTAAATCATATGTAATAGACAAAAAATTAAAAACTTGCTATACAATATAGATTTCTCTAAAACTTTACAGTTTATTACATATAAGCCATTTCTAAGACTCTGTTATTAATGATTTGAATTCTTCAATACTTTGTCATTCTTTTAAAGTCCTTTCAATTTTAAGTAGTCTCTTGCAATTGCATGGAAAGAGTATGAATTTCTAAGGAAGGTACAGCGACCATTTCTTAAACATTACACTATTGCTTTTCCTTTTGTTCTATAATTAAATGTGTTGGATAACTATTTCTGCAAGGGTATATGTCAATTAAAATTAACTAGAAAGAAAAATAAGCTTCTGTGTGAATAGTTTATAAACCCACTAATAAATGGTAAAAGAAAGTCATGTGTGAATGTAATATCATAAGCTTTCTGCCTCTTTCTTAAAGTAGAAAAGTATTATAGGAGACCGAAAAATTCAATATCAAAGTTTTACTGGAAATGCACATTTAGACACTCCTTAATCAAAAAAATGTGTTTGATAATGGTCCTTATCTGTTTATATGTGTGTTTCTTTCTTTGTGTCTTTGAGAATCATTACTTAGAAACAGTCACTTAAGTACCTACTTAATGGCAAGTGCTGGAGAGGCAGATTTTTACGAGCTTCAATTAGTGATTTACTCAAAATTAGTTTCAGGAGCTTTTGATTGTATGACTGCTGGCTGAAATTGCTTTAATTCTGTTGACACAATTTGCTCTGTCCAGGATAATCTGAAAAAGCATCTGACCTTTTATTTCTCAAAAAGAAATAAAAAGCCATTGACTCTCATTTGTGAAAACAACTTCCTCCCATACTGTTAACTTGTTTTACAAGGGCCTCTCAGAAAGTGACATGATTTGGCATAACTAAATGATAGCGAAAGATATCAACACAAAACTTTACAGTACCTTACTCTATTTCTCAACGTAATCTCCATGTAAAGACATTTATTGTCACAAGGTACCAGTTTTTCAATGCCGATGCTATACTTTTCTACCACCAAAGAACTTATTCGTTTTTTGAATGCACAAAATGTTGGCCAGTCAAATTTTATAGGCTAATAATGCAAGTGTATGGTGATAATGCAATGAATTAATCTTCAGTGAGGAAATTGCGCTTAATATTTATGAGTAATCAAGTAGGAACCAGTGTGTACAATAAAAACCGGAGTGGAAATTCATCAATCATTATGGAGGAGTTGAAAGCAAAAGTTGATAAAAGAATTAAGAAAAATTTTGCTTGTGTTTCACTTTGGATACCAGGCATTTCTTTTTGGAGGGAAAAGATTTCCCAATCAATGAAGACTTAAAAGTGATAGTGATATCTTGGCTCAAGCGGTGGAAGAGTATAACATCAGCATTGAAAAACTGGTACCATGTGACAATAAATATCTTGGTAGCAATGACAATTACATTGAAAAATAGAGTAATCTTTGTAAATAAAGCTTTATGTTGATGACTGCCATTATCATTTAGTTATGTCAAATCGTCTGTCTCTTTCTGGATTTTATATGGATTAAACCTTATATGTCAATACATACTTGAATTTAACCACTATATAAAATATTTAATTTTCTTAGAAGAAAGACATTACCTCTATGCATATTGTGTCTGCAGTTTGAAAACTCAGTTTTAAATCCCAATGTGGCGCAAAATCTGTGTATCACTCTAGAGGGGGCCATGCAGTTGGATTAAATTTCCTTGCATATTACTATTTTGCACTATTTGTAATGCTTCACATCCAGAAAGCATGTGTAATAAAGAAACACCATTAATTTTTAGCTATATCATTTAGCAATTCTTGCATCAAAATTTACATGAGTGTTAACAACACAATGTAAAGGTAGAGTCAGTTCGAAAAATTTAAACTGTTCCAACTCTTGTCCTACACTGGCTAGTGTATAAGAAACATTTAATTGACATAATAGTTGGTTAAACAATGAAGTCTGGGACTTTAGTACTTGCGGCATTGAAAGTCCCCATTGGAGTATGTCATTTCAAAAAAATTTGAGATATCCTTATGGGTTACCAGAAAAATGTTAAGTCTGTTGGGGAGTTTAGTTTAGCGTTGACATGGTAGTTCAGTGGTTACAGCAACTGAACAGACCAGGAGATAGGTAGTTCAAATTCCAGCTATGGCATTGAATTTCTTAATCTTGACTACCTTTCTAACTACTGTCCTAATGTGGCTTAGTGTGGTAGATGCAATTAATTGACAATGACTAATAAAATGAAAACGTGTTTTTGAAAAATCCTCATTTAATAGTCCATAAGATGCACTCTAAACTACTGTTGATATTCATTTAACAGAAACAGAGCAGCCAAAAAAGTCAGTACATTTTAATGAAGCAGTCCAGGTGAAGACTGAAGAAGAACCACAGGAAGTAGAAATAAATGAAGAAAAGATTGACAGGTAAGCTTTCTTACCCACGACTTTCTAAACAATTTGTCTGGGTAGTGTGGTGGTAGCGTGTCTGCCTCACATTCAACAGGTCGTGAGTTCGAATTTTGCTTAGGGTGAGTTGCCCGGATAAGGTTTTTTTTGTTTTTTTTCTCATATCCTGAGAAGACGAATGTCAAGTAACTTTAAGCTCCATAGACCCCGAGATCATTTCACCTATTTCATTCATCGTCCGATATGACCAACCAGATTAAAGGACGTTAAGCTTAAAAATAAATAAATAAATTTGCCATAACTTTGTTGCTAAACTACAAGTTGCTAATTTAGGTTGGAATATGTAAACAAATTTTTAAACACCTTTTTCTCCTCTCAAGTGACAGCTTTGCAGTCAGCTGTATATAATGCTTTGCATTTACATACAATTGGTAGTAATATTGCTAAAATTAAAATGTTATTGGAAGCAAATGTGAAAATGGTAACTTTACCAAATCAAATTTTATGTCCATTTTTAGGTTACTAGACCTACTGCATGATGCTGATACAACAGGAGAGCACTCAGACACAGAGGAAATGCTAAATTTAGAAGGTAAGCGGTCGTCTCTTTGTATTCAGTAAGTTTCGATCATAAGAAGCTGTGGCTTTTGTTATATTGTCTTTACTAGTTACAAAAGGAGTGTTACTGAAAAAATTACAAAGTATTTGAAAGAACATCTGGTTTTCTTTAGCAAAAGTCTTGAATTCTGCTGTTCTAAGGTATGTTCTGGCTAAGTATTTCCTAGTGGAACTGGAATACACAGAAAACACTTAAGACCTGGATAGTTACATACTAAAAATGTTATGTATATAACATGTAACATTTTGAAATATTTAATAAAACCAAGAAATAATATAGTATATCAGAAGTTCTCCACATTATCTGGCTGTGCTGTGGCCGAGTGGTTAGACCTCTCACCAAGATGGTCCATGTTCGATTCTGTGCCATCGCATTCTACCAGTGCTTCATATTCATTCCATGTATCATCAGTGTTATTGCCTGTGGTGCTGTTAGTAGTAAAAGCGGGCATTAAACAAAACATCCGCATTTTCTTCAAATAAAGCTATCAGGTAACATGGAGAATCGTATATCTTCTGTATTAGGATGGAGCACTACATCTAGTATAATAATCTGGAAGTGTAAGTAAATAAGTAAAAAATTTAAAATTATATAATGCTGTTAATTTTTACTTTCTCTACACATACTATGTACATAGTGTATAGAGAAGGCATTGCATTCCACCCAAAAATTTGATACCGAGATTTCACCAGAAATACATATTTTGGGTCCCCCTGAATCCAAAAAAAGCATTTTCAGAAAAAGGTCCATGTGTGTGTGTGTGTGTCTATGGACAACATAGCTCAAAAATGAAAAGACCATTGAATACCAAACTTAGTACTTAAGTTTGGTATCTTCCAATGATGCGACACGAAGATTTTCAAGTAAATCCCCCCACCTCCAACTACCCTTTACATGGAACTTTTTTCAGAAAATTTTATTTTCTTAAAAATGGCTTTAACAATTTTGATTAAAATATCATATATTACAGATATTTACCTGACAAATAAAATATATATCTTGAATTTTCTGGGAATAGCCTCTGAAGACTACTTTATTCTGGATCAATTTTATGGAATTTGCATAAGTGCTAAACCGTAAGAGATGGACAAAAACTTGCCACACAAAAAATGTAGAGCCCTTTAAAACACACAATTTATGTTATATACATTTTTTCCTGGGAGTTGATCATTTTTAGATATTCCTTGTTTTTGCTTTCAGCTTGAAAAATATAATTTTCCCATACAGGAATTTGTCAACTCCTGTCCATACAAACAGGAACTTCAGTCACATAGCAACCAGTTTTTGACCATCACTTTAACCTATGGTACTGCCTTATTTCCCTTCTACTTACAAGAAAGCAAGTGATAAGACTATTTCTGCTAATTTTTTCTCGATTAGCATGAAGTAAATAGAAGCATATGCTTTTTATCAATAATTTGTTGCAGAGATGTAGAGAAAGTCATGTGAATGAAACACATCATATTTTTGAGATATTCCTTGTTTTTTTTTTTGTTTTTTTTCCACTTTTTAAAATAATTTAAATGTTCTCATATGAGAATTTGTCAACTCCTGGCAGTGCAAAAAAATGATTTCAACCTCATGGCAACCAGCCTTTTAAAAGATTTGACTGTCTCTTTACTCTAATGTATTCCCATATTTCTCTCCTATTTACAAGAAAGCAATTAATTAGACAATTTTTGCTAATGTTTATCTGGAATAACATGAAGTAATTAGAAGAATAAGCTTTTTAACAATAATTTATGCAGAAATGTAGAGAAAGTAATGTGAATGGAACACATTAGATTTTTTTAAATAATTGACAAAATTGTCTGGAAATTAGTAACAGGGTATCAAGACTATTTAGATCTTGTAGTAGAACCACAATTATCTGTTATAATGGAAAGGTGAGGTTGATGGCGATGATGATAATTTTATCCCATGAAGGGCAAAGGCCTCCTGCTTTAGGGTAATCTAGTTTACTAATGCAGTGGGCTATTATGCTCTAGGTTTGTTTAATAGTATGTTATACCTTTATTGTACATTGTAGACTGTCTCTGTTTCACATTGAACTTTACACTCTTTAGTATACACTACACTATAATACAATATATTTTTTTTTTGTGTTAATCCAATTTAAAACAAACTAGGTTTAATAAGCAATTACACTTAAAACTTCTTAAACATTTGAGTCTTACGTAATATTTCTTGTATATTTAGAAGAATTGCAGTAAAGGAAATTTTGTCCATAAGCTCTGTAAGTAACACACTGCTGAAAGTATCGGAACAACCTCTTTACTAGAATACATTTTCATTTCAATAAAATTCATAAAATTCTTGCTATTAGCATAGAAACTGATGTAATCAGATTTCTGCTCCGTTACAATGGCAACAATTTTTTAGGATGACATTTTTCCAAACCCAAATGTAAATTATTTATATCTGACAGCTGCTTTCTAATGTTTTACGAGTTAATTGCCAGTAGTTTGCTTTATTTTCTCTAACAGTTCATTCATTATCATTACTTAAAGATTATGTATTCACCGAAAAACGAATTTGTCTAGAGAACATTACTGGAATGTGACTTTTTACAATTTTAAATCATCATTAATGCCTAACCAATGTGAAGCTATGCTTTAAATGCAATTGGCAAAGAAACTCCATCTAAGGCAACAGTTAATAATTGGTACAGGAAATTCAAAAGAGGCTGGGTTTCACATGGTGTTGAATTTCTTGAAAGATGACCAAGAATTGTCACTGTTGAAAATATTGCTGCTGTTTGAGCAATACTTAAAGAATATCTAATGAATTTATTGAGGTGACATTGTATTGATATAAGTCAAATCCAAAATAGTTTACATTAAAAATTAGATGCAAGAAAACTGTTGTTCAATGGATTCCATGTAAACTTACTTCCAATCAAAAACAACAATGCATTTATTGGTGCAGAAAAACTCTGGAAAAATTCCAAGATAGTACTTAAAATTTGATTTGGAATCTTTACTGGTGATGAATCTTGGATTTATTGTTATAATCTTGCAAAGAAAGGTTGATTGGCTCAAAGGGTCTTTTGAAAAGAGCTTAAGCCTACAAAAGTCGGACAAACTTGCAGTGGTGGTAGGAAAATATTTGCTAGTTTTTTTTTCTAAAACTGGCCATATTGCTGCTATAGCAATAGAAGATAAGACATCCATTAAAGCCAAATGGTAGATAAATGTGTGTTTACCGTACATTTTTGGGAAAGTATGTGAAAAATGCCCAAAATAAAAATAATTTTACGGTATTACAATGCACCATCTTATACAGCCAAACTAACAACTGAGTATCTGGTTGCCCTAAAGGTCAGTACCATGGATTCTTCACCATCAGCCCTGACCTAGTACCTTGTGATTTCTTTTTGTTTCCAAGAATTAAAGATAAATTGCACAGTATTTACATGGTGTATAGAGAAGGTATTTTATTGAACCCAAAAATTTGATACCGAGGTTTCACTAAAAATACGTTTTGGACCTCCTGAATCCAAAAAAAAGCATTTTTAGAAAAATTGTCAGCATGTGTGCATGCGTGCATTTTCTGGATATATCCTCTGAAGACTTCTTTATTCTGGATGATTTTTTTTTAATTTTGCATATCTAGTAAACCTTAGGAGATAAACACAAACTTACAACACAAAAAATGTATTAAAACACAATTTATATCATATTCATTTTTTTCCTGGAGTTGACCATTTTCAAGATATTCCTTGTTATTGGTTTCGGTTTTAAAATACTTAAAACTTTTGTCATACAGGAACTTGTCAACTCTTGACCACACAAAGAAACTGATTTTAATCCCATAGCAACTACATTTTAAAAAAAATTGACTATGTTTAGTCTAGTGTATTCCCTTATTTCCCTTCTACTTATAAGGAACTAAGTAATAAGACCATTTCTGCTAATGTTTATCTTGATTAGCAGAAGTAGATAGAAGAATAAGCTTGCTAACAATAATCTGTTATAGAGATGTAGAGAAAGTTGTGTGAATGGGACATATCAGCTTTTTTGTCATTGGATGAAGAAAGTTATAAAAACCTGAACCACTGCCTTAAAGAGTAGCGGCATTGCTTCAAAGATTAGTTTCATTGAATGCAAAAATGGATTGATGGTGGAGGGGAATGTTTTGAAAAACAATAAAACCATTTAAATGTTCTAAAATAATGTTTGATTTTCTAAAAATGTTCAGTGTTTTTCTTATATTTTTAAAGTGCACTTCACTTAAGAATTTTTTGTAATACTAAAGCCACTGCTGATCTACAACAAAGCTAAGAGTACGTACCTGCAAATACATGTTCAGGATGTAGATTACGTTTCATGAATAATGGGAATGGAAAACAAGGCTTATTTCCATTCCTGGGCACAGTATATTAGATCCATGTTCTCCACATCAAACTTTTGCTGTAGAGATTATTCTAGATAGCCATTAAATGAAACAGCCACAAGAGTTCACTCTAGTTGCAATTCTTTTGAATTTTGAGGTTGGCTAACCTGCTTTACATTGGCTGAATTGGAGGCAGGTAGAATTGGTCATTGGTCAGTTAAAAACAAATTGAATCCTAATGTGCAAAATTTATTTTCTTCTTTAAGATCAACATGATTAACAATTTGCATTTTTGTTCTGATTCTGTGCTGTTGTGAATCGAAATGTTTAGCTGCATCCTTTCCCAATCTGTTTTTGATTTAGTTACCATTCTCAGGTTATTGAACCAGCCTTACAAAGTGCTATTCTATGGCTTGTATTATTTGGCCAGAGATGCCAGCAGAGATGGTGTTTTTATTAAATGTATAAGGGCACAGTAAAAGTTAACTTGGTAAACTAGTGTTTTGCATTGGATTTATTGCAGAACAAGTAAATGCAATGGGACCACTGATAGATCAAGAACTGGAAAGAGTGGACCGCAAACATGCACAGTTGACACAACTTAGCTCAGATCTGGTGGAGGCGTTGAATCTATACCACACGTTAATGCGAGAGCCTTCTGTTTCCCAGAGTTATCATACTCTTCCCAAGGGCATGAATTATGGCTATCCACCACCACCACCACATGTGAGCACAATTCAGAATAAACTAATTAAGTTTAATTATTAGGTTATCCTTAAACTGTTAGTACTGTACACAGGTTAAGATTTTTAAGCACTTTTGTATATCATGGACTACTTTTAATTGTAATTGCTGTAGTAGTATTTTTGTAGATAATTCATAGAATATTGGTTAATCCATACTGTAGTCTATTCACATTGTTTTCGGCCAGAAGGTGGGACAGAGGGAAAAAGACTGGTTCCTGCATCAAGCGACACCCTTTCCCCTCCTACAAGCCCTAGCCAAAAAGATTATGAATGGATTATAAGGTTGATAAACAGGTTAATAAACAATTTGATAAATTTTTACTAATAATCACTCCTAATAACTTTGCAACTTAGATTGTATAGTTACATAGATGAGTTTGATTAAGTTGATAATAGTGTCAATGAACTTTGTGAACAAAGATCATATCTACAAGTATGGGCAATCAAGACTGTTATGGACAGGGTGTCTCGCAACACCAAAAATAGATGAAGTGTTAGAAAAACTTGAAATTGAAAAGTTAATTTTGCGAAATCTCAACATAAATTGAAAAGTTAGTTCTGCTAAATCCCAACATTTACATTGTCATTATATAGGCAATTATAAGGCTTTAGTTATATAAGAAAATGTCCTGTAGCATCATATTACACTAGAAAATGGTTATAAGTTGATATGAACAGAAAATGTTAATGCTTGACTTCAAAACCAAAATGTGAATGAAATGCTGGACTTTGAAAAAAATTGCTTGTCACAGTTTGAAAAGTTAAGATAATGGAAAAAGTCTATAGTGGGGGCAGTCTTGCCAATCCGTATGATCCAGATGGAAAGTGTACAATAATTGAACTCTGAATACGTTGTATAATCTTAACATGTAGGATATACAATAAAAAGAACTCCAGAGCATGTTGCTTAGATAAAAATCCATGATATGCTCTCTCTCAATTAAGTTGAAAGGAAGTATTAATATAAAAATAATAGTTGCAACAAATCTTCACTTATCTTTTGGAATCCTTGCTTGGACTAGTTTCGCAATGATTTCATTGCATTATCAACATATCCTTTTGATGTTGTTTATTTACACTGTTATGGTTACTGCTACTAGGTGGATTGATTCTTTTTACATTTATAAGTTTCTTTGTTTTGAAGCATTCCTTAGTTTCAGTACATTTTAGGTTATTGCTTATGATGGATGTGATGGAATATAATAATTATAGGTTTAATCTGAATTTTAATAATACTAAACATGAAATTAAGCTATATTTGAAATTACAAGAAAAAAGAAGACATATTCTTGCAGATATACGTTTCTTAAACCTTTGTTTAAAACGTAAAGTAACTCCTATTTTTGTTGGAAAAACTGTTAAATTTGACAATAATAGTATTCATCAAAAAGCAGCAGAGAAGAAAGTAATTGAAGTTGAAAGAAGTTTGCATTTTAAAAACTTAAATAACATTGAATTGAAATTATATAATTTGCATCTTAAACTTATAAATGTTTTAGGTAATTCAATTTGGCTCAATTTGGAATGTAAATTGTTTGAAAATTTGAACTTTAGTATGAAAAATAAAACAAATAAACTGAAAAATAAATTAAATAAATTACGCTTAAAACAAAATAAATTGAAACCAACTAAAGGGAATAACCCTAAAGATAATGCATTAACCTTTCAAATTGTAATATAGATGATTATGTAGCAGATATAGAAATTGCTAGTCAGGATTTAAATGAAAATAATAAATTATTGGTTCAAGAAAAATGTAGTAAAATATTACAGAATTTCAATAAAAATCACCCTAAAGTAAATCACAATAAACAAATTATTAAATCATTAAAAGAAAAAGATGTAATCTATACTAAAGCTGATAAAGGTAACAGCATTGTAATTTTAAATAAAATTGATTACATTAACAGAATGGAACTCTTACTTCAAGGTGAAGATTACAAAAGCATTGATATTAACCCTTTAAAATCCTGCATTTCAATTTATAATAAGACCCTTAATGAAATTAAAAGTATTACAAATAAAGAAAAGCAAATTATAAAAATCAGTAATCCAATTTTACCCAGAATATATGCTCTTCCCAAAATTCATAAACCTGGAAATAAAATGAGACCTATTGTAAATTGCATAAATTTAACTACTTACAGCCTAGCTAAATGGTTAAATAAAAAATTCACTAATTTTGAAAAATTTGAGAGTTTAAGTATTAAAAATTCTTTTGAGCTAGTCGAAAGGATCAGCAATATTACATTATCTATTAATGATATACTTGTTTCTTTTGATGTAACTGCTTTGTTTCCAAGCATTCCTAGAGAAAAACTTTTGACATTTTTAAAAAAAATGGTTAAGTTCAATAGAACTGAATGAAGATTTAATAAATGATTTTGTTATCCTTACTAATCTTTGTTTGGATCAAAATTTTTTCAGCTTTAATGACAAATTCTATCAACAAACTTCTGGTTTAGCAATGGGTAGTCCACTTTCACCTTTTCTTGCTGATCTTTTCATGAGCTATTTTGAAATACAGGTCACTAAAGCATTCCCTCTAATTTTTAAAACTTGGTATAGATATGTAGATGATATATTTGCTATTGTTCCTGATAAACATGTAAATGATGCTTTAAAACTTTTAAATTTACAAGATAAGGCTATAAAATTCACATTAGAAACTGAAAGTAATTGGCTATCTCCCTTTCCTGGATTTAAAAATAATAAAAAAAGACAATAAATTGAATTTTGGAATATACAGAAAGCAAACCCACACTGATAATTATATAAAAAATAATGGCTTTAACCCTTTTCCACATAAATTTGCTGGTTTTAATAGTTTAATTTATAGGTTAATTAATTTACCCCTTAATAAAGATGAATTTTATAAATAATATAAACACATTATTAACACTGCTTTAATTAATGGTTTTAATACTGATTTTATAAATAAAAAAATTGAGAAGTTTAAATATCAAAAAGCTATTAAAGATATTTCTACGCTTAAGAAAATAAAAGATAATTACATTTTTAAAAAATTTACTTATCACCCTTGGGCAAATAAAAAATTCACAAATATTTTCAAAGAGCATGGCATAATATTGGTTCCTCAAAATAAATACAGTATAAAAAAATTTGTTAGGCTTTTCTAAAAAGGATGAAATTTCAAAAAATAAAAAATCTGGCATTTATCAATTAAACTGTTTAAATTGTGACCTTGTTTATATTGGTAAGACTAAACGTCATTTGGAAACCAGAGTAAAAGAACACTTTAGGAATATTAAATATAAACAAATTGATAAATCAGCTATAGCAGAACATTTTTGGAAATTTAATCATGAAATAAATCCAGATGTTAAATTATTAAAACACTTAAATGGGCCCATAGATTTAATGGTTTGGGAGAAAATATTTATATTTAAGTATAGAAATCATGCAATGAATTTTGATATACCTCCAATTGACACTCTTACTAAATTTGTTTTGATTCCGGTAGTTAGCAATGCATTAGTACACAATCCACCTAGTAGCAGTAACCATAACAGTGTAAATAAACAACATCAAAAAAGAGACCAAAAGGATATGTTGATAATGCAATGAAATCATTGCGAAACTAGTCCAAGCAAGGATTTCAAAAGATAAGTGAAGATTTGTTGCAACTATTATTTTTATATTAATATTTGTGTTATTCTTCACTGTTACTAGCTTCTTCTTACATTTGAAAGGAAGTATCTTAACAGGTATATAGAATAGTAAACCAGTGATCTATAATGGGAATTAAAACACTGTATTGCATATCATGGCACTGGCGTATACAAAAAAATTTGGAAGAAAAGTGAATATACAAGCTTTCTATCCATAGGTATTTGCTCTTCTTGGCTTTGTTGTTTGAGGGAATGAGATAAAAAGAGAGAGAAGAGGGGCTGTTGGGGGAAAAAGGCGGTGGAAACAGGGAATGATCATGTCACTTCACGAGAGATTTCAGTTAGGGTGTTGTGTTAATTAGTAGTAGAATTGAATTTCAATTAAAGATTTAGGTGAAGAGTCTCTTCACTTGACAAGCTGCCCTTAGTTAAGGCACAAATTCATAAAGAGGTGGTCTGTATCCTGATATATGGTGGACTTTGAGACAGTGATGTGTTTTAACAATTAAAATTTAGTTGAGTCGATTTTGTAACACTACATCACTTACTTTTTTATTTCGGAAAACATGTTTCAGAAGCCATGTGCTTCCATTGTCAATTCCTTTTGTCGACTGCCGGCATTGCTTGCTGTGGTGGTTGTCTCTGTCCCTGGTGGTGGTTTGATGAACTTCTGGATGAGTAGATCGCCTGGCAGGATTTCAAAATTGAAGACCCGGTTCTTGTTTTTCCAAATATATATGTTTTCCCAAACTTTTAATTCTGTCTTCCTTGTGATGTTTTTGAGGATTTTTGGGCTTCTATTTATAGTGTGTTTCTCTTTCCAAAAATGCCAAGCTACTGCAGATTTTTCTTCTTGTTTGAGTTTAATATTTCTGTGGTGTTCTTTTGCCCTGGTTTTTATATTTCTTTTTGTTTGAGGGCAAAAGAACACCACAGAAATATTAAACTCAAACAAGAAGAAAAATCTGCAGTAGCTTGGCATTTTTGGAAAGAGAAACACACTATAAATAGAAGCCCAAAAATCCTCAAAAACATCACAAGGAAGACAGAATTAAAAGTTTGGGAAAACATATATATTTGGAAAAACAAGAACCGGGTCTTCAATTTTGAAATCCCGCCAGGCGATCTACTCATCCAGAAGTTCATCAAACCACCACCAGGGACATAGACAACCACCACAGCAAGCAATGCCGGCAGTCGACAAAAGGAATTGACAATGGAAGCACATGGCTTCTGAAACATGTTTTCCGAAATAAAAAAGTAAGTGATGTAGTGTTACAAAATCGACTCAACTAAATTTTAAAGGTGGTATGTAGTTCAAACCTGCCTGACTGAGATTTTTCCAGGTGTACCTTAGTTTGCCCAGATGTTAGACAAAACGCCTTTTTCACCCGGGGAGTATATATGAAAGACCTGTTAGAGATAAACATGTTTTCACACATTTGGGGACGATAGGCACAATTTTAAGTTTGCCTTTTTTGCCTATTTTAGCTCCTGTTGCCTATTTTAAAGTAAAACGCTTTTTAATACACTTAAAAAAAAAAAAAAAAGCACACATGGATTATGTCAAAAAACAAAAAATGATGGTTGTACGAATTAAAAATATGTATTCACCTCACACAGATATTTGCTGAGAATCTTATTCTCCAGCAAAAGAAAGTATTATGTGGAGGGTGTAGAAAGGAATGCATGTTTGCAAGTGTCTTTTGTAAGATTTGTATAATTTGCGTCCCTCTCCCGATGGTCAGCTCATCCCTTTCCAAGCAAAGTTATCTTTTTCTCGTTTTTATTGCATACTTCGAGCTCTCTAATCTCTTCTCACCCGCTTTTTGAGACAATAAACAGTCAGGTTTTCCCGATCTCTGAAAGAAAGTAGTCACACTCAGGCCTTGGCAAGTAGAATCTCTTAGTTTTGAGACTGAACTGCACTTGTATTAAATGACTCTATCAATAGAGTTTGTGATTATTGCAATATGTATCATGCCAAAAGTGAGTGCACAGTTAAGTAGTAAACTGCATGGTTATTTGGTTCAGATACACTATCTACCGATGGTACTGTTTTGATGTGCAAAGTTTGTGAAAAAACAATTAACCATGAGAAAAGGTATTTTATACTTCAACGTTCAGTAACAGCAAAACATAAGACTGGAATTACTAAAATGGGCAGGCAGCAACTAATAAACAATCTCAGTTTTCTCTGAATCTGTGCAAGACTTTTTCCAGCATGAAAAACCTTCTCTCTGACAGGCGACTCAGTATGTCAGTTGACAACTTAAAAAAAAAAAAAAAAAAAAAACATCTTGTTGTGGCATGTAACCAAGAAAAGTGAGTACATATGAGATAGCTTATTAAGTATTAAATATAGGTCTGGAGTATTTCCCACTAAAATTTCTTTTCCCAACTATCATTTCATTAATCATCAGTGTGTACTTGTGCAGCTTGTAGTAAAAACAGGCATTAAATGCAATCAAAATAAAATTAAAGAGTTCATTGGTTTCGCATGTTAAAATTCATATAAGAATCTAAGGAACAAGTATCTGTGCATCTCTGCTTTTTTCTACTCTTTTGCTTTTCCTCTAAGGCTCTGCAGGTTTAAATATGAGCTATTCTGAAGCATAAATATTATCATCTCCACATTTTTTATCATCAAGATGAGCAACTGGCTCCAAACTTTATATGAAAACCAAACGTTTGTGTTTTTAGTTATTACTAGAAAATTGCTAAGAGAAATGGTAGTCTTAATTCCTTACACTGCTCCAGAATTTCAGAATTGCTTGCATTCAAAGTTGAAGGCAAATTACGGGTAACTTAATGTTATTAATCAGTTTAGCCAAGTGTTAGTTTAGAGTAGGTAGTTTTCAGGTTAACAAATAGGAAGTACCATCTCCATCCTGCCTGCACTGAAATCTCACATTTATTGTATGGTTTTCTTCCTGTTTCTCTAATAATTATCTCTTTATATTTCAGTGAATTTTAGGAGTCCATGAATTAGATTTTTTACTAATACAATCTCCTTTGGTTCTAAAGTCTCAAATTGATTGTATCTATAATAGCAGATTTATAATAATAGATTTTAGATCACTTGGTAACACTGGAAACTGTTTGAAATTTATGTTAAATATTTATTCAGGTTGTTTGCTCACATTATAAATTCTCAAATAAGTGGTCAGTCTGGGTAGTTCACTGGGTTAGGCACCCAGATCAATAGTTTTTAAATGTGCTTAAAAATGACAGTCCCATGTCAGTAGATTTACTGGCATGTTAAAGAACTCCTGTGGAACAAAATTCCAGCACACCAGTGGCGCTGATATGATCCTGGCAATTGACAGCATTGTTTATGTACAGAATAATATTTTTTAATAAAAATAAGTGAAACAAATACTGAGTACAGTGAGCTGAGATTTTCAGCTTTGTATCAAAAAGTATAATAAATTTGCTCATTCAGTACTGTGAATATAATGAATATTGGTAGAAAAGTATGAGTTTAAAACATTTTATTTGTGATATTTTCTTTTTGGCCCCTTCTATTTACTGTTCTTGTGTGCAGCTATACAATGGTGTTCCTGGTGGATCAACTTATGGTGTACCTCAGCAATATTCCATGCCACCACAAGGCCCTGAGTCATATGTGATGCCGAGTGCAGGTCCCTCTTCCATGACTCTTCCTCCACATTTCCATCAAATGGGACCTCTACCACCAGGGCCACCTCCTCCAGGCGTGGGTGTCCCCATGCCAGGTCCTGGTCCAGTGATACGACCGGAAGATCAAAGAATGCAGCCACCACCCAATGCTGGTCCTACCATTCCATATCCTAACAGGTAAATTTGGTCAGATAACTCCACAGTAAGTGATTTTTAAGAAGTGAATTTGATGAAAACATGTATAACTTCTGTCATGGAGGTTCTCTTTGGAAATTTTGAAAATGAATGCATTAATGTTTAGAAACGAGATTTGATCATTGAATATTTTCACATTCTTTCACTATGTATTAGCCTTAAAAGTAGTTTTGTAAATACTGATTTCAAGTTTCTTTGATAGGGTATAAATTCATAGATTACAACTGCTACATTAGGTGCTTCAAATTATTTACAAATTTTTTATATGTATTTTGGTAAATAGAGAAAAGTCTTGTGGCTCCAGATTCAGGCAAACACTTAACTGTTGTTTCCAATATAGTGTTTGCATAGGAGTCGCTACAGGATTCCATGCAAATTGATTCTAAGACTTCATTCTCTGTGTATTGAAGACTTGGCTGGTCATTGTCTCTCAAATGGAACTTGTGCAATAGTTGCACTAGATGCACTTCTTGCTTTCTCACATCTACTTGGAGATCCTCTCTTGGGAAGATCCAAATTGATATGTAGTTTGAGTAGTTTCAAAGGTCAGAAGAGAGTCAAAATTGCTTTTATAATACTCAGTGATCTATTCTTGTTGAGAACACATTACTTGTATTTGAATAGCATTAAGTTTTAAGCTATTTTAGTTTTTATATAGCTTTAAGTTCAACTCACAATGGTTAATGGTTGTTTATGGATTCTTGTCATCCATTTTTCCCTGTTCTCTACAGTTGTCACTGTATAAGTGTATTGATGTTCTAGTGGAATGCCAAGCTTCGGTCCATCAGGTACACAGCCACCACCATTCCCACATCCGCCTGGTCCACAGCAGCCACCACCTGGTCCTCCATCAATGGCCTACCCACCGAATGGTCAGCCTTTATTGTGAGGGTAAACTCTGTGGCTTGGACATCTGTATAGTGACAGGAGAAAAGGGAGTGTCTCACTCCACTATGTCTAATGCAATCCATGATTGCCATCCTTCTGTTTATATTCACATTACTTTAGACGGGAGGGGTGGCTATGCTTTAGTAAATGTATGTAGATCCAAGTTCCCTGCTTGATTGGATACTGTACTGGATTTATTTTTTATGATGACTATTGAAACACTTAATATTGCATTTTAGGATGATGAAAACAAAAATAGTTTAAGGTGAGTTTCATTAATGTATAGATATTTATGAAAATAAGTGTTTTGTACTCATTATGAAAATGATTGGTTTCTGCAGTTCATTCAGTTGTGATATACTCATGCAATTTGTCATTATTGGCTCACAAATACAGGAATTGAATTCACGTCCTTGACACTGTATTTCAATTGAGATAATATGTAAATCTATAAATAAAATGATATAGTAAATATGTAAAGTAAAATGAAAAATTGTACTGAGGAGAGCATCACAAGTAATGTTGAATTAATATTTTTAAATTGTTATGCTATATCATTGTTTCGTTCTCCCTGTTAATGGAAACTTCTGTGTGCTTAGAACTGCAAACAAGTACTTTTATTTACTCTCTAAATGCTCTGGATAATTCAAGTGTGTGGCAATATTTCCAAACCAAAGATACTACTCGTATTGTCTTGATGAATGCATTCATATTGGAGGAATAAGCTGCCTAGAAGTGTTAAACATTAATTTGAAAATATTATAAGTCTTTCTGCTTGATACCTTATCTGTATTTGTAAAGGTTTGAATGCTGGTAAAATTGAGCCAAGTCTAATTTACATTCAACCTGGGTAATTACTAATGAGTAAATTTTGATAGTTTTAAACAATTCATCCAATTTTTTTTTAAAAGTTTAACATAGTTCATGTCTCTTAAAAGGCTAAATTTCAAAACTGTAGAGCATACAGTTCTTTCAAACAACAAACTGGCTTGATTTGAGAGAATTAAGTAAATTGATTATTTTGCTTTACTGTTGCTAATTTCAGAATAAAAATCTTTTCATTAGCAATATTTCCTGTTTATTCTGAAGTTATTAACAGATATTAAAGAACACAATACTGGTGAACAGGTTAACCAATTCATGTGCTTTACCTTAAAAAACATTGAAATTGCTCTTGAATAAATTGATTCATTATTTTGTCCATCCAGAAAATTGCTCCTCTTATATTCATTTTATACATTTTAACCAATAATATTTACAATTATTAGCTATCTATGCATGTATATAACATTTTCTTTTATTTGTGCAGAAAAATGTAACGTTTCCTAACATTGGAAACCATGGTTCCTGGAACAGTTTCTAGTTTTTTAATGGAATGAAGTGTGAAAAGTAGTTAACCTATACATTGTTAAGGCATTAAATAGTTCTTGAGTCTTTTTAATTTTATGGTTAAAATTTTCCTTGCACTGCAGTTAGTATTTTGTAGATGCATTCTACATAGGTGTTTTCTTGGAATTGGTCTGGAATTTAGAATAACATTTTCAGAAGAGAATTATCTAAATGTGGTGCTTGCTCATTTTTCACTCAGCATTTTTTTTAAAAATTTCAATACATTTAAAAATGATTTAGCTGTGAAATTTACAGGAAAAACCACAAGAACAGTGGTAATAATGGAAACAGTCCATTAACCAAACCTGCATCCATTGTGATTAAAACATTTTGAATAGAGGAAAGGATATAAAAAATACTTAGTAAGAAAATTGCGAAGTGAATTCTGAGATTTAGCATGTGGGAAAAGCATGCAGACATGAAATATATACTATAAGTAAATTGAATTTACATTTGAGTTCTTTACTAAGTAATAAATTACTGAATATGTTTCGCAGACATATGTTGCTTACATCGGATAATGCTGAGATGTTCTGCATGGTCTAGGGGTAACATGCTAGCCTGTGCTTGCAGGTTCAAACCTGTGGGAGGGTGATGGATTGTTTTTGGGGTGTAAAAATCCTTAGTATGTTTTGCTTTGGAAGGAAAGTAAAACTTTTGGTCCTGTGTTGTAGATTTACAGCACGTAAAAGAACCTCAAGTGTGATAAGAGGTCTCTGAGCAAAATTAGTAAATCTTTCATGCCCAATATAGAATGGGATGCTAAAACCTACAGCAGTTAAAGAGCATCTATAAATAAAGCTGGAATGAGAAATTTTAGTATGAGAAACTTTTTTCCTTTTTCATGATGTTACCATCATTGAATAAAATATAAAAAGGAAATGTGTATTGAAATATGGTGGACTTGAAGTTTTAAATTGCAGCACATTGTGCTTGAGTATGAGTCAGCATTTAAAATGGCAGCATGGTAAAATTACATCATTGATAGGCGCTGACTGGTTGTACATTTGGGGGGGATTATGCAAATACTAAAATAAAAAGAATTAATTAAGTATAGATGCTTTCAGTTGCCTGTAAATTAAATACATGGCTCATTATGTCAATTTAAAATTAAAAGAAATGTGCTGCATGTTAGTGCATTCCTACAGACATGAGTGGCAAAAGTTGTTAAGGCTGCCAGGACCATACTCCATACTGAAGTGTTTTTCAGGTTTAGCTTAGTCCTCACAACAGACAAATGCCAGGGAGGTACTAAAACCTGGAAAATTTTCTTTCCAAAAATCCTTTCTCAGTTATTTCATTGTGTTCAGTAATATTTACTGCCATATCATGCCATGTGCAGTAAGAACAGACATAAGTTCATTCCTGCTTATAAATTTGTCTGCCACAAAATGAAGATCTAAGTTCATGGCTTCTTTGAGAAAACAATGTATTTCAGCAACAGCATTTAGGCAAATACAACAAAATTCAATGCATGGCCACACAAATGACAAAAGTATATGAGGATAATCTTAAACTCTAAAAAACAGGTGATTTCTATAAGTAGATTTCTCACCATATACAAAATGAATTGCATTTTACATCACACCCTCTTTTGAAAACTGGTCGCAGATATGAAAGTTGCAAAAAAATGTTTGTTGTATAATAGATGATGAAACTATGGATGTGTTGAGACAAAAGGAATTAATTATTTGTGTGCTCTGATTCGGATCTAATTTTAACCAAAACCTACATTGTGTTATCATTGCTTTTGTTTAACAGTTGAATTCTGCATTTGAAATAAAGTTGTGAGAGATGTATTAAGCATAAAATAACAAAGGCCTATCCTGCTGAAATAATCAAATTTGCCAAAACTTTGATTTTAAGAACCTTTCAAAACATTGGTATGTTTGATGATACTTCTAGTATTATTTTATAACTACACTTATTCCATTTAATAACTCTTTCATCTATTTAAACAACTTTTCTTTTTATAATGAGAACTCTGTCTTAGAATTTTATGGGAGCTAGGCCCCTTCAGTAATATTTTTGAGGAGGCAGTGTAATTAGGAGGGTACAAAGTGCCTTGCCCCTCTAAGTTGGTGCCTGTGATATTATTTTCTGATAGTGGATGATGTGATGAAAATGTAAATTTGATTGTCAGTTGTCTGAAGTTTTTAAATGCAAAACAATCATACTTTACAAGCTATGCAGCAGCTACTTAAAAATACTTAGCTATCTGCTTTCAGCACTTGTAATTTTGTTTGTGGCTGTGAGTTCACTGTGTTAATGCATCAAATAACTAATTGCTAGACTCTTAAAACCACTGTTTCTTTGGTAACAATGATAGTTTTCCATAGTTGAGAAAAGCTTCTTACACAATTAAACCTGAACTTTGTAATGATTTAAAAATATTTCTGAATACAGCATAATAATAATTTAACTATAAAAGAATGTAATTAGTCAATATGTCTGCTTGCTTCTAATTTATTTTAAATACAGAAAAAAAAATCAAATAAATTCATTTCATTAATGGTGCTAGTAAAGAAAGTTTATGGTATTCTTACATATTAATTAAGTCTTCAAACAAAAGTTGTACAATAAAAATATTAACAGATAAACATTTAAAATGAATGAGTTGAATATGAATACAAATACATTTTGCAGCTGATGGAAAAGTGAACATAAAACTGTCAGTTAGGTAAATTACATATTATCCTTTTCAATTGTTTATTTCCCTTATAGCAGATATAACAGACATTATTTAACCAATCAGTTTTTGTCATCCAGCTATTACAAAGAAATATACATTCTTGTGGACAAATCCGTGCCATTGATTAAAGAGACAGAAAAGTAAATGTCAGTTGCCAAATGAAAGGGATTACTGAGAAAGCCTAAGTGTGATAACTTAATTTTTTGTTTTCAATTCATATGACTTTCTTTACCTGCTATCTTTCATTTTTATATAGCTTCTGCAAACTATTCTTGTAAATATTTTGCTATCAATTTTAAGTTGAATAAATACTGTATTTCATTTTAATAACTAGGGCTGTTTCACTGCAACACTTTTGCAAATAAATACTATGTTTCATGCATCTTTTAAGAATTCAGAGGAAAATTTTCAAGGTTCTACTGTAAACAATCTGTAACAGCTATTTGCATTATTTCGTTCCTTTGTCCAAGAATTGGTTGTCTCCTTAGCACGGTGGTAGCATTGCTGCTTGTCAAGCGGGAGACCTGGGTTCTATTCCCAATACCGGTGTGGGGATTTTCCCCCCGCTGGGAGACCTGGACCAGGGTGCACTCAGCCTTGTGAGATCCCTAGGGGGCCAATTGAGGAGCTACTTGATAGAGAAGTAGCAGCTCCAGGTCTTGAAGACTGCATTAATTGGCTGGGGGGGGGGGATCGAACTGCTGACCATGTCTCACCCCCCCCCCTCCAATACTGCACCCCATCCAATACGTCTGTAATGGACCGAGATGGGGGACGCAGCGGCTGGGCGGTAGGCCAAGGCTCTTAGTGACCTGTGGCAAGGAGTCAGTTATCCAAGAATTAACATCCTTACATGGAGTGATTACACTAATGTGTATGAGAGCTACAGTAATGCATACAGCCCCACTACTTGTGGGCTTTAATTCCTCTTATAACACTAACAATGTGATCATACTTTGTTTTAGGTTTTAAGGAATGATAAGAAAATAATGTGTTACATTTTAACAAATATCCAATAGGTCTAAATACAAACGATCTCTTCAAGATGTAATTCTTGTTTGTCAGCATTTCAGATTGATATCATGAATTAATGAAGGTTAGCACTATTTTAAGAGAGAATTTACATGGGGGAAAAAAGTTAACATTTCCAATAGAAAATACTACAGCAGCTTTAGAAACAAAAAAGCCTAGGCAGTGCTGGAAAGTAAATATTCCTCAACACATGTTTAGTTCACCCAATGTTTGAATACTCATAATTCATGTCATACTTAGAATTCTCTCACCCACTTTTATTTTCAGTGGTAATTGCCAGGTTTACAGACATAAACAAGTGTTGACTAAAATTATTAAAAGAATTTAAAGAAAATTACAAACAGTGTCTGAAGGACAAAGAAATGAAATGGTACTCATGTTATTTTTAATTTAAAAATATGCTGCTGCTGCTTTTTCTTCATTATTCTCTAATGGAATAGCAATCCATGGAGCTACTTTTCTCAGTTCCTTTGCTGTCCTTTTTTACATAGGCTCTGTACGGGATTAAAACGGTAACTTCTTCTAGAAATTTTATTTTTTGAGAAACCTATAAATGGACAATTATGAATATTTATTATATATACTATACACCACTTTCATTTGTTGTTTTCATTTTTACTTTCTCTACATAGTACATGGTATGTGGATAGAGAAGGTATTGCACTCTACCCAAAACTGTGATACCAAGATTTCACCAGAAATACACATTGTACCAAACATGGTATTTTAACACATTGGATAAAATGAGTTGAATTTACACTTGAACTGCTTCACTAAGTAATAAATTACCTGGCCAGTCGAAATCTGTTGATGATGTAGACAACATATGCCTTCGAAACATGTCTAGATAATTTATTACTTAGTGAAGCAATTCAAGTGTAAATTAGACTCCTTTTATCCAGTGTGTAATTATGCTTCACTGTGTACCACTTCCAGTATTTTGATTCTTTGGATCATGGTATTTAAGTTTAATATCTTCCAAGGATGTGACTCAAACTATCCTTTGGTAATTTTGATTTTCTCAAAAATGGCTCTAATGATTTTGATTAAAATACTATATATTAAAAATATGTACATGACAAATACAATGTATATTTTGAATTTGCTGGGAAAAGTCTCTGAAGAGCTCTTCATTCTTTTGTTGAATTTTGCATTACTGGTAAACCATAAGAGAGGGACAAAATTTAATACATAAAATGTAGATCTTGTTCAATTACACAATTTGTGATATGCTTTTTTTTTTATTATGTATTTTATTTTAGTTATGAGATATTCCTTGTTATTGGTTTCAGGTTTAAAATATTTAAACTTTTCTCATACAGGAATTTCTCTACTGGCAATGCAAAGAAATAGATTTTAACCACATGGCAACCAGGGTTTAAAAGATTTGACAATTGCTTTATCTTAGTATATTTCCTTATTTCCTTTCTGCTTGCAAGAAAGCAAGTAATTAGACCATTTCTGTTAATGTTTATCTGGGTGTAATGTTTATCTTGATTAGCATGAAGTATACAGAAAAATAAGTGTTATAACAATAATTTTTTACAGAGCTGTAGAGAAAGTCATGTGAATGGAACACATCAAATTTTTGTTTTAAATTGTTTGCCTCATCAGCATTAACTGTAGCATCAGCTAAGCATTTTGTACACAGTGGTCTACACAACTGTGTGACATGCACTATCTAGACAAACTGCTGTGATAATACTATTTGCATTGGAGAGTGGAAACCCCTTCCTCTGCAAAGCAGGAATTATTTTCTTGCATTCCATTGGTGATACCACCAAACTGAAAACTAGGTATCTCTTCATATAAATGCCACATAAATGTGGGTATTCTTTAAAATTAAATAAAAATAACAGTAAGTTAGATGTTTTATTATATCAACTCCCAAAAATGAATACACATTTACTTTAGAGTCAATTAGAGAAGGGAGAATTTCAAAAGCTTAACAAATTAATAATAATAATTAATAATATAGGATTGCATATAAGTAGAACTTGGCAAGTTTGGAAACTACATGTAAGTAATAAATTACTCATGTTTTGCAGAAACCATATAATCTTCAGTTACTATCAGTGCACAAAAATTGAATTCAAAATAAATTATTTAGGTTTTCCACTGTCTGATTTAAATTGAATAACCTGTATGTAAATTTAAAGTAAAAAAATTAATAATTCTAGGAAAATTCTGTATTACACCCCTAGTATGCATAAGTTGAAATATTGTATTTGATTCCCTTGATATTAATCTTTAAGATAAAGAATGAATTTCTTGAATGGTCATGAAAAGACAAACTTATGAAATACTGCAAAACTTCAACATGCATTCAAATAGTACATTTATTTTTGAAACTCTTTCTAAATACCTGATAGATTTTTTAATTTACTTCTCTTTTAAATTTCGTAATGCTGTTCAACATCACAGAGTAGAGAACTGTATATGTTGCATTATATTGTTAGTCTTCACCACTAGAAAGAAAGATCATTTGGTGATGGATTGAGATGGACCAGCATGGCCGGCCATTTTTTGAGTTAAAAGAAAACAAATTATCACTTTTTTCTCGGTGTATATTTTTATAATTACAAAAAAAATTACACAACTGATGACATGGTGTCTGGGAAACCACTATAAAATTAGGTTCTCAGAGGATAACTGTGTGAGGGAGAAGATTCAAGTGTGAGAAGTTGTCGAGATGCAGATAAATTGTTGACACAAAGTCTTAGTGAAGCAAATCCGTTCAGGAATGTACATCTTTATGTTTAGAGAAGTGTGACAGATGCCACATCACTGGTTAAGGGTTAAGCAATGGCCTTCTTTACTCCCATTTACAAGTTAATTTTTATGCATGTTAGTGGCAACATTAATTCACAAGGATATTGTAGTTTGCTATTGTAACTTATAAAAAGGCATCTTAAGTTGATTTCAGCACTGAAATAAATGATGTACTGATATATATATATATACGAGGGTCTTCTGATAAGTCCAAGGCCTCTCAATGAAAACAGCATTTAAAACAATTTTTTTTTGCTTTATTTTGGAACATAATCTCCAGAAAGGCTAATACATTTGTCATATCCGTGTTCTAATTTAATCGAACCATCTTTGTAGTGCAATTTATCAACGTGCTCAAAATAGCTGTTTACTGCATCAATGACCTTCTCGTTGCTGTGAAAGCTTTGTCCTTGAAGAAGTTTTTTGAGATTTGGGAACAGTTGGTAGTCACTGGGTGTTAGATCTGGCAAATAGGGTGGATGATTAAAGTTTCAATTAAGCACATTTTTCCCATTGCAATGCCTGAACAATGGGCTAGAGCATTGTCATGATGAAACAAGATTTTTTTTTTTTTTAATGGCCAAATGCGGTCTTTTTCTTTTCATTTCATCTTTCAAATGTTGCAGTAAGCTTGCATAGTAGTCACTAGTGATACTTTTACCCTTTTCCAAGTAATCAATAAAAAATAATTCCCTATGCATCCCAGAAAATACTTGCTCGCCATAACCTTGTTAGCTGACAAAATTGACTTTGCTTTTTTGGAGTTGGTTCACCTGCTGCAATGGCAATGGCAATTTTGACTGGTGATTTACTTTCTGGAGTGTAGTGATGTATCCAAGTTTCATCCATGGTAATATGCCATCTCAAAAATTCACTGGGATTTTACGATAGAGCTCCACATTCTTAACAGAAACAGTTTTTCTTTGCAACTTTTGATTAGGTGTCTACAAATGTGGCACCCATCTTGCACAGACTTTGTGAAAGCCCAAAACATTACTTAAAATATAACCTGCATATTTTTTTGATATGTTTACAGCCTCTGATATCTCAAACAACTTTAATCTGCGGTCTGCCAATACTAAATGATTAATTTTGTCAATGATCTCTGGAGTTGTCACTTCTACAGGGCGTCCAGATTGAGGATGATCAGTAGTGCTCATATGTCCCATTTTAAATTCTGCAACCCATCTTTTAATAATTGAATATGAAGGGGCAGAATATTTCAATGTACTGTTCATTTCCTCCTTGATTTCTTAAGGTGTTAAGCCTTTCAAATGAAAGTATTTAATCACTGCTCGTTTTTCTAAATGCACCATTTTCATAAAAACTGTAAAGTTGTCTTGTTTAAAATGCTGTCATTCGAAAACTAAACAAGCTATTGACCTGTAACTGTGGACACAAGCTAGTCTAGAGTCATACTATGTGGTGCTACCGTCTAACTGACCTAGTGGCACTATATCTGTGTGAGGCCTGGGAGTTATAAGCCGACCCTTGTAGTAAAACCTTGCTTTACAGAAACATTTGGGGAGTAGGGAGAAAAAGAGAGAGAATGAGCAAAAAATAAACAAATCCTCAAATTGGCGCTGGCAACATTACTCCTACAATTAGCAGTATTATTTTGTCGCAGCCCTAAATTCCAATATGAGCACTTGGTACTGTATATAGTTAATCCTCATCCTCTACCGCTTTCCAAACAATATTGTAGCATTATATCAAGTGTTAAGTGCTTGCAAACACATTGATTGCAGAGGTCCACTCCTTTCTTATTGTTGATATTGGCGAGTGTGTTATTTGTGTTTAAGATGTCAGTGAAAAGAATGCATATTGCTCCACACACACTCACTCACCATCTCCCGTGAAATTGGACTGAAGAGGAGTAAGCAAAACATTAATTTTTGAACATAGTCATTTCAAGAAACATCTGCGTAAATAGGACTCTACACAGATGAACCCATCCATGCAAATGTCTAATTACCCATTCCTGGCATAGAGAATTGTCCTTTCTAACCAGGAGAAACCTAGAAAAGCATGCTGAAATCAGAACCAAAATGCTGCATTGCACTGAAGCAACAGATTTTGTGAAGCAATGAAAATATTTTTTCCAAAGAAGTTGCAAATAAGTCTCTTAGAAGACTGGTGTGAGGTTAATTTATAACCCCTAATCCCCCCCCCCATTTGAGATAAGAAAGATACAAATTTGCATTCTAATCTTAACAAAATATAATAATTAGGGCATTATTGTTAACACAAAGCAATAATCAGACATAGTGCTTATCATGTCACTGTCAGAACTGTGTTCAAGTATTGTGAGAAGAAAATTCATTGTAAATACGTATACAATATTACATTTTTTGTTAAAAACTAATGCATGCATTTGAAATAAAATTATTCTTTTCCGTTCTCTAATTGTTATAATTGTCTGGGGCAGGGCAGGGCAGAGGTGTGGTGGGGTGTGCTATCCAAATTAATGATTTTCTCTTTAGTTTGGTGAAGCAGAGTTCTGCTGCAATTGTTTTGGATACTAGACGCATCACCCAATCAGTGGCAGATGCTAGAGAGAGACCTTCTGTTATGTGTGCCCACATATTTTACTGTAATAGACCGACAAAAATACTAGCTGCGCAATACTAACAAAGCCAATAAAAACTGCCAAGGTAGTGCATGAAGAGCAGGAAAACAGAATGTGATATGTCCATTGAACACACTGTAAACTAAGAGACCCCTATCCTTTTTGGCATAAAAAAAATCTCTGCTAAACAGGTTCACTTTTGAGGCCTAGAAAGTTGTTGATTTCTAGTTAAAAATTGTGCAGAAATATGCAAGTTACATGCAGCCAACATAATTTTTTTTAAAGTTTATTTTACAGATGAAAACCAATTCTGGATGCTTTTGAGATATTTGGTTAACCTTGAAGAAATTACTTGAATGACTAGTTGTGTATGAAGAGATAGCAGGAATGAAAGTATTTTAGTAAACTTTGCAAACTAGAAGACAAGATGTTAGGCTTTGCATTATAGTGTGCTGTAGGCAGTAAAATCACTACTGAGTGATGGACATTAAAGTCAGTTTTATTCTGAAAATTTTCCAAGTTACAAACATATATAGCACTTTCAAATGCGTCACTTAAAACACATCTTTAGCCTGTATTTGGACCTGTTTAGAAGAATTATTGCTGAAGTCTTAATGATGGATAACAAGCAATGTGTTATATTTTGTAGCATTTGTGCACAACATAAAATGCAGCCTTTAAAATTAATATTTTTTTGTAACATATATTTTAGAATTATATGAATAATCCATGGGCCATGCTAAAGAAAGTTCATACAAAGCATAAAAATATGTCCACCAAAAAGTTTTTCTTGTATAGAGTATTCAGATAATTTAAACAATTGCAAATATACAGAGAGGTATTTCACAACAAAAAGCTCTCCTTTGGAAGTGGAGATTTATCTATATTTATTAAAAATGTCTTCCAGAGCTTTTTTTCTTTATTGTTTGGGCAGATCCATATGCAGAGAGCATAGTGCTTTACTTGTCGTTGAAATATGGAGTGAAAAACTGACTGCATCTGCTTCTGATGCTGATTTCCTCTAGTTTATTTTTGGGTGCATGTGGCTGGATCCCAGCAGATGAACATTCCTTCATTTACTGTCTTTTGTTTTGTTTTTTCTTTGTATCTTTGATTTTGATTGTAATAGTAATATCAGTTGGGATCCAGGTATTTGTGTGTTAATATAAACACTGTACAGTAAAAGTTTGAATCTATTCTGCATCAGTTTTATGTATATTGTATATGAACGTTGAATTCTGCAAAATGTACATAACCTTGATTGAAAAGAAAGTATGAAAAAAGAAAAAAAATTTGCTATATTGTATTAAACTTGTATATGATTTCGAATGAAAACTACTAAATAAAATTAATTCGCATAATACCTCCTTTTAATCACATCCTATTATCATCCACACAACTTAGAATATTTGTAATATTTACAAAATGACACATTGAATTTTGTCAGTGATACACCATTCTGGTTTTTAGTAGCATTATGGTTGCTAAAATCCCCACCTTACAAGAGAGATTGCATATATAAACACTAGGTGTAAGATGCATGTATTTACTAGTATCATTGTTTACTTTAAATCTTAATTCTTAGTATGTATGCCTTAATGAACTACATAGGTGGAGCTAACATTTGTTCACCCTCTTGTCATTGCATATCCCAGAAAAGGCAGTACACAACATACCACAGTGGCAGATTTGTAACTATCCATAAAGTGAGAGCTTTCTAAAGCATGCCACTTACAAAGGAAACCATGGTCAGTCATGGGAATATTTTTATCTTAATGAGTTCAGCAGTACCCACCCTGATATATGGTTAAAATAATTGTATACTTTCTAGGCACATAAAAGAAAATTAGAAGAAGCCAAAATTAAACTCTGCAATTTCTTAGTTTCATGCTACTAGATAAAAAAATAAGAATAAGAATATAAAATATTGAATGGAACTATCTGTAGAAGAAGTGCAAAATAATATATATAATTTGTCAGTTTGGGTAGCTCAGTTGGTTAGGCGCAGGCCTTCTGATCACAAGTTTTCAGATTCAAACCAGGCTCAGACCGATGGTTTTTAAGCATGCTTAAAACTGACAGCCCCATGTCGGTACTTACTAGCATGTTAAAGAACTCCTGCAGGATAAACTTCTGGCGCACCGTAGCATTGATATGATCCTGGAAATTGACAGTGCCGTTAACATATAATTTAGTTCAACATATACTGTATTTACTTGACCATAGGACCCCCTTATTTTCCCTCTTTCTTCTATATCCAAAATTGGGGGAGGGTCTGGTAGGTGTGAACTTTGTAAAATCATGCTGATATGCTTTTTAAATTTATAAAAGACTATGGTTTTAGTTTAGGTCATGCAACTGTTTGAGAGGTATAGTTTTTCAAAATAGAGAATAAAAACAAAATGTCAAACAGAAATATGAAATTGTATTACAAAGGTTAGTGTGAAAGAGAATATCAAAAGTATTATAATAGTTAGAGACCAGATGTTAGCCAAAATGCCTATACTTAAACACTATAGTTAATGTAAAAATGTAATTTAATGCTCTAGGTGTTCTCAGGCTTCAAGCCAGTTGAGATGTTATGGAGCCATTGACGTTTCGGGAGCGTACATCTCTCCCATCATCAGGGTGAGAAATGACTAGATCGGGTAAAATGTCATATATATTTATTATGTGCTGCAGTAGCATGGACCTTGGAGAAAACTTGCCTACTCTGGCTCCTGCTTGGATTGTGCGTTTTTATGTTTTTTGAGCCGTTTAATTTTCGGTATTGATTGTTGGTTTCCATGTGGAACTAAATGTAATCCAGCATCTTGGTTCAGCGTGCCCTTCTCACACGAAATAGCCAATGCTTCCACAACCCTGCATTTCCAATAGTCATCACATTTGGCTAAGGTGGTAGTGTTGTGGAAATCGGGCCTATGGTCTTGCTCAAAGCAATGATTTGCCAACTTTTGACTTAGTTTAACTATAACCTGCTACCTTTAGATCTATTTTTCATAGAGGTATATCTGAAATAACTGCATTTTATTGAAAAATTAGGGGGAAACGTTACTGAAGTACGCGCAATTTTCATCTTATGAGCTAATGACATGTTGTATATTTAACCTTACTGCAATATCGGGTAATGAAAGTGAGTTTAAAGTAGAAGTTTGGCATCTTGTATGCTGCACTGATGTAAAACTTGAAGCTGTTCCACTGTGTTTTTCTTCAGCAGAACTATTTAACTATCACATCAGCAAGAAGTCACAAAAGAAAGCATTACTTTTCGTCTTGCTGATGTTGAAAGGCATGCTGCGTGTGACAAAAGTGACAAAACAAGACTGTAACAAAGCAAAACTGGGCTAGTTATGTTGTACGATGTGAAAAACTAGAGGAAGAAGATTTCCATTAAGGAGTGACTTGAGATACAGCCATACAAAATTAGTTATAAATCTGCAGGAAGCGGATTCCAAATTTAGTAAAGATAATGATGAAAAGCTTGCAACTATCTACAATAGTTGCTTTCAGAATTTCAGGTACGTTGTTTTTAGTAAATGCACATTGATTTTAAATGTTACAGGTTATATTGTTACGTTAAAGCATCCTTTTTGGCATAAGTTTAAATTCTGAGAATGTTTGATGTGATGAATGCTTACTTTCCCACTTCTCTTTCTCTACCTTCCTCGCCCTGGCACATCACTTGGCAGCAATGCAGCCATGGCATGCACACGTTGTCCAAATTCATATGCTATAACCGCATGCCATACCATAATATCGATTACTATCAAAAACAAGACTTATTTGCTGAATAATGATGCTTTAATACAGTTTGTACCCAACTATGCTCAATGCTCATTGCAGAGTAGTTTTCAAAGTGTTGCCAAAAGTTATCATTTGCCTCTTTTTCAACAGACATGTCCACCAGATGGTTCTCTGTTCAGATGTCGATGGTCATGCAGTTTCATCTTATGTGGTTCATATTTTCTGATAACACTAGTCTGTGTTTAAAAAAAACTTTTTGTCAGATTTCTTAAAATTAGGTGAAATTTTCTAGAAATAACTTCCATTTTTCTCTATCATGTCAGGTTTTTACACAAAATAAGAAGTAATGTTTTGACAATTTTACTTATGAGCGTAGAAAATCATTCAAATACCATTTCACACAAGGTAAGTTTTTATTCAAGAAATATTTTAAGAATACTCTCAAGAACTCGCCAAATTTATTTCATGATTATGTTTTAACAAAATAAGAAGCCAAAGTCTTTCATTTTGTTGTTTTCAAATTTCTCTTATTTGACTTCCTTGCAGATCCTTGAAGAAGATGACTGTCCCTCCTCATCATCCAGCAGTAGTCTGAATTATAGTTTCATTTCATCTCCCCTGGTACCTCTTCTACATTTCCTTAATATATAAGTGAAAACGTTCACCTTGCTCTTCACTATAATATCCCAGATTTTCTGGAAAGTAGTCTATATGTGAATACAGAAAATGTCCTTTAACACTCATGTTAACCCATCTTCTTGAAATTTTCTAACATTGTTTTGACAATGGCCTTGTAATTAGGATCTTTGATATTGCTTAAGAAGTTTTCAGTACCTGATTGGAAGGTGGTCCATGCTTTTTTTCTCTCTCATTCATTGTCTTCTCAAAATCTTCATCCTTCATCAGTTTCTTCATTTGAGGACCAACAAAAATTTATCTTGTGTAATGAAGGGAAATTTCTTGAAAGGTACTTGAAGCCTTCTCAACGTCCAGTGATACCGCGGCAGTGAAGGCGCCCTCCTGGAATCCCAATTAGGCGCCTCCACCACACGCAATAGCTGCTAGGGCGTTGAGTGCCCAGGACGAAATCCAAACTGGTGGTCTGGAATTGCATGGATGTCCCCCAAGAGTGGGGACAGCCGGTTTAGGACCATCCTCTCGAGCACCTTCTAGAGGATCTGAAGGAGGCTGATGGAGCAGTAGTTGAATGCACCGGGTCTTTCCCTGGCTTCAAGATGCAAATTACTCGAGCCTCTCTCCACTCTCGCGGAAAGTGACCTAGGGTGAGGCACAAATTCAAGACTCTGGTGAGAAAGAATATGGCGTCGAAGGGAAGGTGGCGGAGCAAGAAGCCCGTCAGGTCCCGTGGTCTTTTTAGGGTTGAGGCGCTGTAGTGTGTCATGGAGTTCACTAGGACTTATGATAGAGAGGGGGCCTTCGAAAGAATCGTCGGACTTGGTTGGAGAAAAAATCCTCCTGGGGTCGTCTCTTGGATGCATGGTGCGCTCAAGGTAATTTACTAACACGTCAGCTTTGGCCTGGGAATCGTAGGCGAGGCCTCCGGTGCCTTGAAAAGGTGAGGTATAATGCCCTCGGCGGTTTCGATGGTTTTTTTCGATTCTCCACACGTCGCCCTCTTCATTGAGCATCCGGGTCATCGCCTCCTCCCACGCTTGCACTCGGTGCTTGTGCAATGGGAGACGGATCTGTCGCCGGAGTAGCGCCCGGTTATGTGGCGCGCGGTGTCGCTAGAAGCAGCGGATGAGTAGGGTAAGATCCAATGGGAGGACGTCTGGGTGCAGGGGTACTGGGATTTGTACTGTAAGGTTGTGGGCAGTTCGTATCACAATAGAAGTAAGGAAGAGACCGCAGCCTCTAGTGATAGGATATCTTTGATTCGAGGATTAGGAGGGATGGAAGTGCGCAGGCAATTCCTTACGCTTACCCGTGGGTCTGCATCAATCAGGCGAACAATCGCATTGCCTCGAGCATCTAGCCGCCGACTGCAGTGCCAGCGAGGGTGCTTGGCATTGCAGTCACCGGCCAGAATGGCACTGGGATGGAGGGCTAGAATGAATTGGCAGTCGTTGGGCACGAACTGCCTTCCAGGAGAGCGGTACACGGAGACTATTAAAACCTCTTCGACGCCGAGGTCCACCATCGCTGCTATGTCCTCTAAGGTTTGCAGGGGTGGGACCTGGGTCACATTCTGCCTCAATAGGATCGTGGTGCCCGAGAATTAGAATCGGAAGTTTGGTCGTAGGTGTGTTTCGCAGACTAAGATGAGTTCCAATGCTTGGCTTCTGGCAAAATGGAGCTCTACCGTCTGGCCGCTCGCGTTCCAAAGCGCGAACCTAAACGACGCACAAAGCCTAGTTTGATCCGCCATTCTGGTTGATGGTGGTCAGCAGGATAAACCCCTCCATTGCAATTTTCAGCCGGGTCGTTGGTGGAGAGGAAGCAGACAATCAGCTCGCATATGTGCGTGCCATGGGTCTGCAGCAGTTTCTGAAGGCACATCAGCGTCTCTGTGAGGTCAAAGCTGATGGTGGGTTAGAGTCACTTCAGCTGGCTTCCCGATAGTACGAAGAAACTGGAGACTTCAAGTCTGTCTCTCCAAGAAGCTGTGGGATTAATGGAAGCAGTGGCAATTATTCAGATCATGCTGCTCACGCGCTAACAATTTGCTGTATAGCTGCTACTAAATTATTTTAACAATTTTTAATAGCACACATAAGTTCTCAGTATTAACTTTGTTATTTTCCCGGCTTAGATTGGAGCTAGGTATAGATAAGTAAACGGGCATTAAGATTGCAACACTGTATACACACAGAGGCCACCTGCAAAAATGCTCTGTATATCATGCAGACATTCCGTGGTGGAAAGAACTGTCTGTCAGTTAGAAAACCTCTTAGTACCAATTACAAAGGATTCAGTCGTCATTTCAATAAAGATGTATGAAACAGTTTTTTTCAGGACACAAATAATACACGCAAGATCAACTATGTAATATCAAATGGACGTAAGGAGGGAATTACATAAACTGTGCTCCCTTCTCCTTACAATTATCAGTAATGACAGCCAGTGTTGAATCGTCGTCTACCAATCTGAAACTTATTAAAGCACATGGTTGCGGTGTGGAGACTGAAAACAGTTTATGTGGACCTGTTCTTATCTCAATTGAGAAAGAACTACCAAGAGCAATAAGAAGTAATTTACTTTCAGTTTTTTATGACGCCGTCATTGAGGAATTCGTGAAAAAGGAGCGGCGGCTGCAGCACACTTATAAAACTACTAAATCCCGAAAATAGTGTTTTTCAACTTCAAAGCGGTTTTTGAAAGTGTAGGTACTTAATGAAAATAATGACGATAGCAAAAATAATAACTGCGGAGGTGGTGGTAGTCGTCATCGTCGTCGAGGTTGTAAGACGATAAGTTAAATGTCCCGGTCGGTTCATGTAGAAATTAGAGTAATTAAATGGTGTATACGTTTCACTGTAGCTCATGCTTCGCCACTGTTTGTCCATGAATAGAGCAACCTATATAATGCTTTATTTTTTTATAATTATGCTTTATTTTTAATATAAATAATACGTAATAGTATATTTTATACCAATAAACTTAATTCAAATACTTTTATGTATATTATATCATCAAACTGATTTTTTTTGTGACTGATGTTAGTTTGCATGCTAGCTTAGTACCTTATTACGTTAACATTTTATAAAGAACACAGTGTAGGGCTTAAGCAATCTAGCAATGCAATGAATGAAATTTTAACCATCCTTGTTACTATCACTCGCACTCTCCAGATAACACTACCCTCTTGAAGGTGATATTGATGAATTGTAAGTTGTAGCTGAAATTGCAGATTCTCTTCTGTCAGGAATGTGTATTTATAATTCAAAATTAAATTGAGAGTAGAAATGTTTGTCAACTAAAGCAGATGATCGAGGAACAAATTGCCTTCATTGCCAAGCGTTAATTACACGGAGCGTATTTGTTCGCTCCATTACAGCGTCTTTCAGCGCTCAGCGTGTAGGCGAATAGCGAATGAATAAGCTGACACAATGACACGCAGCGACTTCAAACTCTAGCGTCTACTATAAGAATTGAAAACACAACGAAGCATATAATCTTTTGTTTTTGAGGTTAGGTGATTACCAAGAGTTAATATGAAGTGGAATTGTCACCAAATTTCAAAATTTCTGGTAATTTATCAGAATTTTCCAGTATTATGGAATATTAGAAATAAGGATTATATAAATACAAAACTTAAAGATACTCAATTTAATCAGCTGTTTGAGGAATTGAAGATTGAAGGGCTCTTGGGGGATATGGATGTCAAACAGCTCAAAATCAAAACAATAAAAGATGTTTACCGCAAGGAACTTGCAAAAATTGTTCGTTCCAAGAGAAGTGGTCAAGGAACAGACCAAGTTTATATACCAAAACTTGCTTGGTTTGAAACGGCGGAATTCCTCAGAGAGGTGATATCTACGCAGGAAACACAATCAAATCTGGTGATTTCAAATTATTTATAAGCATAACTTGTTTTCAACTGTGTTGTTATTTTTTACAGCAATTTTATTTTTAAGTAGATGTAGTTAAAGTAATGACATTATAAAAATCAATAAGCTACATATTTTGGAGGGTTTAGATATCAACAATTTCTTTTCAGAACTTATATAAAACTTGTTATTCAACTTCACACAGTGTCATGTCAAATGTTTAGGCCTGCATTAATTCCAACTATTTTCCACTGCCAAGGTAGAGACCCTTCCTGAAATAGCCAGTATATGCCCGTCGCACATTTTCGGCTTCTCTTTGATAATTGTTACTTCCCAAATGAGCCACTGATTGCAGACCAACTGTATACTCGCGCCATGCTCCTGGAATATCTTTCTTTAGCTCTATTGAAATCTTCATCAATTGTAGAAAGTTTCAGTTCAATTGACCTAAGAAATATTCTAAACCGCCATACAAGTATGCCAAAAGCATTCTCTACTACACGTCTAGCTCTCAATAGTCTGTAATTAAATATTTTTTCTGCGTGTGATAACCCAGTTTTGTTGTAAGGTTTCATTAAATTTTTTCGCAAAGGAAACGCCTCATCACCTACAATCACTGATTTTTCTGGTATATCAAGTAAATTATTCTGCATAGCTATATTGAGAGTAGAGTCGCGGAAAATGGCACTGTCACTAGCACGTCCATTTCCACTCACATCTAAATATCGAAAACAGTAATCTGCATCAACCAAGGCAAATAAAATAACACCAAATGTTCCCTCATAGTTGAAAAATGCAGAACCACTACGCGGAGGACACTTTATTTGGACATGCTTCCCATCAATTGCTCCGCAGCGTCCTGGGAAGTTCCACCGATGCTGGAAATTATTTGAAATTTGAATCCATTCATCCCTTTTGCCTGGCACCTGAAAATAATAATAATAATAATAATAATAATAATAATAATAATAATAATAATAATTGTAATACTTTGTTTCAGGAAATAAACCAATCAACAGAGGAATCCCTAGAACACGATGAATGTGAATTTAGTAGTGATTCACAATTGGAATCGTCTCTTGAAGCAGCAACTACGCCAACTAAGAGATCACCAGAAACAATGAAGCCTCCAACAATGCCAGCACGGAAAATGAAAAAGAAATCGCTATCACCAATTGACGAGTCCTTAGAGAAGTTCAGTAATATTGTCGACAAGGTGCAAACGGAAGACGCATTTGATCATTTCGGAAAATATGTAGCAGCAGAATTGAGGCAACGTTCGCAGCGTTCTGCAATTAAGCTCCAGTTTGAAACCCAGAAATCAATTATGGATACCAAACTTGCCGAGTTGAGAGAAAAAGAATGCAGTGAGAATCTTTCCATTTACATTCCATCCTCTCCCTCAACTAATGCATCTGAAGCACATTCGCCAAATGTTCAATATTTCCATTTGACACCTTTTGCCCACAGTGACAGCAGCTTTATTGATGTTCTGCAAGAAGCCGTTGCTGTTTCATTAGTAGACAAAGACAATGAGAGCATTTAACTCAAATAACCACAGACAGTGTTAACATAAACCCTAATTTCAATATATTTGTTTCATTCCCTTGCTTGCTGTAAAATGTAATTTGAAAAAGTGATATTGATATTGTTCCTGACAAACTTTTTGAAAATATTTAATAAATAAATAAGTAAGCTTACCTGTATATATGGCTTTAAAACCTCTGCAATTGCGTCCAGGACTTCTGGAATGAACTTGGAGATAGAACATTGAGGTATACGAAATAGATATTCAAGTGTTTTGAAGCTATCACCCGTTGCCAAATAACGCAGTGTTACTTCCAGTTTTGTTCTTGGCAAGATCGCCATCATCATGACGGTGTTCTGTTTTCTTATTTTATCCCCTACCATTTCCAATAACGTATCAAAGTTTTCTGATGTCATCCTCATTATATTTCTGTAGGCAGAAGGATCTTCACACGATAATTCACTCAAAAGATTTGCGGAAGCACCATATTTATCCCTCCTCTCAATCCACCTTCTTATCCATTTTCTTTTCTTTTTGTTTTATTGTCTGTTCTCTTAAGATTGTTGCCAGTAACACAACACCAGCATTTATGATTTCTTTCGACTTTTTCACGCAGCTGATGGCTACTTTATGCGCTTATGTATATGACAAGGGGCGACCAGCGCTAGGAGGCGAACAAAGAAACCAGCGACCAGCGTATAAAGTAGAGCACACTTCAACTTTGGACGACCTCGTTTTGGAATGGCGACTTTGTTCGCTGTTCCTTATTACACGTAGCGAATTTGGCAGCTGCGTCCAAATACGCCAGCGAATAGCGAACAAATACGCCCCGTGTAATATGTCATCTTGGCGGAAGGTTTCCACTGCTGAACGGTTTCTCATTGTTGATATATTTTTATAATGGATTGGAGCAAGCAGTTCATGCTCTAAGCATTGTGCTCTGTTTTAAACAATATGCGTTAAACATTCTTTTTATATATTATGCTTTTATGCAATTTTTTTTTTTAAATTATGCTTTTAAAATTAGTTCCATCCAGACCCTAAAGGGCCACTCCCATTTATCGGAAGCGTCGCGAAGACAAGCGAAGCATTTTGAAAATTCTACTTATCGGAAACAAAGGGAAAATAAGCGAAGCGAACAAACAAAATGGATCACTTGATAACATTCGCTCATGTATTTGAAGAAGCAGAAAATTAAGAAATTAACGCAAATAAGAGGAGAAGGAAATTCTGGATTCATGAAATCTGTTTAACCAAGATAACATGGCTCTTTGATTTCCTTTTGAGAGATGAATAAACATTTCATCAATACTGTAGAATGAGTATCCCAAAGTTTTAGCAATTATTTCAAGGTGGAACAATATTTAACCAAACATTTCACAAGATTTCGTGCTCCTGTATCTACAATAATGAGACTGGTTGCTTGTTTAAGGTAAGAAAATATAATTATGTTTAGTTTTTATTTTATATAATTTATTAGTAAACATACATTTCACTAATTGTTGACATTAAGTTCAGAATGCATTATGTATATAATATTGGAGGTCTTATTTTCTCGATTTAGAACTTCCATTTCACTGTCGCTTAATGCATCCAGTAACCGTGTTTTTTTGCCTGAATCTGCAGGTCCGAAGGAAAGCCTTTCACAGTTCTGTCATACACAAAAAGTAGTGTGCAATGGAATCTAATTTATCATATTTTAGCTAATTGGTTTGCTTTGTTTGTTAGGACTGTGGCAACGGAACGAGAAGAGGAGGGGCTCCCCACGTTTTTGCGCTCTGTTGTTGTTTTGATTTCGATGCAGTAGGTGGAAGTATTTTATTTGTAACTGAGGTAGGTTCGTTGGGCTTATTGTTATAATAAACTAGACATTGAGTTTTGTTTATGAACGCTCTTTAACTGCTGCGGTTCTCAGCGTCCCGTCCTATACTGGGCGTGAAAGACCGCCTAATTTTGCTCAGAGGCCGCTCTTATCAGGCTTGAGGTTCTTTAACGTGCCGTAAATCTATGACACGGTTGTCGGTTAGGGTACACAGCTTATTTTGTATATGTAGTTCCAAATGTTTAATTTAATTGGAGTTGCTGTTATTATTTTGATGTTCAATAACCTCTTGGATGGATTGTGTAGTTGCTGATAGACCCCTTTTAAATTCTATTTATAGGATCCGCCAAACCCAAGCATGTGTTGACTTACATGGAGAAACTAGTGCAACCAAATATTGTGAACATTAATATTTAGTTTCTCCATGGGCATATACATGTGCGCCAGTGGGCAGTAGGATACATTTAACATGGCTAACAGAAAGAGTAGTGACACGTCAAGAATAGTTGTTAATAATCCGCTTCTCTCAGCAGCAAGCAGCGATTTTCTGCTGGAAAATTTGACTAAAAACGCTGTTTTGCTACCTGTCACACACAGCAGCCCATCGGTTTTGTCTGAAGGTGAGTAAACATATTGAACTACATTCGTACGTCATGATTGTATTTGGTTAAATGTAGCTGAATACCACTGCTTGTATCTGGCTTATTTTAAATCTTTAAGATTGAAAAAAAATAAAAATTAATAATATTGACCTCGAATGTAACGTGAAGTTGGAGAGTGTTTACATTACCGTTTTTCTAACCTGACAGTCTTGGTGTTTACGTACCACAATAACACGTAAGTTTGCTATAACTGTACTTAACTTGCATTATAAGTGCCACAGTACTAATTTAGCAGTACAGACAGATTTTTATATCTGTGTGAGTTACAATGGAATTAGTAGTAGGTAAAATGAAAGTACTGAAGTTGTTGTAGCATTTGTCCAATATGGCAATCATATTGTGTTCAGGACACTTCAGTTCAGCATTTTAAATACATTTAAATGAGTTATAGAATCGAAGAAGTATTAACAGCTGTAGGCATCTGGTCTGATGGACCTGTGCCCTTATATATTTTGGTAATATAGAGTTGAGAGTGATATATTTATGCCAAAGCAACTGAGTGATATTAAGAGTAAAAGAGGAATACCAAACTCACAATGTGCATATAAATATAACAGAATATTAATGGTTAGATCATTCAACACTCGTGATGAGCTATAAATATAGCATGTTTGCAAGTCCTGCCATAGCGTTCAAAAGCAGAATCCAAGTTTGGGTGATTGCTTGTTTGGTCCCACTTCAAGCAATGCTCAAGGAGGACTGAACATGTTATACAATTATGGGTAAACGTTTACTTTGATTACACAACAGATTTCAGGCTTTTTTTTTTTTTCTAAAAAAAAACCTTAATTTGCATTGCTTTTTCAAAAACTCGTAGAAGTAGTTTTCGTAAGCTCCATTTTTACCCCATATTTTGATCCAGTTAATTTACACGCACCTAACCAAATCTGGACGAAATCTCAAAACCAGAGGAACCTGTCATTCACAGTGGTTCACAATGGCTTAAAGGTCTTGCTCGTCTCAATTGTTTTTCTAAAAACATTTAGAAAACGTAAGATCCATTTAACTTTAGCTTACCTTATTTTGACTTGTACAACATATTAGCTTCATATTTACACTTGAACAAATACTCTGCAAGTACAGGTTTATATATCTATATTTAATAAATTGCTCAACAAATTGCTCTGAGGAAAGCTCAATACACCGAAAATAACTTGGCTCACATTCACTTTCACATGTGCACTACATCATGGCCATTACTGTTTCTTTTCCAATTCAAAAGAATTGGAAAAGAAACTCCAAATATTGTATGACCATATAACTGAATCAAATCCTGGAATGTCAATGGCCACAATATCAGCTCATTCCATTGGCAGAACAACCAATGAAATCATACATTCTGGAGCATTAATACCCTTGGGTTTATCTAGTAAAACACATTTTTCTAAGTCTGACAAATTAATAAAAATTAAATATGGAGTACACAAGAACCAACCACTTCCGAAATATTACTCTAAATAGAACTATGACTCAAAATTAAGTTTATGCACACCCAAAAAAACCTTATCTGGGTAACTCACCCTAAGCAACATTTGAACTCGTAGCTTGTTGAATGTGAGGCAAACACACTACCCAGGAAGGTTGTTGTTGTTATTATTTATTTATTTGCTGTTGTGCAACATTTAACAGAAGAAGAACATTTCTAAACTTCTACCATTTCAAGAGTGAACTTCCCAACATCTATCAATGTAAGTAACACACATGAACAAGTGTAATTCATCAATACAATCAATCTGCCCCCTATATGAAATATTTACCAGTTGCATGACACAAAATATCTCTACAGTGTATGGGGAATAAGCTTACAGGGATTGTTTAAATATATTTAGATGACGAATAATATACATATCTTGAATTTTCTGGGAATAGCCTCTGAAGTCCTTGAATTACTTTTACATAACTGGTAAATTGTAAGAGATAGACAAAAACTTTGTAGCAAAAAATGTAGATCTCATCAAACACACAATTTGTGGCCTTTACATTTTTGTTATGGAGCTAACCATTTCCAAGATATTCCTTGTTATTGATTTTAATATTAAAATTAAACTTTCCAATATTTTCCCATTCTTGTCCACAATTTTAGCACACTCTTTCATGGCATTTGGTGCTTATGCATCTAATGAAGTAGAGCTGCCAACATAGGACTAAAAATATCTGGTATGTTGTAGGACTGGCTTGAAATTATCAGAAAAACCCCCCAAAAATACTATTAGGCGGGTCCTTGTTTGCATAGCAGTGTAAGTCAAGACAAAAAGTTCCATCTCGTTAAATTTAGAAGTTTCTTCTCAACTATTTGCTTCAATGCATTTGCACTTTTTGGTGATTTAGAAAACAAACTCCATATTTAAGAATGTTTAATGCAGGAACTGCTGCATTCTGTGATATTCTTGACCAGTTGTTGCAATACAGAATTTAACAAAATATTATAGCAGTGTACAAAGAAGCTTGAGGATATTTTTAGTTTCTCTAGCCTGTATGTACAGTGTACATAGTACATAGAGAAGGTATTACATTCTATCCAAAAATTTAATATTGGAATTTCACTGGAAATACTTGTTTTGAGACTCCTAAATAAAATAAAAAAGCATATTTAGAAACATGTCCTTGTGTGCATGTATGTGTGAGGACAGCATAACTCAACAACAAAAATTTTGTTCAATACCAAACTTGGACCAAACTTGGTATTTAATTTCAATATCTTTCAAGGATGCGACATGAAGATTTTCAGGAAAATCTCCCAATACAACACAATACAACATGTAGTCCATTACAATGTGTGACTGGAAATGCTTGGTTTTTGAGTTATGACCTTCAAAACAGTGATATTCACTATACTGTTGTTTTTCTAGGTAGTTTTCTTTATAGAAGATGTTTAAAATGTTCATCTCCTGCTAATTACAGGCCTCACTTAGATGTCTCATGATATGTAAACACGACCCCAAATTCCAGGAGTATTGCATATTTCCTCATAACCTGCCACAATACAATTCTGAAAAGATTCCATGTCAGACACCGGAGACAAATACAACCACCCTTTTATATGGCCCCCAAGTAAATATCAACAAGTTGAGAGTGAACCGTACTTGGTACAACAGTATAGTTGTACTTCTGTACAACTATACTGTTGTTTTTCTAGGTAGTTTTCTTTATAGAAGATGTTTAAAATGTTCATCTCCTGCTAATTACAGGCCTCACTTAGATGTCTCATGATATGTAAACACGACCCCAAATTCCAGGAGTATTGCATATTTCCTCATAACCTGCCACAATACAATTCTGAAAAGATTCCATGTCAGACACCGGAGACAAATACAACAACCCTTTTATATGGCCCCCAAGTAAAAATCAACAAGTTGAGAGTGAACCGTACTTGGTAGTGAGTTGGAACAATTGCATGTGAATTTTCATATGCCCAATCATGCTGTTTGTGGAAATTTGTAATGGCATCTTATGTGAAATGTGCTTTATCTGTAAATAATACCAAGGTAGGAAAGTTTGGATTTGTAGCACATTGCTGCATGAATCACTGGCAGAACATCAATTGAGCAGAGTAATCCACCAATACAGAGCTTGTACACATTGTAAATGATAAAGATACAACTGGTCCTATTGGAACAGTCTCCAGGCAGTCGTCTGAGGAATATTCACTTGCAACCCTAACCTTCGTGTACTGATAGCATAGAATCCAAAATCTCCTCTACATCTGGAGTATTAGATCTTGGTGTTGCCCTCCCCAAACCAGGAAATGCAAACTTCCTATGAGCACACAAATGGCGATAGGGGTGTTCAAATATCTTCCGGTCTGAACATCTGCTGTGGACCTCTCTCAATACAGCATTGCTGTCTGCCTTTCTGTACAGGAAGTGCGTTTCTGCCTGCTTCTGATTTGAGTATATGTTGCTCAGTCAAATAAGACCTTCTGTTGAAAATTGCAATGGTAAACATCAACTGGTACACAAGAGAGACTAGAAAAACCTTAATAGATGTGTTCATGAACTGAAATCAAGAGTTGTGGAAAAAAGATTATTATGATTATTTGTTGGGAAACAAAGTGACATAATCAGAGCAGTTAATAGCTTCAGATATTAAGACACATTGTAAGTGAAGATGGAAACATTATAAATTAACTAAATATCAGAATAGTTGCAATAGGTGGACTACTTGCAACGTTAAGCAAATCATTCTTAGGAAAAATCGGAGATATCTAATAAAACAAAATTGACATCACATAGAAACAGCTACACCCTAATACTAACTTATGGATGTGGAAGCTGGAAATGGACAAATTAGAAAATAGAAGTGCTAAAATCATCCAAAATGTAATACTGGGGAAAAATTGAGGGGGAAACACTGTGGTACCATATTAGAAATGTCAGGTGTCGGAGATTGCTCCAGTTACAGAGCTTGTGACACAGGTGGGCTAAGATAGTATGGGGATATATTATAAGAAAGTTTGTTTCCTAAAGAAAATATTTGAAACAAAACTGAAGAGAAGAGACCAAGGGGAAGATAAAGAATGTCTGGAAGAAAATGTAAGGTCCTCTCTTCACGAACAGGAGACAACCTAGACAATTGGTCCTAGATAGGAATAGATGGCTATCCTTATGTGAATCCATTACACCTAAAGCTAGAAGAGAGAGTAGTTAAGTATATCTTTGAAATTTCTACTGTCTGTTTCCAAAATCCTCTTTACATTCGTTTTTCTATTCTATATTTTTGTTTAGCTTAACGTCCTTTAACCTGGTTGGTCATATTGGACGATGAATGAAATTGGTGAAGTGATGGTCAAATGATCTCAGGGTCCATGGAACTTAAAGTTACTCGACATTCGTCTTCTCAGGATAAGAGAAAACCCTGAAGAAAAACCTTATCCGGGGAACTCACCCTAAGCGAGATTCCAACTCACAACCTTTTGAATGTGAAGTAGGCACACTACCACCACACTACCCAGGCAGGCTGTAATATATTGTTTAAACTACTTGGCCACCCCATAGTTAAATATGATTCTTTATATATTAAACATTGCTTTACAATTTTTTTACTTTCTCTAAACTTACTCTGTACATACTGTGTAGAGAAGGTATTGTATTGCACACAAAAATTCGATGCCGAGATTTCACCGGAAATACATATTTTGAGACCCCCTGAATCCCAAAAAAAAAAGAAAGAAAGCATTTTTAGAAAAATGTGTTCGTGTGTTTGTGCGTGGGTATGTGTGCATGTGCAGCATAGCTCAAAAACGAAAAAACCGCTGAATACCAAACTTGGTATTTAAGTTTGGTATCTGCCAAGTATGTGACACAAAGATTTTCAAGAAAATCCCCCCACCCCCAACTACCCTTTACATGGAACATTTTTAAAAAATATTGATTTTCTCAAAAATGGCTCTAACAAGACATTTTATGACAAACAAAATGTATACCTTGGATTTTCTGGGAACGGTCTCTGAAGTCCACTTTCTGGATGACTTTTGTATAACTGGAAAATCGTAAGAGATATACAAAAGCTTACTGCACAAAAATGTAGATCTCATTAAAACACACAATTTATGTTATATACATTTTTTTGTAGAGCTAACCGTTTTCAAGATGTTGCAGATTATTAGTTTCAATTTTAGCCACTTAAACTTTTCTCAAACAGTAAGATATCTTTCTCCTCTTTCAAAGAAATTGAAATTTCAATTGTTGCAATAGCGACTGGCTTTTAAAGGGTGAGACTATTGCTTAGTTTATGCATTTTCTTATTTCCCTTCTACTTACAAGGAGCTAGTAATAAGACTAATCTGCTTATGTTTATCTAGATTAACATGCTGTAAATAACAGATTAATCTTTTGAAGAAAAGGTTTGTTTACCGAACAGCTAGAGGACATCATATGAACGGAATATATTAGATTTTTTCTCTTCTACTAACAAGGGACCAAATAATGACAATTTCTGTTAATGTTTATCTCGATTAGCATGATGTAGATAGAAGAATAGGATTTTTAACAATAATTTGTTACAGAGATGTAGAGAAAGTCATTTGATTGTAACACATCAGATTTTTTTAAGAATAGTGTAGCTGAGTGTAAGAGGATTTCTTTTTATATTAGGTACCATTGTGCATGCACAGTAGCACCAAGGTGGCATGGTTTGTTGACATTATACCATTGTTTTCCTACAGAAGAAATGCTTCTAAATGTTGTTGGGTTCCAGGCTTGTAAATCATTCACGTGCCCTAAACTGTGTAATTTTTTTTTTTATTTTCTTTAAATTACCTTCTTCCAGATTTATATTGAAAGGTAATTGTGAAACATGAGCAAAGATTAAGCAATAGAATAAGCTTCATAGACTTTTCTAAATTCAGTTTTAGTGCCCCTTATGTTTTTTAGAGGATTATTTAAGATGTGAAAACAATGGTTTTCTTTCTTTCTTTATGTGCAAAGGTGAGCTTATGTGCGGTAAAAGTACATTGATTTTGTTACATGTAGCAGGATTATTGGAAGTAACTTAAAATAATCTATTAAAACAAAAATATATTTATTGTTATAAATTAATAACTTACAGGTGATGTTATACTTCTAATATGGCAACAAAAATAAACTTAAATTATAAATAAAAATACAGTTTAACTTCATGAATTGTCGCGTGGGAAATTGTGGGATTTCTTTCGTTTTGCAATGTAAATTCCAAGAACAATTGCCACCAAAAGAATGATCAAAAGTGCTATGCCAAGAATGATGAGTCCAATCTCTGATTCTGAGAGCTGGCCATCTGTAAAAAGAAAACAGAAATTGAGTTTCATATAACATTAATGCATTGTTTATAATTGAACAATAAGATTAAGATGAAAATAAATTACATTTTGGTGATAACTACTACTGTGAGCTTTATTAAAGTTTCTATAAAGCATTTAGATATTATGTAAACATACAATTTCTAAGTATTTATTAGTAGCTTAAAATATAAAAAAAAAAACATTAATCAAAGCTTTTTTTTTTGCAAACATAACCAAATAAAAATCTGATGTATTCCATTCACATGGATTTCTATACTTGTTCTGCAAAAAAACTATTCTTATAAAATATTATTCTTTTATCTACATTATACCATTCGAGATAGACATTAGCAGAAATAGTCTTATTACTTGCTTACAATTAAGTAGAAGGGAAATAAGAAAATGCACTATGTTAAAGCAATAGTCAAATGTTTTAAAACTTGGGTGCTATGTGAAACAATTGAAATATGGTTCTCTTCGCATGGTCAGGAGCAAAACAAAAGAAAGATGCAATGACAAGATCCTGTTTGAGAAAAGTTTTAAGTAGTTCAAATTTGAAACCAATGACAAAGAATATCTCAGAAATGGCTAATTATATAAAAAATGTATGTGATATAAATTGTGTGTTTTAACTAGATCCACATTTTTAAAGAAGTTCTTTTTGCCTATGTCTTAAATTTACCAACTACAAAAAGCCCTCCAGAATGAAGAGGACTCCAGAAGCTATTCCCAGAGAAATCAAGATATACATTTCATTTGCCATGAAAATGTCTTAAACATATATTTTAATCATAAGCATCAAAGCTATTTTTGAGAAAATAAAATTTTTCAAAAAATGTTCCATGTAAAGGTAATTGGGGGTGGGGGGATTTTCCTGAAAATCATTGTGTCGCAATCTTGTAAGATACCAAAAATACCAAGTTTGGTATTCAACCGCATTTTCGGTTTTGAGTTACGCTGTTCACGCATGCACACACACACTCAGAGACATTTTTCGAATAATGCTCATTTTGGACCCTGGGGGCTTCAAAACATATATTTCCAGTGAAATCTTTCCATCAAATATTTGGGTGGAGCACAATACCTACTCTACCTACTGTGTAGGTAGTATGTGTAGGGAAAGTAAAACTGTATGTCTTCTTTATCATTACTGGATACTTAAATATTAAGAGCTTCTGATTACCTTTATTCCCTTATGCAAAAAGGTTATTGTCTAGTTGCACCAATCTAAGATTTCACTCATAGTTGTGGGTACAGATATATTATTTTACTGATAAGACTAGAAACCCTGTAGATGCAATGTTTCTCTACTTCAGTATACAGACGTTTCCAAATTTATTTCTGGCAAGAAGTCTTTGGAGCAGAACGTAAATTGATTTCTGTAGCACAATTGAAAAATATAAAATTTTTCCTGAATGTAATATAAGATGCTTAGGATGAATCTAAGATTTACATCAGAAAAAATCAGCAACAACTAGAAAGTGAGCCAAATTCAGAAAGCAATGTGTTCACAGCACACAATATTATGCCATCCAGTATTCATTTTCAGATATGTGATAAAGAGGAGAATGTATATTATTCTGGTTATTTCCTCTGATGGCTGAATCATTAAATATATATGTCCAGTAATTAGATTTACCTCAGCCTAACGCTCCATGGACCCCAAAATCATTTGAGCATCATTTCACCAATTTCATTCATTGTCCGATATGACCAACCGGGTAAAGGACATAGTATCTAGGTCTTTGGGAAGGTCACATCTTGGCCAAAACTGATGCTGACATTTCGCCTCTGGGGCTTCCTCAGAATTTTTCATATCAAGACAGTGCTGGATGATCTGCTTTGACCTAGTGGCAGAGTTTGTATTTATACCTTGGTGAGGATGGGCGAGAGCCGACCCCTCTCGCGTCTATTGGTTGATGATGTGCCAATCCCCATAGAATAATTAGAATATGCCAGATGGTGTTCAGATGTCTGCTGCTGTCTCGGTTTAGGGTGTTCTGTTGTTTATAAATTTTGATGCTTTCCTTTGCCATCCTATGTAAGAAATGGTCAGAGTATGCTAATAGCTGTACTTGGTCAAAGTCTAGATATGGCATGTTCTGCAAATGCTGATTTTTCCGGCTGATTCAATTTTAAACTTCTGATATATTCTTGTTATCTTGCTGCCTGTTTGTCCTACATATTATGCTCCACAATCACAATCTATCTTGTTTACTCTTGGATTAAGCAGGGGGTCACATGTCATTTTTACATCCAGTTAAAGACTCAAGTTTATTAATTTCATATGTCTTTTGGAGACAGTTAAAGAGTAAGGCATTTTTTTTTTTTTTTATTTGCTTAGCTGCTTTAAAATTAGAAATTATATTATTATGTGCATGATAAATTGGATTTGGACCCTGATATTTTGCATTGTTAGGTGTCTGCTTGTGAACTACTCAGCCCTCAGTGCATGTTTGATTGTTAATACTCTATGCAAATGATGATGAATAAAGCTAAAGGCGTAAATTTAGAAATGCCAATGTGATTTACTAAAGTTACACTTTTAAGTTTCTGTTAAATTTTCTTTTGTCTGGGGTTTTACGTATTTTAATTTCAAAATAAACTTACAAGTTTACATTATTGTTTTGAGAAAAGGAAACTAATTTCTCCATTTGAATTAATGCAGTTCAAAATGTAGTATAATAATTCACAGTGAAGCTCTGAGAAAATAAAGAGAAATACTAGCAAGTTTGATGGGATTTAACACTAGCTACAGCTTGTTACAAGTAGCTTTATTACAATGATTTTAGGCAGAAGAGAGTGTCTTCTTTTGGAAGCATTTTGTGTGGTGAGAAAGATCACTTCACATCACATGGAAGCATATTTATATTGTGCTGAATGTGGTAGTTTGTTGCCCTCCGTGGTGTAGTGGTTACCATACTAGTCTGTAATACCCAAAGGTTGCAAGTTCAAATCTGGTGGAGGGTGAAGCTTGTTTGTTTGGCTGTAATGTTTGGCTCAGCTGTGATAGGTCAACCAGTTCAATGTAATTCTGTGATTTATGTCATCAAAGAATGATATATCTGCAGTGTGATTTAAGGCTATTGCAAGACATTATTTTCCACCTGCACATTATCTCGTCTTTTTAGAGTTTTAGTACTTTAAAATACGTTTTCATAGGCATAAAAATATCAAATGAAACTTAACATGATAAAAGATTTAAATTTTTAGGGCATCATCTTAAAGTAATATTCAGATGGTTAAAAGCAGCAAGGAGAGAGCAATGTGCTGCACTGTGTTTTACACTTTTCCATTGTATTGCTGTATCCTCTATGTTTTTGTTTCCATCACTCTTGTTTGTTTTGCTTTCTATTTAATGGCATCCATAAAGGTCCTTTCCTTTTTATCTTATACACTACTGTTTCTAAACATGTGTTAGCCTTAGCTGTTTTATTTATTCCATTGCTAACAGAGTTTTATTTGAATAGTCTAACGCATTCATTATTATTGTACATTTCTTCTTTGTTTACAAAAATGTTGTATTATCCAAGCTTCTCCTTTCATAGCTATTGATATTTACATAAAATTCAAAATAAAGAACCTACATTTACACTTCCTAACAAACTTACGTTAACTGTTACATCTGCTTACTGCCTGGAAGCAACTGTGAGGTGAATGGATAGATGACTATTTATTGTTATTGAACAATGAGTGCTAGAAGTTGCAAAATTTCAACCCATGTCAACATTTTTTCTAGCTTGGTCCCTATTGTAAATCCAATAACAAAGAAGTTTCTCATTTATTAGTTTAATTGTTGCTGCATGATAAGCAAAGAAGCAGCACATATTGGACTTTTACTGAAAAAAATGTTTTCTATAGACATTTGAACACGCAGAAATCTAAAGGGCTCTCAAAATGATGTAATCTGATAGAGAAGAAAATTTTGCATAGGATAAAGTGTTCAAAACTAAAAATTATAACATCTGAATATTTACACCATATTATTAGCAGCTTGGCAACAGTGTAAGAGTAGAAAAGGATGAAGCTAATGGTAACATGTATGCTTTAGATAGAGACAAAGATATCCCATTTAACTCCTTACTGGCTTTTAAAGTTGAGATAGGCTGTAGCACAGTTGCACTCCTCGCTGTTCTTGGTTGGTGATAAAAGTAAGCAAATAGTCTAAAAGGATCTTAAAATTTTGAAATTTCTTCACAGCTGAATTAGAAAAGGAGTTTCCATTCTTAAGATAAAAGAAACTGTAAGTGAGAAGAGCTTATGAGCACTGTTTACAATTCACAATTGTGTTTGGTGACCTTATAGCTGTAAGCACTTAGAGCATTGCAAAGCTGCTAGTGTTTCTAATGTGAGTAACACAGTGGAAGGTTGCAAAACAAGAAGCTTGCATTATGCTGCTTGAGAGTTTATCATTCTTTGTTGCCCAATCCAGGCCTCAGTTCTGGTACTTGCGAAGCAAAATTAATAAGCAAATTGCAGGATAAAATTGTACTCTTTGGAAAATAAAGATTGAAGTGATATTAGTTAATATTATAGCTCCATTTGTAAACCAGAATGTTCAAACTGAAAGCTACTAACTTTATTACTATAATTTGATATTTATTGCTTAATATAATTTGATGATAGTGATGGAACTTCCATAATCTTATCAAAATGACAAAATAATATTATATTGTGCAGATAAGAAAAATGCAAATTTACTAAATTAATGTCTGGAATTTCAGTAAAAATAGTGTATATTTTTGAGTCCAGAATTCTGGTAAACCTATGCACGTCATTCTTCTTTCTACATGGACAATAGTATATAGTTATTTTAAATTTGAACTTAGTTCCAAAAATTTATTGAATAAACATTTATTTTAATGGCCATTAATCCAATATCCTTATTGCACAGATCCTCCCCTATCACTTATCATTTACATTTATTTAAAAAATTTTAAACAAATAAGAAATGTAATTGGCCACTTACCCTCATTTACATCAAGGTGATGAACTATGTCATTCTTCTGCATATCTGTAGCAATTATGTCAACAATTGGAGCACAGCATGTAGCAGTATAATAAAGACGCACTTCTTCCTTAGTTCCTGCAATGAATGGGGTTATGAACTGCACCCCACGAGGATTGGATGACACACTGAGAAGTCCTGTAGGAAAGAAATGCTTTAATCTTCAGAATTTGTGTACTTATGAAATAAGTTATGCAAACCAAGAATTATAAACAGATTATTTTGATGGTCAACCAAGTGTAATGGATTCTCTATGGCTTGTCAGTCATAAAGGTTGCAAAAAAATGCATAATGAATCTTCTGAAATACAAATGTTCATACTCATGCCAATCTAAAATCCTCTGAACCTGCAATATTTTATAATAATGCCCTTTTGATTCCTTCTTTCTTGGCTTGGGAATGGACATGTTAAGTCTTAACAACCAAAAGATGTGCCCTATAAAAGGTTACACTCATTGCAAGTGTTGATATAGCTTTATCTACAGTTCTTTCTTCTGTTAAGCGTACCTTTGTGGTGTGGGGTTTGCATATCTGCCTCACATTCAAGAGGTCCCAAGTGCAAATCTTGGTTAGGGCGAGTAATGAGCATCCTCAAAGTTTAGAGAATTGACAACAAGGAATTATGGTAAGCCAATACAGTTCTTCCTAGCTTTAGATTGGTCATATAGTAAAATGTGCAAGCCTGGATACATTCCAGCAATGTGCAGCATCAGTTCTGTGTGTGCATGCAGGTGCTGCTGTACCAGACACTTTGGATGGATCTCCGGCGAGAGCATTTCTGCACTAAGATTTTCTACCACTTTAAAGACAGTTTAGGTTAGAGAAAGACTCAAAAGACTGTATCACACATTTGGGGATGTTTGCCCTTTTACAATCCACCATTTTTCAATGGTTTGCAGAGTTTAGAAGAGGAAGAGATTTCTTGAAGATGAAGATACCACAGCATGGAGAGCTTCAGCAGCAACAAAGAAAATGTGATAAAAGTAGAGTTCATGTTGCAGGAAGATGATCCCCCACTACTTCACAAATGAGCAGTGGTGCCAGGAAATAATAGAAACATTTGATGGGGGAAGATCCAAAGTGTAACATTTGTAATGGGATGAAAGCTGGATATACCAATATGTTCTGGAACCCAAGTGATAGTCATCAGTCTGGGTCCTCCCAAGAGAGATCCCCTAACAAAAGTAAGGCGAACAAGAAGAAAATGATCAGTTCTTTCTTCTCAGCAAGCAGCCATATTGTGACAATGCTGCTTGAGAGACAAAAGATTATTACTGCCATACTGCCAGATGGTACACCGCAAAATGTCTGCCACTGGTCTGTGTGGAAATTTGTTGATTTGTTGCACCATGACAATGTCTCTGTCTACAATGCCAAGAAACCACCCAATTTCTACAGTTAGAAATTTCTGCAGGAGTTAGGAGTCAAACAGTTGTTCCATCTTCCCTATAGCCTAGATCTGCCCCCACGTGACTATTCCCCAAAATAAAATAAGAAATTCTAGGTCAATGATTTGAATCACCTAAAACTGCAATAGTTGTTTATGAATAATGAATTTGTACTCTCTCCAAAGAAGAGTGGCGTTAGACATTTGAAAAATGGTTTGAGAGAATCAGACTTGTATACAATGGAATGGAGAATACTTTGGAAAGATACAATGATCAGATCTAAATTTTTAAAATATTATCGCATTCATTATCAAAACTTATTTCCATAAGGTTTTTTCTCTCTCTCTCTCTCTCTCTCTCTCTCTCTGAGAGTTTCCATTATCCTGATGGATAACTACTTAAATTCTGTGGATCCTGGGCTCATTCATTGTCTGATATGACCTACCAGGTTAAAGGACATACAACTTTAAGGCAAAAAAAATATTTTTGTTGTTGTTGTAAATATATAAATAATTATATTCATGTTAGGATAGTATAAAGTGTAGTTTGCAACTTGTGCATAATTTTGTTTTGCTACTGGTGTAAACTGTTGCATGATGTATTGCTGTTGCACTGAATATTTGATCATGCCACAATCTGAAGGCATAATAATTAAAAAGAATTACATATAAATGTTCTCATCTATTGTCAATTCCTTCTATATTAAAATACAGTTAATGCTTTTGAATCCTAGATATGGACCTTGTATATACATCTCTATTGTAAAAGAATTCTTGCATAGCATGCATGTGAAACAAAATTTTGCCTGGAAACCAATACAACAGAATTGCATGCATGGAACTACCTTTTAGTGTCACTATTTACTACCTAGTTACTCAATAAGCTAAAAGAGGCGTGCTGATACTGTTTAGGATATGTTTTCACACCTATTTTCCTACTAGTTATTGGGCAAATTTTTAAGATTCATAGGGGTTACTACAGTTAATTCAATATTGTCTCTACAAATAAATCCAGGGGACCCAAAACTAATTACCCATAAATGCTTTCATCACCTGGGCATAACTATCATTCCATTCTTTATGAACTCATTCCGCATTAACAGCTAGTTAGAAAGTGTGGATCCTTTATTGATTTTTTTCTTTCCAATGAAAAGTGTAAATTCTTTATGAAGTTTATTAGTAATTAAATTTCACAGGAGCCACAACAATCAAATTCTCAGAGGAACTTCAGATATACACCATCAAATCACAGGTGCATTATTATATAAAGCATGTAAGAGAAAATTGCAGAAAGGAAGATATAAAATCTGATGTGTTGCATTCACATGACTCACTTCACTATTCTGAACAAACTATTCTTACACAAGTCTATTCTACTTAATACTACTCGTGGTTTTACTACAAATTTTAGTGTTGGTTCAAGGAAAATAAAAGAATACAATAGGATAAAACCATGGTCAATTTTTTTTTTTTTTTAAAGTATTGGTAATTTTGTGATGGCCTTAAAATTCTGTTCTTCTTGCAAACAAAAAGAAAACCAAATGATTTTTCAGTTTAGAAAAGTGTGGTATTAGAAAATTTAAACCCAAATCGAGGAATATCTCTAAAATCAACTGAAAACAAAATTGGCATAAATTGTGTATTTTAATGAAATCTGTGAGTTTTTGTGTAATAGATTTTGTCCTTCTCATACCAATTATGCAAAAAGTTCTCCAGTATGAGGGCTTCAGAGGCTATTCCCAGAAAATGTAAGCCTTGTGTTTTAGTTGTAATGTAAATTTCTCAAAAATATGATATTTTAATAAAAATTGTTAACAGCCATTGTTGAGAAAATAAAAAATTTCAAAAAATCTGCCTTGTAAAGGGTAGTTTGTGGTTGGGAAATTTTCCTTAAAATCTTTGTGTCCAGCTGTGGAAAATGCTGAACTTAAATATCAAGTTTGGTACTCAAGGTGTTTTCGGGCTTCAAGCTAGGTGAGATGTAGAGCCATTAGTGTTTTGAAAGTGTACATCTCTCCTACTATCAGGATGATGAATGACTTGATCAGTTAAAATTACCTGTACATATACTGTGGGATTCGTTAGCATGGACCTTGTAAAAAAACTCGTCTACTCTGGTTGCTGCTTGCTTTGTGTATATTTGTTTTTTGAGATTATGAGTGAATGAGTTTGGATACACACAATGCAAGCAGCAGCCAGAGTAGGCAAGTTTTCTATGAGGTCCATGCCACTGCTACGGCCATTTTACCCAATCAAGCATTCATCATCCTAATGATGGGAGAGATGCAAGGTCCCAAAATGCAGATAGCTCCACATTATCTCACCTGGCTTGAAGCTTGAGTACTACTAGAGCATGTTCGTCATCAGGAAAGCTTCAGCTCTTATTTCATAAAGTATGGTTTTTAACAGACTTTCCATTTTTGAGTTAAATGCTGTTCAGGACATACACATTCTTTTTACTAAAAATGATTTTTTTTTTTATTCGGATGTCAAAATATGTTTCCCGGTGAAATATGTTTTCTGGGTGGATTGCAATAACTTCTCTGCCTGTTAAAAGAAAGTATACTTTGATTTTAATTTTTAAAAAGGCGTATATTATGGACTTACCTGAATGTTTATCCTTTACACTGACTTCAACTTTCCATTTTGAAGAAGAACAACTTTCCTGAGGGACATTTTTGCAGTTTTCCTTATAGTGATGCTTCACAGTTGGTCGTTCTGTGTCTGTTACCTAGAAATGTAGAGTAAAATAATTATTAAGGGCAATTAACTAGTAATCTTTTTAACATGTAACATCATTCCTAAGAATAGCTAGAATGCCTCTAAACCAGCTATCTATAAAAATTGTCAACAAGTTACTACTTCCTGAAGTACATACCTTTGGTACACCAATGTAGATGTAAGTTGCCCGAGTTGCCACAGGAAAGGACATCCAACGTGGTCGTACTGTCAGGGAGATGGTAATTATTGTCCCAAGTGCAGTATTGGGTTTGGTTTGAACTATCACTCTCACTGGAATCGATACTCTGCTGGGAATGTATCCACTGTGAACATTGATCTTGTTGTGAACAATAATAAAATAAATGAAAAGAATAACCGACCCTTAATCCGGTAGAAAACTATATAACCACTAAATAAAAGTGCTGTGGTAAAAAACAACCTTTTAGAAGTCTCTTAAACATTAAAAAGAAAAATCTCTTGTTGCACTTTTACATGGAGAAAAAGAGTGTTAAACACTTTATATTTATGTTTTCCTAAGATATAGACAGTCTTATTACGAATGCATTAGGTATTAATCAACCGGAGCCATTATCTGCATTAAGCAATGACAAATTATTGCTTTTCAAGCTCATTTCCTCAAAACAATTAGTTTTCAACCTCGTTGGAGAGTCCCTTTTGCAGTTATATTTAGTTAGTTGCTGTGAATGGTTAGGACAAATTTGTATTACATAGTTCTTTAAAACTTTTGTGTGTGATTTTCTTACTGCAAGATTATAATTTAATTCATTTTCATAAACTCTCTGCCATTTGTTAGTGTGTAATTTTTAATACTATATTTGCTCTTGAGGAATGTATACATTTATTTTATTGCCGTATTAAACAACAAAGACTCTTTCTTGTTTTGTTGAATACTGATCTTAACAAATGCAGCTTTTGATTTCAAACTTCCCTATATAAAGAAACGGCTGTTTTCAATTTGAAGAGTAATACTGAATGCTGTCATTGCTCGCTGCAATAACTTTGGAATAACACGTGTCTTGAGGGATGTAATGTTCTTCCGCGTGCAGTGGACAATTAAAGGATTAATACTAACGGTTGTAAAATGTATTAATTAGCTCAGAACTCGCTAGTTACCAAGAAATGTGGCTTAAACTGATCTGCGTAAATTGTTGTTTGAATCAGAGACCTCTCATTAGAACTGAAAATTGGATATACGCTGATACAAATTGGGTTTATTTTGTGCGATTATGTTGATACTGCATTAGGCCATAACACCATTTCCATCGTAATTGAAGAAGACAAAAAACACCGAAATATGAGGATCGTCTATGCACTTCAAGGAGAAAGAGAAACATTTTAGAAATACTTCGTTGCTAAAGACAAGAAGTGAATTCATGACTTCAAACTTGGAAAGGTTCCTCAAAATATGTTAAGCAACCATGAAAACTCGGGAATTGGCATGCACAAAGGTTTATTGTTACTGAAGGTTTTTGCATTGGAAACTGAACCCAAAAATTTGGCACTCCTCACAGCTACTGGAAGCGTTCTCTACGTTTCACAAAATGACAGTTTTCGGCAATTGGGAGTACATTCTAACTTAGCTTACGTATTGGATATGAAGTTATCTGATTATGACCATTTCCCTCATCCGAAAAATTTCAGGTTCAAAATTTACGTTAAATTTCTTGACTTTGACTGCTGTTGTTACGAGATATATCCTAGAATTTCACATCCAATAATAGTTACACGATGTTGGGTACTTCTTGTTAAACTCGAAGGGTATTTTTTGAACGACGTTTGTATTTGAGGGTTGAAAATGCACAATGTGCAGCAATTTACACAAATGACCCTCGTAAAATCATTTGTAATTATAAAATTCTTGAATTATGCTTACGTTGGAGTTTGGATGTTTAGTTGAAGAACTGCCTCGGATCCTTGCTCCACTTGACACGTGACATAGGGCCACTCGGAATTGGCGTTTAGATTGGTGACGTTGAAAATAATTTGAGCAACTTCTCCGGGTTGTGGATTGATGTAAGACTGAGCATCCAGATCCACGGAAAAAACACTATTGGCATCGTTCGCTGAGATCACCTCTCGTTTCACACTCGTCACCCTGGAGAACTTGCTGCCTGAAAATATTATGAAAATGCTGCAGATTGTCATTATTAATACATAATTCTTAAAATCAGTATCGGAGAAGGCAAAATTGTAAAACTCAGCACTATCAAAATGAGAAAAGAAGCAGCAATAGACTGCTGGCAATATGCTTCATCATGCTATTGTGATATAGTACAGCTCCTTCATCTCGTTTGTCTCGCCCAACGGCAGTACTTGTCAGATTATTTCTCCAATGGGGGTGCAGAATACTAAGTTAATGGCTTAATCATTGGGCTGAGTATCACAAGAGATAGCCTTATTTAAAATCCAGACAATTTGTAGTAACCCTACCATTCACGACTCCCAAGTCGTTGTGCGGAAGAAATAATTTAAACATAATAGGAAACTGTTAAGGCGGTCACTATCAACCAAATAAAACATCTGGTACAGGAGGCACTTCTATGTCCATCTGTATAACTGAACTACGTCCAACAAGTTAACGGGAGCAAATAGTTTGTCAATGTGGTCTAAGGAGTTAAACATAAATTAAAAGAATGCAACGAATTTGCATCCAGGTAACAAGAAATTTATTAATGGTATTAAAGCTCTGAGCTACAAGGCGTTTCTATATCCTGTGAAAGTGCCTTATGATTTTGGGGAAGGAATTTTTCAGAATTCCCGATAATTTTTTGTTTTTAAGGTTATCATATTGCGACCTGAGATTTTTATCGCATGGGAGTGAATCTCCCTAAAACCAATATCTTTCCTTACGAATGTAGAAGTCATATGAAGAAGCCACGCGAAGTAAGGTCCCTAAGTTAATCACATTAGCAAATAAATACATACAACTCAGCACAAGGAACCAGTGGGTACATTAGTCAGGGAGAAGTGTGTAGGGAAATGTCTTTTTCTCTGCTCCTGACTAACATAGTGGAAAGAGGAGGTTATGGAATGACAATTGTGTAAGTGTAGTATATCTCAGTCGTTTGCTTGCTTTATATATTTCCCAGCATTTCATGTGGAACAGTAATAATACGACAGAAGGAAAACGCGGGTATGTATGTGTTTTATGCAAAAGGAGTAGTTGCAGTGACAACAAGGAAATTAAGTGGAGAAGCATCCAGGGAAATAAGATTACAATATGCGTATTTTTATTGACAGTTTACATTTTGAGAAATGTGGTGAGCTTGCTGCGATTTCCTTTTTTACATAACCAAATCAAAGGTGTGTCTGCTTACCTTTGAGATCTTCTCCTGTAAGCTGAAGATAATAAGGTTCTTTGGGTAGATCTTGAGCTGATAGTGTGAACACAGGATCCTCATCGCCATCTTTCATGTAGTCCAGCTTCCTGAGTTCCTCACCATGCTCGTCCACCAGGACAACATTTTGAATGCTGCTAACGTTAGCAACGATCCTCAGCTGGAGACGTTGGTCGGGATCCTCTTCTACATTGTCCTCTGTAAATATGACGCAATATAAGAATAAACATTTAGAACATTAAATATTTGAGGAAGAAGAGACCTGTGATAAATAAGAAATTCGGTTCAAGAGAGCAAGTATTGGTTATGCCGTCCATAGACGAATGATTTACGATGTATTTATTGCTTCAACTTTTCGATCAGTAGATATTTGATAATTGTAACACACCCTGCGACTTCGGAGTTAAGTAATTTTTAAACTGGGCTTACAGTGCGAGTATTTTATCCGATTTTTGGCTCAACGCACTTTTGTGTTCTGTAATTTAGAGATAAGATTATGCTCTTCGGTAATATTCTTGAGTATTTGGATACTTTAATTTTCTTGTTTTTCAGAAACCGGTAATTTTGGGTTTAACGTGTAATTTTTGTATTTATTAAGCATAATGCAACAGGAAATTGAAGGTTAAACATGGTATTTAAGTTTGGTATCTTCCAAGGATGCGACACGAAGATTTTCAAGAAAATCCCCCCACCCCTAACTACCCTTTACTTGGAAAAATTGTCGAAAATGTTGTTTTTCTTAAAAATGGCTCTAACGATTTTGATTAAAATACCACATGTTAAAGCCATTTCTATCACAAATAAAATGGATATCTTGAATTTTCTGGGAATAACTTCTAAAGACCTGTTTATTCCGGATGAATTTTGCTTAATTTGGCGTAACTAGTAAACCGTAAGAGATAGACAAAAACTTACTACACAAAAAGTGTAGATCTTGTTACAGTGCACAAGATATGTCATATACGTTTTTTTACTGGAGCTTACCGTTTTCGAGGTATTCCTATTTATTAGTTTCAATTGTGAAGAACTTATACTTTTCTCAAACGGAAGTGTCCGTTTTTCTTTTGTTCTACTGCTGGCCAAGCAAAGAAACGATTAGCAATGACAACATAACGACAGTTTTTAAAACATTTGACTATCACTTTAGCCTAGTGCATTCTCTTAGTTCCATTCTACATATAAGTAATAAAATTCTGCTAATGCACATCTCGATTAGCATCGTGTAGAAAGAAGTAAGAACTTATTTCGTAAGAAGTTTTTAGAGTAGCTAGAGAAAGTCATGTGAGTGTAACACATCAGATTTTTTTGTGGTTATAAATATCCGAGCCCTGCTTATTACAGCTTTATGTATGTTGTGTTACCTAAATGCAACATTATAAAGTGTTAGGTTTCAGGTGTACGAAAAGAACGTAGCACCGATGTTCACCGTTTTGAGTACAAGGGTAAAGTGCGCAAGGGTTTACGCAAATATGCAAAGTAGGCTTTTAGGTGTTCCCAACTCTAGCGTGTCCTGACGTAATGCTGTTTCTTTTTCACGGCCATGGATGTTTTGTTTCGTGATCTCAGATCAAAGTCTTCCCACCCATTCAAACTTCTGATACGTATCCAGCTATCGAGCAATAGTTATTTCTTGGCTATCGCAACGTTCGGACCTTCAAGCCGGTAAGTCGCTGTTCCTTGTATTTCCTATTGTGCTTATGTGTTAGCTACAAGGGAATTTGATTCATATGATTATATGTTTATTGAGATTAAAATTTTAGGAAAGCCAGTACAGAATGGAAAGAAAGAATATATAATTGTGTGTTACATTCACAATACTTTTGTACCCGCTCTTCTACAAACTATTCTTAGAGAACCATATCCTTGTATGTGCTTTATATTAATCGAGATAAATATTTATATAATATTACAGAAATGGTTTTATTACACATTTTGTTGCAATTATAAGGGGAATACAGTACCTAAGCTTAAATGTTAATTAAATGCATGACAATATGATGTCCTTGAAATTCCGTTCTCGTTGCATCGCCACGATGTTTAGAGAGACGAATAGCGACTTAGCGGTTAAAAAGTGTGAAGTATTTGAGAATCAAATTAAGGTATCTTGAGATGAATTGTGTGCTTTAACGAGATCTACATTGTTTTTGTCTTAACTCTTCCGGTTTACAAGTTATCTACATAAAATTAATTATGAATGAAAAGAGCTTCAAGGCTCTTCGCAAAAAATTTAAGATAAATATTTTATTTACGACATAGATAAATTAAACCTGAAAATTTGAACGAAATCATTGGAACCCTTTTTTGTGAATATAAAACAATAACAAACTTCTTTCTTATGTTTTTTTTGGAAACACTTGCGATCAGATCCTGTATTTCTTTTGCACTCGCAGTGAACTGTACAGTGAAATAATTTCTACAAACATGTATATGAATTAGGGAATAGTACGGAGAGAAAAACACATTTTTTTTATTATTTCATTTATATAGCCCCGTTTAACTTCTGTGGTCATCGGGGGCTTTCAATTGAGAAACAACTGTTGGTGTTTTTTTCGTTGAACTCTAGGGTTTCTTAACGAAGATTTTTTTTTTCAGTTTTATACTTAAACTCCCACATTCATACTTCCAGACTCTGCGGGAGATAGGGTATAATTCTGGTTAAAGAAACATTTCTCGGACCAGCCGGGAATCGAATCCAGGACCTCTGGGTTGAGAAGCCAGAACGCCGACCACTCGACCGCAGAGGCACTCAGAAATACGTTTTAAAAGCACAATTAGTAGAAGAAACAGAAGTAAAGAATAGTGGCCAGAAGAATTTATGTGAAAGTAATACATTGCATTTTTGGAGCTAGGTCGGTCTCTCTTGACCTGCTGTAGAAGGAGATGAGTGATGGATAAGCTTTACTGAGGATTTTAATTCTTATCGTAGATTGTTTTTTGTTTTCTAAATTACGCCTTTCCAAACTGCAGTGTCAAATATTAGCTATAAAGCGTATATTTTAATTGCCATATTCCCGTTACTCTGGAATCGTCATCGTTCAGTATATCATACAAATGGCATGGTATTTTTCATTAATATTTAGTTATTTCCGAGAAAACTAAACATTTTACTTGTAGTTTAGCATACCTGCAGTATTGCGATACATTTTTCTGTTCGTGTATAACCACAAACTCTTAATATTATACTGAATAAATTATTGATATTGATATCAATGAACTTATCAATAAATAATAATGAAAATGTAGAATTAGGAATGAATAAATTATAATTATTATGCTGAATAAATTATTAATATCAATAATTTATGAACTTATCGATACATAATAATGATAATGTAGAATTAGGGATGAAAATGCATAGTTTAAAAATCTGATGTGTTACATTCACATGACTTTCTCTACATTCATGCAACAAATTATTGTTAAAAAGGTTTATGCTTCTATTTACTTCATGGTAATCGAGAAAAAATTAACAGAAATAATTATATTACTTGCTTCCTTGCAAGTAGAAGCGAAATAAGGGAGTGCCATAGATTAAAGTGATAGTCAAAAGCTGGTTGCTATGTGACTGAAGCTCTTTTGTTTGTATGGATAGGAGTTGACAAATCCCTGTGTGAGAAAAGGATAGTTTTTCACAGCTGAAACCAAAAACAAGAAATATCTCAAAAACGATAAACTCCACGAAAAAAATGTATACAACATAAATTGTGTATTTTAACGTGCTCTACATTTTTTGTGTTGTAAGTTTTTGTCCATCTCTTACGGTTTAGCAGTTATGCAAACTTCCGTAAAATTCATCCAGAATAAAGTGGTCTTCGGAAGTTATTCCCAGAAAATTCAAGATATACATTTTATTTGTCTGGTAAATATCTTTAATATACCATATTTTAATCAAAATCGTTAGAGCCACTTTTTAGAAAATCAAAATTTTCGAAAAAATGTCCATGTAAAGGGTAGTTGGGGGTGGGCTTTTTTTCTTCTCAAAATATTCGTGTCGCATCCCTGGTATTTTACCGACTTTTCGTTTTTGAGTTATCGTGTTCACACACACACACGAACCTTTTTCTGAAAATGCTTTTTTGGGATACAGGGGACCATAAAACATACTTTTCCGGTGAAATCTCGGTTTGGAATTTTTGGGTGGAGTGCAATACCTTCTCTATACACTATGTACATAGGACGTATAGAGAAAGTAAAAAGTAAATGAAGAAACCCTGGTTGAAAGGAGCATTACACAGTTTCAATGCACTTGTGTTCACAATATTCAATACTTCCGTTTGCGGTTTTAGTGCCCTCTGCGTTTGTATCCAGTGTCATTATCATGGGAAAGGCGTTTGAAAGACAACTAAAAATTTCCACCCAAGAAGACAGTTTCACTCCAAACACTTAAATATCATGCAACAAGCAAGCAGTATAATGTATTTCAGGATTTTTTTTTTTACTTTCTTTAGCCCGCATGTACACTGTACATATCGGATAGAGAAGGCATTACATTGCACCCAAAAATTCGCTGTAGAGATTTCACCGGAAATATACGTTTTGGGGTCCCCTGAGTCCGAAAAAAAAACATTTTCAGAAAAAGATCCGTGTTTGTGTGTCAGTGGACAGCATAGCTCAAAAACGAAATAACCGTTAAATACCAAACTTGGTATTTATGTTTGGTATCTTCCAAGGATGCAACACGAAGACTTTCAGAAAATCCCCCCACCACAAACTACCCTTTACATGGAAAAAAAAAATCGATTTTCTCAAAAATGGCTAACAATTTTGATTAAAATCCCGTATATTCAAATATTTACATCCCAAATAAAATGTATATCTTGAATTTTCTGGGAATAGCCTCTAAAGGCCTCTTCATTCTGGATACATTTTGCCGAATTTTGCTTAACTGCTAAACCGTAAGAGATAGACAAAAACTTACTGCACAAAAGATGTAGATCTCGTTAAATCACACAATTTATGTCCATTATATTTTTGTTGGGGGGGGGAGTAACCGTTTCCGAGGTATTTCTCGTTATTGATTTCAACTGTAAAGTACTTACACTTTTTTCAGTCAGGAAGTGTTCGTTTTTCTTTTGTTCTACTCCTGGCCAAGCAAAGAAGCGATTTGCAATGACAGTCACAGAACGACAGTTTTTAAAACATTTGACTATCTTTTTAATATAGTGCTTTCCTTTAGTCCCCTTCTACTTATAAGGAACTAAGTAATAACGTTCTGTTAATGTTTATCTCGATTAGCATGTGTAGAAAAAAGAATAGTTTTTTGTGAGAAGCTTGTTTGTAGAGCAGGTAGAGAAAGTCATGTGAGTGTAACAAATCAGATTTTTTTTTTTTTAACAATACTGTAACCTCGAACATTTCACTTAAGAACAATTTTGTAACGTAATCTTGTTTTCATCCTCTTTGAACTGTCGTGGGAATAAAGTAATAGCAGGAAATAGTGCAGTTCAGCAGTGCATGTTATATCACGAGGTTGCGTGTTTCTTTTACGTTTCCATTAGAATGGGCAATGACTATTTAGAAAAAAAAATCTGATACGTTCAATTCACATGGCTTTCTCTATCTATTCTTCAAACGAACTTCTTAAAAAAGATTATTCTGCTATTCATGCAAATCCACATAAACTTTGTTACTTAGTTCCTTCTAAGTAGAAGGGAATCCTCTAGGTTAAAGCGAGTCATATGCAATGCAATTGAAAAGCCCTTCTCTGTGCATGACTTGGACGAAAACAGTGAATAATAACTTCCCATTTGAGAAAAATCTAAATATTGGAAGTTTCAAAACTGATATCAAGAATGTCTCGGAAGTGGTTAACTTTACAAGTGCGATTGTCATTGAATTCTGTTCTCTTTGAGGCCAGGAGTAAAACAAAAGAAACACGGATGACTTCTGTTCGAGAAAAGTACAAATATTTTAAAATTGAAACCTATAGCATGGAATATCTCGGAAACGGGGAGCTCCACAACAAAAATGAATAGGACATGAATTGTGTGTCCTGACGAGTTCTGCATTTTTTGTAGTAATTTTTTGTATATCTCCTGCGGTTTGTCAGTTACGTAAAGGTCATTCAGAATGAAGAAGATTTCAGAAAATTCAAGATGTATATTTTATTTACAATGTAAATATCTTTAATATACGGCATTTTAATAAAAATCGTCAGCCATTTTTGGAGAAAATCGAAAATTGCGAGAAGGAACACACACATACTTGAAAATCCAGGAAATTACACTCGTAGCATCGAAAAAAGTTTGTATTTAGTAACCGTCGTCTCTTACTAGATGGCAGCTAACGTTTCAGCTATATCCATCACGTGGTTTCTTCGCCGAGACGATTGAATGGACAATCTTGTGTGTCTTTAGAAAGATGGAAAAAAAGTGTTTCAATTTAAAAGGCTTAGCACCGAAAGAGATAAAAGCCGAGTTGGAGTTCATGGCACATCTGCTCCTGCGTTACAATTTAAACGTGCCGGTACATCCAAAAATGAACATCATTCCGGACATCCAGTAGAAGCGACTTCCTCCGAAATGTTGACAAAATCCAGGATATGGTTTTGAGTAATCGACGACTCAAAGTTCGTGAAATAGTAGAGGACAGAGGCATATCACAAGATACATTGTTCGCAATTTTGCACAAAAAAAAAAAAATGGGTCTGACAACGTCTCGGCAAAATGAGTGCCGTGTTTGCTCTCAGTGGAGAATAAACGCAATCGTGTGATTAATTCGGAAGCTGGTTTGGCATTTTCAGCAACCCTGAAAGTTCTTACACACATATATAAAACCGTGGATACTACACTCCAGAGACAAAAGTACAGTTAAAACAGCAAGTAGGTTTTTAAAGGCGAACCGGCTCCGAAGAAGGCTAAGGTGGTGAAATTTGCAGACAAGGTGACGACCTCGGTTTTTTGGGATGCACGCGGAATCATCTACATTGATTACTTGCAGAAAGTAAATGGAGAGTATTATGCATCGATATTGCACCGGTTGAACGGAGAAATCAAGAAAAAACGTCCTCATTTGGCAAAGAAAAAGATTCTCTTCTATCAAGTCAATGCAAGAGTACAACTTGCGCATTTTCGATGGGGAAAATTGTAGAATTAAGCTTCGAATTATAGCATCCACATATTCACCAAAGTGTATCGAGATAAAAGGAGATTATGTTGAAAAATAATTTATTTTTATATCTTTATCTAAGGACTTTATTAAACGCCCCTCGTATTATATAGTAGACAAGAGGGTTGTTAAAAAAAAAAAAAATTAAAAAAAAATTCAGCTTCATGTCATTTAGTGCTCATTTTATTACTAATAATTTAAAACCCTGCATTCTGCCCTAAAATTGCTTAGCACTTTTCAGATAGCATTTTGTTATTTGGGCTGGCACTAAAAGCGTCAAGAATCGTAGTAGACCATTATGATTTAATTATGATTCTCTGAGTAATGTAAAATAAAGCATAAATGTGGCTGTAACACAGGAAAAAATTAACACAAAACAGAATGTAACAGAGGAAAATAGATTAAACTGGAGAGTAGGCTCTTAAAATAGCTAAGAGTGGAAAAGGCGCTCACATAAAATGTTTAGGTTGTATCAAACTGCTTATTTAGACTTAAACATTCATGAAACATGTGAGGTAACTCTAAGACTAGGCATTTGCCTAAAATCCGCTGCCTAATGATAACTCTTCAGGTGGAAAATGTATGTGGTGATAAAATAACTTTTTAACACCATGTTCAGGAGCAAACTCTAAGTAAGCGGCAATAATGGCCATACACTTTCAGTTATAGATTAAAAAGTGCAGCAAGCTTAAACAGATTTAACATGTGGAAAAGAGAAATATAATATTCTGGTATTGGGGAACTTTTTAACAATTTATGTCATTTGTGTACTCCCTTTCTAACTTCATAGCCTTGTTTTTTTTTTTTTTTTTTTTTTTTTTATATAAACAGTAATGGAGTCTGATCAGGACTCCGGTACTGAATCCCTATTTACATTTTTTCCCCGTACGTTTTACTGGTTTACTGGTTTTACTGTTTCTTTTACAAACATATACACATTGCACAAACATATAACACCCATGCCCAAGGCGGGACTCGAACCCACGATCCCCTGCCCATTTGTTGGGGTGTTTGGTTTGAGAAATAATTGCTAGCATTAAAACTGAAGGGTTTAGGGGTTGTTTTTTTTTTCAGTTTTACTTTGAGAATCTCTCATATTTAACGCCATTCAAAAACAGCAACTGTTTAAGGCAATTGCGTGTATTACATAATGTAATTCAGTGGACTTTTTCAGGAACTAAAAAGTACAATTAACATTTTCCACATTTTAATATACATTTCTGTCATCGAAAATTTTAATGCTTAGATTCAGACATGAAAGCATTTTATTTAAAAATCCATGTAAACTTGAAAAGTTTGGGTTTATGTTTTACTAGAACTGGGAAGGTATTATCTTCATAACCTAAAGCACACGTTGGAAAAAAGCTCCAAAGCTAAGACTTACTTTTAACGTTATTTATACTATGTCATTAAAAACTGATTCACATACAACAAAAACAAAAACATTATTTGTTGATCCAAAAACCTTACTCTGGTTAAACTTAAATAGAAGAGGTTTAGGGCATTCCTCACTATAAATTAAAGTCTTCACAGAAGTAAACGACATAACCAAAAATTTGAAAGAAAAAAAAAACAATCAAAACAGGATCATTTAAATCCTGCTGTTTCATAGGTTGACTAGTTAGAATGTAGTGAGGGACCATGAAGAGCGAGTTGCAGGCAAGTTGCTTGAATTGCTTCTTAAAGCTATATTAAAACTGTTTTTCTAAAGGTTATTTAACGATACTAGAAAATCCTGATGTATCAGTGTTATAGCTCCCACCAAACCTCTCCGGAATTTTGTGTTCACAAGTTCAAGAACTCGGGTTGGCTCGGGTCAGCATCGAGCTCGCAGGCTTGGGCACAAAAACTTTGCGACTTATCAACTTCAAAACCAGGCGAACTATAATATTTTGTAAATCACGAGTTTACATATCAAGATAATGAAGCGACGCTTTATTTATATACATTATAAGACCAATCTATAAATTTCATCTGATATTTAGCTTGCATCCTGTATTATCAACCTCATTTTTGTCCAACCAACGTTTGGATAAGTTGGAGAGAAAAATGTATACGTAAAGCAAGACAAAACTACAAAGAAAGACATATAATATAAAGGAGAAGCGAATAAGCGGAAATAAAGACGAGTAAAAGGAACGTGTTAGTAGTAACGGAAAAGAAACAAGAAAGAAAATTAACGAAAGAGAAAAGTCAAAAGAAAAAGATGTAAGACGTGAATTTAACTGACTAAAGATAGGAACGAAGGAGAGTAAAGTAAGCATAGAGGGTGGGAAGTTCAGGAGCTGATGAAAAAAGAAATAGTAAAGTAGGAACCAAGTCAGAAAGGTCACAAAAAGCAATATAGAAAGAAAGCGGAGACATTGTGGAATGCCAACCAAATGGAAGACAAACGTTAGAATGAATATACGTACCTCGACGTGTTGCTGTAGTTTCATTGGAGACGATGGCGGCTGAAAGCGACAGGGTACTGGCAGCCCTCACGGTAATGTTGTAGGGTACATCTGAGCGTGCGCCGACCACGTCAAGCTTCCACGTTCCCTGCGTCGCGACGTCAGTAGTATCGAACCGCGCCGAGACCAGGTTGTACCGTCGCGCCAGCACCTCTACATTCTCGCCGACGCCCTCTTGCGCGAGATCAATGGCACGCCCTGAGGCGACAGAAAACAGCAAACGGTAAATATAAAAGCGTGTGTTAGCTGTAACATCAGAGAAACTGTGTTTGTTGCTAACCCTAGTGACTTTTGGGGGAATATTGTAATTCTTAGTCAAACCTTTGACATGCCATTCAATCACACCGCTCAGGAACATCAGGCTTTAAGTCCTCTGGCAGAGGAGGGCATATTGAACCCTCATATTCCGAGAAATTCCATCCAACCAGCTATATTCGAGTCTGGAGGTGAGTACACCACCTTTAGACCACGATCCCTCAGTGTAGCTTCAGCAGCGAAACAGATCATTGCGTTTAAAAGTTTGTTTTTTTTATCTTATAAACAGTCGCTTCGAAATTGTTGCTGCTTTGTCCATGTTTTCTTAACTTTTCACTTGCAGAGGTTGAATATAAAGTCCAGTCTTACATACCTTGTGTTTTTATATAATGTGCTTCTCACATTCGTGTTGCCTTTCTTGTTGTTTTCTATTTGACTGCATAATCATAACAAGAATATGAAATGCCTCTTTGTTAACTGGAGCAGCTTGTCCACTGTCGATAACAACATAGGGACTAAACGCAATTATTGATCATAGAATGACAATTTAATTGGGGTATAGGAATGAACTTTTTAGATCTTATAGAGTATTTTAACAACTAACATCGGTTTTGTTGTAACTTTTGTTAAATGAAATTCTAATAGACACTGAAGTTAGGTGTAACATATTATTCAGCTGCTCTGCCAAATTCACCATGAATTTAGAGAGTAATTAAAATAATTTTGGACCAGATACCCTGTCGATAATAACAATAGTAACCCTTAAAGCCGGGGTGGCGAAAACTGGGTTCATAAAGCCATTTGGATTCGTGATGTCTCCCTATCTGGGTGGCCGTCTGTCTATCCAGTGTATTCTCTGCAAGGCGGACTTGTTGCATATTTGGTAATACGTAAGTGTGTATAGTGTATACATCTTATCTAAAATATCGAATTGTTTAATTAATTAAAATATTTTGGACCAAATACCTTTCTATACAATGACAATAGTAACCCTTAAAGCCGGGTGGCGAAAACGGGATTCATAAAGACGTTTAGACGTTAGACGTTAAGCCGGTCGTCTCCTTAGCGCGGTGGTAGCGCAGCTGCTCACCAGCTCTGGGTTCCATCCCCAGTACCGGCGTGGGGATTTTTCCCCGGCTGGGAGACCTGGCTCGGGGTGCACTCAGCCTCGTAAGGTCCCTGGGGGGCCAATTGAGGAACTACTTGATGGAGAAGTAGCGGCTCCAGGTCATGAGAACCGCATTAACCGGCCGGGGGGAGGGGGGTTCGAGGCGCTGACCACGTCTCACCCTCCAATTCTGCACCCCATCAAGACGTCTGTTATGGACCGAGATGGGGGACGCAGCGGCCGGGCGGTAGGCCAAGGTTCCCCGTGAGCTGTCATGCCATGGTGTTAAGTTAAATACAGATTAATAAGATAAAACTTTAAAACTGAATTTGTGAAACTGTAGTAAAGTAACTTAAGGATCCACACCTTGATTTCTATATCGTTAGGAAATGGGAAAGATATGGAGGTGTGTTTCCTTTACTTCTGGAATTTTGGGTAATCGAACACTTTTCTAAAGCTTGAGATGTCAGTGAATGTCGTTATGTTGAAGGCATATGAAAGCATCCTTGCTTTGTCCATGTCAGTGCGAGTTTTCTGTATATCAGTTTCTGATCAGAGGTTTAATGTTTAGTTCTTAAAAATATTATAATCTCCAAGGTTGGATGTGCAGTTAATACTTTGCTTTTGCAGAAAATCTCGAAAAGACAAATAGTCACATTTTGCTTTGCGCATGTTTTCCCTATTTATTTCCGCTTTATCTTACTGGAACTTTGCCATTAAAAATTCTATTTTTATTGTGTTCCTATTTGTTACTTTATGAGCTTGAAGCATGATTTTGTAACATATTCGCATCTCAAGGTCATGGCCATTTTAACCAAAGGTAGTGAACCCATTGCTGAGCTGCCTAGGAATCTCATCCTAGATCTTTTGGGTTCGACTTATGGCTGCATACCTACTTCAGTAGAACATTCCCTGCGCTTCACAGAGCCTGGAAAGAATTAATGAAGGTCAGACTTTGCGTTTCACTATAATGTGACTAAAACAGTTACTTAGTACGAATTACTAAGATCCAACTGCATATCTTTATGGCCAAATCAACGGAAAACCGACATGAGTAGCAGACATGGTCTAGAACTGGTGAACGGAAGGTCTGCGGTTTAAAGACTGACTCACAACAATCGAGGACGGTAACCAGAACGAGAATGACAATGTTTAAATGTATTTCAATGGGCGGAAAGCCTTTCCGAGCCCCGGAAATGGGACAGGTCAGGTTTTAACTTTCTCGTTCTCGTCCCTGGGCACGGCATAGTAGATGCACACTGTGCAGGTATTTTGCGGACTAGCTAGGCCAGCTGCGAAGCCCGGTAAATTTGTGGAAAAAATGCTATTACATTTATAAATTGCGAAGAATTTATTCCTGATCTGTTGGGTTTGCATTCTAGCCTATTGTTACGGCATAAAATGGGCTCCTTGCGATAAAACTCGATTATGTTTACACGCAATACAGAGTATAAACAGGAGTTAAACAGATAGCGCTACTCACAAGTCCATAAGCGCTACCTAGACGGCAGGTTTGATCCCAAGCGACCGCATGTGAGATATGTGGTGGACAAAGCGGCGCAGGGCTGGGTTTTTTCCGGGTTCCCCCGCTATCGCATTCCACCGGTGCTCCGTCTTCATTCCATGTCATTAGTGGCATCACCTGCGGTGCCATGGTAGTAAAAGCGGGTGTTAAACACTATAAAAAAAACTACTACTACTGCGACTCCACTCTATTGCCACCATCTTTTTTGTTTAATAGCAATCCAGAATAAGCTGTTTTATTACCACTCAAAACCTTGCATGTAAGTTGTATAGAAAAAAGTAAAACCGGAGAATATGGAGAGAAGAAGGGAGAAACAAAAAGAAAGAGAAGAAATTAAGTGATTGTAGTGATAATAGATATTGTTTTTTTCAAGTATATTATACTGTTATGCCATTTATATTGTTTAAAAAACATCTTCAACAATAAATAAGTAGAAAAATATACTTTTTACTTTCTCTACACGTACTATGTACAAAGTGTATAGAAAAGGTATTGCACTCCACCCAAAAATTCGATTCCGAGATTTCACCGGAAATATATGTGTCCCCTGTATGAAAAAAAAAAAAAAAAAAAAGCATTTTCAGAGAAGGTCCGTGTGTGTATCCGTGTGTATGTGAACACCATAACTCAAAAATCTGATGTGTTCCATTCACATGACTTTCTCTATATCACTGCAACAAATTATTCTATTTACTTCATCTAATGGAGCAAAAATTAGCAGAAATAGTCTTATTACTTGCTTCCTTGTTAGTAGAAGCGAAATAAGGGGGTACCATAGATTAAAGTGAAAGTCAAAAGCTGGTTGCTCTGCGACTGAAGTTCCTTTGTTTGTATGGGCACGAGTTCACAAGTCCTGTATGAGAAAAGTATGTCTTTATAGCTTAAAAAAAACAAAAAAAAAACAAGGAATATCTCAAAAACAACTAACTCCACGAAAAACATGTATATAACAAATTGTGTGTTTTAAGGTGCTCTACATTTTTTGTGTGGTAGGTTTTTGTCCATCTCTTACGGTTTACAGTTATGCAAAATTCCGTAAAATTGACCGAGAATAAAGTAGTCTTAAGAGGCTGTTCCCAGAAAATTCAAAATATACATTTATTTGTCAGGTAAATATCTTAAATATACAATATTTTAATCAAAATCGTTAGAGCCAATTTTTAGAAAACTAAAATTTTCGAAAAAGTTCCATGTAAAGGGGAGTTTGGGGTGGGGGGATTTTTCTGAAAATCTTCGTGTCGCATCCCTGGAATATACTAAACTTAAATACCAAGTTTGGTACTTTACCGACTTTCCGTTTTTGACTTATCGTGTTCACAGACACACTGACACACACACGGACCTTTTTCTGAAAATACTTTTTTTTGGATACAGGGGACCCTAAAACATACATTTCCGGTGAAATCTCGGTATCGAATTTTTTGGTGGAGTGCAATACCTTCTCTATACACTACCTATACATAGCACGTATAGAGAAAGTAAAAACGAAAAGTCGGTAAAATACCAAACTGGTATTTAGGTTTAGTATCTTCCAGGGATGTGACACGAAGATTTTGAGAAAAGTCCCACCCACCTGAAACTACCCTTTACTTGGAACTTTTTTCGAAAATTTTGATTTTCTCAAAACTGGCTCTAACGATTTTGATTAAATTATCATATATTGAATATTTACCGGACAAATTGAATGTATATCTTGAATTTTCTGGGAATAGCCTCTGAAGACCTCTTTATTCTGGATGAATTTTACGGAATTTTGCATCTGCTAAACCGTAAGAGATGGAGAAAAAGTTACCACACAAAAAATGTAGAGCACCTTAAAACACACAATTTTTTTCGTGGAGTTGGTTGTTTTCGAGATATTCTTTGTTTTTGGTTTCAGCTTTAAAAAACTTATACTTTTCCCATATAAACAAAGGGACTTCCGTCACATAGCAACCAGCTTTTGGCTATCACTTTAACCTATGCTACTCCCTTATTTCGCTTCTACTTACAAGGAAGCAAGTAATAGGACTATTCCTGCTAATTTTTTTCTCGATTAGCAAGAAGTAAATAGAAGCATAAGCTTTTTAACAATAATTTGTTGCAGAGATGTAGAGAAAGTCGTGTGTATGTAACACATCAGATTTTTGACAAATATATTATACTGTTATGATATTTATATTGTTTAAAAAATACACCTTCCAACAATAGATAAGTATCAAAACATACTTTTTAAATAAGAGTCTGGTTTGCGGTTATGTCCATCCCCCCTACAAGTGGTCACTCTCACGAGTCAAAAAAGGCGCTCGTTGATGCGTCCTTCTGAAAAGAGCACGTGTTGCTTAATCACGGCACTTTGAATGTATACTTAGCAGCGTGTCGATATTCACTTCGTGGATCTCTGCGAACGGAGACTGGTAAGTGCAATTGAAGGTTAATACAAGCATGAAATACAATGGTTATTATGAATGTTGTTATACAAGATTACTGCGCCACTCCTGCTATTCTTTTAGAGTAATTAGTTCAGTAATTAGTCTATCCACAATGGATATGTCACATGATTATTCTCCAATCGTCATTTAAAATGTCAGTATATTTCTTTTGTACTTTAGTGTTAAAGTTTTATCATTTGGCATTAAGTCACTAGCTACGTTATTCACAGTGTACTTTAGCTTACAAATGATTTCAATTTACGCAGTAAGTACGGGAGAAAGGGGGATAATGATCCCCACTTGAAATGTAAGTTTTTCAAAGCTGAAACTAAATACAAGGAATGTCTCAAAAAACGATCAACTCCACGAAAAAAAATGTATATAACATAAATTGTGTGTTTTAACGTACTCTACATTTTTTGTGTGGTAAGTTTTTGTCCATCTTTTATGGTTTAGCAGTTATGCAAAATTCCGTAAAATTTGTCCAGAATAGTCTTCAGAGGCTATTCCTAGAAAATTCAAGATATACATTTTATTTGTCGTGTAAATATCTTTAAAATATGACATTTTAATCAAAATCGTTAGAGCCATTTTTGAGAAAATCCAAATTTTCGAAAAAAAGTTCCATGTAAAGGGTAGTTGGGAGTGAGGGGATTTTCTTGAAAATCTTCGTGTCGCATCCTTGGAAGATACCAAACCTAAACACCAACTTTGGTTTTTAACGGTCTTTAAGTTTTTGAGCTATGCTGCCCACACACACACACAAACAGACAGAGAGACGCACACGGACATTTTTCTAAAAATGCTTTTTTTGGATATAGGGGACCCTAAAACATATATTTCCGGTGAAATCTCAGTATCGGATTTTTCCGTGAAGTGCAATACCTTCTCTATACACTGTACGTATAGAGAAAGTAAAAACGACTTACCTGTAGATAAATGTATAAGTATTTAACATGTGCTTTAACGTGCACCACGTGTTCTATGTAGTAAGATTTTCTCTTTCTTGTATATCTATACTTGTATTAACAATTTCCTTTGTTGTAATAATATAAACCAATTTTTTTTGTCAGTTATATAAAAGTCATTAAGAATGAAGAGGATTTCAAAGGCTATTCACAGAAAATCCGAGATATACATTTTGTCATGAAAATATCTTAAGTATCTATATGGTATTTTAATCAAAACTGTGAGATAACATGTTTGAGAAAATTACAATTTTCGAATAATTTTCCATGTAAAGGGTAGTTTAGGATGGGGCATCTTCTTGAACATCTTCACTCCTTAAGAGATGCTGGACATGAATACCAAGTTTGGTATTTAACCGGCTTTTCGTTTTGAGTATTACTGTTAGGCAGGTTGCTTTTCTGGATTCGGGAACTGTCAGAACGTGTATTTGCGTGAAATACATTTTGGTATCGAATGTTTGGGTAGAATGCAATTCTTTATTTACTTACTAGGTATACGAAGTAGTAGATAAAGTAAACAAACATCCGGTGCGTTCCATTCACATGGCTATATCTACCTATTCCGTAACCAAAGCTTATTCCTTTTGCTTTATGCATTAGCAGAAAATGTATTATATAACCTTATAAGTAAAAAACAAATAATGGAATATATTAGGCTAAAGCGATAGTCAAATCTTTAAAAAGACAGTTGCTATGATTGAAATTTGGTTCTCTTCGTATGACCAGAAATGACAAATACCCGTTTGAGAATCTTTTATGCATTTTAAGATTGAAACCAATAAGGAAGAATTTGGAATTGTTTAACTAAAAAGATTTTTGACATATTGTGTATTTTAACGAGATCTTCATTAATCTTTGTGTAGTCAGTTAAGTCCTACAGTTTACCCGTCACGCAAAAGTCATCCAGAATAAAGAGATCTTCAGAGGCTATTCCCAAAAGGTTCAAGATATTCATTTTGCTCTGTAATTATCTTTAATATACGGTATTTTAATCTAAGTTGTTAGAGCCTTTTTTGAGAAAATAAAACATTTCGAAACTTTTTCTGTGTTAAGAGTGCGAGGATTTTCTTGAAAATATTCGTGTCGCAACTTTGAAAGCTATTGAACTTAATTATCAAGTTTGGGATTTAACAGACTTTTCGTTGTTTTTGTTTTTTTTTGTTTTTGTTTTTTTTTGTTTTTTATGAGTTAAGACGCGCGCGCGACCTTATCTGAAAATATTTTTGTATACACTATGTACTAAGTAGAAAAAGTAATAATAGAATGTTTACCAGAACTTTATTCACATACTCTCTCTTTCAGAGATTTTATTCGGGTGTAAGTATATTTATTGTTATTATAACATTGCTGACAGTTATTTTTAGGGTGTTGTATAGTTTTATGAACTGTTGGAATCGGTTATTCTTGCTTAATTGTTTCAATTATTTCTGTTTAAGGAAGGAGTTATTGGTGGCTAGATGCCGCCTCTGTAGCGATCTATAATTTAAAGGGGAAATGTCTTTAAGGACCCAATAACCAAGGGCGAGTAGCAATTATTAGAACCGTTTTGTAACAGTAAGGGTATTTAACGCACTAATGTGCTGTTTATAATGCAGAGAGGACCCCTGCTGTACAAGAGCCAAACGTTTTCCATTGATTAGGCAGTAAACGCAAGTCCGATTGTGTTATTTTCTGACAGCGAAACATTGAAAAAAAACCAGTTTCATAAATAACTATGAGGAAAACATTGATAAGTGATCAAGATAGATAAAGATGCATTTATACTGTGACGGACTCCCCAAGTTTTTGTTCGCGTAAAACTCCTGGTCAAGCACATGTTGGCAGTATGCCCGCGGTGTCAGCTGATTTGAAGTTTTTTAGCCTACTGACGCAACAGAACTGCGTGTCAAAATGTTTCAGCAGGGGAGAAAAGGATAAATTGTCTTCAAGTGAAATTAAACAGAAAACACCACTCTACTAGCGTGGTGTGAGAAAACAAAGTTCATTTCTTGATGTCGCCACAACATGGCTGAACACCAAGGGGAAGGGACATCATGACGTAAGGTATGGAAATGACACATTATTAATGAATCATGATTTACTTCCTGCTCTTGGACGTCATCTCAGAGATAATTGTCAAAATGATCATCAACCAGCATCTTCCTTTGCTTCTTATCGAAGCTTTCTGTCTTAGTTTTAAATGAATTGTTCTGCCTGTTTCCTTTTCTTATATATTACTTAAAATATGCTTGGTGACTTTTTGTTGGGTCTAATAGTTCGGGGATTGTATTGCAAATATGATCCTGAGAGAATACTGTAAGAATGACCCGTAATATATAACATCTGATGTGCTATTTTCTCTACGAGTACTGTAGCAAACTTCTTACAATAACTTATTCTTGCTAGTCGAGATGAATATTAACAGAAATGGTCTTATTACTTAGTTCATTTTAGGTAGAAGGGAAACAAGGAAATATAAGTTAAAGCGATGGATAAATCTTTGGTGATGGCATTGCAATTTCGTTCTCTGTGCATGGCCAGGAGTAAAATGAAAGACAAACGAATGACGATTTCTCATTTGAGAAAAGTATAAGTATTGACAAATTTAAAGCAACAAGGAACATCTCTAAAATGGTTATAAAAATGTGTGTGCTTTAACGAGATCTACATTTTTTGTGAAGTAAGATTTTGTCTCTCTTCCCGTTTATTAGTTGTGCAAAATTCGTCCAGAATAAAGAGGAGTTCAAAGGCTGTGCCCAGAAAATTCAAGATAATTTCATTTGACTTAAAATATCTTAAAACATGATTTTTAATCAAAATCATTAGAGCCATTTTTGAGAAAATAAACATTTTCCAAAATTTGTTCATTAGAGGGTGGTTTAGAGTGAAGGTTTTTCTTGAAAATCTTTGTATAGCATCCTTGTAATGTAGAACTAAATAGCAAGTTTGTTATTTAACGACTTCTCATTTTTGAGTTATGCTGTTAACACACACACACACACACACACACACACACACACACACACACACACACACACACACACACACACATATTTTTACTTTCTCTATAAGTGCTAGAGAAGGTATCGTTATGCACCCAAAAATTCGATACTGAGATTTCACCGGAAATATATGTTTTGAGACCTCCTGATTCCAAAAAAAACATTTTTAGAAAAATGTCCTTGTTTGTGTGTGTGTGTGGGGGGGGGGTAGCATAGCTCAAAAACGAAAAGTCCGTTATTAACCAATTTGGTATTTAGGTTTGGTATTTTCCAAGGATGCGACACGAAGATTTTCAAGAACCTCCCCCCACTCCCAACTACCCTTTACATGGAACTTTTTTCGAAAATTTTGATTTTCTAAAAAATGGCTCTAACGATTTTAATTAAAATATCGTATGTTAAAGATATTTACCTGACAAATAAAGTGTATTGGAATTTTCTGGGAATAGCCTCTGAAGACTGCTTTATTTTGGATGAATTTTGCATAACTACTAAACCGTAAGAAATGGGACAAAAACTTATCATACAAAAAATGTAGAGCACGTTAAAACACACAATTTTTGTTACATACATTTTTTTCGTGGAGTTGATCATTTTTGAGATATTCCTTGTTTCTGGTTTCAGCTTTGAAAAACTTATACTTTTCTCATACAGGAATTTGCCAATTCGTGTCCATACAAACAAAGGAACATCAGTCACATAGCAACTAGGTTTTGGTTTTCACTTTAACCTATGGTACTCCCTTATTTCGCATCTACTTACAATAAAGCAAGAAATAAAAATATTTCTGCTAATTTTTCTCGATTAGCATGAAATAAATAAAAGAATAAGCTTATTAACAATAATTTGTTACAGAGATATGGAGAAAGTCATGTGAATGGAACACATCAGATTTTTCTTAAACTACTGTTGGATTCAGAGGATCTTAAAACGTATTTCCGCTGAAATTTCGGTATCGAATTTTTGAGTGGAATAAAATATTTTCCTTACTATACGTAGTAGAAACGGTTAAGAATATACTACAAAAGAGAAGTAATTCAGATTGGCTTATCTGGACTTTCTAAAGCGTTTCAACAGAGATGCTGGATAAGCAGAATGGTTAAGCCCCGCCTATACAGCCGTAGCCACGTCAATACTGTTGTAATTATTACGATGCTCTGGCCCCATTTTCTGCATTCACCATATGGGGATCGATACTTCCACGACCTAGCTAGACGAATGAGCCAATATATTGATTGTACATTGAAGGTTTTACTGCTGCGGTAGGTATTCTCATCCGCAATCCAGAGAGCCTATCGGAAGATAACTTACATTGAAGACCGTTTACATCGCATATTAACTTTTGACCTTTGCAGCCAGCACTTTGCAGCGTAACGTACTTCGCACCTGATAACCGCTTGGAAAGGACTACGAAGAGATCGGTGCACGTGACGGGCTCGCATATAATGACATTCAAGGTTGCGAACCCATCCATATAATTTCTTGCAGGCATGATTCACATTGAAGTCATTTGTTTTCTTCTATTTCAAGTCTGAAATGTATGAAAACACTAACGGGATTGGTCGGTTTAAATGAAACCCTTTTGGTCAAAGACTCCAAACGGCTTCTGCAACTTCTGTCTCCGTTCATACAATACGCCAAGGCAGAGGACAATAATGAGAATGACATATAATCCATTAGACATGATTTGTGAGACCAGAGTCGTCACTTCTTGGCTTGTCCCCAAAGACCTCGTGAGGCTGAGTGTACCCCATGCTTATCAGGAAACGTCTCACACCACATCGCTTTAAATTACCATTGTTTAAAGCGAACGGTCTGGTTATGTTTTAAAAGAATCAGTTCTAGTTATTTTATTCCCTCTTAGCAACTTAGCAGTTTAATGCTTTTCTCATGCCTAACACTTAACTGTCGTTCATTGCACGATCAATTCTAGTGTCTGTTTGCGGTTGTTAAAGAGAGGTGTACATTTTATTTTGGAATATTTTTACTAAATATTGGAACATCGAAAAAGATTTTTTTTTTTTTTTTGTTAGTGTTTAACGCCCGCTCTAACTACTAATGGCACCGCAGGCGGTTCGAAAAAGATTGGGAAAAGAGAAAATCGATATTGATTTCGTTCATATTTTTGTTTAACTAGACGCGAGTTCATAAGAAAAGGGAAGATAAAGACATAAATGTAATGATTATTTATTTGTCATTTTTGTAATTTCTATGGTCATATCAGGGGTTGTTATAGAAACAACTGTTGGTGGCCCGCCTGGGTAGTGTGATGGCATTCAGCAGGTCGCGAGTTCGAATCTCGCTTAGGGTGAGTTATCCGATTTTTTTTTTTTCAGTGTTTTCCTTATCTAAGTTTAGTGGTTTTGTAATTTCAGTAAAGGGACTTAACTGATTTATTGAATGCAGCCTTATAAGTAGGAATTTCAGTGAATGCATGTACCAATTTCTCTACAAAATATTAGTGGTAATGTTCGTGAAAGATTACATACCTGAAGCACTGTGCATTATGGCGTTGTTGATATACCCTCTAATTGTAACAGTAATGGAGGTGATGCTTGAATCAACTGGAAACTGAACCTCGGATTTACCCCTTTTGGCCATCCTCAGTACCAAATTGTCCTGTAAAACGGATAATGTCCAAGTTAAAACAAATTAGGATAGAAAGTAAAGCATTAGAGACGCAGCCAATAATTTGAAGCTTTTATTTTAGGCACAGTTGAGACACAAAACCTTTACGAAAGAAAAGTATTTTATATATCAACAAAAATGGATTAAATATGAATAGCAATATATTTAATTTAAACGTTTTAAACTAGGTAATAGAATAACACTATTAATGAAACTTCTCAAATCTCATTTATAATAGGCCAAAGCTTTGGTGTGTATAACTAAATATTATAGTAAAACTATCAGTAGGATACAAATAAATACATCAATGACAAAACTTAAGATATCCGTATAATAAAAATGTTATACTTAAAAATATCAAATGATGCGTTGTGAATAAAAACGTATCCAGTTCACGAAATAACTACAAAAATTTGCTAGGTACTGCTTCATCAGGCTCAATATATAGAAGCAAAACGTGGATCCAGAGACAGAAATGGTGATATCAAGACAGTATTAAAAGAGAGAACGGCCAAAAGTACAAAAAGGAAATGGGCTATGTGTCTGTGTTAAAACTTGCGTTACGCATTCAATTAGAGAGAAAACCTTGTAGAAGCAAGGAGAGAAATCCTTTTAGAATTGAAGCAATTATAAGGAAAGTAGTCAACAATTACGAACATTCAAAGGAAATCTAGATAGGCTTACCAGAAGGAGAACACGGCTTAATGAGGAAAGAGACATAGAATCGGTGCCTTTTTTCCTCCTTTGTCTTTCTGTGAAGATTGTTTGCTGCAGGCAAAGAATGTTTAGTGCTTGGCAATTATTTAATCCTTTATATCCACTGTGGCATAATCGGTTAATCGTAGTTTATCTGATTGTTCTAGTTTAACTGCAAAACCCTTGCAGATAGTGCGGATGTTGAAATGGTTTTCTGGATGTAGGACGAACTTACCTCAAATGAAGGGATAGATTCCTTGTCTGCATCCCAGAAGGCACCACCGCCAACGTATAAACCTCCTCCAGTACCCTCGGCAAGTTCGGTATAGAAAGGCTGTGGTCCTTGGGTGATTTGCTTCACTGATCCACACCACACCACATACAGCTGCAACATACGAAACGAAAAGATTTATATGTTAATTTACTGAACCAATTGGAAACAAGTGAGTTCGACATACACTTGTCCTCCAGGGCTAGGATGTGTATTCTTGTATTCGTGTGTGCAGCCTCTCGTACACCTTTCATCGGAGCCTATCGTCTCTGAGTTGTCCAAGCATGTGGTAATCAGTTTGGCGGTTGTGAAATAGTATCAAAAGAATACCAGCGAGTTACAACTGTTGCATGGCAGTATGGAGCCGGCATCATTATATTGCAAAATGACACTAAGACGTCCATTTCGTTTTGTTATGATTGAAGGCCGAAGATGCTTTTTTAACATCGGATTATGACGCACTGGTGATAGTGTTTATCTTAAGCGTATAATGTTGCAAGATAATACCACAGTCCCAAAAGAGTATCTAGAGCCTCTTTGGGTGTTGGTGATGATCGGCGCGATTCCTTACTGGCTCTCTTTGTTTCGAGTTGGCGGTAGTGTACCCAGGCTTCGTCTCTGGTAACGATTCTCGCAAGAAAGCCATCGCCTTCTGATTCAAAATGTCGCAAACGTTTTTCGCAGACGTCAATGGAATGAGCTGGCGTGGCACTCACCCTGCAGACACCGCTTAACTTAAGCACGTCATAAATAATGTGATGTGTTGATCCATTACTAACTTTCAGATTTTCGGCTACCTCATTCACCTTCATACAATTTTCCAACTCAGCAGTTTCAACTGCTTCCATAGACTCGTGGTGTATTTCACAAGGGCGGGGAGAGGTCACCGAAGTCTTTTAACTTTGTACTCCACTCGTACCCTTACTACAGTGATAAACATGCACCACCAAACTGGACTTTCATTCGCCGATGGATTTCGATAGATTTCGTGACTTCACTGCTCAGAAAACTTATGGCAGCGTGGTCTTTGTTGGTGCATTTTAATGCGGGGGCAGCAATTTTAAATTGGTATTGTTGCAGCATTTCGCTTCTCTGCAGTATGCTGCAATCTATTCGGCTTTCGTTAAAGCATTGGTGACACTACTGTCAACTTACAGAAAAATGGCGTGAAGATTCGAATTTGCATTGCAATTTTAAGGTTTTAATTAATTTCTCGTACATACGTGGATTTTATATATTTAATGCCACTTTAATTGTCAGTTATTACCGCCAACGTTTTTAGTATAAGTTCTATTGCACAATTAGTGAGTATTCCTGATAAATGACATTATTTGCGTAGTCGCTTTTCTACGCCAGCTACTTAAGTAACCTGCTGACAGGTGGGCTCAGCTATGTAGCCATTTTCCTGTACAAGTTGTTAACTTGAATGTCAACTTAGCATAATAAATAAGTACTCGTAGAGAAATCACGGACAGGAGAGAGAACAAATCAATTTTGGCTTTTCATCGGGACCTCCCAAATACGAGCCAAAAGTGATATGGGTGAACTCGCTGGTTTTCGCACTTGACGGCAACTGTGGTCTGCCTTTACTAAATCTCAGTTAAACTTTACTTACGATCTATCATAGCTTTGCATAGCTTTGTGGTCAGAAGCATGTGCCTATCGCATAAAGCGGATGCTTTATGAGTTATCTAGAAAATATCTATTTTTCCAAAATCTTCCCTTGTCGTATAAGAGTAAGCTGAATAAATCCTAAGCTATATGTATCCAAAGTCCATTTCACGACATTTTTCTTCCGCTATATCCTGTCCGGTTAAAAGAAGTTAAGCTTAGGGTTATAATATTGAGCAAGATAATATTGATGATGATGATGATGATGATAATAATAATAATAATAATCATATGTATGCTTGCATGAATATCTGCATACTTGGGGAATAGGGCTAAATCTTATTTTAACATTTTTTCATTGTTTTGTATTAAGATGCGTAAAGAAATGAAAGAAGATATTGGAAGTAAGGGTGCAGCGAAAATGAGCTTTGTAAGTATATAATGAAACTGATTTTACAAAATGGGGAAATTAAAGGGACAAATTACAGTAAAATTGAAGAGGGCAATTGGAAATGAGGAAGAAATTGTGGAATTTGAAGATAAGTTTAAATGATAACCTTAAGCGCAACAAAATGAGAGCGGTTGTGCTCTATTGCCAGGACGAGAGTATTATTATGGAACATATTTATCAGCATCTGAACGAAGACCAACCAAGTTACCACAACTGGTAATAATACGAGACACGTACACATGTTAATTTTGTTTGGATTCCATGCCACAGTAATTTAGTGTTCGCAAAAGTAAAACATCACAGGGTTTTTGTAGAAACTTAGTCACACCCTTGGAAGATGCTGTACTTAAATATAAAGTTTGGTATTTCATCTTTTCGTTTTTGAATCATGCTGTTCACACATGCCTTTTTCTAAAAAAAAAAAATACATTTTATTCATGGGACCCCAAAACGTGTATATTTCCAGTGACATTTCGGTGTCTATAATATTTTAGTGGAATCAACACCTTCTTTACCTTTTATGGACGTGTTAGAGAAAGTAAAACAACTGGGATCCACAAAAGAAAACAATTTGGAATCTCAACCCTGGAGCCAAAGCTTGCTTTCATCTATCTCTCCCGTGATAAATACTTTCCTTTTTCGAAACTCTGAGATAGCTGCGGTTGCTGTCAAATCACCATCAGAGGGGGGGGGGTTGGAGATGCTGCTTCCAACGAAAACAACACAATTGCTCAACAAGTTAACTAAACTTTGTAGCAACATCATCAAAAGAGAAAAACATTACAAACACCTTAAAAAATGGGCTCAGGGGCGATATTGGTGGCAGTCTGAAGGGATAAGAGTAAAGGTAGTATGAATTTAAGCTTTCAAATCTCGCAGATCAATACTGCTTCTCTATACGCTCGATGCAGTGAGGCGCTTTATTTGAAGAAAAGAAGGGGAATGAGAAAATTGTGCTGCATGAAAAGGCTATTGAGTCTGGAGATTATTTGTGCAGAAAATTCGCTGAATTTTTTAAAAAATATATATTTTAACGTTTACTTTAGAAGATAGAGATGAAGCAGAGGGAATTTAAGAGAAAGTAATATAAACAATAAAGGGAATAGGTGTCGTCACAAACAGAAAGGTATGCCTTTTCGATAAAATATACATGTTTTGGCCAAATATGGTGAAAATAATAGGTAATGTGCGATTTTGGTCTTCGTTCATTGTGTATGGAATGGACTTTTCTGTCAGTCCAAAAGTAATTGTGCATAAAAAGGAGCATAGTATCTACTAAAAACTAGAAGTAATGACTAATGAGTGAAGTTAGTACAGTTGCCCAAACACTGTCTGATAGAAGAAAAAGAAACAAAAAATACTACACAGCTGTCAAAAGAGAAAGAACAAAGAAACCGAGTATCTTACCTTGGCTCTCTTGACGACTAACGATTGAGAAGCCAGCTGAGCAAGATCTTCGTCCATGGCTTCCCTACCGGTGAAGAGAATGACGGCACTGTCAAAAGACAACCTCTCGGTTGCCTTAAGCAGAGCATAGAATGCTGCTCCTCCATCCTTGATAGAACGTTGTCTGGGAGAGTGTACTTGATGAAGATTTCTATGAACTTCCTCTGGTGTATTGGCTTCTAGCAGCTGTTCAACCCCTGAAAATGAAGAAATATCGGTATTATAGCATGGACGATTAAAAAAGAGGATCTATCATCAGTTCAAACATCTTTCATTGCTTCTTTGGTTGTAATTCAAGAACGGGTTCCATTACACAATATTTTGCTAATTCTCACCGTTGAAAACTCCTTCTTGCTCCTAGGGATTCCCACTTGTCCTTATCTGTAGAGACAAAACTCACGTTGTTGTTTATTTGCACAATGAAATGATTGGCAATGTGGAGTTTGTGCCACAGCGGAATTTTTTTTTTTTTTTTTTTCGATTTGCAAAAATCAGTAAAATTGTATACTGTTTAGGGTGATATTTTAGTATGCTTTAAAGCTTTAATTATAATTCAGATGTAGAGAATTTGACACAATTGTTTCCTAAGTCAGAAGATAGGTACGCCGTATTTGTTCTCCCTAAACAACATAGTTCTTTCACTGAGTTTGCTATCCCCTACTCATTCCTTTACGTGTGGACTTTGGTGCGGGGATGTTTCTTCCATCCCCATCTCTAATATGTATGTACATCTGTTAAAATATGTAAAATTATTTTTGGGCAAGGCCTCTTCCCACCTTTTGTCCTGCTTCTGCTTAAAAAGAGCCAATTCAGATCAGCACATGCTGTTAACGAATTGAAAATGTAATATAAAATCTGTTGAAAATAGACGATCCCACTTGTTACCCATACTCGAAAACAACCTGATTGTAAATGAAAAGGAACCAGTGTTCTACATAGATGTACTTTGAGTTCTATGGGGATGTTGCATATTTACAGAACATGTTATGTGGATGACGAAGCAAAAAGTTGAGCAATTATAATTTTTGTAACTTCCTGATGAAACTATTTCTCAGGATATTTGAGATTCCGATAGCAGCATATCCTGGCGCAGATGTGAGATACCTGTGTTGTTAAAGTGGGTGTTGACCAAATATGCCCAGAGTCCCAACCTCTAGGGTAAACATTCCTTTGGACATTGTTCAAGGTTTGGAGATACAGATGAAGGGTTTCATTACTTATGTCATAACTACCAACAGGTGGTCGTCGTTTGTCGATACAGCAAAACCATGTAGAAAAGCAGTTTCTGTAATATCTGGGGCTTAGTTTATATTGTGCCAAGATTGCACATTTCTTCTTCCTTTCTATGACGAGGTGTACGTATTTTCCTATTCCAAAGGAAATAAACTCCCGTACTGCATTGGTAAATAGTACCTGTATTATCTTGTCAGCGTGGTTCAACCATTTTCATTTAAATTTACTCGCCATATGTATTTGAAATGGGGATCCTAAACCATAACTTAGATTCTCCGTAAAACCATTACATAAATAATTCGCGTTTCATTTATTTTGGAGAAAGTGATCCAGTAGAAACTAAATGCAGTTAAAAGCCCCAAGTTTAGTTCTCCTCGGGTATTTCGTATTTTAAAGTAGCGTCCAAATGGCTTATACAAGAAGCAAGCATGCAAAAACGCACCAATTATCTTTCCCACGCTTCCTTACTTCGTATTAGTATTCTTATTTAATTTTTAACTACCTGGAACCTGGGGAATAAATTGATGAAACAGAAATGATTTACAATTCGATGAACTTTTGCACTGTATTTTTGTATGCAATTTTAACATCCTCGGTTCGTTGGTGAGTTGCTGATCGTACTCTTCAATAGTACGCTCGAAACTAGAATGCTCAGAGAATCAAGTAATTCACGATCAATCATTAAAAAGAGCACTGTGATTGCCAAGAGCCATGCGTCCAAAACCTGCTGGTTTGAGATCAATTAGAAACATAGTGTTAATAATCATGAATACCGTTTGAATTAATCAAACTGTCTTTTCTCTTAGTTGTTTTTGAAGGGCCAGGAAAAATCTCTCTTCGGGCCGGATCTGATTGAAAAGTTTGATATAATTATTTATCAAAATAACAGTTATCACACACAAAGCACATAATATATATTTCGATACCGATATTTCCCGCAAATACATTTTTGAGCGCCCATGAATCCAAAAAAACATTTTTAGAAACAGGCCCATGTGAATATATGTTTTTGTGACTGGGCAACTACTCAACAACGGAAATTCCGTTAAATACCAAATTTGATATTTCTGCATATTGCAAGGATATAATATAAATATTTTCAGGGAAATCCCCCCCCTAAACTATTATTTACATGGAACATTTTTGGAAATTTTCGATTTCTTAAAAATGCTTAACGATTTTGATGAAAATAGTGTACATAAGATATTTATGAGACACATAAAACGTTAAACCTTATGTCATATACCGCTTGTGTTTTAGCTAAAAATTTCCGAGATATTCTCTGTTATTGGTTTCAATTTTGAAGTACATAAATATTTCTCAAACGGTGAATCCTATCCGTTTCATATCTCATGTTTTTCTCCTGGCTATGGAAAGAGAAGCAAATTTCAATGACAGTCGCATAGTGACAGCTTTTAAGCGATTTAATTGTCGCTTTAGCCTAGTATATTCCTTTATTTCCTTTGTGTTTATAAGGATTTCGGCAATAACAATTTCTGGTAATGCTTTTCTTGATTAGAATGATGTAGATGAAAGAATAATCCTTTGTAAGAGTAGCTTGTTTGCAGAACCGATAGAGAAAGTCATGTGAATGGAACACATCAGATTTTTACTTTCTCTACACGTACTATGTACATAGTGTATAGAGAAGGTATTGCGTTCCACCCTAAAATTCGATACCAAGATTTCACCGGAAATACATGCTCAAAATAAAAAGCATTTTCAGAAAAAGGTCCGTGTGTGTGTCTGTGGATAGCTCAAAAACGAAAAGACCGTTAAATATCAAACTTGGTAGTCGCCCTCCGTGTTGTAATGGTTACCATGCTAACTTCATATACCCAAGGTCGCGGGTTCAACCCCGGCGGAGGACGATGGATTTTTTCGGGCGTAAAAATCCTTAGCATGGCTTCCTTCGGAAGGGAAGTAAAGCTGTGGGTCCCGTGTCGTAAGACCTCAAGCCTGATAAGAGAGGCCTCTGAGCAAAATTAAGCGATCTTTCACGCCCAATATAGAATGGGACGCTGAGAACCAAAGCAGTTAAAGAGCGTCCATAAATAACGGGCCATTTCCATTTCAAACTTGGTATTTAAGTTTGGTATCTTCCAAGGATGCGACACGACTACCCTTTACATTGAAAAAATTTCGACAATTTTGATTTTCTCAAAAATAGCTGTAAAATCTCTTAATTTACCTACATGACAAATAAAATGTATATCTTGAATTTTCTGGGAATAGCCTCTAAAGACATGTTTATTCTGGGTGAATTTTACGAAATTGTGCATAACTGGTATACCGTAAGAAATAGATAAAAACTCATTACACAAAACATGTAGATCACGATGAAACACACAATTTATGTCATATACATTTTTTTTCGTGGAGTTAGCCGTTTTAGAGGCATTCCTTGTTATTGATCGGAGCTTTAAAATTCTTAGTTTTCTCATACGGCAACCTGACAACTCCTGGTCACGGAAAGAAACGGATTTCAATCCCATAGCAACCACATTTTAAAACATTTGGCTGTCAGTTTAACCTAGTGCATTCCCTTATTTCTCTTCTACTTATAAAGGAACTAAGTAATAATACCGTTTCTGCTAAATTAAATAATAGAAGAATAAGCTTTTTAACAATACTTTGTTACAGAGATGCCGAAATGTCATGTGAATGCAGCACATCAGATATTTTAATACAAGTATTTCCTAAAAATAATTAAAAATCGGACAAATAGTTTAAAAATTTCAATAATCATTCATCAGTCCCCATAAAAAGTTTATAATGTACTTACATTTTAAGAGAGTGCTCCAATGCAACGATTTTGGTGAATGAAAATGAAGGTAACGTTTAGGTTGCAATTTAATTTTAGCACAAAGTTACCGTAGGTCGTTGCAACATAAATACATTTGTCAGTCGCGTAAATTTAGCCAAACTAAAACGGAGTACTGAAAACGAAAACAAAAAATATTTTTGTGTATTTACAGAAGTAATTTATTAATCTTTGGTTAGGGCTCGGGAAACCTTGAGCTGAGAAAGCCTAAAGTATTTGTTAAATTTAGCACGACCGAGAGAGTTTCAGGTCAGGGGCCGTCTCCCCTTCTCATCTGCTTGTTAGCATAGGAAATGTTTTTTGTTTTCTCTACTTGTTGCCTATGGTGGACAGAAGGAGCCAACAAACTTTCGAATTGGGATTTTACTGGAAATACAAGTTTTGAAGTTCCCATAAACCTCCCCACCTCTAGGCTGAAACAATCGTAGTGCGTGTGCGTTTATTTAATTCCAGTTTCTTTCATGGATTACAAGCAAAGATTTTCACGAAATTCTGCCTTAACCAAATAACCATTCCATAATATTTAAATTAACAGAGTAATTTAGTCTATATTTCAATGCAAATTTTATGTCAAATTTTTATTATTTGTTTTCTCAAGCATTATTAAACGATTTTGATCAGAATGTCATATGTTTAAATATTTTCATGGCAAATAAAATGTGCACCAGTTTGTAATCGATAATCAATTCCGCATTTTTTTTATAGTAAGTGTATCTGATACAGTTGGGAACATTTCTGAGATTAAACACAAAACTTAAGTTAAACACGCTGTCAAGCATATTTTAATAAAAATAAAAAGGCAGTGAAATGCTTTGTATAAAAATCTAATGTGTTCCATTTACATAACTTTCTCTAGCTGTTCCATTTACAACTGTTCTTACAAAAGATGATTCGTTTATCTACGTCATGCTAATCAAGACAAACAGCAGAAATTCTAGAAGGGAAACAAGGGATCACATTAGGCTAAAGCGATAGTCAAATCTTTTAAAAGCTTGTCGCTATGTGAAACAATTGAGGTTCGGTTCGCTTTACATGTGTCGTTTGAGAAAAGTTCGTTAGTTTAAAATTGAGACAAATAACAAGGAATACTTCAAAAATGGTCAACTCTACAAGAAAACCTTATATGATATAAATTATGTATTTTAACGATATCTTATATTTTTTGTGTAGTAAGTTTATGTATCTCTTACGGTTTAACGTCATGCAAAATTCTGCAAAACTCATCCAGAATAAAGGGCTCTTCAGAGACTATTTCTAGAAAATTCAAGATATACATTTTATTTGTGATGTGAATATCGTCAGTATACGGCATTTTAATCAAAATCGTTAGAGCCATTTTTGAGAAAATAAAAAAATCGAAAAATGTTCTATGTAAAGGGTAGTTGGGGTGGGGGGATTTTCTTGAAAATCTTCTGCTAATGTTTAGATTAGTATGGCATAGATAAAAGAATACTCTTTTGTATAAAGATGTGTGTGTGGAACAGCTAGAGGAAATGGAAATGGCGTGTTATTTATGGACGCTCTTTAACTACTGTGGTTCTCAGCGTCCCATTCTAAATTGGGCGTGAAAGACCGCTTAATTTTGCTCAGAGGCCTCTCTATCAGGCTTGAGGTTCTTTTACGTGCCGTAAATCTACAACACGGGACCAACGGCTTTACTTCCACTTCCCATGCTAAGTATTTTCACACCCGAAAACATCCATCGTCCTCCGCAGGGTTTGAATTCGCGACCTTGGGCAGCTAGAGGAAGTTATTTCAGACAAAATCTTTGCCTGGGACTGGTCATTAAAGTTCCTATGTATGCGATGTGATTTAAAATATCTGTTCAAAGATGCGAATTAGAAAGCATTGAAATAGAGACGCTTACCTGTGTCGTTGTAGGACAGGATAAACATGGGCTTGATGGCGGTGAAGTTGTGCAGCGTCACATCCCATATGGCCTGGGTGCGCTGGAGAAACGGTTGAGCGTTGTCCACGACAATACCAATGGGTTGGCGAAGATACTTGTCCTGGAGGATGCCGCGTAGTACCTGGACCACAGACATGCCAGTGTTTTCGTTCGTCGGTGACAATATCCGCGGCGTTTCTTGTGCCAATATGTGAACCGCAACACACAGGAGAAACGATAGCGTCGACCAATGGGCCTTTACCCTTGGATGATTCATCGTAAACTATAACAAAAGAATACTAATATCAGTTGTTTGACTCAAATATCATTGGTATTTTAGCATAGATTTCTTGAGCATTCTGCAGTTATTACTTCATAACAGAAAACGCTGAAAGCACTATTTGCTGGTAATGGAAACTAGGAGAAGACAAAGAAAATGGAAATACTAAATACCGTGAGCATTCTGTACACATACCTACAAGTTTTTAGTGTGTCGTTCGCGGTGAATCAGACCATGTTGAGAAACTGTAAAAATGAAATGACCTGCAGCAGTAATTGTTTTCCGCAATAGATTTCCAAGTAAGCGTCGATGTTGTAGTGCTGCTTGCGATGACAACCTTGATGTGAACATTTTTTTTTAAGAAATAAAATACATTGCAATTACTATAATAGTTCAAAATCTTCTCGGGCTTCTAGCCAGGTAAAAACTTGGCTTGACACCAACGTTTCGAAGAAGTGCATCTTCCTCGTCTTCAGTTCACCCTGAAGACGAGGAAGATGCACTTCTTCGAAACGCTGGTGTCAAGCCAAGTTTTTACCTGGCTAGAAGCCCGAGAAGATTTTGAATTAACACGTCGCCAGGAAAGCTTCAGTTCTTATTTTACTAGAATAGTATTTTATTGAGGGTTCATTTTCTTCTCTTGTATTACTCTTTGCTTTTCTTTCACACGCGTGCTTTTCTATTTTTTCCGTCCCATTTTTTAAAGTTGAATTTTGGGCAAATTTTTTTTAATTTTACCCTTCACCAACCATACCAATTCACCCCTCACCAACTAGTGTGGAGGAGAGAAACTCGAATCGATAGTCGGATGTTAAAGCATCTGGTGCGTTCCATTCACGTGGCTTTTCCTGTCTGTTCTGCAAGCAGGCTATTCATACAGGGTATTATTCTTTTATCTACATCATACTAATCAAGATAAACATTACCAGAAATGGTCTTATTACTTAGTTCCTTATAGGTAGAACAGAAATAAGCGAGTACACTAGGCTAAAGCGACAGTCAAATCTTTTAAAAGTTGTCGCTATGGGATTGTCAAGCAATTCTCTTTTCAAGGCCAGGAGTAAAGCAAGAGACATGAAACGGACGAGGACTTGCCGTTTGAGAAAAGTTCAAATATTTTACAATTGAAACCAAATATCTTAATCTGTGTATGAAATGAATTGCGTGTTTTAATGAGATCTACATTTTTATATTTTTTATATGGTAAGTTTTTGTCTGTACCAGTTAGGTAAACGTCATTCAGGATATACATTTTATGTCATGTAAACATCTTTTATACGTCATTTTCATAGTCGTTTGAGTCATTTTTAAAAAAAAAATCGAAAATTTCGAAAAATGCTTTGAAAGGTAGTTTGGGGTGGGCGGATGAAAATCTTCGTGTCGCATCCTTGTACGACACCAAACTTAGCTATTAAGATTGGTGTTTAACCAACTTATGTTAATTCAAAATCTTCTCGGGCTTCTAGCCAGGTAAAAATTTGGTTTGACACCAACGTTTCGAAGAAGTGCATCTTCCTCGTCTTCAGGGCGAACTTGCATCTTCCACGTCGCCAGGAAAGCTTCAGTTCTTATTTCAACTTATGTTGTTTAACCATGCAGTCCACACACCAAAAGGATTTATTCATCCAGGTGCCATCAAAACATGTATTTCCGATAAAATCTCGGTATGGAATTTTTGGGTGGAATACAATACCTCCACTGGCTACTATGTACATTATACAAACGGTTCGCTGTATACTATCCTTTAAATTTCATGCATTTTCGATGACTGCGAAAAACAATGAATAGCAATAGCTCCTAAAAATAACAAAAGTGTTGAAACCAGTAATAACTAGAATGGTTGATGCTACTTTTTTTAAAAATAAACTGTATGTGGCAAAGATTTTTATATTTTGTGTAGTGGTTTTTATATATCTGTTTATGGTTTACCAGTTATAAATTATACACAATTCTTTCTGAATGGAGAGGACTTCACAGGCTATACCCGAAAAACTTATGTACATGAAAATCGTTGAGCCATTTTTACTTTCTCTACATGTACTATATACATAGTGTTTAGAGAAGGTATTGTATTGCACCCAAAAATTCGATACCGAGATTTCACCGGAAACACATGTTTTGAGACCCCCTGGCATGCTTAGAAAAATGTCCGTGGGTGTGGGCAGCATAGCTCAAAAACGAAAATTCCGTTAAGTACCAAACTTGGTGTTTAAGTTTGGTATCTTCCAAGGATGCGACACAAAGATTTTCAAGAAAATCCCCCTGCCCCAACTACATTTTTCAAAAATTTTGATTTTCTCAAAAATGGCTCTAACGATTTTGATTAAAATACCGTACATTAAATGTATTTACATTGCAAATAAAATGTATATTTTGAATGTTCTGGGAATAGTGCCTTTATTCTGAATGAACTTTGCTAAATTTTGCGTAACTGGTAAACCGAAAGAGATAGACAAAAGCTTACTACACAAAAAGCTGTAGATCGCATTAAAACACAATTTATGTCATATACGGTTTTTTATTCTTCGTGGAATTGACAATTTCTGGGATATTCCTTGTTATTTGTTTCACATTAAAAATACTAAACTTGTCTCCTGGCACTGCATAGGAACGGATTTCAACACATGGCAACCAACTTATAAAAGATTTGACTATCACTTTAGCCTAGTGTATTCCCTTATTTCTCTGCTGCTTACAAGAAAGCAAGTAATTAAGACAATTTCTGCTATGTTTATCCCGATTATCATTGAGTAGATAGAAGAATATACCTTCTAACAATAAATTGTTACAGCTAGGTAGAGAAAGTCACGTGAATGGAGCACATCAGCTTTTTTCTTTTTGAACTTAAATGCTAAGTTTGTTATATATCCATTATGTCGTTTACTATTCACAGTCACATCTTTTTCGAAAAAAAAAAAAAACAACCTATTCTTTATTCAGTGGGCCTCAAAATACGTTCCGGTGAAATCTCATCAACTTTTTGTGTGGAATGGAATGCTTCGAATACTCATTAGGTGGCAGAGAAAGTAAACGTTCACTTCAATAGCTACTCGGAAAAAAAGGGAGTGGAGCTTTAGGTTTTTAATCTTTTGAAAGTAAGGTGTTTTAATCCATACGTCTTTATAATAATTTGCTATTTTGTACAGCAAATTGTACTCAAACATTGGGAAAATCCTAACTTCGTCACCTACTCAGGCGGAAATGATGCAGGTCTTCCGGAACATGAGCTGTTTCTCTGACTAATCTGCTTTAAGCCACTGGAAGGACTGAAAACTTGAGTTCATGAAGCTTAAGTGGAAAATTTCTACTAATGAAGCTTCTGAATTAGTACATGATATACGAGTAGAAAAATACTGTCTAAGAATTGGCCACAACATTGAGTAATGTTGTGGTATTTCTCAGATAATGTTCGTAGCAGCTCGGGCTATTACTTACACAGTAATAAATACTCTTTGGCATTTTTAGCGGCTGGCTTTTTAATTTCGTCTGATATAGTACAAGAGTGGCATTAATTCTGGACACTTTTTTGTTGAATTAACTTTAAAATTTGAATATTGCATTCAACTTTCACTCAGGATCATTCTTATCTGTTAAAGTATAACTAGGAAGCATTACCATAATGCAGTACTGAACCTTTTACCATAAGCTGAAGATAATTTGGCCCTTAATAGGTTAATTTGACTCAACTTTGGAAAAAATATTATTTTATAAATATACAGATATATTTTGTTTTATTCAATGTGAATATCTTAATAATTGCTCTCATATTACTTAGAGGACTCAAATTTTGGGAAATCTAATAATTTTAGGTATATAACTTTTCAATGCCATGAGCAACACCATAATCTTAAAAATACCGTCTTTTCCCAATTTTGAGCCCCCTACTATATAAGAGTGATAATATATTACATTTCATATTGAATGCACAATATGATTAAAGGTATATTATGGAATTATACTTTCTATTTTATATTGTATCCAATTTGAAATATAATAAGTTATCACTGTCATATAATGGGCGAGCCCAAAATTGGGGAAATCTGGCATTTTTAAGATTGCGTGTTCATGGTGTTAAGTTGTCATAATCCCAAAATAAATGTTTCTTCAAATGTTGAGCTGCTCTATGTAATACGAGAGCAATAAATCCAATTTTCACATTGGATACAATATGTATATTTATAAAATCTTTTGGCTAAGAGTAACCTATAAAGAGTCATATTATCTGCAGTTTATAGTAAAAGGTTCAATACTGTATTCACTTCCTGGGAAAGTTTATCATATAAGAGTAATCTTGAATGAGAGTTGAATGCAATATTCAAATTTGAAAGTTAATGTAATGAAATCAGGGGCAGCGAAAATGTCTTCCTTCCGCGAGTCATAAATGCACCTTAGCAGCTTGTGGAATACGAATGTGGGAGGGAGCAGCAGCACCATCTGCGAGGCCAATGTCTCCCGAGCTCTTTTCGTCCAATAGAAAAGCTAAGCGAATAATCCGCACAGCGTTTTATATAGCCTCATTTATTACTTAGTTCCTTATAACCAGAAGAAAAATAAGGCAATACACTAGGCTGAAGCGATAGTCAAATCTTTTAAATTCGGTTGTCTTTGCATGGCCAGGAGTAAAACAAAAGAAAAAGGAAAATTAAATTATTATTTGGTTTATTTTTTTTAATTGCTTCATTTGAATGCCCCCTTTAACTTCAATGGTCATATCGTGGGTTTGACTTGTGAAACAACTCGTATTACTGTAGGTTAGAACATTAGGTTAATCAATTTTATATTACTAAACACACGCACATTCACTCTCACATTCATACTTCCAACTCTGGCATAGGAAATAATTCTGGTTGAGGAAAAGTTCCCCGTCCCAGCCGGGAATCGAACCCGGGACCTCCGCTGACCACTCGACCATGGAATCAGTCTAAATTACTTGTTTGTTAATGACGCTGTCAATTGCCAGGACAGCGCCGCCAGAATTTCGTCCCAAGTTCTTGTACATGGCAGTAAATCTACTAATATGGGGCTGTCACTTTTAAGCACACTTAAAAACCATTGGTCTGGGTCGGGTTTGAGCCTGCCTGACCGTTTGAGAAAAGTTTTTAAGTATTTTAAAAGTGAAACCAAAACAAGGGATATCAACTCCACTTATGTATCAACTTATGTGTATTACATAAATTGTGTGTTTAAACGAGATTTAATTGTTATGTAGTAACATTTTGTCTATATTATACGGTTTATTTATATCCATTTTATTTGTCATGTACATGTCTTTAATATACGGTATGTTAATCAAAATAATTGGTCATTTTTAAAAAAAAAAAAAAAAAAAAAAAAAATGTCGAATAATTTTCTATGTAAAGTGTAGTTTGGGGTGGCGCGATTTTTTTTTTTTTTTTTTTTTTAATTTTTACTGTCGCAACCTTGGAAAATGCTGAAACTAATTATCAGGTTTGGTACATAACCATTTCGTTTTTGTGTTATACACGCTCGCGACCTTTTTCTAAAACTGCCTTTTTTGGATTTAGGAGAACCTAAAACATAAATTTCCAGTGAAATCCCGGTATCGATTTTATGGATGGAATGCAATACCTATTGTACCGCGCACAAAGTAAAGAAGGCAAAATACCTTGAAATTAATCAATGGATTAGCGTGAATAAATTGAGGTCCAACGCAAGTATAAGTGGTATATCTCTTCAGCAGAGAACTAGCAAAATCTATTTTCTTAGTGGTCTGAATATATTGGCATGACATTTAGAGTTACGAGCAATTTTTTGAAGGAAAGCATTACAATATGATGCTTCGTTAATCGGTGAAAGAAATGAACTAGAAAATATATACTGTGATGTGCAAATGTTAAAACTGCTTCTGTATAGCGCAAATGACAACGAATTCAGGTTATAAACACTACCAGTATATTAATAAATGTATATGTATACGTAATATGTACACAGTGTATAGAGAAGAAATTGCATTCCCCCAAAAATTCTATACCGAGATTTCACTGGAAATATGCGTTTTAGGGTTCCCTGTATCCAAAAAAATCATTTTTAGAAAAAGGTTTGTGTGTGTCTGTGAACACGATAACTCAAAAATGAAAAGTCAATAAAATTCCAAACTAAGTATTTCGGTTTAATATCTTCCAAGGATGCGACACGAAGATTTTCAAGAAAAACCCTCCATCACCAACTACCCTTTACATGGGAAAAATTTCGAAAGTTCGTGTTTTCTCAAAAATGGCTTAAACGATTTTGATTAAAATCTCGTATATTACAGATATTTATAACTAAATAAAATGCATATCTTGAATTTTCTGGGTATAGCCTCTGAAGACCTCTTTATTTTGAATGAAATTTTCTGAGCTTTGCTTAACTGGTAAACCGTAAGAGATAGATAAAAACTTACTGCACAAAAACTGTAGATCTTGTCAAAACACACAATTTTTGTCCTTTACGTTTTTGTTGTGGAGGTATCCGTTTCCGAGATATTCTTTGTTATTGATATCAATTGTGAAGTACTTACACTTTTCTCAGGCAGGAAGTGTCTCTTTATTTTTCTACTCCTGGCCAAGCAAAGAAGCGATTTGCAATGACAACGCATAACGACAAGTTTTTAAGACATTTAAGTATCACTTTAGTATAGCTCATTCCGTAGTTTCCTTCTAATTATAAGGAACTAAGTAATAAGAACATTCTGCTAATCTTTATCTCGATTAGCATGGTGTAGAAAGAAAAATAACTTCTTGTAAGAAATTTATTTGTAAAGCATCTAGAGAATGTCACGTGAGTGTAACACATCAGATTTTTTTTTCTCTCAGTGCCGAACGGAAAGTTTTTATCTTCATTGTTACGAGAGTGAAGAGTAAATAATTGTATATAATTTCACCAAAAAGCAAATTCAGAAATAGTTGTGTTCAGGCTTTAACGGCCACATTCCGTGATATAAACCTATTGTTTCCCTTCTTGCAGTTCTAATGACTAAAGCACAAAGGAGTTCGTTTTTTATTACGTTTAAGTCATTAAGACCATAAGAAGTGTGAGGATCAACTTTACCACCCTTGAATTGTGGACGTTAAAACTTGAATAAATGGCAATAGCTATAGGCCTAAGAACTTACATTTTTTTTGAATACCCAGAAATGTTGCTTATAATTTTTCAAAGAAGAAACTTTTCCCCGAGTTCTCCAAGCTTCTGTTAAGTGGAGGTTTTCAAGCTTTTTAAAGAGTGGTTTTCACTGACTGAAGTAAGTATTTAAGTGAGCCTCATTTTAAACGTTTTTATAATTAAAATGAGCATTAGATTGTTTGATTTAAATTATGCCTGTAAAAGGTCAAAATTAGGTGAAATGAAAACCCGATTTTAGAAAAAAAAATGTCTCAGGAGTTTTGTGTATGTCTTCAAAGTAGTGTTAGATTACGTAACAAAATCTTTTGTACTTGTGGTTAACAAGCCGCTAGTTGAAAATCAAAAGTGAAGAACTTCTCAGGAAGTTCATAAAAGATCAACATTAGCATGCTTATGATAGCATGGACAAATTAGAGTTAAGGAATCAGTTTGCAAAAGTGTTAATATCCTTAGGATTGTCACAGCAGCCGAAAAGCGCACTAGTTTTATTTAAATTTAAAATGAATATTTTTCTGGATTGTCTAGTGTTCAGGCTAAACATATAAACTTTAAAAAGAATGACAAATTTACAAATATATAACAAAAACTGATAGGAACAAATATTGCTTTAAAGGGCAGAATTCCCAATAAAAGCAAAAACATTCTAATAAAAATATATACTATAGTTTTATGGATATAAAAGAATCAATTATAATCCAAAGTGGAAGTGTTACCTTAGAATAACAGCACACTACACCAAATTGTGGATGCACCTTGATAACGGCAAAAGTCAGACTGAAGGCGTCCGGACATGTGACTTACTTTATAGGCGTGTGACGTAGCTGAGGCATTCTTAGTAATGTGTCGAATATCACCATTCCGTCACAGAATACAGGAATAGTGCTCCCATATGGTGCAGGAAACGGAAGAATGAGAGAGAATGGGAATTCGCTAGAGATAAGGGACGGTGGGTGTATGAGAGAACGTGTGAGAACTCAGTCCGCTCATGGGCCGTTGCTGATTGGAGGTCTTTAAATGATGTTTTGATGTATTGTATAAGGGGGGGCAACCTCTTTTTTTGTTGTTGTTGTAGTGTTTAACGCCCGCGTTTACTACGAATGGCACCGCAGGCGATGGCACTGATGTTACATGGAATGAAGATGGAGCACAGGTGGAATGCGATGGGGGAAACCGGAGAAAACCCGCCCCTGCGCCGCTTTGTCTATCATAAATCTCACATGCGGTCTTGGGAACGAACCCGGGCCGTCTAGGTGAGAGACTAACCACTCGGCCACGGCCAGCCTCAGAATTTTAAATGAAACCATGATAATTTTTATGATGTGGTTCCCCTCAATAAACTAAGCAGCTTTATTTCCATATTTTGTTTCTGAAATAGATTTCCGATTCACAGCTTGGAGAAAATGATTTTGTTTAAAATACCTATATTAAAGATATTTATATGGAAAATAAAACGTATATCTTGAATTTTCTGGGAATAGCCTCTAAATACCGCTTTATTCTGAATGCATTTTACGTAACTGGTAAACTGTAAAAGATAGACAAAAACTTACTACACAAAACATGTATATCACGTTAAAACACACAATTTATGCCATATACGTTTTATTCGTTGAACTGGCCATTTCTGAGATATTCCTTGTTATTTGTTAAACTTTTTCACACGGAAAGTTGTAAACTCCTCGTCCTGCATAGAAACGGATTACATTCACATGGCAACCGGCTTTTAAAAGATTTGACTATCGTTTTAGCTTAATGTATGCCTTTATTTTCTTTATGCTTGCAGGGAAGTAGGTAATTAAGACAATTTCTGCTAGTGTTTATCTCGATTATCATAAAGTAGGTAGAAGAATATACTTTTTAACACTACTTTGTTACAGCGATGTAGAGAAAGTCGTGCGAATGGAGCACATATTTTTTTATCGTGTTTAACACCCGCTCTTACTGTTATGGCACCGCAGGCGATAACATTGATGATAGATAAATGGAATGAAGGTGGATCACCGGTGATGGCGGGGGAAACCGGAGAACCCGAAAAAAAACACCCCTGCGCCACGGCGCGGCCACATTCTCGCCATGATTAGTCGTAAACATAAGAAAAACTGTCACTTTAACACTTCCATAAATAACTAGGAATATGCATTCCTAAGCATTACTAAACATGGAGCTCTGCCAATACGGATGATCATTTCTGGACCCCACAGGAAAGAAAGTAGAAAAGTGGTCTAAGTATCAGAAAAAATGGAGTAAGCACATATTATGTAATTCAAGAAGTCTTAAGAGTTCGACTGAGCATTCAAAGAGGGGTTTGATCTATTATACCTCAGCCAAATTTAAAAGAGCTCGAATAAGCCGCAACTAATATCTACAGGGGGCGGGCGACCTTTTTCTTTCTCGCTCGCTTGGGTGCACTCGACCCAAAAATCTATATCGGGATCTCATTAAGAGTTCCCTCAAATCCAGGAGGGAAAAAACAAGAGCAGCTTAAAAAGATATCCAATAACTTTCAACAAAAACTCTTTAAATTAAGATTTAGTTCATTTTCTCAAAACCTTTTTTAAAACTTTAAAAAACCACACGTAGAGTAACGACTTAAACGTATACCTTAGATAGCCTGCGGAGTTTTGTTTAATCTTATATAATTTTTACTTTCTCTACGCGTACTATGTACATAGTGGATAGAGAAAGTATTATATTCCATCCAAAATTTCGATACCGATATTTCACCGAAAACACATGTTTTAGGACTCCCTGAATAAAAAAAAAAGTATTTTCAGAAAAAGGTCCGTGTGTGTCTGTGGACAGCATAGCTCAAAAACGAAAAGAGTTAAATACCAAACTTGGTATCTTCCAAGGATGCAACACGAAGATTTTCCTAACTACCGTTTACATGGAAACATTTTCGAAAATTTTGTTTTTCTTAAAAATGTCTAACGACGTTGATTAAAATATCACATATTAAAGCCATTTCCATAAGAAATAAAATGTATATCTTGAAGTTTCTAGGAATAGCTTCTGAAGACCTGTTTATTCTGGATGAATTTTGTATAACCAGTAAACCGTAAGAGATAGACGAAAAATGTAGATCTCGTTACACAGTTTGTCATATACATTTTTTCCGTGGAGTATACAGCTTTCGAGATATTCCTTGTTATTAGTTTCAGTTCTAAAACACTTATACTTTTCTCAGACAGGAAGTGTCCGTTTTTCTTTTGTTCTACTTCTGGCCAAACAAAGAAGTGATTTGTAGCGACAATCGCATTACGACCAATTTAAAACATTTGACTATCATTTTAGCATAGCGCATTCCTTTAGTTTCCTTCTTCTCATAAGGAACTAAGTAATAACATCCTGCTAATATTTATCTCGATTAACATTGTGTAGAAAGAAGAATAATCTTTTGTAAGAAGTTTTTTGTAGACAAGCTAGAGAAAGTCATGAGTGTAACATCAGATTTGTATTTATCCTTGTATATCATACAGTAGAATGAATTAGTTGGAGAATTCGTGGAACTTCATTTCCACATTTGCCGAATTGTTTGATGTATTTGATAATAAAACGCATTTTAATGCGTAAATGTGAGAAAAATGTATTAGGCGATAAATCTATAAAATGTCTTTATTGTAAATACCATTTTAATAAGCAGAAAAAGAGTAATCGGCGAAAAGAGAAATGAAATCGGACGACAAAAATAAAAACAATCGATGTATTGCACTCAGGTGGGTTTCTCTACTCTTTGTACAAACTATTCCCGCAAACGTTTAATATGCATTTAATTTGTCATGAAAATATTTTAAATGTGGTATTTTGATCAGTCGTAACCTGGTTTAAAGAAAAAAAAAATCGAAAAAGTTCCGTGTAAAGGGTAGTTTGCGGTAGGGTACTTTTTTGTAAATCGTGTCGAATACTTGGAAGATGCTGAAATTAAATATTAAGTTTGGTATTTAACAGACTTTTTTTGAGTTATAATGTTCACAGACACACCTATCATAAACTTATGTTGTTTTTTTTTGTTCAGGGGGCTTCAAAACATTTACTCGCGGTGAAGTCTTATATAGAATTTTTGGGCGTAATACGAACTTTTCCCTACTTAATGTACTGGTAGAGAAAGTAAACAAGGGAAAACAGCAGACATTAGAGGCAACGGTAATGCTATTTTAAAAGGAATATGTGAAAAAAGAGCATTGGTCAGAGGTGCAGGGGGCGGGGGGGGGGGGAGACAAGATAAAAATAAGAGGTGGGTGAGTATTTCGAAGAAAGAGAAGAAAAAGAGGTTATGTTAGTGGAGTAGGTGTTTGCCCGGAAGTAAGATACTGGTATTGTCATATGGAGGAAGTTGCGTTCAGGCCACGTGCTCTTAAAACTCGGGTGAAATGAAACACCATTTTTTACGTAATTGGAGAACCAGAATACACCAACCCAATCTGACCTATTTTTGTCTGCTGGAACATATTCAGGTTCCATAACCTGAAAAGTACAAGTATTTAACGAGCAAGTTCGCATTGATTGCATTGTGATATTACTTAAAACACTAACATTGACCATGAGTGAGATTTGATCAAAAATAAACGATGCATCATTCTGGTATTAATTTATCTCTAAATTAAAATTCATGATGTCTTACGTTGTTTACCTTGGGTACCTTTGTAATATTCATCCTACACACAATGTGCCAAAGTTTCTTGCGGCTTAAGTGTACTTCCCCCTATGGACATGATTTGAATGATACGTCTAGTCACATTAGACATTTCAGTAGAAATAAAAAAGTTTGGATATAAAACTGAACTTCTAAATTAGCATTTTAAACAAAGAGGCTCGATAAATGTGCTGCAGTAGCATTATTGGGGCAGATAAATCCCTCCCCAAATAGCAGGAACTAAATCAGAATGTAGTCTTCAAAGAAAGAAAGAAAGAAAGAAAGAAAAGGCACTTTTTCTACGGGGGCACTTAGAAAACGAAAGAAAAACAATTATTTTGGTAGATTTTTTTTTTATTATTTTTCAGCATAATCTCCTTTTAGCCCGATAAAGTTTTCCCAACGTTTCTCCAACTATTTAAACCCTTCAAAAAGTAGGATTTTGGAACGTCCCTAAAATATGCATCTGTTTGGGAGATGACCTCTTCTTTAGACGTGAATCATTTTTCTCGAGCCACTTTTTCAAGTTTGGAAGTAAACAAAAAGTCACTGGGGGGCCAAATCTGGTGAATACGGTGGATGTTGTAGTAATTCGAACCTTAATTCTACAATTTTCGCCATCGAAACTGCGCAAGTGTGAATCCTTGCATTGTCTTGATGAAAGCGAATCTTTTTCTTTGCCAGACGAGAGCGTTTTTTTTTCTTGATTTCTACATTCAACCGGTGCAATAACGATGCATAATACTCTCCATGTATTGTTCTTCCTTTCTGCAAGAAATCATTGTAGATGGTTCCGCGTGCATTCCAAAAAACTGAGGCCATCACATTGTCTGCAGATTTCATCACCTTTGCCTTCTTTGGAGTCTTTAAAAGCCCACTGTTTCGACTGCATAGTTTTGGCTCTGGAGTATAGTAGTGTATCAATGTTTCATCCTTAGTTATGTATCGACGCAAAAACTCGCCAGGGTTGCGAAACCAGCTTCCGAATAGATCATACGGTCACGTTTATTCTCCATTGAGAGCAATTGCGGCACTCATCTTGCCGAGACTTTCGTCAGACCAAATTTTTGGCGCAAAATTGAGAACACTGTACCTTGTGATAAGAATGTGCTTACTATTTCGCGAACTTTGATTCGTTGATCACTCAAAATCATATCCTGGATTTTGTCAATCATTTCAGAGGAAGTCATTTCAACTGGAATCCGGAACGTTGTTCATATTTTGTGGATGTACGGCCACGCTTAAATTCATTTATCCAATTGTTAATTGTGCAATCGCAGGTGCAGATGTGCATGAATTTCATCCAACTCGACTTTTATCTCTTTCGATCTTAAGTGTTTAGAAGTGTTTAATCACCACACGAAACTCGCCCCCCCATCTTTCTAAAGAAACAAGGTTGTTGATTCAGTCGCCTATGGCAACGAAACCAAGTGTTAGATGTAGCTGAAACTTTAACTGTAATCTAAGAAGAGACGACGGATACTAAATACAAACATTTTTCGATGCTGCAAATGTAATTTTTTGGATTTTCTAAATACCTATCGAACGCCCCTCGTAGTCTCTATCTCTCTCCATAAACAGTTGTAGACGATGCAACCACATAAACACCCAGTCAGAGACAGAGCAAGATTCTGGACTCGTTTAAAAGGGTTTCCAGGACTGCAAAGATTTCGCTCGAGTAAACTGCCAGAATTCGCACGGTGCAGCTATACTTGAACGGTTTCAAATTTCCTTAATTTTGTCGCTGTGCTATGAGGAGATTCATGCAAAAGTGACAGCCTTGAAGTTCCTGTCTGGACGCCGCCGCCTCAACTGTTCAAATAAAATATTCAGCCATAATATTCTCCATCCATTGTCATTCCTTTTGGAATGAACTCAACCACTTTATATTTAGTTAAACACAATGAAAATTGGTTTCCGAAAACGAAAAATCTTGTCGAAGAACGACTGGTCTACCATCTTTTCATTACCAATGCATACATCTGTCAAATGTATATGCTCAGCAGTTACCTTGCACATCCCTTTCCCCTATAGTCGCACACCGTGGTGTGATGGTTACCATACTAGCTTCATATACTCAAGGTCGATCCCTAACTCGGCTTTCTTCGGAAGGGAAGTAAAGCCGTTGGTCCCGTATCGTAGATTTACGGCACGCGAAAGAACCTCAAGCCTGATAAAGAGGCTTCTGATCAAAATTAAGCGGTCTTTCACGTCCAATATAGAAAGGGGTGCTAAGAACCGCAGTAGTTAAAGAGCGCCCATAAAAAAAAACTTCATTTGCATTTCCTATCTCTTCTTCTTCCCAAAATTGGTTACAGAAGCGGAACCCATTTTATGCAGATTTTCGCAGCTTTAAACCTTCACGGAGTACACAGTCAGTGTTGCCATCTTCCATAGGATTTCACCAATAATATGTCGATTTTCTTCCTCCGGGTTCATTCATTGAATTGTTCTTTCGTCACAACTTCCCGAGGGCGGCCAGAGCGAGGATTGTCTTCCAAAGATCTCGCCCTTCTTCAAATGGAATCTATTTTTTTGTTTTGTTTGTTTGTTTGTAGATTAACGTCCTTTAACCTGGTTGGTCATATCGGACGATGAATGAAATTGGTGAAATGATGCTCAAATGATCTCGGGGTCCATGGAGCTTAAAGTTACTCGAAAAAAAACTTATCCGGGTAACTCACCCTAAGCGAGATTCGAACTCGCGACCTGTTGAACGCGAGGCAGACACGCTACCCAGGCGGGCTAAGGAATCTATCTTACAATGGTATAAAATTAACATACTTGATCTCGGTAAATAGCTAATAAGACCTTATTTTGCTCTAAAACATAGTTCGTAGCGGGGGAAAATTTAGAGTCCAATGTTCGCTTTAGAAATACCCATAATTTTTCACCAACTGCCGAACACGGAATTGAACTCATACTACACGACTATGAATATTAAAGTTCAAACTTGCACTCAGCATATTTTGACAGCTAAAGACCAATTATTGCCGGCCATGTTAGTTACAGTTTTGTAACCATTATTGTCCCACAAGGGCTGGCTGCTGCAAAACGTTTTGAAGACCCCTCGTACCTGCTTCGCTTTGTGACAAATCTTTGCGAAATAGCTACATTGCACGTTTCGTTACAGAAATAAGAGTAACAACGATAGTCGAATGTTTAAGCTGGGGCGAGGAATTATTCTCTAGGCCTTCCTAGTCTGGAGGTATGAATGTAAATATTTGTGTGATTTAATGCAAAGAACCCACAGTTGACTATACATGGTTAACACATTGCCAGATTAAAAGACCGCGGATATAACCATTGCAGTTAAAGTCGGGTTATAAATGGAACAATAAAAATGATATTTCGGAAATGGGTTATGTTAGAAAAAGGGTTATTTTGATTTTTTTTTAAAGAGATCATACTTTTGTATAGTACATATTCTTCTATAGCTTAACATTTACCAGTTATATAAGATTACACAAAGTTCCATCCGAATAAGACTCCACAGGCCATTCCCAGAAAATGAAAGTTTTATATTTTTGTCATGTCATTATATTTAATATGTGGACTTTAAAAAACTCGTTAGACCTATTTTTGAGAAAATATCGACTATTCCACGTAAAGGTAGTTGAATATACGTACTTAAATGCCAACTTTGGTATTTATCCGACATTCCGTTTTGCGCTATGCTGTTCAGGCATATACACCCCCACACACCTTTTTTTAGTATAGTTTAGTTTCAGGAGTTCTTAAAACATGCAATTCCGGTGAAATTTCGAATTTTTAATTGAATGCAATACCTATTTACCTGTTCTACCTGTGTGGTTAGAGAAAGTAATAGATTCTTCTTTGGGGGGGGGGGCGAAGCAAGGTATAAGATAGGAAAGAATGACAAAGGAGATTTCGGCGCATTGAAGATATGTCTGTATTGGAGTTGAAAATATTGTTTCATTAGTCATTTTGAAAATCAGCGTAATTTTTATTTTCTTAGCTCGTTGTATAGTAGAAAAGTGGGTGTGCCACTCCTGCTTTTGGCTATAGTGGGAGTCGAGGCCGTGTCTTCCAGTCAAAACAGGGATTTTTTTTTCAGCATGAAACGAAATCTTTACTCCAAGGAGATATTGCTTTATTCGGTGGATGCTATTTCATATGAAAATCAAGGGCAGTATGTAATGGAAGTAGTGAAGGAGTTCAAAATGCCACTCACAGTTAGTGGAATAAGCATACACCAGTGTCGATTTAAACATTAACGTATTATGGATACAGAAATGAGAAAAACCAATAAAGCTGTAAGAAATCGAGAAGCATTCCAAATAGAAAGATTATTTATGTCGTGCAAGAGAATTCTTTTGGTGAGTCAGTTACAAACATGCAATGTATACCTCTATAGGTTCTTTACAAGCCAGTTCAAACATTAAACCACCATTACAATGTTCGAGATAGGGGGGGAAACTTAGTAAAACCCTCGCAGTGTTGGGCAAACAAGGGGTTTACAAAACATTGACCGTTCTCTTGTTCAACGTATAGAATGCAACAAGCACAACATTTTGCAGATCTCTTGGAATATTGACAATTTCTTGCGAGACTGAGATCTTTCAATGCAATGGGTTGTTGGGTGTGTCAGAAAGGTCGTTCTCTAAGGTAACCCCGCAACCAAGCCGGATTGAACTCGGGGAATATTTAAAACTTCCAATCAACCAACCAGTCAATCAAATTTAAGATAACATTAAAATAGCATAAAAAGGTTAAGTAGCCCGCCTGGGTAGTGTGGTGGTAGCGTATCTGCCTCACATTCAACAGGTATCTAGTTCGAATCTTGCTTAGGATGACATACCAGGATAAGGTTTTTTCGGGGGTTTCCCTTATCCTGAGAAGATAAATGTTGAGCAACTATAAGCTCCATGGACCCGAGATCATTTTGGCATCATTTCATTCATCGTCTGATATGACCATTTACTTCGATTTAATTTTGTAAAGTGTTAAAGGTTAATCAAGCAGTAATGTGGACCTAACACAAAATGAAAGCAATCAGGCAAACATTGTTCTTGTTGACTATTTAAACAGTATTTACAAAGTGAAGAAACGTTTAACAGCTCTGATGTTAACATATCTCAGAATCACTTATGTAAATATTTAAGTTGATTTATTCGTTACGAGCATTCAATCACTTTGAAAAGTAAAAGCACCAACCAATTTTTACTTTTTGTATATAGAGAAGGTGTTGCATTCCATCCAAAAATTCAATACCGAGATTTCACAGGAAATACACGTTTTAGGGTCCCCTGTATGCAAAAAAGTATTTTCAGAAAAAAAGGTCCTATGTGTGTGTGTGTGTGTGTGTCTGTGTCTGAGAACACGACAACTCAAAAATGAAAAGTCGGTAAAATGCCAAACTTGGTATTTAAGGTTATTATCTTCCAGGGATGCGACATGAAGATTTTGAGAAAAATCCCCCACCCCAAACTACACTTTACATGGAGATATTATTGAAAATTTTGATTTTCTAAACAATGACACGATTTTGATTATAATACCGCATATTAAAGATATATATATGGCAAATAAAATGTATATTTTGAACTTTGGGAATAGCCTCTAAAGACCTCTTTATTTTGAATGAATTTTGCGTAACTGGTAAACCGTAACAGATAGACAAAGACTTGCTACACAAAAAATGTAGATCACGTTAAAACACGCAATTTATGTCATACTTTTTTCGTTGAATTGACCATTTCTGAGATAATGTTATTTGTTTCAGATGTAAAATACTTTTTTAACATGGGAAGTTGTAAACTCCTGGCCCTGTATTGAAACGGATTTCAACCATATGGCAACCAGCTTTTGAAATATTTGACTATCGTTTTAGCCCAGTGTATTCCATTATTTTCCTTCTACTTACAAGGAAGCAAATAAATTTCTGCTAATGTTTATCTTGACTATCATAAAATAAATAGAAGAATATGCTTTTTAACAATAATTATTTACAGGGATGTAGAGAAAGTCATGTGAATTGAACACATCAGATTTTTATGAACCAAATTTAATCGCCAGCCGCCAAATCTTTCAAGCAAAAAAGACAGCTCGTGTTAACCTGGCTTAATAGTCCAACAATTCTACATGTGATACCAGAGCGAATAAAAGAGAAGCTAAATTTGAAAGTAACTATGGTATGATTCATGCTCTAAAACGCTTAACAGCATTATCACTCATCAGTGTGCTGTTTTACACAACTTAGATGTAAAGTGGCTGGAAAAGATTTTCTCCCGTGAGAAAGAAGACAGAATGTCTGCAAATGAAGCCTGCTAAGAATACTTCAATTAATGACCTACCTCTTTAATGTAGCATTACTCATTTGTCTTATTACCTGCGGGAGAATAAAGGCAATGACACACACACACACACACACACACACACACACACACATACACACACACACACATACATACATCAAAACGCACATTGGCTGTAATTAGCGATGACTTCATTTCAACTATTATTATTATATTATTATTATTACTACACTTTTCTCTAGTTTTGAGGCTCTTTTATTACTTTCTCTACTTAGTACATAGAAGGTATGCCCTCCACCCAAAAATTCGATATCGATTTTCAAGAAAATTCCCCCACCTTTACCCTTTACATAGAAATTTTTTCGAAAATTTTGTTTTTTTCAAAAATGGCTCTAACGATTTTGATTAAAATACTACATATTAAGCAATTTCCATCACAAATAAAATGCATATCTTGAATTGTCCGGGAATAGCTTCTTAAGACCTGTTTATTCTTGATGACTTTTGCTGAATTTTGCATAACTAGTAAACCGTAAGCGATAGACAAAAATGTAGATCTTGTTAAAACACAATTTATGGCATGTGCATTTTTTTCGTGGAGTTGACCGTTTTCGAGATACTCCTTGTTATTAATTTCAGTTTTAAAATACTTAAAATATTTCTCATGCGGGAACTTGTAAACTTCTGGCCACGCAAAGGAACGGATTTCAATCCCATGGCAACCGCATTTTAAAACATTTGATTGTCGGTTTAGCCTGGCGTAATCCCTTATTTCCCTTCTGCTTACAAGGAACTAAGTAATACGACCGTTTCTGCTAATGTTTATCTCGATTAGCATGAACAGATAGAAAAATAAGCCATTAACAGTAATTTGTTACAAAGATGTAGAGAATGTCATATGAATGGAACGCATCAGATATTTTTTGTTTATTCAGAGGGTCCCAACATATATTCGATGAAATCTCGGTATAGAATTTTTGGATGGAATGCAATACCTTCTCTATACATTATGTACATAGTGCGTGTAGTAAAAAGAAATTGACACTGTTACGAGAATTGTATTCTTCACAATACTGTGACATTCTTGCAAGCGTATTTCACACGCTTTCTTTTTGTCCCAGGTGTAACCACTTTTCCCGTTTCACCTTTTTCCTCTTTTACTAGAAGACACATCCAATACTATGTTTATTTGTTTTTTTTTCACATAAGGCGTGTGTAGGACAGGAGTTGGATAGGTAGAGTTAGACTGAAAAACTCAATGCCATAGCTGGGATTTGAACCACGAATCTCCCGGTCTACCATTCTAACATTCCGACACGGCTTTAAATTTCTCAACTGATTCGCATGTTTCACGGTAAACCACAAGGTGATATCAAATTATTATGAGATGTCAACCCCAATGGCGACTACTATGTCGCAAGTACTACTCCCGGGCTTCATAGTAGAGCCAACTATTATGGTCAGTGTGTAGGACAAGAGTTGGATAGGTGGAGTCAGACTGAAAAATTCAATGCCATAGCCGGGATCTCCCGGTCTCTAGCCGGTTGTTCTACCACTGCAACATGCTGACATAATTAAATTAGCACGATTTTAACTATGTGTATATTAGCACCTAACCAATTCAGCACAATTGTTTTTTCACCACTAGCCAATGGTTTACCACCATTAACTCACGAAGACGCAAAAACAAATTCACGGCGACCGTCCTTCATGATTCTAAACAAATAATGTTTAAAATATTCCGGATTTCAGGTGACTGATACGAATTGTATGTTGAACCTGCAGTTTTGTTTAACGGCATAAATCAGGGTTTGTTAAATTCTTAGGCATTTGTTTAGGATATTATCTATGCAATTTAAGAGTAGATTAAGTGTGCGATTTAGATTATTAGCATAGGATTACTTCCCTGTGCGCATTGCTACTGTTTTGTATCACGGTGCACTGATTACGTGGGTCCGTAGTGGTGTGAATCAACCTAAGAGTGGATAAATTATAGAGCAATTGTTCTAACTCTGCTCTGCTGTCAGAGTACTCGCGCGTAAGCAAACAGTGCTCGAGTCTGATTGGAGGTCATAGCACAAGTGTCACTTCTTTCAGCCCAATGCCGAGTTGTATTGCATGTGGCGGGCAGACTCCTGCAAGTCGTGAGTATTCCACTACTCTTGTAGTCAAGCTTGTACAGGCTTCTGTAGACTGCCGGACCTATCGTCTCAGAATTTGCGTAGACATATAACATTAAACGACACACTTGGCTTTAATTTCAATTGATAAATGACTTAAATGATAAAAGTTGTTAACGAGGCTTGGATATTAATCATGAAGATGTTTTAGAATGACGTGAAGTAAAGCCCATGATAATCAAAGATAGGGAAAACAGTTTCGTGTTCTGTTAACGTTTGAAATGTATTCTTGTAGCGTTAAGATGTGTATGTGATATTTATATGGTATTTTATTCCACTATGTAAATATGTGTATTTACTTGTAAATACAACGCTAGTTGTTTTTATGGATCTAAAAATCTGATGTGTTCCATTCACATAGCTTTTTCTGTAGCTGTTCGAAATAAAACTATTCTTACAAAAGATAATTCTTTTATCTACATCATGCTAGTCGAGATAAATATTAGCATACTTGATCTTCTTACTAGCTTCCTTTTAATAAGGGAATACATTGGCTTAAAGCGATAGTCAAATCCTTTAAAGGCTCGTCGCTATGTGAAACAATTGAGGTTCGGTTCGCTTTGTATGGTCCCGTTTGAGAAAAGTATATACATTTTAAAGCTGAAACCAACAACAAGCAATATCACAGAAACGACCAGTTCTTAAAAAAAATATTTTACATAAATTATGTGTTTTAACGAGATCTACGTCTTTTGTGTAGTAAGTCTTTGTCTAACTCTCACGGTTTACCAAAGTTCATCCAGAATAAAGAGGTCTTCAAAAATTACTCCCAGAAAATTCAAGATATTCATATTATTTACGTTGTAAACATCTTTAATGCGTATACGATGTTTTAATAAAAATCGTTAGTCATTTTTGAGAAAATAATTTTTTCGAAAAATTTTCCATGTAAAGGGTAGTTGGGGGTGGGAAGATTTTTTGAAAATCTTCGTGTCGCACCCTTGGGAGATACTAATCTTAAATGCCTAGTATGGTATTTAATGGACTTTTCGTTTTAAGCTATGCTGTCCCCCTCCCCCCCACTCACACACGGACTTTTTTTTAAAAATGCTTTTTCGGACTTGGGGGACCTCAAAACATATATTTCCAGTGAAATTCGATATCGAATTATTAGATGGAATACAATATCTTCTCTATCCACTATGTACATTGTATATACGGGCTTGAGAAAGTAAAAACTGTTAGCGATAATTAAGTAAATGATTTTTCCATTACTTGTTCAGTCCATAATTATAATTTTGGGCTGAAAATGTCATTTTCTTTTGGCTAAGTATGATATGCCCTATCCACAATTTTTGAATGTAATAATTACATGAATAGGATCCCTTGGTAACATCAACCATGCTCCTGTTTTGTTGAATGTTGATGTTTGGGGGGCTCCTATCCTGTACCTGAAATTTCAGTTGTTTTATCTTGGCACCCAGCTATCATTTTGGCTATTGCTTTAGCCTAGTGCATTCGCTTATTTCCCTTCTACTCGCAAGGAGTAAGTAATGAGACAAATTATTGTAATGTTTTTCTCGATTAGCATGGTGTAGATAAAAGAATTATCTTTCGTAAGAATATTTTGTTTGCAGAACAGGTAGGAAAATGCATGTGAATTGAACACTTTTTTTGCGTACCGTTGTTTAATCGGGTTGGTCATATCGGACGATGAATGAAATCGATGAATGACGCCCAAATGAAGTTGGGGTTCATGAAGCTTCAAGTTACTTGACATTCGTCTTCTAAGGACAGAGGAACCTCCCCCCCCCCCCAAATCTCTTTAGCCAGGTAACTGCTGAAGCGAGCTTCGAATTCGCGACCTCTTGAATGTGAGGCAGTACACCACCGAGGCGGGTAAGATCATTTTGAATAGTTTCCAAGCAGAGATTGAGTTCAATGAAATTAATAAAAATGTCACGTGAAAATCTATGTGCACAAATACTAATTGATTTTGTTAATTGTTTTGTGACATGATACGATTTAAGTCAGCTGAAATATAAGTTTGAGATAATTTAGAGTCAATGATATAAAATGAATGAAGAATTAGTCCACACTTGGAGAGAAGCTGCTGAACGCAGTTTTCATGAATAGTTATAATATTCAAAGGTGAAGAAACATTTAAATGTACTTTTCCTTAGGCAATTCAATTTAACTGCGTCATTTTGAGCATGAAATGGATTTACCTCTATTAGCCTAGATTGTAAACTTGCAGTACCTGAATGTAGTATTTGTCGACTACAAAATTGAAAATCACCACCTTTCACAGTACACGGTTAACGAGATCACTTCTAAATTGCAGAGAATTTTACGAATAAAGTGTCATTGATGACAAATCTCCTACGACTGCCTCTGTGATCCAGTAGTTAGTAAGCTAACCACCAGAGGTCACAACTTCGATTCCCAGCTGGAGGATGGAAATTTTGTAACAGACAGTTTATTCAAGTCCTACCTAGAACCCAGAAGTATGACGTAAATGCGTGTGAATTTAGTGTGTATAAAGAAAACCTCACGTACACAAACCCAAATATTAACAATAGTAAATGAGTGAACGTTATTACCGATGAGCAACTTATTCCAATTCGCTGATGTGACCTTTGATATTAAAGGGGGTAAATTAATAGAACATTAAAAAGACAGAAGAATGTCAGTTTTTCTTCGCGAATGAAATATTTAAATATGCATAGTACTAAAAATATAAGTGCAGTATTGAGACTTATATGGGATTAACAATGGAATTGCTAGAATTATGAGAGAAACAACGTAAACTTAACCGCAGTGTCTCTCCCCCCTTTCTATTTCCGCTGGAATCCAACGGGAATGACGGGAATCTACCATTGGAGAGACTGCCCTAGGATTCGTCATAAATATGATTATCAGGATGTGTGGCAATTCTAAGAATGACACACATGCATTTGTCAATACTAACAGCCAAGCACGGCAAATTTTAACCTATACAAAATACCACATTAATAAGCTAACGCTTTTTTACTTTCTGTATACGCACTATGTACATAGTGTATAGAGAATGTATTGCACTCCACCAAAAAATTCGATACCGAATTCCCCTGTATCCAAAAAAAGTATTTTCAGAAAAAGGTCCGTGTGTGTGTCCGTGTGACTGTGAACACGATAACTCAAAATCAAAAAGTCGGTAAAATACCAAACTTGGTATTTAAGTTTAGTATCTTCCGGGGATGCGACACGGAGATTTTGAGAAAAATCCCCCTACTACAAACCACCCTTTACATGGAACTTTTTCGAAATTTTTGATTTTCTAAAAAATGGCTCTAACGATTTTGATTAAAATATCGTACATTAAAGATATTTACCTGACAAATAAAATGTATATTTTGAATTTTCTGGGAATAGCCTCTGAAGACTACTTTATTCTGAGAGAATTTTACGGAATTTTGCATAAGTTCTAAACCGTAAGAGAGAGACAAAAACTTAACACACAAAAAATGTAGAGCACATTAAAACACAATTTATGTTGTATACATTTTTTTCGTGGAGTTGATTGTTTTTTTAGATATTCCTTGTTTTTGGTTTAAGCTATAAAAACTTATATTTTTCTCATACAGGACTTTGTGAACTCGTGTCCATACAAACAAAGGAACTTCAGTCACATAGCAACCAGCTTTTGACTATCCCTTTAACCTATGGTACTCCCTTATTTTGCTTCTACTAACTAGGAAGCAAGAAATAAGATTATAAGACCAATTTTTTCTCGATTAGCAGGAAGTAAATAGAAGCATAAGCTTTTTAAAAATAATTTATTGCAGAGGTATAGAGAAAGTCATGTGAATGGAACACATCAGATTTTTAAAGCTTTTCGTTCGCTTCAATGGCATGCTGCACCATATTTACCTCAATATTTTTATGTTTTTTACCATATTTTTATTATTGCTTTTACCAAAGATAATTGATGTGTATTGTATTTTTAAAAAAACCGGTTTTCGGAGTTCAATAGGTATAAATATACGTTATAAGCTATCACGAACACCTAATTTTTTTTATTAATAAAATCACGAATCTGCTTGCCTGTGTGTTGGTACGTCTGCGAGCACATAAGAAAAAAAAAACTTCTGCAATTGTTCTTACAAAATATTAATGTTTTATCTACATCATGCTAATCGATATCAGTATTAAAAGAAATTGTGTTATTACTTGTTTCCTTGTAAGCAGAAGGGAAATAAAGGGCTATACTAGGCTAAAGCGAGTCAAATCTTTTAAAAGCTGGTCGCTATGTGAAACAACCGAAATTATGTTCTCTTTGCGTGGTCAGGAGTGAAGCTAGAGAGACATGAAACGAAAAATGACTTCCCGTTTGAGAAAAGTTTAAATATTTTAAAATTGAAACCAATAACAAGAAATTCCTCGAAAAAGGGTATATTAGATTGTTTTAACGAGTTTTTGTCTTTTACCGTTCACCAGTTATAAACAAAGAATGAAGATGTCTTCATAGATTATTCCCAGAAAATTCAAAATGATATACATTTCGTTTGCTATTAATATATGTTAAGCATGCAGTATTTTAATTAAAAGCATTAGAGCGTTTTTGAGAAAAATCAACTTTCCGAAAAATGTTCCATGTAAAGGGTAGTTGGATGAGGAGATTTTCCTGAAAAACTTTGTGTCGGATTCGTGGAAGATTTTTGGTTGTCGGCTTACTCTCCCCGTATTTAGGACCGACACCACCTAGGACCTACAAGTGGATGTGTAGGCGTCAGAAGCCTGTCGAAGAGCCAATGGCACGAAATCACAGAGTGGAGAACCTGGAACGAGTTGTGTTGCTATTCTTAATTTAACTGTAAGATTATTATTGTAAGTGAATTTTGTAATTTAACTCTTCTACCGGGCAGTGCCCAATTGCAGAGAATAAATGCATACATATATGTCACCACGAAAGCGCTGATTGGGCGCAGTAGGTAACACGATGCAAGCAAACTAAGTTTATGGAGCAGAAGCATCGGATCTTTTGTTGACATCAGATTACGGAATATCCCCAAATATGAGCAACACTTTCTTGGTACATCCTGGAGGCAAATGACACGTAATCTGGCAAGGTTCAAAGTCCATCGGCAGGAAGCGGTGATGTCAAGCAGCATGACGTCGTGCCTCTGCCTTCATTTAGGAAACCAACTAGGTTCTTCTAACGTACTTAGGTGACCTTCATTCCGTACTTCACCGGACAGTTCCGTATTCCCAATGCTGTTATACCCTTATTTTGCTATGCTTAAGCCTTATATTTTAAATGGGAATGTTGACGAAGTAAATTGTGTTTTAAATTATTACACATTATTTGACAAATAAATGGCCATGGCAATATGCTCAGAATGATTGATTTTTGTCCTTGCCACCTTTACAAGTTTTATAATTAAAGCATTTCTTTTCTTGAGCGATTTCCAGGGCATAAAAAATAAATTAAAGTAGAACTGTTCAAAATCCTGGTAATACTGAAGTGTTACCGCGTGTAGTGCATTAAAAAAATTCTGATGTGTTCCACTCACATGACTTTCTCTACATCTCTGCAACAAATTATTGTTAAAAATCTTATGCTTCTTTTTTACTTCTTGCTAATCGAGAAAAAAATAGCAGAAACAGTCTTATTACTTGCTTCCTTGTAAGTAGAAGGCAAATACGGGAGTAGTATTAGTCAAAAGCCGGTTGCTATGTAACTGAAGTTCCTTTGTTTATATGAACAGGAGTTGACAAATTTTAAAGCTGAAACCAATTACAAGGAATATCTCAAAAACGATCCACTCCACGAAAAAAAAAATTAGGTAAGATAAAGTGTGTGTTTTAACGAGCTCTACATTTTGTGTTAAGTTTTTGTCTATCTCTTACAGTTTGTCAGTTATGCAAAATATCGCAAAATTCATTCAGAATAAAGATGTCTTCAGAGGCTATTCCCAGAAGATTCAAGATATACATTTTAATGTCATGTAAATATCTTTAATACAACATAGTTTAATTAAAATTGTTAGAGCCATTTTTGAGAAAATCAAATTTTTCCATGTAAAGGGTAGTTTTCTTGAAAATCGTTGTCGCATCCTTGGAAGATACTGAACTTAAATACCAAGTTTGGTAATTAACGGACTAAAGAGGAGCGAGAAGGCATTGCATGGCTGAAAGCAGGAGTATGGAGGTTAACAGGTTTAAGGGAGGGTATTCCACAAAACCAATGTCCTATATGTGGTGGAAATGAAGATATGGAACACATTTTATTTAAATGTAAAGGGACTGAAGTTTGGAGAAAAGAGTATATTGATAATAAATGGTTTAAAATAGATAGAAATGTAGTGGTAGTTGAAATGTTTCAAAAAGACAGTAAGATTGAACAATTCTTATACAAAGTGGAAAATAAATGGATATGGACAGTAAATACAGACAAAATGGTGTAATAAACTATTGTAAAATATGAGTATGACCGATACAGAGCCAGGGCTGAACACTGGTCATATTCATCTATATACAGCTAAGCATAAATAAATAAATTAATAGGCTCTTTGCTTTTGAGCTATGCTATTCACACACACACATGGATCTTTTTCTAGAAATGCTTTTTTTGGATTCAGGAGGTCCAAAAACTGTATTTCCGGTAAAATCTTGGTATCGAATCTTTTGAGGCAATTCAATACTTTTTCTATACACTATGTACATAGTACATGTAGAGAAAGTAAAAAAGGATTATATATCAGTAAAATGCTAACTGTGCACAAATACAATCCAGGTGGCATAGCCACAATGTGGACATCACCATGGCACACTTATATAAATTTAAAAGTTATGGTGCATTGATGACTGAGATATAGTAGTCTTCCTGTAACTATATGTACTAATAGCCAGTGTTTTTTAAGTGATAATTAGGTGTCCCTTACACTTTCCTACCCTGTTTTAAGCTGTGTGCATAACCAAACTAGTAACACAAAACTTTAGGTCATTGCCATGCAATAACTCTGTATAACTTCTGTTGCATGTACTTATAATTGAAACACTTGGAGATATTGCATTCATAGAGGATAAAAATGATATTAAAATAGATTAAAGTTATACAATTACACATTTAGGTTACATCTTTTGAGTATCAGTTTTGCTTATCAGGCCACAAGTTTTCTGAACATTTGTAATGTTCAACATTTGACATAGTTTCAGCCAGAATAATGATAAAAGTTGTAGAGCAGTTATATTAGGTTTTTTAATTTAAAATAGGCAGTTCAACATCATGGCGTGACTTTTCACACATCCCCTCCACACTGACTAGTCGCCTGCCCTCCCTCCAAGGCATAAATAAACCAAGAAAGCTAATAATGCTCAAGAATGCTAAACCAATTCTTGCTCTTAACTAGAGACAATATAGTACAATAAATGAACAGAATGGATTTTAAACTTGCTACTAAATTATCAGTTAATGCTGATATTTGTTGTGGTGTGCAAAATGTTATTGTTCTACAATGATAGTTCAGAGAATGTGCTGACAGAGTGGGTTAATGTATGAAACCTGCCAAGAGGGAAATGTGACCTTGAACTGCATATGCCAAATGAACATAGTATAACTTGATTGCTGAATGTACATGAAAAGATATAACATGGTAATTTTTTTCATTAACTATTCTTACAAATGTTTATCCTTCCTTCTGCTCCATTCTAATCCAAATAAAAATTTGCAAAAAAGGTTTTGTACATATTACCATGTACAAAGTAAATAAGGGAATACAATAGGCTAAAATGATAATCAAAATTTTAAAGACCAGGTCACTATGTAATGGTTTTGAAATTCTGTTCTCTTAGTAAGATCAAAACAAAGAGAAAGAAACTATGTGATGTGTTAAGTTCACATGATCATCTTTACCCATTCTTCAACAAAAATGGGTAAAAAATCTTATCCGCCTATATTTCTGTTAATGAAAATAAACATTTACATAAATGATTTTATTGTATATTTCCTTGTACATACAAGAGAATAAGGGAGTACCTTAGGCTAAAACAATAGTCAAATCTTCTAAGAGCTGGTTGCTATGAGATGGAATTGAAATTTTGCTTGAACAAGAGCAAGAAAAAGGAATAAAGATATCCCACTTGAGGACCACATAAGAGTTTTAAAAGTGAAATCATTAACAAGGAATATCTTGAAAGTGATTAACTCCACAAAGAAATTAAAGAAAAAAAAGTATGTGTAATAAATTGTGTGTATTAACAGAAGTACATTTTTATCAGATAAGCTTTTGTCTGTCTTACGATTTACCAGTTACACAAAAGCTATTCAACATGAAGAGGACTTCAAGACTCTTCCCACAAAATTAAAGATATATATTTCATTACAAAGTATTTTTATTAAAAATTCATAGAGCTATCATTGTGAGGATATTTTCAAAAATGTTTAATATAAATAGTAGTTTGATATTTATTCAACTTTTCATTTTTGTACATGCATGCACACACTCTTTTATTAAGCAGCCTCAAAACCTGTATTTTGTATGAAATCTTGGTGTCAGACTTCTGGTAATTTACATTATTTCCTGTAAAACAGAGAAAATAAAAATGTGTTGCGTTGCACTGCTTATTCACTCTAATAACTACTTTACAAAATATATATAAAAATATGTTTTTCTGTTTGTGTTAATTATGAGAAATGATTAGTGAAATAGAGTTTAATACACATTTTGTTGTTTTTACTTAAATGAATAAAGGATGCCAGGATGACAGTAAACAGATTTAAAAAGCAACATAATATATTGACATTGTATTTCTGTATTTGAGTTGTTGGTCTGGGTAGCTCAGTTGATTAGGTGCTGGCCTTCTGATCCCATAATTGCTGGTTCAAACCTGCCTCAGACTGTTGATTTTTATGTGTGGCTCAAAGCGACAGCCCCAGATCAGTAGACTTACTGCATGTAAAAAATCTGCAGAATGAAATTGTGACTCACTGGAGTGCTGATGTGATCCTGGAAGTTGACAGCATCGTTAACAAATAATTTAACTGATAAATAACAAGGAACAGACGTAAGATTTGAGTGCAAATTGAATCACAGAAAATTAAATGCAATAACAGGAAATTGCTAGAAGTGGCAAAAGCTACAAAAAATATGTTTTACTCAAATTACATTTAAGCTGTACATTTTTTATTATCCCCTCATAATTTTTCAGCTAGGTATATAAAATTTGCTGAAATTCAGTAAGAATGAAGACTTCATAGACTATTCACAGTAAATTCTAAAAACTTTGAACAACTGAAACTTTACTACCTGAAAGATATACCATACTGAAGTAAAGTATGTAATTGCAAATGGGCAGGAGGAAATAAATATGTTGCTGTTTGTTATAATTTTTTTATTTCTATAACCATTAGAAGCACAATACAAGCATAATGGAATCCAAGGCAGTGGTGAAACCCTGTTAATCTGTTTATAGACTCCCATTCAAAACATTAGCTGTGGTTTGTGTAGAATTTTTATGTGAAACACCACATTTTGGTTCACCTCCATTATTTTGATTTTAATTTACCTTAATGAGCCTCAAATGAATTGAACATATTGTTAATTATCTGCAATTTAAATGTATTAACAAGAATCGAAACCTATTAAACCATCTCAAGTTAATCAGCATTCACCAAGAAATGCAAGCTTGGCTTAAGGTAACTTCTTTAACTTAAACAACAATATAAGTAACCATTGTTAATCTCAGGATGCAGAAAATGCAATGTCATACAACATGACAGTAATTCCTTGAAAAATTCAAACTGCAACCATTGTGTATAATGGATAAGAGTATAAGCGAAGATTTTAAAGAATTTATAACAAATACTAAGTGAATATTCCTGAATGTAATTTATTTGACATTGATAGATTTATAAGTAGTTTATGTGGGTAGTCTGCTAAATTATCATTTTTGTGACTATTTCCTAAAATGTGGACTAAACACTAAATGTAGAACCCAAAATTTTGCAAAATGCTCATGAAATATAGCACTGTGTATTTATGAACTTGTTTTGTCATATAATTTTACTATCGTATAAAGTTATATGATGACCTTTTGCTGTATTATAATAAAAACACATACATGTTTGTTTCAGATGTTGGTGAAGTAGACAGCTTCCTTGGACAGGACACCCCAAACTCAACTTTACCTTCTGTTATTGGTCTTCCTTCACTGCCAACTACTACATCTAACAGTGTGTCCTCGTCAACATTGTGGAGCACTCCTTCGAGGCCATTCAATTTCTTCAGCTCACAACAGCAGCAACAGCATTCTCCAGCAGTCAGTCACAGTTCATTCAGTCAGATTTCTAACCATTCTCCATCAAGATACTCATCTTCCTCTTTTCTTTCGGGAATTTCTGCATCATCTTTACCACCAGCAAATCAAAGCCATTTACCTACAAACCATGTGCCTCCATCTTCCACTCCAGTGCTTCAAGTAGCACCAGTAGCATCTCCTTCAAATGTTTCCTCTTTATTCTCCAGCTCTACCCCTTCAGGACAGTGGAATTTCCAACAACAGTTTGCAGCAACTTCAACAACTGCTGCACTAGTGACATCCAGTAACTTTGCTGCATTAGACACCACCACTAATACAACTCCTGTTTTATCTCTCTCATCTTCAACGTCAACAGAGTCCTTTGCTAGTCCTTCTGCCCCATCTCCTCCTTTTGATTCCTCTGTTTTACAGTCTTTTGCACCTTCTCCTTTATATGGAAAGAAAGACGTAACACCACCTCCGTTAGCCTCCAGCCATCATTTTCAGCCAATACTCAAGCCAGGGTTACAAAATTCCAGCACTGGACCTCTTGTCGCTCCTCCAATTGCTACGGTTGCGCCCATTGGTAAGTATATTATCTTAAAAGCAGCTCAAATCATTTACAGATACTTTGTATTTTTCATACATTTATTCAAACAGTTTAAAAGTTTTCTTAAGAGGGTATTAAAATTATTTTTTTCAAAAAATAAATTAAAGCAAATAGGATATTTTTTTCTAAATCAGCGTAAAAGATTTATAATGATAACCTGAAAGTGATTTTGTGATGCTGGTGGCTATGCATTCATGTCTCACTCTAAAGTATATGATTTGTTTTGAACTACAGCTCTCAAACTATGTAGCCTGGGAGGTTTTAATTTTTATTACATGCTATGTTTGCTGTAGCAAACATTATAATTGGTAGCTCTTTTCTGGCAAAATGTTGAATTTATTGTTACAATGTTATTTGATCATGCAGTAGCAGAAAACTGGAGTGATGTTTCTCCCCTAGATAATGATGAAAAGAGTTATTGATGTTACAGAACTTATCATAATAGATGTTCAAAATGACCCCCCCCCCCCACCTCCATCTATACAAGCCTGGCACCTGTTGCATGCGTTACTGAACTTGATGAATTTCTGCAGCTTATAGTTGGAAAATTCACACCAAATACTGTTTTATAATTTGAGTGTAGAGGATTTATTGCATAAACTATATTTTTAACAGTTCATCATAAACAGTCATCACATGTATTTAGATCTGGAGAGCTCAATTATTCAGCATTAAAAACATGTAATAGCAGACAGTGATTTTCCTGGACTTCTTTCCTTGACAGTGCCATCTCATAATAATTTTTTCTCAATGTTAGGTGTCTGTGTTTCTTTTTGACTAGCCTGGATCCAGTGCGAATAAGTTTCTGCAACAATCTATAAATTGCAAATTTAGTAGGAATATATACCATGATAATTACACATAACAAACACAATCAGCAGAAAACTTCACTAATGTTATTTCCACTACATTCTCTGCTAAACAATGTTGGATTGAACTGCAAATGCAGTTACCCTCTGTGGGTGCATGATCTAGTCTACCACTATCCAAAACCTGGCACACCTGTTGGCTTGGTATAAAAACCTGGTATATGTGCCTCTAAGAAAAAGAACATTATGATTAATGTATTTTACAATAACTTGTAAATGCACAGCATTGTCACTTCTCAGAATCAAGTATTACAATATTGCTTTCTATTAGTAAGCATGTAAAAACTGCTTTTCGTACAAGTTCTTTTTACTCATTTTTACATAAAATCATACCATTAAAACACATGCCTCACACATGCTTTAAGGCAGGTAAATCTGTCTCTGACCTCATGTGTAAAAGAAGATCAGTGGACAGACAAATCTGACATGGTTTTGTACTCAAATCACTCTTAGGATACAAAAAAAAAATAATTTTTTTTCACACCATGCAAACAAACTAATATATATTGGCTAATTAGAAATCGTCTATAGTCAAACATTTGTTATGGTTAACATAAAGAGGATGTAAACTTGTTTAAAGATAATACAATATAGAAGGGGTACCCACGAATTGGCAATGGGTGGAAAGTGTTAAAAGATCTAAATGTTTTTCTTTTGTGAAATGTATATCCAGATAAACTGATGGCTTTTCACAGTAAGTATTGCTAGAATAAAAAGATAACCAATTTTCTGGCTTCTCAACCCAGAAGTCCCAGGTTTGTTATTGGCAAGGGAAGCAGAATTTTGTTGTAACTGGGGTGACCTCCTACCCTCTGAATATTCTAGAATTATGCCTGTAGAAATAAATGTCTGTACTTTTCGTGCATAAAATGAGTGAACACCAACTTCAAAAGTACTCAACAGTTAAATTTATAATTTCATCAGTTATTTCTCGAGTTAAAGGAATGACATAACACAGCATTTTAAGGAAATTATAGAAAAGAAACAGTCATTGCAACTGAAATAAAAATTGTTTTTTTAATGAGATATAATATTTGAATATACATATTAAAAGTAAAAGTTATATTTTACATTATTATTATTATTATTATTATTATTATTATTATTATTATTATTATTAAACCTTGTGTACTAGTGAATGAAATAATTATAATGGTAATCTCTAATGGATTACTTATCAAGAAGCAAACCATATGCAAGCATGTTTTACATCTCATTAAATTCTGATGAAATAAACTTCTCCTAACAATTAAATATAATTTCTTTGAGAACAGTCATTTTAATTCATGTAAGTGTAACCTTAGGCTAGTGATGACTTTAGCAAATTGTAAATGCATCACTTGATACAGTAATATCTGTTTTGAATTCTCTGACTTTCAAAATATAGAGTTCTGGTGGAGATAGACAACACAAGAAGAACTGCACATATTTTGTTACATAAACCAGAAGTACAAGATTACTGAATTTATTTGAAGTTTCCCACAAGTCAATTTGAGTAGATAATGTCACTATTAGCCAGAAAAGTTTGCCTTGATGATGTGGGAGAAATGACATGGCTTAGCATTTACTAACAGACATATGCTAAGCAGTCTAAAATTATGATTTAAGTGGTTTAAAAAAAGCCACAAGGTGACTGAAATTTTCTGGAACATTCTGCATTGTTGTATAGCAATACCCTTTTATTTATTTGAATACTGAAGGCCAGCAGTTTGCACAGCTACAGAGCCAAGAATTACCTCATAAAACACTCTAATTTTGCTGTAAGCCCATATAACTTTGTAATGGCCTTTCTTAAACTTGGGAGTGCTCAGTTGTTCTTCAAAACATTTGTTTTTCTAAACATTTGTTTTTCTTGCAAACAAATGTGAACTTAAAAGCCTCTCAGAATAGGATAACAGCAATAGGACTCCATTCATATACATATACACAGTAAAGCTAGAATAATTGAGAAATTGGCATTATTCTGCTAGCCATAAATTGTAAAACTGGCCTTTGAAAATTAATGCCAACAGAGTCTAGGCATGCAGCAGGCGATTAGTGCATGTGCTGAATAATAACATAGCTTACTATCAGAAGTATAAATGTCATCCCCTACTAATGTCAGCATCTGATTCTTAGTAAATAACATCTTCTGTTAGGCATATTTTAGGCTGATTCCTAGGTAAACATTTTATAAATGAATTAATGTTGTTAACTTTTACACACACTACATTTACTTTTATGAAGAGCCAGAACTAGCTGACAATGCGAGTAAAGGCAAATTCATTAATTTTATTGTGCCTTCACTGTAAGCATCGTCATAACTTTATACCCTTTGAAACAATTTTATACATAGAAAGCTACCAAACTTAAATTCCAAGCAGTTTTTAAGTATATTACTAAATTCTTCTACAGTGATTCCTTTATTTCTACAACTTTTAACTTGTGTTCATGTTTAAGAAGTGGGATAATTAAAGAAAAGCAGGAGAGAAACAAAACAAACTCTTACAGTCATGAATGATCAAGTAAAATTTCCAAAAGAAAACCAGAAACCAAGAATTGAACAGAAGTAAGCAAGGTAATTCCCAGGATGCAATGTTATGCTGACTTTTTATTTCTTCTTCTGATTCTACCTTTAGAAACTAGCCGCATGGTGATGGCAATGATTGGGAAAGTCTGAAAATTGTGAAAGTTAAGAAAGGATCTTAGTCAGCAAATTGATTATTGGATTTATAGTTATGGAACAGCTGACCAATATCCTTTATAAATAAACCAAAAGTAAGCATATTAAATAAAACTTTTATTATTATACAATCAATATTTCATGATAAAGTAGTGCCTATGGCTGGAATGTATGAAACTCATTTAATCAAAACATTTATACTACCATGTGATAATAATGACAATAATAATTTTTATTACTTTAAAGACTTATATAAGTTTCAAGTATTGTCTTAAGTAATTTGTTGAATTAGTAATTCAAATTGACTCATCTTCTCCACAATTGACCTAAATTGTTAGGTGCACCATTGATTCTTCACCTCAATCTGCAAGGGTATTTGAAACGTAGTTCTTCAGAGTGTTATTTTCAGTTGTGTTTAATGTTCTCAATATGGCAACTCTTATAAGTGGTGGTATCTTCACTTTTGTTGTGTTTAAACAGCTGGTTCTACCAATACTTACCGGCTTGGCAGTCAGAAGAAGCCTCTGTATGCTCAGCCTCCAGGATTGTCCTTCTCTACTCCAGTGATAACATCCTATGCACCATCTACTATTGAGAGCTACTCTCCCACTCCTGCAGCAGTGGCACCTCCACTTGTACAGAGCACAACTGGCAGCATGGCAACAACACAAACAGCAGCAGCTACACTGACTCCAATGCAGTTGCCAAGTCCTGCCCCTATGCAGTACCAATCCCCTGCAGCTGCTGTTGCTGACAGTAATCAGAACGCTCCAACCTCGTTTACTAACCTGGTAACTCTTTTGTGTTCTACTTCCTATAAACCAGCTTTCATAAACACAGGATTCAATTATACTTCTACAGTTATTGTTAAGCAATGCATGCATAAAACCTATTATATTGAAAGATTGATACATCTGCATATAAAGAAAAATATATTATTCATTTAAGTGATATTTAGGACTTGTTTCATTAATTGTTGAGTATGTGCGTTCCCATCTCATTATTCAATGGAAGGGTGATTAAGCTAAAGGCAGTTTGTTACCTGAATGTAAACAGTATTTATATTTGTTTTTTTTTAAAGTGATAATTGTACACAAAGGAAGCAGTTCTATTGAATTACTTATGGCTTCTTTCTTTATTTCATTTATTTTAAGTTAATACTCCAGAAATATTTTTTTCTAGGATTTGCAGAGTTCTTGTTTATTCTTTATTGCAGACTGAGATTCTTTTCTTATACAGAGTGATTCTGTGACTATGTTACAAACTTTTAGGGATGTTAGAGGAAACAATTATGAACAATTTTCATATACGAGGGGCAGCTGATAAGTCCTGGGCCTCACACAGATATGGTGTCACTAGACCAGTTAGACGGTAGCATCATGTATTTTATCTGTAGACTAGCTTGTATCCATAGTTACAGGTCAATAGCTTGTTTAGTTTTCGAATGACAGCATTTTAAACAAGACAACTTTAGAGTTTTGACGAAAATGGAGGATTTGGAAAAATGAACAGTGATTAAATACTTCAATTTGAAAGGCCTTAAGGCCTAAAGAAATCTAGGAGGCAATGGATAGTACTTTGAAAGACTCTACTCCTTCATATTCAATGATTAAAAGGTGGGTTACAGAGTTTAAAATGGGATGTACGAGCACTAGTGACGCACTGTAGAAGTGACAACTCTAGAGACCATTGAAAAATTTCATTGTTTAGTACTGGAAGATTACAGATTAAAGTTGTTTCAGATAGCAGAGGCTGTAAACATATCAAAAGAACGTGCAGGTAATATTTTAAGTAATGTTTTGGGCTTTCACAACGTGCAAGATGGGTCTGTGCTGCGTTTGTTGACACCTAATCAAAAGTTGCAAAGAAAAACTGTTTCTGTTAAGAATATGGAACTCTACCGTAAAAATTACAGTGAATTTTTGAAACAGCTTATTACAATGGATGAAACTTGGATACATCACTACACTCCAGAAAGTAAATCACAGTCAAAACAGTGGATTGTGCCAACTTCAAAAAGGGTAAAGGCAATTTTATCAGCTAACAAGGTTATGACGAGTGTTTTCTTGGATGCACAGGGAATTATTTTTATTGATTACTTGGAAAAGGGTAAAGGTATCACTGGTGACTATTATGCAAGCTTACTGTAACATTTGAGTGATGTGGTGAAAAGAAAAAGACCTCATTTGCCAAAAAAAAAAAATCTTGTTTCATCAAGACAATGCTCTAGCTCATCGTTCGGCCATTGCAATAGGAAACATGTGCGGATTAAAGTTTGAATTGCTTGAACATCCACCCTATTCATCAGATCTAGTACCCAGTGACTACCACCTGTTTCCAAGCCTCTAAAAATTTCTTATGAGGATGAAGATTTCACAGCAACGAGGAGGTCTTGATGCAGTAAACAACTATTTTGAGGACCTTGATAAATCGCACTACAGAGATGGTTTAATTAAATTAGAATACTAATATGACAAATGTTGAGAAATAAAGCAAAAAAAATGTTTTTAAATGCTGTTTTCATTGAAAGGCCTGGGACTTAACAGCTGATTCTAGTAGTAACCCATGTCCAGATATGTGTCATTTGGTAGGTACAAGCATTAGGGTATGTTTTATGATTGAACTGAACTTATTTCCTCTTAATAATACAATAAGTTTCTGCAATACTATTTTATAGACTCCTGATCATACAAAGAAAATACAGCAATACTAAATACTAGTTACTCCTCCTGAGTTGCTGTGTAACCAAATGGCCCAAGTAGTTTCAACCTTGCCGTTATTAAACTATCAGGACAACTTACATGTAGACCTCCATCTCGTCTAGATTAAATTAGGTTTCTAGCCAATCTAGTTCCCCAATCTTACCCAATAATCCCCAAACTCTTAAGATTTCGAGTCTAGCGTTCATATTCATAAACTTTTTCCCCCTGATCTCTATTGGTAAATTAACCCACTTCTCAATTCTAAGTTATGCTCTCACTTCTGCAATTTCTTTATATTCCAAAATCACATGACAATAGTTGTCTTGCATTCCACACATCAGGATTTCTTTTAAATGTAACCTCCTCTGGATCTTCTCAATGTCACTGCGCATGTTTGGGTCCACCTTTACATAATTCTCTCTACCCCATATTTTCTTTAGTTCCCTCAGTGACTATTTGTTACTGAAGCTACCTATGCATCCTGAATTTGTGTATCATCAATTCTTTTTTTAACTTCTTTCCAAGAGCCACTTTCCTTACTCTCTCTATCCCGCCACACCATACCCAGCCAGTTTTTTCAATGATCTCATTAATTAATTGTATTAACCTACGTATTTCTTCCCCTCACTTTCATTTTAGGTAATGTTTCAATATACTATTCTCTTCTAAATTCGTGATCCTAAACCAATGTTTCAGAGCTCTTGTCATTATTTTTCCTTTACTCTGTGCTCTGCCTAGTTCAGCTTGTACAACTCCATTTGATGAGCTTTTTAGTAGCTCCAAAATTTGTATACAAAAATTCCTGTGACTCAAATCTACTTTTAGCCATCCCTCATCAGTGCCCCATATTTATAATCCAAACATCATTTTAGCCTCTACTACTGCTGCATATATTTGCTCCAACCGCTTTATAAGTAGTGTGTAGTTATTACACTGTCTGAAATAGATTGGTAGGGTGAAGCAAATGATTAGGAGGCTAGTATGTTTCTTAATGTAGGTTAACATATTGACAATGATGTTTACATGTTGGTATATTAGTATTATGATAATTAGCTTGGACCATGAAATAGCTACAAACATTGTGTAGATTCTCCACATTAAGATAGTGCAAACCATTATGTTTATAATTTTTTGGATGCTCAAATGTTGCTACTCATAAGATCCCAACTCCCATTTCTCAAACTGAGGAGTTCTGCAATATGGTTGGCCCCATAAGGGATATATCAACTGATACAGCCTTGAAGATTTTCATCCGTTGCTGTCTTACTTATGGAAATGAAACAAATGCGTATCAGAAAGTTCTCCTAATGTGAATCTCTCCATGGATACAATGTTCTAACATACCAGCATGTAAACATCACTATGATAATATCTTGGCCCACATTAAAAAAACACACTACAGTTTACTATCACCCTAATCATTTTTTAATGCAAAACTTCACTCTACCAATCTATTACAGTCAGTATTATGACAACTCACATTGTTTATGTCTATCAAATTATACATTTTGGACATTAGTTCTTATGTATGAAAGTTGTTCATAACTGTCTTCTCTATAATTCCTAAAAGTTTGTAACATAGTCATAAACTCATCCTGTATATTCTACAGAGCATAGAAATTGTTAGAGTAGAAAGACAGTATGAAGCTAAGCATTTTGAGAATAGAAGCAGGTGCATATATCTCCAAAATATACCAGATGAACTTAATTGAAATCTGACTGCGTTAAACCTCTGCATTTACCAAACAAAATTAAATTTACTCACATGGAAACTGTGTAGCCGCTTGTCTCATCTAATCAATATAGCTATCAGTGAGAAACTAACCATGTGCATGTTGTACTTGCTCTTTGTACTGAATTAGGCGAGTGTAATCCAGTAGGCTTCCCATTACAGACTTGGCAACATTGACTAGCACTGTAGAAAAGAAGTGCATTTTCTTTATATCTCATAGGTTTTACAATTAGACTCTAACAATAGCTTTATTGTTGAAGCATGTTGTGTAGTAAAAAAGTGTCTGCAACCCTTTGTTCCTTACCTCAAAATAGATGCTTATTTTGGTACTGCAAATTTTCTGCACATTGTTTTTCCACATCTGTATATTGCCAGGAAAAAATCAAACACTTTGTCACATCTTACCTTCAGAATTTCATATAGGAAACTGATTTTGTTATGAAAAGTTTGTGTGTAAAACATTAGCTGCTAATTTTAATTGGAAAGTCTCAAAATCAAGCACCAGATCATTGATACAACATATGGTACTAAGTGATAAGATTGAGTGGCCCTTATTACCTGCATGAAAGTTGTATTGAGGATATTGAATTCTGTGGGACAGTTCCCCTTCTGCCTCAAGCAGGAATTTCATCTGCATCACATACTGAGGGATTCCGGCTTTGATTTTGAGATCTAGTAGGTTTTTTTTTTTTTAGGATAATTGGTTTAAATGAACAGGCAATTCAAATATTAGGAAGCATTATTATTCAAAACTACAGCAAGAAGTGTGAAATATTCAAAATTAATTTTTATTAATTTTAGTTTCACTTCTATATAAAACATTTAATGCTATGGTTCAAATACTGTTTCTCTTCATCAGTTTAGATGCAATGGAGATGACAATCTCCAAAACATGTTCCAGTAAGCTTTTATGTAGAAGTGAGGCTGGAGTTGTTAAAAATTAATTTTGAATATTTATATATTTAGAAAACTTCACTGTGTTTTCCTGAAGAGGAGAATTTTAAAGAAATCATACATTTAAGAACTCCATAAGTCAATAAACTGCCCACTTCAAAAAAGCTTTGAGTTTAAGAAACTAAAGAAAAGTCTAGTCATTTGTTATTTCACCACTAAGCAACCCAAGTACTAACTCCATCCTTCCACCAGAATGTCAGAAAAAAGAATGAGACAACCATAAAAAAACTGGGCAGTTATCAACACATGTCTTACATCCTTGAAGTAGAACAAATAATCTGATTTGTGTTTAAATGTAGATTGAAACAATAGATTAATGATTTTCTTTCATACTGTGGCCAGTGCAACCACCACACTTGTCATAGTTCCCAGTGGTGTAGTGTCGTGTATGGACTAGGGTATAATTTGAAGCATAATGTTTAAAAAATTAAAGGAGAAAGTGTGTATGTGCACAATCAAAGTATTCAAGGCATGTTGCAAAAGTGAGTTAGCTTTTCTATCTGCATTCTGCATAACCTCCATAAAGGTAATGAATTGTTCTTCAATAGTTCCCAAGTTTGTGACATAGCGGAAGGTAGTTTCGACAGTTGTGACTTCTGCCCTAATATTAGAGGAGTAAAACATGTTTCAGAAACCTCTTTTCTAATTTTGTTGGTTGTAACTGTGCTGATGTGGAAATGAAATTGTTCTATATATCAGGCAAAGCAGCACAGAATAAAGTGGGCTTTTTCAGATGCTTTTTGAAAGACACATATCACATTTTGTTAGTCAATGAAATTCCTCTTGTAGATGATTCAGCATTCTCAACATGTTCGTGTACTCAAAATGCAAGCTCTTGTTCCTGCCCCCCCCTAAAAAAAAGCACAACTTATATGAAATGTTCCAGTGTTACTCAGTTTTTCTGCCTTTCCTACTAATTATGCTGTTCTATGCAGAATTAAATTCTGCAGTTTTTACTTAATATTTGAATTCTTTTTCACAAAGAATGTAATTATAGGAATATTGGTTCTTTTACTGGTTTATGGGTATATTTTTAACTTGATGTTATCGCTTGAAATGCAAACTGACGTTTCCTTAGAAAACAAAACACATGACCAACAAAACAATACAGTTTGGGTCTTGCACCCACAGAGCCACATTACTTCCATATACTATGCTTTATCATTAATATGTCTGACAGTTTTAATTTTATATTTAGAGAAAGTTTTGGTTCATGTTTTAATTGCATTTTGTTTTATAAAAAACTAAAACTTCTTTTGCCTTTAGTTTGTTGATTGCCTCACTGTCAGATTACATATTCGGTGCACTTGGTTGATGCAAAATGGAATGTTCTGTCTGCAGCACATGGTTCCCTTGTGGTGCTGTAAGCATGTACATACCCAGCTGTCATATATTTGGTATATTTTTCCTTGTGCATTCACTCTCAATTACCATGCAAATGTTAATAAGTTCACAAAAAGTTAAAAGTAAGAAATTAAGCAAAATAATGAAATAGTTCACTTTAAATCATCTTAACCTTATCAAGCAAGATATATTCTGCCTTGTCACATCCTTTGACAAGACTGGCAAGTGCCATGACATAAGTGCATCTAACTTATATTTTTTCCATGACTGGCATGTTGCAATTACAATGCTAATAAGCACATGTCTTATCATAAAAAATATTGGAAATGTTGTTTCCCTCTTTCTGCACATTTCTGGCATCTTCTCAGGAAATCTTCTTTTACACTTGAGAGTTTAATATCTGAAATTGAGTGGATTTCTCGGCTTATGTTTGACTTCTAAGTTTTTCCAAAATATGGGGGTTTGTTGCATACACTTTGTTTGTTTCTCAAGTTCCCCCATAGATGAAAATTGCGTACATTAAATAAGAGTTCTTGACGGCCATAATCATTTACTAACAACCCTATTGTCAAGCTTAAATTTAATGGCAGGGTAGCAGCTTCCTGTAGGAAAAAACCCAGACTGACATTCAACATTGTTCGGCTCTTGAAAAAATAGTGTAAACATTTCTGTAGCTCTCTGTATATAGTATTTGTATTGAAAGCATAGGTTCTATTATTCTGTATGCATCTACTGCACACTATACACCAATTTGTGTGTAAAATTAAGTTTCTCTGTGCTTTAGCATCTATTATACAATGGAACATAGTCATGTAAATGCTTTTTCAGAGAAGAATACTAAGTGCAGATCAATTACTCTTTATCATTGACAGTAAAATCCAGTTAGAGAAACTTATCCAGATCTTATCATCCCATCCCAAGAAAAATAAAGTGTGAAATAAAACATCAAGCAAAAAATTAACTCTCTGTATTGAACTCTCACATGTAAATGAAAATTTCCTGAAAAGATTCCAGAAATGTCGATATATAAGGACAACATACATAACATCTCTTATGATAAAGTGTGCTTATTATCATTGTATATGAGAGGGTTGCACGGCTATTACAGCTGTTTTAGCAACAGTCTGAGATGTGGCAGCTGGCACTTGAGTTGCTGTGCAGTAGCTGAAGTGTGAAAGAAATGTACTGTAGTTTATAACTAACAAAACAGGAAATGAAGTTATCAAAGCATCATAGAACAGAATAATATGCTCAAGTATTAGTGTACAGGCACCAACGTGCTGAACATTAAAAGTGATGTCAAATGTTAAGATTTGCATATTATTTATTTCTCATTAAAATCTCATATCACTGTTTTCTGTGGTGTATTTCAAACATAAACAGCTCCGAAAGTGCTTTCTTACAAACAATGTAACGAATGACAGTTTGTCCTGCATGAAACTCGAACAATTAACTGCCGCCAATAACAATAACATGTTCTTATCTGATTAATCAAAAAGTAATGTGGGAGTTTGTGAAGTTTTGGTTGTGATTGCAGTTAAATATACAGAAAATAAAAGTAAGAGAGAACTTAGTTATTTTTAGAATCAGTTTATTGAACTACCAAGGAAATCCAGTAAAATATCAGCTCCCTGAATGCGGTTTAAAGATTCTTCTGGCTTCTGAGTTTTAGAGTTAAATTTAATAGTTTAATAAACTTAAAGATTATATTATTAGTAAATAAACAATTAAAGACAAATAAAACATAATAACAAAATAAGTTATAGCAAATGCAAAAATGTTTGTTAAATTTAAAAGTGCCAATTTTGCATTACATACCATTGTTCTAAATTGTGATCTTTTACTTTTCAGGGCCAACCTATGCATATGTATAGACAGGTGTACCATCATTGGTTTTACAAGAAGGAGGTAGAAAGCAAAGTAATATGGCAGCCATTCAGCATGACAGATTCCCTTGCTCTGGAGGAAGCCTTTACCTCCAGTAAGCATATGCTTAGTGTTTTAATTTCTCATATACAGTAGATAACTGACTCAGCTTACATGATTTAGACAATTAGGATTTATTTTTGTTTAATTATAGTTCTTATACTTTTAATGAAACCATTATTTTACTTATATACAGTATTTTTTCATTATAACATATAATAATGGAGAACAGCGCACAAACTGTGCAGAATGCTGGTTATTGTAAGAGTACATTTTCATTGTAAATAATTATAAACCAAGTAGAAATTTTCCACTTCACATTTTTAATCAACAAGTGTGGTAGTTACCAACATGTCTTATGGTGATGTGGCTATCTTAGGAGAAGATTCATGTAATGGTGATTGACTTGTAAGAATAGGTAGGGAAAGTCATGTGAGTGGAAAAACACAGATTTCTTTTTACTTTCTCTACACATACTATGTACATAGTGTATAGAGAAGGTATTGTATTGCACCCAAAAATTTGATACCTAGATTTCACCGGATATTGTTTTGAGACCTCCTGAATAAAAAAAAAAAGCATATTTACAAAAAGATCCATGTGAGTGTGTGTGTGGGTGGGCGGGCGTGGGCAGGCGTGCGCGCTATTTAAGTTCATTATCTTCCAAGAATGCGACACAAAGATTTTCAAGAAAATCCCCGCACCTTCTCAAAAATGACTCTAATGATTTAATGTATATTAAAACTATTTACAACACAAATAAAACGTAAATTTTGAGTTTTCTGTGAATAGTGTCTGAAGCGCACTTTATTTTGGTTTATTTTTGCAGAATTTTACATAACGGTTAAACTGTAAGAGATAGACAAAAGCTGTGGATCTTTTTAAAACACAGAATGTGTCATATGCATTTTTGTTGTAGAGTTGATAATTTCCAAGATATTTCTTGTTATTGATTTCAATTTTCTCAGACAGAAAGTGTCCGTTTTTCTTTTGTTCTACTTCTGGCCAAGCAGAGAAGCAATTTCAATGACAATTGCATAACAATAGCTTTTAAAACATTTGAGTATCGCTTTAGGATAGCACATTCCTTTAGTTCCCTTCTACTTATAAGGAACTCAGTAATAAGTACATTCTGCTAATGCTTATCTCGATTAGCATTGTGTAGAAAGAAGAAGAATCTTTTGTAAGAAGTCTGTTTGTGAGAGAAAGTCATGTGAGTGTAACACATGAGATTTTTTGTGTTATGATGCTCCTGCTTATTTAACAAACATTTGTGGTATAAAAACTTCTAATACTAAGAAAACTGTGAGAGTGAAAATTGTGAATACCAATTTCAAATAAGTATGGACTAATAAAAGTAATAAATGTGGTGCTACAAGGAATGACTGGTGAATTAAATGAGTACATATTCATTTTAAAGTCCGGACTTCTAATGTAAATTTACATTTTCTGTTATATATTCATAATTACTTACTTATTTGATGTTGCATATTTCATTACATATTTTACCATATTTTCCTACTCATTTATGCTCATATTTTTCAGTTTCATATTACATAAAAATCCAGGCTCTTACTTATTAGCAGCTTTACATTCTGTTTTATCTATTTCACTTGATATAAGATCCTTATTCATTTTGTGGATATTTACAGCTGACATATCACCTGAAACATTGGTTGCAACTGATGGAGGCCGATATGATGTAAATATCCTTCGTCGTCAGAGAATGGCTGTGTACTGGCAGGAGAGCCCCACAGAGGTTCGCCGCTGTTCCTGGTTTTACAAAGGCCCTTCTGACACACGTTATGTGCCATATGAGGAGAATATTTCTACAAGACTTGAAGAGGAATTTAAGATAGCCACTACAACCAACTCATGGCATCGTCGTGTGGAACTTCCTAATGGAGAAGCAGTGCAATTCCATGGTCCTGGTGTGATGGTGCATTATCTTCAGGCCACTACCCCAGATGCATGGAGTAATGCACCGGTAAATATTAAACATTTAATGGCATTATTATTTGCATAACTGCAATATTTAATTAGTGAAGCCAATTTAAATTAAATCGATGAGAATGGAGTTGATAAAACACTTGCAGGTTTGTCACCAATGCTACTGCAGGAACATTTTTGTAATCTGTTGTCAACATGATCAGCTGCTTGCTGGTGCAAAACATATGAGGTTTTGTGCAACACCAGCAGTATGGGGATGTATATTCTTATTAAGCAAAATAATGCCTTGACTGAGCATTACACGTCTTTTGTTTTGAACTGTATGCCAAAACTTTCACAGTGTTTTACAGTATCATACTGCATTGATGGTTGCATCTCTGGGAAGGAAATCAACAAGCAGAATGTCCTACTTGTTCCAGAACACAGTGCATGACCATAAAAATTCCACCTTTGCTGATTTATTGATTTTTTATATTGGTACTTCTTTGACTGGATTTCCGAATCCGGTTCAGTTTCTCCAATGTAAATTTGATCACAGTGCTTACAATAAATTATTTTACATATGCAAGTTGTGTTGCATTATGAAATTACGTTTATTGTAGAATTGCATAGTATATTTATAGTATGTATTGTTGATTAATAGTGCTTTAATACTTAAATGCTGTGATGTCACTTAGTATATTTAAGTAATTATTAATACATGAATATTATACTTGTCTATTTAGTCCTTGGTTCGTACCAGTGCTGTTTTAGCTTTGAGTGCTTCTGGGCTCAAGGAAGGCATTAAAGTGAGTTTCATTGTAACTGTATCCTAAATGGCAAAACCCTCAGTTAAATTGTATATCATTATAATCCACATAATATAGCAAAGACTTAATAGCATGCTGTCAGATTAGTGTAAACAGTGTCAACAACTAATCCTTGCAAGCCAAAAAAATGCAATCGATCAGAATGACTTTTGATTTCTTTGCAAAAAGCCACTCCATCATATACTTACATTCTTGTTTATTTTTGTTTTTTTGTAGATCTTAGATGTAATAAATAACTGGTGTAAAAACAACTTCTTTTGACCTGGAACAGCAAACTATGTTTCCTGTGTCGTATGTGCAGCATAACTGCTTTCTCATATGTTAGATTATTCTGGAACTTTGTGTTTCTGATGGTGGATAGAGGTAGGATAAGTAAATATGATTTTATAATGGAAAGATAGAGTGAAAAACTCTGTCCTATAGCCAGGATATGAACCATTGCTCAAATCGGAGCTGCCATGACATGCCAACATGACATAACTTCCCAGACTTAACTCTGATGTTTGCTGCGAAGCAAGGTACTCTCATACTAAAGTTGTGGCAGCATCTATCTTAGTTGGTTAGAGAAACAGCACAGAAAGCTGAAAATCAATGGTTCAAATGACATGCAAATAGATCTTCAGTCTGATTCAACCTTTCCAAATTTAACCTACTATGGCTTGTGTGAAAGAACAATTGACTATAGCTCTTTAATAGCTGCAATTTTCACATGTTTTTACTTTTTTCAACTGTTGAATCCACAGCTTCCACATAATATTAGTTGCATGCTCATCCTGGCTGGTACTGAAGTATTTCATAATTCTATATGTTTACCTTGCAATTGAGATATTGCAATTTTTATACAAATATATTCATATAAAACATAATAATATGGTTGCATATACAATAAAAGTGGTTTTTATCAACTTAATTAATATTCTTTGAATACTAAATTATATTTTTTAGCCTCTGTGTAACATACACTTGTTTTGTTATAATCTTATTGTTTTTTAAGATATACATTACTGTGAATGTGGCAGTAGTGCATGGATCATAGTTAAGTAAATTACATGTCAACTCAAAGATGTCATAAAAAGTCCTTTGCCTAACATTTTAAAGTCCATTTTTATAGTTTTAGATATTGTGGTTTTTTGGGAAATGACCAAACTTTATGGTCTGTTAGAACATATTTTAGATTGTGTATATTTTATGCACTAAATTGTAATGTATTTTTAGTTTAAAATGCTGCTTTATTCCATTTTATGTTGATGTTACTTGCATTAGTTAAGAGTACATATACACAAGAACTGACACAGGAAACTCCTTTCGTACCTCATAATTTTAATGTTACACATTTTATTTGGTTAGATGTATTATAAAAATACAGGGTGGGCCAAAGAAACAGTGATTTTGATTTGTATACATAGTATTCAGGTTTTGAAAACCATATTCCGAAGTTACTAATTACACCTTTTATCTGGATCATAAATCACCCATCACACAGTGCAACATTTGACAGGAATTTGAAACACTTCATGATGAATTCTTTGAATTCTTCTACACCTTATGGTGGAGAATGACAGAAAACTTTGCTTTTCAAGTGCTGCCACAAGAAGAAATTGTGATAGCTGGTCATCCTGTGTTGCAGATATATGGCGCTTAAAAGAACCTCGAGCCTAAGAGGCCTCTGAGCAAATTTAAGTAGTCCTTCAATGTAGAATGAAGAAATCACATCTTAATAGTTCAAAGTGGCATTTCTCTGATCATTTAGGACTAAGCTTGGTTACTGACCTTATAGCAATGATATTTTCTGGTCTTCACACTTTTCTTATTTTCCCTGGAGGTTTTTTCTTTAGAGTGGAGCCTATATGTTAAACATTTTTAAGCCATATATTGATATCATGAACAGAAGGCATCAGATTATTTTGATAGATTTTATAATGGTGCCAAAACAAATGTAAAGCAGCAACAAAACTATCGTACTTGAAAACCTTAATTGCAAATGGACTTCGATCCACACTCCAGTTCTCCATCATGACTAAATGTTACACTTGACAATATGATAGTAATGTAAACAATTGAATTGACATGAATGTATTAGAAATAATTTAGATTTAAAATTGCCTCTTTCTTTGGTCCACCATGTAGAAATAATTTTAGGCAGAAATGTTTAAGGTTAGTATCACAGATACAGTAATGTATAAGACCCGGTGTTTTGAATACATATTATTTTTACACAGTTATATATATAAATTTGTTATCTCTTGTGCACTTTTACTTAACTGACAGTAATGCTGAGAACATTTATTTTCTTGTTATACAGCAAACACAAGTAAGGCCTCGTGTTGTGAAGCGTGGTGTGGATGAGTTTGATATTGATGAAGGTGAACCTGCCAAGATAGATCACTTACTTTTTCTGGTTCATGGAATTGGTTCTGTTTGTGATCTGAAATTTAGAACTGTAGAAGAAGTTGGTAAGTTATAAATTGATATTGCCAGAAAATTTGCAAAGCTGCATACATACATTTTACTACTTCTAAAAGGGAACACGTGATCAGGCAGCTGCTTTGCATCACCTCCCTGACATTGTTGCAGGTGTCTGACTTAGCAAATGAAAACATACAGTAATACCCCAATACAATATGGATTGGTATTTCTAAGTTTTACTGCTATCTATTGGTCATTCCAAGAGCTTTTAAAATAGTTAAAATAGTAATAATATTACTATTTATAATGTAACCCTGGTTGGCTATATTTCTGCAGATTTGTGAGCTTTATGATTACGTAATTGTTATTTTACATTATGAATGAAAGTCTTTTTGTGATCTAAAATCTTAAATGACTCAAATTGTAACATTAGCAGTTTCTTTTGTGCAATGTACATATGAACCTTCATCTCAACAAAGCAAAACAATGTCATTATTTAATATGCAAGTAAGTTTTGAATTAGTATCTATAAAATTACATAGTTCTTACATTTGTTTGTTTGTAGGAATATATTAAATACATTAATATATTGTTTCCATTTTCAGTGGATGACTTCAGAAGTCTATCATTGCAGCTTGTCCAGTCTCATTTTCACACATCCCAGGAACAAGGCTTAGTGAATCGCATTGAAGTATTGCCAATTTCATGGCATGCTACTCTCCATGGTGAGGACACAGGCATTGATCGCAAGCTTAAGGCCATAACACTCAAAAGTATCCCAAAACTGCGACACTTTACCAATGACACCCTGCTGGACATTTTGTTTTATACCAGCCCAGTTTATTGCCAGGTAATTTAATCTCCTGGTCACAGAAGATGGAATGTTTAATGTTATAAGAGCTTGAATCAGAGATAGTATTGCTTACACTTTGGTTATATTTTAAATCAAAACATGTTTCAAGAGCATTTTCTCTTATACGTGAAGTCCAACTGCAGTCTAGAAATGTAATTGAGAATTTTGTGATTGCAGAGACTTCTTGTATCCTTAGGTTATGTTCAAACTGACAATATGTATTAAATCAGAAGAATTTGAGTTAGTTTTTGTAACACAAACATCACTTAGTAGTTACTTACTGGGACTGGTTTCAGGAACACTTATTCCCATTTTAAAGTTGGAATTAAGGGTTGAAAATGGGAACAGGTGTTGCCGAAACCAGTCCCAGTAAGTAAATCACTAAGTGATGTTTGTGTACAAAAACTGACTCAAATTCCATTTGTAAGATTTCACAAGGTGTAATTTAAAATTCCCCAGATGTTGCTGATGGATTTTAAAAGGTATCCTTACTTTTTTTAATTTATATCCTCTAAAATAATCCGTTGTGCATATGTTTCCTTTAGTTTATATTTTATATGTCTTTGGTTTCTGTTGGTCTGTGTGTCTTAGTTGGTTAGGCACTTACTTTCCAATGCCACAGTTGTAGGTTCAAACCTAGTCCAGAATGATATTTTTTGAGTGTGCTTAAAAGCAAGAGCCCCATGTCAATAGATTTACTGGCATGTAAAAATTCTACCATGGGATGAAATTCCAGCACACTGTTGGTGCTGATAGTCCTTACAAATTGTCAGCATTGTTAACAAACAATTAATTTAGGTTTTCAAATGTTAGTTTTCAACTAGATAGGTATAAACAAGGGATATTAGAATTAAGAGTGAGTAAGAGGATGTATTGGTTCATCAGGATATATTAATGAGATGGTAGAAGATTAAAATTACTTCTGGGGATTTTGGCTCAGCAGTAGAATATCTGCATAGAAAACCAAAAGTCTTTGGTTCAATTCCCAGTTGTGGCACTAATTTGTATCTGTTTCCAATCTACAAAGTTATTAATCTGATATTAAGTTTTATCACTTAATACATTCTTCTACAGTAAGTATGCTACAAAACTTGGCTTTCAGGTGCACACTCCGTTGCCCAGTCACTTGGCTGGCAGTTGCATGGCCCATCACCCAGTCACACATAGTGGACGTCAAATAAAATCTCAAATCACACCAGCAATTATTAGAATAAACACAAAACATACCTTATTACAGGATTGTATCCATTTATTGCACACCATACCCCAATTTTTTGATCATGCAAGGAAGTTTCATGAACGAAATTGGGTTTGTCAGTAGCAAATATTGGTTGTGTTGTGATGACACATGACCATGTAAATGAAACCATGTTTTGTCATTGAACAGCATTAATCGTGGATCAATTGTTCCATCATTAACATTTTTGAAAATCCAGTTACAGAAATTTACCTGATTCTGGTGATCACGTGGTAGCAATTGCTGGATCGCAGTAACCTTGTATGGTTTGAGTTTTAAAAGTTTTGTTGCTTTCCATGCTGAAGCTTTTGAAATGTCAGCTTCTTGTGCAGGGTGCCTAAGAGATTTTCAAGGTGACTGATCTACTTTTCTCTGATTTTGTCTAATTTCTGCTCCGTAAGCACATGCCTGTTTATCTTTCTTTTCCTATCACAAATTCATCCTGTCTCCCTGAATACTTTATCTACAAGCAAACGAATGGTCTCTCTACCGAAACACTCATCCCAATAAATTTAGTTTCAAATTGCCTTACAACTTCCCTACAACATAATGTAAGCACATACTTATTGTACATAAACACTCTTTTGTGGTATTGTGTACTGCATTTTGAAAGCACTTCAAGCAAAACTAATGTTATTCACGTGTGAACCGGACCAAAACAGAAGTAAAACTGACCCACTTGTGACAACAGAATGGATGTGGGACATGCACAAGTATAGTTTGCTTTTCATTCATGCAATTGAGTCAGGTCATTAGCTTCCTTGCTATCAAAATGGATTTTAATTTCACAGAATTAATTTTAGCTTGTGTATGTCATAAATTTGCTTGGTAATTAGTATTTTGAATGAATGTTTTTGTTTCACAGACAATTGTTGATACAGTGGGTAAAGAACTGAACAGGTTGTACAGCTTATTCTGTCAACGCAATCCCAACTTCCAAGGGGGAGTGTCACTTGGAGGTCACAGTCTGGGCTCTCTGATCCTCTTTGACTTGCTATATCATCAGAAGCCTGTAACAGAGGAGGAGCCATCACAGCTGGAAACATCTGCAAGTTCTAGAGAGAGCTCGGAGGAACTTGTAAGTACAAGTGTAGTCCTGCTCAAAATTATATACAGTAGAACCCTGCTAATCCAAATTAATTGGTTGTATGGTCTATTTGGATATGTTTAGATTATCTGGAAAAAGAAAGAAAAAAACCTGTTTATAAATACAGCTATAGGATTAGCAGCTGGTAAATAATGTAGCATATCGATTTGAAGAAGTGGCAACTTGCAATTACCACACACAACATAAAGGCAGTGTATGCAACCGATCACATGTGATAGTGGTAGTATGTGGTTCAGTTTATTTCGCTATTGTTAGCAGTTATTCTATGTAAACTAATTTATGCTTTTTGTTTAAAAATGAATACAGAACATGTGCTTGTTTGTGTTATACTGTGCAGTATGATGTCAACCAAATAAAAAACATAGTGTATGCTAAAAGAAAAACTGAAAATGCTTAAGTGACTTGACAATGGAGAAAGTACCACAAATTTGGCTATTGAATTTGGTGTTGGGAAAACCTCTATCAGTGACTGAGAAAAAAAATGGGGTCTGCGGTACAACTACAAGTATAAAAAAAAATATTGAAAGATGCTACAACTCCGTTGTGTTATGATTGGCTTTTAACCATGGATTTTGTACTCACATTATCCAGAATTTTTTTATTTATGGCATTCGGATTAGTAGGGTTCTATTGCAGTTTATTAATTGGTTGTGTTCAAGTCCATAAGACTGAATTTGCCAACACTAAGGTTGTGCATCTAGATTAAAGTCTGTTAACCATTGGTTATCGCTAACTGTTAGTTAAATTGAAGGCATCTGTAGGTTAGTCAACCTTAATTTAACAATTTTGTATGGTTGGCAATATTTTGGTACAACATTTACCTAGACAGAAAGTTGTAGCATTAGATGTTCAAAATAAAATATAAGAATTTATTAAATTAGTGTTGGGTCCTTTTGTGATTAATATAGGGTAGCAAGATGCATTCAGGAACATATTAATCTGCTGTTAATGTTATAATTTGTGTAGGTTAGGCAGCTGTAAATTTCTAAATTTTAAGATACCTGTATGAGAATTTTGTCATTAAGTTTGCATAAGTGAGTTTGGAATAACTGCAGTGCATTTCAGGATACTAAAAATAATATTTTACCTTTAGTATAGTTTTCAAGGTAGTATGGAATAGTTGTGTAGCTTAATATGAAAACGGGTTTGGTATTTCAGAGCATTAGGTTATATAGGATTTCACTCTCAGTATAATGTCTTTAGGTTAATGGAAAAATAAATGTTGTCTGAAAAAGAACATGTTGGTAACATAGAAGACTGGAATCTGTCTTAATTTGCATATGCTAATGTTATTGTATTCATGTTACTGTTAAATCTTTCAAAACTCAGTAGGGCAGCAATAAAATGGTTTAACCCAATATACAAATATTACGCTTATTTTATTTAATAGGTGTTTGACAGTATAAAAAGAAACAGTATTGACCATAAACCCATAAAGGATTATGATGCCACTAAAAATTATTATACTGTGTAAGTTTGATAGAAAATAGTCATACTGCACTTTTTGTTAACTTGAATCATTTCCTGATCCCTCTTCTCAAAGAGCTAGATTGAAATGTTTGAAAATTTATTAATACCTAATAATTGCTGTTAACACGCTCTGTATTGGTGAGCATGAATGAATTAATAAATCCCCATGTTTAGAAGAAAGTTACAAAATACAAACAAAAAAGGAAAACCTAATGTTATGTAGGATTTGTGTAGATTAGTGTGCAATTATGTTGGATGATTTTGGATTACCATTATAGATTTTTCCGTTGGATTTCCAATAGGCCAGCAGCAGGGAAGTGCGATATTTTAGAACAATTTTGTTCTATTCAGGCAATTGGCAGCAATGTGATTGATTTTTCACTATTGGGCAATTTATGCATTTGTATTCTTGTATTCAATTCAATACACTTTATTTTGCATATTCCCGTTCTGCTTTCATATATATTTTTGTTTATTAATGTTAAAGGTGTGGGGACAAGAAAACGATAGTGAAATGAGTACATTTTAAATAAATAGTACAAGGAAAGGATAGTTTGCCCATTAATGTATTTATTTGAAAAAAGTGCTCAGAAAGAAAAGATTGATGTTTGCATTTACATAGTCAGAATGTAAATAATGGTGGAGATGGCTCACATGGTTGGTGTGGAGGCTGAGGGTGAAAATAATAAGCAAATTGGGTATGCCTAAGAATAATGCTGGGCGTATTACAGCAGTCATGTAACAAATGTAATAGCAATTAAAGCAACCAGTGCAGTTTTCAATAGTCTTATAAAATATGTAAAAATCTCTCCTCCATTTAGGGTTTATGGCAGTCCATAAAATATATGCATTGGAAGCAGAAACATCAAGAATGTTATAGAAAACAATCATTGGCCACCGATTTGTTTTCCTTTTGCAGGTATATGTACTCACTGTTTGATCTAATGTATCTACAGCTCCTTTACTAGCATTATAATCCAACATCATTTGTGGCTTCTTGTCGTCCCTGTAGCGTACTCATGAGTACTAGATTTTTCTTCTTCTTTGGTAGTGTCATTTGTGAAGTAAGACGTAGAACTATGTACTTCCCCTCTGTACATTTTTTGTGGAAGTTCTGGCTTGTTTTTACGTACAGTTCCCAACATCATCAATTTTCATTTCAGAAGCAGCTGTCCCAAGTTATTTGAAGTAAAAAAATTGTCACAAGTTACATTTTGGCCATTCAGCTCATATGTAAGATCACACACTACTCTCATACCACACTACTCTGGTGCTGCTCCTTGTTCTTTTCCTGTGTGTACTTGTGCTTTTAGAAGATCGATGTATCGCTGTCACAAAGAAACCATATCTTTATCCCGTATTTTGAGGGTTTAGAAGGGATGTATTGCTTGAAGGGACAGCATCCTTTAAATCCCACTAATTGTTCATCAACTGTTACATTTTCTGCAGGATTATATAATTTAGGAAGTATTTCTACTCGTTTTTCCCAAATGTTGCGAATAGGAGCAAATTTATCACTAAGTCACCTTTCTTCTTTTGTAGACCTCTTATCAAACAGTAAAACATGCATTATATTACAGAAAGTTTCAAGTGACATTGCTGCCCGAAATATGTTTCGGCCAGTTTCCTTATCCCACAGGCTTTTTGTTGGCTCCCCATGAGATTGATATACTCCAGCAAGAAACAGAAGCCCTAAATAGGCTTGAAAAATATTTCTCTCAATATTTTCCCACTGCTCACCATAAACTTTGTATCCCTCTATTTGTCATTTCTATTATTTCCTTTTCAAGTGCCTCATGAAATATAGCTTCAAAGGAACTTTTTATGTTAGATATTCTACTGGTTGCATACCTTGTAATTCCTGGTGTCTTCTTGATGACATTTGAAACAGAGTGACGGCCACACCGTAGAGGTGGTTGTAACTTCCATTCAATAGTTCTATTTTTATAAATAATAGTTTGTTCATCACTGCCTGTTTGAAGACTGTTAGAATCGTCGTCAGAACTATCACTTTCAAATGCATTACTTGTGTGATTTTCAAATTCGGAAATGGATTCACTATTGGAGGCATTAGCAAGAGCTTCTAACTATGCTTCACTCGATATTCTTCTTGCCATGGTGTCTAAACTCAAACTGACAAGCAACCTTCAAAATAATGCAAAATATAACTGTGTAACAAGAACAAGTACATTGTTGTAATAGCAATAATACTTACAGTGGTAATATATCATGCTATTTCAACAATGCATTATAACACATGCAACAATGTATAACTATAGTCAGGTGTTACAGAAACTTTGTATCGGGTCATAATAACCTGAACAGTACAAATGTAACAAATACTATTTTAGGAAAAAATATTCAAAATTTTGTAACAAATTTTTAACCAGAAAATGATGATATATAGTTGGACAAAGTCATTAAATTTCATAACAGTGCCTGATTAAATGAGAAATATATAATGAGAACAGCTGTCATATCGGGTCATATAGACCCGAACAGATCAGCAGGGTTAAATAAACAATTTGCAAAATTTCAAATAAATATCTGCAAAATTTAGTTTTGGAAAGCTACATTAAGAAATTTGAATTTTTAAAAAACTATTTTTTTTAATTTTGTAAGACATATTTGTCCAGTATTATTGACATTTATAATCAATATATATCTAATTATAATGTAAACCATATCCAAATTTTAAAAGATTGTGACCAAAAGTAAAAAAAGTTATGAACTCTTTAGTCCTTTAAACAGTGATATCGTATATTTAGTTGAGAATTGTTTGAATTTTATGCAGGCGGAAGAACATGTTGGGAAGATAAATCCATCTCAGCATAAGCTGAACCAAAGAGTGAGTTACGTTGTAGGAAATGCTGGCACTGGTCAACCATTCATTACATATCCTCAGCTCATATTTCAGCCTAAGACTTTCTATGCACTCGGCTCTCCTATTGGTAAGTAAAAATAAGAACACAAACAAAAATATATGTATATGTTCTTCATTCAGTGCTATTTTACATTACAAGCTCTTTTTATCCCATGTAGTGTTAAGCATTGTACTTTAAAAGAATAAATAGAATAAAATGTCAATAATGTTGACAGAATCTAAAACACTAATTTAAAAATTTTTTTTAAAGAATTTTGAAGCTTCTCTTCTAAATTGACAGCAGCTAATTATTTCACTCTAAATTAGTGTCATTTGCAGAGTTTCCGCATTCTTTTGAAATAATCTGCATCTTTTGTCCCTCGGTATTACATTATCCTCTTAGCATTGATACTGTTAACAGGAAATACTTGGCATTTAAGTTCAGTATCTTCCAAGGGTGTGACATGAAGATTTTCAAGAAAATCCCCCCACCCCCAACTACCCTTCACATGGAAAAATTTTCGAAAATTTTGATTTTCTAAAAAATGGCTCTAACGATTTGGATTAAAATATCATATATATACTTGACAAATAATATGTATATCTTGAATTTTCTGGGAATAGCCTCTAAAGACTACTTTATTCTGGATGAATTTTACGGAATTTTGTATAACTGGTAAACCGTAAGAGATAGACAAAAACTTACCACACAAAAAATGTAGTAGTTTATTTACACATCACTACCTCAAAATTTGTATTCAATTACATTAACATTGTTTATATTAATACCTTGTAGTACACAAAAAAAAAAAGAAAAATAATAATAATAAAATTGGGTAATGTGGTTAGGAAAAGTTAGGTTATAATGCCGTTTCTATTTTGCAGATTCTCTAATAAATAAGCAGATGATCTTTCTTTCTTTTTTTACACTATACTTTTGCAATCCAAGAAACATTACTATTATAAAATAGACATGTTGCTGTTGCATTTATGGGTTGTATGAAAAACAATGTATCTTCGTTATGTAATTATGGAATAAGTGACTTTGGCACCTTTGTGTTACATATAATTCTTTTGTTTTGTCAGTCTCAAGTCAATCATATTTTATTCTAGGTATGTTTGTAACAGTACGAGGTATTGATACTCTGGGAGAGGACTTTTGCCTGCCAACGTGTCCTGGCTTCTTCAACATTTTCCATCCATTTGATCCTGTTGCCTACAGAATAGAGACACTGGTGAATTCAGAGCTTACAGATCTTAGACCAGTGCTCATACCACATCACAAAGGAAGGAAAAGAATGCATCTAGGTTGGTATTATATTTTCTTTACTCAGAATTTGTCAGCATGTAATGAAAATTTCATTCTTGCAAGTTCTCAGGCACATGGAATATCTAAAACACTTCTGCATTGAGTTACCACTGTTTTCTCATAGTTATAAGCTGGTTGTTTAAAATTATCATTTAAGCTTAGCTGGTGTATAAAATATTCTATATAGAACTGGTATCAGGAAAGTAACTTATCTTTCTATAGTCTCCACTACATGACTCTCCATACTTGCCAGAATTGACATTGTTTGATGAATATTTTGCTCTTGCTCCAAAGTAATTAAAAGAAATGAGACAAAGTCAATAGATTTGGAGACATAAAGTTGAGTTCTTCCAAATTTAAACATGCTGAAAATCAGTTGTAAATGCTACATTGTTTATTGTGTGCTATATTATTAATTATTTACAATTACTCTTCAGTACCAATACCAGAAACTTGCCCAAAAAAGTGGCGACAAGGAACACCAGTGACCCTAGTGCAGCAGTCTGGAATATTGATATCAGCTGTATAGATAATATGGTGAAATAGGTGTGTAGGTTTACTTTTTCTGGTTTTAGGCAATGAAAATTTAAAGGATGGGAAAGTGAGTGCAGTATTTTATTGCCAGATCTATACATGGCAAAGTAATGCCATCTCTTTCTTTCGATTTCCTCAAGATAAACCCATGTAATCACTATTTTAATGCATAAGATCAGTGATTCTACATGAGGTTTACATGTTGTTAAAGTTATAAATATGAAGTCATGTTCAGAAAATACTCCAAAGTACACAATCACAACAATTTTGGGAGCAATAGTATACACCTAATGTGCAACAGTTGTGGTTAAGTGCCTTGGCTGAGGCCTGTTTTTCATTTCAAAAGGCCTATTTGGACAAAGTGTTTAAAATTCATGAGCCAACTAGGTAAGTTGAACAGCTCTCACTAGATCTGTGCAAAACATTTCAACACCTTGGATTTTGGAAATCCAAACCTTACTAGTCAAGGGTGAGCAAAAGTCTTTTATCATAACTTTTCTAACTGGAATGAGTTAAGTATATCATAATCTGTGTCGCCTTCTGTAAATCATATACCCACCTGCTAATTTTATTTATGCAAACAATTTATATTTAGAAATTTGAAAGGCTAAAAGTGTAATATACATGAATATAAACTGGTAGCTAAAGGCAATGTTGTTCTGAAGGTGAAACACCATAGGTGATCTGGATTTTAAAATGTTGTAACATTTAATATGTCCAGATTTGAAATCTGCTAGATTTTTCATAGAGCCTTAAAAGTTTGTAATAGATCAGTGACTTTACTACAAAGCAACTGTAATGGTAGAATAATCAAATCTGGATCACGTATGGAAGAAAATGGGAGTTAATACACATGAATATATAAACTGGTAACTAAAGGAAGTATTTGTTTTAGCTTAGAGGCAACTGCAAAATGCAAGTTACAACTCCTCCCACTGTCACATTCCAAAATGAACTGTTTGCTGATAACCTAACTATATTTAATTTATAAATTCTTCAGACAACTGAAGAGCAGAGTAAAACAAATTCTATAGGCTTCATGTTTTAAGGACAATCTGAATGGTGCACATGGTCGATCAGGTTTTCTAAGCTTCGACAGATTCTCTGGATCAAAAATCGGCATTCCTCCAAAGTACACCTTGGGAGTTCCTAATATTCGAATTTTCGGCACAAAACCATTGTGTTAGAATTTGATTTTATTCGGCAGCACCAAAAACATATAAATAATATAAAAATTAGCTTCTGAGCATTTATTATAAGTAATTATCATTCATATTCTTCCTGGTAATGTATGCCTAAATGAAGGCTAACTAAACAATTTTATTGTGTGACTTGTAAAGGTTAACTTAACTAATACTTGAAATACATTTAAGTTTGCCTCCTTGTTTTTGACGTACATTGAAAAAAAATGCATAAATTGGCATATTTTTTCTGATTTTAAATAGAAGCCCATAGCCACATCACAGTATGGAAGCTAAAATTTTAGTTGTATTAGCTTTAAATTTCACATGTTTAAGGTATACTCCATGCCCGCCAATTGTGAAAAGTTACTGCAGAGTTGTGGTAGTAGCACTAACTTCTTATAGTTTCATGTAGAACTGAAATTGCTTAAATGAAAATCACATCACCAATTATGCTGGCACAAACATTTGCTACTGTATTATCTGTAAACTGTGAGCATAACTCTGCAAAATCTTATACTATTATATGTAATTCAGAACTCTTCTCCAGCCAATTCAGTGTCCAGCAATGTTATTGCATGTCAAACTAAAATCCAGAAATAAATTAATAAAAACAAAAACAATCAGACCAGAAACTTGCTTGTACAGTAAGAATTTGATCCTTTTTTTACTTTCTCTAGATTCTCTAGATTTCACCGGAAATACATGTTTTAGGACCCCCTGAATCCAAAAAAAGCATTTCCAGAAAAAAGGTCCATGTGTGTGTGTGTGTCCGTGTGTCTGTGAACACGATAACTCAAAAACGAAAAGTAGCTAAAATACCAAACTTAGTATTTACGTTCAGTATTTTCCAGGGATGCAACACGAAGATTTTGAGAAAAATTCCCCCACCCCAAACTACCCTTTAAATGGAACTTTTTTCGAAAATTTTGATTTTCTTAAAAATGGCTCTAACAATTTTGATTAAAATATTGTATACTAAAGATATTTATCTGAAAAATAAAATGTATATCTTGAAATTTCTGGGAATAGCTTCTAAAGACGTGTTTATGCTGGATGAATTTTGCTTAATTTGGCATAACTAATAAACCGTAAGAGATAGGCAAAAACTTACTATACAAAAAATGTAGGCCTTGTTAAAATACACAATTTACGTCATATACATTTTATTCGTGGAGCTTACAGTTTTCGAGGTATTCATTGTTATTAGTTTCAGTTGTGAAGTACTTGTACTTTTCTCAGACGGGAGTGTCCGTTTTCCTTTTGTTCTACTCCTGGACAAGAAAATAAGCGATTTATAATGAAAATTGCATAACGACAGCTTTTAAAACATTTGACTATCGATTTAGCCTAGTGTATTCCCTTATTTTCTTCCTACTTATAAGTAACTAAGTAATAAGAACAATGTGCTGAATACCTCGATTAACAAGGTGCAGAAAGAAGAAGAATCTTATGTAAGAAGTTTGTAGAACGGCTAGAGAAAGTCATGTGAGTGTAACACATCAGATTTTTGTCATTTGGACTGTTTTCTTATTTTAGAACTAAAAGAGACCATGGCACGAGTCGGAGCTGATCTGAAACAAAAGCTGGTTGAGTCCATTCGCAGTACATGGAACACAGTCTATCAGCTGGCCATGTTTCATCGCACTGATGATCAACTGGAGGAAGAAGTTGATAAGGTAAAACAGCTATTTAAATTAAAAACAAATTATCTTATGGACACTATTTTACTTACTGCTTTTTGAACAAATAATTTTAAATAGGAAAATATGTGCAACTTAAATGTAAAACACCATTTTATCAGTATTGCTTCAACTATAAAAATTCAAGTCACTTTAAATATTGTATGCATACATTTGTCAAAAAATAAATAAAGAAAATATAAAGAATTAGCTATATGCATGTCTTGAAAAGAATTATTAAAAAGAAATTAGGTGCTTCATAATTTGCAAAGTAAAACAGAGGATAGGATAAGGGTTAATTGTAGGTAAGTAATTTCATAAGTGAAAAAACAGTTGGTAATTAGCTATAACATCATTTAGTCAATTTTTGACGCACAACTTTACACATTTGAAACTCAGACATGTTTTAAGAGTATTGCTCCTTTCATGTAGCATAGGATACATAGAAATAGTGAAGAATCGTCTCAAGCACTACCTGCAATATCTGCTGCAGAAAGATAAACTCAAGACTAAATCAGACAAGTCAATTCTACTAAGAATGTATGGCCTCCCCCAAAATCCACAAAACTAGGATAGTTTGAGAGCAGTTGTTAACAATATGGTTCACCCACTTATCATCTAGCTAAATGACTCTTTTTACCAATTTCAATACCCTTGGAAAAGAGGAAAATTGAAGCACAAAAATCAATTTGATCTTTAGAGCATCTAAAAGAAACTACAGTGGACTCAAACGGGTGCATTAGTCTACTTCAATGTGTCCTCCTTATTTCCAACTATTCCAGCTAACAAACAACTCAAAAATTGGCTATAAGCGAATGTAATTCCTCAAGAACAAACAGAAGAACAGCTAACAGAACTTTGTATTAATCAAAATTTGTTTTAGCTTCAGTGGGAAGATCTACAAAAATATGGTTTAGCCACAGGCTACCTTTCTCCCTTTCTGGCAGAACCTTTTGAGAGGAACATATTACTAAATTATAAATGTAAAAAGAAGTAACACAAATATTAATATAACAGTTAATAGTTGAAACAAATCTTCACTTATCTTTTGGAATCCTTGTATAACCCAGAATATATGCTCTTCCCAAAATTCATAAACCTGGAAATAAAATGAGACCTATTGTAAATTACATAAATTCACCTACTTACAACCTAGCTAAATGGTTAAATAACTAATTCAGTAATTTTTAAAAATTTGAGAGTTTAAGTATTAAAAATTCTTTTGAGTTAGTCGAAAGGATCAGCAATACTACATTGTCTGCTAATGATAAACTTGTTTCTTTCGATGTAACTGCTTTGTTTCCAAGCATTCCTAGAGAAAAACTTTTGACATTTTTAAAAAAAAAAATGGTTAAGTTCTATAGAACTGAATGAAGATTTAATAAATGATTTTGTTAACCTTATTAATCTTTAATTCAAAATCTTCTCGGGCTTGTAGCCAGGTAAAAACTTGGCTTGACACCAACGTTTCGAAGAAGTGCATCTTCCTCGTCTTCAGGGTGAACTGATGGTTTGAGCTTGCGGAGACTGGTATTTATAAGAGCTGGGATGAAGCTAACATCTGATTGGTTAGCTTCATCCCAGCTCTTATAAATACCAGTCTCCGCAAGCTCAAACCATCAGTTCACCCTGAAGACGAGGAAGATGCACTTCTTCGAAACGTTGGTGTCAAGCCAAGTTTTTACCTGGCTAGAAGCCCGAGAAGATTTTGAATTAACACGTCGCCAGGAAAGCTTCAGTTCTTATTTTATTAATCTTTGTTTGGATCAAATTTTTTTCAGCTTTAATGACAAATTCTATCATTAAACTTCTGGTTTAGCAATGGGTAGCCCACTTTCACCTTTTCTTGCTGATCTTTTCATGAGCTATTTTGAAATACAGGCCACTAAAGCATTCCCTCTAATTTTTAAAACTTAGTATAGATATGTAGATGATATATTTGCTATTGTTCCTGATAAACATGTAAATGATGCTTTAAAACTTTTAAATTTACAAGATAAGGCTATAAAATTCACATTAGAAACTGAAAGTGATGGCTATCTCCCTTTCCTGGATTTAAAAATAATAATAATAAAAGACAATAAATTGAATTTTGGAATATACAGAAAGCAAACCCACACTGATAATTATATAAAAATAATGGCTTTAACCCTTTTTCACACAAATTTGCTGTTTTTAATAGTTTTAATTTATAGGTTAATTAATTTACCCCTTAATTAAGATGAATTCTATAAAGAATATAAACACATTATCAACACTGCTTTAATTAATGGTTTTAATACTGATTTTATAAATAAAAAAATTGAGAAGTTTAAATATCAAAAAGCTGTTCATCATGCTTACTTCCAACTCTAGTCCTACAGATGCTGCCATCATGACACTTACTTCCTTATTTAGTCTTATTAATGCTGAGGATGAGACTGTTAGCTCTTGAAACATGTCCGAGTTTTAAAATTGCAAGTGAAATTGTGTGGCAAAAATTGATTTACAAAACTTCTAAATTATAACTGTAAGCTTCACTGTTACTAACTTCTTGCAATTTGAAAATAACACCATTACTAGCAATGACAGCACTTAGTTCAATTGCTCCCTTAATAGTTCTATCATCTATTGACATGTTTTACTAAACACAGACTAAAAACAATATTATTTACTAAGGTTCTGGAAGAACAAATAAAACAACAGCAAGAGACTGACAGCTCCTCTGGAACTGATGCAGAGGCTGATCTAGATATTTGTGTGGGGCAGCTGAATTCAGGCCGCAGGATCGACTATGTCCTTCAGGAAGCTCCATTAGAGAGCTTTAATGAATATCTGTTTGCTATGAAGACTCATGTGTGTTATTGGTAAGAAAAGCAAATAATATCAATAAACTGACATATTTAATATTGCATTCTTTTTAAAATGGACTATAGTTCTGCCAGTATAAGATATAAATAAAAGGGCACAAAATACTGGTCTAAAAACCATATTACTATGTCCTGGATGGAGTATGCACACCATCTGAAGACATGTGCATTCTGATCTGAACCACCTGACCATCATTAGCAGTGTTTATATTTTGAAACCATTTGCTGCATGCTTTTGCTTATGTCAGCTTTCCTTCTTGGGCCAGTTGGCTTACCCAATGTTGCATGGTTACCTTTTTAAAGTGACAAATTAATTAATTTCATTACCTCCCCCATTCTTTATGAAATTATTGTACAGAATCTAGGGAGTTTTTTATAGCTAATTTTCCACTTTATCTTTATGGTTATAAATTTATGAAATTATAACTATTTGAAATAAAAATTGAAAAATCCCCAAGTATTTATGCAAAAAGATGTGAAGTATCAATGTAAATATGACTTCCCAACAGTCTTTTAATTTCTGGAAATGCTGCTTAGCCTATAAGTACTCTGTGGTAGTGGAAGAATCCCCAGTTGGAATAGATGAGTAATTTTTAGCTAATTAAAAGCAGGTTATATTTTAAGCTATTGTACCTTTAATAACATAAAAGCCACATAATTTTCGCATAATACAGAAAGATATGCATTGATTCTGCACTCCAGGCCACCAATTTAACCTCTTTGGAAAATGCACAGGTCAAGAAAAATAATAATCTCATTTAATTCTAATTTTTGGTTCACTGATATGTTGACAATTTTCTCTCTTTATATAATTATTTAGCATACCCTGCAAATAAACTTGATTATTAGAAGTCTTTTGGTATCCAGAAACTTATACATGCACTTCTATAGCATTAGAATAAAGCTTAATCTTAGGTTTTGACAGTATTTCATTATATATCCATCTGCCGTATTTCTGTCTTCTGTTTTTTGGCCATCTGTGTATATTCCTTGCAATACAATGTACAAACTGTCGGTTCATTTTATTGGAAGGAATTGTGTGCAGCAGTTGTTTATATTCTGTAGAGTAACAATTATTTTTTACTTATTAGTGTTCTCAAGTAAAGGTCAAGGCCTTCTTTGCAAGCATATTCTTTTATAATCCAATAGGTTCATATTAAAATTCAAGGGTTTTATAAATCCATTTTAATATTTTTGTAATTTATGAGATGAAATCAGGAGGAGTTTATAGTCCATGTCCATCAGAGGAATTGAGCCTTTCAATGGTGTAAGAATTATCAAAAGATGCCATGTAAAAGAACTCCTGTTGGACAACATTCCATTACACCAGCACTGCTGTGATCCTGGTAATTGACAACATTGCTAACAAATATTTATTTTTTGTGTGGCAACAGAGTGGTCTGAAGAGACACAACCTTCTTTTGTCCACTACTGGGCCTATAATTTCAACTTGGTAGGCAATGTAATCTGTACAAGCTCAACACAATATTCCTTAACAAGGAAAAGAAAACACTTATTTAGATCTTCTTTGCCAAAAGTATAGAGAGTACAAAAATTAAACACCTTCTCATGCCAGTACTAACAAGATGGACACATGGTTTGAAGCTGTAAGGTACATATATGAATACCTTGATGGTTGGGATTTATATTGCAACTTGATGAAAACAAAGACATTAAATTTCATAATTTCCTGACCTCTTCACCATTATTAAACTCCCAAGTTCAATTTGTTTCTGACAACTGTAGCTGATTTTCCCATTTAATAACATTCCTAGAGGGCAACACTTATCCAACAGCTTATATACTTCTTTTCAAGTAGAAAGTTTTCCAGAACATGTTGACTGATTAACTAAAGCTAATCTCTGTAGAGCTCATCACTTTGCTGCAACAAGCGACAATAATAAAAAAAGGCTGAAGTAGTGAACTACTGTGCAAAGAGCCTTACCAAGTAAAATAATTTAATTGCAGAATACCCATCAACATCAGCATTTTCAGCAATTGGTAAATTATTTAATTCCAGAAATCCCAGCTATGGCTAGTGTCATGAAATTAGAAAAATTATCATATCTAAGTGCAATAGATTCTATTATTTTCTTTATAAGCTATGTCATGAGCAAGTTACTAAAAGAAGAGTTAGAGAAAAGAATATGCAGAGCTTCTGATATCCAACATCAACTGTAGATTGAAAATGGTCCATCTCTAGGTATGGCATTGTTGTGAATGACAGGAGAAGTCTGAAGTCAAAGAATGCAGGATTAATTATTTCTTTCATACCAGCTATGACTAGGACAGAAGTGGGAGAGGTAGAGTTAGACTGAAAAATTCAGTGCCATAGCCGGGATTTGTATCCGTCCAATTGCTCTGAGCAGTGAGCTACCATAGTAACATGCCAGCATGGCACTAAATTCTCCAACTGACTTGCATTTTTCCTGGTAAACTACAAGGATATCTCAAATTATTTTGACATGTCATGCCTCAATGGCAACTTATAAACTCTGTAAGTATTTAAGTCCCAGGCTTTATAGTTAACTATTAGGTCATTTAATGTGAATGTAAACATTCCTATTAAAATACTTGTTCTTGTTCCATATTTTATGTTGACTCAAATTACATCAAATGTTGGCATGTATATGGCTACCTTTACAGGTTTCTGATCAGGAAATTTCTAGTTTGCAACCTTGCCACATGGTGACGAGGGATCAACTCATGCCCCATAGATGGCACTATAAGATGAAATCACAATTTGTAGGTGTGAAACATGGCGAATATAGCTCAGGGACCTTTACATCAAATAAACATTATATGGGACCAATGGCTTTACTTCTCTTCTGAAGGAAGCCATGCAAAAGATTTTTGCATCTGAAAAAAATTAAGAGTCATGTGATTCATTATTGCATGCAGTTACTTTAGATTCCCATGTGAGTTATCTTGGATGAAGGTATTAATGGATCTGAAATGTAAATGGCGTGTTATTTATGGATGCTCTAACTACTGTGGTTCTCAGTGACCCATTCTAAATTGGGTGTGAAAGACTGCTTAATTTTGCTCAGAGGCCTCTCTGTCAGGCTTGAGATTCTTTTACGTGCTGTAAATCTATGACACGGGACCAACAGCTTTACTTCCCTTCCGAAGAAAGCCATGCTAAGGATTTTTACTCCTGAAAAAAAATCCATGGTCCTCTGCTGGGTTTGAACCCATGTCCTTGGGTATGAAGTTAGCATGGTAATCATTACACGACAGAGGGCAACTAATGGATTTGGTGGCTCCTCTTGAAAGTGATGGTCAGGATGTGATTTATGGGTCATGGGGTGTTCCTTGCGAAATAAAATGAATCATGAGGTAGAAGTCACAGGTCACGTAATGAAATGCTTATTACTTCATAGTTTGGCAGTTCAATAAGCATTTAATGTAGGGAAGTATATATTTATCCCCACTATTGTGAAACCTAGTGATGAATGACATTATTAAGATGTGAAATGTTAATGGGTGCTACTCCCAAGGCTATGTAGATGATTTAGTCATAAGAGACCAGGAGAGTTTGACAGTACTATTAGAATACTAGCACAGAATGATAGCTTTGGATATTGTTCGTACCAAAAGCAATATTTTGGTTTTAATCCAAAGAAGACTGTGATGGTACCATTTAATATGAGGCATATCCAAGCTAACAACTGTAAACTTGAAATTACGAGGATTATGGGACAGTAAAATAAATTGGCATTTTATTTGTGGACACTTTTTAACTGCTGCGGTTCTTAGCGTCCCATTCTGTTCTGGGCATGAAAGACTGCTTAATTTTACTCAGAGGTCTCTCTATCAGGCTGAGGTTCTTTTATGTGCCGTAAATCTACGACTTGGAACTAACGGCTCTACTTCCCTTCCGAAGGAAGCCATGCTAAGAATTTTTATGCCCGAAAAAATCCATCATCCTCTGCCGGGTTCAAACCCGCAACCTTGGGTATATGAGGCTAGCATGGTAACCACTACATCATAGAGGGAGGTTTAACCTCTCAACAGAAATTCCCTGAATCGAAATGAATTTATTGAATAAAGGCTTGAATACATGCAATAAGTTTCTCAAACAGGGTCAAGGACTATATAGCTGACATACAAATGGTCACCAAAGGTTTAGGAAACACAAATGTTGCAAAGTAATCCAACAAATCAAGAACCACAAACACCACAATCACAGTACACAAATCATAAAGTCAATAAGAGAAAAACTGGTAATATACACAAAATCCGATAAAGGCAACAAAATTGTGGTGCCTGCCAGGTAATATGGTGGTAGCGGGTCTGCCTTGCATTCAACAGGTCCGAGTTTGAATATCGCTTAGGTTGAGTTAACCAGACAAGGTTTTTTTTTCAGGGTTTTCCTTTATACTGAGGAGATGAATGTCTAGTAACTTTAAGCTCCATGGACTCCGAGATCATTTGGGCATCATTTCACCAATTTCATTCACCATCCGATATGACCAACCAGGTTCAAGGACATTAAGCCAAGAAGAGCTATGAATTCCCTACAGTTGTGCATAACAGCAGTAAATAAAGTAGAGTCGCCCTCCGTGGTGTAATGGTTACCATGCTGACTTCATATACCCAAGGTCGCAGGTTCAAATCCAGCAGAGGACGATGGATTTTTTCGGGCATAAAAATCCTTAGCATGGCTTCCTTCAGAAGGGAAGTAAAGCCGTTGGTCCTGTGTCGTAGATTTACGGCACGTAAAAGAACCTCAAGCCAGATAGAGAGGCCTCTGAGCAAAATTAAGCGTCTTTCATGCCCAGTATAGAATTGGACGCTGAGAACCACAACCGTTAAAGAGCGTCCATAAATAACACTCCATTTACTTAAATAAAATAATTAAAAAAAGGCTCAATCATCAATCAAAGAGAGGCAAACAGGATAAAAGTAGATAACCTATTATTACCCAGAACTTACCATCTACCAAAAATGCATTAAGCTGGAAATTTTGTGAGACCAATAATATAGATGCACTAGCCTTCCAGCTCATAAAATGCTTAACAAATGAATACATTTCCTTCAAGAAATTTGATAGCTTGAACCTGGATTTATTTTGATGCTACAACACTTTTCCCAAGCATCCCAACCAACAAGCTGAGTAGCTTAATTAGGAAATGGCTTAATTTTACAAATAGGATCTGAACAAAATAGAAGAATACATCAAGTTAACCCACATGTGCAAACAGCAAAATTACTTCACTTTTATTGGAACAGACAGCATTAAAAATCTGATCTGGGCATGGGAAAGCCACCATTATGTTTATTGGGTTTATTGGAAGACTTATTCATGAGCAAGAAGGAGATAAGGGTGACACAGATTATTTAACATATCTATGGACATGGATGAATATAACAGTGAACTGAAAAGCATCATCGAAACAGCAGAAGCAAACAGATTTAACAAACAAAAGGTTCACGGAAAAATAAACAAAGCCAAAACAAAAAAATCTGATGTGTTCCATTCACATGACTTTCTCTATATCCCTACAACAAATTATTCTTAAAAAGCTTATACTTCTATTAACTTCATGATAATCAGTAAAACATTAGCAGAAATAGCCATATTACTTGCTTCCTTTTAAGTAGAGGTGAAATAAGGGAGTACCATAGGTTAAAGTGATAATCAAAAGCTGTTTACTAAGTCACTGAAGTTCCTTTGTTTGTATGGACAGCAGTTGACAAATTTCTGTATGAGAAATGTAAAGTTTTTCATAGCAGAAACCAAAAATAAGGAATGGTTTAAAAACGACGAACTACACGAAAAAAATGTATATAACATAAATTGTGTGTTTTAACGTCATTTTTTGTGTAGTAAGTTTTTGTCCATCTCTTACGGTTTAGCAGTTATTCAAAATTTAGTAAAATTCATCCAGAATAAACTACTCTTCAGAGGCTATTCCCAGAAAATTCAAGATATACATTTTATTTGTCAGGTAAATATCGTTAATATACAAAATTTTAATCAAAATCGTTAGAGCCATTTTTGAGAAAATCAAAATGTTCGAAAAAAGTTCCATGTAAAGGGTAGTTGGGGGTGGGGGAATTTTTCTCAAAATCTTCGTGTCGCATCCCTGGAAGATACTAAACTTAAATACCAAGTTTGGTATTTTACCGACTTTTCGTTTTTGAGTTATCGTGTTCACACACACACACACACACGGACCTTTTTTCCGAAAATGCTTTTTTTTAGATAAAGGGGACCCTAAAACATATATTTCCGTGAAATCTCGGTATCGAATTTTTTGGTGGAGTGCAATACATTCTCTATACACTATGTACATAGTGCCTATAGAGAAAGTAAAAATGCATCAAAGATACCAGCACCCTCAATTCAAACAAGGGCAAAAAAATCTTGTTTAGGAAGTTCACATACCACTCCTTGGCTTTCAACAAGTTTAAAAAAATCTTCAGAGATCAAAATTTATCCTACACATACAAATAATTTTTCAATTAAAAATCTTAAATTCAAAAGTCAAAGATGAAATTCCAACAAAAAATAGAACAGGAATATACCAGATAAATTGCTCAGACTGTGAAAAATTGTACATAATGGAAACAAAGATGTTTGGCAACTAGGAACAAGGAACATCTTGGGAATATAAAGTCGTCCTCCATGGTGTAATGGTTACCATGCTAACTTCATAAACCCAAGGTCGCGGGTTCAAACCCGGCGGAGGACGATGGATTTTTTCGGGCGTAAAAACCCTTAGCATGGCTTCCTTTGGAAGGGAAGTAAAGCTGTGGGTCCCGTTTCGTAGATTTAAGGCACATAAAAGAACCTCAAGCCTGATAAGAGAGGCCTCTGAGCAAAATTAAGCGATCTTTCACGCCCAGTATAGAATGGGACGCTGAGAACCAAAGCAGTTAAAGAGCGTCCATAAATAACAGGCCATTTCATTTTTTTGGGAATATAAAATTAAAATAGGAAAATAAATCAGCAGTGGCATTTTTGGAGACCACATTATGACATGAACAAGACCCCAAATTTGTTAAAAGGTGCAAGAAACAGCTGAGAATTGGAAACCTGGAAGAAATCCACATTTGGAAGACAGAAAACACTTTATCCCACCTGGAGACATCCTTGTCCAGAAGTTCTAAAATCCACCACCAGAGACAAGCCTATCTACTGTAACATCCGATAATCAAGGCACTGGCAATTGAAAAGTTGATAATGCAAGCAACAGTACTTCTGTTCCTTAATAATAACATGTAAGAAATGGAAATATATTACAATCAATGCAAATCATTACTAAGGTCTATATTATTACATTTCCTGTGTCACAGAAATGTGATGAAATAGATATGATAAAACATTTTAGTGTAGTATAACATCTTTGACCATATCTAGCTGTGACATACTTCTGTGACAAAAGTTGTACCCATCATCACACCTTTGATCATATCTGTGATTACAAAATAAAATGGCAGACATTAAACATGTTCAGTGGCTACAGCCAAACTGGGCATTTCCTAATATGAATCACATGAAATGTTGTACAATTCAAAATATAACTATTATAATAATAATAATAATAATAATAATAATAATAATAATAATAATAATTCTTTATTGCCTGTATACTTGAGGATACAAGTTATAAGCATGGTCAGTCAGTATTACATTATAAGTATTACAGTATAATTATTAGTTACAAAGCTATTTCATACAAACACACTTTCTCTCTCACACTCACACATGTAATCATTTGCCATGCGCACTCGCTCGCTCACTCACTCACACACACACCTCAGATCAGAGTTCATCGAGTCTGTACAGAGGTTTGTTAACAAGGTATTTCTTTAGCTTAGCTTTAAAAGATTTAATTTTTAGAGTTTTAAATTCTATTGGGAGTTTATTATACAAAGTTGCTCCTATATTCATTGGATCTTTGTCAGAAAACTTTTTTGTATGTACAGATCTATATACATTACTCTGACTTCTAGTACTGTGCTTGTGCACCTCACAATGTCTTGTGATGTCTTTAGATCCATGTATTAGGAGTAGTACACGATATACATACAGTGATACAACAGTGTGAATTTCATTTTTTATAAATAACTCTCTGCATGGGTGGTCAGGTCTTACATTTGAAATTATCCTTATACACTTTTTTTGCAGTGTCAACACCCTATTCATATGCACTGCTGCAGCACCACCCCAGAGTTCTATACCATACAGTAAATGAGGATATATTACACCATAATAAATTGTGCGTAATATACTTGGGTATTATAAAAACAGAAACAGAACACTGAAAATATGTAAAAGCATAGCAGAAGCCATTAGTGAAGTGCATGAATATTATACGCAAATAATGTGAGGAAATAATCAAATGGATTGGGAAGCCAATATTTAGATTAGAAGAACAAAATGACAACTCATAAATTACTATTTTTGCTGCTGTCTTTGCTATTAATGCTCATGAATGTAGTATTCATCAACATTCTTTAAGAAATTGTCTTATTGAGGTTAAGCTTTAGGTTAAAATATTGCTGATGAATGTAATAGAAAATTAAAGTAAATTTATTTATAAATATTCACTATAATGACACAAATCACTTCCTAAACAGAATAAAATAGGAATCATTGCTACAGCTCATGCTATTAACTTTAGGGTTATGCTTTTTAAAATGTGATAAAAAGGTTCAACAGCTTAAATGTTCTCATAACATGTGATCAAAGGTTTCATCACATTCTGTGACACAGAAATGTGATAGGTAATATATGCCTTAACTACTGTAAACTTAAACTCTTCAATGAAGAATATCAATGACTTTTACCCAATAATTTTCTTGCTATTTATGAATCCAGTTAAGCAGTTTAACTCATATGGTACTCTAGTAATACCCAAGACAGGATCTGACTCTGCAAAGGTAGTTAAGGCACCTGCCTTAGCTGGGTTTTCATCATTTTTGTTGCTGACTATACCTGAATGACTGGAAACTCATGCAAAGGCAAAATTGATTTTCCACATTGATATTGATATACTATGCCCACACCTTTTCTCGATCACTAGCTTTAAGATGAAGTGAAGACCATGAGGGAAGAAGAGAAAGCTTGCTGATGTGTCATTCTGTGGTCAACCAAAGAAAGTTTCTTTGAGCCCCACAGCCACTATGGTGAATAGATTATCTAATTGAACTAGCTCAATTGTTAAACAAGACACGGAGCATGTGCATGTGCGTGAACTCTGGGATTTACAGACAGAGTGAAACCTTAGCATTGAAGCCACTTATGTCAGGTGTGTAGCATATTTCATGATTCAATGTTGTCGCTCTGTTCTGCTTCTGAAATTGTACAAAACTTACTGAACGAACATTGGGAGCTGAAGGCTCAAGAACAGGTACATGCTTAGTACTTCATTGTGTGCACACCATGGTTCATTGTGAATTGAAGCCCTAAACACCTAATTCTCTTGTTAAGTTTACAAAGTGATAATTTTCCTCTAATAAATGATGTTAGGATTTCTGTTTCCTTTTCCCACTCCTGTTGATTGTGCGTGCATTTCTACATTTGTGTTTCATTACTATGCTGGGTCTTGTTTCATTTCCTGTTCTGGGGTAACTTTGCACCATATGTTAGTATTATTTACACTTATGTGCATGTGAACATAATTGGCTAAGAAGAGCCTCACTAATATTTGTGTATATCCCTATATCATGGTTAAATGTGTAAGAAAACTATTAAACGCAAGCTCTTTATTTCAGGGAGTCTGAAGATACAATGCTAATGATCTTGAAGGAAATTTATGCCATGATGGGCATATCAGCAGATAGCCAAGTTCCAATGCAGTCATCATCTCGAACTCCGACAGAAAGTGCAATCCTGGGAGGAATTGAAGAACTCAATTTGAACTCTCAATCTGAACCACAAACAAACACCTACACATTGGATGTTCAGGGTACTGCTGCTTATCTTACCAGTCCACCAGGCATGGCACCACCACCATTCAGCTTAAGGACTACATCCGTATCAGCTGTAAACCAGCAAATGAATCTGGGCATGGACCCCACTGCACCAATGTCAGAAAACAAAAATCTAGGCCCCCCGCCAATCAGTGGTTTTGTGAAAAAATCTTAAAGATTTAAGTTAGTTGTGAATAAAATGTTTGTATTATATATAAATAAAGAAGAAAGCAAAATGAAGAAAAAAGAGAGATTGTGTTGGAGTATAAAATGTGCATATAATGTTTGTATCCATGATGATACTAAACGTAAATAATGAGAATTAAATTATATATTGTGTTGTATATATTACATTGTTACGGTGCATTATTCTTGAGGTATCATCATGAGATATGATGATGGTGGACATGGTTAACCTTTGAAGTATTGTTACAGGTAACTACTCTTCATTTAATAAAAATATCTCGATATTTAATTGGTTGAGGGAGCTGTGATAAAAGAGTGCATTTCTTTTCAAGTTCTACTTAATCTGTCACAAATGAGTCTTAATTTCCATGTTATGTTTAATTGTTTTCTTTTATTGTGCATACATTGTTTTTAGAATAAAAAAAATAATCAGTTGCAATGTAGCACACAGAACCTGTATGTATTACTTAAAATTATTTCATGTAAATCACATTTTACAGTAAAGCTCAGGTTTATTTTAACTGCTTTGGTTGATGTTTTCTTTTCATATTTTGGCATAACATCATTATTGTTACCTCTAGCATATAGCACAAAAAAGTTGGAAATAGATCATTGATTACTAGAGTACCAGTTTTAAATAATTTTGAAATTAAAACTAATATATACTTGTGTAATAAAATATTTAAGATTTAATTCTTCCTTTATTTTTATTTTTCCTTTCTTCCTTTTATCATTTTAAAGTCTTATGCCAAGCAACATAATTTGAAGAATAGGAAAACCTAGGAAAAGACTTATATAACCCATTCCAGTTCAGGCTACCACTGACAGTGGTATCGTTAGTGTTGCTGTTGCCCTAACGAATGTAGACTACTGAGGGGTTTGGGGAGTTGCGCAGATAGAGTGCATGACTCAATATGTCACATAATGCTATAAATGGTGGGCATTTATGTTGACATTACATTTATCTCATTAACGGTAGACAATAGGCAGTTGCTATCAGATTTCTTATAACTCGCCTACTGTAATGTCAACACTGCTGCAATGGGGAATCATACATGAGTGAACACATTTGTTTAACACACCACTGTACTCGAACACTTATTTAATGCACACTGATTTCCCATAATGCCTGTCAAGTGTGTGACATGAAAGGATTTGAACGCATTCTCAAGAACTTTGATATTCCAAGTAGATCCTTGGGGCACATTAAATGTCTCTTACTTTAGATTTGTGCAATACTGCCAGTTGATGAGGTGATACAAACAAGGCTTTCTGGAACATATAAACATTTTTAGGTAAGTGAAGCAATAAGAGCCAAAAATCATTTTTCACTGTTGCATTTAAATACCTGAATGATACAAATTATACTTTCTGGAACATGTCATAAAAATGTTAGGTAAGTGAAGCAATAAACTTTAAAAATCATTCCACCATTGTGTTTAAGTACATAAAGCATTCACTTTGTTTTAATTCCCTCAATTTTGATGTGAAATCCTCTTTATCTGAATGATTTTTGTATAATTGATTGCAGGGGAAAAAAAAAAGTATTTCATTAAAGCACACAAAGTAACCTTTTTGGTATGTCAATCATTTCCAAGATATTCATTGCTATTAGTTTAAATTTTCATATAGCTTTACTTTTACCAAGTGATAATTTGATATTTGTTTTCTATTGTGCAATGACTTTCAAAAGCTGTCCTACGTTTAACAGGTGCAAGTGATATTGTGCAACAAACCATTTCATAACCATCAGATTGTATTTGTGCATTACTACAACTTTTGTGTCATTAAAAGTGATTCATAAATCCTGTTGATCTTGAGGGATTAAAGAACTTGAATTATTTTGCTGCTTGCAGTATTATTGTATGTTTGATTTATTATTCATTAAGATAAATTTCATGAGTTATACATTTCAGAACATCATTAATTGGTAAAGAATACTGAAAATGACCCCAAAAGTTGTTAATTTTTGCTTAAGTACTCTCATTTTGGGGAATATTTGAGTGCTAAGGGGAACTATAAAGGTTCAGGTGAAATTCCATCATTATGAGCTTGGCCATTAAATTTTATTTCACCTTCTAATAAGTACAGCCTATTAATATTTCAAGATGCTTTTAAATTGCCAAGCTTGCTTGTATGTGGCAACTGCTAATACAGTGTTATTCAGGCATTTAAAAAGTGGCATCTCTGATATCAAGAGCTACAGTAGAATAAGTGAACCAGTTCTCTAATTGTAAATGCAAATTTTTATGCCAAAAAGCAGCTGTAAAACAATAGGACCTGTTTTGGATTCAAATATTAAATACAATACCCTTTCTGTCTCTATACACATTATACATGTGTACTAGAGAAAATAAAACACAGTTCCAATTTTGGATGGAACATTTTTTATTGAATTCAGAAAATGAGTTTTGTTAGTCATAAGGTTTTTCAAACTTGACTAGTGGTTAGCATGCCATTCTGAAAGTCCAAACTTTTCAGGTCCTATTCCTAGTTGGTTTGGTGGAGGGGGAACATTTTTCTTTGGCCAGGATTATTCCCTATTCTCCATAAAATCTGGAAGTATGAGAGAGTGAATAGATGGGAGAGAAAAACAAAGAAAAATTTAGTCTTTAGGAGACCTAAAGTAACATCAGAAAGGTAATGATCAGTAAATGTATAAACAAGTGAGCATCGTTACTATGAGCAATTGATTCAAAGTCATGAACCAAGAGGACTAGAACGAACACTGAGATGTTAAAGGTAACATAAAAGTTATATTTGTGTCTGGGCTATGAAATAAAATATACATTGAAAACTATAAGCGGTAAGTTTTAATTATAACATTCCACAGATTAATTAACGTCTATGAGAAGAATATTATTGGCATAAGTGTGATTTCATTAAACGTTACTAGAATTTCTATATTATGTGAAATTCCCAGGAGCAATTCAGTAGTTTCTATGTAGTTGTAAGGGTTTTTGTTTTTTTTCATTGAAACCAAAGGTTGCAGACATAATCAGTTACCTAAACATTGAATTATATTAAATAGAGCTGGTAGATTAATCTTCTATTCTCTAGTGATAGGATGTCAGAGGCTATTGAACTTGCTGCTTGATTTAACAGCTTAATGTTTCCAAAATAATTTATGCTCCAAGGTAATTTCTTAGAATTTTGTAGTTTTGACTATGAAAATATATTAAAATTTTTACTTTGACAGATGATTACAGATTATAAATTGGTTCTCCTTTTATAATTATGAAGCAAAGATTCAAAGAAATTTAATTGTAATCTAAAATGTTTTTAAGTGACCTTCAAAAACAATTTAAAATTAATAAGAGATTTTATATGAATAGAATACCTGTATTAAAAAAGATCCTCTTCAAAACATAATTTTAAAGCAGATATGAAATATAGATTATCATTCTGAGGGTAGTAGGCCCCATGGAAGAAAAAAATCTGTTCAAAGAATTTTTGAACCTTGAATGAAAGAAGATTAATCTGCCAGTCTACAGATAAATTAAATCTGAGAACTCTAAATTAATTGTATTTTCTATTAGAATGGTTACTAAGCCTTAACACCATGGTGCAGGTATGGGTGTTTGGAGTGGAGATATTTTGGCCCATGCATAGAACTGGTGACACTCAAATCCTAAGGAATTTTATAAACTATAATCTCTTGGTCCCATAAAACATCATCTAGGGAAAGCAATGTATATCCAAATTGGTTGAGTGATGTCTCATTGCTTCTGCACAGCTGAGCCGTGGCCGAGTGGTCAGACCACTTTGCCTCTCATCTAGATGGTCCAGGTTTGATCCCAAGCGACCACATGTGAGATTTGTGGTTGACAAAGTGGCGCAGGGGCGGGTTTTCTCTGGGTTCTCCGGTTTCCCCTACCATCACATTCCGCCAGGGCTCCATCTTCATGTATCATCAGTGGCAACACCTGCGGTGCCAGAGCAGGAAAAAAAAAAATGCTTCTGCACAGTTGGAACGAGGCCAATATTCGGGTTGGTAGGCCTAACTAGGGCAAGTACACAGCAGATAAAAAATTAACTTAGTCATATACCTCAGAAATGCATTACTGCTCATTTATGAAGGCATAGAGGTGCATGGCTTAGCTAATTGTAGGTACCATAATGGTCTTGAGGCTCTAAGACATGTTTCTTTTCTTTTAGGCCTGCATCAATATGAGCTTTAGGTTTCATTTTCCTTTTCACATTAGGGGTTTAACAGGAGTAATGTTAGCTAATTCAGCTGTTGATATTATTCTCCATGATACCTATTATGTTGAAGCTCATTTTTATTATGAACATTTCAATCTTTTATCATTAATGTTTCAGCTATCATTCTTAAGACACAGCTGAGTGTTATGAGTCAAATATTGTTACAGTTAAATAATTTAGAAGAAAGATGAAAATGTTACATGCACTGCACACTTCTATGGTATGCAGGAATGTTTCACATTTGAGAGGTTCCAAGTTTAAATTTTGTTTGTATGAGTTGCCCAGTTTCTGGTCTTTTCCATTAACCTGAGAAGATGAATGTGTGGCAACTTTGAACTCTATGGATACTGGGCATTAGAGCATCAATTCACCAATTTTTTCATTGTCCAATATGACCTATCATGTTAAAGGCTGTTAACAGAAAGCATGAAAAAAAGCAAAACAAAATAAGAAACATGCCCTGCTTAACGTATTAGAAACTTTTTAATGTCAGAAGAAAAGGAAACCATTAAGCTTAACATGGTCATATGTTCAAAATAGGAACATGAAATTATTAAACCATTAAAAATGAAAAAGTGAACATGCAGGGCCAGAGAGGGATAATCAAGTTTGCTATGCAAGGCAGAATGTGGAAAATATTTCTGATGTTAATTTAATGTTCATCCTGTCATTGCTTAATGACCATCAGCTGCACTTTGTACATTTAGATAGGAAACATTACATTTTAAAGGGGGCTAGTCGATTGTTTCCTTTTGCCTTCCGTGTTCTATCATTCTGAATTACATAATTTCATGGAATTAATAGAAAAAATCTGATGTGCTCCATTCACATGACTATTTTGCAACAAACTATTTTTACAAAGCTTATTCTTCTTTCTACTTCATGTTAATTGAGATAAACATTAGCATAAATGGTTTTATTTCTTAGTTCCTTCAATAGGCAAAACTTTTAAAACCTAATCACTATGTAATGCAATTGTAATTCACCTTTCTTTGTATCACCAGGATGAAAAAAGGAATAACAACTTACCACTTGAGAAAACTTTCAAGTATTGGACATTTTAATACAAGTAACAAAGAATATCTCAGAAATGGTTAACTCCATTAAAACAAATGTAACATATATTGTGTGTGTTTTAAAGAAATTGTTTTCTGTATAGTAAAATTTTGTTTACCTCTTATGGTTCAATGATTATGCAAAAGTCCTCCAGAATGAAGAGACCTTCCGAGGCTATTCTCAGAAAATTCAAGATATACATTTTAATTGTCCTATAAATATTTTAATCAAAATCATTAGTCATCAAACATTTCGAAAAATGTTACATGTGAAGGGTAGTTTGGGTTATGGGTATTTTTCTGAAAATCTTTGTGTTGCTTCCTTGGAAGATGTTGAACTTGCAAGATTAGACTTAACAAAGTTTTCATTTTTGAGTTCATAGACTCGCACAAGGACCATTTTTAAAAAGCTTTATTTTATTTAGATAGCATAAAATTCTAATTTCTGGTTGTAATAAACAAGAACTTGAAAGTAGCACCGAGGAGATAATTGATTATGTAGTTAATTGGTTTAATGAGAACAGACTTATTATTAATTAAAACAAAAGCATTGCTGTAGGCTTTTGTCATAAAATTAACAAAACTATAAGTTTTCCTGATGTTTATGTGGAGAATGAATTAGTAACCTTTTCTAATAAAATTAAATTTCTTGGAGTCTGGGTTGATATTAATCTTGATTGGGGAATTCACATCGATGCATTAACTAAAGAGTTAAGTCAAATCTGTTTTGCATTATATACTCTGAGATCATCAGTTAATCTTGATGTGATCAAAACTTTGCTTACTTTCACTCTCATGTATCGTATGGTATAATGTTCGGGGGAAAATCAAACTGTAATAGAATTTTTATAATACAAAAAAGGGCAACACGATTAATGCTTAACCTTTCCAGCAGTACAAGCTGTAGACCTTATTTTAAATACTTAAAATTCCAACAGTTCCATCTGTTTACCTTTAAGAAACGCTGGTGGCTACACATGATCAATTAAATAGTTTTGCTACAAATGATGAAATTCATAATCATAATACTAGAGGTAAATCAAAGCTACACATAACAGGGCATAAAAGAACCCTATATGAAAAAAGTCCACACTACAATGGCATTAAATTGTATAATAAACTTCCCCCATCCTTTAAGAACTTATCAAGCATGGCTGTGTTTAGGAAGGAATTAAAGAGATTTTTAATACGGGTTTGTTATTACTCTGTAAATGAATACTTGGAAACTGTCTAGTTATTTAATTTTGTTATGCATTTGTGCTATATTTTGAACTCCTAAAAATCATGCTTTGATTTTGTGATTTACTGTAAATATAAATATCGTATACTTTTAGTTTCTCATATATTTACTTTTATGAATCTGTACTTACTAGTCTGTAACTTATTGGTATCTGTAATATTGTAACTGAAGAAACAGATATTTCTGTAATAAGAAATCCTATGGTGAATAAACTTGATTTGAAATCTCGGTGTTGAATTTTTGGGTGGAATACAATGGCTTCTAATGTACATTGTATATATATATATATATATATATATTGCTGAACTTTCCCAACTATATGAGCTTAACTATTATTCATTTCTTAAATGAACATTTAAATGACAGGAAAAATCAGAGGAAAGTAATCCCACGCAGGACATGCCTGTTGCATTTTTATTTCATGGATGCAGACGGCAGATTTAATCAGTATCCCTATAACAGCCAAAGTAATCAAAGAAGGCGAATTTTTAAAGACGCGCTTATACACGAAAGTTTGTATATGCGATTTCGGCAATATTAGATATATGAAATGTAAACATTTTCAGTTGGTGCCTTGGAATAATTTTTGGGACAGCAGCCAAGAGTTCCCGGGCATCTCATGTCCTCGTGCGGTATCCAAGAAATGCGCATGCAAGAACCCCGTGTGCCCGGGACTTAAGGGTAGCTCCTGCCTCCTGCCCCTCTGCATTGAATTTGTGTTCTATAACTATATTCAAGAATTGTGCCGGTGGAAAAATATTGCATATAGGCGGAATGTATAGCAACATAAATGCTGGTGCAGTTTAAAGAAGATTTATGAATTTCAATACAAAATAATTAGCTATTGATCAAGTGGCGCGAAAAACAGGTCCCATGATTCAAAGCGCCACACATGCGTACACGGCCCTTTAAAGTTGCGTTGACTGTCGTGTGCATGTTGTGTAGTGTTGTGTGTTGCGGATTATGATATCTAGGCAGGTATGAACAGTTTTAGGTTAATGCAATTTCTGTAGCTAATTGTTTTATTGAGAGGTTAATTACGTATTATTCTCCTTCTCTTACAGGTCATGAGTGAGGAAAGTCATCCAAGAACATTGTAAGTAAAATTCCTTTTGTGCTGTAATTGCTGCGCTCCTGTCACTGCAGTAAAAGTTTTATCAGTTTTGAACTTGCTCACGTGTTAAGCAAAATACAGACTTTATTTATCTGAGTATAATGTTTTGCTTTCTTCAGGTACGTTGGAAATCTGGATGCATCGGTGTCAGAAGATCTTGTATGTGCCTTGTTTTCGCAGATCGGACCTGTCAAAGGTTGCAAGATCATCCGTGAGGTAAGCGGTATTAATATTATTAGCAATAAGTGTTATTGCCTGTTAAACTGAAGGACAGTGTAGAATTAGTGATACATTTGAGTCAGTGCTACGATTAAACGTTTAAAAGCTCAGATGGCCACATATCAGGTAAGCAAATATGAAAGCAAGAATCAAAAAAATGCAAAACGAGTATTGGGGCAGTCCGAGTGAACATGTGATTGAAAGGGAACAAATTGGAATAATGCTATTGTCTATATGCTTGTTTTTTTTAATTTACAATTATTGTGATGCATGGTGACTATCATATATACTAGTAGGTAACAGGAACTCGACCAGGTTTCATTGATGCGTTTGGTAAATGTAAGATTAAAAAAATTAGCGATAGTGACTTTTGCACCAAAGTATGTTTTGACATACTATACAGCATTGTAATATTGTATCTATCAATATAATGTGCAATAGTTTGAAGACCTGTGGAGTTTGCAATAATTATATTTATAATCATACTGCTTATTTGAAGCGTTTGTTTTAGTGGACCGGGCTATGGACCTTCCTTGATTTTATTACATGCTAAAGCAATAGAGAAATATAATATTGAATAAAAGAAGAATGAAATGGTTTCTGAGAGAGAGACATTTCTCAGCATATTAGGTGGTATGGCATTGCTAACTATACAATTTGAATTTGATACAGTGAAATAAGAATGTAGTTATTACATACTGGTCAAAATTGTTACAAATTAATTTGCATAACTTAACTTTTGTTTCAACAATAAATTTGCACTTCACTATTTTCTTTGTTTTGACATATACTTATGTACTAATGGCAGGATAGACATTTTTTGTGTGATGCTACCATTCACATATTCATGTTTGTATTACAGAGGTCCACCAGACTTGTATATATACTATGTACACTCTTAGTAGTCAGGTCCTTATATGACACCAGCTTAAAACTGTATATATGGAAGAACTTAAGTGTAAAATTACTAAGATTTAGTTTCAGATGAAAATGTGAAACATTTGCAGTCAGTTTGCATTATTCATTAGTTAGGGTTGCAAAACAATTTCTGTAGTTCATGGAAATGATAGGAGCTTCCACTATTTGAAAGGAAAAAAGTATTTATGAACTAATACAATAAATGCAGTAAAGTATTTTTGAAGAAGCGTTAGTTGGTAATGAGAACCAAGCCAGTGTAAGACTGTGCGAAGAAGTTTTGGGGAGTAAAAGAGCCAAAAACTAAAAAAAAATATTGTTGGCATGTAAAAATTAATATATCCATGAAACTACATCCCTGTTTGCACAGGTTTTCTAATTATAGTGTCATGAGTTTGAAACATAGGGAAATTTTTTTTTTATTTTTTGTGTTTTCTAATGGACAGATAGTACAAAGGAAAATGCTTATCTAATAGGTTTAAAAAATGATATATTTGTTAACGATGCTGTCAATTGCTAGGACCATATCAGTACTTTCTGTTTGCCAGGATTTTGCCCCCAGGAGCCCTTTTGCATGCTATAAATCTACTTAAAACATGTGAACAACACTAGTGAGTCAGGTATGAACTCGCTGCCTTGGAATCGGAAGGCCAGTGCCTGACCAACTGTCATCCATGCCGACACATACCAGCTTTGCTGACTTACTGTAGGAAACATGTTTAATATGTTCCTAATGATCTATAAACCTTTTTGAAAATGCAAATAAATATTATGCATTTTTTCCAAATTGTTTCCCATAAAAAATGTGAGAGGTTATGAGGAACTGTTTCAATTATTATTTTTGGTTCTTCATGTATATGGATAATTATGCTTATGTAGGGTACAATATCATAATCATTAACACACTATTGAGTTTTGCACATTTTGAATATACTAAGTGCCCATATTCAAGGCGTCCTCAGTATAATTTCTGGCCAAAATGATTTGCAATAGAGGGTATAGAATTTCAAACTTAAAAATCAACACCCACTAATTGTAAAGTAAAATATCTGTTTTCATTTGTAATTCAGTGTTTACAAAAGCAGTTGTGTTAGATGGAATAAAAAGAAAGAAATGTGTTTTATTAATGCTGGTATTTATTTGATTAATGGTAACTATTACTGACTTGTTTTATAAGAAATATATTATGACAAAACATGTTCTTCAGTAGGAGCTGTGGAGAAAATTAGTTATTATCAAGATTGATAAAGATACTTATGTGTGGAATTAGAGATTGCTTTATTTATCTAATTATGAAGAAATTAAATGACATTTAACTCTGCTGTTTAGTTATTCGCTAATGTAGAGCTATGAATGTATGATAAATGCTGCTGCACAGTGACACTATATGACAAACTGGGCCCTAAGTGCAAAGTTAGCCAAGGAGAGTCTTTAAGAAGGAAAGCAATGGAGCAGTTGTGGAGTGATGACAAGGTGTAGCGAGGGAAATGCGCAAATAAAACTAGAATGAATCAGGGCGTAGCTGAGAAACCTACAAATTTAGTTGTTTTGTACCCTACTTTAAGTTATAAAAAAATATATGCATACATATAAGACAATATGGTGTCTTTTGCAGCCAATTTTCTCCCCCCCCCCCAAAAAAAAAAAAAAAGTTTACTTGGGGTGGGTAGGTCAAAGACTTCAAAGTGTCAAGAATTACTGACTCTTGCACAAAGGTTTTTCACATGTGCATTCACTCTTACATCCTCTATATGCGGGAGTAGAGAATAATCTTAATTAAAGAAACCTTGAACAACCCAGGATCTCCAGGTGAGAAGTATGAAAGTTTTGCCCAAAATTTTATGAATACAATCAGGTGCCGAAAAGCTTCTGGCACTGCCTGAGTGCAATACAACTGATTATATTGAAAGTCACCTGTCTTGGTATCACTCTATCTTAAAATCGCTCGTTTGACAGTTCATTTCAAGTCTTTGTTATGGGGTAAATGGGGAGCTAAATATAAGTCTCCAGGAATGTTAAGGTATAAACTATTGAAAATTTTAGCCGGTATAAATAAATAAATGGTATTGTTTGAATGGCATTCAGCAGATTTTAACACCTTCATGAAATAATATTAATTTCTTAACTGGCAAACATACATGGTCAGAAAGAAGCCACAGGAATCGGCATCCTTCAAAAATAGCATATAAAAACAAAATGTATTTAGGAATAATGTGTCTGCCTTGCATTCAAGAGGTTCAAAGTATGAATCTTTGTTAGGGTGATTTATCTGGATACGGTTTTTTTGTGGGGGGAGGGGGGTTCTTATCCTGAGAAGACAAATGTTGAGTAACTTTAAGCTCCATGAGCCCCAAGCTCACTTGAGCATCATATCACCCTTTCTATTCATAAATGTGACCTACCATATTAAAATAGAAAAAATAAACAAAAGATTGGTGTTGAACGGAATGTAATGCAACCATTGGTTAATTAACTATTAAAATTTTTGAGATTACTAGGTGGTATGAAGTAAGCATTTAAGTGCTTCTATACAAATTTATTTTTGGTGTCATTTTGTGCTTCATTAAAGTCAAACTAAGAAATCGTGGAGAATTCAAAGTATACTATAGGGAATAACATAGAGGCTTTTCTTTCACACCGTGCCCACTCCTACAGCAAAATTGGATATAATATCTGTGCAACTACTTTTTTCCTCATAGTCGAGTTACAATTACAATGAGAATAAGCACACACCTTATCATAAACATTTAAAAGGTTCTTCTAACCAGGTAGGTAATATCAGAACCTACTCGTTTCTGGCATCTCTTCAGGAAATTCTCATTTACACTCAAGAGTTCTATAAGTGTAATTGAGTGGTTAAGAGTTGGGTAAATTTTTGTGATCGGATTTTATGAAATGTTAGTGATAAGAGTAATTGACCCACAACTTTGGTCTTCTTTGATAAATATACATGACATTCCTTTTTAAGTACACAAAATGTTGTGCATGTCTGTGCAAGCAGATTAATACAACCTATATTTTCTGAAGAAGCAGTATATGCCGAGAATGACATAACACCACTTTTTCAATAGCTGACACCGCTGTGTCAAATGCAGCTGATAATGCAAAACAGATCCTATGATAAAGATTCTGTAACAGTTTTGATGAAGCTTTGTATAGAAAAATACTCATTAGTTCATTGCTATAGTAACCGACCAAGTAATGAATGTCAGTCTGGGTTTTTCCAGCTCTCCTAGGCCATACAGCTGATGCATTAATAAATATAATTCCATACTATTTGTAAATTGGGTGATTAATAAAGAATTACGGCCCTCAAGATGTCCTAATTTAACGTTATGCATTTTCATTTATGGAGGAATTTGAAAAGAGAGTGAATGCAGTAAACCTCCATACATAAGGAAAACTAAAGGCAAGGATCAAGTTAAAAAGTTGCTAAATTTCAAATATTGAACGCTCCAATTAGAATGAAAATTTTCTGAGATGCCAGAAGTGTTTGGGTAGGGGACTTTTTCATCTTTTATGATAGGGTATGTGCTTATCTCTTGTAACTGCAACTATGAGAATATGAGTTGTTGCATGTATATTTTAACTATTTAGCAGGATTGATTGATGTTTGGAGGAATTTAGTAACAGTGACGGTCAAATTATATGTGTATTAATTTGTTGAGTTGGTTTTTTTAACACTACGTCACTTACATTGTTATTATATGTAAGTGATGTAGTGTTAAAACAAAACAAAAAAACAATTCAACAAATTAATACATATATATTTAGCAGGAGTCTGAGCTGTAGTGACTGGCAAATGAGCTGTCTTGCAGTAGTTGCAGTATGAGGGAAAATCACTGTATTCAACACTCCCAGCATTAGGAGCTTCAAAACTGGCAGCTAATCTTTTTTGTCATTAATGTACTTTTTTAGGAAGCAGTATCTGTGCAGAATTGCTGACTATTTCACATCATATAAAGTTTTTACACAAACTATAAGAAACCCCCAAGTGTGAGCATTAATATTTTCTCTGGTTACTTTATTTGTTGGTTTCCACATCTGTGGTGCTGTAGGATTTATTAGAAAAAAATAATAGCACCGAATGATTGGTTAAACATGATCACTGACATTGTGGCAGGCAAGCAGAAGAAACTCTGGTACAGTTGTATCTAAATATAGCAGCTCCTGTTTAAGTTACAGAAACTATAGCTTTACATTGTGCTACATATCATTTGAGACAAATCTGCAAGCCTGAAGTGTAACTAAATAGAGATGTTTCATACATTTACAAAATCAACAGTTAATGACAGTCTAGTTGCATATATTCTTGCTACCATATTAAGGAATGTTTGACACAGTTATGAACTGCAATTCCCTGAAAATCAGGGTGAAAAAATTTGACCTGGTGACTGGCAGTTAAACCAACGATCTTCAACTTTCTGTGCTACCAAGTTGAGACCCAGTGTGCATTGAACTTTTCTCATCTAATTTCAATATTCAGCCAAAACTTTAAGCAATCTTCGTTTTCCTCGATGCAGTAATTCACTTGCAATGCTGCAATAACTTTAATTGTGACATTCTAGTTAATTGGTTTAGGATAGTTATATTTGATTTTTTTTTCTTGTATATAACACTTGTTGTATGTAGGCTAATGCCACTCTGACTGTTTTCTGGTCTTTTGTGCACATAACAAAAATAAAAGAACAGAAATGAATTGCGACTTGGTGCTGAGAATTATTTATCTTTTTGGAATGCTAATAAGTGACTGATGTGCTTTGTTTTATGCTACATATATATCCTGTGATTAAAAACAGTAAGTGAAGCATTTATGTTACATTAAAAAATGCAGGTAAATGTTAACTGTTTAAAATAAGACCTTGAGCTACTTTTTTGCAAAATTGAAACTAAAGAAAAATACATTTAATAATTAAGTTTGTTACATAATTGTGCATCTGTTATTTATAATATGAAGTCTGACTTTTAAAATACAAGATCTCTGCTATCAATGCAAATATCTAAGAGGCAGGAGACATACGGTATGTTCAGTTCAAGATGATTTTGTGTTAACCTCTCCTGTTATTAAACAAGACATACAGACTAGAAACATTATTTTGGACCATATAATTTAAAAACAAGTATCTTAAATGTTGGCTTCATCTTAAATAACTTGGAAAACAAATGATAACCTATTTAATAAATGTCATTGTTACCATAAGTTTTGTGTTTTTGTGGGTTGTGTATTGTGGATGTTTGTGGCAAACTCAATAAAGATGCTTTTATTTATTTCTTTGCATTGAAGAAGTGAACAGTATATTATTTATATAAGGCAAAGTGCATCGTTGAAATTTGGTAAAAAACGTGAAAAGTTTTTTTTCATTTTTATTGCATATATAAATTGTACTTTCATGCTACATAATTGGTTATTTAATATAAAACATTTTAAAGTTGCAAAAGAATATTTTAATTTGTTGTATATCATTTAAGTAAACCACATTGAACTTTTAAACTCCATCTTCATTTTTTTTCCCAGTATTATTCACCTTTCAAACTGCTCCTTACACCACAGTTTATAACTTATGAGCTTGAAATTTTCAGGAGAGCTTCAGGAATAACAGATTTAAAAATTATATGCACAGTTAAAGAATGTAATTAATTATATTCTATAACTCATATTGAAGTTGAAAAATTCAATAACATGTGAACAAATTTTTTTTTCCCTTAAACTAATTAGGTAATTAAGAAATACCTGCACCTGATTTCTTTTATATACTAATCTCAAATTGAAAATTTGGAAGTGATATTATAAATCCACTGATTAATGGGGATTTCAAAGAGATTTATATTACCATATTAAAACCTAATTATTAATATTAAAACGTTACTTTCTTAACAGTGGTTTGACATAGATCTGGATTCTGTGTGTGTTCATGATTTATGTTGTGAATATATGGTAAATAATTCAAAGGAATAAGAAGAAAACTGGGGATTTTTTTATTTTCACCCAAGCATTGTTTTTACCTTTGATCTAAATGAAAACTGTTTTTAGCTTCTTATAGCCCATATATTCATGGAAAGAAGCAAAGCAGTTACCTTTTTTAGTTTGCCCTAATAACTGTAATGTTCATGACAATTTACGGAAGATGAAACAGCTGACAAGAGATACCTGACCACTCAGTTCTTTTCTCCTTACCATTGTCAACAATTGTGTACTTTCAGAAGAAATGCTGAGAAAAGATTTAAGATTCCAGAGAAAATCCATAAAGCTGGGAATAATGGACTCATTTCTTTCTTGTAGTTTATGCAGATGATGTCCACTTAGAGAACAATGATTAGAGAGTGATTTGCAGAGCTTTAATGATAAGGTTTTCATGCAGTGCATCTCAGACTTCAAGCATACTGGCAAAGATAAATTGTGGGTGATAGTGCATAAATTGGTATGTCTTTTCAAGGGATTTTTTTTTTTAAATTATGATTAAAAACTTATTTATTGTATACAAAGACTAAAAATGTTATGTTGTAAAACTTTTAGTATTGTAAAGGTATATGAAAGGAGTAAAAAGCAGCAAAATAGGAAGAAGTTACATAGTTTGCCAATTTGAAAAAGTAAAAAAGAATTCCCAAAGTGTAATCAGCATTAAATTTTGTGAGGACTGGGTCAACTGAAGCTCAAAGTTTTCATTTTCCGTACAATAAATGCAGGAACCTGTTTTGCAGACTTTAGCCTATATTATCAACTACTGTCGACTGGCTTGAGTAACCGGTAGCTGTAATGGCTTGTTTGGTGGTATATCAACTGTTGGAATAGATTGGAACCATTTTGAATAAAAGTTTGTTCGGAATCCCAAAAGTTCATGACTCATCCTTCATTCTTCTTAATGAGTTTCTTCTCACAAAACAAGTCCTTAAAATTTCTTGCAGTCTTTAAGAGTTTGATATCTTCACTGATGTTATGGTTGTCCAAAAATTGGTTGGCTACTGCTGATACCCACTAAACAAGCCGTTACCGGATACTCAAGCCAGTCGACAGCAGTTGGTAATGTAGGCAAAAGCCTACGAAAATATGTTCCTGCATTTATTGAATGACAAATGTTCAGTCGACTCCATCATCACAAAATTTAATCATAATTTTTTTTTCTCAATTTTGTTTCTTTTTCATTGAATGTTGTATTTAATAATAATAATAATAATAATAATGATAATAATAATAATAGTAATAATAATAAGCTGCTAATGATTTTATTTCAAAGTATTGAAGATTTTGGAAGCATTTTCTAATAAAAATGTTCAGCATTGACTCTGAAAATGTGTATTTCATAAGTATACATACAGTTAACATAATGTAAATCTTACTACATTATGACTCATGCTTTGTATTTGCTGCTGATGAACCCCTTTATCCCCCCAAAGGAATTCTTTTAGTTTGTATCTACAAATTGCCTTGATAATAGGTATTGCATAATTCAGAATGTTTAATGTTATTCACCTTTCAGTAATTATATATAATACCAAATAACCTGGTGCAGAAATTTTGGCTAATATTCAGTCCAGCATTGCATATTAATAGACAAAGTTAAATTCTAAGGATTTATTTTAACTCATGCTATTGCAGAAATTGTTTAAAAATTATTAACAATTAAGTTCTTTTTATTTTAGTGCAGGCAATATTGACCAGAGATTGAGTTTTACAATGTATTATAGTAAATACAAAATAGATTCTTGGGTTTTAAAAGTTAGTGTAACCAGGTATTTGTGATCCTTAGTTTTAAATGAGAAAGATGCTTGCAGAAACTAACATATTTGTTTGATTCTTTTGCCATTTCATGTGTAGAATTTGCTCTGGTTGATCTATAGCTTCTTACAGATGTTCTGATGCACCTAATTTCTGAATTGAAATCTGGGTTAAATGTTAAAAAAAGCCAAAGACAGCTGCTTCATTAGACAAATAAATTCAGTGTTAAAAATCTGATGTGCTCCATTCACATGTCTTTCGCTACCTATTCTGAAGTAAATTACTCTTGTTCTATCTGTTTCATGGTAATCAAGATAGACAGTAGTATTGGTCTTACTATTTAGTTCCTAATAAGTAGAACGAAAATAAGGGAATACTAGGCTAAAGTGACAGTCAAGTCTTGCAAAAGCTGGTTACTATGCGATTGAAATTTGGTTCCATTTGTATAGCCAAGAGTAAAACAAAAGAAAAGACAAATTCCCACTTGGGGAAAAGTTTTAATTACTTTTAAAATTGAAACCAGTAACAAGGAATATCTTGGAAAGGGTTGGCTCCACACAACAAATAAAGTATATAAATTAGTCAGTTTTTGTCTAAATCTTATGGTTTACCAGTAATGTAACAGTCATCATAAATAAGGTGGTCATCAGAAGCTGTTGCTAGAAAATTCAAGATAAACATTTTGTTTGTCATGTAAATATGTTTAATATATAGTATTTTAATCAAAATTAAGAGGCATGTTTGAGAAAAGCAAATTTTAGAAAACTTTACCACAAAAAAGGTAGTTTGAGGTTGGGAAGGGGAGGATTTTCTTCGAAATCTTTGTATTGCCCTCTTGGAAGATATTAAACTTAAATATCAAGTTTCTTACATTTTTTGTGTAGCAAGTTTTTGCCTATCTCTTACAGTTTACCAGTTATGCAAAATTCAACTAAATTCATCCAAATTAAAGCAGTCTTTAGAGTCTATTCCCATAAAATTCAAGATATACATTCTATTTGTCATATAAATATATATAATATACAGAATTTTATTCAAAATTGTTAAAGCCATTTTTGAGAAAATTAAAATGTTTGAAATTTTTTCCATGTAAAGAGTAGTTTGGGGTGGAGGATTTTCCTCAAAATCTTCGTGTTGCAACCTTGAAAGATACTAAACTTAAATACCAAGTTTGGTATTTTACCAACTTTTCGTTTTTGAGTTATCATTTTCACAGACACTCCCATACTGACCTTTCTCTAGAAATGCTTTATTTTTGATACAGGGGATCCTAAATCATCAAATTTTTGGGTGGAGTGCAGTACCTTCTCTATATATGGACCATGTACTATATAGAGAAAGTAAAAAATTGCCATGTAAAGGTATTTTGGTGTGGAGGAATTTTCCTGAAAATTAGTGTGTCTCCTTTTTTGAACTTAAATACCATGCTTCCACAGGCGCACATACACATACATACTCCTTTTTGTACAGCAGCTATTTTTTTATTCAAAACAAGTATTCCCAGTGACTCCTGGTATCAAATTTTTGGGTGGAATACAATAAATTCCCTACCAACTGTGAGTATTCTACATACTTGTTGGAGAAAGTAATAATAGTTAGGAATACAAAATTTAATGTCCAGCTTCAACTGCTACACATTTAAATAAGAAAGTACTTACATTTCTTTTCATTCCAATTAATTTTAGCTAACAAAGTATTTAGACTAAATTATTTATAAGGGAAGTCTGGTTCATTTGCCTTACCTAAAGCTATAGGTGTGGTGTTACAAATTGGACAAGTATCTTACTTTATGTGTTTGAAGTGCCAAACTGTGCCAAATATAGTATGTTAATAGGAGTGAAGAGGCTCATGCATGACCCTTTCAATCCATTAAAATGCACATTTACAGTTGCAAAATATTTTCTACTTACAGTTTTCCATCTTCACTGCTACACCTTTCAGTAGTTTGATCAAGTTCATGGCTTTTAGCAGGCTAATATAGTTTTCTATTTAATATTTAAAATGCAGAATAAGTGTAGGTGTTGCAGAAGTCTTGTCAACATCCATTCATGCTAAATACCATTTAGTTAGTGTAAGTCTATTTGATAGCACTGCAGCCAAACTTAAGTATGTAGGAAATCCTTGCATGCAATTGCCTAAGATGAGAATGAAACCCAGCTCACCAGGTGTCAGAAGCAGAAGGAACATTTTATTTTCTGGGGATTACTACATAAAATTATTTCTATTTTACTAGTTGAGAAAGCAAATCTTAGTTTCACATTTTACAAAAAAAAAAATAACAATGAGTTTCCTCAGTATTTCAAAAGATTACAATTAATTAACGCTTTAAGAACTTAGTTTATTTAATATTAGTTGGATGTGTTACAGAGAACCTCTTTTTATCCCTAGCTGTAATTCGACTCTTGTTGATACTGGCTGTGCCAGTGAATTAAATGGGACCTCAACAACTGTAGCAGTTTATTACTATCCTCCGCCAAGGATGGAGAAAAGGTTCTCTGAAACACATCCCATTAAAATCAAATAAGTAAAGTTTGTAAAGTGCTGATAGTTTGACTTATAGCTTTACTATTGAGAACTAAGGTTTTAATTTTGAAGACTGATATGTTAGTTCCAGAACAAGGGCATTTCTGAGCCTTATTTAAGTCATTTATGTGATAGAATTTTGGATACTTTGATTGGGCAGCAAGGTTTAGTATCACGGTCGAAGAGTAGTCATATTGTTCCATTATTTGGTTTGACATATCATCTCTCTGTCCACAGCCTTGGTAGTCCATGGGTTGAATGGTCTTCGTAGTCCATTGGGTCCATCCCATACCCACAATGGAGTGCGTTCACAGGTTTGTACACTTATCTCCTTGCTCTTTCTCTGCATGTAAAAGTTTTTCCAAGAACAGCCATGAAAAGAAATTGATTTCTCGCCGAGACATGAATATATAAAACGAAAAAGGAAGGTACACCATTTTTACATTATTTTTGTGACCCTCATGTTGTGTACCCTGCTGATTGTCAACTCCAGAACCTTTCTCCATTCCTTCATCCCACACATGACACATGGTCGAAATTGATTGGCCAGCTAGCACGTGTAATTGTTCTATCTAGATGCCACACACCTGACATTTGAAAGTAGACAACACACTTTGTGAGAGTCAGTAGCTTTATTAAATGTATGGACACGAGAGATTAAAAGCTATATAGATGTTTGCGTAAGTGTTGCTTTTCCGACAGATTGGCTCATCCTGAAGATCTGCAGCTTGGCGCAGTGGAGCTTTATACAAAATAATAAAGAAAGGTACCTTTTTTTCTTATTTATTTGACCTCATGTTCCTGGGACATTACACAAAAATGTGTAGCAAAAAAGAAAAACAAATTCAAAAACATGGTGTGGTATAATTTTATTTATTTTCTAATATATGTAATCTGTAGCAATACTAAACAAAATGCACAAATAAACATGCAGCCTGCAAAAATCGGTAAGAACAATTTCCTTTTACCTCTCTTCTGTTTAGCAGTGACATGTGTTTGTGTCATGATTAGGTTCTCTTAAGAACTGATAACTTAAAGAATAATTAAAAAGAGCTTAAAAAGTAAAAGCTTCTCTTCTCCATTAATGTGGCGAGAGATGTTGTTGCAGAAACAAGGAGAAAAGTGTACATAGCTGTGTGCTTTGCTACTGAGGAAATGGGTAGACCAAGTTTGTGTTGGTGCACTGGAAAACAAAGCAACAACTCTCTCTTTTCTCTAGTTACTGCAGAGTAAGCCATTTGTCTTTGCTTTATTTAGCACCAATGCACGTTTCTTATATTAATTTGTCAACATTTTTTTGTTCTCCCTTGTCCATAAAACATACAACTTGCTACCCATTTTCTTAGTAGGTTTGTGGACTTGTGTGCTTTTGTAGCGGATTTTATACTGTTGGATGTGCATCCATTAGGGCTATGGCATCTTTGTTCTTTGTGTACTTCTAGCTGGGATGCAAGGGATTTCATTGGTGTACCTGGTAAGCAAAGATGCTTTGTTTTTCTTTTTTTTTCACTTAATTTGACTTCCTCCATGCAATACAGTTGAGCATATGTGCTCTGGTTTTTGGGTAGGTATTTCTTATTTTATTCTCTTGCTTAGGAATGGAATAGCTTTTGAGGATGTATTAACTAGCTTAATGAACGGTTTAGTTCATGAAGTACAGTGCCATCAGTTATTTTGGGGTTGTAGACTCCATCAGCAAATGTGCATGTAACCTACCAACAAGAGAATGGTGATTTGTATTCAGAGTATGAAAGTTATTGCTTTGTAGATACAAGTTGCTGATTTGTTGTTGATTTTAAGTATTTGAACCTGAGATATTTAAAAAAAAAATTACTTTTTAATCACCTATGTTTATATTTGCAGAGAAGAAATTTGGTTGAGGTCTTATTTGATGTTTATGAATATATTGGTAAAACTGAACTGACAGTTACTGACTCAAGGGAAGTATCAAACTTACATGATGAAACATTTCTTGAAATTCCTTAGAAACTGGTTGGAATAACAGACAATATTTAAAAAATTATCAGCTATTTTCAACTACAAATTATGAGAAAGCCAAGCCACTATTTAATTAAGTCAATATATATTTAGATTCATTGAGAAGTTCTTTGTTCAGTTTTGAAATTTTGAAGTTAATCAGTTGTTGCATTTTTATGGCAACTTAGCTTAAGCTTTCCATGTTGCACAGTTTGTACAGTTGAAACCTTAGGTTAGACAAATAACAAAAATATTAATGTCATGTTTCCTTCTGTAATTTTGAAATGTTATAGTATTTTTTAAATTTTGTTTAAACTACTACTCCACCCTTTCTTATCACAGCCAGAATAACATTTTCCAATGCATTTGACAACATATTGACACAAATGAAGTCGTTCTGCATACTTCAGTGGATCTGTGTTATGTAGTTGCACAAGTCCCTCAACTATAAATTGAAAGTGATGTGGTGGCAATACAACACAGTCAATTAAATTCAGAAATTCCTGTCTCTTCAACATCCACAGTTAAAAGGGTATGGATGAAGGCTGGTACCATATTTAGTAAAGGTTCTTCAGTCTATATGTTCATTAAGAGCCTTAAATAAATAAATATAAAAAAAAAAAACAGATGCATTACAAATAGTTCAATTTTCTTCATTCTAAATTCAAAAAGTCTCTTGCACAACCACCTCTGTATTCTTACTGAAATTGGCCTTGGTCACTCTACTTCACACTGTACTGTAAACATCTACTCCAATACATACAATTTTTGTTATAATATTATTTGCATAACATTTCTTCATCTATTTCCACTTCTTTAGTATTAGGATTTATTTTCTGCAACATTTCTTTAGATTCCAGGAGATTCTAGAATGTGAAAAGGTTTCAGTGTCCAAGAAGATGTAACAGTTTCAAGATTTCTAATATTATAATGCCCCAGTGTGTTTTGAGTTATGGAATGTTCCATAAGAAAGTTCTGAAATCTGTGACTTTTGATCTGAATCCATCTAAGCAAGGATTACTTATATAATGTTAAAATTTGATATTGGTTCTCTTTTTGTATTTACTAGGAACCACCCCTCCCTCATTTAACTTCAAGAGTTTTATGTGTGATATAAGATCAGTGTTTTAACTTGAGAGACAATATTCTTGTATGTCAGTTTGATCCAGTTTTTTCAAAGCATAGAAGAAATGTAAAAAGACAAACATACACTGACTTTCCTTTTCTTTTTTTGCCTCATTTTGTGCAGGTGTGTAACATTGTTGAGCTTGGTAGGTTACATTGGGCAATGAATGGATGAAATGGTGCTTAAATGAGCCTTAAGTCCATTAAGCCTTAACCTAAGTTTTCAGATAGGTTTCAACATGAAGCAGTAATACTTCCCTTGTAACTGGTGCAAGTCCAACAGCTTCAGCTTCTGCGTGCCTCTGCAAACTCTTGATGAAGTGAATATATAGTGAAAATGATTTCTGGAGAGGAACATTATGATGACAAATAAAAACAAGCAATAGATTAACCAGCACTCAAATTTTTCAGAGCAACAACTTTCTTTTTGACACTTATACATAAGAAAGCAAACACACCAGTATATGCCCCAAATTACTTTTTGCAAGAAAAATTAATCTGTCCAAAAATTTCAACCTCAGAGTATTGATTTTTAAGAAATGTTGAATCAGCATAGCTAGTACATCCTCAGAGGAAAATTTTTGAGCTCCTAGAAGAATTCAAGCATGTTTCCTGTTGCAGCACAGGAAAGCAGTTTTGTTTCATACAATTTTAAATTACAATTAAATTTGTTCAAAGCATTCTGTAAACTGGAACTTTGATCAGAAATAATCGTTTCAATGCTGAAATTACAAATAATAACAAACTTCTGAGAGCACTAAAGCAATCTGCTGAAATACCAGGTTTATCTTGAATGATGCAACTGCTGACTCCTGGGTTTGGGTTATAGTAGGTATCAGGTTAAATGATCTTACATTGTGGCAGTCTAGCTCTGATACCTAGAGAGGGTAAACCAGGGGTGGTGATTTTTCACAAGTGAAATATCCATAAGACTTTGAACTCTTATATTTTCATTTTTCATGACCTCTAAATCACATTTTAATGTGTTTTGAAAATGTGAAAATTATATTACAATGTGATATAAATGCGAAATTGCCGACTTTTTAAAATTTTCTTTCTTTATTTTCTTCCAGAAATTGTATCTGATGAGTTTGTGCACCCGTGGAATGTTTATGATTCTGAGACACATGTCCACTGTACTGATCTGGAATGCGGAACTCATTCCTCATCTGTTTGTAAAATACATATTATAAATGTGAACTTGGCATACAGAAATAAATCAATTTCATAGTTATCAAATTTAAATAACAATTATATTTTCTTGTTAACAAATATTAGAGAAAGGGGCTCTACTCTATTTACAAGAATTTGTGCATAAATTTGTATACAAAAATGAGAAGAAAATATCACATCCTCAAATGAGGACACTGGCCTTATATGTACATTATTGACATACGATTTTTATCTCATATGCTTACTATTTAAGTTAAAAATATTTATTATTTAGTCATTGTTGTGAGTGTCAGTGTTATTGTTGAGAGTTCAGTTCTCATTTTCTAATGTGTTATGAATATCGCATTAAAGCTTTTTCATGAGAGAGTATCTATTTATCAAAATAAATTCAAGATATATGTTTTTCTTCAAAATACTATAAAATGCTAAATTGATAATGTATTAATGCTATAAAATGCTAAATTTATGATTTCAAAATGATAAAAATCACCACCCCTAGTAATGACGTGTGCAGTTCAAAGTTTGGCATGGGGTATTGTTGGCATAATCCTATTTGGAGCTGTCTGTTGATTTTGTTACTCTGGACAGTTTATGATGTGTACTGTAAAAATTGTGTTCTTATTGCATTAAATTTTGTTTCAGTTACATGTAGACTAATCTTGAATTTATACAGAAATTCTCTAGTGTCACGTCTAGAACTTTTAGATTTTTAGAAAAATTTAAACAGCCTGCATCTATATTAGAAGCATAGGCAACCAACAGTTCTGAGGGAAAATTGGATAAGATAAGGCTGTCGGGAAAGAGGTTTAAAAAAGTTAGGCCCCACATAATGTGTTTTTGAAGATTATCAAAAATTGTCTGCCTCATATTCAAAAAGTCACGAGTTCGAATCTCGCTTAGGGTGAGCTACCGATAAGGTTTTTTTTCAGGGTTTTTCCTTATCCTGTCGAGTAACTTTAAGCTCCATAGACCCCAAGATCATTGGAGCATCATTTCAACAATTTCATTCATCGTCCGATATGACCAACCAGGTCAAAGGACGTTAAGCTACAGAAAAAAAAAAAAATTACTGTTCTGCATTGTGATATTTGAAGACAGTATAATTGATAACCTCATTTTCCAGGTGTAAATTAATGTTATTATACCTGTGGAGAATGCTTAAAGATAGCATTTATGGAATGAGCCTCCATATACTTGACAAAATAGAAGACATGGAATACATGTGTTTTCAATATTTCGGCACCAGATATTTGTCAAATGATTAATAATGTGCTCAGCCTGCACCAGACGTAAGTAGAAGTAGAAAGGCATAATTTTGGGCAATAAACAGTGGTTTGATCTGCCACCACTGCACAGTCATATGGCAGTGTCTTGTGTGTGGCCGTGCCGTGGCTAAGTGGTCAGACCACTTGCCTCTCACCTAGACGGCCTGGTTCGATCCCAAGCGACTGCATGTGAGATTTGTTGTGGACAAAGTGGCACAGGGGCAGGTTTTCTCCAGTTTCCCCACCATTACATTTACATTACCAAAAAAATAAAATGTCTTGTGTGTGGCGGGCTGCCAGTTGCATCAAGAGAAATCTGGTACCTTAATCTGTTTTTAATGTTGATCTTTAATGTTCAGATAGAAGGCAATTCAGCATATTATGAAATGATACATTGCACAACTAATACATCTATTCTTCTAAATGTTCATTTTTCGTACTAGTTATGCAGTTGTTTCTCATGTAGCAGCACCTTCAATGCAATTTCTTGTTTAAATTATTCAGTGTATGAAATTGAAATAAATTCTCTTAGTTTCATTAGCAAGGCACTATAACTTTCAGGGTACGGGGTACCCAGAGAAGAATCAAATTGCAGAATTTTCTTTCCCTTATTGATCTTTATCCTCTTTATCCTTGTGATCCTTGATTCTTAGCAATTGCATTCATTAGTACCACTTTATAGCAACTGTACAACTGCAGAGTAGATGGTGCAGTATTTTCATGTGCCACTTCACAGTAGTTATTTTATTGGTGGTGGATGTTGTAGAAGACAAACCACAGTAATCTTAACACCAACAAATAGTAATTAGTACCTGCATAGGTAGAAATATTTTTCAGTGCTTAAATCCATCTGAAGCAATGATTCTGAAATCTCTGCAACTTATATTGGAGCCTCAAAAAACATATTTCACAAGGGAAAGCTAATAGTTTGAGACACTCTGTTCTAGATATTTTTGGTTATTTTTTATTTTATGATTTAATTTTTATTTCGGAAGTTTTATTGCTCATTTTTTCAGATTTTGTTTTCTTTATAAGGGCAGCACATCATTGTTTCTGAATAATGCAGCAGAAATGACATCTGTGAGTTTTAATGAAACTTTTATATTAAAATATATGTTATCAGTCATTAGTTGAGGGCAAATTACTAAATTAACTGTTATGACACAATTAATTGTATTTTTTTTAATTTCAAAATATGGGATCTTAATTTGGAAGAGTTCAAAACATTATGCAGATTAAGCTGAAATACATTTTTGTGAAATACAGAGGTTAGCAGAGTGTGTATAAACAAAGTAGCATCGGATTTGTATACAATTTTTTATGGACTGTTTTCACACATCTTACCCACAGAACATAAATTAATGCATGTATTTCACATAAATTGTAACCAGCAGATCGGTCTCATAGCTTAACAATGATTGAATTCTGATTTACAGTCATTTTACTGGCAGCAGATGCAATGATGTGCTTGCTTGAATCTTTTGTTCTGCAAAGTTAAACGCTTGGCCAAATTTAGGACATCCCATTCCTAGTTTTTATACTAAAGAGGTAGTTAACGTGATTTCTTCGTGATCTGTTATTTTCTTTTTATTTGACTAATGTGGTGAGTAGCCAGGCTAACAAATGGTGTAATTTACAGGGTCGTTGCAGAGAGGGCTTCCATAATGTTGTGCTCGCTCGTACATGACTTGCGATGAAACATGACGTTCAATGTGGAACTTGCTTTGCATTGAGTATGAAGGTATTTGCATGTTTCGTACTCTTTTGTCAATAGTTACAAATGTCCTAAACAGTGCCCCATGAAGCTGAGGGACTTGATAGCAAGGTTCCTTATTCCTGTTGGTGATGGAAATGTCAAATTTCCTTCCTTACCTTGCATTCCTTTAAATGCTGTGCTTTTTCCTCCCCCCCCCCCCCTTTTTTTTCTTTTGACCCTTCTCTCTTTTGGAATGCATAAGACCTAATTAACAGTTTCCTATTTTGGCATAACATTTGTTTAAATTCCAGAAACATGTAGCTTGGTATTGCAAAAAAAAAACAAAAACCTGTTTGTCAGTACATCTTTCCTTATTTTATCCTTTAGATTTTCCATTGTACCTTTCTCTTTTAATATTGTTCATCACTAATTTCAAGCTTCAGACATCTTAGTGCAAATTCCGAGATATCGTTCTCTCCCAAGGTACAATTTTGTTTTGGGGAGTAGATGATGAAATGAAGCTTTCCAGATCACTGTGTTTGTATTTTTTCAAGTAAATTGGTTTAATAAAGTTACAAATCTTCTTTTGGAATGCAAATTTTATTTTTACAGTCTTAAGGTGAATCCTGCAAGAAGAGGAACTCAGGTGAAGATTACCGTTGCATCATGAAAGGAATCTCATAGGAAGAAGAGAAATGGCATTGAAGAACTTATTTAATTATTGGTTTTTGTTGCTCCTTTTGTTGGATTAGAATAGTGTATAATCTGTTTATTTTGAAAATGTAAACAGTGGATTCTGGTCAATAGGATACTCATTATTTTAGAAGGTAAATGCTAAAATTCAAATAACTTTGTGATGAACTTAAAAGAGCATTATTATTTTGGCATATCCTGTCAGGTGGAATGGGTTGCAAGATACATGATAAAACTTATGTTACTGCTAAAAGTATAATTGCACACTTCCTGTCAATAAGCTAGAATTGCACCTAATGCCCAGGTCACTGATCAAAATGTCACTTTCTTTGTTATGGAGATGTAAATAAGTCATACTTTTAATTTAGGGTCATTGGCTTCCTTAAATCAATGAAAAGTTAGAGCATTTTTTCTCTGACCCTATCATATATTCCAAGTTTGTACTTACACAGGGCTTTTGTTACACTGCTCTCGCTATGATTTTTATTAAAGAAAGTACATTGAAAATAAAATACCTATCTCTTGGTTTTCTTACATATATGGTTCCAATTCACCAGAAACAAAATTATAATGATTTAGTTGTAAAAGTAGACTTTAGGTCGCTCAATGGCCAGCTGACTACTACTATGCCAGGCACTGGTAAACTTTGCACCTTACTGAGGTGCATGTTTGATGCATAGCTCAAAAACTAAAAGTGTGTTAAATATAACATTTGATATTTAAGTTTTCTTCCAAGAATGTGATACAACAATGTTCAGGAAAATCTCCCTACTCCCAACTACCCTTTACATGGAAACGAAATTTTAATTTTCTCAAAAATGGTCCTACCAATTTTGATTAAAATACTCTATTTTAAAGATATTTACACGACAAATAAAATATATATCTTAAATTTTCTGGAAACTAACTACACAAAAAATATAATCTTGTTTAAATATGGAATTTGTCATATACTTTTTTTTTTGGAATTGACCATTTCTGAGATATTGCTTGTTATTGGTTTCAATTTTAAAATATTTAAACTTTTCTCATGTTGGAGCTGGTCAACTGTTGGCCATGCAAAGAAATGGATTTCAATCCCATAGTGACCAGCTTTAAAAGATCTATTGCTTTAATCTAGTACATTCCCCAATTTCCTTCTATTTATAAGGAACAAAGAATTAGACATTTCTGCTATGTTTGCATCAAACCTTTTAATATTAACCTGTTTCAGAGATGTAGAGAAAGTCACGTCAATGGAACACATCAGCTTTTTTCTCCAAATAATGGTTGCCTTCCAGAAAGAAAAAAAAACTGAAGAGAGAAAAATTACACTTTCTTATGACTTCCCTCATTTGATACTTTTTAAACACCAATAATGCAAAGAGTTAAATGTTAATAGTATCATTCTAACAGCTTGTCTTGAGCCTATGGGTGAGAAGACCAAAATACTTGTATTTTTATTTTCTATTTACTTTCACTAGAAATAATCCAACTTGATGTGCAGCATCAATGTGACAATGTTTATTTTAGTAATAAAAGTATGAGTTGTGACAGTAATTATGGATATTTCTATATAAAGTACTACAATAAATATATGGTTGTAATTTTCCAATATTTATGATTACCGAGGCTATCTAAGTAATCTGGTGGGGCCAAGCTTGAATGTCAATTGGGACTTTTTCTTTTGGGGATTTTCTTGGTACTAGGAAAGCAAATGAGCTGCTTGACAACGTGTATATGTCATTTGCACAATCAGTCTGTTCCAAAGTATTAATGTCCGTAAAGAGCAATTTGATTGTATAACTTTTTGTGTTCTGATAAAAGGCTAAAAGGTATCTGTGTTTAATAAAGAATTACAAAGTTTCTGTTTGTAAAGAAGAAATCAAAATAGATATTTGTGTGTGAAGTGCAGTTGTAAATGTTCTATTGCTGATGAGGGGAGGGTAGATGTTGTTCAGCATTTGAAAAGTGTCGAGTCCAAGTGTTCCAGATTCTACCTCTGGCAGCAATTCTTCATATGTTCTTGTAAAAGAGTATTTAAATGCTTCAAAAGCACTTCCTCATTATTGAGTACAAAAGTACTTCTTTGCATCCACTGATTTGACTTCTAAATTAAAAAAAAGGGATGAGAGTTTTCAAGTAAATTCACATATACAAATACCGCAGCGCAGCATCAATGTAGAGTTCATGTCACAATCTTCAAGTTTCACAGTTACTTGTTGCAACTGTTATTGTCATTTTCCTTATTTTCATTCATTCTCTATTATTTCATAAGCTGATGACATCAAAATATAAGGTATAATAATAGTAGTACAAAAGTAGCCCTCAGTATGAGAAACAGCGGTATTCTGTATTTGGGCAATTCCTTTGTCATTGAAGTAATACCTGAAATATTTAAAAAATTGATATTTGCACAAGTATTAATCTTTTGAAACTGAATGCAATGTATGTAAAACTGAGCAGGTAGCTTAATCACTTCTGGTATAAAAATAGAGACAATTTTATAGCAGTAAAAAGTATAAAAGAAGTATATTAATGCACTTGGAAAATAAACATCATATTAAAATTGTGTTTTTATTATTGCATAACATTCATTATTACTGATCAAGGATAAAACAAAATTTGGCATTAAAAATACATTAATGCCCCGTTATTTATTAAGTTTTTCAGAGTATGGCACATTGATTAACATTGATGTAAACAGCATAGATACTTTTCCATGAACTGAAATACTCCTGTGACATTTACTGGGAAAAAACACCAAATTTTTACTTTCTCTACATGTCCTATGTACATAGTGTATAAAGAAGGTATTGCACTCCACCCAAGAATTCGATACCAAGATTTCACCGGTAATACACATTTTAGAGTCCCCTGTATCCAAAAAAAAGTATTTGCAGAAAAAGGTCTGTGTGTGTGCGTGCGTGCGTGTGTGTGTGTGAACACGAAAAGTCCAATAAATACCAAACTTGGTATTTAAGTTCAGTATCTTCCAAGGATGCAACACAAAGATTTTCAAGTAAGTCCCCCCAACTACAATTTACATGGAAAAATTTTCGAAAATTTTGATTTTCTCAAAAGTGGCTCTAATGATGTTGATTAAAATACTGTATATTAAATATATTTGTTTGGCAAATAAAATATATATCTTGACTTTTCTGGGAATAGCCTCTAAAAACCTCTTTATTCTGAATGAATTTTGCGTAACTGGTAAACCGTAAGAGATAGACAAAAACTTACTACACAAAAAATGTAGATCAAGGTAAAACACACAATTAGATAATATACTTTTTTTTTTTTTTTTTTTTTTTTTTTTTTTTCATGGAATTGACAATTTCTGAAATATTCCTTGTTATTTGTTTCAGATTTGAAGTACTTAAAATTTTCTCACACGGAAAGTTGTAAATTTCTGGCCCTGCAAAGAAACTGATTTCAACCACATAGCAACCAGCTTTTAAAAGATTTGACTATCGTTTTAACCTAGTGTATTCCCTTATTTTCCTTCTACTGACGAGGAAGCAAGTAATTAAGACAATTTCTGCTGTTTATCTTGATTATAATGCAGATAGAAGAATAGGCCAATTAACAATAATTTCTTACAGAGATTTAGAGGAAGTCATGTGAATGGAGCACATCAGATTTTTCTTGATGCAGTTATGAGAATACCAAATTTAACTTTTTTCTTGTGGCCATTGCAACCCTCCCCAGCATTGATGGACAATACCCCAGAAGGGCCAGGCCCTCCCTAAAAAAAAACTGTACCATATTGTTTATCATAACTATTATTCTATTTATAATCTTATAAATTCTAAATTGAATGGGCATTGCTCATATAGATAAATTGTGGTCTCTTAGATCTATGTTCCATTCACATAACTTAAGCTATCTGTTCCGCAAACAAACTACTTTTACAAAAGCTTACTCTTATATCTACTGCATACTAATCAAGATAAGCACTACCAGAAATGGTCTTATTATTTAGCTCCTTATGAGTAGAAGCGAAATAGGGGAATAACTTGACTAAAGCAACAGTCAAATCTTATGAAAGCTGTCGCTATGCGTTGGTCATTGAAATTCAGTTTTCTTTCCAAGGCAAAGAGGGAAACAAAAGATAACTTCCTGTTTGAGAAAAGTTTAGTTAATTTAAAATTGAAACTAATAACAAGGAATATCTTTGAAATAGCTAACTCTACAAAAAAATGTATAAAATGTAAATATTGTGTTTTAACAAGATCTACATATTTTGTCTATTTGTTTACCGATTATACAAAAGTCATCCAGAATGAAGATTTCGGAGGCTATTCTTAGAAAAGTCAAGGTATATGCTTCGTTTGTAAAAAAAATATCTTAAACATATGGTATTTTACTACAAATCATTTTTGCAGTTTTTGAGAAAATTAAAATTTTTGAAAAATGTCTTGCTTTCTTTGTTAAAGTTCCATTACATGGTGTGGTATTATCTCTGTAAGATTGAAACACACCTTTTTGAGATTATTATCACGAAACCTGACTTAAATTAAAGCTAATATTAAATGTTCTTTTGTGGAACAGTCAAATTTTGCAAGTCTCTTTTTACAAATAGTCCACAAATTTTCTGTGGGCCGTTCAAGCACACAAACATAGTCATCTTTGAAGAATTTCTTCAATTTATTATAAGTTTGGCAAGGATCTAAATCTAGCTGAAAATTTCCACCACCTTCTGGAGGTTTTTTCTGGAGTTCACAAACAACTCTCATCAGTACTGTGATATACTGATCACTTTTCATCATACCTTCAACAGGAATTAAAAGTCCTAATCCATCATGGGTGAAATGGCCCCAAAATATTTTATTCTCAGGTGTTTTACAGTCTGTTGAAAATGTGCTGAATTTGCAAGTTCATTATTTGCTCGGTGCACATACTGAATCCTAGACATTTTTCAAAGATGATAATGTTTGTGTGCTTGAATGGCCAAACCTGACATTAGCCCATAGAACATTTGTGGGCTATCTGCAGAAAGACACTTGCAAACTTTGACTGTTCCACTTGTATTAGCTTAATACAAGTGTTGTCTCATGATGGCAAAAGTGTGTATTCCAATTTTGTGGGATCAATGCCTAATCATACAATGGAATTTACAAAAACGAAAGGAGGATATAATGAGAAACATAAATTAAAAGTAATTTATGATTAAATTCATGAAAGCATGAAAACTGTTAGGTTATTTTTATGTTCCAATTAATTTGCATGGGACTGTATTATGTACATTGTAGAGAAAGTAATAAATACTTATTTCTTAAATGTATATTGAGCAGGCATGTTAAACATAAATTTCCTCTCTGGCATGCACCCAGGGCCATGTTAATCTTCACAAGCACCTCTGGGATAACAGCATAATTTCTTGAGTTCATATCAAAAGAAAAGATTCCGACCTTGAAGTTGGATTAAGGTTATTAATTGTCTTCCTTTTAGAGGAATTTCCTTTCTCTTTTTATTTTCAGCCCTTGAATATCTTTCTTTCTCTTGTCTTTCAGTTGAATTGTTTGCCAAACTCGACTACCAGAATCACATACTTGACTCACGTTCACTAGAGCAAAAAAGACAACAAACTTTTCTCATTCACTTGCATTCTCAAGGGAATTATGTACATTGCTGGAAATCTTATGTCAATTCCAAGAAAAAGTGCAGATTCCTTTGGCCTACATTGGTTCTAAGCACTGTTTTTTCTCCTCTGGAATGTGTCGCTTCTGTAATTACTAATAAACTGAGGACATTTAAAGACCAAAGTGTCTTATAAAATTAGGCTTTGTTCTGTCCTTATTGACTCTGGTGACTTCATTTTTACTAACCCAGTTTTTGCTTATAAAAGATGAGTTGTTTTAAATTTTGTTAAGATAATTCTTTTCTCAAATAGGAAATCACCAATTGTTACTTTTTTGTTTTACTCCTAGCAATGCCTTAGCAACCAGATTTTAGAAGATTTGACTATTGTTTTAGCCTAGTATATTCCCTTTTGCTTTTGTGCTAATTGGATAGAAGAGTTCCTTTATAAGCATCTTTTTGGTAGAATAGGTAAAGAAAGTCATGTGGATGGAACAAAGAAGTTTTTTTTTTTCTAATATATCAGCCTTTTCATTCCCATATATTCCAGAATAGGCTGAAATCAACTGCAACAGTGTATGTTTACCAAGGTTTTTGATAGAATGGATCATATTCTGTATTTTCTTTTTTGTTCATTTTTGGGTAAGATGATACAACTTGGATTGCTGCTTTAGTCTGATAATATTTTTGCCTTGTTGGGGTCAGTTAAAATGTTTTGTAGTGAGAGGTAAATTAGCTTAAACTTCATCATTAAAGTTTGTAATGCCTTTTCCTGCATGTTTATAAAAAGAGAAAAATTGACATGTTCCGCTAGTCCTGCTCAGTTTTCGTCTAAAAGAGATCCATCTGTACGAGGTACGTCCAGAAAGTAAGTTCCGTTTCAATTTATCTCTGCTGCAGCGCTGCGATCGCAGTTCCGCACATGCTCTGTATCAAGGAGAAGAAGCGTGTGCCATTTTGAGATTGCTGTCAGCCACATACGCTTTGTTGTGCTTGTTTACAATGTCGGTGTTGATTGAAAATCCCACTGCTTGTGAAATCAGATCTGTGATTCATTTTCTGAATGCTAGGAAAGTGAAACCAATTGAAATTTATCAGTAAATTTGCGAAGTTTACAGACAAAATGCGATGAGTGATTCGAAGGTGAGAAGATGGGCCCGACAGTTCAATGAAGGGTGTAGTGAGGTGCACATGAAGAACGAAGTGGGCGTCCATCTTTGGTTACAGAAGAACTGGTTCACGCGATTGATGACAAGATCCAGGAAAACCGCAAGTTTACAATTAATGCTCTTGCTATGGAATTTCCCCAAAGCTCACGATCACTAATTCATGAAATTGTTACCGAAAAACTGAAATTTCGTAAAGTTTGCTCACGTTGGGTACCAAAGATTCTTACTGAGCAACAGGCGGCAAACTTCTATGAAGAAGGTATACAAAAGCTTGTCACGCTATGACAAATGCCTGTAAAATTTCGGCAGTTATGTGGAAAAGTAGTTTGAGTTGTAGAATTTTGTGCAATAAATAATTATTCTGCATTTCTTTAATTTTATTACCAAACGGAACTTACTTTCTGGACGTACCTCGTGTGTGTGTGTGTATATATATGTATAGTTAGTTTAGAATGGTAACATGAGGCTGCATTTTCAAACCTTTAATCAGATGGTTTATTAAAAATAGGTGTTCCTAAATCAATCTTTAAGCTAATTCTACAAATGCCTTCCAGTTTTACCATTACCAGGTTTTCACACAAAATAAGAAGTTAGGTTTTCAAATGTTAATATATGGACAGATGTATTCAAGCATCATTACACCCAAGGTCAATTATTATTAATGTACTACAAAGTTAATTTAAAGAATTGCTGTAACTTATTTTATGACTCCCTGTAATAACACAGAATGCAAACAGCACTCTATCAATTTTCACACTTTCTTCTACTTCCTTGCAGATCCTTCAAGATGACTGTCTCTCTTCAACATCAAATATTAGCCAGATATAATAGTTTCATTCCAATTCCTATGTACCTCTTCTCCATGTTCACCTTACTGTTCACTATGATATCAGATTTTTTGGGAAGTAATTGATATGGTAATGTATAAAGTTAACTTTTACAGTCAATGTTGCAGTCCAAACTCTTGACCGTTTCCAACATTGTTTAAACAGTGGTCCTGTAATAAGCATATTTGTTATTTCCTAGAAAGTTTCTGTAACATACGGGAAAGTGTTCCATTTTTTTTTTTCTCTCTCATTTGTTGTTTTCTCAAAATGTCATACCTTTTCAGGTTCTTTATTTGAGGACCAACAAAAATTCCGGCTTTCTGTGTGTCTTGTTTGATGAAGGGGAAGTTTAATAAAAGGGTATTTGAAATGATAGGACCCATACAAACTGCATCATCAAGCCCAACCTGATGTGTTGTGATGGAAGCAGGACTTTTTGTGGGTTTATATATGGTTCATGTAGGAAATGTTTAGTTCCAGGCACATTTCTCTGCTATGTTTATTATTGCACCCAATTCATTTTTTTGCTGACTGTCCCATTCACATAGAAAACAAGAGACTTTTTTTTTAACCCAACTAGCTGTTCTAAGAGCATTCCTATTGTAGTGGGCTTCTACGTTGTATGCCATATGCGGTAGCCTTATTGTTGTGTCGTATTCTCCTGATCACCACATTCAAAGCACAAGATGCTGAGTTCTCGGCTTCGAGCCCAGATTGATGACATTGGCAAGTCTCACTCCACTACCAATGAGTAGACCCATGTACCTGGTGATGTGAATCCACTACCAGTGAATTTGCCTCTATGTTATCCAGTCTGCGCGAGTTGACTCTCTCGGGGTGGTGCAGCTAATGGGGGTAGTTCAGGCAGTGATCTTATAATAATGAAGATGTGCATGACTTTCCTGGAGTTTATTTTTTACTAGGAGATGCGAGATAAGCACTTTGCTTTACAATTCTGCTAACTTAAACACTTGTTAGGAGCTTTAATACTTGGTTAATCACACTAATTATATATTTACTTCTTCCTTGATTCTGCTTTACACAATATAATTTAATACATGTCACTGACATTAAGTACACTTAGAGCATTGGAAACTACAAAGTTTTGTTACAAGTTTCCTTGTTTAACTTTGTGCGAAGAAGTCACGTTCAGCCTGACAACCGACAGCATGACAGTATTATAAGATCAGACAATAGACAGCATGACAGTGATGTACAGTAAACAGACAGTTAACAGCCTTCTTGGGCTCTTTATATACTAAAAATACCGTCATGGCGGCTTCTTTCTGATTGGACAGAAAGGCCACGTAATTGACGTAAATATTACCCAAAGTTCAGTTTTCTCAACCCAGGGTGCACCGCAACATTCACGTGACACGTGTTGTACAGTGGAAAATTACTCTCTTCCAAATTTTAAGGTTTGCCCCTGTTGTGACCCAGTCGTACGTGACTGGACAAAAGAAACCTTTCTAACAGAGCGCTTCCCACACCATTCTCGTATCTTGGCGTCAGCTTTCTATTTCTACTCCAAGCTGAATTTACTCTTAAATACATAAGTTAATAAGATTTGTAATCTTTAATTATACAGTGCTAAATAATTAATAACTAACCATAGTTTTTATAGAGAAGCTAATTAACGGTCTCACTATAACAAACAGATAAGCCAGTTGTGTTTCTCATACTGTACTTGTTAAAATTTCATGCCCTCAAAATCTCCTTTGAACTGAATGGAATGCAAAAATGGACTCATACACATTCCCATTATGCAGCAAAATGCCTTTGAGCTTCCTCTTTGATGAGTCTATAAAAAGTTTCACTTGAATAGGATTGTGATTTGTGCCCTAGAAATGCATTAACTCGTTTGTTATTACAGTAACTAAGGAATTTCAGCTAGAGAATAAAGGAATTAATATTTCTCTATGTCTGTACCATGAGTAATGTGTTCCAGGTTTCAGAAAATTCTTACATTTTAAGCCAGGAGCTTAGTAGTATTATGGTTTCCTTAGACAAATTTAAATCACGTACTAGATCATTAAGGTCACTCTGAGAAACTCATTGTGAGGTATCGTTATATTCAGGCTGGTAGACATCGCATCATCTCTGGTAATTTCATAAAATCACTTTCAATGTCATCTTTGCCAATTGTTTAAATCAGAGGAGGAAGAGGAGTAGATCTGGCCCCAATGCCTGAGGAATACTAGCTATACACAACTTTACTCTTGTTTTCAAATTCAACCCCTGAACATTAAATAAACAGAAGTAACATTTAAGCGGTAGACTCCCTCCACCATAGAAATTAAAATTGGCATCCATATTTTCGTAATCTTAACCTTTCAACATGGCAGCAGCCAATTTTCTTTGGCATCTATGCTTTATCCTGGTTGCAAAGTTTCACCATAAAAGAAGCACAGTAAGCTTTTACATCAAAGTTATTTATATCTGTTATTTGCTAAAGCATTGAATAATTCCCACAAATATTACAAAACACACTTGGAATATTTACACACTTGAGAAGTTGGAGTACTGGAATCATAATAGAGAAATAAAATGAAGACATCACCAGTAATCTAAGTGTTTGCGGTAAGCAAAATTAAACAGCACCTCCAATATCAAAACATAAATATCTTTCAGAAACAGGTGTGCTATTCTAGGGGCTTCTAGGTCATGTTGAGAAATTTCCTTCCACATTACTTATTATTTATCAGAACAACAATATATCTTTGGAGTAAAGTTGTAAATATTCTGTATGTATTGTAAGAAAACGAAGAACACTTCAGAAATCAGCATAAAGTGGAAAGTAATTGCACGTGGTAGTTTTCAGTCAGTTGACAGCATGTAATTTGTATGTGTGGTTCCTGAGGTTAAGCTCTTTGTTATTTCTTTGGGGAATTTCATGTTCATTAATGGGCTTATTTAAGTCTAAATTCTTAATTAATCCATTGAAAGATTTAAGATTACCATTACAGCAACATATGTCAATAAAAGAAATACACATATCTCTCATGGCCTCCCACCTTAAGTTGCAAGTATATTCCTGCTGTCATATTTAAGTAACACATCATATTCTTTTTAGTAGGTTAAACTGTATAATTTATAAAAATTGATTTTTTATTCATTAATTAAAACAATTTGATAAGCTAAATCTCATTACAAATGAAATGCAAGTTTACATAGGTGTATTTACAGCTAAAAAATGACAAAAAAATAATATAATATAAGCTTTGTAGTCTGGCATTCTATAGTTTGGCACATTCATAATATGGCACTGAGTCACATTTGGTTTTTTTCGGGTGGATTTGTGTGCTGACTGGTGATGATTAAAATATGGTGCTAGATTCGGTAGAAGTTGTGCCAAATGACCCATTAAAATATGTATCCCATTAGTAAGCAGTACAAGATCGAAACTGACAAAAGTGTTCCGATGGCCAAAGAACTGAGTGATAAACAAATTATGCAAAATGTTGTTAACCCACAAGGAGGTCAGGTTTAGGAGATAGAAAGATGGGCAAAATTCTTACAGAAACAGGCTTCTGATGTATTACGTGCATTTACAATATTTGCTGAATCCAACAAACGTTACAACTTTGCAGAAATCTTAAATTTGTTTATAATCCATAACAAATTTTTGAAGAACAGTACAGAATCATGGAAGAAATATGATTTCGGAGACTTTTTTAATCAATGTCAAGTGTATTAATTTTTCTTGTTCATTGTGGTGTTTTCTATTTATATGAATATCAATTAAATATTCAGTGTTTGCATTTTTGCCTAGAGGGATTTATTTAGGAATTCCATTAAAATTATTAATGTTTGAAAATTTAGCAAAATTCTGACTTTGCCCAGCTGTGGTTCCAGACTTACTGGGTTAAGGAGCTTTTACTGTAATTAATTTATGATACTGGTAATGTTGACCCTGTAGAACTCTTTTTATTTCAACACTGAAAGATATTTGTTGAATTTATGATATTTTATATTACATTGTTTATAAAAATTCAGATTTCAATATTATAACACAGGCAGTGGCAGCTCGTGAGTATACATTTTGGGTTTTCATAAAATTTTAGGTTCCGTTAGCCTCAAAAATGTGAAATAGATTTGCATAATTTATGATTATGAAGAACTGGCACAATTGCAGTTGCTCTCAACAAAGAAAGCATAAAGCTTTTGGGGAAAAATATCTTTATTTCTCTACAAAGTCTTCTTTCAGCTCTATATATTTTCCCAGTGATGTTCAATAGCTTTGATACCATCTTTATAGTGAGAGCTATCGAGGTTTGCAAAATAGTCATCAACTGCAGATTCCACCTCTTCATTTGGAAAATCTTCCACCACCAAGATATTTCTTCAAGTTTGGAAACAAAAAATAATCGGAGGGAGCTAAATCTGGCGAATAGGGTGCATAAGGAAGCATATCAAACTTTAACTCATTTATTTTGGCCATGGCTATATGGACGTGTGAACTGGTGTAGTGTCTTGATGAAACAAAACTTTCTTTTTCACTAAATGCGGCCATTTTAGCTCAATTTCATCACTCAAATGCTGTAACAAGTTTGCATAACATTCGCCATTGATTGCTTTTTGACATAATCAATGAAAATTATCCTGCATGCCTCCCAGAAAATTGACGCCATGACCTTGCCTGCAAATGGAACTGTCTTTGCTTTCTTTGGAGCCAATTCTCCCCTTCCAATCCATTGTTTTCATTGTTCCTTTGTCTCAGGTGTGAAGTGATGGACCCAGGTTACATCCATTGTTATGACTCAAGCAGAAATTCAGCTTTATTGCAGCGAAACATTGCCAAACGCATTCTTACATGCTGTTTTTGTTTTATTGTGAACAAATGTGGCACCCACCTTGCATACAACTTTCTCATACCCAAATTTTCAGTCAATATGTGACGTATCTTGCATACAACTTTTTCATATCCAAATTTTTCAGTCAGTATGCGACGTACAGCAGTTTTTTAAATGGCTGCAATGTCTGCTAGCTTGTGCACTTTCAGTCGATGGCCATCCAATACCATTTTGTGGATTTCTTTACAATTTCCGAACTGGTAACCTCATTAGATTGACCATTGCAATGTTCATCTTGGCACCCAGGCAACTCTGCCAACCAATGTTTCCCTGTTGTGAACAAAGGAGCAGACTTCCCCAAAGTAGAATGTAGCTCAGCTTTAATATTAGTTCGACTAAGACCTTTCAAATGAAATTATCGTATCACATAATGATCAGTTTTATCCATGTTTACAAATTCACTAATGATGGCTGCCAAACAATTGCTAAACAATGTAAAATCATCGAACTTCAAACTAGAGCTTTCTAAGGTTGTTACTTTTTATCATTTTTGTTTGAAACAACAAACTATACATGAGGCCAGGTACTTCTGTAACTTGTCTGATGAAGAAAACTTTTTTTTTTTGTAAAGTGTTATTGTTTTGCACATAATTAAGTACATTTTAAGGCAACAACGGAGACATGTGTAATATTTTGCTTCTCTCTGTTTACATTCTTTCGTCAGCCAAGTTTTAACATGTCTAATTTATTAGCCCTCACCATATATATTTTATATATGTTGTGTTTCCTCACAGACACTCCTGTACATACCGTCAAGCAGAGTACTAATGATAATTTACCAACTCTTGAGTGTTCAGTGTTTGCACTTTTGTGTAAGTGGCAGTTTTCTTGTCTCTTTATTTTGTTGGAAACTTGTGCAAGATCTGTAACACCTGAGTTAGCCCACAAATTAATTTCTGTGCTGAAAATCGAAAATGGAAAACTGCATTTCTTGCGTTGCATCTACACAACCAGCTATGCTTATTGTACAGTTCTTTGTTTGATGTTGACTTGTAGTCATGCTTATTAGATTTTGTCACTATTTCAAGCAACAGATCTGGGAGCCCCTAGTTCCTTTGCAGCCAAGTTATCCTGATAATTTAGTCTTCTGTCGGCACTTAAAAATAATTTCAACAGAATTCATGTTGACATTGCACTTGAATAACAGATCACTATATTTCATACTGCAAATATCATTCACACATGTAAACAATTACCATCAAACTGCCATTAATGGAAGTGTTTGATATCAATTAGCAGCATAACAAAGATTACCAATGTGGTCACTTGACTATAGGTAAAAGAAATTCTACTAAACAGATGCACTTGCTGTTAAAAAAATCTGATGTCTACCATTCACATGACTTTCTCTATATCTCTGCAACAAATTACTTTTAATAAGCTTATACTTCTATTTACTTCATGTTAATCAGACTAAAATGGCAGAAATAGTCTTATTACTTGGTTCCTTGTTGCAATGTTTGCTTTGCTCCTTGCTGGTTGCTATGTGTCTGAAGTTCCTTTTTATGGAAGCAGTTGACAAATTCCTATAAGAGAAAAGTATGTTTTCATAGCAGAAACCAAAAACAAGGAATGACTCAAAAATGATAACTCTACGAAAAAAATGTATATAACATAAATTGTGTGTTTGAACGTGCTCTACGTTTTTTGTGTAGTAAGTTTTTGTCCATCTCTTACAGTTTAGCAGTTATTCAAAATTCCGTAAAATTCATCCAGAATAAAGTAGTCTTCAGAGGCTATTCTCAGAAAATTCAAGGTATACATTTTATTTGTCAGGTAAATATCTTTGATATACAAAATTTTAATCAAAATCGTTAGAGCCATTTTTAAGAAAATCAACATTTTCGAAAAAAGTTCCATGTAAAGGGTGTTTGGGGTGGGGGGATTTTTTTTCAAAATCTTCGTGTCGCATCCCTGGAAGATACTAAACTTAAATACCAAGTTTGGTATTTTACCAACTTTTCGTTTTTGAGTTATCGTGTTCACAGACACACACACACACACACACACACACACACACACACACACACACACACACACACACACACATGGACCTTTTTGTAAAAATGCTTTTTTTGGATACAGGGGACCCTAAAACATATACTTCAGTTGAAATCTTGGTATCAAATTTTTGGGTGGAGTGCAATACCTTCTCTATACACTATGTACATAGTACGTATAGAGAAAGTAAAAAGGAACCTGAACACTGTGCATAACATAATATACTAATGTACTAAATACATTCAGTAACGCACAACATATATAAAGTAGGTTTATTTATATTTATTTATATATATATACTAGATTAAATTTCATTGTACACATAGTAAGTGAATTGGCATAACTGTTCAATATGCTACCATCTGGCAGGATTTATGGCAAGATGAAAACCAAATGGGGGTTCCCAGCTTTCTGCACACTTGCAGCTGACGTGTGTGAAACTTCTGCTACAGTGTGCTTCCATCTAGTGACATTGAAGTGAACTTATAGTTGAAAGAAGTATGATAAACATGTGTACAGCTGATGAAGTGCACATGTCATATAAATTTAACCCATTGGGCTATAATGTCATACCAATTACACGTGCGCAAAAACTCTTAAAAGTGTGCACAATCCATGATTGCTAGAGGCAATGTTGCCACATCTGATCAAGTTTAGAGTAGTAGTATGGTAGATTTAAAATACTAGTGATTTTAAATCACTACATATGCATTATGTTTGATAGCATTGAAAGAATAAATTCACAGGTCAAACCTAGAGTGTTCATGTGCTCTTACACAACAACCATCACTAGAAACAGGCCTACCTTTGGTTATATAATTAATTCTTGAGTTTCAATAGATTATTGTAGAAAATCTACGAAGCTTCACCTGGGTGTAATTTATCCATTAATTAAATGAATAATTATAATTATTAATGTGACTAATTTCTTGTGGTATATTCTTAAATGATCCAAATTTACATGTTGATTACTTATTTTGGTGGGGGTGCTGCCAATGCTGTTCACTAGACCACCATTCATTAGGGACCACTGGTCACCATTGGTTGTCTGTATATCTCAAATTACACCAATGTCCAAAACTTTGCCATCTTAAGAAACAAGAACCATTCACACTTCTAACAGAAATAACTTGTTTTCTATTACTTTTTGGTGTATGAAATCACCAATGATTTTACTTTCGTTACCATCTACAATGTACCTAGCAGGTAAAGAAGAAAATTCTCTACCAAGATTTTGCTGAAAAATACATCTTTTGAGGATCCTTGAATCCAAAAATGGCGTTTTTAGAAAAAAAAAATTGAACTTTCTGTAGGCAACATAACTCAAAAACGAGTTAAATACCAAACAGGGATTTAAGTTGTGGATTTTTCATTGATGCAGCTCAAAAATTCTCAATAAAATCCCCCCTTCAACAGGTGGTGAGTTTGAATCTCGCTTAGGGTAGGTTACTCGGATAAGGCTTTTTTTCAGGGTTTTCCCTTATCCTGAGAAGTGGAATGCCGAGTAACTTTAAGCTCCATGGACCCTGAGAAATCCCCCCCCCCATACCCCAAACTACCCTTTAGGTGCATAGAATAATTGGGATTTTTTATTTTCTTAAAATTGGCCATAATGATTTTGATTATAATTTTTGATGACTTTTTTATAACTGACTTTTGTGTTACTACACAAAAAATGTAGATATTAAGACACAAATTTCTGTGTGCCTGTATTCCAGCACAGGTTTTGTAGATTTCGCCATTTCTGAGATGTTCCTTGATATTGGTTTAAAGTTCCCAATAGTTATACTTTTCCCAAACAGGAAGTAGTCATTCATATATTATACTTATGACATATAAAGGGAACAACTTTTCAATGTCATTTAGTCACACGCTTTTAAAAGATATACAGCTTTAGCCTACTGTACTCCCTTATTTCTCTTGTTGCTACAAGGAAATATAAGCATTAATAACATTTGTTGTTGTTAATGTTTATCTTGATTACCTTGAAATAGAAGAATAAGGTTTAGTAAAAATAATCTGTTGCAGAATAAGCAGAAGCCAAGTGAATGGAATACATCAGATTTATGTATGCATTTTATCTTATCTTTTTTAAACTTATTTATAAATAATATATATCTTTCAGTGTTGAAATAAAAAGAGTTCTAGAGGGTCATTATTACAAGTATCATTAATTACAGTAAAAGCTCCTTAATCCAGTAAGTCTGGAACCACAGCTGTGTAAAGTTAGCAATTTTGCCAAATTATCGAACATCAATCATTTTAATGGGAATTCCCAAAAATATATATATATATATATATATATATATAATAGGTATACATAGTGTCATCAGAGATAGTTATCAACAAAGTTCTCAGTGTTTCTGCATTTATCACACTTGTGCAGACAAATTAATGTTTCTGAGCAGGTTCCAAAACAATTTGTGTAAAACTTTGCAATGTAGGGTGTGATATTTTCATGGTACTTTCAATACACATGTTGTGATCCTTTAAAGTTATTAGCTCTACATAAGGGGGTAAGAGAACTAAGTTTTGACTTTACTATTTTAATTTCTGGATGATCAAACTTGAACAGTTGAAAAGCTTCCATTACAGTCTCAAGATTATTCTTCTCTTTATTTGTTTATCATCCTGGTACATCATGTTAGACGAGATATATTCTTATCAATTTTTTGGGGGTTTCTCATTATGTTGATGCAAATTCTGTTGAATACTACCAGGGTCTTCACTCTCAGATGCTTATCCCTCTTCACATTCGCAATGGGTCCTGAGTCCCTCATTTCTTATATTGAGAGTTTGACATCAGGACATTTTTCCATAAACATTTTTTAGCCTTCATTTTTACTTTCTCTATACATACTATGTACATAGTGTATAGAGAAGGTATTGCACTCCACCCAAAAATTTGATACCGAGATTTCACCGGAAATATATGTTTTAGGGTCCCCAATATCCAAAAAAAGCATTTTCACAAAAAGGTTCCGAAAAGTCGGTAAAATACCAAACCTGGTATTTAAGTTTAGTATGTTCCAGGGATGCGACACAAAGATTTTGAGAAAAATCCCCCCACCCCAAACTACCCTTTACACGGAACTTTTTTCGAAAATTTTGATTTTCTCAAAAATGGCTCTAACGATTTTGATTAAAATTTTGTATACTAAAGATATTTACCTGACAAATAAAATGTATATCTTGAATTTTCTGGGAATAGCCTCTGAAGGGTAGTTTATTCTGAATGAATTTTACTGAATTTTGAATAACTGCTAAACCATAAGAGACGGGCAAAAACTTACTACACAAAAAATGTAGAGCATGTTAAAACACACAATTTATGTTATATACATTTTTTTCGTGCATTTGTCGTTTTTGAGACATTCCTTATTTTTGGTTTCTGCTATGAAAAACTTGTACTTTTCTCATACCGGAACTTGTCAACTCCTATAAGACTATTTCTGCTCATTTTTTCTGATCAGCATAAAGTAAATAGAAGTATAAGCTTTTTAAGAATAATTTGTTGCAGGGATATAGAGAGAGTCATGTGAATGGTACACATCAGATTTTTAAGTAAACTTGCACAATATCACATCGTTCTTGTTAAACTGAAAACTGCTCCATTTCTGTCAGAACAGTTCCATGATGTTAGCAATTACAGTTAAACTCAACTGTCAAACTCTTTAACAATTGTATAAAGGAGTACTGTATAGCCAAATTTTAAAAATGAATGCAATGAGGTCGACTTTTGTTTATGAATACAGAGAGGCATACTGGTTTTATGTGGGACATGTATAATGAATATTGGAAGTTAATCCTATTAATGTGCAAAACAATTATGATCCAGTTCCCTTTCTTCATATGTACTCGTGGTTCTTCTATTAAATACTATACTTATTGCCTTTTGCTTTCAGGGTTAGAATGATTCATTAGTGATATTTGCTTTTACATACATAATGGATGTCAATAATATTAACATGAAACCTGGCTTTGAACTCGGATTTTCCTAATGAAGAGGATGAAACTATTTTACATGAGCACGGATCCAGAAATGCTTCATTCTTCCGTCACAGTTTCTCCCTCCAGCATGTTTACATGTATGATGCATTAGCTACTCTCTTGTATATGAAATTACATCAAACTATTGTGTAACAGCTTCCTTGCATCAAAACCCTGAAGTTAACATTATGTGCTTTTGTTTACCTCTTTGGCCATGCACATATTAATTGGGGTGAAATGAAAAAGTATACTTCTAAGAACACTACCAGTTCTTTATGGTTCCAACACTGCTGTAATACAGTCATCATATGATCACTTGATTGCTATATTAGCACTGAACACACTCCAGGAATAAATCAAAACATTTGGGTTTCAGTGCATTGACAGGTTGATCTTGCACACATGCAAACAGAACATGTGTCATCCTCTGTAGCCTAGGGGTAACATGGTAGCCTCTGGTAATCAAGTTAAAATCCTACGGAAGGTGATGGATTTTTCAGATGTAAAAATCCTTAACATGGCTTCCTTCAGGAGGGGAGTAAAGCCTTTGGTCCTACATCATGGATTTACAGCACATAAAAGAACCTCAAGCCTGATAAAAGATGCCTCTGAGCAAAATTAAATGGTCTTTTGTGCCCAATAGAGAATGGGATGCTAAGAACCACAACAACTAAAGAGTATGGAGGGTGATGAAATGAGAGACACAGAATTGTGAAATACTGAATTGCAAATCACTTAATTTTGAAAAAAAAGTATGGATATTGACCAAACGATTCTTTTCATGAGTTCTCTTAGCAATTTAGAAAGATTTCTGTAATCCTGCCCAGGATAATTGTTTAAGAGTAAATATAAATAGATGTTCTACTGGAATTAGGTAAGCAAATATTTTTCAGTGGGGTGGTTATTTCAACAGTAAGAGAAAACTTATTTGCACAGCAAATTGTGGAATAGTCCTCACACTCCAATATGGGCATGTCAGCTAAAAATATTGTGGGGGGGGGGGTCCTGTAATTTTTAAAAGTTTAATGAAGAGAAAAATTTATGTACTTATTTCACATTGAATTTTTACTGTTGATAAATTTATATTATTGTTCTGTGCTGAAATAGGAGAAAAGAAATACTGTCGCCATGAAAAAGAAAGAAAGAAAAAACATTTTTAAAAAATAAAATATGTGGCTCACAAGGTGCTATTATCACAGTTAGTTACTAATCAAGCTGTGATATTTTTTAAATTGAGATTTGATTCAAAAATAAAACTACCTTGTCTTGACTTTCTCTACCACAACCCCTATTTTGACAAGAAAAAAATAATTTAAAAGTTTATAACAATTACTTATTCCTTGTATATATTAGTGCTTAAAAATTATTAAACAAAATAACTTAAATAATGTGCATATTTTATCTCTTCAATATTTTTCTTGGAGGCACCCAATACTGGGGGGGGGGAACAAAAAGCAATTGTGGCTGATTTTGTCTTTGTGGTCCAAAATTTTGATTGTAAGTTGTCTTTAGTGTGGTCTTGTGGACAGATACTTATAGCCTCAGTGCAGGCAAAGTTCATTATCACCACCCAGCTTACTGCAAGGCTGCATAACTTCATTGGGCAGAAGACTGATCTTTCAGATGGTTAGGTACTCTATGGGGGGTGAAAGCCAAAATACCAGTATTTTTGTTTTTTGGTGTACTTTCACTATAAAAATCACAACTTAATCTGCCACATCAATGTAGCAATGGCCCCTTGTCTGTGTAGCCAACACTCAGAATTCAAAATATGAATCCAAAATAATACATTGAAACTGTAGGATTTTTACTTAGATTAATGTGTTTACGGCAAGTTGATATACAGGCTCTAATTACTTATTCACCTGAGCTCATATAGGATTGGACAAAAGCTTTGAGCTAAGAACTGGGGTAGGGGTTCAAACTCTCCCCCCCTTCCTCTAACCAGGCAAGCCCATGCTCTTGGCAGTTGCACTGCCATCAATTTAAGAGCTTTTCAAGAGCAAAGTTGAAAGCATTGTTAAAATAATTACATTACTGGTTCTTTACATTGTAATTTGTTACTTATTGTGGAACACAATTTGATGAACCTTACATCTTCTTAAGCATAAATATCTATAACTTTCCCTTAAATATTTTGGAAAATGAAACTGATTATCATTAGTATGCAACTTTGACTTGCTATTTTTATGGTGCTTTGGCTTAATATTACATGTCAACACATTAACTTTCATTAACAACCCTCTCTGAAACAAATACAATTGCTGTATGCATTGTTTTCCATCACTTATTTCTTTGTGTTCTGTCATTTTACATAAATAAACTTTATATTAGAATATATAAAATTAATAAATATTCAGTAATCAAAGATGAAAGCTGTGTTAAATGTTAAGTACAGTAAACCCCCTCTCCAATGCTTTAACTGTCTATTGCTTTATGCAGCATATAACATGAATGTTACAAGAATGTTACACCACTACAGCTTATAATTATTCATATCTGAACCTGCCTGTCACTGAAGTCATTGCAACACAAATCTTGCCCCTTGCAATTTTGCATACATTGGGCAGGGAAAGATGGCAAATGTTTTCTTCATGCTTTCCGCATTATTTCTGGATATAGTACCTAATGTATTCAGGGGTTCAATTATTATCGTTCTAATATGGTTATAGGCATTAGGCTTGAAATTAGCAGATAATATATGCATTTACTTTTCTCTATCACATTCATTCTTTGTCTCTTAATTTTAGTATAATAGCATTGGTTGCGGTCCATGTAGATATTGAAAATTGTACTAGATGCAAAAGAGCATAAATAATAAATCCTTTTACAATAGTTCATTGTGTATTCTGTGATAGTGTATTTGCATTTAAACTTCCATAAGCTCAGAATGTGTATACTAAGAAATAAAAAAAATCTGATGTGTTCCATTCACATGACTTTCTCTAGTTGTTCCCCAAACAAAAGATTATTCTTTTATATACGTCATGCTAATCAAGATAAACATATGCAGAATTGGTTTTATTACTTGATTCTTTGTAAGCAGAAGGGAAATAAGGAAATACACTAGGCCAAAGCGGTGGTCAATTCCTTTAAAAGTTGGCCATTATGTGAAGCAATTGAAATTCTGTTCTCTTTCACTGTCAGGAATAAACAAAACACAGACGAAAGAGCTATTTCCTGCTGTTTGAAAATAGTTTAAGTAGCTTAAAATAACACAGTATCTCAAACGGTTAACTCCACAACAAAAATGAGTAAGACATAAATTGTGTGTTTTAATGAGTTCTTCATTTTTGTGCAGTAAATTTTTGTCAATTTGTAACAGTTTATCAGTTACACTACTTCCAGTAAAATTTATCCAGAATGAACAGGTCTTCAGAAGCTATTCCAGGAAATTCAAGATATACATTTTATTTGTGATGTAAGTACATTTCATATATAGTATTTTAATCAAAATCATTATAGCCACTTTTGAGAAAAACACAATTTTCAAGCATTTTTCCATGCAAAGGGTAGTTTGGGGTGGGGGGAATATGGGAGGAATTTTCTTGTATCGCATCCTTGGAAAGTACCAAACTTATATATACTAAGTTTGTTATTTTATAGTCTTGTAGTTTTTGAGCTATGCTGTCCACTGACACACATATGTACACACAGATAGACCTTTTTGTAAAAATGCTTTTTTCAGTCTCCGGGGACCTCAAACATATATATCAGGTGAAATCTCAACATCAAAATGCAATACTTTCTCTATCTACTATGTACATTGCATATACATACTAGAAAAAATAAAAATATATTAGCAATATCCAAAAATAAGTGCAATCCAGAAAATAGAATGGTTGAATCCTTGTGCTAATAGGTATTATGTAGATGTGTAGTAAATAGAAACATCCAAATTTTACAGTCATATGATCTGATGCAGGGATGCTGCAGGAGGGGAATCTGTTTAAACACTCTCTCTTATATTGGTGTTTAGTTTATCTATCGTCTAAGGAGTTCCTGTTCTGTTAGCACTGCATCACTGTAAAGTCCTCCCACAAACTTAGGGGGTGAGAAGAGGGGAATGACATTGGGTGACACAAAATGATATGCCTAGTAATTAGAACTTGGTTAAAATCCTTGTTGCAAGTACAATAAGTCCCTAATTTGCTGCAGTGCTGTATTTTTAATGGAGAAATTACCAATACAATGTGAGTCAAATTGATGTATACACTCTTTGAAACACTATTTGTCATGAGACAGAAAAATGAGTTTTGTGTTTATGATTAAGAAGGCAAACATGTAGAAACACGTTTACCCGTTTATAAATAAATAGGATAGTGCATTTATTGATCAGTACATGTAAGTGAGCACAAATGTTTATTATTCATAGTGCAGAATGTTGTTCAACTTCAATGATGATTGATTTTGGCACACCATTATCAACAATGTTAACAATCACTAGACAAACTGGGTGCATCAGTGCAACATGTGTTCATAGGGCAGTGCAAAAGAAAGAAGTTCCATTGATAACAAGAGTGTTTATGCAATATGGAGGAAGCTTTTCCACAGTCTCAAAAGAGGCCATAGAGGTTGAGGGGTATGATGATCGTTTTGTTCAGGGGAAGTTTAGTAAAAATAATCAAAAGCCTCTCCCTCCAATATAATTAAACTTTGACAGTGTTCACATGAGATTGCTAGGCACAAATCCAGTATTCATCAAATTTTGCAAGCTCAGAAATGGAAGCCTTATATTTCCGGAATTGTCATTGCACTAAGTGAGGATGACCCAGATAGGCAACTGCAATTTTGTGTGATTTTTGAACAAGTGTGATGAAAAGGATGAATTTCAAGACTTAATTGCTTGATCATGTTGCTATATTTAAGCTTAATGGCACAATTTCATGTGGTGGCTAAACATCTTTGAAGAAAAGGCTGTTAACCTCAGTATGGTGGTTTGTCTTCCTGAGGGGTTATTGGGCCTTAATTCTTCAAAGGGGCTGTCACAGGTCATACTTACCTCCAAATGTTGGAAGCCACAATTCCATGTCTTTTAGAATGAAAATAGGTTTTACTTTCGGTAAGGTGGAACTCCACCTCATATGTGAATGTGAGAAATTTTCTTGATCGCACATTCAATCAGAGATGGACAAGAAAGAATGAAGAGGAAGTACCACGGAGTTCCTTCCTGCCTTAATATCTAAATTAACTCCACTAGACCTTTACCTTTGGGAAAGTTAAAATTGTATGTCAAAAAACCACAAATATTGGAGGAACTGGGAATTCATTGCAGATGAAGAGAGACATACTATTTCCTCTCAGCAGGCAAGAAAATCTGCGCGTTGGTGCCAGGAATTGAACCCAAGTCACATGTACCAGAGGCAGGTGTTACCACTGTACTAATTAGATATTGCCTGTACATACACACATTTAGTGCTTATTTAACCCTAATAGTTTTAATTTTTCTCTGTAGATAAATTTAAATAAATTCTATAGTAGATTAAGGCTTACCTTTAAAAGTTAGCAGTTAAAGCTATGATTAGCTTTGAGATAATCATTTGCAATGTGCTTTCCAGTTAGCTAAAAAGCTCTCTAAACCTCAAGACAGCTAAATAAATACTCAACACTGCTGAGTGAAAACAGCTTTTGCAAATAACTAAGGCAGCTTAAATAAGCTACAGGTAACATGCAAAGTTCACTTGAAAAATATTGAGACACATAGATATAAATGCTGACAAAAGTTTGGCTTATTTGCAGCCTACTATGTTGTGCAGTAAGGCATACATATAGATTGTTGCATGATAGTATGAACTGAGTTATAAGATCTTGAACAAAAGAAGTTAATCTAGTGAGGCAAGCTATGTTGTGAAAATGGTGAATTTTCAACTTTTTTTTTCCTAAATAAAATCTCTATTTTGTTGATATTATGGGTGAACACTGCTTTTACTGAGCTTTAAACAACCGTATTTTTTCATTAAAATAACTTAGCAAATACGGAAGATATGGATGTATATTTTCAAAACAGCAAAAGCCTTATTGGCCATTTAAATGTATTGGGCTGTTTATTGGGTATCCATCTGCAGCCCACAGAGTTTAAATTGCTATCGGGGGAAAAGGATTCTATTTCTGTCTCATTTCATTGCTGAGAAATAGTATTTGAAAGTGCATATGTATACATCGTTTTGAGATGCACTGTATTTGAATTATAAGGTATTTATGCTGGAACACAAAATCATGAACTAAACAGCCTCTTTCTCAAATAAGTGCCCTAAAGAACAATATGCAATATGCATGGCATATTGTAGACAATTGCTTCTCCTTCATTGCATTATTTCTAACTAATACTGTTTCTTCATCATATACTGATTAATCAGTTGACATCAAGTCTTTGTACTGAGACGATGTTTTTCAGTATTATAGTATGTTAGTCCCAAAAAAGTCTGTACTTTGGAATGCAAAATCTTGACATATGATTCCTATATGATAAACTGTTATAAAGACATGAGATGGTGATTTGCAGATGGATTCCCTGCTCTTTGTGCACCCCACAGAAACATTTTCTAATCTTGTGAATAGATTTAGGGGATCTATTCTTGATAACAAAACAAAAGTAACTGCTGTGCTCTTAGAGGAAAAACTTAATGATAGAAGAAAAGTCTAATGAAGTCCAAAGAAATCTTTGAAAATGCTTCCACAGGAATTGGGGATTTTACAAACTTCCAAAAATAATTGCTGTGTTCTTATAGAGGAAAAATTTGATGACATTGATGAAAAGTTCATATGATGTCCAAAGTCATCTTTTAAAGATGTTTGCAAAGTAATTGGGAATTTTGCAAATTTTATCTTGTAAAGTAAGAGCATAAACTTTTAAAAGTAAAACCCTATAAGAGAATTGCAGTCTTCATTTACATCAGTCATTTGGTGGTGGCCAAAACAATACTATAATTGTAATAGCATTTAAAAATATTAAACTTGAAGTACAGCAAAGTACTCAGGAATTGCATCTTTTCAATAACGTACATTTGGATGTTGAATAACTGCTCTACTGACCCACATGGACGAAGCATGGTTTTATTTACATGGCTATGAAGAATTAATGAGTGTTTAAATGAAAATTGTTTAAAATGTGTGAGAGATGTATGACAGCACATGAACACAATTTCCAACATCTTCTATAATGAAGGTATTTTGCGTGACAAATATGTGTGCTTGAGTTTAAGAAGCTATATTCGACTCTAACAGATGGCATGAAAACTATTTTCCTGGACAGGATGTGAGCATTGCTGATTCTCGCTGCTAGTTAGCTACTTATAAGTTCTTGGCTATCAGCTTATACACCACAGCATGGCCATGTCTGATGGGGCATATGGAACGCCTCCCCAATTCTGAACTCAAAGTTTTAGACATCTAAAGTTTCATATTTTGAATTCTGCACTGCTATCGGAAAGACATGCACTGATTAAGATGAAATTGTTGACTACACGACAAGAGACCATTGCTACATTGATGTCACAGATTGAGCTGGGATTTTTTACAGTGAAAATACAGAAAAAATTTAAAATAACCATGCCCAATAGGGCCCCTTAACCAGCAAAAAAAAAAAAGTTTCAAGTTGAAACTGTTTACTTTGGATCTATCTTCTGCTAACAGTCAACTGCCTTGTAGTATGTGAGGCACTGATAATTAACTTTGCCTATTAAACACAAGTAGATGCAAGGAATTAAGTATAATTAGTGGATCATTCTAATTTGTAATTACTTTTTTTTATCAAACTTTGATCTGTAGTTGCTGAGGTATGAATATTTTTATTTTCAATCTAATTTCACTAAAAACATCCCAACTTGATCTGTAATATCAATATCGGTCATGCCTATTATTTCCTTCCTTCTTTTGCTTCCTTATTTATTTATTTATTTATTTATTTCGGCAATAGTACTCATTAATGCTTATTTTGTCCTAGTTAAAACTAAGTTAAGTAAATGTAAAGTAAGAACATAATTTTTTTTCCACACTTTTGAAAATCATAGGACTCCTGATACTTTGTATCTGAGTACTTCCATGCATCAAAGTTAAAAGCTCAATGACTGATGAAGCTGAAGGAACATGGAAGTATGAATCAACTTGGAAGCTGAGTTGAACTTAGATAAACCCTGCATTGAGATTATGCTAATATTTTTGTCCAAGGTAATATATCTTTTTATTTTTAAATAATAAAAATAATTGCATGACCAAAGTTAGAGTTATTACAAATTTTTTCAATAATTACAAATCATACTGTTGCACTAAAATTAACATTACAGTCATAATTCCTGTAATTTGTGCAAAGGTTTTTCAGTTAAGTAATTTTTTAAACTTTATTTTAAAAGTGTTTCCCTTGGCTGCATTTATCTCTTCAAATAAAATTAAGACAATCGAGAACCCTTAAATGTTATATATATCAAATGCCATTTACAAGAGAACCTCAGAACAGAAATGTTACTTGTTATAAACATGCTAAATGTAATTTAAAATAGTAATTTAATTTCTGCCATTTATTTAAAAAGAAAAATCCAGATACCTTTTAATTATAAGCAAAGTTGTCAAAAAAGTCATCTTGAAAAGATTTCAATGGACTGGGTAACAACTTTAATGTTTAAAATGTATATTATGTATAAATGCTAAAGGTGAGAAATATTTATAAGTTATAGATTGCTTCTTGGGTAAGGACAGAAAGAAATGGATAAGAATGATCAACAAAAAGAGGAAAGAGGTTAGAAAATAAGAAAAATAGCACAGGATGGAGGAAAAGGTCTATTATACATATATAACCATGATTCAAAGTGTATGGGGACTAACGGACAAATAAAAATAGCAACACTAAGTAAGGTATAAGAAAATTGTAAGAATCCATGTAAAATATTATGGTTAATAAAGACTATATATATATATATTGTATCACATATAAATGCTTTAGTTCAGCAATAATTCTTTTAAGTCGTAACAGCTTTCTAATACCCTTTAACAGCTAATCAGAGTGATATTATTGAAATCGATAATGTTTGTTATAAGATCATATAAGAACAGAAATGGGTTAAGAATCATATTAAACCAATTAATATGCAATATTACTATTAAAAGCATTAAAAATGTACAACTAAGTTGAATTAAAGAACTATTTAAGCTAGTAATAATAGTTTGGACTTGCAGCCCTTTTTAGCTATACAAGGTGTGCAAAAAGAACAGGAATTTTTTAATTTTGCAGGCTTTATACATCTGATTTTCAAAACTTTTTTTCTTCTTTTGGATACACATGTTCCTGATGTATGTTTACATTTTCAGCTGTTTTAAATACTTAGTTTATTGTTGACAGTTATACGCGTTCTCGAAGGCTCAGCGAATTTGCATTAAATTTTGTTTGAAAAATGAAGCAAAGTGTCCAAAATGTTGGTCGTGGCTTTTGGCAAATCTACTACGTAAGACAAGAGGTTTCGAGTAATATCAACATTTCAAAGAGGATCGAGCAAACTCTGAAGACAATGATCCCCTGGATGTCCTAACACAACAATTACTGACGACAGTGTGGAAGAAAAAAAGAAATGGTTCTGCCATATGGTTATACAGTCAATAAGGAATGCTATCTAGAAGTTATGCGCTGTTTGCACGAAATAATCTGAAGAAACGATTAGAATCTTCGCAAAACCACTCGTGGATAGTGCTCCTGTTCACGCCTCAACAGTTGTTCATGATTTTTTGGCAAAAACCAGAAACGTTATGTTGCCTCAGCCACCTTATTTGCCGGACATGGCCCCCTGTGACTTCTTTCTATTCCTGAGGCTGAAGAGAACATGAAAGGATGTCGTTTAACCACTATTGGTGAGCTAAAAACAGAATCATTGAAGTAGCTGAACACCATAAAGAAAAGTGAATTCTAGAGTTGCTTCCAAGATTGGAAAAAGTGCTGGCACAAGTGTATTATATCTGAGGGAGTTTAGTTTGAAGGGCAAAAAGTTGTTGTGATGCATAAATAAAGAATGTTTGAGAAAAACAAAAATGTCCATTATTTTTTGATCACACCAAGTATAAACAGTGTCTGGCAGCTCTTTGCAGACTATAGACTCTTAGATTTGGTGGCAACCGCATAGTTGTTATGTCTTCCAAATTAATTCAGTTATTGTGGTTATATATTCAGAATTTTATCTTCCTTACTCTATATTGCTGTTTATATCATTCGTTAGATGTGACAATCATATTGTTGTTGAATAGGATCAGATCACTTAAATTTTACTGTTCTCTCATTGGAAGGACATTTTTTAAGTGTATTTTAAGAGATTAGGCCTTTCTTATTATGAGGCTTATTATTAAAGGTGAGGAGTTGGTGTACAGAATGAAATACATGTTGACTTGACAGCAAGCAAAGATAGACAGACAGGTAGTAACAACTAAGCACAGTGCACCCAAATGAAATGCAACAGGGAACATGTGCGCTTTTTGATTGCCTGCTGTCCCACCGTAACACAAATGAGCACAGGCATTCATAATCAAAACATCTGATGTGTTCCATTCACATGACTTTTTATACATCTCTGCAACAAATTATTGTTAAAAAGCTTAATACTTCATGCTAATTGAGAAAAATTAGCAGAAACAGTCTTATTACTTGCTTCCTTGTAAGTAGAAGCGAAATAAGGGAGTACCATATCTCAAAAACGATCAACTCCATGAAAAAATAATATATGACAAACTGTGTGTTTTATCGTGATCTACATTTTTTGTGTAGTAAGTTTTTGTCTATCTCTTATGGTTTACCAGTTATGTAAAAATTCAATAAAAATCATCCAGAATAAAGAGGTCTTTAGAGGATATTGCTAGAAAATTCAAGATATACATGTTATTTGGCATGTAAATATCTTAAAGATTTGTGGTGGGTTTTCTCCGGTTTTCCCCGCCATCGCATTCCACCTGTGCTCCATCTTCATTCATGTATCATCAGTGTCACCGCCTGCGGTGCCATAAGTAGTTAAAGCGGGCATTAAACACTACCAAAAAAAAATAAATATCTTAAATATAAGAGATTTTAATCAAAATCGTTAGAGCCATTTTTAAGTAAATCAAGATTTTCGAAATTTTTTCCATGTAAAGGGTAGTTTGGGGTGGGGGGATTTTCTTGAAAATCTTTGTGTCACAACCTTGGAAGAAACCAAACTTAAATACCAAGTTTGGTATTTAATGGTCTTTTTGTTTTTGAGCTATGCTGTCCACCCACGCATGTACGCGCGCACACACACAGAGGGACCTTTTTTCAAAAATGCTTTTTTTTTTTTTAGATTTAGGGGACCCAAACTATGTATTTCTGGTGAAATCTCGGTATCAAATTTTTGGGTGGAATACAATACCTTCTCTATACATTATGTACATAGTACGAGTAGAGAAAGTAAAAGTGCAACAGTAGTGAACACATGTGAAGGGTCCAGTGTTTATAGTATGTGACCCAACTGCCCTGTATTTGGCATGTGCAGATATCCCTTGGTGCATTAAAAGAGTTACAGAACTCAATGGGACTACTTCAAGTTAAAACCCACCAGTGGAGGTCTGGGCGAGAGTAACCTTGGTGTTAAACCTTGCTATGAGCGTGACCCTCTTGCTGTCTCTCTGATAGCAAGACTTGTAAAGCAAAGGTTGCACTTGCTAATACATCAGTGCCAGGTTTTATCTTGAAATAACCCCATTGAGTTCTGCTAAAGATATCTGCACACATCAAATACTTATAAATGTTTACAAGAATAATTTATTGAAGAGAGAAAATAAACAAAAACTGATAAAGCAATGTAAAAATCAGATCCCCTATTTTGTTTAGTTTCAAGTTCTGTGTAAATGGGTAAAAAAGTTATTGCTAATCAATTAGCATCCCAGGTTTATACCATGATTGCTGTTACTGAAGTACTTTATGAAGCAGAGAGAGCTGAGATGAGTAATTTCAACTTCAGAGGGGGAGTGTGTAATAGACCAACTTTTACCAGTGTTTTATCTGCACACATCAAATACTTGGACCACCTGGCAAATACTGAAACTAAGCAAAAAAAGGATTTGAAATTAAATATTTTGTTATGGAAATTTCTCATTTTCAGACTGTGTGCTTTGTGTGATTGGTTTGTTTACATTGGTAGTCTACAGAGAAACTGGGCATACAACTATATTATGTTTATGCACAAATAATGATAGTACACATAAACTCCTCATTTTTATTCATTATGTTTAAATATAGTTTAACCCGGCCTAAAATATATCAGCATCTCAGTTTAAATCTTTAAAAAAGCCATCAATGCTTAACTAAACAAATAAACAACTTCCCATAAGGCAAACTTCTAATCCAAATAATCTGTAACTTCTTGAGACCTTATTTTGTTATTTTATTATTATTTTTTTTTTCTGAAGACTGATCAATGATGGTTTGTAAATAGAAATAAGGGTATTGTGTATTCTAATATGAAGCTGCAACTGTATTATAAGTAATATAACTAATAGATTATGGATTCAATGAATTCTAATCTTTATTGGTTATCATCATTAGTGCCCAAATGTAATGTTTTTGAACAAAGTGTGTAATTGCATCATCTTTCCTGACATTAAACTCATCACCAAATTACATATACCCTGAATTAATTAGACTTTTTGATTTTAACAAAAAACACCATCACTGGGTTCTCCTTGCTCTTCATATATTGTTCTTTAATACAAGGCACAAGCTTATTGAAGTCCTTTTATAAACTCTTTCAGAAGACACTTTTAAAACCTTATTGCATATTAAAAATCAAATTGTTGAAGAGAAATATTTCAGTCAGAGGCATATAATTACATATTAATAAGAATTCAAATAGAAATAAATTTAATACAGCTCCTTTTTGCTAATATAAAATAATTTTAACACATATATTAACAATGCACACTTTTGCTCTGCTTACAACTGTTTCACAATAAAACATGTTAAAGGAAGCTCTTCGTTATCATCAATTGGTAGTCCTTTGGTAATATTGTAGTCAACTGACAGCTGATCTTGGAGAGTAGCTTACTTAAAACATTCTTTCTTTGAATCTTTTTTATTATAATTATCTAATCCAGAAACCCCAGGTTTGAATTCCGGCTGGGCGGCAAGAATTTTCCTGCATAGGGTTGTTCTCTATCCTCCCTAAGAATGTGGAAGTATGAATGAGTGTGTAAATTTACTGTAATAACCAAAAGTAATACTATTCCAAAGACAAATATCATTTAAGTGTGTAAACATTGCTGATAAGCAATTGTTCCAAAGGTTGCAGATATGACCTTAAATGTTAAAGGTGGCTTATAAATGGATCATTAAAAAAGTAAAATATAATTATATAAGTACACACATTGGTGGTGAACCTTCACAGAACCAAATTGCATAAGAATTTACCACTTAAATTTGACAGTGATGTATGAATATGTAATGTATATTGATTTTATGTGCATAAAGATGGTTCAAATGAATGCTGTAAACTTGTATTTCTTAAATTTTACAGTGTGAGAACTGTAAGCTATAATGACAATTAAAGTTATCATTAATGCCAACTTGGGAAAAAAACTGAAATATCTATGTTTGTATGATAATTTTGTTAAACATAAAGATTTTAAAATATAAGGAAATATTTGTTACAGTAGTATCAATTCAAACGAATGTGAAACATTTTCACCAAATATGTCACACTATAAGAACTGCTGCTGCTCTTTATTCGTTTATTTCAATTTTTAATTACTAAAACCCTAAGAAGTATCTGAAATGCACTGCAACACACTGATTAGAGAACTTCAGGCTGAAAATTGTGGAATATAACAATATTGTATATTTCAATTAATTGATAAGGGGTACGCTTTGGTCAGTCTTTTGAGACAGGTAGAAAACAGATTGCTCATGTGCTATGTCTGTTTGCAATAAATGGTACATTATAATGACTGCTGGCGCAGACACACAACATCCTTATCTTCCCCTCTTCCACCATCTCAAAAGATTCTGACCAAAGTGCATGTAATCACACATTTATAACTGTATGTAGTAACTGATGTTTGCAGTAAATGTTAGCAAGAGTCGTAGTAGTTTCAAGAAATGAAGAGATTTAACTTTTGAATAATCTGATGGTTGCCTAACCAAATATATACAAATGAAAAGAATAATTTAAAAATCTGATGTGCTAAATTCACATGACTCTCTTACCTATTCTGCAATAAACTATTTTTAAAAAAGCTTATTCTTCTAACTACTTCATGCTAACCAAGAAAAACATTAGTAGAAATGATTTTTCTACATATTTGCCAATAAATTCAAGGAAAATAAGGGAATATACTAGGTGTAGTGATAGTAAAATCTTTTAAAAGTAGGTTGCTATGCAGTGGTGCTGTAATTCTGTTCTCCTTACATGACCTTTTCATTGGTGAAAAGTATAAGTATTGGGATATTTAAACCAAAAAAGGGAATATCTCAGAAAGGTCAGTGATTTAAAAAAAATGTATTTGATGAAAATTGCATGTTTTAATAAAATCTACCCCCCCCCCTGTGTAGTAAGATTTTGTCTCTCCTAAGGATTAACAGTGTACAAAAGACGTTCAGAATGAAGGGAGCTTCAGAGGCTATTCCAGAAAGTTCAAGGTACATTTGGTTTACCGTATAAATATCTTAAATATATAGAATTTTAATAAAAATCATTAGATAAAATCAAAACTTTTGTAAAATTTTAAATTTAAAGGATTTTTTGTGATAGGGGGGGGGGAATTACCTGAAAATCTTGCATCCTTGTCACATCCTTGGAAGGTACTGAACTTAAATGCCAAATAATTTAATTGACTTTTCATTTTTGAGTTATGCTGCTCTCTCTCGCACACACACACACGCACACGTGCGCGCGCGCGCACACACACAAATTTTCTAAACATTACTTTTTTACCATTTCTACAGTGTGTGTAATATACTGGTACCTGCTTCCAGTATTGGCTGTGAAAGCCTATGAATTTACAGTATTTATAATGTCCATGGTAGAGAAGTTATTACATTACATCCAAAAACCAAAATACATGTTTTGAGGACCCCTACATCCAAAAAATTAATATTTGTCAGTGTATGTGTCTATGAACAACATAACCCAAAAACGAAGTTGGTTAAGTACTAAACTTGGTATGTAAGTTTAGTATCTTCCAAGATGTGATTTTAAGGGTAATCACCCATCCCAAACTACCGTTTGCATGAAAGACTTTTGGAAATTATTACATTTATCAAAAATAGTCTTTAAGAATTTGATTAGAATTCCATATATTTAAGATATATAATGGCAAATAAAATGCATATCTTTTGATACTTTGGGCATAGCGTCTGAAGCCCTCTTCATCCTGTAAGACTTTTGCTTAACTGGTAAACCTTACGAGATAGACAAAATCTTGCTACACAGAAAATCTAGATCCAGTTAAAACACCATTGTTACACATTTTATTAGTTGGCCATTTCCAAGTTATTCCTTGTTATTTGTTTTAAAAATTCCAATACTTAAACTGTTCTCAAATGAGAAATTGATTTTCACTGTTTTTCACCCTGCTTATGCAAAGAGAAGCAAATTTCAATTACATCATAGTGACTAGATTTTAAAATATTTGACTTATCGCTTCAGCCTAGTTTATTTGCTTTTCTCTTCTGTTTAGAAGGTACTAAGCAAAAAAAAACTATTATAAGCTTTTTTAAAAATAGTTGTAGAATAGGTAGAGAAAGCTTGTGAATGGAACACATATGAGGTTATATTCAAGGGTCTTTAAACCATGTATTTAAGGTGAAATCTTGGTATCAAATTTTGGGCATATGCAAATCTTGTCTGTCTTCTATGTACATTGTAAGTAATAGAGTAAAAATATGATCTGTTTAAAAGATTTCAGACCATGGCGATGAATTTTAGTGCCTACTGTTTGGTAGCACAGATAATTATTGTAGTTTTCTTCTAATGTAATTTCACCATAAATGAATGTGGATGTTTTGTGTTTGTTCAGACAGAAAAAGCCTCATGCACTCAGGATGTTTTATCCCTTTTGATTTTGTTATACCTCTTAAAATGATTTACTGCCAAAGTGTTCAGTTTGTTATCAATCTGAAACCGCTCACATCCTGTATGTAAAATCCAGACCTAGCCGTCTATGTGTTGCATAAAATCAAGACATCTGGGGAGGGAATGCATTCTTTCTCTGATTGAAAGCTGATATTGTTGTGGTTGCTAAATGCAGTAGTGAGTGTGATACAGCATGCACAAAATTAACTTCCCTCCTATTTATTATCTTCCTACTTTTACTTTGTGTACCACATATCTATGGTAAGTAGAGGAACCATTCCATTTCATCTAAGAATTCATTATTTATATTTTGCTGGAAGTAACCTATATTGTATGGAAAACTTGTTTTTATTTTTTTAAAAATATAGCTCTTTAACGATTTTTATCACATAACAACTATAATAAATGTGTATATTTTCTTTTATTTCGATAGCTTGTGAGGCCCTCTTATTCTGAATGAATTTTGTATAACTGGTACAACGTAAGAAAGCAAAAAGTATACTACAAAAACTGAAGCTCTCTTTAAAAAATATAATTTATACTAATATTTTGGATATTAACCATTTTTGGTATTATTGCTATGAGTTTGCTTTTTCAGATTGGTAATATTGTTCTTAAAGTGTTATGTCTCCATTCTTTTGTTTCTCATAGTGATACAAAGGGAGGAAAATTTCAGAGCTAGTACATTCGTGACGCACACTTTAAAGATTTGATTATTATTATAAGTATAGCCTCCTGTATCCGCCTTGTAGTTTCAATGAAGTATGTAATGACTATTTATCCAAAAGTTTAGATCATAGATAGAAATAAAAACTTTTACAAGAATAATTTATTAATGAGAGAAAATAACAACTGAAAAAGTAATGTGAACGTAAAAATCAGAACCCCTATTACTTTCTCTACACGTACTATGTACATAGTGTATAGAGGAAATATTGTATTCCACCCAAAAATTCGATACAGAGATTTCACCGGAAATACATGTTTTAGGATCCCCTGAATCCAAAAAACAAGCATTTTCAGAAAAAGGTCCGCGTGCGCCGTGTGTGTGGGGGGGACAGCATAGCTCAAAACGAGTAGACCATTAAATACCAAACTTTGTACTTAAATTGGTATCTTCCAAGGATACGACACGAAGATTTTCAAGAAAATCCTCCCCATCCCAAACTACCCTTTACATGGAAAAACATTTGAAAATTTTGATATTCTCAAAAATGGCTCTTAACGATTTTGATTAAAATCTCTTATATCTCTTATATTTAAGATATTCACATCTCAAATAAAATATATCTTGAATTTTCTGGGAATAGCCTCTAAAGACCTCTTTATTCTGGATGATTTTATTGAATTTTGCATAACTGGTAAACCGTAAGAGCTAAACAAAAAAGCTACCACACAAAAACAACACACAATTTATGTCATATAGGTACACAACTTTTCTCATACGGGAACTTGTCAACGCTTGGCCACGCAAAGAAACGGATTTCAATCCCATAGCAACCACATTTTAAAACAATTGGCTGTTGGTTTAACCCTTACTTCCTTTCCACTTATAACGGAACTAAGTAATAAGACCGTTTCTGCTAATGTTTAGCATTAAATAGAAGAATAAGCTTATTAACAATAATTTGTTACAGAGGTGTAGAAAAAGTCATGTGAATGGCGCACAAATATTTTTTGTTTAGTTTCAAGTTCTGTGTAAGTGGGTAAACAAGTTATTGCTGATCAATCGGCGTCCCCGGTTTATACCATGATCGCCGTTGCTGAAATGAACATACTTTATCGAGCAGAGAGAGCCATGAACGATGGTTTCGACTTTTTTTTTTTTTTTTTTTTTTTTTTTACAGTTCCGGAGTCTGATCAGGACTCCGACACTGTATACCCTACTTTTTATTTACCTATTTTGATATAACACCCATGCCCAAGGCGGGACTCGAACCCACGATCCCCTGCGCTGCGAAACACCAAAGCGATACGCTTTAGCGAGCGCGGCCATGGGGACCGGCCGACTTCGGAGGTAGAGTGTGTAATAGATCAACTTTTACCAGTGTCTGATAAACCACAATTGAATTTGATTGTAAACTGAAGGCTAGCAAAGGAGGACAAGCGAAAAGTAGAAAGTGTCTTAAAAGGTTAAAACTTGAAAGAGGAACCTTATATAATCGTGAGAAATACACTTTTGAAAGGAGGCTTTATGCAGAAATAAACGTATGATTGTTATTTGTGAACATAACTCCCACGTGATTTTTGCATTCTGGTCAGAGACAGACGTTTCACTTTCTCTACAGCTTAGATCCTAGGATGAAAATATCTGTTGTATTCCATTCACATGACTTTCTCATTCTGCAACAAATTATTGTTAAAAAGCTTGTGCTTCTATTTGCTTCATGCTAATCGAGAAAAAAATAGCAGAAATAGTCTTATTATTTGCTTCTTTGTAAGTAGAGCGAAATAAGGGAGTACCATAGGTTAAAGTGGTAGTCAAAAGCTGGTTGCTATGTGACTGAAGCTCCTTTGTTTGTGTATACAGTTGACAAATTCCTAAATGAGAAAAGTATGTTGTTTAAAGCTGAAACCAATACAATAAATATTTCAAAACGGTCTACTCCACGAAAAAACTTTATATAACATAAATGATGTGTTTTAATGTGCTCTACTTTATTGTGTCTATTATGGTTTAGCAGTTAGGCAAAATTCCGTAAAATTCATCCAGAATAAAGTAGTCTTCAGAGGATATTCCCAGATAATTCAAGATAAACTTATTATTTGTCAGGTAAATATCTTTAATATGCGATATTTTAATCAAAATCGTTAGACATTTTTGAGTAAAAAAAAAAAAAATCGAGAAAAGTTCCATGAAAAGCGTAGTTGGGGGTGCGGGATTTTTTTTTTTTTTTTTTAAAAAAATCTTCGTGTCGCATCTTTGGTAGATAGTAAGCTTAAATACCAAGTTTGGTATTTAATGGTCTTTTCGTTTTTGAGCTATGCTATCTATAGACACACGGACCTTTTTCCAAAAATGCTTTTTTTTTAATTAAGGGGGCCCAAAACATGTATTTCCGGTGAAATCTCGGTATCGAATTTTTGGGTGGAATAGAATACCTTCTCTATACACTATGCACATAGTACGTGTAGAGAAAGTAAAAAGTGCATTCATCCTCTATAGAGATTTCAGGGGAAATGTATATATTAGATGTGAAAGAAAGGGGAATTGTGTAGTCGCGCGTATTAATAGCATAACTCATCATGAAATGACTAGTAGATAGCATAGGCATACTAGGCTGAGATGAAGAAGCACTTGAAATAAATGTATTTGGTTGACGAAAGGTTTGAGTATTTTGTGAACAGCCTGTGAAGTAATCATTGAAGTGTTATAAGCTGGAAATCACCTCCTAAGATACTAACTTACCGCTGATAAAAATGATGTGCGCGTTAAAATGTACAATCTTCACAAATAGCATTTTATCAGACACTGTTAACAGCTTCCGAAATACTTATTGTTTGCGTTTTCATTCTTTCAGCTTTGAGTAAATGAATTCCTTTCTTCCCCCCGCGCGTGTTCTTCAGTAACTCGGGTGTAATTTTTGCATTCACTACCTCTTCGTCTACAAGCCATTCTTTAAAAAGCTGATGTGTTACATTTACATAACTTTCTCTACCTATGCTTACGAAATTCTATAATGTATACGCTTATCAAGATAGACATTAGCAAAAATGGTTTTATTGCATAGTATTTCCTTGTACAGGAGGAATAAGGAAGCGCAATAAGCTAAAACGATAGTCAAATGCTTTAAAGCCCATCTCGATAGTTTGGGGATAGCGTGTCTGCCTCACATTCAAGAGGTCGCGAGTTCAAATCACGTTTAGAGTTAGTTATCGGGACAAGGTTTTATTCGCTTTCCCCCCCCCCCCCCCTCATCCCGAGAAGACGAATGTTGGATAACTCTAAGCTTCATCGACTGCGAGATCATTTGACCATTTTCCCTATTTCATTCATCGTCCGGCATGGCAAATCAGGTTAAAGGATTTTAAGCTTTAAAAAAAAAAAGCAGCAATTGCAATATGATGGATTTGAAATGCCGTTTTCTTTGCTTGACCCCGAGGGAGGGGGGGGAGTAGCCATTTATACAAGGAATGCTTCAGCAATGGTTAACACGATAAACAAATTGAGTATGGTATAATTGTGTGTTTTATTGACTTCTGCATTTTTGTAAGTTTTTGTATCTTACGGTTTATCAGTTATGCAAAAGTCACCCAGAATAAATTGGTCTTCAGAATCTATCCAGACAAATCAATATATTTATTTTATCATGCAAACACCTTTAATACAGCTTTAATCAATTTTTGTGAAAATCAAACATTTCGAATACGTTTTCATCTAAAGAGTAGCTTGAGGTGGGAGGGATTTTCCTGAAGATTTTCTAGGAACAGTCTCTGAGGACCTCTTCACTCTGATTGACTTTTGCATAACTGGTACGGCGTAAGGGATAAACAAAAATTTACTGCCCAAGAAATGTATATCTCGTTAAAACTCTCAAGTTGTTATATACGTTTCTTGTGGATTTAAACGTTTATCAAGTGGAAATTTATTATACCGAATTCCGACCACATAACAACTGGTTTTCAAAAGATTTCACTGTCTCTTTAGCCTAGTGTATTTCATTATATTCTACTTATAAAATAACTAAGAAATAGGACAATTTCTGCTAATGTTTTTCTTGATTAGCATGAAGTAGACAGCAGAATAAGTTTTTATAAGAATATCTTGTCACAAAATAGAACAAATCACGTGAGTGAACCATAGTATTTATAGCTTGGTGATTTTCAATTTGCACAATACTCCAGTACGTAGTTGAAGTAATTATAGCGGATTCAAAAGCAGAGCTGTTTGTTGCGAAAGCGATAACTGTTCTTTGTCGAACACAAAAGTGTCAAACCTCATGACTGGAGCTGATTTCTAAAGCGGACTGAAATTTCTACGGTCTGAGTGACGTTTGATGTGGAAACAAAAATTTCGGGAGGGGCTGAGGCCAAGTTATACTGCGAATCTCATTTGGAGACATGGCGGCAGAGTTTGCACCTTATTCGTCATCAAATAGCCGACCCCTATACCGCCGCCTTGTGGGTTTGCCTTCCTGCACAGAGCTAATTACTTGTGGCTAGCCGATAGACTAAGGCGCAAGTTCTGCAGCTTGCGGCGAAGGGAGGAAAATTACCCTGGGTGTTTCGGATCTGCTCTGGTCGCCAAGTTCCCGCCGTTACTGTAACCGCTAAGGAGGATGGCTTTGTTGCAAGAGATTGGAAATGCTATTCCCTGGACACACACAGCGTGTCACACACCTGGGTTGTCATTTGTAATAAGAGATAACCGGCAATGTTGAGTTAATAAACGGGCGGTTTAAATAATAGTAGTGCATAAATTTATATCGCTGTGTGCAGTATGTGCTAGACAATATGGCGTAAATATTACGTATTGGCTCACATATAGCAGTATGTTTGGATTAAGCACAGCATTAGTTAACTGTACCAAAATAGGACTAGGTGTCCTTATGAATTAAAATCTGATGTGTTCCATTCACATGACTTTCTCTACATCTCTGCAACAAATTAGTGTTAAAAAGCTTATGCTTCTTTTTACTTCATGCTAATCGAGAAAAAAATAGCAGAAATAGTATTATTACTTGCTTCCATACAAATAGAAGGGAACTAAGGGAGTAGTATAGTCAAAAGCTGGCTGTGCGGCTGAAGTTCCTTTGTACAGACGAGTTGACAAATTCCTGTATGATAAAAGTATAAGTTTTTTAAAGCTAAAACCAAAAACAAGGAATATTCTAAAAAAAAAAAAAAAACGATCAACTCCATGACAAAAATGTATATAACATAAATTGTGTGTTTTAACCAGCTCTACATTTTCTGTTACGTAAGTTTTTGTCTATCTCTTACGATTTGCCAGTTATGAAAAATTCCGTAAAATTCATCCAGAATAAAGTAGTCTTCAGAGGCTATTCCCAGAAAATTCAAGATATGCATTTTATTTGTCAGGTAAATATCTTTAATATACGATATTTTAATCAAAATAGAGAAAATTAAAATTTTCGAAAAATTTTCCTGTAAAGGGTAGTTGGGGCAGGGCATATTCTTGAAAATCTTCGTGTCACATCCTTGGAAGATACCAAACTTAAATATCAAATTTGGTATTTAACGGACTTTTCGTTTTTGAGCTATGCTGTTCACAGACACACACAAGCGCACACATACACGAACCTTTTTCCAAAAATGCTTTTTTTTTTTCCTTTTTTTTTTGGAATCAGTGAGACCCAAAACATGTATTTCCTGTCAAACCTCGGTATCGGGAATGCAATGTCTTCTCTATACACTATGTACATAGCACGTGTAGAGAAAGTGAAAAGGTGCGCGCGCGCGCGTGTGTGTGTTTGTGGACAGCACAGCTCAAAAACAAAAAACCGTTAAATACCAAACTTGCGATACGAAGATTTTCAAGAAAATCCCCCCCACCCCAACTACCCTTTACGTGGAATTTTTTTTTGAAAATTTTTATTTTCTCAAAAATGGCTCTAACGATTTTGATTAAAATATCATATATTACAGTTATTTACCTGACAAATAAAATATATATCTTGACTTTTTTGGAAATAGTACCTGAAGACTACTTTATTCTGGATGAACTAACTGGTAAACCGCAAGGGATAGACTAAAGCTAACAACAGAAAATGTAGAGCTCGTTAAAACACAATTTATGATATATATACTCTTTTTTCATGGTGTTGATCGTTTTTAAGATATTGCTTGTTATTAATTTCAGCTTTAAAATACTTATACTTTTCTCATACGGAAATTTGTCAACTCCTGTCCATAAAAACAAAGGAACTTCAGTTACATAGCAGGCAGCTTTTGACTAATAGTTTCACCTATGGTATTTCCCTTCTAGTTACAAGGAAGCAAGTAATAAAGCCTATTTCTGCTAATCTTTTCTCGATTAGCATGAAGTAAATAGCAGCAATACTTTGTTGCAGAGATGTAGAGAAAGTCATGTGAATTGAACACATCTGATTTTTGTTTTTATAAAGCTTGGAGGCTTTGATCAATCATTTCAGACAAATGATTTAATCTTAATAATTTTGTCATTGCTCTAAGTCTGATTGGTCTAAAAACTATTTCTTTATTGATGTAAATTTCGATGTGAAAAGCAAAGTCTTATTGCAGAATAGTAAGTAAATAGCTGTTATGCTGATTCTACGTACCATTCATTGATGAAGCAGTACACAATTGTATCCAGCTGTGTAGAAACATCCGTTCTGTTCTTTATTTTGGGATAGCACTTGTTCTCGTAATTCCAAACGACGGCTTGCAGAGCACCCAATTTAGAGTTAACAGAATAATCCATATCAAACACTCCTTTTTCAGAAGGAGGACTAGCTTGTTTTGTTGAATGCGATATAACGGAAGCTATTGTATGCACATAACCTAATGATTTATAAATACAGTATATTATTGAATTTGTGTAATAACATTATTTTAACGTACATATATGAATGTTTGTGGATCTTTGCATTGTCCAGTACTAACATAATACTAGGCAACAGAACATTCTAAATAGTTTGGTAATGATCTGTAAAATTCTGAAAAAGAAAATCCTTTTGCTCTTATATATGATATAGACACACACACACACACACACACACACACACACATACACACACACACACACACACACACACACACACACACACTACATGGTTGACAATTTAACATTTTTCCTGTTATTCCAATTTAGCAGATCTAGAGCTACTGAAGTCTTAGGGCAAAATATCTGATGTGTTCTATTCACATAGCTTTCTCTAGCTGTTCCAAAATGCAAACTATTCTTACCAAAGATTATTTTATCTACATCTTGCTAATCGAGATAAACATTAGCAGAATTGGTCTTATTACTTCCTTCATTATAAGTAGAAGGAACGTTAGGGAATATATTATGCTAAAGCGATAGTCAAATGTCTTAAAAAACTAGTCTGTATATGAAACAATTGAAGTTCGGTTCGCTTTGAATGGTTGTATTTGAGAAACATTAGGTACTTTAAAACTGAAACCAATAACAAGGAATATCTCAAAAACAGTCAAATCTACAATAAAAACCTATTTGATATAAATTATATGTTTTAATGAGATCTGTACTTTTTTTTTGCGTATTACGTTTTTGTCTATCTGTTTCGGTTTAATCGTTATCCAAAATTCTGCAAAACTCATCTAGAATAAAGAGGTCATCAGTGGTTATTCCCAGAAAATTTAAAATATACGTTTTATTTTCTATGCAAATATCTTTAATATACGGCATTTTAATCAAAATCGTTATAGCCATTTTTGAGAAATACTAAATTTTGAAAAGTGTTTCCACCTGAAGGGTAGTTTATAGTGGGGTAATTTTTTGAAAATCTGTGAGTCTCATCCTTTTAAAATACTGAACATAAATACCAAGTTTGTGTTTTAACGGTCTTTTCGTTTCGGGGCTATGCTGTCTACAGACGCACATTCGGAACTTTTTCTAAAAATGTTTTTTTCGGGCTCAGGGGACCTCAAAACATGTTTCCGGTGAAATATCACATCGAAGTTTTGGGAGGAATACAATACCTTCTCAAGCTACTATGTACATTGTATGTACATACGTGCTAGAGAAAATAAAATCGTTTACGTGAATATCGCAAACTGCAGCCACCTTTAAATAAATAAATAATCATAAAATTGAGCATCTTTTCATTTTAGTAGATATGATATCAATATTTTGAAAGCTAGACCTTTCAAGGCTGGTTCACAATAACCGAAGAACGAGAAGCCATATAAGACACAAGATTGTATAACTTTCGATAACGAGATCGGGAATGTATTTCTTCTTTTCCTGGCCAGTTTTCTACTTTGATATGTTATTTGTTTTTAACTGACCAATGGTATTGTTTTCTGTCTCTCCAATTCAGCCAAGTAATGAAGATTAACCGACTCGTAATTAAAAAAAAAAAATGAGATAAAGGTGAGTTCTAACGGTTGTTGTGTGTCACGCCCACCTAGAGTAATCTCTAAATCGAAGAGTCTTAACTTAACTCCATGGCACAACCGTCCGTAATGGACCAAAGCCTACCGCCCGGCCGCTGCATCCCCCATCTCGGCCCAAAGGTGACATGAATGGGGTGTCGTGATGGATGGCGAGACGTGATCGGCGCAAGTCCCTCCCAGCCGGATGATGCGGTCTTCTCGATCTGTAGCCGCTACTTCTCAATCAAGTAGCTCCTCAATTTTAAGTTTATGATGCAGTAACTTTACGTGCTACTGGCTTTCCACCTTCACGGAATCCATTCCTAAATCTGCGTCTTCAAATGACGCATTCTGCCAGTTCCAGTGGTCTTCCTGCGCTGGGCTTTCACACTCCAATTATAGTGTCTCAACTTTCTGCTAGGATAACCACATTGTGCACATTTTGACTTCTGGATGTGGTAAGATGAACGTCCACAACGACGACACAAAGTGTGGGTCTTGTTACGCCGTTTTCCAAAACTCGATGTTCCCTTAGTCATTTCGCTGTTCCTGCAGCACTACAAGGAGATTCAATTGGGCCCCCAGGGACCTCACGAGGCTGAGTGCACCTCGAACCAGGTCTCCCAACGGGGGAAAATCATCGAAGAGTCTATTATCCACAATATCGATCTAGTATACCGTGCCCGAGAACGAGAAAGTTAAAGTGTGGCCGTCTTCTTTCCCCTTCCCAGGGTCCAGGAAAGCTTCTCTACAGTTGTGAACGCTCCCGTTGAAATACATGTATTTCAACTTTGTTCTAGTTTCGCTTATCATTGTTGTGAACAGTCTTTAGGCTTTAATGTTAAATACCTATGGGAAGTTCTGCTTTACAAAATCAAAGGAACAAGTGAATCGATTGCTCTGCAGTGAGTAACTGCAAGTGCTTTTGTTTTGAAATTAAGTATTATTTAAATTCAAAGATAGAGCTTTTGCTTTGGAAATTGCTTATTTTCGAGGGCCTACTAATGACATCTGCTGACAACCTTGATATTGTCATTGGACTTTACAGTCGCAGCATCGGCTTCACGCTAATTACATAATCTCGGGACGGACACTTCACCAGACGATGGTTGAGAAACATTTCTGTTTTAGTTTGGGCTTTTAAAAGCTGCAAAGCAAATCAACGTGAAACATTTTGTTTTATTTATTTGTGTTTACTTTACCAACTGAGCTGTTGACAAGTAAGGTGTGCTGACAAAAAACGAGTTTTTGGCGTATACTATGTTTCTTACTAAGAAATACGTCCACTAAATTTCTGTCTGAGGCATAAGTCAGTGTACGTAGTCAGACTGTTGCGTCAAACTATGCTCGAGCGTCTTTACTTATTTTCCTTTAATAAAACCATGCATGTTTGAGATTTTAAGTGCAATATTTATTCTCTAAAATGTTCAGCTACTTGTCTAACTTTGCCTCTCAACTGTTCATTATAGGTCGAAACCAATCGGATGTAAGGTTTTATCTGTCAAGTTATTTGTAAAACATCGCACTGATGCTTCATCTTTCACGACTTAACCATAGAGAATCAAGCAAACTATTAGCATGTGCAGGGCGTTTCCGACGTGAAGGAGCACGTGGCATTTGTAGTTTTGTATAGCATAGATAGCAGTGTGTACAGCTTTTAAAAGCTAAAACTAAAATAACTCCTCCTATGGTATGAAGTGATAGCTGTGGAATACGTAACCAACGCGTTAATTTGAACTGGGATTGTCACTGGAGAGCGCACAAGGTTTAACCCATATGCCTGTTTTGTTCTTCTGTTTGCCTACCTCCAAGGAGCTTCTATTCTACAGAGTGATTTATGTAGAACTGGCACATTTCTTTCTTTAATTATTCCGTTGGAAATTCATTCAGTAACCCAATTTTAGCACAAAATTAAGCAGAATGTTCTAGAGTTTCGATACCTTGTCACTAGATGCGCAACTGTTTATATTTTATTCCTAATTGCATTGTTGGCAGTTGTTTCGACATTGTTCTTGTAGTCAACGTGAAAATGCAGTACCATGTAGAGTTGGGTCAAGAATATTTTCAGCAAGATGGCGCTACATGCCATACATCAAATGAATCCATGAACCTAATTGCAAGTTTCTTTGACGACCGGATAATTTCCAGAAACCTGTGGCCACCGAGATCTCCGGATTTGATATCGCCGGGCTGCTTTCTATGGGGTTACTTAAAAGACAGGGTTTACGCCACATGTCCCCAGACATTGGACGATCTGAAGCACAACATCACAAAGAAGATTCAAGCTATTGACAACAGAGTCCTCCAACGAGTGGCCAGTAACATGGAACGACGTGTTGAGCTGTGCCTTATGCAGGATGGAAGACATTTTCAACATTTGCTACAGAGGTAAATAATCTCCCAAAATTCCTCTACAATTTAGGTATAATAAGTTGTCGCTAGCATAACACGTTTTGAAACAATTAATGAAAGAAATGTGTCAGCTCTATATAAATCACCTGTTATTAGCACACTATCGCCGTAAAGTTCGGCCACTACAGCACCAGAAGTTGGAGGGAGAAAGGAGGAGAATAACATCGAATGCTACAAAATAAGACTGTCTTAAACCCTACATTTAGATTTGTTATCTGCGACATCCTTCTCCTCCTCTACCGCTAGGGTGAAGTGTGCGTTAATGACAGAGATTTTCTTTGTTTGCCAACAGTAAGGACGTGTTTGTGTGGACTCTAAGAGAATTGTAAATGACTTTACCTTGCTTCTACTACATCTTTTTTTAGATCTGTACTCTATGTTAGTTACGAAGCTATCATTAGTTAGCGGCATATTATCGAACACCTTTGACTTAAATGTTAAAACTATTGTAAAACGAAGTGAGAACCTACAATCACTGCTTATTGTGTTTTTAGCTTACTACTAGTTAGGTCAAGCATTAATATTAGCATGAAAGATATTCGCAGTCAAAAATATTGCCAAAGAAGACTCGACACATTAAATAATGATCAACGAACGAAGTCCTCAGTTGGGGTTTAAGCGATTGATAAACAATGCATCAATACTAAAGCAACCTCTCTACCTTATTCCTTGCAGGAGAAAGAACTTATACGGCTCCTGAAGAGAAGAAATCGGATGATTTCGCCGAATTTGGAAGCAAGTAACATTTGCTTTCTCCGATGAATTGCATCTATAGCGGAGATTAGCGAAGTTACATGCTTTCGTTAGCTTTGCCCAAGACTACAGGCTTTTATTGCCTCATATCTAGAGCTGGGGTGTATCTTTTACACAGTGTTGACTGATGCGGAAGGAAGGCGTCACATGGTGATGTATGAGCTCTTTTGTAACACCTCCACATAGGGCTACCTCTGATAGCCACCCTTGCATACGTATTTATCAAGAACGTCCTCTGTAGAAAACAAATTTGCTTTGCCACGTAAACAAAAGAGTGAAGTGTGACGCCGCTACGCGCGGGTAGGCAAAGGCCGATATAAAGCTAAAGAGATAGGTCAGGGGGTCAGAGGTGGCAGGTGTGTAACTATTAGGTGCGTTCGCAGGAAGCACCTGCTTCAGAGCGGCATTTGCTGTTGACGTGTTCCTCCGAAGAGAAGCAAATGGAGCAACACTTGATTTTCAATAAACTGGCAAGTTAATTCACTATAACTGCTTATGTTAGTGCTTAAGCGCATTTGTGGGAAGGAATTAAAAACAAAGAAAATCGACTCATATAAAGGATTGTGTTATTTGGGGAGTAGTAAATAAAACTGTTCGTAGCTGTCATGCAAATTCTATTATTATTCTTTGATTATCACATTTGATATTCATCCGATTTGTCGCTTGTTTGCTGAATATAAGTGCGTATGCGCACGTTTTTGTTTCTAAAGTATATCTTTTTGGAGCCAGGAAACCCCAAATCGTTAATTTCAGTTGGAATTTCAGTCTATCACAATTTTTGGGCTATCCCTTCTTCTGAATTTGGTAAGCGGCAACGAAAGTAAAAATTACAAAAAGAAATCATGGCTTATATTTTGTGTAAAACTGCGTAGTGCAAGGAATTGTTATGGATTCTAAGACTCTGGAATGCTGCCTGCCAAAAATAGTTCATATTATTTAGGATTTGTTTGAGAGAATGCAGGAAGTAAAACTGCTATGGTAAAAAAGAAGGGACACCACAGATTGTTTACATCTGCCGCGCCGACTACCCCATGGAATGAGACAGCAAGAGATGGACAGACGTTTGTACACTCCATGACATTAAAATACGCCTGGCGCTGTTATTTTGCTGAAAATGTGAACTTTTGACGGGGACTCGGGTCTTTCCACGATTTCCATTGGTACTATTCTGATGCAACGTGTTACATGAGTAAGAAAAAGCAAAACCGACAGGGCAATTCACCGCTCAACCCTGTTCAATGCTCCCCTAGAACAGATTGACTTGTATAAGTAGGTATTAATTTTGTGAACCACGTGCTCAAATTACCTTGGCATTAGAACTTCAGTATGAAGCGCAGAGAAAATATTAACCTAATTTTGTATCACCCGGTGAGAGGGGCGGCTATTGTTCAATCAGCACATTTAGGGATCACCAGTTCGCAACGGAGAATGTCATTTGTGCAAGTTACGTTTGGGGTTTTGCGAGCTATCGCAGTGTGTCAGCCAGCTTAGACCACACCAGGTTTCTTCGCTCCCGAGCGTCTGCTTCCTCGCCAATCCCTTCGAAATGTAGTTTACGCCGCTATCTTTTTGGTGCCGTGTTTTGCGGAGTTCATCGCCAGCAGAAACTTCAGTAAAGCTCCGATCCACTTTCAATATTGAGGACCACATAATGCAACATGTGCGGATTATGTTTTTAAACAGAGTGCACCACTTAGCCATATTTGTCCCAGACGTGTACTTGTTGGTAGAGACTCAGAAGTTCGAAGTCAATCGCTACCAGAAAACTTGTCTTGCTGTTAATGTTGCTCATATCGCCTGCCACTAGGATCCAGCTGGAGTGGGCTCTCTTTTAGGCAGCGAATGAGCCATACATATGTCCATCGGATTTCTAATCCTCGGCAACAAGAATGTAAGTCAAGTATCACTTCATTAGCCAAATAGTGTCCCGGATTGAATCACCGCGATCTCTGTAAGAGACATGCTATCCAGCATGTATTTCACGGGCAACGCAGTGCTCACGGGTTTCTCATAGTCTTTGCTAGTCTAGCAACACAAACTCCTCAGCCATAGCAACGCCAACAACAGCGCACTTCCGCTTATGGAGCAGAACCATTCGTTGCAGTAGATAATTTATGCTCACTGGTCTTACGTTTCAGTTCATATCTCTTCATCAGACTGGAACCTCTGCAGTTGCGCAGTTTCACGGCTGTGATGTGTGATAGGATGTTATGTAAATCAATGAGATTCCCCAGTACTTTATTTACCTTTTACATTAACACTACGGTTAATTCGAAAATACATCTTAGGTGGTGTTCAGACACTCCTGGGCAGATGTCATGAATAATTATGATCTTCGACTAAATCACGAAGTAATGGGAATAAGATTAATCATAAGGGCCCGCCTGGGTAGCGTGGTGGTAGCATGTCTGCCTCACGTTCAAAAGGTCGTGAGTTCGAATCTCGCTTAGGGTGAGTTACCCGGGTAAGGTTTTTTTCGGGGTTTTCCCTTATCCTGAGAAGACGAATGTCGAGTAACCTTTAAGCTCCATGGACCTCGAGATCATTTGAGCATCATATCATCAATTGCATTCATCGTCCGATAACCAGGTTAAAGGACGTTAAACTAAAAAAAAAAAAAAAAATCATAAGGATTCATAAGGAAGAAAGAAGCATTGTCTATATATTATCTATATGGGATATCGAACCCCTGTCAGATGATACATGAGCATTACTCTATGGAAATGGCGTCCAAGTTATTCTGCTATAAAAACATACATCGAACAGCCTAAAGAGTGTACATTTATTTTAATTAGGTTTTACTATATGGAAGCATAAAATGTTAAATTGTCACACTCCCCGTGTCGTAATGGTTCTAACGAATGCTCATTTGTCATTACGCTGTGGTGCACTTTCCTTAATATTTCTGTCAAACCATCTGCAATCTTAGTGCAATAATACCTAGGAGATACTTGTAGCTAAAATATGCATGCAATTTGCAAATTTTTAGCCTTGTATAATTCATAGAGAACAGAAGCACAGCAAAGAAAAATGTGATTTTTATACGCTGTCAGAATTCTCTGATTGAAACAGCGCTACCGAAAATGCCAGACAGGTTTTGTCGAAACGTCAGAAACACTTTGCTCCATCCAACCGTGTCCTTGAAGATCGCTCTTACACTCTGCCAAGGATAGGAAATCTTAATGGGTTAAATATTTTAGGCTCACTTCTGTGATATTTCTTATTGGTTAGTCAATTAATTATTTATGTTGTCAGTGATATAGAATTAGACAAAGAAATACATTGTAAAGGTTTTCTTTACTTTCTCCTCCTTTGCACTTTATCTGGTGTTTATTTCTGATGGAAAGAAATTCAATACCCCGATTTCACTAGAAATGTATGTTTTGACGTCTGACGGCGTCGCAGAGTTTGTGTCTAATGCCTTTTCTGTAACACTATTTTTGAAATATTTCCTATTTGAATTGTTTTAGTGTTTTAAAAGCATGCAATTTTGACATGTTATCTCCTCTATATTATTTCGAATCACTTGTGCAGAAGAGTATTCATTACCTTGGCATTTGACTCCTTAACGGCAGCATTTCGCATTAAGATTAGCAAGAAGTAGACAGAAAAAAAGTTTTAATTGTTCAAGAGCTAAAAAAATAACTGGCAAAGAAAACCGTATGTTTGTTGCATGTCAAATTCAACACTAAATATCTGGTATTCGTTTTATGGGGTAAGGTAACACTTTAAAGTGGTAGTGTGTCCAATTCGCGTAGCAAAACTAAAATGTTATCCGACTGAAAGGCTACTTCAAATCCAAACTCTTCTCTGCCCTCCGGTTCGCTCATTTGCTCGTTTATTATTGCGATCTTTTCGAGAAATAATAATTTGTAAAAGATGTGGAGATAATGGCGCGTTAGCACGAGTTTGTACGAAAGAAAGACGCCAGTGCGCCACTGGAAAGCCTGTTCGTTCTGCGCCGTGAACGATGAAAGGCTAGTGCAAAGCCAAGCGACGCGTAAAGGGATGATAGAGTGATGATTAATTATTCCCTTTGTCTTGAGGTCTCGCACCGCGTCCGCTCATCCTTCCCTTTGCATGGTCAAGCCCCCTCTGCAGATCGATCCTTAGCAGGACATCCATCGGATGTTCATCTCGTTCCTATTTGCATATCGATATCGAATCTCCTAGTTTCAATTGAGAATCAATTAGTGGATGAACGCCCATTGCAGTGGTTTAGGTAATATGTTGCGTTATTGTGTGTAGCTGACCTCGCTAGGTTTTCGTTTTGTAACTTACTAAGGTTTGAAGCAAGGCACTGTTGTATGAAAAGCGTTGCAACCAAACATATTAGTTTACACACGCAGGTAAAAGATTGCTTCCTTCGAACCTTAGAGTGGAGGCAGGAACTAGTGATGGGGAGAAAAAAATCTGATGTGTTACACTCACATGACTTTCTCTAGCTATTCTACAAACTTCTTACATAAGCTTATTATTCTTTCTGCACCTTGCTAATCGAGGTACTCATTAGCACACTGTTCTTATTACTTAGTTTCTTCCTTATAAGTAGGAAGAAAATAAGGGAATACACTAGGCTAAACCCATAGTCAAATGTTTTAAAATCTGTCGTTATGCGATTGTCATTACAAATCGCTTCTTTTCTTGGCCAGTAGTAGAACAAAAGAAAAACGAACACTCCCGTCTGAGAAAAGTCTAAGTACTTCACAACTGAAACTAATAACAATGAATACCACGAAAAAAATGTATATGACATAACTTGTGTATTTTAACAAGACCTACATTTTTTGTATAGTAAGTTTTTGTGCATCTCTCACGGTTTACTATTATGCCAAATTAAGTAAAATTCATCCAGAATAAACAGGTCATTAGAAGCTGTTTCCAGAAAATTCAAGATATACATTTTATTTGGTATGTAAATATTTTTACTATACGGGGATTTTAATCAAAATTGTTAGAGCCATGTTTTAGAAAATCAAAATTTTCGAAAAATTTTCCAGTAAAGGGTAGTTGGGGTGGGGGGATTTTCTTGAAAATCTTCGTGTCTCATCCTTGGAAGATACCAAACCTAAATACCAAGTTTAGTATTTAACGGTCTTTTCGTTTTTGAGCTATGCTGTCCACAGACACACAGACATACACAAGAACTTTTTTCTGAAAATGCTTTTTTTTTGGATTCATGGGGTCCTAAAACATGTATTTCCGGTGAAATCTCGGTATCGAATTTTTAGGTGGTATGCAATACTTCCTCTATACACTATGTACATAGTACGTATAGAGAAAGTAATAACACAACTATTTGAAACAGTTTCACCACTAAAACTGTTTCATAAAACATCTCTGGAAATTGCGCGCGTTGTTTATTCTTTCCTCGCAGGCGAGATTGAAGATTCTAGTTCAGTTTTCGACTAAGACTCTTTCCTGAGCCTTTTCTATTGGTTAGGGAGACAATATGACTACTGGACTGATGAACGACCGGTTTCGATACTTCGTCGAGGTTAGGTGTGTGTAAATGAACTGGACCAAAATAATGGACTTTCTGAAAATCGGTTCTGCTTTCCAATGCGAAATGCACAGTCTTCCGTTCGTTTTGTCTGCTTGTGCATGGGTAGCCATGTTGATCAATCGACCAATGGTAGAGTCGAATCTAAAACTGAAGTAGAATCTGCAACATACCCATGTAATAATGACGGCAACGCCTGAATAATTGTTTCACTACGCTGCGGTTGTGTTCCACTAGTTTGAATATTTTGTCACTGCTTCCAGACTTTACCGCAACGTGCGTCTTTGTACCTTGTAGCGCGCGGCCTGATATTATCGCGAAATTCAAATATACTAATCAAACTCTTTCCCTCTCGTCAACGCGTCAATTTGATCATTTCCTCTTCAGTGTACCTAATGAGTGGTTGCATTTGCCGCACTGTGATTTTATCCATGGACTGCATTTTTTTTTCTTTAGTCTCATTTAACATCTAAGGTCATATCGGGATTCGCATTAGAAACAACTCGTCTGTGGGTTCTTTACGTTTTATTTTTCTCAAACACCTCACGCACGTTCACTCTCACATACATATTTCCAGACTGTGGGGGATAGGGAATAATTCTAGTTAAAGAAAAATCCCCCGCCCCATCCGGGTCATCCAGGTGAGAAGTCAGCTCATTGACCACTGAGGTAATTGGACTGTATTTATCTCAATAGTATTTAACATGATAACTCCATGGCACGACAGTTCGTGGTCAGCGCCTCGAACCCCCCGGTTAATGCGGTCCTCATGCCCTGGAGCCGCTACTTCTTCATCAAGTAGCTCCCCCAGGGATCTCACGAGGCTGAGTGCACCCCGGTCCAGGTCTCCCAGTGGGGGAAAAATTCCCACGCCGGAACTGGGAATCGAATCCAGGCCTCCCGCTTGACAAGCAGCAGCGCTACCACCGCGCTAGGGAGGCGACCCTCAACAGTATTTGGTAGCACAAAACATGTCTGCAGCAGTTTTGCATCTGATCAATGCGGCGAAACAGATTAGGGAATTTCTGTTGCAGGAAACTGTTATTTCGAAACTGCTTCGTGGTTGCAACAGAAACAGATTAAACTGTTTCGCAAAAAGAACAAATTTTTCCTCCACTAGTAGGCACTGAAATAGAGGTGTACAATTCCGCGATTTTTACCTCCTGCACTTATCTATCCCTGCGGGCCAACCTCCACATAGGCCAGCAGGTTTCCTCATTTCTGAGCAGGTGGTCAAGAAAAGTCTGGCTAGTATGAATGAAGGTTTAGAGAAGGCAAGGCAGAATTGTAGAGCATCGCATTTTAAAGCTGAAACAAGGAATATCTCAAAAACGGTCAACTCCAGGAAAATATATATATATATAACATAAACTATGTGTTTTAACGAGATCTGCAGTTTTTATGAAGTACATTTTTGCCTATCTCTTACGGTTTACCACTTACGCAAAATTCCGCAAAATTAATCGAGAATAAACTTGTTTTCAGAGGCTATTCCCATAAAATTGAAGATATGCAATTTATTTGTAAGGTAAATATCTTAGATATAAGAGATTTTAATCAAGATCGTTAGAGCCATTTTTGAGAAAATCAAAATTTTCGAATTTTTTTTCCATGCAAAGGGTAGTTGGGAGTGGGGGGATTTTCTTGAAAGTCTTCGTGTCGCACCCTTGGAAGATACCGAACTTAAATACCAAGTTTAGTATTTAACGCTTTTTATTTTTGAGCTATGCTGCCCCAATCACACACACACCCATACGGACATTTTTCTAGAAATACTTTTTTTATTCAGGGGGTCTCAAAACATGCATTTACGGTGAACTCTCGGTATCGAATTTTTGGGCGCAATACAATACCTTCTCTATACACTATGTACATGGTACGTGTAGAGATAGTAAAAGACATTTTTAGAAAAGGATACGTGTGTGTCCATATATCTGTGAACACATAAGTTAAAAACGAAATGTCAGTAAAATACTAAACTTGGTATTTAAATTTAGTATCTTCCAATAATGCGACACAAGGATTTTGAGGAAAATCCCCCACCCCAAACTGTTTTTAACATGGAACGAATTTCGAGTAATTTTGAGTAATGACAAATTATATATGCGCGTGTGGTATTGCATTTTCTGGGAATAATCCCTGAAGGCATCTTCATTCTGGATGACCTATACATAACTGGTAAACCGTAAAAGATAGACAACTTACTACACGAAAATGTGAACCTCGTTAAAACACACAATTTATGTCATATACCTACATTTTTTTGTGTGGAGTATACCATTTCCGAGATATTCCATTTTATTGGTTTCAGTCTTAAAGTACTTAAATTTCTCGTATAGGAAATTTGTCAACTCCTATCCATGCAAGAAACGAATTTCAATCACATAGCAGCTAGCTTTTAGAGGATTTAACCATCTCTTTAGCCTAGTGTAATACTCCCTTATTTATTTGTCGCCGTCCGGGTGTAATGGTTACCATGTTAGCTTCATAGACCCATAATCGCGGGTTCAAACCCAGCGGAGGACGATGGATTTTTTCGGGCGTAAAAATTCTTAGCATGGCTTCCTTCGGAAGGGAAGTAAAGCCGTGTTGGTCCCGTGTCGTAGATTTACGGTACGTAAAAAACCTCAAGCCTGATAAAAGAGGCCTCTGAGCAAAATTAAGCGATCTTTCACGCCCACTATAGAATGGTGCGCTGAGAACCACAGCAGCTAAATAAAACTCAATTTTTATTTTACTCCCTTATTTCCCTTCTGCTTACTAGGAAGTACGTAATAAGACAATTTCTGCCAATGTTTATCTCGATTAGGTAGAATAAACTTTTTTATCAATAATTTGTCACAGATGTAGAGAAAGTCATGTGAATACAACACATATTTTTCCCCTTCATTTTATAAAATGTTATACTGTTCATTTTTTTTTTTGCTTTTGTCGCTACTGTCGGTTTAATAATGCGCTCTCGCATAGAAGGTAGTCTACCTTTGTACTCCCTCATCACCGAGAAACGTTTTAAATTGTTCGAAATCGCCTAATAATTAAGCAAATTTAAAGCATCGAAAGTTTATATTTAAGTTAAAATATCGAGAGAGATCAAAACAAATGTAAAAGTGTCGGAAAATATACAATCGTATGAAAACAAGGAGAAAAAAAATTGCGAGAAGTAAACGGTTAAACATTGTAAAATTGTAGAGCATTAATTTAAAAATGTTATTTCCTGATACTTTAAAAAATATTAAGAAATCATTCTGAGTTTCCAAAAAATATCGCCCATATATCAAGTTAGGATGAAACTTTAACAGAAATGTTTGGGCTTCACTAACTCCTAATTTTGTTCCCATAGTAAACATTGTTTTATAAGACAACACATAGCAGTTACTAGATACATCCGGTAAGGTTTCAGGTCCCATAGGGATACCAGAGCAGCCGGCAAGTCTTGACCGCACTAGGGAATTTGTAGGGCTGCCTCCCTTCATACCAGGAGTTGCCTAAGCAAGCAGACGTCGCAGGAGTGTATTGAAAACTGCATACCTGTAAACAAATTAGTTTTATCACTCATTTCCAGGCTTACTGAAACTTAAATGCAACTGCTTCTTCTTTTTGCATTCCTTCCCATAACCACACTTATAGCACTTTTTACTTTCTCTATACGCACTATGTACATAGTGTATAGAGAAAGTATTGCACTCCACCAAAAAATTCGATATCGAGATTTCACCGGAAATGTATGTTTTAGGGTCCCCAATATCCAAAAAAAAGTATTTTCACAAAAAGGTCCGTGTGTCTGTGAACACGATAACTCAAAAACGAAAAGTTGGTAAAATACCAAACCTGGTATTTAAGTTTAGTTTCTTCCAGGGATGCGACACGAAGATTTTCAGAAAAATTCCCCCACCCCAAACTACCCTTTACATAGAACTTTTTTCGAAAATTTCGATTTTCTCAAAAATGGCTCTAACGATTTTGATTAAAATGTCGTATACGTAAGACATTTACCTGACAAATAAAATGTATATCTTGAATTTTCTTGGAATAGCTTCTGAAGAGTAGTTTATTCTGGATGAATTTCACGGAATTTTGAATAACTGCTAAACCATAAGAGATAGACAAAAGTTTACTAAACAAAAAATATAGAGCACGTTAAATCACACAATTTATACTGTCTACTTTATACTAATCGTGATAAACGTTAGCAGATGCTCTTATTACTTACTTCCTTATAGCACAAGGAAAATAAGGCATAAAGGTTAAAGCGATAATCCATTCTTTTAAAGCTGGTTGGTACATCATCGGAATTCGGTTTTCTTTGCATGGCCAGGAGAAAGGAAAGACAAATTCCAATTTGAAAAAAAGTTTAAGTATCGCAAAATTGAAACCAATGCCTCGGAAATGGTTAACTAAAAAAAGTATATAACATGAAGTGTTTTAACGAGGTCTATATTTTTTGTGTAATAATTTTTGTCTATTTCTTAAGGTTTACTAATTATGCAAAATTTATCCAGAACGAAAGATCTTCAGAAGCCATTCCCATAAAATTCAAGATATACATTTTATTTGTGATATAAATATCTATAATATACGGTATTTTAATCAAAATCGTTACAGCGAGTTTTGAGAAAAACAAAAATCTCAAAATCTTTTCCAGTAAAAGGTAGTTTGGGATGGGGTGTTATATCTTTGGAAGATAATAAACTTAAATACCAACTTTGGTTTTTAATGGTCTTTTAGTTTTTGAGATATGCTGCTCACAGACTCACACACGGATCTTTTTCTAAAAATGGTTTTTTTTGACTCAGGTACCTAAAAACATATATATCCGGTGAAATCTCGATATCGAATTTTTGGGTGGAATACAATTCCTTATCTATACACTTTGTACATAGTGCGTTTAGTGAAAGTAAGGTGATTTTTGTTGGATGCAGAAGACCCTAAAACGTGTACTTCAGGAAAACGTGTACAGTGGAATTCTCTACCTATGACTATCTAATAAATAAAGAAAGTAAAAATACCCTTAAAAATCTAGTGTGTTCCATTCACACGACCTGTTTCGCAAACAAACTATTATTACAAAGCATTATTAATCTATCTACATCATGCTAATCGAGATAAACCTCAACAGAAATGGTCGTATCATTTGTTCTCTTGTGAATAGGAGTGAAATAAGGGAATACGCTAGGTCAAAAGCGATAGTCAAATTGTTTCAAAGCTGGTCACTATGTGAAACAGTTGAAATTCGGTGTTTATTGTATGTCCAAGAGGAAACAAAAGATATACGAAACGAATGGAAACTTCCAGTTTGAGAAAAAAATATAAATATCGCAAAATTGAAACCAATAAGAAGGAATATCTCGATAATGGTTTACTTAAAAAAAAAATAAAAAATGGACAACGAAAGAAAAAAAAAATAGAACAAAAACATGTTTATGACAAAATGTTGTGCTTTAATTACATATACACTTTCTGTATAGTAAGTTTTTGTTAATCTTATACCAGTTATGTAAAGGTCATCCAGAATGAAGTGGGGTTCAGAAATATTCTCAAGAAATTCATTGTCATGTTTGACAAGTAAATATCTTTAATATTATTTTAATAAAAATCGTTATGGTCATTTCTGAGGAAATTAAAATAGTCTTCTATGCAAAGGGTTGGCGTTGGGAGATCTTATTGAAAATCTTTGTGTCGTTTCCTTGGAAGATACTAATGCTGAATACAAATGTTGGTATTTAACGGACTTTTCGTTTTAGAGCAATCCCCCTCCCCCCACATACAGACGGGCAGATAGACACGTGTTTTTTTCCCCTAAAAATGCTTACATTCAGAGGTCATCAAAACATACTTTGAACTCTTGTTATCGAGAAACAATGCATTCTCTACCTGCTATGTAGGTACTTATACATTGTACTCGGGAGAGAAAGTAATAGACGAGAGGTAGAGAATGTCAAGTGAATGTTACACATCAAATTAGGAATACAAAACTTACTAAAGAGAAGTTTACAAATGGATGTTGGCGGGACGGGGGTCGTAAAGGGGCATCCCAGCATGCACCTCTGATTATATAGCAATATTCTAATTTTCTTGCACATTCCAGTTTTTTTCATGTATCCATAAGTTTCTACCATTTTATTCTCTTTTCGTGATCAACAATACTTTACACATATTCGTTCACTGCTAACTTATTTTTAGGCGAGAAACACCTCCTTGCTAGTTACGAAAAATCCGAAATTTGGTTTTGACTAATAACATTTGGCCTTAAATGTGTGTATTTCGAGTTGAAAATGCAATAGTATGCACTAAAAACTAAAAAAAGTGAGTATAGTAATACGTTTCAAAATTAACAAAACAGGTCTCACACCGGGTGCTTCTACCTGTCCCGCCATCATCTAGGCTTGCCGTGCCACCGATTATTTAACCTGGGCCCTCCCCATCCTAAACCACAGGCGAGATAGAGCACCCGGTGGGCCTCCCCACACCTCATCACCAGCATATATATTATATACAGCTTATCATATTACCTAGAATACTGTAAAGAGTCCGTGAGAGTTAACAGATATTATTGATTTAAAAATTGTTACAGCAGAATATGAAATTCTAAGACTTAGAACCGCTCAAACCTGAACCGTAGCACTGAAAGAGTTAAACAAATATTTCTGTGAGGTAAAAATCACACCGCAAATGATTATCTTATCTAAAGGTGCGTCAGAAAATGTATTCCGAATTCTTTTATATTAAATCGACAAAGTTATGTATGAAATTAGTGTCAAGGTGAATAAACATTCACGGAGCAACTTATCGGAACTTGTTTTAAATTGACTGAATTGTGATCGCTGCACCATACTACAATGGAAAGTTAGTGTGTAACCTTGAAATTTTATGTAATTAACTGTAATTTTAGTATTAGTAGTTAAAATAATGATCTATGTATAAAAAATTGTGAACGACGAACAAATGTATATGGATGTTTATTAGTTAGTTTCCTTAAGGAAAGGACAAAAGAATTAGGAATACATTGTCTCTTGATTTTGTTTAAAAATTTGCTTAGAGACGAAGGGAAAAAACAAGAAGAAAAGTATATATGAGTGATTTCGTTGAATGTCACGATGGTGTTTCGCGTAAATTTAGAAAATAATTAATCTTTTAAGGAAATACATTTACTTAAGAAGATATGTGCAGAATTAGTGGACATAATTTAACCTGTTAATTGTGAAAGATGTAAATGATTTTTCAAGGGTTTGAAGTGAGTAATAAGACGATAAAATGTACGTATTAAACACGCCATTGTGAAAAACTCCAACGACCTATTAGTTATATTGTTATTGTATACTATAATTTATTATGTTATCGATGTATTCACTTAATTGAAGTTTTGTTCATCAAACTTCGTGAGTGAAATAAAATCGTATAACTGAATTCTAAAACTTACCTGTTTTATTCGGTAGCAATTATTCCTCGTACTAATTGCCTCAGAAAGAGTCCAAGCAATTAAATTAAAATTTAAATATAGCTAGATGGCCACGCATATATAAAATATAAATTTTATTACCAGAATTGAAAGTTACTGAAAAGCATTTTCGCAAGGGAAAGGGAATATTATTGATCAGAAAAAGTTTTACCATTTCTCAGGTAAACCAACATACGGATCATAAAAACCCTAACACTTAGTTTCAATGCGCGTGCGCATTACTCAGCAACATTTGGTTCAGGTGTAACAAGCAGATAGTATCTCGTATAATGATTCTACGCAATCGCTGACCATGGGGTCTACTAGTATGCTTGTCTACAGTGAAAGGAAATACTCCATTGCTCATACTTATTACACAACCAGATGAAGCCATTACACATTGATGACGTCATATGACGTGCGCCTGTCAAAACTCTTCATTAAAAATGCCACGTGCGATTCTCTGCATGTCTAGCACAATGTACACACGATCTTTTTGAACGTGTCCTACTGTCGTTGTACTTTACACTGTAGACCTAACAGTGGGTTATTGCATTGCTCATCGTGTTAAAATTATTAATAGCGTTTTATTCTGTTCGGTTGTTTCATAGATCTCGGATAAATGCAGCTACTTTTTTCGCACTGAAAGACTTTCCGTAGCCAATCGCTGCTGGAGTGTACATTGGTTAATTACATGTGAACTTGTGATTCAAATTCGGAAGGTCGTGGGTTCGATTCCCCGCTGTCGGCCTTCCTGACCCATAGGTTATTGGGGGTTTTCACCGGATCGCCAGGGAATGCTGGGAAGGTTCCTTACATCCTTCGAATTTATTGTCCCTCCATTTCACTTCACTCGACATTTCATCTGACTCTTCTTGTGGTTTTGGAGCTTTGTTTACGATTCAACTTCGTCCTCTGGCGGGGCGGTCTCGTCTCCGAGGCCCCCCCCTCCCAGTGGAATACCTAAACTCACAAGGGGGAGGGAAACTGGTTGTACTAGCCGCCAGCGAGTTTCCATCTGAAATGTCATCTTTTCCTATGCTCTTTGGGGCTCCTTGGGTCGGCCGCCCTCTGTCTCCTCTCGCCTCATTCTTCGTCCCGGGGTTGCCACGCACGGGTCATGAGCAAAAGAGATCTTCTAATTGAGGTGACGAATCTCCTATCCTATACTAACTAGAATAGACGAATTAAATAACTATTATTGACTCAAACCTGAATCGTTAAACGAAGTAATTTGTTGAGTTCAACAAAATAATTAATAACGCAATCCCACACAAAGAAACACGCTTTTTACCCTCTTCTTAATAGTGTGTGAAATGCTCAATAGAAACGGGATAGTCTTAGTCATAAGGTCGCTAGATGGCAGGACCATGCCAGTCCATTTGGAACAGTGATAATATAATTATAACAGAAGTTGTTTTATCGTCCAAATGCACACATTCAATTGCAAATAATTTAATCAGATTCACTTTCCAATGAAAATGGAATGTAATAAGGAGGAAATACTTGCTAATTTAGTACAGTTCGCATGAAGCGACGGAGAAGACTGTGGTGATGCTTTTTTGGTACGTGTCTACGCAATGGAGTGCTGCTTACAACAGCTTACTGCAAATAAGGTACCGAGCATTCGGAAACGGGCAAGCATAACAGAAGCACTATAAGCGCTGAGCGAATGTTTCGCAACCTTTCTTGTTACTCTTGCACTGAAAGTGGAAGGATATCAGCAGGGCTGCCAATGAAGGATAACTGTGTGCAGGCTTGAAGAGTAAGTAGATTTTGTAGTATCAGTGTTAATCTAATCAGCAGTGGCGGCTCGTGATGGCCTAAAGAACGGAGGCCTGAAGTTCTTTTCACGCAAAATACACATACGACTTGTCCTTGTATATTAAGGTGATGCATCTGTGAAATTTGACCAAAAATTCTGAAAAATTCAATAGTTTTTATTTCATAATAAAGTAATATGAATTCTAAACTTTCATTCTCCTCAGTTCACCGCGAGAAGTATTTTTACCTTCTTATACGCACTATGGAGAATGTATTGCACTCCACTAACAAATTCGATACCGAGATTTCACCGGAAATATATGTTTTAGGGTCCCCTGTATCCGAAAAAAGTATTTTCAGAAAAAGGTCCGTTTGTGTCCGTGTGTCCATGTGTCTGTGAGCACGATAACTTAAAAGTCGGTAAAATACCAAACTTGGTATTTAAGTTTAGTATCTTCCGGGGATGCGACACGAAGATTTTGAGAAAACCCCCCCACTCCAAACTACCCTTTACGTGGAACTTTTTTCGAAAATTTTGATTTTCTAAAGAATGGCTCTAACGATTTTGATTAAAATATCGTATATTAAAGATATTTACCTGAAAAATAAAATGTATATTTTAAATTTTCTGGAAATAGCCTCTGAAGACTACTTTATTCTGAGTGAATTTTACGGAATTTTGCATAAGTGCTAAACCGTAAAAGGGAGACAAAAACTTACCACCCAAAAAATGTAGCGCACATTACAACACACAATTTATGTTGTACACATTTTTTTCGTGGAGTTGATTGTTTTTGAGATGTTCCTTGTTTTTTGTTTAAGCTATAACAACTTATATTTTTCTCATACAGGACTTTGTGAACTCGTGTCCTCACAAAGGAACTTCAGTCACATAGCAACCAGCTTTTGACTATCACTTTAAGTTATGGTACTCCCTTATTTCGCTTCTACTTACAAGGAAGCAAGAAATAAGACTATTTCTGCTACTTTTTTCTCGATTAGCAGGAAGTAAATAGAAGCATTAGCTTTTTAAAAATAATTTATTGCAGAGATATAGAGAAAGTCATGTGAATGGAACACATCAGATTTTTATATCACGCAACACACTGTCATTTAGGGGATTAATTGCAAGTCACCGATGTAGTAAATGTCTTTACATTCGAATTTACATTAACAAACTCTCGAGACCTTACACACAACGATAATAATTGGTGCATACAGTTTACGCACATGAACAACTGATACTGAAGGACCGATTCAGAAAAGTTGGAAGTTTGTGGGGGAAAAATTCTATTACCCAAGGAAAGGGGTGTTTGTCAGGGTTCACAAGTGTCAATGGCCATCGAATAGTCTCTACAAAGGGTCTTTCTGCTGCATAAAATCCAGGATTTTACCCTCACTTTAGCCTTGAAGCAGGTAGTCTCTACAAAGGGTCTTTCTGCTGCATAAAATCCAGGATTTTACCCTCACTTTAGCCTTGAAGCAGGCAGTTAATGGGAGCAAGCAACCCTCAAACAATCCAAACTTAAGTCGGTTGTCTTGGCAACTAGATAAATAGTGCAGGTGAACATACCACAGCCGAGAGTAGCTGCACCCAACCTTCCCTATACCTGCTCCATTTAGCTCTTTTTTACTTTCTCTACACGTACTATGTACATAGTGTATAGAGAAGGTATTGCACTCCACCCAAAAATTCGATACCAAGATTTCACCGGAAATATATATTTTAGGGTCCCATTTATCCAAAAAAAAAAAAAAGCATTTTCAGAAAAAGGTCCGTGTGTGTGTCCGTGTGTCTGTAAACACGATAACTCAAAAACGAAAAGTTGGTAAAATACCAAACTTGGTATTTAACTTTAGTATCTTCCAGGGATGCAACACGAAGATTTTGAGAAAAATCCCCCCACCCCCAAGTACCCTTTACATGGAACTTTTTTCGAAAATTTTGATTTTCTCAAAAATGGCTCTGACGATTTTGATTAAAATTTCGTATATTAAAGCTATTTACCTGACAAATAAAATGTATATCTTGAATTTTCTGGGAATAACCTCTGAAAAGTAGTTTGTTCTGGATGAATTTTACTGAATTTTGAATAACTGCTAAACCGTAAGAGATAGACAAAAACTTACTACACAAAACATATAGAGCACGCTAAAACACACAATTTATGTTATATACATTTTTTTCGTAGAGTTCGTCGTTTTTTTAGACATTCCTTATTTTTCGTTTCTGCTATGAAAAAGTTATACTTTTCTCGTACAGGAACCTATCAACTCCTATCCATATAAACAAAGGAACTTCATTGACATAGCAACCAGCTTTTGACTATTACTTTAACCTACGGTTGTCCCTTATTTCGCTTCTACTGACAAGGAAGCAATTAATAATACTATTTCTGCTAATTTTTTTTCTGGTTAGCATAAAGTAAATAGAAGTATACATTTTTAGGAATAATTTATTGCAGGGATATAGAGAAAGTCATGTGAATGGTACACATCAGATTTTTAACTTATGGCTTTCAACTTAAGAGATTGAAATAAAATGTATCTTAAAAGGCTAATCCTCCCATTTCAAGGAGAAAATTCAGATGAATGGTGCGAACGCGTCTGTAATCGATTGCCTAGCCGTTGCGTGTTTGAATCTGACTATACAGAAAGGACGAGAGAGGAAAGAGAAGCACCGGGAGGGGGGGGGCTGTTGCAGGCGAACCGTAATAAATACGCATACAGTGGCACCAGCTGGTCTCTCCAATTTGATAAAAAAAGTATCAACTGAAACACATCGGTGGATTTCAACGCGTGAAAACCTCTCCGATGATAAAACAGATGCGCATAGCAAAAACCAGTCGCCGAATGTTAGAATGGGTGCTGCATAATATTTCTGTTATTGGTGATATTCATACCTAATTTAGCATTATGTCGAGAGTGTGCCTATCGTTTTCATTGAGAATTATGATACACTATGTCTTCAGCAGCTTAGAGATGCATACATTTTTTTAGGCGCATGCTTATGCAACTCTTCTTGTTCATCTTCCTCTGTTTATCCACCTCCAGCGCCTGGGGTCAAATGTACGTTCAGGAGCAGAGCCTCTGGATAAGAGAGAAGCGGTCAGCCCGGCTCTCGGAATGAGAGTGAGGAAGAAGATGGTATGAAATGCTGGTTAATTGAATGAAAGAAAAGGTGAAAAGAGTGCAATGAATGGCGGGCAAAACCGGAGAACCTGGAGAATACCCACCCAAACGCCGCTTTGTCAATCACAAACCCCACATGTCGCTTCTTGGCATTGAACTCGGGCCGCCTTGGTGAGATACGAGCGGTCTAATCACTCGCTCACGCCCCCGCCTTTTAAGTTCATTTCTAAGAAGAATCATGATTGGGGCATTAGCTGAATTAACCATGTATGCCCAAGTACAAGGGCTGGATAAAAAGTAATGAGAACCTTTTTTTCCCTGAAATGACTTTACTGACAGAGGTACTTATAGTTGCACATCTTCAGTATAATCACCCCCTTATTTGTGACCTTTTGTCAAGTGTTCGGAAGGCGTCGTATACCATCTGCGCGTTTATTTCTGTTGATGTCGTTTATTGAGCGCCCTTTAGCTTGGATACTGTCATCTCTGGTGTTGTATCGCATCCCTCGGAGTGGTTCTTTCACTTTGGCAAAGAGATCGCAATCACAGGGACTATCGTCAACCTTGGTAGTACAGCGTGATATATCATTGACATACACCACAATGAATATTACTTTCACAGCACTTTGTGTAGCGCGCCCTTTCTTTGGACATGGAGAACCGGGAGATGCTGTTTACTACTACACGTTCCTGCAGCACCAACTAACGATTTTGATTAAAATATTGTATATTAATGATATTTACATGAAAAATAAAATGTATATTTTGAGTTTTCTGGGAATAGCCTCTGAAGACATCTATACTCTGAATGAATTTGGCGGACTTTTGCATAACTGGTAAACCAAAAGAACTATACAAAAACTCACTGCACAAACATGTAGAGCTCTTTGAAACACAAACTTTATTCAAAGTTTTTACCTGGCTAGAAGCCCGAGAAGATTTTGAATTAACACGTCGCCAGGAAAGCTTTAGTTCTTATTTTAAATTCCTTTACGGGAAAGAAATTAGCCAAGTTTTTACCTGGCTAGAAGCCCGAGAAGATTTTGAATTAACACGTCGCCAGGAAAGCTTTAGTTCTTATTTTAAATTCCTTTACGGGAAAGAAATTTAAAGCCAAGTTTTTACCTGGCTAGAAGCCCGAGAAGATTTTGAATTAACACGTCGCCAGGAAAGCTTTAGTTCTTATTTTACAAACTTTATGTTAATATGCTTTTTTTTTTTTTTTTTTTCCAGGAGTTGACCGTTTTAAGACGTTCCTTGTTATTTATTTCTGTTTTAAAACACTTAATACTTCACCCCTTTCAAGTAATTAAACCAGTTCTGCTAATGTTTATCTTTATGCTAATCCGAAGTAGATAGAAGAATACGCATATTAAAAATAATTTGGTACAGGTGAATGGAGTGAGGATCATGTGAATGGATCATATCAGATTTTTGTTTTGTAATGCCCTGTTCTTATTTAAGATTAGAGACTAGACCCACTGTAGGATTAAATCAAAACGTTAAGGCGCCGTAACAAAAACCATGCATAAGAGCACGTAGTGTTTTACTGTACAAGGTTTGGCTGTTAAGTTACGGGCCTCACACAGATATGGCGCCACTAGGCCATTAGACGGTAGCATCGTATAATTTAACTCTAGACTAGCTTGTATCCATAGTTACAGGTCGATAGCTTGTTAGGTTTTCGAATGACAGCATTTTAAACAAGACAGCTTTAGAGTTTTCACGAAAATGGAGGATTTGGGAAAACGAGCAGTGATTAAATACTTCCATATGAAAGGCTTAACGTCTAAAGAAATCAAGAAGGAAATTGACAGTACATTGAAAGACTCTACCTCTTCATATTCAATGATAAAAAGGTGGGTTGCACAGTTTAAAATGGAACATACGAGCACTAGTGATTAGCCTCGCTCTGGACGCCTTGTAGAAGTGACAACTCCAGAGATCATTGAACAAATTCATCGTTGAGTACTGGAAGACTGTAGATTAAAGTTGTTTGAAATAGCAGAAGCTGTAAACATATCAAAAGAACGTTCAGGTAATATTTTAAGTAATGTGTTGGGCTTTCACAAGGTCTGTGCAAGATGGGTGCCTCGTTTGTTGACGCCTGATCAAAAGTTGCAGAGAAAAACTTTCTGATAAGAATTTAGAGCTCTACCGTAAAAATCCTAGTGAATTTTTCAGTCGGCTTATTACCATGGATGAAACTTGGATACATCACTACGCTCCAGAAAGAAATCACAGTCAAAACAGTGGATTCCGCCAGGTGAACCAACTCTAAAAAGCCCAAAGTCAGTTTATTTAGCTAACAAGGTTATGACGAGTGTTTTCTGGGATGCACAGGGAATTATTTTTATTGATTACTTTGAAAAGGGCAAAAGCATCACTGGTGACTACTACGCAAGCTTACTGAAACGTTTGCGTGATGAGGTGAAAATAAAAAGACCTCGTTTGTTAAACAAAACAAAAAATTGTTTCATCACGACTATGCTCTGGCCCATTGTTCAGTCATTGCAATTGGGAAAATGTACGAATTAAAGTTCGAATTGCTTGAACATCCATCCTATTTGCTAGATCTAGCACCCAGTGACTACCACATGTTCCCAAACCTCAACAAATTTCTTGGAGGACGAATATTTCACAGGATTTCATTGATGCGGTTAACAGCTATTTTGAGAACCTTGATAAATCGCACTACAGAGATGGTGCAATTAAATTAGAGCACCGATATGACAAATGTATAAGCCTTTCTGCAGATTATGTTGAGAAACAAAGCAATAAAAAACAACAAAATGCTGTTTTCATTGAGAGGCCCGGGATTTATCAGCTGACCCTCGTATTGTTATTATTATTATTATTATTATTATTATTATTATTATTGAACCATGACTTGAAGCTTTCCTGGCGGCGGTATGAAAATAATTTTTCTCGGGCTATCAGCCAGGTGAATTCTGGAATAATTTCCAAGCTTTCAAGAGCTAACGTCGCTCTTATCTTCAGGGAATGATGTAGAGACTCCGGGTTCGCCTTATACCTTCGCCTGATGTACCCAGAAAAATCTGGTCTTGCGGAGCACTGCATCCAAGAAGGACACAGACCGAGACTGGGCGACACAACCACCATGTTTAAGTCTTCAAGCTATTGGGACCGCTCCATCAAAGAAGCCATAGCTATTAAATACGAAGAAAATAACATCAACAGAGACAGCGGCTTGCTGGTGAATGGCATTTGGAGTTCGGTGCTCAGCAAACACTCACAAAGATTTGTGAAACTGCCAAAAGCTAGCCGTAGTTTTAATACAGGCTCACATCTGGCAGCGGGCCAATCAGAGCAGTCCGTCCCGGTAACGGAGACCATTGGTTCCTAGTCAACGCCTCTCATTCCCTGATGATGAGAGCGACGTTAGCTCTTGAAAGCTTGGAAATTATTCCAGAATTCACCTGGCTGATAACCGAGAAAAGTTATTTTCATTATTATTATTATTATCATCATCATCATCATCAGGGCTATCTGCGAAACACGACGCTGTTAGGCCACCTAGTAGCAATGGCAACAGCTCTGTCCTCCAGAACGAGATGCGCAAGCGCTTTCAATTCCTAGCGATGAGCCTAGTTAATGTATACCTTAAATACGAATTTGCAGAGTAAGTTTTAAACAGCCACAAGAAGCTAAGTGATAAAAGGCCTGATGTGCAACATATAGTGAAACTGGATGTCGCGGTTTTCACAGCAGATGTTACCGTGTCTCGGAGACGCTTTGGTTTCTTCTCGTCTTCCTGGGCCGCGTATTTAAAACTCGGAGAATGCCTGCAGCTTGACCGCAGGATATGGTCTAGCAGATGCTGGGGTCAGTAGCGAAGGACATTAATTTTGTCGGTCCTTACGGATGTACGCCACGGTGACAGCTGCGAGAGAGAGAGAGAGAGAGAGAGAGAGAGAGAGAGAGAGAGAGAGTATATATATGTCTAGGGTTCAACTTCACTTCTACCAAAATGTTAAGTTTCTCTCGGACCTACCATTCATCTGGGCGCAGATTAAATGCGAGCAAATGTCGATGAGTTTATAGTTACTTGTCCAGCACCTCAAAGAATCGCTGGTTGCGTTTTACAGGTCGTCATTGTTGGTGTGTTTTGCTACTTTGAAACATATATAAGGTCGTTTATCCATATAAAACAAAACAAAGAAAACTCACTGACCGCTGCACATATAGTTAATAGTTTAGAGGTTTTCATATTTTAGTGATTATTTCCCGGCGGTGCGGCCCGGGTTCGATCCCAAGCGCCCGCATTTGGGATTTGTGTTAGACAAAGCGGCGTCTGGGTGCGTTTTCTCCGGATCCTCCGGTTTTCCCCGCCACTCATACCACCAATTACTCCATAATCACTTTTCCTATCATCAATTTCGCCTACATTTCATACCATCCACTTCCTCATGCTCATGCCGATCCCTCGTAACAGGTTCTCCATTTCCGACAAGCTTCTGACCCCTAGGCATTGACTTGTAAGTCCTAGAGGGGTGTTAGTCCTACGTAAACGGGGAGGGGGTAAGCGATTACGAAACGTTAAATGATTACTTCCGAAAGCATTAATGATATTAGTGCAGTAAAACCTGCTTAAACCGGGCCCACTATATACCGGACATCTGGACAAACGGAAAATAAATCTGTAACATATCTATTTCCTATGTTAAATAATGCTATAAACTGGAAAACTATCTAACGCGGAAACAGAATACTTTTCAGGAATTGTCTGCGTAAATTACCTGACTAAAACGGATAATTATGTGAACAGTATGTGCATAGTGCTAAATATTTAGCATGATATGCATTAATTTTGACCGCGACTGTACTTGCATCAAAGTTTAATAGCTGTGTACGTTGATACAGGTTGCAAAGAAACGTTTTCTGGTGAAGAAATCGCGACAGTGGTCTTTATTGAAAAATCTCTGCGATTACAGTTTATTGTGTTTTGTTTTATTAATATAACCGTTTGTAAAACGGAATTCTCTGAAAGCGGAAAAGAAATAGCGGAACGTTTCATTTTAGGCAGATTTTACTGCAACTAATCCATTTTAATAATACTATTGCGTTACTTTCGCAACAAAAGGAAGGAATTTGAAATGTAACGTTATAACTACATTTACAACCTTTCCTTGCCCCCTCTCCTTCCTCAGTCTGGGTATTTTTTGCAATTTTCTGGTTACCGCCTTTCCTATTTTAACCCCACTTCACTTCTCTTTCATTTGTATTCGTCATGCCCATTGTTTGTGTTTCACTCTTCTCTTTTCTTCTCCTTTTCCTTTCAGTATTCTGCTACACTACGAGTATTATCTCTTCTTAGGTTATTTGATACCTATATTTTGTAATGTTCTTTTCGTGACTTTAGAAGCGCAGCAGGGCTCTAGAGGGTTCATAGAAGCATAGCAATATCGGTATTTCACGATAGTAATCAGCCATTGTTCAAGTGAGTAATTCAGATGAATGAGGTGCAGAGAGGGAGAGAGAGAGATAGAGAGAGAGAGACATACACACACACACACACACACACACACACAGAGGGGGGTATTTGCAAGCAAATAGTTATTTTCTGGACTGTACACATACCAAAAAATTGATGTGTTCCATTCACATGACTTTCTCTACATCTCTGCAACACATTATTGTTAAAAAGCTTATGCTTCTATTTACTTCATGCTAAACGAGAAAAAAAGTCTTATTACTTGCTCCCTTGTAAATAGAGCGAAATAAGGGAGTACCATAGTTTAAAGTGATAGTCAAAAGCTGGTTGCTATATGATTGAAGTTCCGTTGTTTGTATGGACAGCAGTTGACTAATTCCTGTATGAGAAAGGTATGTTTTTTAAAACTGGAACAAATAACAAGGAATATCTAAAAAAACGAACTCCACGAAAAAAAAAATAAGTTATGACATAAGTTGTGTGTTTTATCGTGATCTACATTTTTTGTGCAGTAAGTTTTTGTCTATCTCTTACGGTTTACCAGTTATGAGAAATTCAATAAAAATCATCCAGAATAAAGAGGTCTTTAGAGGCTATTCCTAGAAAATTCAAGAAATGCATGTTATTTGACATGTAAATATCTTACGTATAAGAGATTTTAATCAAAATCGTTAGAGCCATTTTTGAGAAAATCATGTTTTTCGAATTTTTTCCCATGGAAAGGGTAGTTGGGGGTGGGGGATTTTCTTGCAAATCTTCGTGTCGCATCCTTGGAAGATACCAAACTTAAGTACCAAGTTTGGCATTTAACGGTCTTTTCGTTTTTGAGTTATGCTGCCTACACACACATACACACACGGACAATTTTTCTAAAAATGTTATTTTTGGATTCAGGGGAGTCTCAAAACATGTATTTCCGGTGAAATCTCGGTATCGAATTTTTGGGTGCAATACAATACCTTCTCTATACACTATATACATAGTACCATTATTTACTATACGTTATAATAGTTATATAAAATTAAGCTATGAGACCAAATTGTAACAGATTATAAAAGATGTGCAACAATAAAATTTGTAACAATAAAAGAAAAAACACTACACAAATAAAGCGATTTATAAACCATCTACTTTAGCGCAATGTTAGCGATTCTACCTGGATTCGATTTTCAGTCCAGCGTGAGGGTTTTCTCCCCCATTGATCGATCTTCGCGTTGAATATTCATTACGTCACAATATGTTCATATTAAGTTTGCAATGAATAAGTTTGTTATCATCATGTTATTTTTCTTTCCATAAACTCGTGAGACTTTTTCTGACTCTATTTCGCAAGTTCTATATTTTAAGGAGATTAACATCGTGTAGTAAATTATACATATCCTATCAACAAAATTTATGTCGAGATTTCACAGGAAAGATATGCTTTGAGACTCCCTGAATATAAAAAAGTGCTTTAGTAAAAGGTCCGCGAGCACGTGTGTGTGGTGGGTGAGGGGTATCCGTGATTGATTTTATCAAAAATGTCTCTAACGATCTTAATTAAAATACTGTATTTGAAATATTTTCATGATAAATTAAGCATTTCCGAGATATTCTTGTTATCGATTTATAAATATTCAATAGGTATCTACATTTTCCTAAAATGGAAAGTCATTATTCGCTTTTTTTCTTCATGGTCTGCAGAGAGAGAACGGAATTTCAATTCATTCATAGTGATCAGCTCTTAAAGATTTGACTATCTTTTAACCTAGCGTCCATTACTCCCCTTGTATTCTTTAAGGAAATATGTAATACAACATTTTTTTTTGGGGGGGGGGAGTTAGGATTTTCTTGAAAATCTTCGTATTGTAGTTTTAAAAGATCTCCTTCTGTTCTTCCTTTCCTCTCTCTCGCGGGCGATTTTGTCTGAATATATTGTTCTATTTCTTTATTCAACCGTCCTAAATCGCTTACTTCGGTTGAAATTTAATATGACGTGTTATTGTCGAATGCAGTACTTTCTCAGCTTTACGTAGGTACCTTAACGGCAGAGAACGTAACAATGAAAGCTCATTTTATCTACTTGTCTCCAGAATCAGGGACTATTAATGGGGTAATAATACTCAGGTTGTGAAGTGGGGAAAATAAATTCTTTCTGAATTAATAAATTTCTTGGTAGCGCGTGGCATTTCATTAAAGAAATTAAGATTGAGTGTTAATTTAGGATATTAATAAGGCTGTACCAACACCTGTTGCTTTATCTTAGGCGTAAAATGAATTGGATGCTGGCATCTCGAAGAAGTGCAGACAATAGAGGAAGAAACGGGCTGCAAATATGTGTATTTCTTCAGCATTGCCAACTGTAGTAATTGAAACAATTTTGTAAAATGCGAGTCCGTACAATCACTCTTTCTTGCCCTTTCCGATTTTAGATACATACTAATTGAAATACCCGGCCTTGACCTGATTTGACGGTTTATCCTTACGACATTTAGCTTTGTCCAATATCTGTGCGTTTCTTCGGACGTATTCAGAGATTCAATAACAAACTCAAACAAGCAAATATTGAATTAAAACTCAGGACACTATAAATAAAGAAGATTAACTGAGAAAACAATATGTAAAAGTGTTGAACAACCATAAACATCACAGTTTGTAATTATGCTTTCTTGTGAACGTAACTGTGACTTTCTCGTTGTCTCATTTGGGGTGATGACTCGTCGCTATTTACAGAGAAAATCTTAATTGGCTAGAAGTAATGCCACTTTAAGTAAGGTCAATATATCCGTGTTTATTGCCAGTAACTAACATACATAAAACTAATAAGAAAAGGCAATAAAAACTGATGTGTTCCATTCACGAGACTTTCCTTATCTGTTCTGCAAACAAATCATTCTTACAAAAAAATTACTGATGTAATCCTAGAATTAAAACGGCCTATTATGACGGAATACCCTGTTTCTGGCATTAGTACCAGCAAATAAAATACCATGGCAAGAAGACAGTAATAACGTCATCGCCGACCCATAATTTTCTCCAATGTGCCTGAAAAAAAGCCCGAAATCGTCATTCTCGCAAGTGCAGCAGCATTCAAACACAAGAGTTTTTTTTTACGTGTCGTAAATGTACTACTCGGGACCACCAGATTTATTTCCCTTCCGAAGGAAGCCATGCCTAGGATTTTTACGCAAAAAAAAAAAAAAAAAAGCCACCGCCCTCCAAAAATTGAGAGTTCACAAATTATAATAGGTGAATGTGCGAATATCTGGGTATGATAACAGAATGTGCTGATGTTAATATCGACTTATTTATTGCTCTATGTTAATATTTGAACGCAATGGAACTTTTGTAATCAATGCGATTATATTGAATCCTTCTGTGCTATTTTATATTAATATACAATAAATAATCGTATGAGGATAAATGGCATGGCAATGAAGAAGTATTTTGTCTGATTTGATGGTCGCTGTTATTGCAGTTCGAAATGGTTTTAGATTTTCAACCATTATATCGGTTTTGCATTTGTGTTGTGTTGTATTTATTTGACTGTTTTATTACTCCATGATTCAATGTTAGATAACAGATTAACGAGTATTATATAACCTCACTTTACTTTGTTTTTGTGAGACTGTGAAAGCCTACATTTTTATTAGCTTTCTTTTCCTGAATTGACATTGTTCGAGTGTTAACGACAATCATTGAGAAAGATACAGACGGTCTTGCGAGCTTTTGTAGGCATTACACGAAGTGAAATAATGAATCCTGTGAATTGGGACGGAATTTCGAATTCTAAGCTAGGCAGTAATTTTTGCCTTGTGTGAAAACTTATCTGTGTCTGGTTTGGTCAAATCGGTGCAACGATGAAGTCTACAAAGAATATACATTCGAGGGGCGTTCAATAAGTCTTTAGAAAATACAAGAAATTACACTCGTACTATCGAAAAAAAGTTGTTACTTAGTAACCGTCGTCTTTAACTAGATGACAGTTAAAGTTTCAGCTATATCCATCACGTGGTTTCGTTGCCATAGGCGATTGAATCAACAATCTTGTGTGCTCCTTTATAAAGATGGAAAAAATGAGTTCCGTGCAGTAATCAAACACTTTTATTTAAAAGACTTATCACCGAAAAAGGTAAAAGCGAGTTGGATGAAGTTCATGGCACATCTACTCTTGCGTTTGCAATAATTTACAATTGGATAAATGAATTTAAAGAGACCGTACATCCACAAATGATAAACATCGTTTCGGATGTCCAGTAGAAATCAATTCCTCCGAAATGATTGACAAAATTCAGGTTATGATTTTGAGTGATCGACAAATCAAAGTTCGCGAAATATTAAAGGCCACAGACATATCACAAGGTACAGTGTTCTCAATTTTATACCAAAAATTAGGTGCCGCGTTTGCTCTCAATGAAAAACAAACGCAATCGTGTGATTCATTCGGAAGCTGGTTTGGCACTTTTCTTTTGCAATCCTGACGAGTTTCCGCTTCGATACATAACTGTGGATAAAACATAGATACACTACATTCCAGAGACAAAACTACAGTCGAAACAATGGGTTTTTAAAGGCTCCGAAGAAGGCTAAGGTGGTGAAATCTGCAGACTAGATTATGGCCTCGAGTTTTCTCGATGCACGCGGAATCGTCTACATTGATTACTTGCAGAAAGGAAGAACGATAAATGGAGGATATTATGCATCGTTGTTGCATCAGTTGAACAGAGAAATCAAGAAAATACGCCCTCATCTTTCAAAGAAAAATATCATCCATCAAGGTAATGCAAGGGTGCACACCTGCGCAGTTTCGTTGGCGAAAATTGTAGCACTAATGTTCAAATTACTACAACATCCACCACATTTGTTTTCCAGTGACTTTTCTTTGTTATTTCCAAACTTGAAAAAGTGGCTCGGCGGAAAACATTTACATATAATGAAGAAGTCAGCTCCCAAACAGTTGCCTATTTGAGGACCTTCCGAAGCCCTAAAAAGGCTTAAAATAGTTGAAGAAACGCTGGGAAAAGTGTATCGAGCTAAAAGGAGATTATGTTGTAAAAAAATCTGATGTGTTCCATTCGCACGACTTTCTCTAAATGTCTGCAACAAATTATTGTTAAAAAAAACTTATGCTTCTGTTCACTTCATGCTAATTGAGAAAAAATAGCAGAAATAGTCTCTTACTTGCTTCCTTGATAGTAGAAACGAAGCAAGGGAGTACCATAAGTTAAAGTGATAGTCAAAAGCTGGTTGCTATGTGACTGAAGTTCCTTTGTTTTTATGGACAGGAGTTGACAAATTCTTGTTTGAGAAAAGTATAAATTTTTAAAAGCGAAACTAATAACAAAGAATACCTCAAAAACGATCAACTCCACGAAAAAAATTTATATGGCATAAATTGTGGTAAGCATTTTTTCTGTTTTAAGTTTTTGCCTAGCTCTTATTGTTTACCAGTTATGCAAAATTCAATAAAAATCATCTAGAAATCATCTTTAGAAGCTATTACCAGAAAGCACAAGATATACATTTTATATAGCATGTAAATGTCTTAAATATAAGAGATTATAATCAAAATCGTTAGAGCCATTTTTGAGAAAATCAACATTTTCGAAACTTTTTCCATGTAAAGAGCAGTTTGGGATGCGGGGATTTTCTTGAAAATCTTTGTGTCACGTCCTTGGAAGATACCAAACTTAGATGCCAAGTTTGGTATTTAACGGTCTTTTCGTTTTTGTGCTATGCTGTCCACAGACACTCACACACCTACACACACATATGGCCTTTTTCCAAAAATGTTTTTTTTTTGGATTCAGGGGGATCCAAAACATGTATTTGCGGTGAAATCTCAGTATGGAATTTTTGGGTGGAATGCAATACCTTCTCTATACACTATGTACATAGTACGTGTAGACAAAGTAAAACAAATCTACCAAAAATAATTTGATTTTCTATCTTTCTCTAAGGACTTATTGAACGCCTCTCGCATATACACACATACATCGACTTTTGTATGTTAAGATACATGTCATGTTAAATATAAAATTCAAACAGAAATTAAACTAAATACATTTGCGTATTAGATATGCAGAAGGCGAAATATGAAGGAATTTTGTATGAAGTCATAATTTAGCTTATACAACTACTGTTACATACATGCCTCTTTGACACACTTTCTCGAATTTGACTGCAATTTGTACTTCATGTTGAATATAAGCAACAGGTGTAAAACAAACTATTACAATTATGTTGTAACGCAAGTACGTCGTGTTATGGCCACGCATCAGATTACTGTCATTATTGGTTTAATTGGTTTAGCCGGTTGCTCTACTACTGAGCTACCATGGCAAAATGCCGGCATAGCATTGAATTTCTGAACTGACACGCAAGGTGACACATGTAGGCATTGGGTTGTAAGTCCTGGGGGGGGGGTGCCAGTCCTACAAATAATATGATTACAAAACGAATAATGATTAGACCAAGACCGAGGGATGTATTTATGTGTAGTAATATATAGAAGATTTTCATTCTGATTTATCATGTTTTGACAGCTTGTGGTGCGCGCTGTCCACTATAGTTTACTAACCAACAATACACCAACGTATTTTATAGGGATGTTGGATGGTGGTACTCAAAATATTCTCATTTAAAGTTGGATAGATAGAGTCAGACTGAAAAATTCAATGCCATAACCGGGATTTGAACCAAGGATCTCTCGGTCTCTAGCTGATTGCTCTACCACTGAGCTACCATGGCAACATGCCGGCATAGCATTGAATTTCTCAACTGACGCGCATGTTTCCCGGTAAACCACAAGGTGATCTCAAAACCCCAATGGTGACTTACAATGTTGCAAGTACTTTAAGTCCCAGGATTCATAGTATAGCCAACTATTATGGTCAATTGGTATTGGTTTAATTGTATCCATCGAGTATCCGTTTGCTGCTACATTCCTGTGACAGACAATGCATAAGGGAGTTGAACCGAGAGAGGGAGAGAGAATGCTCTCTCTCCCTTAGCCGTTTAAACCTGGGCCGATTACAAGAGCCTCATTGGCGACACTTCCCGTAACATGTTCACGGTTGTCCGTTTTCCCACCTGGTATCCGACACCAGCCAAATGAAAATCTGCATTGTGCCTGAATTTGGGAGAGAGGAAATGACGTCATAGCCCCGTCTGTTTGAAACAAGCATCGTATGTTAATCGCAGCAGCATATGGCCGGCCCGCTTATTTTGAATTGCGGAATACATATATGTTGTTCTGCTTCTGAATATTCATCCCAGAGGTCAGGGCATCACTGGGTCGAGTTCAGGTAACTCCTTGACGGAAATTAACTGTCACTAATATTTGTCACTTGTTTAAACGCGCCTTTAATCCAGACGTCTGAGGTTTACTTTCTCTACACGTACTATGTACGTAATGCACCTATAGAGAAAGTATTGTATTGCACCCAAAAATTCCATACTGAGATTTTACCGGTAATACATGTTTTGGATCCCCCTGAATTAAAAAAAAATGGAAAAAGGACCATGTGTGTATGTGTGTGAACTGGAAGGAATCTCCAACAATCCCCATACTTGGAAGAAGAAACTGAGGAAAGCAATGGAATTTATTTCAATGGATATTTAGCTAGTGACATTTGTCGACTATGTAAGGAGACTATTTATTTTGCTGACGCTAATTCTTAATAGCCCTGAAACAATTGCTAAACCCGGAAGGAATAATTCTGACCCTCTCTCTTCCTCAATTCTTGTGGGAAATCCATTACTTAAAACAGGTTACATGTCAAGAGTACTGAGTTAAAGAAGGGTCAAAATCACCAGATGAATTTAAATCAACTGTAAATTAGTAATTTCAGTCACCAAAGTCAGCAAGCCAAGATGTTGTCAACTGAGGTAAGTTAAAATATAATTTTTTCCAACATGAGAGTGGAATATTAGTGAATATGACTTTATAAATAAGGAGTAGTGTAAGATCAGTGACTACATTTTATAACGAACTAAATAATCAGATCTGTTGAAATTCATTTTGAATCAGATATGACGCATTCTTTCTTATAATCACACTACCACCACTTCCAATTATTTAATCAAGTTTCTGTAATTAAATCTTATTTTGGTAGTTACATTGTATGACATTCCAATTGAGTATGAAAACAGTCTGATGTCCCATTGACCATGTGATTTAAAAATCTTGGATGAGTTTCGATAATCCAATCGTAATATTATCTGGATCACAAAATTCTCCTTACTGAAATCGACCACATTAACAACAATAGAAGCAAATATTTGTACGTTATTCTTTTATAGGGCTTCAAATTTTTACTGGAAGAAATTAACGAAGAAGCTGTAGATTTTAATGTATTGTTAGTAATGGTGACTCGTGAACTTATGCATTGGGGGCGCATTTATCTCAATTATATGAAGCAGATAGAAGAATATAAACTTTTTTAAGAATAATAATATGGTAATTAATAATTGTAACAATTCTCCATTTATATTTTTAAAATCCAAGGACTAGTTTCGCAATAAAAGGTCTATTGCGTCGTGAGCTTAATTTCTTTTTGATCTTGTTTATTTACATTGTTATGGTTACTGCTACTAGGTGGATTGTGTACTAAGGCATTGCTAACTACTGGAATCAATACAAATTTGGTCAGTTGGTAGTATATCAAAATTCATTGCATGATTTTTATTCTTTAATATACATATTTTCTCCCAAACTATTTAATCTATGGGTCCATTTAAGTGTTTTAATAATTTAACATCGGGATTTATTTCATGATTAAATTTCCAAAAATGTTCTGCCACATTTGTTTATATTTAATATTCTGAAAGTGCTCTTTTGCTCTGGCTTCTAAATGGTGTTTAGTCTTACAAATGTAAACAAGGTCACTATTTAAACATTTTAATTGATAAATGCCAGATTTTTTTTTTTTTGAAATTTCTTCTTTTTTTTTTTTAGAAAAGTCTAACAATTTTTTACTTTCTCTATACGCACTAAGTACATAGTGTATAGAGAAGGTATTGCACTCCACCCAAAAATTCGATACCGAGATTTCAACGGAAATGTATGTTTTAGGGTCCCCTGTATATAAAAAAAAAGCATTTTCACAAAAAGGTCCGCGCGTGTGTGTGTGTGTCCGTGTGTGTGTCGGTGTGTCTGTGAACACGATAACTCAAAAACGAGAAGTTGGTAAAATACCAAACTTGCTATTTAAGTTTAGGTATCTTGCAGGGATGCGACACGAAGATTTTGAAAAAAATCCCGCCACCCCAAACTACCTTTTACATGGAAAATTTTTCGAAAATGTTGATTTTCTTAAAAATGGCTCTAACGATTTTGATTAAAATTTCGTATATATTTAAGACCTGACAAATAAAATGTATATCTTGAATTTTCTGGGAATAGTCTCTAAAGACTACTTTATTTTGGATGAATTTTACGGAATTTTTAATAATTGCTAAACCGTAAGAGATGGACAAAAACTTACTACACGAAACATATAGAGCACGTTAAAACATACAATTTATGTTATATACAATTTTTTCGTGGAGTCATCGTTTTTGAGTCATTCCTTGTTTTTGGTTTCTGCTATGAAGACTTATACTTTTCTCATATAGGAATTGTCAACTGCTTCCATACCAACAAAGGAACTTCAGTGACATAGAAACCAGCAAGGAGCAAAGCAAACATAGCAACAAGGAACCAAGTAATAAGACTATTTATGCTATTTTAGTCTGATTAACATGAAGTAAATAGATGTATAAGCTTTTTAAGAGTAATTTGTTGCAGAGATGTAGAGAAAGTCATGTGAATGGTACACGTCAGATTTTTTATACTGTACTTATTTTGAGGAACTAATATTACACCACTCTCTTTGAAACTATTTGTGAATTTTTTATTTTCCCTCTTTAATAGCTTTTTGATATTTAAACTTCTAAAATTTTTTATTCACAGTATTCTGCAAAAAACGAAGAGCTCAGAACATACTACTCGTTCTTATGAATAAGACGTAGTGGATTTACATATTTTTCCCATGCATATCTCACTTAACGGAATGCACGACATGCATCAATAAGTATTTGAAAGGCGGCAGAGATGTGCTTCTCAAGTAGGCATGAAAGTGCACATGGTCATAGACAACACTGAGATGGGCAATGCGAGGGTCAAACTCCTTTCACAAGGGCACTTCACATATTGCGCAAATGAAAGGGAAAGGCTGCTCTTATCGCTTGTGTGACTGAAGACATTTACTGAAGATGGCCTAGTTACATCCACTGGTAAAAAACTCAATCCATGTGTATCCACACCATCTACTTATGGAGAGAGACTGGCGAAAATTGAAGATTTTTTGGTATAAATTAGTTAAAGAATGCATGGAAAGTACAATTTACTGAAGTTGATGGTGCTGAAACAATTGCAACACATTTCCGTTATCATGTTTAAATTTCTGCACTCTCGCCTCCTCTTTTTACTTTCTCTACGCATACATAGTGTATAGAGAAGGTATTATAATGTACCCAAAAATTCAATACTGAGATTTCACCGGAAATACACGTTTTAGGGTCCCCTGCATCCAAAAATGTATTTTCAGAAAAAGGTCCGAGGGTCCGTGTGTCTGCGAAGACGATAATTCAAAAACGAAAAGTCGCTAAAATACCAAACTTGGTATTTAAATTTAGTATCTTCCAGGGATTCGACACGAAGATTTTGAGAAAAATCCCCCCAGCCCCAACTAACATGGAAAATTGTAATTTTCTCTAAAATGGCTCTAACGATTTTGATTAAAATGTCGTATATTAAAGATATTTACATGACAAATAAAATGTATATTTTGAATTTTTTGAGAATAGCCTCTGAAGACTACTTTATTCTGGATGAATTTTAACGGGATTTTGCATAACTGTTAAACCGTAAGGGACAGAATACAAACTTACCACACAAAACTTGTAGAACACGTTGAGGTACACAATTTATGTCATGTACCTTTTGTTCTTGAAATGACCATTTTTGAGATGTTCCTTGTTATTTATTTCAGATTTAAAATACTTTCAACTTTTTTCCCATGGAAAGTTGTAAACTCCTGGTTCTGCATAGAAACGGATTTCATTCACATGACAACCGGCTTTTAAAAGATTTGACTATCGTTTTAGTCTAGTAAATTCCCTTATTTTCCTTCTACTTACAAGGAAGCAAGTAATTAAGACAATTTCTGCTAATGTTTATCTCGATTATTATAAATTACATATAGGAATATATTTTTAACAATAAATTGTTACATCGAAGTAGAGAAAGGCATGTGAATGGAACACATAGTTTTTCAAATTTGTTCGACAGTATTTTGATTTCATTGGAGTTACTGATTCGTTGTGTCCTGAATTAAGTAACTGACATGCTTTATATTTATTGTCACTATTATCAAGTGACTCTTAAGTGACAAATTTGCGAGAAAAATCCTATTACGTTACATTCACGTGTGGAGTTAGTAGCTAATAAAACACATAGCTTCAGCGGGGAATCCCCGTGAGCCTTCCTTTGAAATTTTAATTACATGCGTGCCAAACTGTGTGCATATATATCTTTTGTAAGGCTACAGTATGGCCTTTAGCTTTCAAATCCGGCGGCCGGGGAGTGTCCATTGTTGCTATTCTAAAAATCTGGCAAGTCTACACACATGGAAAAGCGAAATAGTTTACATGACCATAACCTTATTACTTTCTTTGCACGTACTATTTACACAGTGTATAGAGAAGGTATTGCATTCCACCCAAAAATTCGATACCGAGATTTCACCGGAAATACATGTTTTTTTTTGTTTTTTTTTTGTATTTAAGTTTGGTATCTTCCAGGGATGCGACACGAAGATTTTCAACAAGATTCCCCTACCCCCAACTTCCCTTTACATGGACCTTTTATCGAAAATTTTGATTTTCTTAAAAATGGCTCTAACGATTTTGATTAAAATGTCAAATTTAAAGATATTTACCTGATAAATAAAATGTATATCTTGAATTTTCTGGGAATAGCTTCTGAAGACTACTTTATTCTGGATGAATTTTACGGAATTTTGCATAACTGCTAAACCGTAAGAGATGGACAAAAACTTAAAACACAAAAACTGCACAATTTATGTCACATACAGTTTTTTCGTGGAGTATATCGTTTTTGAACATATTCCTTATTTTTGGTTTCAGCTTTGAAAAAGGAATTTCAGTCATATAGCAACCAGCGTTTGATTATCAGTTTAGCTTATAGTACTCCCATTTCCGTTTTAGTTCAAGGAAGCAAGTAATAAGACTATTCCTGCTATTTTTTTTTTCTCGATTAAAATGAAGCAAATAGAAGCATAAGCTTTTTAATAATAATTTGTTGCAGAGATGTAGAGAAAGTCATGTGAATGGAACACATCAGATTTTTTTAGAAAGCAACATGCTCTTGTGTTTCGTTCTCCTTAAGGTATATTCGAGGATACATCTGCATTTTGTGCCCTACTTTACTGGAACTATTGTTTACGGTTTAGACACACCCTCCATTTCTAATTTCTGCCACTACCATCACAAAAACATGATAATTATTGTTTTCTTAACTATGTTTCAAGAAAAGGTGGAGTCGTGCACCTGTTTGTTCCTTCTTTAGCATTAGTCCCTCCTGGTACTCAGAAAGGAGGACAGTGGGAAGACAGGGCTAGTCAGAATCCATATGCGTAGCATGAAATGAGGTACGCCTGTAGCAGAAATCTCCCTTGCTCCCCTGAAAGATCGCTTCGACACTTGTAATAACGGGGCGGTGCTTGATAGACACACCACTTCCAGTAAAGTCATTAGGGCGGAGCCGAATGACTAATTTGAGACAATGAAAGTCTTGCTAATTATTGACGGGACGTGGTAATCGGCTCTTGAAGCAGGCACTTTAATTCTCTCATTGTTCTGAATCCGCACCTCTTCCAATTACTCCCATACTCAGGCCTTTTGAATTCTACTACGTACAAGGTTACAGCTGAATGTAGAATAATTACTTGCGAAACGAGAAGATTTGAACTGGTTCTACATTACCTGGAAGCTTGAATTGAAAGCTCATAACAATTATGCTGTGATAACAGTACGCGGTTAATGAAACAGGATGATGCGAAGAAAAAAAATCTGATGTGTTACACTCACATGACTTTCTCTAGCTGCTCTACAATCCTCCTACAACAGATTATTCTTCTTTGTACACAATGCTAATCGAGATAAATATTAGCAGAATGTTCTTTTTACCTACTTAGTTCTAATAAGTAGAAGAGAATAAGAGAATGCGCTGTGCTAAAGTGATTGTCAAATGTTGTAAAAGCTATCGTTATGCGATTGTCATTGCAAATCACTTCTTTGCTTGGCCAGGAGTAGAACAAAAGAAAAACGGACACTTCCTGTCTGAGAAAAGTTTAAGTACTTCAAAATTGAAACCAGTAACAAGGAATATCTCAGTAACGGTTACCTCCACAACAAAAACGTAAAGGACGTTACCTCCACAACAAAAACGTAAAGGACATACATTGTGCGTTTTGTCGTGATGTACATTTTTTGTGCAGTGAGTTTTTTTTTCTATCTCTTACGGTTTAGCAGTTAAGCAAAATTCATCCAGAATAAAGAGGTCTTCAGAGGCTCTTCCCAAAAATTCGAGATATACATTTTATTTCGGACATAAATAGCTTTAATATACAGGATTTTAATCAAAATCGTTAGAGACATTTTTAAGAAAATCAAAATTTTCGAAATTTTTTCCATGTAAAGGATAGTTTGTGGTGGGGGGATTTTTTTTGAAAATTTGTGTCGCATCCTTGGCAGATACTAAACCTAAATACCAAGTTTGGTATTTAACGGTCTTTTTGTTTTGGGGCTATGCTGTCCACAGACACACAGACACACACACACACACACACACACACACACACACACACACAGACACACCCATAAGGACATTTTTTTAAAAATGATTTTTTCGGACTCAGGGGACCCTAGAACATATATTTCCAGTGAAATCTCGGTATCGAATTTTTGGGTGCATTGCAATACCTTCTCTATCCCTATGTACATTGTGCATATGGGGCTAGAGAAAGTAAAAATCTGATGTGTTCCATTCACATGACTTTATTGGCATCGCTGTAACACATTATTGTTAAAAAGCATATTCTTCTATCTACTTCATGCCTCACGACATAAACTTTAGCAGAAATTGTCTTAATTTTTGCTTCCTTATAAGTAGAAGGGAAATAAGGGAATACACTAGACTAAAACGATAGTCAAATCTTTTAAAAGCCGGTTGCCATGTGGGTATGCAGGGCCAGCAGTTTACAACTTTCGTTGTGAGAAAAGTTTAATTATTTTACATCTGAAACAAATAACAGGTAATATCTCAGAAATTCAACGTATAAAACGTATACGCTATAAATTGTGTGTTATTACGTGATACGTGTTTTGTGAAGTAAGTTTTTGTCTATCTCTTACAGTTTACCAGTTACGCAAAATTCATCCAGAATAAAGAGGTCTTTAGAGGCTATTCCCAGAAAATTCATGATATACATTTTATTTGGGATATAAATATCTTTAATATACGGTATTTTAATCAAAATCGTAAAGCGCAGTTTGAGGTGTGGGAGTTTTCTCAAAACCTTTGTGTCGCAACTCTGGAAAATACTAAACTTAAATAATAAGTTTGGTATTTGACCGACTTTTTGTTTTTGAGTTATCGCGTTCACAGGCACGCGAATATACGAGGGCTGTTCAATAAAGAATGATCATAATTTTATTATGGTCATAATTTCTCGCGCTAAAATTCAATCTTATTATATTCTATTAGCTTAATGTGAAACAAACACGCCGTAGTAGCTTCATGTTGGTGCTCATGGTTCCTGCCTGTGAAAGACAGGCAAGTTCACACATGTTTAGTATCGCCTACCGCTACAATGGAGGTAACATGCGAGGAACAATATGCGGCTTTGAAATTCTGCTTTCGCCTCAACAAATCTTCAGCTGAGGCCTACACAATGTTTCAGGAGGCCTATAAAGAGTCTGTTCTTTCCTACAGCACAGCTCGATGGTTGACAACCAATTTCAAAGTGCATTCAGTGCTCCAGTTTCTGCTCTTACGGAAGAAAACATCAACACTGCTGCTGCCATTGTGAGAGAGAATCGACAAATTACCTTAAGATCACTTACTAAACATTTCATTTGGTGCCACCTAAATGTTGGTGACAGAAACATTACACATGAGACGTGTTTGTGCATTGGATGCTACACTAAGATAATATGCGGCTGCATATTGCTAATTTTGTTGCTAAATATCTTGCAAAAATCAACGCGAAGAGCCTCCCTCACCCTCCCTATAGCCTGGATTTAGCCCCATGTGGCTTCTTTCTATTCCTTAACCAGAAGATGCGAGGCATTTCCCAGATGCGAGGCATTTCCCATCTTCAGAAGCATGATGAAGACTGCGGAGGCGATTTTGAAAGACCTCTCAAAAATGGTTTCCAGCATGTCTTTGAAGATTGGCAGAAACACTGGGACAAGTGCATCGTATTAATGGGAGACTATTTTGAGAAGGACCATCAAAATTATGAGGATGTGTAAAGGTATGTTGCCAAAAAAAAAATATGATCATTCTTTATTGAACAGCCCTCGTAACAATTAGAAAAACACTTAAATACAACTGGTGGTTGCTTGCGGTATATTTGACAACGGCCGAAGAAGCCTAAGAATTTGAATACAATACTTACACATCAAATTAATAAATATATCTAGCGTGTAACATTGTTATTGAAATTCTAACAATAATACCTATATATTATGTAGTGTTTCATACAACAGTGTATTAAAAGTATAAAATATTTTACAGTACAGTTGCAAGTTGACAATCTTTTATGAATTTAAACAATGATGATAATTTAGTTGGTTCGTCAAAGGCTGCCTGAAGATCTGGAGGAATTTGGTGGCTGGTTCAGTACTTAGAATAGTGGGCACATTCCGTCATGATGTGCTTGACTGATAGTCTCTGGCTGCAATGTTCACAGAATGGAGGTTGCTGTTTGGTGAATACATAGTCTTGAGTTAGCTCAGTATGTCCAATTCTTAGTCTGTTGATGCCGGCTGAGAGTTTTGTATATTTTAATAAATTATGTGATAAGTTACTCTGGCGATTATTTTCAACTTAGTTGTTGTTCCATTTTTGTATCAGCTTCTTCTTAACACGCTGTATTGTCTCTATTGTTGCTGTCCAATGTGCCAAACAACGTGGCAATTTGTAGCTTATTCGACCTCTTCTCACCAAGCAAAACATTAATAAAATAATACAGGCTGCAACATAATGAATCAGAAATAAAAACTGGAGACAATATTAGTAAAACAAATATAAACTTGAGTAAACATAATTGACGTATGGTAAATAAACATTCCGACGTGTTCCATTCACATACTTTTCTCTATCTGTTAAACAAGTTTACATTTAAGTTAAGATTTTTCCTTTATCTACCATGCTAATCGAGATAAACATTAACAGAAATCGTTTTATTACTTAGTTCCTTTTATGTAAGTAGAAGGTAAATGAAGGAATGCACTAGGGTAAAGCGATACTCAAATCCCTTAAATGCTCTCGCTATGTGAAACAGATGAAATACAGTTCTGTTTTGCATTCCCGCTTGAGCAAAGTTTAAGTAGTTTAAAATTGAAACCAATAGCAAGGGATAACTAAAAAAGGTTAACTCTACCAAAATATATATATTGCATAAATTATTAGTCTTAATGAGTACTGCATTTTTGTTCATGAAGATTTGATCTATCTCTTACTGTTTACCAGTTATTTAAAATTCAACAAAATTCATCCAGAATGAAGAGGTCTTCAGAGGTTATTCCCAGAAAATTCAATATATGCGTTTCTTTGTTATGAAAATATCTTAAACATATATCATTTTAATCAAAATCGTTATAGTATTTTTGGTATTTTATGGTATTTTCGTTTTTGAGCTATGCTGTCCATAGAGAAAGTAAAACGCATTACAGAAAAAGGTCTGCGCGTACTTATGAGTTTGGGTTTGTGTGTATGCATGTGTGTGGGCAGCATAGCTCAAAAACGAGAAGTATGTTAAAAGTACTTGGTATTTAAGTTCAGTATCTTCCAAGGATGCGACATGAAATTTTTTAAGGAAATACCCCTACATACTGCCCTCTACATGGAATATTTTTCGAAGCTTTTGGTTTAAAAAAAATGACCTTAACTATTTTTAAAATATTATATGTTTTAAGATACTTTCATGACAGATAAAATGTATATCTTCTATATTCTGGATATAGTCTCTGAAGACCTCCTCATTCTGGATGGCTTTTGGATAATATTTTGTATATATGGTAAACCGTAACAGATAAACAAAAACGTACAACACAAATTCATAGATATCGTTAAAATATACAATTTTGTCATACACATTTTTTTTTTGGTAGAGTTAACTGTTCAAGATGTTCCTTGTTATTGGTTTCAACCTGTATACTAGTTAAAATTTTCTCAAGTGGGAAGTCAACTTTTGTTTCATCTCTTTTTAAAAATTTGACTATTACTTTAGCTTAGTGTATTCCCTTATTTCCCTTCTACTAACAAGGAAACAAAAAAGAATACCTTTTATGCTAATGCTTATTTAAATTAGCAAGACATAGATAAAAGAATAATCTTTTGTAAGGAAAGCTTGTTCGTGGAAAAGCTAGGTTAAGTCATGTGAATGGAACACATCAGAATGTTTCTGTAGTGGGGTTTTACCATTTATGCAAGTCCTCCAGAAAGATGAGTGCTTCGAGGTTATTTCTAGTAATTTGAAGATATGCATTTCGTTTGTCATGAAAATATCTTAAACATGTTACTTTAATCAAAGTTGCAAGAGACATTTTGAAAAAAATATACATTTTTGAAAAATGTTCCATATAAAGTGTAGTTTAGGGTGGAGGATCTTCTTGAAAAAAATTGTGTCTCATACTTGCAAGATGGTGAACTTGAATATCAAGATTGGTATTTACCGGAATTCTCGTTTTTACTTTCTCTAGCACGTATGTACAAATGTATATCATAGATAGAGAAGGTGTTGTATTCCACACGTAAATTCGATACCGGGATATATATATATATATATATATATATATATATATATATATATATATATATATATATAATGTGTGTGTGTATATTTCAGGCTCTTCTAAAAATAGCATCTTTAGAAAAAGATTGGAGTGTATGTAAGTTTGTGATTGTGTATTTTAGTTCAGTATCTTCCAAAGATGCGACACGAAAATCCACCAATCCCCAACTACTATTTGCATAAAACATTTTTCGAAAAATGTTATTTTCTCAAAGAGGCTCTAATGATTTTGATTAAAAGCCACAGCTTTAAGATATTTTTGTAACAAATTAGGTGTACGAATAGGTCCGGAATATTATAGGAATAGCCTCTGAGCATCTCTTCATTATGAATGACTTTTGTGTAACTGGTACCAACTAAAACTGTAGATATCGTTAAAACACACAGTTTATGTGCTATACATTATTTTGTGGATATAACAAAATCCAGTATATTCTTTGTTATTCTTTTCAATTTTAAACTATTTAAACGTTTCTATCTATAAACTATTTAAATGGGAAGTCATCTTTGGATTCATGTCTCGTTGTTTTATCTTTTGCCAAGAAAGAGATCTGAAATTGAATTGTTTCACAGAGCGACCAGCTTTTAAAATATTTTACTATCGCTTTAGCCTAGTGTATTCTCTTAATTACCCTCTACTTACAAGGAAATAAGCAATAAGGCCAATTCTGCTAATGTTTATCTCGATTAGCATGATTAGATAAAGAGAATAATCTTTTTGTAGGAATAGTTTGTGGAACAGGTAGAGAAAGTCATGTGAATGGAACGTAAACCTTTTTTGTTTCTCAGTATTTATTATTTATACAATTTATGCAACACTTATTGGTACAGTATGGATTAAAACTTTTTAAACACACTGTGTAAGGGGGAATGCTGAGTTTAATCCACTTTTATTCACAGAGCAACAGAACGCTTTCGTAGCGTCTAACAGAGCTCAATAAATCTACATTTTACCGAGAGCTAGGCAACAAATTAACAGAGTTGGTAGCGTAGGGGGACATCATTTTTGTTCTCTCATGCTCGAATAACAGCGCTGGTGAGGGCATTCTTCATGTGAAAGAAGTAAGCCAATGAGATCACAATGATGCGCACGTGTGGCCCTTTAAAACACTCGACGGTTTAGCAGATCTTACGTTTTACGCTATCTGAACATATCTCTGTATTATGCATTTTATTACACAGTGATGTTTTAGGTTTTAGACACAACTTTCAAGGCAAACTTATCCTAAGATGGCTGTGTGGTATTTACTGATATTTTTACTTTCTCTACACGTACTATGTACATTACGTATAGTTATTGTATTCCACCCAAAAATTAGACAAGAAGAGTTCTCAGGAAATACATGTTTTGGGTTCCCCTGAATCAAAAAAAAATTATGGAAAAAGGTCCGTCAGGAAAATCTGCCCACCCCCAACTATCCTTTACATGGACATTTTTTCGAAAATGTTGATTTTCTTAAAAATGGTTCTAATGATTTTGATTAAAATATCGTATATTAAAGATATTTACCTGAAAAATAAAATGTATATCTTGAATTTTCTGGGAATAGCCTCTGTAGGCTACTTTATTATTGATGAATTTTACGGAATTTTGCATTACTGCTAAACCGTAGGAGATGGACAAAAACTTATCACACTAAAATGTAGAGGACATTAAAACACACAATTTATGTTATATATATTTTTTTTTTCGTGGATTTGATCGTTTTTGAGGTATTCCTTGTTTTTTGGTTTCAGCTTTGAAAAACTTATACATTTTTCATACATGAATTTGTCAACTCCTGTCCATACAAACAAAAGAACTTCAGTCACATAGCAACCAGCTTTTAACTATCGCTTTAATCTATGGTACTCCCTTATTTCGCTTCTGCTTACAAGGAAGCAAGGATAAAGCAAGTGATAAAACTATTTCTCAATTAGAATGAAGTAAATAGAAGTATAAGCTTTTTAACAATAATATGTTGCAAAGATGTAGAGAAAGTCATTTGAATGGAATACATCAGATATTTTCTACTTCAAACCCGTTCGGAGGATGATTTTTTTGTTATTTCGGGCGTAAAAATTCTTCCTTCGATGGACTTCAAATAATTGGTTTTATTTATTATTTATTAAAGTGCTAAGTATATACTGTTGCAAATTGACAATTAGGACAAAGTTTATACAATTTAACGGTTCCCACCCTGTACTTCTGGGGCGAACACAGATGGAGGACATTCTAGAAAACCAAGAAAAACCTGCTTCCGGCTCCCATGTCCTCTGCTCGTCGACTGCTAGTCAAGAGAGAACATGGAACTTCCGGTCGGTCGCAAGCCGCCTCCCTGGCTATCTGCTATGTCATCCGCATAGCACTACGTAACTCAAATGTGTTTACCCCAATACTTAGTTAGGACTGACCTTAACCCTAGTTAGTTGGTCAGATCATAACTATTTCACTACATTATATAGCTATCCCTTATTATCTATATGATCTAGGCATGGGAACTTTGAAAATGGAAGAGGTGATATATATGTGGAGCTGCAACTAAGATAATTAGCTATAAGTGGGCCCCTGAAAGGGCGATGGGTTTCTTGGGATGCTAGGCGTAGATGTGGAAAGCTATGCTTGAATGAGATTAATTTAATGCTTTCTTTTGGCAAATGCGATAATGCAATAACGTGTGTGAGTTTATTCTTAAATAGGTTGGAGGTATTTGTTGGTAAACCATAGGGGAAATAGGAAGGTGCACAATCACTGGTTTGACCAGGAGATGAGAACTATGGTAATGGAGTCATTGCTAAGATGGAGAGAGAGAGGAATGAAATAGACAGGAATATTGTGATGCAATTGTATGAGAGACATAAGGGGTTAGTTACTTGGCCACAAGAAGCAATATTCATTTGATGATAAACTTCTGAGATGGTGAAATGAAAAAGAGTTTTATTTATGGACGCTCTTTAACTGCTGTAGTTCTCAGCGTCCCATTCCATACTGGACGTGAAAGACCGCTTAATTTTGCTCAGAGGTCTCTCTATCAGGCTTGAGATTCTTTTACGTGCCGGGACCCACAGCTTTACTTTCCTTCCGGAAGAAATCGCCCTCCCTGGTGTAATGGTTACCATGCTAGCTTCATGTACCCAAGGTCGCGGGTTCAAACCCGGCGGAGCACGATGGATTTTTTCGGCTGTGAAAATCCTTAGCATGGCTTCCTTCGGAAGGGAAGTAAAGCCGTTGGTCCCGTGTCGTAGATTTACGGCATGTAAAAGAACCTCAAGCCTGATAAGAGAGGCCTCTGTGCAAAATTAAGGGCCTTTCACGCCCAGTATAGAATGGGACGCTGAGAACCACAGCAGTTTAAGAGCGTCCATAAATAACACGCCATTTCCATTTTTTTTCCGGAAGAAGCCATAGTAAGGATCTGAGATGGTGGTTTATGCAGGTCCGACAGGCTCCCTCTCAAAAATACGGTTCTGAATACCTCGCAAAAAGGGTATAGTTATTTTCCCTCCCAATTTTCTATTATTCAAGTAAAGTGTATTCCGATTCCCTCCATGGCTTCACAGCACGATTTTTCGTCACAATTTACACAATTTTAATACACATGTCCACCTCCTAACTCCATCCTTCAATATATTTTGGAAACTAAATGTATAGTTCCCTAAGAGAATCAATTCCTTGCCCCTTTCACTTATGATTTTTTCCACGTTTGCCATTAAATGCGTACACATCCGTCCACACTCCAGTGCACTGCTATATTGAATGAACAGGCCTACTACAAAGGCCAAAGACATAAGAGGCAACCGAATCGGTTGGTGTCTTTACTATCGATTTGGGTAGTAGGTATTACCAATACAAAACTGAGGACAAAGTCGACGTGCAGGAGGGAATCGGAATATTTAATTCCAGCAGTACCGTTTTGGCGCGGAGGGAATCGGTGTGTTTACAATTACTGCTTCGGAGGGAATCGAGGGGAAAAATTGACCGCGGGAGGCAGTCGGTATTCATCCGATTTATGTACTGGTCAACATATATGAGATCTTCTGTATAAGTTAATTTGTAATTATTTTGTCTTCAAGAATTATACTTATTGAGGAAAACGATTTGTTGTGATCTCAAAAGTTCATTGTTGAGAATTGAATCCTTTATGGAACAACTCGCCAACCTATCGTTTGGTCTGACATTGCCAGTCTCTCCTATTCCTCAGTTCCTTTCAGTGAGGATCACAAGCAGTCCATGGAATACTTTAAGCTTGAAAACGCTTTTAAAATATCGTGAAATATCGATAGATATCGTTTGTTTCTGCAAAATATGTCAGCATTGTTGCCTGTGCAATCCCAACTAAATTTCAGTTTCCAACGTGTTGAATGTTCGTTTGCAAAGCTGCAGAACATAAATTGTATGCCGTGAGTGGGGCATTTTTTCCGAGGATAAAGTGGGCATGATTCATCGCAACAGTTAAAACCTGACTCGTGGTAGCTGAGAAGAAAATAATATCATCAGCTCCTCATATCTTCAAGCTCTAAGATCACTATAACGTCGATTACTCGAAAGTTACTTTCTTATCGTGTTTACTTACTATACTTATCACATAGTAAATATATATTGCATTCCACCAAAAGTATAATACGGGACTTCACTGGAAATACACATTTTAGGGTCCCCTGTATCCATAAAAACATTTTAGATAAAGGTCCAAAACCAAACGTCGGTTAAATATCAAACTTCATAAGTAAGTTCAGCAACTTTCAAGGATGCAACACAAACGTTTTCAAGAAAACCCTCCTCTCCAAACTACCTTTTACACGGAAAAATATTCTCACAAATAAATGGCGTGTTATTTATGGACGTTCTTTAACTGCTGTGGTTCTCAGCGTCCTATTCTATATTCGGCGTGAAATACCGCTTAATTTTGCTCAGAAGCTTCTCTATCAGGCTTGAGGTTCTCTTACGTGCCGTAAATCTACGACACGGGACCAACGGCTTTACTTCCCTTCTGAATGAAGCCATGCTAAGGATTTTTACACCCGAAAAAAATCCATCGTCCTCCGCGAACTTGCGTATATGAAGTTAGCATGGCTACCATTACACCACGGAGGGCGCCTGAGTGGCTCTCACAATTTTGAGGTTCTTTCACGTGCCGTAAATCTACGACACGGGACCAACGGCTTTACTTCCCTTCTGAATGAAGCCATGCTAAGGATTTTTACACCCGAAAAAAATCCATCGTCCTCCGCGAACTTGCGTATATGAAGTTAGCATGGCTACCATTACACCACGGAGGGCACCTGAGTGACTCTCACAATTTTGATTAAAACACCATACGTTACAGATATTTACATGGAAAATAAAATCTATTTCTTGAATTCTCTGGAAATAGCCTCTTAATAAATCTTTGCTTTGGATGGCTTTTGCATAATTGATAAACCCTAAGAGATGGACAAAAACTTACTACACAAAAAAGTGGATTTTGTTAAAACACACAATTTATTTAATATATTGTGGCGTTAACCATTTCTGAGATTCTCTTTGTTATTAGTTTAAATTTTAAAGACATATAACTCTTCTCATTGGGGAATTCCTGTTTCGTTTGGTTTACTCCTGGTCATGCAAAAAATAACCGAATTTAAATCACAGAGCAATCAACTTTGATCTGACTATCGCTTTAGCTTAGATATTTTTCGTATTTTCCTTGTCGTTATAAAGAATTAACAAGGTACATTCATGGAGTGTCTCAGCGATATTGAAATAAAATTAATTACGGTGGAAGGTGTAATCAATACTTACTGCACCAATTTTAGCTGCCCATAGCTATAATGATACATGTCGGTGAGCCTTATACATTGAGGTGTATAATGAATAGGACAGGAAATACAGATATAACTTAATGATTATTCGATTCCATTTAGCTGTACGTATCTATTATTAGGCATGTTTGTGGGTATTGGTGTAGATATCTGTTAAACACAATGTAAACAATATGAGCATTGAATAAGCGATACAGTTGTGCAGCTGGGTGATGAGCAACTAGAATCTTCCATATTGCAAATAACAATGCACATATTGCTGATGAAATATCAAACTTGGTATTTAAGTTATGTGTCTTCCAAGGTTACGACATGGATATTTTAAAGACAATTCACCACCTCCAGCTACCGTTTACATGGAACATTTTTCGAAATGTTTGATTTCCACAAAAAATGGCTCGAACGATTTTTATTAAAGCACCACATGATATTTTCAGTACAAACGAAATGAGTATCTTAAATTTTCTGGGAATAGCCCCTGAAGAGCTCTTCATTCTGGATGACTTGCGTATAACTGGTACACTGTAAGAAATAATAAAAACTTACTGCACAAAAAATATAGACCTCTCTAAAACGCACAATTTATGTCATATGCATGTTTTGTAGAGTTAACCATTTCCTTGTTATGGTTTCAATTTTAAACTACTTAAACTCTTCTTAAACGGGAAATCATCCTTCGTTTCATCTCTCTTTTGTTTTACCCTTCGCAAGCAAAGGAAACCGAATGCCAATTGTTTCGATAACGATTGGTTTTTAAAATCTATGAATATCTATTTAGTTTAGTGCATTCCCTATTTACATTTTACTTAAAAAGAAGCAAGTAATAACAACAATTATGCTAAATTTGTAATAAAAGTTCGTTTGCGGAACAGCTAGAGAAAGTCATGTGAATGGAACACAGCAGATATTTTTTCTTGAGTTCTTTCCCATAAAAATGAGTGTTTTTCTGGAAATAACGTTGGCGTAAATGCACATGCTCTTATGATTTAAAAAGTTTGTGTAGTAGGAGTTTTTTAACTTTAAAAAAAAAAAACGGAATATCAGGTTATAGGTTTTACGTAGTGCATAATATTTAATTCCTCGTGAATTAATATAAGTCAAAGTAAAAAACACTGATAACATATTATGTTCATATATTTTTACTTTCTCTACACGTACTATGTACATAGTGCACGGAAAAATTCGATACCGAGATTTCACTGCAAATACATGTTTTGGGTCCCCCTGAATCCAAAAAAAATCATTTTTGGAAAAAGGTCCGTGTGTGTATGTGTGTGTGTATGTCTGTGGACAGCATAGCTCAAAAACGAAAAGAGCGTTAAATACCAAACTTGGTATTTAAGTTTGGTGTCTTTCAAGGATGCGACATGAAGATTTTCATGAAAATCCCCACGCCCAACTACCCTTTAAATGGAACTTTTTTCGAAAATTTTGATTTTCTCAAAAATGACTAACGATTTTGATTAAAATATCGTATATTAAAGATATTTACCTGACAAATAATATGTACATCTTTAATTTTCTGGGAATAGCCTCTGAAGACTACTTTATTCTGGATGAATTTTACGAAATTTTGCATAACTGCTAAACAGTAAGAAATGGACAAAAACTTACCACACAAAAACTGTAGAGCACATTAAAACATACAATTTATCTTGTATACATTTTTTCGAGGAGTTGGCGTTTTTGAGATATTCCTTGTTTTTGATTTCTGATTTAAAAAACTTTTCTCATACAGGAATTTGTCAACTCGTGTCCATACAAAAAAAGGAACTTATGTCACTTAGTAACCAGTTTTTGACTTCACTTTAACCTATGATACTCCCTTATTTCGCTTCTACTTACAAGGAAGGCTATTTCTGCTAATGTTTTCTCGGTTAGCATGAAGTAAATAGAAGAATAAGTTTATTAATAATAATTTGTTACACAGAAGTAGAGAAAGTCACATGAATGGAACACACAGATTTTTTATTGTTTAAAATTCAACTCCAGTGAAATACACTTTGTATGACTCTTGCACTGAACTGCATTTGAAAAAACCGAAATGAGAAATTGCCGAGGAGGCGGAAAAAGGGCTCAGAAGGTCTACCCTATAGGCGATTTTTTATCCTTACTTTTCATTTACGCATTTTCAACTCACTCCTTCCGCACACATTTGTAACGTTGCAAATTATCGCGCTTGATTTATCGATGCCGATTTGCCAACAGGTAGCCATCCGTGCATTATGAGAGAGGGGAAAGGGAGGAACGGGGAATTTTAATTAAATTCTGTTGGAAATTTTTCGCCGGAAGGGTTGAGACAGCTGGAGCATATCTTAGCTCCACCTGTTTATTAATGGTGGGCTAAAATAAGTGACACAGATGGAGAAATACTGATAAAGTCAGCCAGAGGTTCAGGAATATGAAAACTAATCAGATTTGCTGCACTTTAACTACATTAATACTTCATTTTAAATTTAAAGGCGTAAATTCTCATAAACATCATCACATATTACTATTTAAAGTTAAACAAGGGGTCAAATAGCGCTTTTTCACATAGTTGATGCTACTTAGACAATATATTTAAAAGAGTCAAAATTATTTCTATTGCAGATGGTTCGGTAAGAAATACGCATAATATTTTGTTCGCAAAAGTGTATTTCAAGAGAGGATAAAATGCAGTTCATTATTGTTATTATTATTATTATTATTATTATTTTTTTTTTTTTTTTTTTTTTAAAGTGTAGGTGTCGGAATTACAACGAAGTTATCTCCACACCGGATGAAGAGACGTGGCCAACTAGAAGTTTCCTGTTCAGAGGTCTCGCCCACAATTGCGGTAGACATTTTTAGTGGTGTAGTAGAATTCTCTCGGTGAAATCTGAACAGCAAATTATCTGCTCTCGGTGACGATAATCCTCAGAGGTTATATGATCTCCGTATGCAAAATTTGTTTGGGAGCGTAAGCGTACTTAGGGATGGAAAATAAGCGGGAGGGGTGGGGAGATGGCGGTTCCACAGAAGCACCCCGGTTAGTTTAGTTTATTCATGCTGTCATACGTACTGCCAGCGTGTATGGGTGAAGGTCGGTGCCAACCACGTCTCGAAACTGTACGAGCTGTGATAGACCTCTAACCATTCAGCACATCTTTATAGACTGCCTGCCCCTTACACAGTAGTAGCACACAACAAGCCGGCATTTCCAGTCTTCCTAAGCGGTTAACACAGGCTGAAGAAAACGCTGCAGTTTCTAATGGTATCTGTTGTATTGTAAATGTTAGCACAACTCTATGATTGTATAACTGCAAATTGATGTGTATAATGTATTTTAATGATAGGTCGTGATTAGACTATGTGGTCAAAACGACCTTAAATAATCATAAAAAATAGTACCTGGTTAGCACCTAATGTTTAGAAGTAGTAAGCAGTGGGTAAGTTTTAAGTATCTTAACAGAATTGATCGCTTGGTTGTAAACAGTGAAATGCATTGCAAAAAAGCTGAGCACACATTTGTATGTATTATACTAATTAAAAGAAAAAGAAAAACTATTGCAGCGTTTCTTCTAAGTAAATCGGAGTTTCTTAGGCACGTAATTTCAAGTGCAGAAAGAAACCTCGGTGACGGAATGGGCTCACTTAGACCATCAACCGACTTAGAAATCTTCTGTTTTGGAAATCCCTGACTGCACGTGTGAAGTGGAGAGACTCGATCGTGCTGCAGTAATATTTTGAGGTGCAAATTGAGAGAAATTTCTTCCAAGAATTCTGGAAGGAGGGGGAAACGAATACGCACTGACAAGGTATTACTATGGTTGCACTTACCGCAAATCTGTTGACATGTCTGCTCTGCGTTGCACGAGAGTTAACATGCTCCCATAAACGACTGTTTCTGCTGTTGAAAGTACCGTTGCGGGTAAAAAGGACTTGTGTCTACAGCACTATTTCGGGGAGGTCTGGAATTTCTAGTCGCTACTAAACGTACAGTGATGGAAATAGAATTTCTTAAAATTCTGTTTTATTTTACGTCTCTTTAACAACTTGGTCATTTCGCGACGGAATTGTTCGGTAAGATATCTCGTTTACGGTGGGCAATGGCCTTTTAAGACATCCCCATACCCGTTCCATACGGCGTTCGCTTCCAGAGTCAAGAAAATGGTGTTAAGCCACTGGGTATTTAAGTTGAATATCTTCCAAGGATGTGACACAAAGATTTTCAAGCAAATACCCCCACCCCGAACTACCCTTTATATGGAACATTTTTCGAAAATGTTGATTTTTTCAAAAATGGCTCTAACGATTTTGATTTAAGTACTTTATGGGTAAGATATTTTTATGACAAACGAAATGTATATCTTAAATTTTCTGGGATTAGCCTCTGAAGATCTCTTTATTCCGGGTGACTTTTGTATAACTGACAACCCGAAAGAGATAGACAAAAAGTGATTACACCAAAAATGTAGATCTCATTAAAACACACAATGTTAAATGTTTGTTGTAGTTTTTGTTGTAGAGTTAACCGTTTTAGAGGTGTTCCGATTATTGGTATCAATTTTAAGGCACTTGTAACGTTTCTCGAACGGAAAGACATCTTTCTTCTCACTTCTCGTTTGTCAGATATGGGCCAGTTAGACGATAGCATCGTATAGTTTAACTCTGGACTAACTTGTATCCATAGTTACAGCTCAATAGCTTGTTGAGTTTTCGAATGACAGCATTTTAATCAAGACAACTTTAGAGTTTTCACGAAAATGGAGGATTTAGAAAAAAACGAGTAGTGATTAAATACTTCCATTTGAAGGGCTTAACGCCTAAAACAATCAAGGAAGAAATGGACAGTACATTGAAAGGCTCTGCCCCTTCATATTCAATGATTAAAAGGTGGGTTGCAGAGATTAAAATGGGACGTACGAGCACTAGTGATGAGCCTCGCTCTGGACGCCCTGTAGAAGTGATAACTGCAGAGATAATTGAAAAAATTCATCGTTTAGTACTGGAAGACTGCATATTAAAGTTATTTGAGATACCAAAAGCTGTAAACATACCAAAAGAACGTTCAGGTAATATTTTAAGGTGTTGGGCTTTCACAAGGTCTGTGCTAGAAGGGTGCCGCGTTTGTTGGCAGCTGATCAAAAGTTGCAAAGAAAAACTGTTTCTGTTAAGAATGTGGAGCTCTACCGTAAAACTCCCACTGAATTTTTGAGACGGCTTATTACCATGGATGAAACTTGGATACATCACTACACTCCAGAAAGTAAATCACAGTCAATTCAGTGGATTACGCCATGTGAACCAGCTCCAAAAGAGACAGTCAATTTTGTCATCAAACAAGATTATGGCGAGTGTTTTCTGTGATGCCCAGGGAATTATTTTTATTGATTACTTGGAAAAGCGTAAAAGTATCACTGGTGACTGCTACGCAAGCTTACTGCAACGTTTGAGTAGTGAGGTGAAAAGAAAAAGATCTTATTTGGTAAAAAGAAACAAACAAACAAACAAATTTGATTCATCAGGACAATGCTCCGGCCCATCGTTCAGTCATTGCCATGGGCAAAATGTGCGAATTAAAGCTAGAATTGCTTGAACATGCACTCTATTCGCCAGATCTAGCACCCAGTGACTACCACCTGTTCCAAAGCCTCAAACAATATCTTGGAGGACGAAGATTTCACAGAAACGAAGAGGTTATTGATGCGGTAAACAGCTATTTTGAGAACCTTGATAAATCGCACTACAGGGATGGTTTAATTAAATTAGAACGCCGATATGACAAATGTATTAAACCTTTCTGGAAATTATATTGAGAAACAAAGACAAAAATGTTTAAATGCCATTTTCATTGAGAGGACCGAGACTTATCAGCCGGTCCTTGTATATAACCAATTAATCTTTTGAATAAAAGGTTTGCTTGCTGAACAGCTAGAGGAAGTCGTGTGACTGGAACACATCAGATTTTTACTTTCTCTATACGTGCTATGTATATAGTGTATAGAGAAGTTATTGCACTCCACCAAAAAGTTCGATACCGAGATTTCACCGGAAATATATGTTTTAGGGTCCCCTGTATCCAAAAAAAAAAAAAGCATTTTCACAAAAAGGTCCGTGTGTGTGTCCGTGTGTCTGTGAACACGATAACTCAAAAACTAAAAGTCGGTAAAATACCAAACTTGGTATTTAAGTTTAGTATCTTCCAGGGATCCAACACGAAGATTTTGAGAAAAATCCCCCCACCCCAAACTACCCTTTACATGCAACTTTTTTCGAAAATTTTGATTTTCTAAAAAATGGCTCTAACGATTTTGATTAAAATGTCGTATATTAAAGATATTTACCTGACAAATAAAATGTATATTTTGAATTTTCTGGGAATAGCCTCTGAAGACTACTTTACTCTGGGTCAATTTTACGGAATTTTGCATAACTGCTAAACCGTAAGAGAAAGACAAAAACTTACCACACAACAAACGTAGAGCACCTTAAAACACACGATTTATGTTATATACATTTTTTTCGTGGAGTTGATTGTTTTTGAGATATTCCTTGTTTTTTTCAGCTATAAGGACATACTTTTCTCATACAGGACTTTGTGAACTCGTGTCCATACAAACAAAGGAACTTCAGTCGCAGAGCAACCAGCTTTTGACTATCACTTTAACCTATGGTACCCCGTTATTTCGCTTCTACTAACAAGGAAGCAAGTAATAAGACTATTTCTGCTAATTTTTGCTCCATTAGATGAAGTAAATAGAATTATTTGTTGCAGTTATATAGAGAAAGTCATGTGAACGGAACACATCAGATTTTTATCAATAAATTCTGCCACCATTATGTGCGATTCGAGCACTCAATACCCGACCATTCTCTTCAGATTTTAATTTAAATTCTATACTCTTTCCTATTCTAGTCGAAATTTGTGCTGACAGTATCCGACTAGCTCATTTTTACTACGTGTTCTGTACTGATTCGGAGCAGATAAATAATATCGATAATACCTTGGGCACAATTAAGCTATAGCAATATAATTGCATTGTGGCAGCACGTTGGTTCAGTGCTCGCAGCCCCTTGCAAGCGAAACGCGTTTGCATCACGTTGCGAAATATCAGATGTTGCCCAAGAGATTATATTACTTGATCAAAGGAAACTGCAATTATTGGATTCCATGGCACGAATTTCCATTAAAATCCAATATTCCCAGTGGTTTGGACCGAAAAGGGAACAAAAAACTTAATCGAGATCTTGAAATGAAAAGGTAACAATGGCACAATCGTGCGATTAATTAGTTTTCATTCCCCAAATCGAGCGGTCTATGGGCTCTCAACAATAGAAATTCGAAACGCTCCTGGTACAAGAGTATTCCCTATAAAAACCGGATAGTGTACTAGAGAGCAACTCTCCCCCCCCCCCCCCATTTGAGATTGATATAGGTCGCGTTAGAAACAGCTATGCTTTGAAAGAGACAAGACAAAAGGAACTGAAGATGCATCATCTTTCAAAGCTTTCTGCTTAAAACACTCTAAAGCTTGTATAGTACTACCGTAAATTAGACAAAGAAAACAAGAATTTGGTTAAAATTAGTTTGTTCTTTCGCTATTTGTTCTCCTCGTATGGATTACTTATAACTACCAGGACTTAAACACCAACGCTCTGCATCAAATGCCTGCTGAGAAGCAGACGAATCTGGATCAGAGAGAGAGAGGAAAGAGAGTAGCCAGATGGGTGGACAACTTGATGTCATAAGAAAGAGGAAGACGATTATATGAAATGACGGGAAAGGTGATTATGAAGCAGCTAGTGGAGTGGATGGCGGGGAAACTGGAAACCCCAGAGAAAAAGAAACCCTTCTAGGCACTGTTTTGTCCACCACAAATTTCGCATGCCGCCTCCTGGAGTTACATTTATAAATTATTGGTAAAATATAACATGTCCGGTCTTGTAGCAAGACGCTATGTTACGTTAATGTGAAGCATATGTGAACATTTCATATCCTGTTGACTTTATACCAGTTAAAATACACAATAATAGGGGTAATTTTTCGATCAGTGAAATTGGTGAAATGATGTTCAATGCTCCCGGGGTCCATGGAGCTTAAAGTTACTCAACATTAATATTCTAACTTATATGGTTATTTAAATAACAATTTTATGCCAAAATTAAAAAGTCTGATGTGTTCCATTCCCATGACTTTCTCTACATCTCTACAATAAATTAGTGTTAAAATGCTTGTTCTTCTACTTACTTAATTCTAATTGAGAAAAAATTAGTAGAAAGGATCTTATTACATGCTTCCTTGTAAGTAGAAGGGAAATAAGGGATAGGCTAAATTGATGGTCAAATATTTTAAAAGCTGGTTGCTATGTGATTGAAGTACCTTTCTTCGTATAGACAGGAATTGACAAATTACCGATGAGAAAAGTGTATTTTAAAGCTGAAACAATATCAAGGAATATCTAAAAAAACGGCCAACTCCACGCAAAACATGTATATAACATAAATTGTGTGTTTTATGTGATCTACATTTTTGTGTAGTAAGATTTGTCTACCTCTTACGGTTTACCAGTTATGCAAAATTAAATATAAATCATCCAGAATAAAGAGGTCTTTAGAGGATATTCCCAAAACATTCAAGATATATACTTTATATGGCATGTAAATATCTTAAATGTAAGAGATTTTAATCAAAATCGTTAGAGCCATATTTTTGAGAAAATTAAGATTTTCGAAATTTTAACACGTAAAAGGTAGTTTGGGGTGGGGGGATTTTATTGAAAATCTTCGTGTCGCATCCTTGAAAGATACCAAACTTAAATACCAAGTTTGGGGTTTAACGGTCTTTTCGTTTTTGAGCTATGCTGTCCACGGAGACACACACGCGGACCTTTATTTACATTTTTTTTTCGGACTAAGGGGCCCCAAAATATATATTTCCAGTGAAATCTCGACATCGAATTTTTGGGTGGAATACAATACCTTCTCCATCTACTGTGTACATTGTACACGCGTGCTAGAGAAAGTAAAAAGGGAATGCTAAGATAACATTATGTTCCCGTTGTTATTTGGCCTTAGTTTAAAATTCTAAACAAGGTATAGTTCCTTCAGAGTCAACTTACAACATCTCTGAGTTGAAGCATTTCTGTTTCTCACGCAATAAAGTCCAATTCTTGTTTCGTGAGTAGCCGTACCATCTTAGGATAAGAGCATATTAATCTAGTCTTCCCAATTAAGGCAGGCATTTGCCATCCACTTCTTAATTGACTACTTTCACCGTCAGCTGCCTTACTGAAATATGGGCGGGGGAGACTTTTATGGACAAGGTTGCGCGCTATACGGCTTCCGATGTGAGCAGCGCATAAGACACGGAACAGTGTAAAAACAAATGACGGGAGCTTTATTACAAATCGTGCATCATGTCCACTAGCGAGAAAGAAAACGGGGTGGGCCAGTTTTACTCCCTCTACACGTACTATGTGTATAGTGTATAGAGAAGATATTGCATTCCACCCAAAAATTCGATACCGAGATTTCACTGGGAATAGACGTTTTAGGGTCATCTCGCTTTTGTTTACTGCTGGCCTTGCAAAGTTAACCGAACTTCAACTGTTCACATAGCGACCAGCTTTTAAAGGATATGACTATCGCTTTAGCCGTAATTCCCTTTTTACTTTCTCTATACTCACTATGTACATAGTGAATAGAGAATGTATTGCACTCCACCAAAAAATTCGATACCCAGATTTCACCGGAAATATAAGTTTTAGGGTCCCCTGTATCCAAAAAAAGTATTTTCAGAAAAAGGTACGTGTGTGTGTCCGTGTGTCCGTGAGTCAGTGTCCGTGTGTCCGTGTGTCTGTGAACACGATAACTCAAAAACGAAAAGTCGGTAAAATACCAAACTTGGTATTTAAGTGTAGTATCTTCCAGGGATGCGACACGAAGATTTTGAGAAAAATTCCCCCACCCCAAACTACCCTTTACATGGAACTTTTTTCGAAACTTTTGATTTTCTAAAAAATGGCTCTAACGATTTTGATTAAAATATCGTATATTAAAGTTATTTACCTGACAAATAACATGTATATTTTGAATTTTCTGGGAATAGCCTCTGAAGACTACTTTATTCTGGATGAATTTTTCATAACTACTAAACCGTAAGAGATGGACAAAAACTTAACCCACAAAAAATATAGAGCACGTTAAACCACACAATTTATGTTATATATATTTTTTTTTTTTCGTGGAGTTGATCGTTTTTTAGATATTCCTTTTTCTTGGTTTCAGCTTTGAAAAACATATTTTCCTCATACTGGAACTTGTCAACTCCTGTCCATACAAACAAAGGAACATCAGTCACATAGCAACCAGCTTTTGGCTTTCACTTTAACCTATGGTACTCCCTTATTTCGCTTCTACTTACAATAAAGCAAGAAATAAGACTATTTGTGCTAATGTTTATCTCGATTAGGATGATGTAGATAAAAGAATCACTTTTGTAAGAATAGTTTGCAGAACGGATAGCAAAAACCATGTGAATGGAACATCAGTTTTTTATTAACTAAAGTAGTATTTGTTATCATATTTTAAGGGTCTTTAGAAATATGCCACTACAATCGGTGTGTGTGTGTGTGTGGGGGGGGGGGTGTTTTGTGTGCTTTTGCATGAGAGAGAGAGGGGGGGGAGATGTTGTATACTATATACATAATGGTACTATATCTTGCCTATTTTTATTTTAGAAAATAATTATTGTGTATAAAGATTTTGATATATTTAATTTGATGAAGGGCCATTAAGTTTTAATTCGAAAATAAAAAATAATGTATGTCAATCTTGCATAAAACAGCCGACAGAAGAAAAGCAAATAGAGTTTTAAATAAAGATTATGAGTGCTGTATTTCCTGGAAAAAATATTAGCTCACATAACTGCTGATTCCGAAAACAATTTTTTTTTTCTCAGAAATGAATAAAAATGGGTAGGGGTATAGTTTGGTTTTCATTTGGAAGTAGTTTTTGGGAAACAAAAAGCTGAATTTTTATAAAAAAAAAACACACTGGCTTGCACCACACCCACTACTTCTGTGTATTTTTAGGAATAACTGTTTAATTTTATTTTTAATTCGCTGTAAATAATCGGTTAAATCACTACAGGCCTTAAGACTAATTTGTTTCCTTTCTATTTGTTTCAGGTAAGCTGAAGAAGTTGTAGATGCTCAGAGCGGTTTGCTATCCATGAAGTGTGGAATCAACTGCAGAGGATATCAGTCGCCAGTTTAGCTAAAATACAAAATTAATGCAATTTATTACCTAACTGTTTTGTTACCCCCTGTTTGGTAATCTTATTATAGCCGCTCTTCTTTTTAATCTTTGTTGGAAAATGCTAAGCAAAACGTAGCTGGGCTATAAAGAGTTTTTAATATTATGTTAGTAACAGCGGTGTATCTTATTCTAACGATGACTCACATGATATTGTAACGTTAACGCTATATCTCAAGACGCCACGGCGTCGGTATAACGTATATTTAGGAATATTATGGCAAAGGGGCATATTCGGAGGGATAGCGAGTGGCTTAGAGATATCGGAGTTCCTTATGAGTGCACTTAACCTAAAAGGAGGAAACAGGCTGGGATGGTAATCCTTACTCGAAATGAGACACTGTCGAGGGAGATAATTCTAGGTGATAACTAATTGTATTTACATTACATTACAGAGATGAAACTGAGCTTTCTACATATTTATGATATATGCTTTAGGTATGGGAACCTTACCCGTTGACTCAGGGAGTGTGATCGATTTCCGAAACATCGTCTCTGTTCTTGTGAAGTTCTTACAACAGAAATTTTAATGTCGTGGAGTACAGTAGCTCCGATACCAAAAGATTCCGAGGTATCGAAACCAGGGGTTTGAATTTATTTCTTAAACTGACCTGTTAACATTATTACAAATAGTCTAGCGTCTGACATTGGAAATTTAGCTTCCTTTTCTCCCGCTAACAAAACATTAAAATAATATGGGGAAAAGCAACCGATGAAATATTTGTTAGCGGATAATCTACCTTGTTATACCAGGGGTTTCAAGGTCATTGACACGAATAAACAGTAGTGACGCGGATGCCTCACTATTGTAAAAGATAGCTTGCGGGAACAAATGACGCATTTTACAGCGGGTTCATACTAGTATGATCCTCCAGCAGAACGGTTGACTCCGTAACATCACTGTGTTGCAGTGGCAAACTTGATATGCTTGGATTACATCAAAGATACTGTTAACTCCAGCAACTTGGTACCCAAACTTTTATTCTATGTGTGAACTATGACATTCTAAACCTATAGTGTTTTAAATGGGCGCAGGACCGAAGCCTCCCTTACCCAGGTAAGCTTAGCAGGTAACAACCCCCAAGCCTCCCGTGAAACAGGTGTAATTAGCCAGCAGGTGGGGTGGAATGGGTATGGCTAATTTTTTCCTTGATTTCTTTCAGTGTACGGAAAATTAGTTCACAGTTAACATGTTTTCTTACGAGACTGAAACTACGGTGAGTAGGACAGGAAGGAAAAGTCTACTTCGGAACGGTTACACTTTCCGATTCCAGAAGTGTTTAAAAAGTGGGGTAGCGCGATGGACGTGCAATGTTAAAAGTTGCGAAAGTTTTTATTAAAACCTTTTCCATTGAAGAAATAAATGTCGAGGATATTCAAGAGGACCATAACCACGCGGCACCACCTAGTGACAAAATTCAGAGACAGAAAGTACTTTGTGATCTGAAGAGAAACGCTACGGAAGATATATGTGAAAGGGCATCAAAACTAATATAATAATTAAATATTATAAATACCAAACTTCAACTCTTACTTGTTTCGACCGGGAGGCTTGGGGGCTATGTAACTAGGGACCTCTAAGAGTCCGGGAGGCTTGGGGGCTATGTAATTAGGGACCTTTAAGAGTCCGGGAGGCTTCGGGGCTATTTTTCTGACCGCGGGAGGCTTCGGTACCGCACTCTTTCAAATGTATGCCTCAGGGTTATTTTAACTCATATAGGTAATGTCAAAACTTCCTCTTTTAACTTTAATGACTGAGAAGAGATACATTTATTTAACTTTTGTTGTATCATTTAAAACTTTCGCGATTTAAATTGGCATATGGTGGCACTAATAAATAATGAAATAAATGCAATCTCATTTGATGGACATTATAATTGTGAAGCTGTCTCGCATGTCCATTAAAGGATTAAAAATGTTCCTTTCATTAAATATGTTGGTCTCATTTTATGCCCCTGGGTTCACAATGCATTTATTTAGTTTTATATGTCTTCCCGTTAGGCTTTAAAATTTAAAACACATACATATTTTTGTTAAAGCTATATTTGCAATTAAAAAAAAAACGTATAAATGAGAGCCACAGCAAAATTTAGTATGATTTTTACTTTCTCTACCAAGTACTGTGTACATACATAGTAGGTAGAGAAGGTATTGTATTCAACCAAAACATTCGATACCGAGATATCACAGAAAATACTTGTTATGAGCACCCCTGGATAAAAATAATTTTTATAACAGGTTTGTGTGTGTGTCTGCCTGTCTTACCTGTAGACAGCATAACTCAAAAACGAAAATTCAAATAAATACCAAACTTGGTATTTAAGCTTAGCATCTTCCAAGGATGAGACACAAATATTTTCAGGGACATTTCCATCCCAAACTACCATTTACATGGAAAAATTTTCGAAGTTTTCGATATTCTGATAAATGATTCTTAGATTTTGATTAAAATGCTGAATATTAAGGATATTTAGATGACAAATAATATCTTGGATTACTTGGGAATAGCATCTGAAGTCATCTATCTGAACGACTTTTGTATAACCAGTAAACCGTAAACTTACCTCACAAAAATATATATCTGGTTAAAACATACACTGTGTCTGAACGAGATATACATTTTTGTGAGGTAAGCTTTTGTCTATCTCTTACGGTTTTTATATATATGTGTGTGTGTGTGTGTATTGTACTGCTACCCATTTCCGAAGTATTTCTTGTTATTGATTCTAAAATTTCTAATACTTAGATTGTTCTCAAATAGGAAGACGTTATTAATTTTTTTCATCCTGGTAATGCGAAGAGAAGGGAACTGCAAATGAACCACATAGCAACCAGTGTTTAAAAGATTTGACTATTATTTTCTCTACACGTACTATATACATAGTGTATAGAGATGGTATTATAATGCACCCAAAAATTCGATACCGAGATTTCACGGAAATACTTGCTTTGAGAACTCCTGAATAAAAAAAAAAACTTTTTAGAAAAATGTCCGCGTAAATCTATCTGTCTGTCTGTCTGTCTGATCTTTTCAAAAATGGCTCTAACGATTTTAATTAAAATCCCTTATGTTTAAGATAATTAGATGACAAATAAAATGAATATCTTCAATTTTCTGGGAGAGGCCTCTGAAGACATGTTTATTCTGGATGAATTTTGCGGAATTTTGCATAGCTGGTAAACCGTAAGAAATACATAAAACTTACCACTGAGCTCGTTAAAACACACAATTTATGTTACATACGTTATTTTCGTAGAGTTAGCCGTATTTGAGATATTCCTTGTTATTAGTTTTAGCTTTAAAATACTTATACTTTTCTCATACGGGAATTTGTCAACTACTGTCCATACAAACAAAGGTACTTCAGTCACATAGCAACCAGCTTTTAAAAGGTTTGACTATCGATTTAGCTTACGGTACTTCCTTATTCCCCTTCTACTTACAAGGAAGCAAGTAATAACACCCTTTCTGCTAATTTTTTCTGGATTAACGTTAAGTAACAATAATTTATTGTAGAGATGCAGAAAAAGTCATGTGAATGGAACACATCAGTTTTTTTTCTCGTTAAAATACATTTTGCATATCATTGCACAGTCCACCGCTGTGTTCTAGCTGATAGAATGAAACTTTATTTATTTTAACCTATCAAAGAGCGCTTTTGATAGGATGTTATTATTCTGTACTCCACAGGGATGTTTGTTTAAGTGGACAGACTGATGTGCAACACTTAATTCTGGTATGTGCTTTACGTTCAAATGCTTACGACAGTTATTTGAATTTATGTTTTTGGAAAATTACCAAAATTGCTCATTAATTTGCAATTTTTGATTGAACGGGAATCTTATTAGGTGGGGAAAACATGGCTAATTTGGCACAGATATGTACTACATTTAATTAGTTACAGATCTATTATTTATTATAGTTGAAAATATATATGATGACAATCACTAGCTATCGAAACAGGCGCATGTTTTCGAATATTCTACTCATATGAACTTTACGCCATAATTATACATGCAATTAAGACACTTTTGGCGCTGGTTTCATGTCATTTGGCAGTAGTGCAGATGCAATTTGGCATTGCAATCGCCAGTATAGCAGTTGAATGACATTGTTTTAAAAATGGTTATATGTATTGCTTAGCTTAGGTCAAGAAAACAAAGTCTGATGTGCTACAGTTTCTTGACTTTCTCTACAGTATCGTTTATATACTTACTGCATTAAAAATTCCAGGAATGTGTAAATAACAAGGAAAATAAATAAAGCAATGTACACAACATTTCCTTCAAAGTAGTTCCCTTCTGCCATCGCGCGTAAAGCGATTGGAAGCCATTTTCAGACACCTGTCGTAGTGACCTTGTATGTACATATTTCTAGCGTTCGAAAATCTTGACTGAAACGTTTATGCCATTCACACACCTGGGGTTTCTTCATTGCTGCTTCACCATTAGTTTCTTCCATCATTCTCAATGTCTCTGAGAGATATTTGTTTAACAAAACACAAAACTTTAGGTTTGAAGTTGCTCCGTTGCCGACATTATGAAATACGATAAACGAACATACATACACAACAATAACTAGTTGCCAACAAAGACAACAAACATTATTAGCATTAAAATTGAAATGGAGTGTCAAAAGGACGTTACCAATACCTAAAAATCTGATGTGTACCATTCACATGACTTTCTCCATATCCCTGCAACAAATAATTCTTAAAAAGCTTATACTTCTATTTACTTTATGCTAATCAGAAAAAAAATAGTAGAAATAGTCTAATTACTCGCTTCCTTGTAAGTAGAAGCGAAATAAGGGACAACCGTAGGTTAAAGTGATAGTCAAATGCTGGTTGCTATGTCAGTGAAGTTCCTTTGTCTATATGTATAGGAGTTGACAAGTTCCTGTACGAGAAAAGTACACGTTTTTCATAGCAGAAACAGAAAATAAGGAATGTCACAAAAACGACGAACTCCACGAAAAAAATGTATATAACATAAATTGTGTGTTTTAATGTGCTCTATATTTTTTTGTGTAGTAAGTTTTTGTCCATCTCTTACGGTTTAGCAGTTATTCAAAATTTAGTAAAAGTCATCCAGAATAAACTACTCATCAGAGGCTATTCCCAGAAAATTCAAGATATACATTTTATTTGTCGGGTAAATATCTTTAATATACGAAATTTTAATCAAAATCGTTAGAGCCATTTTTGAGAAAATTAAAATTTTTGAAAAAAGTTCCATGTAAAGGGTAGTTGGAGGTGGGGGGGATTTTTCTCAAAATCTTCGTATCGCATCCCTGGAAGATACTAAACTGAAATACCAAGTTTGTATTTTACCTACTTTTTGTTTTTGAGTTATCGTGTTCACAGACACACGGACAGACACACACACACAGACCTTTTTGTGAAAATGCTTTTTTTTTGCATATTGGGGACCCTAAAACATATATTTCCGGTGAAATCTCGGTATCGAATTTTTGGTGGAGTGCAATACTTTCTGTATACACTATGTACATAGTGCGTATGGAGAAAGTAAAAATAAAATATCCTTTACTTGCTTATACATTAGAGAGAAAATAAGCGATTCCGGGGAATTTTTGAATATAGGGTTATATTACATAATTCTTAGGAAATCTTATTACATTCCCAGCTCAACGAAACACAGTTCTATCGACGCTTGCACACAGAGCAATAGCCATCTCAGACAGTGAAAACCTCGCTAAAGAATTTCAGTATCTCAGAACCAGCCTAGAGAAAAATGGATATAGCAAGAGCAGCATCAACAAGGCACTAAAACGGGCCTCTGTCAGTACAAACTGTTCACAGCGTAATGCATCCCAGCTAGATGAGTCAAAAGACACGAAGAAACAACGTAAAGCCTACCTCCCATATACAGGTCATTTGTCTGGTAAACTGAGTAGAATTATGGGCAAATACAACATCAAGACTATACACAAGCCACCCAATAAAATTCGAAATATGTTAAGACAGGTCAAAGATTCCCTCGGCCTCAAGACTCCTGGGGTATACCGCATTCCATGTGAATGTGGCAGAGCCTACATCGGACAGACGGGGAGAACGATTGAACAAAGATGCAAAGAGCATGAGAGCTACATCCGCCTGATGTACACAGAAAAATCTGGTCTTGCGGAGCACTGCATCCAAGAAGGACACAGACCGAGACTGGGCGACACAACCGCCATGTTTAAGTCTTCAAGCTATTGAGACCGCTCCATCAAAGAAGCCATAGCTATTAAATACGAAGAAAATAACATCAACAGAGACAGCGGCTTGCAGGTGAATGGCATTTGGAGTTCGGTGCTCAGCAAACACTCACAAAGATTTGTGAAACTGCCAAAAGCTAGCCCTAGTTTTAATACAGGCTCACATCTGGCAGCGGGCCAATCAGAGCAGTCCGTCCCGGCAACGGAGACCATTGGTTCCCAGTCAACGCCTCCCATGCCGGGCCCGGGCCAATCACAGAGCAGCATCTGGCCGGTCCCCTCCAGCGGACTACTATATATAAGGCGAACCCGGAGACTCTACATCAGTCCCTGAAGATGAGAGCGACGTTAGCTCTTGAAAGCTTGGAAATTATTCCAGAATTCACCTGGCTGATAGCCCGAGAAAAGTTATTTTCATATCGCCGCCAGGAAAGCTTCAAGTCTTGGTATAAGTTTAGTATCTTCCAGGGATGCGACACGAAGATTTTGAGAAAAATCCCCCCACCCCAAACTACCCTTTACATGGAACTTTTTTCGAAAATTTTGATTTTCTACAAAATGGCTCTAACAATTTTGAGTAAAATATCGTATATTAAAGTTATTTACCTGATAAATAAAATGCATATTTTGAATTTTCTGGGAATAGCCTCTGAAGACTACTTTATTCTGTATGAATTTTTCATAACTACTAAACCGTAAGAGATGGGCAAAAACTTAACCCACAGAAAAAGTAGACCACGTTAAAACACATTATTTATGTTATATACATTTTTTTCGTGGAGTTGATCGTTTTTTAGATATTCCTTTTTCTTGGTTTCAGCTTTGAAAAACATATTTTCCTCATACAGGAATTTGTCAACTCCTGTCCATACAAACAAAGGAACATCAGTCACATAGCAACCAGCTTTTGGCTTTCACTTTAACCTATGGTACTCCCTTATTTCGCTCCTACTTACAATAAAGCAGAAATAAGACTATTTCTGTTATTTTTTCTCGATTAACATGAAATAAATAAAACATAAACTTATTAACAACAATAATTTACAGAGATATAGAGAAAGTCATGTGAATGGAAGACAACAGATTCGAGATATCACAATTAATTGTATTAAACATTCCATACTAGGTACAGACACCTGGAGAAACCTATTCGAAGGTCAGACGTTTGAAAGCGTGTCACCATAAGCTGGCCCTGAAATGTTCTATACATGACATCGCCGGAAACAATTAAAAGGCAAAAGTAAAACGAGAAAGTATGTAAAACATTTAGTCAATAATGTCGGTTATTTCGGATTATTTCGATCTCATTAAAAGACTATGTGAAGTAAATTATAAACTTTTAGTTCTATATTTTTTCTGCATTACGTTTTGTCTTTCTCATAGGTTTATCGGTTATAAACAATTATACGCAATTCCTTCCAAATGCAGATATTCAAGGTATTAATTTTACTTTTCCTGCATATATCTTAAATATATTGTTATAGTCATTTTTGAGAGAGTAAAAAAAAATATAATTTTCACCATGTAAAGGGTTGCCAGTTTTGGAGAAATTTTATTGAAAATCTTCCGTTTGGCATCTTTGGAAGATACTTGTCTTAAATACCAAGTTTAGTATTTATCCAACATGTTGTGTTTTGTTTTGCCGTTCACACACAGCACACACTCACACACATGCAGTTTTGTTTTCTAAAAATGATTGTTTTATTCTGGACCTAAAATCAATTATTTGCGGCGCATTCTCGACATAGGATTTTTGGCTCCCTTTTACCTATTATAGGCAGCTGGTAGAATAAGATATATTATCGTTTAACTAAGACCTTTGAAAGTAGCATAGTGATTTTTGCTTTTACCGAAATACTTCATGAGGTTTTCCTCACTCATGAACAAACGGTTATTCATTGTAGTTTAAGGCATTGACAAATGCTCCCATACAGAAATCAATCACTTTGTATCTAAGTATTGAGGATAGGTCATTGTGTGCTGTTTAAATTTATATTGAAACCACTGAGAATCTTAATAATTTCAAGCAGATACCTAAGTTTTTATCAGAACGTGGACTAAAACTGAATTTGGTTTTGACTTCTGTGTTCGCCTTAACTGCAGAAAGTTCACAGTAACGACGTAAAACTCTACATTCATTCTCGCAGACCCCTTAATGTTCAGTTTGGAAAGTGTTCCCTTTGAAACAGTTTTATAGAAGTCTGTTTTTTTTTTTACTAAAATCACCTCAGTTAAAAGTGTTCCTTGCCCTCCCTTATAAGATCCAAATTTATTCTCCGAGAGCTTATCTAATATCTTCCAATATACTGTTTGATTATTAGGGAATACCTGTTCTTTATTATGTTTTGTAGACATTTTATTTATACGATGTCTCTTTATTATTGCATTTTTAACTTTTTTTGTGGAAGCTCAGGCAAAGCCCTTGTTCCTTTATTCTTCGACAACAAAGTTGATCATAGTGGTAATTTTAGTGCAGTATATCAGCCATGCTGTTATCGCCTACATCCTCCGAAAATAAAAGGCCTAAATGTTAAAAGCTTTCTAAATTTTCCTCGTAAGTTATATTTAGACAAGGGCGATAAATCCTGTACAGTGCTGTGGACACCGTTTATGGGCTGCATAGTGGAAGGGAGTGTAAAAGCATATTAGATACGGTATCGTAATGGCCGTAGATCCGGATGTACATGCATAAGTACACAGAGTATTACAGAAAGAGCGTGTTGGAGCAGAACAGGGTCAGTGTGTCTAGACAACAGGTGTGGCAGTAGCGTTGGATATCCATAAAACAAAAGAGAAGCAGCAAGGACTCCTGTTGTGCCCACCCTGTCTACCGATAGAGTCAAGGGTAACGACCTCAGGCCAACATGCATGAGTGCATTAGCGAATGTTTCTTTTTTACTTTCTCTATACGCACTATGTAGTCTTCAAAGGCTATTCCAAGAAAATTCAAGATATACATTTTATTTGTCAGGTAAATATCTTTAATATACGAAATGTTAATCAAAATCAATAGAGCCGTTTTAGAGAAAATCAAAATTTTCGAAAAAAATCCATGTAAAGGGTAGTTTGGGGTGGGGGATTTTTCTCAAAATCTTCGTGTCGCATCCCTGGAAGATACTAAACTTAAATACCAAATTTGGTATTTTACCGACTTTTCATTTTTGAGTTATCGTGTTCACGGACACACGGACACACGGATACACACCTTTTGCTGAAAATGCTTTTTTTTTATACAGGGGACCGTAACACATATTTCCGGTGAAATCTCGGTATGGAATTTTTGGGTGGAATACAATACCGTCTCTATACGTACATAGTACGCGTAGAGAAAGTAAAAAACCAATATGACCTAGATTTTTAGGGTGCCATATAAATGGACAGACAAAAACAAAAAATAAATAAATATAACATATAAAACAAATATGAATATGTGCTAGAAACTCTGTTGCATTTTTCATTAAGTTCAGAGGAGTGATGGAGTAGATTTAAATGTGGTTAAATCAGATTATTTCTAGTACGAGTAATAGATTCATAAAAATGTAAAACAAAGTTCTCCTAAACACAAGCGGAAGCAGATAATCACTTATTCATGGTTGCTTATAAATGCATAATGCAAAGGGCAGAACATTTTGGAATATTTTAATCTGCAGTTTTGAAGTAAACCCCCATAGTTGATGACCAATCAGCTTTTTTATACTCAGTCTGTTCAATGTCTTCCCTACCTAAGTGAACAGCAGAAAATACTCCTTAACTATCTCCCCACTATCTTTACAATTACCGCAGGTTTTCAAAAACTTGTACTCGTTTTGGAGTTTTTCATTAAATACACACTTTCTTTTTGCCATGGCGATGTGATTCAAGCAGTATAAACTGCAATATTCTTCCTGTTAATAAAACACAAGACCCTGGAACTATTGTTTCGCCATACCTGTGCTGATCATGCTTACACATAAGCAATACTCCCCGAATACGTTTCTAAGAATACAAAAACAGAGCTAAGCTGCCAGTTATCCAAACAAAGCAACTGCGCAGTTGTATTGCCGTGCTACTGAAAAGGTTAACATGTGCTTTATCTTTATTCACTTCTTAGACAACGCACTGGTTAATCTGGGAAGTCGTCGACATTTTGCAGTGCGCCAATGAATGCGTAGAAATCACAAATGACAGAGAGACGTTTTCTACACGTGGAGTAAAACACAGCATTGCAGCGTCTTCGCTGTTTTTTTTCTCTCATTCATCGCATACATATCTATTCATATAACGCGAGTTTTCTTGGAGAATACGTGATTGCATAGCTTTTTGAGTTCTCAATACCCGGAATTTTAGCGCAGCCTTTGATGCCGCTTGTTAACGCTTTCAGCAGCACGATAATAGCTATCAGTGTGAGCAGTGTTTACCTCTATTTACTTCTGGGTCATTTCTTTTCTTCAAGTAAAGTCCTGGACGGATGGTAAGTATGTATACCCTAGAATAGACTTTGTGACCTATCACTTTCCACAATGGATCTTAATGTTACTTTAAATACGTTCTTTATTATTATGTTTAGTGAAAATATTTCAGTTTATAAGTATGGGTTCTCACCATTTCTTTGATATCAAAGTTGGAGGTGATGCACGTGTAACTGGAACATCATGACACATCCATATTTGAAATTTGGCAAAATAAGATTACATGTGCTTCATGTTTCATCAACTTTCAGAAACTCGTTTTCCATTCACTTTAGGGAGTCCAAACTTTCCCCTGCTGTAAACCAAACTTCTTGGCACTCTAAGTAAGGAACGCATGACGAATATGACCCAGATCAGTATGGATCGTCGAGAGATGCATTCTCAGCGGCCCGCCCAAAGATCCTGGTGTTTACCGACTTTCCCTTCCTTTAGTATGTTGTTGTGTATGGTCAGAGGAAAGTTTGTGGCAATATCATCTCACTGATGCCATGCGACGTAACGAGATTTGTTGAGTTATGAGTATCGATAGTGGGAAGATCGTGTCCTCGTTTGCTGCATTCCATCTCTGACCTCGACACCTGCTACCCAAACAGCCCATTAATTTGTTTTGTTTTGTTGGGAACGGTATGCGCAATAGATAAAACTTGTCCATGTGTGAGCCTAATGAGAAAGGAATGTCTAATTATTCAGAGTATTCATTAATAATTACACCAATTAAATGTTAATACCTAAAAATCTGATGTGTTCCATTCACAAGACTTTCTCTCTATCTCTCTGCAACAAATTATTGTTAAAAAGCTTATGCTTCTATTTACTTCATGCTAATTGAGAAACATTAGCAGAAACAGTCTTATTACTTGCTTCCTTGTAAGTAGAATTGAATTAAGGGAGTATCATAGGTTAAAGTGATAGTCAAAAGCTGGTTACGATGTGACTGAAGTTCCTATGTTTGTAAGGACAGAAGTTGACAAATTCCTGCAAGAGAAAAGTATGTTTAATAAAGCTGAAACCAATAACAAGGAATATATATATATATAAACGACCAACTCCGTGAAAAAAATGCATATAACATAAAATTATTGTGTGTATGAAGTTTTTGTCTATCTCTTACAGTTTAGCAGTTATGCAAAATTCAATAAAAATAATCCAGAATAAAGAGATCTTTAGATATACATTTTATTTTGCAGATAAATATCTTTAATATGCGATATTTTACTCAAAATCGTTAGAGCCATTTTTGAGAAAATAAAAAAAAATCGAAAATGTTTCCATGTAAAGGGTAGTTTGGGGTGGGGGGATCTTGAAAATCTTCGTGTCGCATCTGTGGAAGATACGAAACTTAAAAGCCAAGTTTGGTATTTAACGGCCTTTTCCTTTTTGAGCTATGCTGTCCACACACACACACACACACACACACGCATACACGGACCTTTTTCCAAAAATGCTTTTTCTTGGATTCAGGGGGACCCAAAACATATATTTCTGGTGAAATCTCGGTATCGACTTTTTGGGTTCTCTATACACGATGTACATGGTACGTGTAGAGAAATTAAAAAAGAGCAGTTCTGTAAGAAAACAGCTGAACTGTTGTGCTTCCTATATTTAGTGTATTTCTTTACATGTTCTATGTAGATAGTAGGTAGAAACGGCATTGCATTTCACTCAAAATTTTTATTTCAAGACTTCTCCGGAAATATGTTTTGAGCTCCAAAAGGGGGAGGAAGGTGTGTGCATATGTGTGTGTGAGTGTGAAGAGCATAACTGAGAAACGAAAATCCATTAAAACCAAATTTGGTATTTCTGTTCAGCAGCTTTCAAAGAAAGTTTGTCAAAAAAAATCTCCCGCCCTAAATTACACTTTAAATAAAAACTTTTTCAAATGTTTAATTTTCTCAAAAATGACTCTTAACGAATTTTATTATAATACCAAATGCTTAACACATATTCATCACAGAATAATATATCATCTTCAAATTTCTGGAAATAGCTGCAAAGCCCCCTTCATTCTGAATTACTTGCTAGAGATGGACCGTTAACACACATACTTTATGACCTATGCATTTTTTGTGGGGTTAATAATCCTTGTTATTAATTTTTACTTTCTCTACACGTACTATGCACATAGTGTATAGAGAAGTAATTGTAATGCATCCAAAAATTCGATACCGAGATTTCACCGGAAATACCTGTTTTAGACCCCCTGAATCCAAAAAAAGCATTTTTAGAAAACTGTTCGTCTGTCTGTCGGTCTATGTGTGTGTGTGTGTGTGTGTGTGTGTGTGTGTGTGTCTGTGAGCAGCATAGCTCAAAAAAGAAAAGTCCATTGAATACCAAACCTGGTATTTAAGTTCGGTATTTTCCAAGGATACGACACGAAGATTTTCAAGAATATCCCCCACCCCCACTACCCTTTACATGGACATTTTTTAAAAAATTTTGATTTTCTCAAAAGTGGCTCTAACGATTTTTATTAAAATATCGTATATTATAAATATTTACCTGACAAATAAAATGTGTATCTTCAATTTTCTGGGAACAGCTTCTGAAGATTACTTTATTCTGGATGAAATTTACGGAATTTTGCACAACTGCTATACCGCAAGAAATAGATAAAAAATTTACTGCACAAAAAATGTAGAGCACTTTAAAACACACAATTTATGTTATATACATTCTTTTTTCGTGGAGTTGATCGTTTTTTAGATATTCTTTGTTGTTGGTTTCAGCTTTAAAAAAACTATACTTTTCTCATACAGGGATTTGTTCACTCCTGTCCACACAAACAAAAGAACTTCAGTCACATAGCAACCAGCTTCAAAGGAAGCAAGTAATAAGACAATTTCTGCTAATTTTTCTCCATTAGCATGAAGTAAATGGAAGCATAAGTTTTTTAGAAATAATTTGTTGCAGAGATGTAGAGGAAGCCATGTGAACGGAGCACATCAGAATTTTTAAATAACACGTTATAGTTGAATTGTTTATAGTATTACACAAATAAAGTGTAGAGATGCAGTTTTAATTATGCTACTAGGTTGAGAGAAAATAATAGTTAAATATGGGCAATCAGTTGCTTACTTAAACGTTTGCACGATTGCTGTTAAATAGCACCATAACTAAGCACCTTAAGCATTGTTTTGTTATAATGTCATTTACAGGTAAATATGCAATGTTTCATGTTTTATACAGAAAACTACTACAACAATTTGAAAGTCAATCTACCTAGAAATGGAGACCCGAGAAAAGGGAATTGAAATATTATAACCTGAATAACAGTGCCTGTCACTTGTGTTGTTTAAAAAATATTTAGTGTATACAAGATGGCCCTACGGCCCCGTATTTGACATGTTTAGATTTCCCTTCATGCGTTAAAAGTGTTACAGAAATCAACGGGGGTGTTTCGAGTTAAAACCCGTCAGTGTAGCACTGGACAGAGTACCCTCCCTTAACCCGTCTTATTTATTAGCGGAGATGATGAGCGGATCATCTTTAACGCACGAAGGGATATCTGCATACGTCTAATACGGGGCAGTTGGACCACCTGGTATACTGGCCCTTCTTTATGCTCCTCTGAAACTAGTTTACGCGTAGTATGTTAATAAACCAGACCTCTCTTGAATGGCTTGTTCATTTTTACTTTCTCTAGCCCGCATGTGCAATGTACATAGTGGATAGAGAAGGTAGAAGGTATTGTATTCCACCAAAAATTCGATGTCGAGATTTCCCCGGAAATTTATGTTTTGGGGTCCCGTGAGTCGGAAAAAAGCAGTTTTAGAAAACGTTCTCTGTGTGTGTGTCTGTGGACAGCATAACTTAAAAACGAAATAACCATTAAAACCAAACTTGGTATTTAGATTTAATATCTTCCAAGGGCGCGACACGAAGAGCCCCACACCAAAACTACCATTTACATGGAAAATGTTTGGAAACTTTTTATTTTCTCAAAAATGGCTTTAACTATTTTGTTTAAAATACTTTGTGTTTAAGATCCTTTTATGATAAATAAATGTTTAGCGTGAATTTTCTGGGAATAGCCTCTGAAGATCTCTTCAATGTGGGTGACTTTTGTATAACTGGAAAACCATAAGAGTTAGACAAAAACTTACTGCACAAAAAATGTAGATCTCATTAAAACATACAATTTACACCTATACATTTTTTTGTAGAGGTAACCGTTTTCGAGATATTCCGGATTATTGGTTTCAGTTTTAGCCACTTAAACTTTTCTCAAACAGGAAGACATATTTCTTCTCGTTTCTCGTTTGTTAATCCTGACAAGCAAAGAGATTGGAATATCAATTGTTTCATATAACGACCGGATTTTAAAGAAAGAGACTATCGCTTTAGCCTGTGCTTTTTCTCATGCCTCTTCTACTTACAAGGAAGCTAGTAATAAGACATTCCGCTTATGTTTATCTTGATTGGCACGACGTAGACAACAGATTAATCTCTTAAATAAAAGATAAAGTCATGTGAATGGAACTCATTTCACTATTATATAAACAAATCTATTTCCTTGACTACAATTTTATAAAAATTTAGACTCGCCGGTAGATTTTCAACCGTTATACAAGACCTACACTGAAAACTAAAGTAGAATTCATGTTTATGACTTTTGGAAAATTTTATTTTTCACAATGAATATCCTTAAAGCCCTTAAGTGCTTAGAATCAAAGGCAGTGATGTTGATAATTTGTAGATTTGATAAGTTAATGCCATGGAGGAAGGGTCCTTGAAGCATTTCACAATGTCATGGTGACATTCCAAAGTATACAAGCCTGCATTTATGTTGGGTGATATTATAGCAGCCGTAAGAAGAGAGAGAGAGAGAGAGAGAGAGAGAGAGAGAGAGAGAGAGAGAGATGTTGCATTACAGATGTTTTGGAGCAAAATAAAAATGTAATATGATCTCAACATTTTAAGTCCTGATAACACACTAATTCAGCAACTTATTCAAAAAATGGATGTAAGCGTTGCTGCCAAAAATGGGAATTTGGAAATGTACTCCTTAGTTTAGTTTAATTTTGTTTCAGCGCATCGTTTACATAATTAACCATTTTTACTTTCTCTACACGTACTATGTACATAGTGCATAGAGAAGGTATTGTAATGCACCCAAAAATTCGGTACCGAGATTTCACCGGAAATACATGTTTTGGGTCCCCCTGAATCCAAAAAGAAAAGCATTTTTGGAAAAAGGTTCCGTGTGTGTGTGTGTGTGTGTGTGTGTGTGTGGACAGCAGAGCTCAAAACGAAAACTCCGTTAAGTACCAAACTTGGTATTTAAGTTCAGTATCTTCCAAGGATGCGACACGAAGACCAGTTTTTACTTGGAAACATTTTCGAAAATTTTTATTTTGGGTTTCTTGATAATCTTTGTGTCGCATGCTTGGAAGATAGCAAACTTAAACGCAAAGTTTGGTATTTTACGGTCTTTTCGTTTTTGAGCTATGCTTTCCTTAGACACACACACGCACACACACGGATCTTTTTCTAAAAATGTTTTTTTTATTCAGGGGAACCGATGAAATCTAGGTACCAAATTTTTGGGAGCATTACAATATCTTCTCTATACTCTTTGTACATAGTACGTGTAGAGAAAGTAAAAAGTGTATTGGTCAGCATTCTGACTTGAAGTTGGAAGTATGATATTATATAATGCTGTAATAAAACCTTAGCTCTCAAAGAAAAATAGAAATTTAAATAGAGACTGCAAATACCACAAATAATCAAGAAATTCGTAAGGTAATTCTGCAGAAAAACAGATTCCCTGTGAAGACCTTATGATAGGTGTGCGGAAAGGAAAATCATATTTGGATTAACGCGTATAGTGCGGCATTCCAGTGTAAGAAGTGCGTAAGAGAGAACATATTCTTGAGGAGAAATGCGTATTAAATTGCTAATGGAGATGATTATAGGATTTACTGAGTGGAAAGTATTCTCTGTGTACTGAAGAAAGTTTCGGAGATGTACCAGGAAGAAAATAAGGTCAAGGATAACGTGCTTGGAAAGAATTAACACATTAATGTGAAGAGGGAAAAGCTAGCGTAAGAAGTTGGAATCGAAAACGGAAAAGGCTCTACAACACAGAACTGAGGATGAAAAATATCCTGGGTTTACAAAACTTCTGCAAACTATTTTACCCATTTCAGAATACCTTAACTATCTGCTCATTGGAAAACAATGCAACTCGAAATTAAAGAGCAATTGATATATGTTGGCGAACATTTTTATTGGTGATTCGAAATAAACAAAAATAATGTTCAGCTTTTCATAAGTTCTGGTAATTAGTGAAATAATTGGAGACTGGGCGGAGTGAAAAAAAAAAAAAAACTGTTTTTTAGGCCACAACAACTAACTAATGTAAAACGGGTACACAACGGATGCTGACACCAACCAGTTATGTTGTGGCTAACACCCTCAGAAGAATAGGATGAAGTGAGAAAACCTTAGGAGGCCACAGGTCGTAGCCAGATAGGCCACAAGAGACGCGCGGAAGTCTCTAACGTTTCCAATCCCAAAGGCAGTTCCCATTGCCGGCCACCAGAGAGAGTGAGAGGGAGAGAGAGAGAGAGAGAGAGAGAGAAAGCGACCGGTCGACTTTATATCCATCAAGTGTTCACGGGAGTAATCTTTTCATTGAGTAAGCATCCGCGCCATCTGCCCACAGTGCCATGCTCTACAAACTAGTAAGCACATCATAAGATGAGAGGGACACGGAATGAAGAGGATATTATGGAAAGGAAATCGAGGTAGATTTAATCCAATTACAAGGAATATCTCACACATAAATTGTGTATTTTAACGAGGTCTACATTTTTGTCTCGTACTGTTTACTACTTATACAGATGTCATCCAAAATGAAGAGCCTTCAGATGCTATTCCCTGAAAATTCAAAATGTGCATTTCATTTGACATGAAAATAATTTAAATATGTGGTGTTTTAAACTAAATCATTACAGCCATTTTTGAGAAATTCAAAATTGAAAAATCTTCCATGTAAAGCGCAGTTTGGAGTGGGAAATTTTCTTGTAAACCTTCGTTTCGCAACCATGGAGGATGCTGGAATTAAATATTAGGTTGTATTTAACCAACTTTTCGTTTTTGAGCTATGATGTACACACACAGACACACACACACACACACACACACGAACATAATTCTAAAAATAATTTTTTGACAAGGAACTTCAAAACATATTTCCGATGAAATGAGTGGAGTACAATATCTTCTCTACCTACTTTGTACATAACACGTGTTGAAAAAGTTAAACTTCAGGAAAGGACGAAGCTTTTGAACTTTACACATAAACACACACGCGCGCGCGCGGAACTTTTTCAAGTTTTTTACTTTCTCTAGCACGTGAAAATGCGATATACATGGTAGCTAGAGAAGGTATTGTGTTTCACCAAAAAATTAAATGTCAAGATTTCAGTGGGAAATATATGTTTTAAGGTCCCCTGACTCCGAAAACTATTTTTTTTTAGAAAAAGGTACCTGTATTTGTCTATGAACAAAATAGCTCAAAAACGAAAACATCGTTAAAAATTAAACTTGGTATTTATGTTTAGTATCTTCCAAGGATGCATCACGAAGATTTGAAAAAAAAAGAAAGAAAAGTAAAATCCCTACCATTAGCCATTCTTTACATGAAAACATTTTTGAAATTTTGTTTTTCTAAAAAAATAGCTGTAACGATTTTGATTAAAATGCCGTGTATTAAAGATATTTATAAATCCATGGCACGACAGCTCACGGGGAACCTTGGCCTACCGCCCGGCCCCCATCTCGGTCCACTACAGACGTCATGGATGGGGGGCAGTATTGGAGGGTGAGACGTGGTCAGCGCCTCGAGCCCCCTCCCGGCCGGTTAATGCGGTCCTCATGACCTAGAACCGCTACTTCTCAATCAAGTAGCTCCTCAATTGGCCCCCCAGGGACCTTACGAGGCTGAGTGCAACCCGGTCCAGGTCTCCCAGCGGGGGAAAAAGCCCCACGCCGGTACTGGGGATCGATATTTACATCATAAATAAAATGTACATTTTAAATTTACTGGGAATGGCTTCTGAATGAGTTTTGCAGAATTTTGCATTACGGTTAAACCGCAAAAGATAGACACACACTTAATACACAAAAAATACAGTTCTCGTTGAAACACATAATTTAAGAAATATACCTACGTTTTTCTTGTAGAGCTGAACGTTTTTAAGACATTCCTTATTATTGGTTTCAGTTTTAAACTACCTAACTTTTGTCATATGGTACCATGCAAAGTGAACCGAACCTCAATTGTTTCACATTGCGACCAGCTTTTAAAAGATTAGCCTTATGTATTCTATCATTTCCCTTCTTCTTACAAGAAAGCAGATAATAAGACAATCCTTCTAATGATGTAGATTAAATAATAGTCCTTAGTAAGAATGGTTTGTATGTAGAGAAAGCTATATGAATGTAACACGTCAAAGGGGTATTTTAGAAGTCATGGCAACTATATTTTATCAGCCAATAAAGCTGCAGGAAACAAAACTCAGGATAAACGATTGAAAGTCGCTGGAATGTTTATCGCAATGCTGGTGCTAAATTGGAGTCAGGGTATAAGGAGCTATGGGTAGGGGACATTGAAAAATGCGTAAATAGTGATCATTGTTGTATTCGTATTACATGTGCACAAAAAAGTACGTGTACACATGCGTAATACTCTTACTAGCCAACGACTTTCAAATCTTTGCAAACGATGAGGAAGGCGCTGAATGCCATCAACTTTAACGTTTGCGTTTGCCTACTAGCACTAGCAATGCATTCAGGTGGCATCACGTATACTATGTAATCAAATGTTTATATTGCGATAACCGCATATTCAGTTATTCGGAATATATAAAATAGTTGACATGACTTCTGAAATGACCTTCGTATATATATATATATATTTGGATTTAGAGGAGCTTTAAGCATATATTTCGGATGAAATGTCGAAATCGCATTTATGGGTGGAATATAATACCTTCTCTACCTACTACTTACATGAGTAGAGAAAGTAAAATTCAGGAAAGACCGAAGCTTTTGAGCTACCTGTAGTTCCTATGGATAGAATCGAATGAAGTTCACGTTTTTAACCTCCTCCTGCTGATTTCTAGGATTCGTGACTGTTGACGTCAGAGTGACATGGACTACGTTGAATAAGATTCCCTTTCCCGTCAGAATATTCTCTTCAGATCTCAGAGCATTGTGGAAACGTCATTCACACTTCCAATTTATTCTTACTTAGGTATGTCAAAATGATATAGCACAGTACCATGCTTACAGAGAAAAAAATGAGTTCCTTTTTTATGAGCGTATTTTTTATTGAGTCTAGGTGATGTTACGGTGCTGTTGTCCATCATACTGAAAATTAAAATTTGAGTATCACGAGTTATCATCAGCAACGTTGAGGTTGTTATTGGGAAATAATAACTGCTTAAAACGAACTCAAACGTTCAGCTGAATCTCAAATGTTTATTTTCCTGAAAATGAAAGTTACCTCTTATTCCAGTGTTCCCAGGTTCGATTCCCAGCTAGGTCTTAGAATATTTACTTTCTCTAGCCCATATGTACATTATACACAGTGAATAGAGAAGGTATTGTATTCCAGTCAAAATTCGATTCCGAGATTTCACCGGAAATATATGTTTTGAGGTTCCCTGAGTCAGAAAAGAACATTTTTTTATACAAAAGAATCCATGTGTGTGTGTGTTTGTGTTTGTGTGTGTATCTGTGGACAGTATAGCTCAAAAACAAAAAGTCGGTTAAATACCAAATTTGTATTTAAGTGCTGTATCTTCTAAGAGTATGACACGAAGATTTAAAACAAAACAAAAAATCCCCCACCCCTACTACCCTTTACATGGAACATTTTTCGAAAATGTTCATTTCTCAAAAATGGCTCCAACGATTTAGTTTAAAATACGTGTATTAAAGATATTCATATCACAAATAAAATATTTATTTTGAATTTTCTGGGGACTGTATCTTAAGAACCCTTTATTATAATCGAGTTTTGCAGAATTTTGCATAACGGTTAAACCGTAAAAGATAGACAAGAGCGTATTAGACAAAAATATAGATCGCGTTAAAACAGATATTTACCTGACAAATAAAATGTGTATATTGAATTTTCTGGGAATAGCCTCTGAAGATTACTTTATTCTGGATGAATTTTACGGAATTTTACATAACTGGTAAACCGTAAGAGATAGACAAAAACTTACCACACAAAAAATGTAGAGCACATTAAAACACACAGTTTATGTCATGTACATTTTTTGTGGGGTTGATCGTTTTTGAGATATTCTTTGTTATTGGTTTCAGGTTTAAAAAACGTATACTTTTCTTGTTCAGGAATTTGTCAACTCCTCCATACAAACACACTAATCTCAGTCACATAGCAACCAACTTTTCACTATCACTTTAACATGTGGTAGTTCCTTATTTTGTTCTACTTACAAGGTAGCAAATAATAATACTATTTCTGCTAATTTTTTCTCGATTGGCATGAAGTAGATAAAACAATAACGTTTTAACAGTAATTTGTTACAGAGATGTAGAGAAAGTCATGAGATATTGGTTTCAGGGGAACCCAATACAGGTATTTCCGGTGAAATCTCGGTATCGAATTTTTGGGTGGAATGGAATACCTTCTGTATACACTTATGTACATTGTGCATTTAGAGAAAGTAAAAAGTGTAATATTCATCCATTTAATGAAGAAGTTAAGGTAGGCCGGCAAGCCCATTGAAAAAACAACAGCATCCGCTAATCTGTAAAGCAAATGAACTCCACCTTGAGGTGAAAGCTAAGGTTTGCTTTCACTGTCACCGAAACGTGGTCGTGACTTGAGTGACCTTGCTCCTCAGCCGTATATTCATCCTTAACGGGAAGATACTGTTCGCTTTCCAAATGTGGCGAAGTTGCTGCGTGGTGTGGTACCGGTTCTGGGTGTAGTACCAGGATGTTGCGCTCCTTTACTGCCGCTGGCATCATCGTTTGTCATCAATATCATCAGACAAATAACGGCATTACTCTTAGGCATATTATCCTACTGGATCTTCTTTTCGAGAAGCTGCAGGCAATTATTCGAAACGATCACATAGCACAAAGGCAAAAACTCGATCATAAACGGATCAGACTTTCTCGGTAGAGCACCTGCCTGCTCTTCGAGGGGGCCCGGGTTCGATCTCCAGTGGATTGATAAGTGAGGGGTGAATTGAGTAAAATTAAACAAATGCCCTTCCTCCCCCCCAAAAGAATTTTGCCAAAAATTCAAACTTTTAGGGATATTTCTCTAACCCAGACTATTTATTCCCTATCGTCCCCAGAGAGTGGTCATCTCCTTAGCGCGTTGCTGCTTGCCAAGCGAGAGACCTGGGTTCTATTCCCGGTACCGGCCTGGGGATTTTTCCCCCGCTGGGAGATCTGGACCGGGGTGCACTCAGCCTGGTGAGGTCGGCTGACGGGCCAATTGAGGAGCTACTTGAAGGAGAAGTAGCGGGCCGGGGGGATCGAAGGCTGACCACGTCTCACCCCCCAATCCTGCACCCCATCCATGGCGTCTGTAATGGACCGAGATGGGGGACGCAGCGGCCGGGCGTAGGCCAAGGCTCTTAGTGAGCTGTGCCAAGGATTCTCCCCATAGAGTGGAAGTATGAATGCGAGTGTGTATGTGTGTGTGTGTTTGGTAGTGTTCAACGTCCGCTTTTACTACGTGTGGCACTGCAGGCTATGACACTGGTGTTACATGGAGTGAAGATGGAGCACCGGTGGAATGCGATGGCAGGGAAAACCGGAGAACCCGGAGAAAACCCGTCCGTGCGCTGCTTTGTCCACCACAAATCTCACATGCGGTTGCTTAGGATCGAACCCGGGTCGTCTAGGAATGTGATAAATAATTAAGTAAACGCGTTAATATTATTGCCGATATGCAATATGTCCCACAGGGAAATACCACCGATAGGACCATGCAGTTAAAGGCGGAGTATAGATAGAACAATAATAGAAAAAGACTTTCTCGCAACAGCTTTTAACTGCATCTTGTTTTTGTTTTATTTTAACTTCACTGTGGATACAATTTTCTTTCTTTCTTATGTTTCATGAAAATATGCATACGTACATAATATAATTTATAGAATATATGTACAGTAAATTAAAAAATAAATACCAAATAAAACAAATACAATCGGAAAGGAATGACTACTCAAATTTCTTATAATTGAAAAATGTTAACGCTGAAACTCTGCAAAATTTCTTCAGGAGTACAGCAAAGGCCTGTGCAAGGCACAATAGGGAAAGCATTCTCGGAATTCTGTGATAATTCGACATAGTAATCTAAAACCGATATGTTATTAAATTTAAATTAAATATCTGGGCCTCTGTTTTGCTGGTCACTTGTGGCACATAGATTAACAGTAAGCTCTATCATATATACCATAATAAACATAATACTATATTTTAACTAGCCTCTTATAAAGGACAGTACCGAGCTTTATTCATGTATGCCTGTCCCATGTGGGTTAATGCTTCTCCAACTATAATTAAAGACTTCCAAGCATTTCAAAATAAGGGTTACACGGGCGAACACAACCTGATAGGTCAGGATTAATCAGCTGCACGCTGAACTGGAACTTACTTTGCAAACACACCTGATTTAGCGGTAACATTTTTATAAACCAACATGTTGCGGGAACAATGCGTTTTGGACACATATAATAAATTTGTTCAAAACTTGGTCGCCTTAGAATTGCTTTGTTTTTACTACCATATTCTTTGAGACCTCTAACCCGGCGGAGGACAATGGATTTTTTCAGGCGTAAAAATCCTTAGCATGGCTTCCTTCGGAAGGGAAGTAAAGCCGTGGGTCCCGTGTCGTAGATTTACGGCACGTAAATGAACCTCAAGCCTGACAGAGAAGCTTCTGAGCAAAATTAAACGGTCTTTCACGCCCAGTATAGAATTGGACGCTGAGAACCACAGTAGTTAAAGAGCGTTCATAAATAACACGCCATTTCATTTTTTTGAGGCCTCTGAATAAAAAAGTTAGAAAAAGGCCGCTGGTGTCTGTGAACAACATAAGATACTGAACTTATAAAATAGTTGGTATTTATCTGATATTTTGCGTTTATGTTAATTAGTTCTCAAGTGTGCAACATTTATAACACTCCTTTTTAATTCAGTGGACTTAAAATTGTATTTTAGGTGAAATATTCACATCAAGCGCTGGGCTAAATCAATACTTTCCCTGTCTAAAATAATAATAAGTTACAGTTTAATGAAGAAAATGCTAAGATTTGATAAATTGACTGAGAGGTGGACCTGTGATCCAGATCTATACAAACACACCACCATATGAATATGTTGAATCAGACTGAAAAATGCAATGGCATAGCCGAGATTTGAACCACGAATCTCCCGATCTCTAGCCGTTTCCTCTACTATTGAGCTACCGTGGTAAAATGCCGGAACGTTGAGCTCACCTTGTGATTTATCGGGAAACATACGAATCAGTTGAGGAATTTAATACCATTCCGGAATGTTACCATGGTAACTTATTGGTAGAGCAACCAGCTAAAGACTGAGAGATCAGTGGTTCAAATCCCGGATATAGCATTGAATTTTTCAGCCTGACTCTACCTATCCAACTCCTGTCCTACACGTGGCTAGTGTGAAAAAACAGTTAAATCAATACTGCGCTATGATACATGTTGAAATGAAAACTTGAGTTAGTGGATACTGTATCCTAATAAGACCGTTGGAATGTATAATTTAAAAATATTCAAAAGATTCTTGATTCATTGTAGTACACGTATTTGTAAAATATATTCCTTAATAACAAAACAAAGGAGACTGCCTCCGTGGTCGAGTGGTCAGCGAGCTGATTTCTCACCCGGAGGTCCCGGGTTCAATTCCCGGCTGGGGCGGGGATTTTTCTTTAACCAGAATTATCCCCTATCCCCACAGAATCTGGAAGTACGTATGTGTGAGTGAAAGTGTGTGTGTGTTTGAGTAAAATAACATTATTTAAACCATCGTAAAAGAACCTACAAACTACGAGTTGTTAAAGGGGGCTATATAAATGGAAAAAAAAAAAAAAAAAAAAAAGCGAAGGACGCTAAATTTCAACCGCATTCAAGCTTATATGAGAATGGTCACTGAAACCAGACTTTAGATGGAGCTCTGCCATATTACTTTCTCTACACTTACTATGTACATAGTGTATAGAGAGGCATTGCATTCCACCCAAAAATTCGATACCAAAATTTTACCGAAATACATGTTTTGGGTCCCCGGAACCCCCCCAAAAAAAACATGTTTAGAAAAAAGGTCGGTGTGGACGGCGTAGCTCAAAAGCTAAAATACCGTTAAGTATACGTATTTAAGTTTTTTGTCTTCCAAGGATGCGACATGAAGATTTTCAAGAAAATACCCCACCCCCAATTCCCTTTACATTGAACTTTTTTCGAAAATTTTGATTTTCTCAAAAATGGCTCTAACGATTTTGATTAAAATATCGTATATTAAAGGTATTTACCTGACAAATAAAATGTATATCTTGAATTTTCTGAGAATAGCCTCTGAAGACAACTTTATTCTGGATGAATTTTACGGAATTTTGCATAACTGCTAAACCGTAAGAGATGGATAAAAACTTACCACACAAAAAATGTAGAGCACATTAAAACACACAATTTATGTTATATACATTTTTTCATGGAGTTGTACGTTTTTTTTTTAGATATTCTTGTTATTGATTTCAACTTTGAAAAACTTATACTTTTCTCATACAGGAATTTGTCAACTCCTGTCCATATTCTCGATAAACATGAAGTAAATAGATGCATAAGCTTTTTAATAATATTTCTTTTGCAGAGATGTAGAGAAAGTCATGTGAATGGAACACATAAGATTTTTTTTTTAAATTTGTTTCCATGCCTGCGTTGTATTTAAACGCTCGCGGCAACTTGTTGCGCAAGTCACAGGGATCTGGAGATGAAGTGAAGCCTGTCAAGGAAGTGAAGTGAGGGACTTTGAATGACCGAAACCGGATGACTTGCATCACACATTTGTTATGGATGCTTTCTACATTCCATCATAGTGAGTGCTTAAGAAATATTAGACACACACAAATCATTAAGAATGTCTGAAGGACGAACTCGTGTAAGTAATTAGGAGCATAAGTAAATCATTTCAAAATATTACTCATCTGAACTTTCTGCTTTCTTCACAGAAGCCTTTCAAAGAATTATAAGACCAAAGGCTTGTAACGAAAGAAGGCAGCACACATTTACTTCCTATGTAAATATACATAGTAGGTAGAGAAGGTATTGTATTCCACCCAAATTCAGTACCGAGATTACTCAGGAAATACATCCTTTGGGGACCACTGTACCTATAAAAAAAATTATAAGGAAAAGGTCATTGGGTGTTATGTATTTACCTGTGTGTGCTAGTGGACAGCATAACTCAAAAACCAAACTTACGTTAAATACCAAATTTAGTATCTAAGTTTAGTGTCTCCCAAGGATGGATCAGGAAGGTTTTAAAGAAAATCTCCCATCCCAAACTAGTCTTTACATGGAAACATTTTCGAAACTTTTGATTTTCTCAAAAGTACCTTTAAGATTTTGGTTAAAATATCGTATATTAAAGATATATGCATGGAAAATAAAATGTATATCTTGAATTTCCAGCCTCTGAAGTCCTGTTCATTCTAAATGTCATTTTCATAACTGGTAAATCGTAAGAGGTAGATAAAACATGCAGATCTCGTCAAAACACTCATTTTATGTCCTCTCTCTCTCTCTCTCTCTCTCTCTCTATATATATATATATATATATATATATATATATTGTTTTGGAGCTATTTCCGAGATATTCCTTGTTATTTATCTTGGCTTAAATTTTAAAATACTTATACTTTTCTAAAAGAGTAAGTCGTCCATGTTACTTTTGTTTTACTCTTGGCCATGGAAAGAAGCGGATTTCAATGTCAATCGCATATCGACAGCTTTTAAAACTATCAGTTTAGCCTGGCGTATTTTCTAATTTTCCTTCTACCTACTTAAACTGAACTAAGTAATTAGACCATTCTGCTAATTTTATCTCGATTAGCATGAAGTAGACAGAACAATAAACTTTTGGAAGAAGTTTGTTTAGAGAACAGGTAGAAAAAGACATGCGAATAGGATACATCAGATTTTTTTACAGAGTGAAAAAATTGAACATTCCATACGTCATACATTTATGAAAAACCTTCCAAGTGCAGATGAAATCTGCGCTAAAAATTATATTTAAAATTTATAGGAATGCGTGTGATATCGCGGTCATGAAATCACTGCCGGTCCCCATGGCCGTGCTCCATGAAGTATCTAGCTTTCGATTTCATGGTGTATGGGATTGGGATTTTGAGTCCCGCCTTGGGCATGGGTGTTTGTATGGTTGTAAATGTGTGTATGTGTATCTAGTCAAAACGGAAGTCAAGTAGGAAAACTTCAGAAACGTAGGGAAAGAATGAAAAGAAAGGAAGAAAAACAAATCTGATGTGTTCCATTCAAATGCCTTTCTCTACATCTCTGGAACAAATTACTGTTAAAAAACTTATGCTTCTATTTACTTCATGCTAATGGAGAAAAGATTAGCAGAAATAGTCTTATTACTTGCTTCCTTGTAAGGGAGTAGCATAGGGTAAAGTGATAATCAAAAGCTGGTTGCTATGTGACTGAAGTTCCTTTGACAAGAGTAGACAAATTCCTGTATGAAAAAAGGAAGCTTTTTTTTTTTTTTAAAAACTGAAACCAATAACAAGAAATATCTCAAAAAGATCAACTCCACGAAAAAATGTGTGTAACATAAATTGTGTGTTTTAACGCATTCTACATTTTTTGTGTGGAAAGCTTTATGCAACATTCCGTTAAATTCATCCAGAATAAAGTAGTCTTCAGAGGCTATTCCCAGAAAATTCAAGATATACGTTTTATTTGTGAGGTAAATATCTTTAATATACAATATTTTAATAAAAATATAAATATCTTTAATATACGATATTTAAAATACCAAGCTTGGTATTCACGGTCTTTTCGTTTTTGAGCTATGCTCTCCACAGACACAAAAAAAACAGACATAGACACACAGACAAGCAAACGCACACACGTATTTTTTTCTAAAAATGTTTTTTTTTATTCAGGGGGACCCAAAACATGTATTTCCGGTGAAATCTCCTTATCGAAGTTTTGGCTGGAATGCAACACCTTCTCTATGCACTATGTACTTAGTACGTGTAGAGAAAGTAAAAATTCATGACGCAACACAACAACTCGGACATATGACTGATAAACATGGCTGCCAAACTGAAGTTCATAATAAACAAAGCTATCGTGTTAACATATATTCCTTGCGCTACTAGTTTTACACCATAATGTTGGTTCAAAACTTCTCTGTCCCCATGGCCACGTTCACTAAAGCGTCTCGCTTTGGTGCTTCGTGGGCAGGGGATCATGGGTTCGAGTCCCGCCTTGGGCATGAGTATTATATGTTTGTGTAAAGGAACAGTAAAACCAGTAAACTTAGGGGGGGGGCGAATGTAAACGGGGATAAAAAAAAAAAAAAAACAACTCGTGCATCTTCTCATAAGATAAGACTTCTAGAAATTGGTTGTAAGACGTTCTGTGTTCCTTATTGCTAATGCTCGTCCCAAAGAAAAGAAAGTTTCGTTGACAAAGGGTCATTGCCAAGCAGGTCGGCCATTTCTACGAGAGGGCAGTGTTACCAACTCTACGGAGAAAACAAATGCTATACGAAAATTATATTTAATTCTACGTATCACGATTTTTGTTTTAGCACATTAGGCGTCTGATACCCACATTCAAAATTTATGAGTAAAAACTTTGAATGTTTATGCTGTGGATAGTAACTTACTACAGATATGCGCTTGAAACTTCGTGACAGTGTCTTTAGAACTATATCAGGTTCAGCCAACTGAATTACTGGTGTCGTAGCAAAGTCTATTTGACATAAGACTATAGTAACGGGTCCGTATAGTTGTTAAGGGGACAAGGTAATCTGAACATATGAGTATTCAATTGTTTTTCCAGAAATTTGTATTAATTATTGTATACATCATGAAAATTACTTCAAGTGGTTGTTTGTATTAGTAGCTTATGTAATTGAGTCTATAAAAAGTAATTAAACTTACTCTTAAAATGTGAATTCATGTACCTTTTTCTCTTATACTACTTGCAATACATAAACACACTTTTGTATGCCTGTTCTTAGTATAATTAACTATGTTCTGAACTTCAATTATTTATGATAGTTATGATACAATTTCAGTAGAAATTATAAAAGAAATATATTTCCAAATTCAAAATAGTAAAAATGTGGAAAATTTGCAATGTTGTTGTTTTCTTTATATATATATATATATATATAACATCACGATTGTGGTTCAAAATGTGTTGTATGTATGTGCTGAAAATTTCAGCTTTCCAATTCTCATAGTTTCTGAGAAAAATGTACATAAGTATCCAAAAATGCTGTTTTGAGAAAACTGAATTTAAACGTACAAGAATAAATGTTCTAAAGGGGGCATTGTATAACGGCGTTAAAGAAATGCAGACTGGTATTTAAATTATATTTAAATGTATTAAATTCTCTTAACCCCCCAAAAGTATACATTTTCTGAAACTAGAAATAATATGGATTTTATTTGTGTCTAAAACAAAAAATGTTATTTTTTACCACATCATAGTACCTTACGCGCATGGGAAAAAGGAGGGGAGTAAATGAATTAGCAGACTGGCTGCCACCTACATGGCCGGGTTCAATTCCAAGCGATTGCATGTGAGATTTGTGGTGGACAAAGCGGTGCAGGGGCGGATTTTCTCCGGGTTCTCCGGTTTTCCCCGCCATCCCATTCCACTAGTGCTCCATCTTCATCCCATGTATCACCAGCATCATCGCCTGCGTTGCCACAAATAGTAAAAGCGGGCGTTAAACACTATAAAAAAAATAGACTGGCTGCGTCACGCACCTACAAAGTGTAGTATGTTCTTCCTCTTACCCCGCTAGTCTTTCCATTTCAGATCAGTAAATTAGTATTTTCCTTTACATCAACTGCTATACACTTCTCCGTGAAAATCTCTCTCCGAACGGTAGCAAAATTAGAATTTGATGATCAACCAGTTAACATACTATACAGGGTGAACCATTTAACTTGAGACCGTAGAATATCTCCAAAACTAAGCGTTGTAGAAAGAAACGTCTTGAATAGAAGTTGCTTGATATAATGGGGGAAAGAAAATGTCATTGTTGTGTTTTAATTGGAGAAGATTTTTTTTTAAATAAAACAGTAACGGAGTCTGACTACTGGTTTACTGTTTCTTTTACAAACATATACACATTGCACAAACATATAACACCCATGTCCAAGGCGGGACTGGAACCCACGATCCCCTGCCCACGAAGCACCAAAGCGAGACGCTTTAGCGAGTGTGGCCATGGGGACGGATGATGATTTGAGGGTCAAGGTACGTTTTTACTTTCTCTACACGTACTACGTACATATATACACTTTGGAAAAATATCCGTATGTGTCTGTATGTTAGTATGTGTGTGTGTATTAAAGATATTTGCCTGGCAAATAAAATGTATATCTTGACTTTTCTGGGAATAGCATCTGAAGACTACCTTATTCTGGATGAATTTTACGGAACTTTTCATCACTGCTAAACCGTAAGAGATGGACAAAAACTTACCACATAAAAATGTAGAGAACGTTAAAACACACAATTTATGTTATATCCATTTTTTTCGTGGAGTCGATCGTTTTTGAGATATTCCTAGTTATTGGTTTAAGCTTTAAAAACGCATACTTTTCTCATACAGGAGTTTGTTAACTCCTGTCCATACAAAGAAACTTCAGTAATATAGCAACCAGCTTTTGACTATCACTTTAACCTTTGGTACTCCCTTATTTCGTTTCTACTGCTAATTCGACTATTTCTGCTAATTCTTTCTCGATTAGAATGAAGCAAATAGAAGAATAAGATTTTTAACAATAATTTGTTGTAGAGAAAGTCATGTGAATGGAACACAACAGATTTATTTTAATCATCTGGGAATTTTAAAATGTGTATTTCGGGTGAAATTGCTAATCAAAGTTTTCGATGGAATGTTAGGTAAGTAGTACAGGGTGTAATAAAACAGTTCTACATCTAATATGAGCTTCAGCTGTTCGTTGATTGGTATATTTAGAGTAAGTAAAAAGTTAAAAGCAACTAACCCATAACAGTGATCATTTATAAGTATCTAAAATATATTATTTAACTTGCATTGATTCACGAAGAATCTTACTATCTTATCCTACTAAATATCAGAGAATGGCTCTACACATACCCAATTTTGAAATAAATGAAAGTAACGCTATAATTTAAAAGACTTTTATTTCAACGTTTTCGGACACCTTTAACTCTACCTAAGAGAAAGACTAATGAACTGTACTGATTGACTAGTGGAAAATAAGCTTACATTACTACTGGAACCCTTTTAATTACAGCGACATCTGTTGGGGGAACACTCAACTGCTCCTCAATTAACAGTTGCCAGATAACCGTTCCGACGGCTTCATACATAGCAATCCAACCACCCGTTTCATACATGACGATCTACATTATCTTATAGGGACCCAAACGACTGTTTCAACCATGCAGCCAACTTAGGGGCAAAATAATCAACTTCATTCAACCGACTGCTTTTTCTCTACCGCAATTTGAGGCGATATATCATACCGACCAAAAGAAATAATAATAAAGCAATGGTTAATGTAAAACTATCAATCAAATTAATATATCGGTAATTTTTGGAAGAGAAACAATGTAAACATTCCATTAGAAAGCCAGTAAAACACTGAATACCTGTTTTAAGTTTGAGCTATATATATATATATATATATATATATATATATATATATATATATACTTAATGTCTTTTAACCTGGTTGGTCATATTGGACGATGAATGAAATTGGTGAAATGATGCTCAAATGATATCAAAGTCCATGTAGCTTAAAGTTACTCCACATTCCTCTTCTCAGGATAAGAGAACACTCCGAGAAAAACCTTATCCGAGTAACTCACCCTAAGCGAGACTCGAACTCACGACCTTTTGAGTGTGAAGCAGACACGCTACCACCACACTACCCAGGCGGGCTTTGAACTATATTGATGTATAAATAGCGACATAATTTAAGATCTATTTCTCGGTAAAGCTATATAGATAGGCAAAATATAACTTTCTCGGAAGTTGCAACCCTCGAACATCTGGCTTAGGGATCCTTTGGAGAAGGCTTCCTGACGCTACCTTTGGGCCAATGAGAAAACAATGCTTAAGTGTCCGCCAATTGTAGCCCAGCATCAGTTTTTCTAACTGGCGAGATAACGTGGGTTGCTGCCAATATAAATAGAATTTTCGTCAAAGTCTGGGAAGAGATAGTACAAGCGCTGCAGTAGAACTAGTTCGTCGTAACCCGCGCTGACTCCGCATCGCTCCTAATCAATTTTGAACCGTTGGGAATGTGATACTCTATTAAAGTAAAGTCAGCCAAAGAATAAGGAAGTGCCAGATTCGTGTCAAGAAACGGAAAAACAAACAAAACAAACCCTGAGATCGTCCAATCCTGAACCTCCAACGATCTTCAAGTCGACGAAGTGTCGAGAGCCAAAAAGAGATGTTCACCGCTAATCATCCACCACATACGTGTCACCTCAAATTAAAATGAGGGCTTCAGTAAATTGCAAATCAGGGTATTCAAATTTTGTCTTCATGCCTGCATGTAAATGCATGATTATGGTTGACATTACTTACATGGTCTACGTGCAATAAACCAGAATACAGTAATATGAGTAACACTCAAAGAAAATATTAGATTTGCCACTGATTCAGATTTTATACTCCTCCACTTTTTGCAAACTTTCAGGAAAGTATTTGTGATTCGTCAATATGAATTTACAAGGATTATTTTGGAATTTCAACCTATTGTTTAACACTCTCCTTCAAACAAAGTAATGCCAAACTGTGTTTACAATACAAAGTAAATGGGGTTTGTAAAATTGCTGAGGCTATTTGAACAGGAATAACTCAAGGCTTGAATGCTTCATTTGCTCAAACCTTGACGAGAGATAGGTGATCAATGGGAGATGGAGAGGGGGCGTGTCTCTGTGACGTGAAGGACGTTGTTTAGGGAAAGGGTGAAAGTTGTGTGATCAGCAAGTGTCAAGTGCTTAAAATGAGATAGCACAACTGAATCAGAGAGCGTATGAATGTAACGTAACAGTTTCACCACCGCAGCCTGCGCCAGATGGCCGTCCTCACCCACCCGCCTCCAAGTCGATACAAGCATAATAAACAAAATACATCGCAACGCTGTTATTCGACTTCATGTAATCCGGAACACAAATTGCGTTTATATCACTGATACAACAATCAGCACTTACTCGTAAATATTCCAATCAACGAAAAGCTGAAGCTCAAATTAGATGTAGATCTGTTTTATTGCACTCTCTACTACTTACCTAGCATTCCATCGAAAACTTTGATTAGCAATTTCACCCGAAATACACATTTTAAAATTCCTAGACGATTAAAATAAATCTGATGTGTTCTATTCACATGCCTTTCTCTACAACAACTTATTGTTAAAAAGCTTATTCTTCTATTTACTTCATTCTATTCGAGAAAAAATTAGCAGAAATAGTCGAATTAGCAGTAGAAACGAAATAGGGGAGTACCAAAGATTAAAGTGATAGTCAAAAGCTGGTTGCTATATTAATGAATTTTCTTGGATGGACAGCAGTTGACAAACTCCTTTATGAGAAAAGTATGCTTTTTAAAGCTGAAACCAAAAACAAGGAACATCTCAAAAACAAACAACTTCACGAAAAAAATGTTTATAACATAAATTGTGTGTTTTTGCGAGCTCTACACTTTCTATTAAGTTTTTGTCTATCTCTCCCCTACGGTTTATGCTAAATTTCGTAATATTCATCAGAATAGAGATGTCTTCAGAGGATATTCCCTGAAAATTCAAGATATCCATTTATTTGTCGTATAAATATCATTAATATACGATATTTTATTCAAAATTGTTAGAGCCATTTTTGATAAAATAAAAAACTTTGAAAATTTTTCCATGTAAAGGGTAGTTAATGGTGGGGGGATTTTCATGAAAATCTTCGTGTCGCATCCTTGGAATATATTGTACTCAAATACCATTGATATTTAACGGACTGTTCGTTTTTGGGCTATGCTGCCCACAGACACGCACACACATATACAGACAGGCAGACAATCACACATAGACATGTTTCTAAACATGCTTTATTGGATTCAGGGGCTCCCAAAACATATATCTCGGTATTTATATTCTCGAATTTTTGGGTGCATTACAATACCTTCCCTATACACTATGTACATAGTACGTGTAGAGAAAGTAAAAATTAAATGGCATAGGAAATAATAAGCATCATATTTGTTTGAATTTTCGTAACCTTTAGTGCTGCACCTGCTACTCAAAATATATGTTGAGCTACATTGCAATTTATATGATTATAGTATATTGCGATGCAAGAGTGGGGAGTGTACTCTCGCAGATTCGAGGAGAAGTTTGAAAAGAAGAAGCGAAGCGAGTCTTTTCTATTTACGATTCAATTCTGCAATACACTAAACCCACGTATATGCATACTGTTTTGGATGATGAGTATTAATATTAATTAAAATACAGTAATAAATGAATTAAAATGTTGGTTGGATGAAAATTACTTGTATGAGAAAGAAGCATTTGGCGGTTGTTGTTATGTAGCTTTTCATTGTTGTTTTTGTAAACAAAGTTTGTTGTCTGTGGAGACATTTTATCTGTAGTACCCTAATTAGAATCGATTTGACAATTTTATTACGGAGAAGGTTGTGGTAGAGGACAGAGAAATGGAAGTTGTCTGGAGAGTGGGATGTTCTGCATTAATTTCGGTGAAAGGATTGAAGGCTAAAAAAAGGTACGAGTTAGTGTACAATACATTGAAAAAATTATTACTTACCGTAAGTGTGCTTTCTGAATCCATATCAGTATTGCGATTTTTGTTTGTTTCTATAGCATCCAGGTTAAATGTGGGAATGTTAATTTACGTCCAGTAACAACAAATATAAACTCATATTTGATATATATGAAACTGGAATACTACCAGAAGATTTTAAAATGTGTAAAATTATACCAATCCCAAAAAAATCAAATGCTGAAAAATGTGAACAATACCGTACACTAAGTTTAATGTCGCATGCATCCAAAATATTAACAAAAATAATATATAATAGAATAGAAAAGAAAATGGATACATACATAACAGATGATCAATTTGGATTTAGGAAGAACACAGGCACACGAGAAGCAATATTAGCAATGAGACTAATACTGGAAAAAAGGCTAAGAAAGAATAAAACAACATATATTGCTTTCATAGATATAGAGAAAGCATTTGATAATGTGGATTGGATCAAAATGTTTGGAGTGCTTAGAAACCTGGGAATTAAATTTAGAGATTTTAGGATTATATGGAATCTATATAAAGATGAAAAAGCAATTATAAACTGTGGGAGAAACCAAGAAATAGTCCATATAAGAAAAGGAGTGAGACAAGGATGTGCACTATCCCCAATACTGTTTAATGCATACACACAGAGTGCACTAAATGAAATCACGGAAGAAATAGACACTGGAATAAAGATACAGGGGATAAAAATCATTATGCTTCGCTTTGCAGATGATATTGCAATGTTAATGGAGAACAAGAAAGATTTAGAAACATTCATAAACAAATTAGAAAATACATTAAGGAACAACTACAACTTAAACATTAATAAATCAAAAACAAAAATTATGACTTGCAGGAAAAAAGGGAATAGTAACACGAAAATTAAACTATTAGAAGAAACCGAAATATTTCAATATCTAGGAAGCAAAATAACAGCTGATGGAAGAAGCAAAACAGAAATAACCAGTAGAATACAACACGCAAAACTTGCTTTTAATAAAAAGTACCTGCTATTTACTGCATACAATATTAGCCTTGAAACCAGGAAGAATTTATTACAAACATATGTATGGAGTATTATGTTATATGGATGTGAAACTTGGGCAATTTTAAAAACAGAAAGAAAGAGAATAGAAGTATTTGAAACATGGTACTATAGGAAAGTGCTAAAAATTAAATGGAGTGACAGAATTAAAAATGAAGAAGTATATAAAAGAGCAGAAGCGGAAAAACGAATTTGGAACCAAATTAAAAGAAGATGAACAAAATTAATAGGCCATTTATTAAGACATCAGAGCACACTGAATATTATAATAGAAGGTATGATAGAAGGAAGAAGTGGCAAAGGAAGAGCAATATCATAATATATAAAACAAATTATGGAAGATATGAAATGCAGTAAATATGAAGAACTCAAACGGAAAGCAGAGATAAGATCTGAATGGAGAGTCGCTGCAAACCAATCCAAGGATTGAAGACTCCTAACTAAACAACAATATTGTTACGTAGTAGAAACATTGTTATAAAAACCTTAAAGAAAAGATACATAATGATATTAATTCAACTGTCGTTTGTTCTATACCATAATCTGGCTAAAATGAGTTACCTAATAGGTTTGATTTCTATATCCTTGATATTTTATCAGCTTATAACGGATTAGTGTATCTCGAGCAAGGCAGTGTACACCGGATCAAGTGCCCTTTAGTTTATCCGATGGAGAACATCAAGTATATATTTGGGAATACAAAACGAGCAAGTGAAGCATTCATAGATCCCAATGTTTGTGTATATGAATCCGTTGTTAAATTAAGCGTTGCCCATAGAAATACGCTTTTGCCAAACGCAACCGAAATGTGTGGATGGGGCCCATATGGAATGAAATAAGTTGTGAATAAATACTAAAAGCTCCACAATGTTCTTGACAGGATGACAGTTAATTGCTCTTTCATATAAGCTGTGTCTAGGATAAGGTAAAATCGGGCTAAAACATTCAGTGACAGTCGTTGTTTCAATCACAAATAGTCCGGATTTTATCGGACTGCTCTAACCAACTGAACCATCATGGCAAGTGTTGCCACTACATAAAATATCTGATTAGAAGTTTAATTTCCTTATTTAGTTCATAGGCAGAGAAGGTATTGCAGTCCAGCTTCATGTATCTGTGTGTGTTTTTGTCTATGCACAACAAAACTCAAGAACGAAAAGTCGGATCCTTTACATGGAAACATTTTCGAAAATATTTATGTTCTCAAAATGGCCATATATTGAAGATTTTTAGATAAAAAATAAAATGCATATCTTGAATTTTCTGGGATTACCTCTGAAAACCTCTTCATTGGGGTCATTTTTTGCATAAGTAAACCGTAAGAAAGAGAACAAAGTTTACAACAATAAACATTTATATCTCAATAAAACACAATTTATGTCATATACATTTTTTGTGAAGTCAACTATTTCCGAAATATTCATTTCATTGGTTTCAATTTTAAATACTTAAAACTTTACTCATACGAGAATTTGTCATTTCGTTTTCTTTCTTTCCTCCATTCTCTCTCTTTTGTTTACTCCTGGCCATGGAAAAAGAACCGAATTTCAATCACATAGCAACCAGTTTATAAAATATTTGACTAACACTTTAGCATAGTGTAGTTCATTTATAAGAAACCAAGTAAAAGAAAATACATGATAATACATGTGAGAATAGTTTGCGGCAGACTAGGTAGAGGAAGCCATGTGAATGGGACATATTAAGCTTTTTATCTGTAAACCACTAGGAAATATTGAATCAATTTTGAGATAACTTACTTAAACGATAACTTGCAATGTCGTAGTTTAACCAACTATTAGGTTGCCCAATAGTAATAGCGAATGGTAATTGTTCACACAAGGAAGTGTAGGAAGGGATTGGAAACGTTTAATCAGTCCGCTATAGTGTTAAATTCTGTTGTTGATTCTATCTTTCCATATTGTAAGTAATGTTAGGCAATGTGCAATACAGTCTTTATACCTGATGCATTGTGACATTGTGCAGGGATAATAGCGAAAAAAATCTGTTGTGTTCCATTCACATGACTTTCTCTACATCTCTGCAACAAATTATTGTTAAAAAGCTTATGCTTCTATTTACTTCATGCTAATCGAGAAAAATAGCAGAAATTGTCTTATTATTTGTTTCTTGTAAGTAGAAATAAAAAAGGGGGTACCATAGGTTAAAGTGGTAATCAAAAGCTGGTTGCTATGTGACTGAAGTTACTTTGTATGGACACGAGTTGACAAATTCTTGTATGAGAAAAGTAGGTTTTTTAAAGCTGAAACCAAAAACAAGGAATATCTATAAAACGATCAACTCCACGATGTTCCATAAATTCTGTGTTTTATCGTGTTCTACATTTTTTATGTAGTAAGTTTTTATCTACTTCATATGGTTTACCAGTTATGCAAAATTCAATAAAAATCATCCAGAATAAAGGGGTCTTTAAGAGGCTATTCCCAGAAAATTCAAGATATGCATTTTATTTGGGATGTAAATATCTTAAATATAAGAGATTTTAGTCAAAATCGTTACAGCCATTTTTGAGAAATCAAAAATTTCGAAATGTTTTCCATGTAAAGGGTAGTTTTCTTGAAAATCTTCGTGTCACATCCTTCGAAGATACCAAACTTAAATACTAAGTTTGATATTTAACAGTCTTTTCATTTTGGATTATGTTATCCACAGATGCACACACGCACACACACGTACCTTTTTCCAAAAATGCCTTTTTGGATTCAGGGGGACCCAGAGCATGTATTTCTGTTGAAATCTTGGTATCGAATTTTTGGGTGGAACGCAATACCTTCTCTGTACACTATGTACTTAGTATGTGTAGAGAAAGTAAAAATCTGATGTGTCTCATTCACATGACTTTCTCCGCGTTCTACAAAACACTTTATACAAAAGACTATTCTCTTTTCTGCTCCATACTATTCGAGATAAGCATTGGCATAATGGTCTTATTACTTATCTCCTTATAAGTAGAAATGCTCTAAGGGAATAGCGATAGCTAGATGTTTTAAAAGCTAAAACAAAGGAATCGCCTACAGCTTTTTGTTTGAGAATAGTAAGTATTTTAAAACTTAAACCAATAGCAAGGTTAGCTCCCCAACCAACTGTGAATGGCATAGATTGTGTGTTTTGGGGAGATCTATATTTTTTGTGTAGTAAGTTTTTGTATCTCTCTTACGGTTTGCCGATTATGCAAACGTAATTCAGAATGAAGAGGACGTCAGAGTATATTCCCAGAAAATTATATTATTTGCCATGCATATATCTTTAATATATGGTATGTTTATCAAAAAACGTTAAGTCATTTTTGAGAAAATCAAAAACTTTAGAACACTTTTCCATTTAAATCGTAGCTTGGGGCGGGGGGATTTTCTTGAAGAATTTCGTATTTCATTCTTGCGGGATACTTAACCTAAATACCAAGTTTGGTATTTAAAGGACTTTTCGTCTTTGTGTCATGCTGTCCAATCACATACACACTCTGGTGTGTTTCTAAAATGATTTATTTATTTTATTATTCAGGAGGTCTCAAAACGCCGTGCCCATGGCCACGCTCGCTAAGGCGTTTCGCTTTGGTAGGCCTTGGGCATGGGTGTTGTATGTTTGTGTGAAGGAACAGTAAAACCAGTAATCATACAGTAAATTTAGGGGGGAAATGTAAACAGGGAATACAGCGCTGGAGTCCTGACCAGACTCCGGTACTGTGAAAAAAAAAAAAAACAACAAAAAAACTGTATCTACGGTGAAATCTCGGTATCGAATTTGTGGGTGGAAATATCTTCTCTGCATACTATTTGAATTATACACACTGCTAGAGTAAGTAATACGGTGTAAAACTTGATTTGGCTCGCAGACGCAATGGACGATATTAGAACTGGGAACAAGAAGGTTGAGCAGGTAAAGTCAAATGGAATCTAGGCCTAGATCATGTGAGGAGTCGAGGGATTGCCAAATGAGATAAAAAAGGATACCTGCAGGGGTGAAAAGGGCGCCGACGAAAGCGAAAACTGTCTTGAGGAATGTTTTATGTCTCAGGGGTCACGGTCAAGGCAAGAGAAAATTTTCGCTTAGCTGTGGTATACCTGTTACTTTTTTATATCGCGGGGAGAAAGCGACTATCTTTTATAAAAGTGACGTGTGCGTGAGAAGGGGTAAGGGGAGGCGGATAGCATGTCAGGTGCAAAACTGCACCCTTATTTTTGAACAGCGTTGTCAGTTCTATGATTTTGAGATGTTATAATAACTCGAAGAACCTTCAAGGAATAACAAGTGGGAATATCACTTTTTAATTCTCTCTCTCAACTTTTGGATGGTTGTTGGTTTACTCATACAATAATAACTAACCAATCCAGGCAGTACTTTCATACAAGTGCTTTAAAAACTATGGCCATAGCGTTGGCAGAAACTTAAGAAACAATTGACGATGTTTATGACCCTATTTTTGTTTTCTCTAGCCCCGTATTTACAAAGTACAAAGTGGATAAAGAAGGTATTGTATTGTATCCAAAAATTCAATATCGAGATTTCACCGGAAATACGTGTTTTAGGACCCCCTGAATCAAAAAAAGAAAAGCATTTTCAGAAAAAGGTCCATGCGCGCGCACGCGTGTGTGTGTGTGCTTGTGTGTCTGTGGACAACATAGCTCTAAAACGAAAAGACTGTTAAATATTATCTTGGTATTTAAGTTTGGTATCTTCCAAGGATGCGACACGAAGATTTTCAAGAAAATCCCCCACCACTAACTACCCTTTACATGGAAAGATTTTCGAACATTTTGTTTTTCTTAAAAATGGCTCAAACGATTTTGATTAAAATACCACATATTAAAGCAATTTCCATTACAATTAAAATGTATATATTGAATTTTCTGGGAATAGCTTCTGAAGACCTGTTTATTCTGGATGAATTTTGCTGAATTTTGGATAACTAGTAAACCGTAAGAGATAGACAAAAACTTAGTAGACCAAAAATGTAGACCTCGTCAAAACACACACTTTATGTCACATACATTTTTTTCGTGGAATTTACCTTTTCGATATATTCCTTATTATTAGTTTCAATTGTAAAGTACTTATACCTTTCTAAGACAAGAAGTGTCCGTTTTTTTTCTAGAAAAGAAGCAATTCGCAATGACAGTCATATAATGACAGCTTTTAAAACATTTTAGAATAGCTCCCTTTTACTTATAAGGAACTAAGTAATGAGAACTTTCTGCTAATGTTTGTCTCGATTGGCTTTGTATAGAAAAAATAATCTTTTGTAAGAAGTTTGTTTGTAGAGCAGCTAGAGAAACTCATGTGAGTGAAACACTTCATTTGTATATCGTATTGTATTTCTATGGTCGTATCGGGAACTTTGATTTGAAAAATGAAAGATGATATTATTACATGTTGAACGTTTATACTTTGACGTTGGTTTGGTCGTTCTGGTAATGAAACGCAAGTATATTGACTCTCACATCATTACTTCCAGATCCTGCGGAGAGTAGAAAATGATTATAGTCAAAGAAAAATTCTCCCCGTAATCGAACACAAGTACCCTGGACTGAGAGGCTACTTATGATAAATTGGTCGCTAAAGCATTCCAAATTTGGAAGCATTAGTCTCATTCTTGGTCGCAAACTTACTTTCCAGAGTTTTTAGTGAATATGCAACCAATTAGTCAAGCATAGTTTTTTGCCTAAAGGCAAAATTACTACAAAATTCACTCTCTTCAATTCCTTCCTTTTCTTTAGTTTCTTCTAAGTTTGAGCATACAAATCAATGGGAGTCATCTAATATCGTGTTTCCGCCCCGAGATCATTCCCCATTATCCTTGTAATGCATCATCTTAGCAGCAGTTTCTCTTCGTCCTGGTTTTCTTTTTGCAATAAGTTCCAGTGTCGATCTATGTTTATCCAAAAAATGTATATGTGTTCACTAGGACGATATTTTAGAACCGATTTGTTAAGATCCGTACCCAAATTCAACATAAGCTCTTGATAAGATTGTGGTTACAAGCCGTCCTGATGCCGTTGACTAAAAGAACAGTTCCAAAGGAAATTGCTGCCCAGGAACTTAAAATACATTTCTGATTTTAAAGGTTACCCACATATCAAACTAATAATACAAATTCCTATGTTTGTTCAAAATCTTCTCGGGCTTCTAACCAGGTAAAAACTTGGCTTGATACCAACGTTTCGAAGAAAGGCATCTTCCTCGTCTTCAGGGTGAACTGATGGATTGAGCTTGTGGAGACTGGTATTTATAAGAGCTGGAATGAAGCTAACATCTGATTGGTTCGCGTGCTTGGATTCAAAATTTAACCTCAAGAAACATTTTGATAAAAACACACCAGCGGTGCACAAGGGCCGTTGCACCATCAAGGCAACCGTCGAGGAGCAATATTCGCCTCCTCCTGTCACTCCACAACCCCAAAACACACCCGCCATCCTACAAAACCCACAATCCCGTCAGAACGTGGTTAAGTTCTCTCCGAGAACAGGGACACGTCTAACACACCTCGGACTGCCCTCAGCCTGCCAATCACACTGGACTGTTTTACACTTTAACCCCGAAACTTTGCAGATATCTAACTCTTGTAACAACACTCAATCATTTTTCGTCATATTATTTCACAAGTTTATAGTTTTTTCTCACGTACTATTAGAACCTCAACATTTTCCGTGAAAGGCGACGCACACCATACGACCATTTTGACTAATCTCTTCCTTCGGAGATCGTTGAACACCAGACTTGATATTTAAATTCAGTATCTTCCAAGAATGCGACACGAAGATTTTCAGGAAAATCACCCAATCCATACTACCCTTTGCATGAAACACTTTTCGAAATTTTCGATTTTATCAAGAAGGTATTTATGAGTTGTTTAAAACGCCGTATATTGATTATATTTACATAGCAAATAAAATATATATCCTGAATTTCTTGAAGTCCCGAGCATTATTTTGCCCAACTGGTAAACCGCAAGAGATAGACAAAAACGTACCACCCAAAATTTAGATGTGATTAAAACACACAATTTATGTCATATATAATTTGTTTTAGGGCTAACCATTTCCCAGACATTCCCTGTTATTTGTTTCAATTTTAAAATACTTAAACCTTTCTCTCACTGGAAGTTTTCATTAGTTTCTAATCTCTTCTGTTTTATTCCTTACCATGGAAAAAGAATCTAATTCCAAAGTCATTCGCATAGCGACAGTTTTTAAAACAATTGACTATTGCTTCAGCCTAGCGGATTCCTTTATTTCCCTTCTTATAAGGAACCAAGTAATAAGACCATTTCTGGTAATGTTTATCTTGATTAGATAAAGGATAGTCATTTGCAATCAGCAGAGTTAGAGAAAGCCATGTGAACTGAACACATTGTGAACGGGAGTAATTTAGATTAACTACATACGTACATCAAATCAAAAGCCAAGTTGCCGCCAGACATGTTGTAAGATAGCATCACAAATGTTTCTGCAATACACGCTAGAGTGCGGTAAGAATGACATTTGGCGACTTTATCATAACAAAACCGCCGTTGAATCTAATCTACCAGAGTTCGCGTACGTCAGTCATCGTTTATTTTTATGTGGATCCATTTAGCCCTTTTTGCTGACTTGGTAACAGCGCAGTGGATGATCTGAACATAGCCAACTCCGTCATTAATATTCAATGCTTTGAGCAATTGAGCTATAACCCCGAGGAATAGAAGCTCTTTTATGACATTTCTACTTCCTAATATGCCGCCAGGTTTTAAAAATCGATTTTGGTCGCAAATAAGTCTAGTCTAAACTGATAATAGTAAGAGAATCATTATCACACTGGTTAATTTTTTTACTTTCTCTACATGTACTACATACATAGTGTATAGAGAAGGAATTGCACTCCACCAAAAATTCGATACCGAGCTTTCACCGGAAATATATGTTTTAGGGTCCCCTGTATCCAAAAAAAAAAAACATTTTCAGAAAAGGTCCGTATGTGTGTCCGTATGTCTGTGAACACGATAACTCAAAACCGAAAAGTCGGTAAAATACCAAACTTAGTATTCAAGTTTACTATCTTCCAGGGATGCGACACGAAGATTTTGAGAAAAATCTCCTCACCCCAAATTATGATTTACATTGAACTTTTTTAAAACATTTTGATCTTTTCAAAAATAGCTCCAACGATTTTTATTAAAATATCGTATATTAAAGATAATGACAAATAAAATGTATATCTTAAATTTTTTGGGAATAGCCTCTAAAGACTACTTTATTCTGGATGAATTTTACGGAATTTTGCATAACTGCTAAACCGCAAGAGATGGACAAAAACTTACCAAATGAAAAATGTAGAGCACGTTAAAACACACAATTTATGTTAAAAACATTTTTTTCGCGAAGTTTATTGTTTTTGAGTTATTCCTTGTTTACCTTTAAAAAACTTATACTTTTCTCATACAGGAATTTGCCAACTTTTGTCCATAAAAACAAAAGAACTTCAGTAAATGGCAGCCAGCTTTTAACTATCACTTTAATCTATGTTACTCCCTTATTTCGCTTCTACTTACGGGAAGCAAGCAATAAGACTATTTCTGCTAATTTTTTTTCTCGATTAGCATGAAGTAAATAGAAACAAGAGCTTTTTAACAATAATTTATTGCTGAGATGTAGAGAAAGTCATGTGAATGGAACACATCAGGTTTTTAGGTTTGGGACTCGAGTGATCGATTATTATTTATCGAAGCAAATGGTTTTAGAAATGTTAAACTCGAACTGTATTTAATTTACTGTAACGGTTCCGATCTTCTATCATGGGCGTAGGCAAAGGAAGAATCAAAGGGTTAGGAACTTCTTATTTTCTCTAGCACGTATGTATAATGTACATAGAAGATAGATAAGTGTTGCATTCCATCCAAAACTTCGATGTCAAGGTTTAACCAGAAATACATGTTATGAGACTCCTTAAATCCAAAAGAAAAAGCATTTTTAGAAAAATGGTGTGACTTTGGGCAGCATAGCTAAAAAACAAAAAATCGGTTAAATACCAAACGAATAATTTAAGTTCAGTATCTTCTAAAGATGCAACACGAAGTTAAGAAAATCCCCCCACCCCCAACTACCCTTTACATGGAACTTTTTTCGAAAATTTTGATTTTCTCAAAAATGGCTCTAACGATTTTGATTAAAATTTCCTATATTAAAGATATTTACCTGACAAACAAAATGTATATCTTGAATTTTCTGGGAATAGCCTCTGAAGAGTAGTTTTATTCTGGATGAATTTTACTGAATTTTGAATAACTGCTAAACGTAAGAGGTGGACAGAAACTTACTACACAAAAAATGTAAAGCACATTAAAACACACAATTTATGTTATATACATTTTTTTCGTGGAGTTCGTCGTTTTTGAGTCATTCCTTATTTTTGTTTCCGCTATGGAAAGCGTATACTTTTCTCATACAGGAACTTATCAACTCCTATCCATATAAACAAAGGAACTTCATTGACATAGCAACCAGCTTTTGACTATCACTTTAACCTATGGTACTCCCTTATTTCGCTTCTACTTACAAGGAAGCAAGTAATAAGACTATTTCTGCTAATTTTTTTCTGATTAGCATGAAGTAAATAGAAGTATAAGTTTTTTAAGAATAATTTGTTGCAGGGATATAGAGAAAGTCATGTGAATGGTACACATCAGATTTTTATAGACCCTGATGTTATGCTTACACAATTTGTTTCTGGCCAAGGCAAATCTAGTACATTTTCCCGACGGTTTCACATTATAGAAAAGGATTTCGACTGCCCTTTTTTGAAAGGAAGAAACAATCAAACATATGCTCTTCAAAGGTTCTTGGTTCAGGTACAGAAGTTATTGCTTGAAACTCCATTTAAATGATTGTAGTATAGAATTTACAAAACTATTCTCTAAACATTTTAGTAAAAGATATTGTTAAAGTATTTTGTACAATTTTTTCACCACATATGTTCAACATTGTAAAATGTACCTATGTAATGAAACTATTTTAATTAGTTTAAAGTTATAAAACTGTAACACTTGTAAAAACTACTAAATTGGTTTTAATATGCAGAATAAATAAAAAAGAAAAATTTGATACGTTCCAATTACATGAATTTCTCTACATGTCTGTAACAAATTATTGTTAAAAAGTTTAATCTTCTATCTACGCCATGCTAATCGAGAGAAAATTTGCAGAAATGCTTTCTTGTAAGTAGAGGGGAAACAATGGAATATACTAGGCTAAAGTGATACTTAAATCTTTCAAATGATTGCCATGTGGATGAAATCCGTTTCTTTGCATTGCCAGGAGCTGACAAACTCCCGTATGAAAAAAAACATTTTAACACATGTATATGACATAAATTGTGTGTTTCAACAATATCTACATATTTTGTGTAGTAAGTTTTGGCCTATCTCTTACGGTTTACTAGATATACAAAGTTCGGTAAAATTCGTCCAGAATAAATAGGCCCTCAGAGGATACTGCCAGAAAATTCAAGATATACATTATATGTGTTGTGTAAGTATCTCTAATATACCATATTTTAATCAAAATCGTTAGAAAATTTTTGAGAAAATCAAAATTTTTGAAAATATTTCCATGTAAAGGGTATTTTAGGGTGGGGAGATTTTCTTCAAAATCTTCGCGTCGCATTCTTGGAAGATACTAAACTCATATACCAAGTTTGGTATTTTACTGACTTTTACACACACGGACCTTTTTCTGAAAATGATTTTTTCGAATACAGGGGACCTGGGTGAAATCTCGGTATCGAATTTTTGGATGGAGTACATAGTACGTGTAGAGAAAGTAATATACAACTGATGGTAGAGACATGAAGCAGAATTTAGAGTTGTATCACCATAGTATATTATAGAAGAAATGCACGTTTAAATAATGACGAAATCAACTAGAAGGCAGTAAACTGGACACTTCTTGGAAGATTGCTGCAGGCCAGTTGTTTTGGGTGCTGAAGTGATGGTATAGCAGTTAGTCACGTTTTCCTTCCGGCTCACCTCGGTGGGCAGTCTTTTCGCTCCCATTCGAAAACAAAAAAGTATGGTTGACGTCACTCTGGCGCCTCTGCTAAATAACTGTACATAATATGAACCCAGGCCATTCAAATTACCAATACATTAACACACAACCTGAGCACGCTTTCTGCAGGGCCTAAGAATGCACTCACAAGAGGAATTTTGGAATGGTGGAAGTAATCTGCCGCATTGAGGCAGGGAGAAGACGAGAGAGCAGGAATTCATAAGACCAGTGCAGTTGCCAAGTGAAATAATTAACGAAAACAGTTGAAGAGAGAGTCTTTCTAAAAGTTTTGCGCAGAACTGGAAGTTAACGCTTTCCCTAGTTCTCTTTTAAACACTCAACTTTTTTTTGTAACACTGAACTTCTTTTAACTCAAAGTCGCCAACTTCATGGTCATATAGCGATTATTTATAATGTGTTTAATAATATCTTTGCTAATATAATGTTAATGAATTACAGGTCTTAAAAATACAGAGTTATTGTTTTTTTTTTTTGGTGATAACATTGGGGCAGTATTACACTCCACCCAAAAATTCGATACCGAGATTTCACCGGAAATGCATATTTTAGGGTCGCTTGTATCTAAAACAAAAATTAGAAAAAGGCACATGTGTGTATCCGTGTGTCTGTGAACACGATAACTCAAAAACGAAAAGTCGATAAAATACCAAACTTAGTATTTAAGTGTAGTATCTCCCAAGGATACGTAGATTTTGAGAAAAATGCCCCATTCCAAATTACCTTTTACAGGGAAACTTTTTCAAAAGTGTTGATTTTCTCAAAAATCGCTCTAACAATTTTGATTAAAATACCGTATATTAAAGATGTTGATATACATCACAAATAAATACATATATTGAAATTTCTGGGAATAGGCTCTGAAAACGTCATTTTTGATCAATTTATTATATTTTACATAACAGGTAAGCTCTAAGAGAGAGAGGCGGAGGGAGGGAGGGAGGGAGGGAGAGAGGGAGAGAGATAGAGGAGGGAGGGAGAGAGGGAGGGAGGGAGAGAGGGAGGGGGAGAGAGATGCTACATAAAATGTATATATAGGAAACAAGACAATTACTGCCAATTCTTGTTTTGCATGCGATTAGCCATGTGAATGGATCACATGAGATTTTTTAAAATCAAAGTTAGGAGTATTAATTTCTGTTTTTACATGTCTGAATCACGAGAGTAAAGGCTGTCTTTACTTACAGAGCTACAACTTTTATTACTTTCTCTTGCACGTATGTACCATGAACATAATAAGTAAATAAGGATGCGACATGGTGCTTTTCAACAAAATCCTCCTACTCCAAACTACACTTTACATGGAACATCTTTCCAAGTTTTTGATTTTCACAAAAATGGCTCTAACGATTTTGATTAAAATACCATACATTAAAGGTATTAACATGGCAAATAACATGCATATTTTGAATTTCCTAGGCATAACCTCTGAAACCCTCTTTATTCTAAATTACGTTTGCACCACCGAACATCCGTAAGAGATGGACAAAAGCTTACTACAAAAAAACCACAAACCACACAATTTATGTCGTTTACATTTTTGTTAGGGAGCTAACCGTTACGGATATATTATTTATTATTGGTTTCAATTTTAAAATATTTATACTTTTTTCAAATAGAAAGTCGTCTGTATTTATTTTGTTTTACTCCTGGTCATGCAGAGAAGCGAATTTTAGTGGCAATCGCGTAGCGAAGCTTTTAAAACATTTGACTATCTCTTTAGCTTAGTGTATTCCCTTAGTTCCGTTCTTCTTATAAGGAACTAAGTAATTATGCTAATGATTATCTGGATTAACATGTAGTAGAAAGAAAAAGAATACTTTATAAGGAGTTTGTTTGTAGAACAGGTGGAAAAAGTCATGTGAATGGAACACATAAGATTTTTACTTACTCTATACCTACTATGTACATAGTGTATAGAGAAGGTATTGCACTCGAACAAAAAATTCAATACCGAGATTTCACCGGAAATATATGATTTAGGGTCCCCTGTATCAAAAAAAAATATTTCCAGAAAAAGGTCCGTGTGTGTCCGTGTATCCGTGTGTCCGTGTGTTCGTGTGTCCGTATGTCTGTGAACACCATAACTCAACAACGAAAAGTCGGTAAAATACCAAACTTGGTATTTAAGTTTAGTATCTTCCTGGGATGCGACACGAAGATTTTGAGAAAAACTCCCCCACCCCCGAAACTACCCTTTACATGGAACATTTTTCGAAAATGTTGATTTTCTCAAAAATGGTTCTAACGATTTTGATTAAAATACCGTATATTAAAGATATTTACCTGAGAAATAAAATGTATATCTTCAATTTTCTGGGAATAGCCTCTGAAGACTACTTCATTCTGGGTCAATTTTACAGAATTTTGCATAACTGCTAAACCGTAAGAGATGGACAAAAACTTACCACACAACAAATGTAGAGCACCTTAAAACACACAATTTATGTTATATACATTTTTTTCGTGAAGTTAATTGTTTTTGAGATATTCCATGGTTTTGGTTTCAGCTATAAAAACTTATTCTTTTCTCATACAGGACTTTGTGAACTCGTGTCAATACAAAGGAACTTCGGTCGCAGAGCAACCAGCTTTTGACTATCTCTTTATTTCGCTTTTACTAACAAGGAAGCAAGTAATAAGACTATTTCTGCTAATTTTTGCTCCATTAGATGAAGTAAATAGAATAATTTGTTGCAGTGATATAGAGAAAGTCATGTGAATGACACACATCAGATTTTTTAATATAATGTTTGTTTGTTTCATGTGTGTAAGTTAAGATTTAGAAATGATTATATGTAAATGTACTTTATAATGAGCATGGTAATTGGGGCTATGCCTCTTATATTCATAATAAAAAGGACTGCTTCTCTTTGTGGTAGAATAACTCGAAGCTGGTTGTATATACAACGGATACACGTATGCGAGAAAAATACCACCCTAACCTAGGATCTTTCTTGTCTGTTTGAACAATCCACGGCCTTCTGTGTCCACTCAACCTTGCGAGCATTACTCGAAGCCTTTTTTGCAGCGTTGTGTGAATAAACAATAATTCCTTCGTCATGGTCATTTCAGCTTTCTTCTGGAACATATGGTGTCTCACGACCTTGCGGAACGTTCAGAGTACTCAGACTGCATATTAGAAACAGTGTAAGTAATTATTAAAGAAACCACGAGCTTTGAGAGCTTGCGATGCTCTGTTGACAAATGACTATTGTTATGTTTTTCAAATTGGAAGAGTTCTACTCTGCAGCAAATGAGATGCGCTATCGTGCTCTGCGTTGCCAGGTCGCTACCACACTCTTTTCATATTTTCCTCTCATTCGCACATTGAGCATGCAAATCTGCCTGGCATCATGTTTATTCTTGTGTATTATGAAAACTATTTGAGCTAAAAATCTGTGGTTTCTACTGTTCTGCTACGAACATAACTCCCTATTTTCCTCATGTAACGACTATTAAAAACTTGGACACTAATAATTTTAAAACAGCAGTTAAAAGACTTTTATTAGATCTATGTCACTATGATGTTAATGAATATTTTAAAGCACTAAGTATTTGTACTTCCTGACTGTGGGTATTTTTGTTTTAAATTTTATTACTTTCCTTTTTATGTAATTGACAATGTCTATGCAATGTACATGCTTTCAGACAGTAAATTGATTTTATGCAAAATTTGAATATTTTGTCTTAGCGCAAGTAGTATTTATGACAGACGGAATCACTTAGCGTGTTGCTTCCCAGTTAAGCGCGAATACAATATGTTAACACAGCAGCACTCCGATTGGCTGCCGGTCTGGTGGCGATCAAGGAGAAACCTCATCCCATTTGAAAGTCTCTATAATACTATTGGCTAGGTTGCAATATGAGTTGTAAAACTATTTGTTCTACTTTATTCAGTGTAACTATTACACTTAAAATGTGAAAATTTTAGTGAAACACTTGATGCAACTGAATACTATTAGGAATTTGTTTTTCGTCGTAATTTCTGGTGTAAGGCAGCTCCTATTGGTTTAGTTGTACTATGAGATTTTTCATCAACTAATTTCAAAATATGAGTTTATAACAACACATATTGTTTAAAATGGTAACTTGGAATGATGGTGAATTTGTATACAATGAAAGAAACAAATAAATACAAAATAAATTATAAACATTTTTATTTCTGTCAAAATTATTAAAATAGAATGTTTCAGAAAAGAATAATGATATAAGTTTATAAACCGAAAACCAAGAATATCTTAAAATTTGGCAAATTTTGTCTTTTACAAAAATTCAGGACTACTTGCATCAAGAAAGCAGCCAGAAATGGCAGTATATAAAATATGTATAACATTTAATTTCAATTTGAAGTATCAACAATTAAAGGTGATAGATTTATCGAATTTAAAACGAAGTTTTACAAATTGGTATTATTTTATTTGACGTAATATGCCCATTTGAAACAAATGAAACAAGAGGCATCTTTTGTAAAAGAAAATATAGAATATGTTGATAAGAATAAAACCTAGATATTTAAGATGACGTTATAAAATAAATGAAGAGAGGGAACAACATTACTTAAATGTATTAAATGTATTAGAATAAATAAATACGCTGAATAATAAAATAATTAAGATAAATAGAAAAGAGAATACAGTAGAGATAATAAAGACATTTACGCAATTGGATAATACAAATCTCATGTGTACCATTCACATGACTTTCTCTACATCTCTGCAACAAATTACTAAAAGCTATTACATACATCTATTTACTTCATGTTAGTCAGACTAAAATAGCAGAAATAGTCTTATTACTTGGTTCCTTGATGCTTTGTTCCTTGCTGGTTGCTACGTCACTGAAGTTCCTTTGTATGGAAGCAGTTGACAAATTCCTATATCAGAAAAGTATGTCTTCATAGCAGAAACCAAAAACAAGGAATGACTCAAAAACGATGACTCCACGAAAAAAATGTATATAACATAAATCGTGTGCTTTAACGTGCTCTACATTCTTCGTGTAGTAAGTTTTTGTCCATCTCTTACGGTTTAGCAGTTATTTCAAAATTCCGTAACATTTATCCAGAATAAAGTAGTCTTCAGAGGCTATTCCCAGAAAATTAGAGATATACATTTTATATGTCATGTAAATATCTTTAATATACGAAGTTTTAATCAAAATCGTTAGAGCCGTTTTTAAGAAAATCAACATTTTCGAAAAAAGTTCCATGTAAAGGGTAGTTTGGGATGGGGGGATTTTTTTCAAAATCTTCGTGTCGCATCCCTGGAAGATACTAAACTTAAATACCAAGTTTGGTATTTTACCGACTTTTCGTTTTTGAGTTATCGTGTTCACAGACATACGGACACACGGACACACACACACACACACACATACACGGACCTTTTTGTGAAAATGCTTTTTTTGGATACAGGAAACCCTAAAACATTTATTCCGTTGAAATCTTGTATCGAATTTTTGGGTGGAGTGCAATACCTTTTCTATACACTATGTTCATAGTGCGTATAGAGAAATTAAAAATTAATAATAATAATAATAATAATAATAATAATGTGTGAAACCTTAATATTCCAAAGAGTTTTTATCATATCTCATATGATTGCTTCCTCTTTGTTGATTAGTGCCAAATGTAAGTACCTCCACTTGAATTGTGTTTTGTAACTATGAAGTTCCTGGAATGTAAGAATATCGACCCGGTATCATAAATGGCATGGTTTTTTAGATTTGTGTTAATATTTCCATAAAGGAAAGCTGCTTCATATTTTATACCTGTAAATTTACAAGAGTTGCAGAAATGATTCAGTTATTCCAGAGAGTAAGTAAGAACTTTCTTTTTATCATCCAGCAGTAATCTAAATGCCCCAGGTATTTTCGTCTTAACGATCTGCCAATGCAACGGAGCGGAACAACGTAACTGACAAATATGGACAAGCCAACTTTCATGGTCGAAACACAACGTTCCAAAATGATCTACCATTATACGTTGAGAATTTACAAAAAGTCTCTCGATAGAAGCATTAGTTAGCACGTTATCTTTGGCTGAATGCATTACTTGATGTCGCCTAGCAGCTATTGTGCGTTTTACTTTCTCTAGCTAGCATGTACATGTAGAGAAGGTATGGTATTCCACCCGAGAATCGTTACCGCGATTTCACGTGAAATATATGCATTGGGGATTTAATAGAAAAAGGTCAGTGCATGGACAGCATAACTCCAAAACGAAAAGTTCTTTAAATACCAAATTTAATAGTCTTGTTACTTGCTTCCTAGTAATTAGAAGCGAAATAAAGGAGTACCATAGGTTAAAGTGACAGTCAAAAACTGGTTGCTATGTGACTGAAGTTCCTTTGTTTGTAGGGACAGGAGTTGACAAATTCTTGTATGAGAAAAGTTAGGTTTTTCAAAGCTGAAACCAAAAATAAGGAATATTTAAAAATCGGTCAACTCCACGAAAAATGTATAGGGTATAAATTGTGTGTTTTAATGTGCTGTACATTTTTTGGGCGGTAAGTTTTGTTCATCTCCTACGGTTTAGCAGTTATGCCAAATTCCGTAAAATTCACGCAGAATAAAGTAGTCTTCAGAGACTATTCCCAGAAAGTTCAAGATATACATGTTATTTGTCAGGTAAATATATTTAATATACAATATTTTAATCAAAATCGTTAGAACCATTTTTGAGAAAATCAAAATTTTCGAAAAAATTCCATGTAAAGGGCAGCTTTTTCTCAAAATCTTCGTGTCGCATCCCTGGATGTTACTAAACTTGAATACTAAGTTTGGTATTTTACCGACTTTTCGTTTTTGAGTTATCGCATTCACAGACACATGGGCACTCATACACATGTACATAATGTATAGAGAAGATATTGCACTCCACCAAAAAATTCGATAACGAGATTTCACCGGTAATATATGTTTTAGGGTCCCCTGTATCCAAAAAAAGTATTTTCAGGAAAAGGTCCATGTATGCGTATCTGTGTGTGTGTGTGTGTGTGTTTGTGGACAGCAAAGCTCAAAAACGAAAAGATCGTTAAATACCAAACTTGGTATTTAAGTTCGGTATCTTCCAAAGATGCGACACGAAGATTTTCAAGAAAATCCCCACCCAACTACCCTTTGCATGGAAACATTTTCGATAATTTCGAATCTCTCAAAAATGCTTCTAACAATTTTGATTAAAATCTCTTATATTTAAGATATTTACATTACAAATAAAATTTATAACTTTAAGATTTTCTAGGAATAGCTTATGAAGACATGTTTATTCTGAATGAATTTTGCGGAGATTTGCATAACTGGTAAACCGTAATAGATCGGCAAAAACGTATACAACAAAAATGTAGATCTCGTTAAAACGCACAATTTATGTTATTAATTTTTTTCGTGGAGTTGACTGTTTTTTAGATACTCCTTGTTATTAGTTTCAGCTTTAAAATGCTTATACTTTTCTCACATAGGATTTTGTCAAGTCCTGGCCATACAAACAAAGGAACTTCAATCACATGGCAACCAGCTTTTAAAAGATTTGACCATCTTTTTAGTCTAGTGTATTCGCTTATTTCCCTTCTAATTACAAGGAAGCAAGTTAAAAGTCCATTTCTGCTCATTTCTTCTCGATTTGCATGAAGACATGGAAGAATAAACTTTTTAATAATAATTTGTTGCAGAGACGTAGAGAAAGTTATGTGAATGGAACACATCAGGTTTTCAATGAGGCACTTCAGTATGACAATCTTGTAACATTACTTAAAATACCAAAGTATTTAATTAACATTTTACCCCTTGGTATGAAATTTCCATGGAATTAGTCAACTTGTCAAGTTAAAATATCTACATAGAAAATAAATTGAGTCTGGTAGAGTATCTATCTAATTAATATTGACGCAGAATTTTGGCCACTTTAGATAATTCTACTCCTAACTGTCTCGTGCTAGAAATCTCCAGAGCTGAGCAATGGTGTGTGCTGTGACGACAGTTCATTTAAACCCTCCTCTTTTTAATCCAACGCGTGAAATTATTGTGGATGTTTTTACGCACGCCATGGTTAATGTTCCACTCACATGGTTGCAGATTGTTAGGGCGGGCCAGTTCTTCATTCTTTTGTTGTCTTGCGTTATTTTTAGAGAAGCAATTTGATGCTGCCCAATGGACTCCATCCATGCCATGCCAGACACACATTGTTCTGAAAATTGCGTTATATCACTCAGCAATGCAGTCTCTCTCTGTTCTCCTTCGTCTGCGTTTCCTCCTTGCCAGTGTGCAAAAAATGGAAAGGGGGAAAAAAATCTGATGAAATTTGATAGCGCAAAGGTGGAATAGAAAGATCAAGATTAAATCAGCGCCATCACGGTTTCCACTTGCATTATTTTTCTTTTTCTCACGCGCGCTTGTCTTCCAAATGGTGGAAGAAAGTGAAAGAACCGTGAAAATATAGTCATCACTTTTCCGTAGTGCACAAACTAAGTTATCGCTGTGGTATAAGCCACGTCATGGACTGTGGACTAATTCAAGTTTCTGGTAGAAGGCTAGTTTAGCAAGACATCTTCTATAAAGGAGTGTCGAGTAAATAATTTTGAAAGCAATTCGAGATGCTCCTTTGATGAACCTTAGATCTTGATGTATTAGGAACTATCTCCATAATGCCATATAGGCATTCCCTTTGCGTGTTGTAGATCTCATCTCTCCATTTCTAAGCTACCTTTTACTTGATAGATATAAACAGAAAAGTGACGCACTTCATAGGCATCTTAAAATAGGGTTATCCCTTTCTTCTGTTAAATTTCAGTTATTACTTTCTCAATACGTACTATGCACATAGTATATAGAGAAGGTATAGTATTCGATACCGAGATTTCACCGGAAATATATGTTTTGAGATCCCCTGAATCCAAAAAAAAGCATTTTTAGAAAAATGTTCCTGTGTGTGTCTGCCTGTCTGTATGTGTCTGTGGGCAGCATAGCTCAAAAATGAAAAGACCATTAAAAACCAAACTTGGTATTTAAGTTTGGTATCTTCCAAGGATGCGACACAAAGATTTTCAAGAAAATTCCCTCACTCTAAACTTCCCTTTACTTGGAAAGCATTTCGAAAAATTTTATTTTCTTAAAAATGGCTCTAACGATTTTGATTAAAATCTCGTATATTTAAGATATTTGCTTGCCAAATAAAATGTATATCTTGAATTTTCTGGAAATATCCTCTGAAGACTACTATATTCTGGATGAATTTCACGGAATTTTGCTTAACTGCTAAGCCGTAAGAGATGGACAAAAACTTACCACACAGAAGAAGTAGAGCACAATAAAACACACAATTTATGTTATGTACATTTTTTTCGTGGAGTTGATCGTTTTTAAGATATTCCTCGTTTTTAGTTTTAGCTTTGAAAAACTTATACTTTTCTTATACAAAATTTGTCAACTCCTGTCCATACAAACAAAGGAAATTCAGTCAATAGCAACCAGCTTTTGACTATGACTTTAACCTATGGTACTCCCTTATTTCACTTCTACTTACAAGGAAATAAGTAACAAGACTATTTCTACTAATGTTTTCTCAATTGCATGAAGTAAATAGAAGCCTAAGCTTTTTAACAATAATTTGTTGCAGAAACATAGAGAAAGTCATGTGAATGGATCACATCGGATTTTTTTTCCTCATTTTTAGTGGCTTCTGTTGTGTAGAAACGCATAAGCGTAATAGTATAAGCACGAGGTCGTATTATACCTCACAGTAAATTGGAAATTGATTTATCACTTTATCTGCGAATAAAATTTGCAGAGTCAGCTGATGTAATTGACAATCACTTTGCTCTGGAGCTTAAAAAGGATGTACTGTAGACATTATTGTGTGATTTCTTTGTGCAGGAAATGCACTGTTGAGAGCATTTAATTACATACAACGGCATGTAGTTGATAATTGCATCACAAATGCGTTGTGTTTGGCGCATAATTTCTTTGACCATAACTGGATTATCAAGTAGGCAGAATGTGTTCAGTGCATAAGTGTTAATTCACCATTTCGGTTTATGATTGTCATTTTCTCTCTATCTCATACTTTGGATCCATTTGCTGTATGAACGAATTCAGCATATTTGGTGGTGTCAATTCAACAGTAGAATATGCGATTTGGAAGAAAAATGAACGTTTGAAGACATTTTGACTAATTCACATTGGTAGCTGCGTTTTAAGGAGAACATAATTACTATGGTCAGACGTTCGCGAAAAAAAACTGTCATCAATTCCATTATTTGGCCTCTGAGTTCGGGAACTTATCGATTTTCAATCGTGGGGAAAAACAAGAAATAGGAAAAGGCGACGCAACGTAACTCTCGCTATTAGAAGTAATGTAAGCATTTCATCTTAAATAGAGGAAGCAGGCAATTTTGTGAAGGGGCTTAGATAAAATGTGTATTAAAACGAAAAGGCAGTATTTGCAAGCAAAGCTCCTTTCACTATAGCAGAAAATCCTTCTGTACATCTTATAGAATTGCTATCTGATTTATTTTTTAAATCAGGTGTTTTATTGAAGTAGGAAGAATATGTTTCTGAGAATCTCTCAAATTAAAGCGCTCTGACAATTTCCGTCCATAATTGTTAATTCCATTAATATAAAATGACGCAATGCGTTTGGACGCGTATTACAAATCCATATTCCGTATCTCCATTACGTGTTAGGTAGTCTTACAGCCCTTCCTGCTGTATTAGTTTATTAGCTTTGGTTTTACTTTCTCTACACGTACTGTGTACATAGTGTATAGAGAAAGTATTGCACTCCACCCAGAAATTCGATATCGAGATTTCACCGGAAATATATGTTTTAGGGTTCCCTGTATCCGAAAAAAGCATTTTCAGAAAAAAGGTCCGTGTGTGTCCGTGAACACGATAACTCAAAAACGAAAAGTTGGTAAAATACCAAACTTGGTATTAAGTATCTTCCAGGGATGAGACACGAAGATTTTGAGAAAAATCCCCCCATCCCAAACTACCCTTTACATGGAACTTTTTTCAGAAATTTTTATTTCCTCAAAAATGGCTGTAATGATTTTGATTAAAATATCGTATATTAAAGATATTTGCCTGACAAATAAAATGTATATCTTGAAATTTCTGGGAATAGTCTCTGAAGGCTACTTTGTTCTGGATGCATTTTATGAAATTTTGCATAACTACTAAACCGTAAGAAATAGACAAAAACTTACCGCACAAAAAATGTAGAGCATCTTAAAACACATATCTTATGTTACATACACTTTTTTCGTCGAATTGATCGTTTTTGAGATATTCCTTGTTTTTTGTTTCAGCTTTAAAAGAACATACTTTTCTCATACAGGAATTTGTGAAATTCTGTCCATAGAAATAAAGGAACTTCAATCACATAGCAACCAGTTCTTGACTATCACTTTAACATATGGTACTCTCTTTATTTCGCTTCTACTTGCTTCTACGCAAGTAATAAGACTATTTCTGCTATTTTTTTTTCCATTAGCATGAAGTAAATAGAAGAATAATCATTTTAACAATAATTTGTTACATTGCTGTAACAAACTATTGTTAAAAAGCGTATTCTTTTATCTAATTTCTAGATAATCCAGATACACATTAGCAGAATTCGTCTTAGTTACTTGCTTCCTTGTAAGTAGGAGGAAAATAAGGGAATACCCTAGGCTAAAACGATAGTAGAATCTTTTAGAAGCTGGTTGCCAATGGATGAAATACCTTTCTATGCAGGTCCGTGTGAAAAGAAGTTTAAGTATTTTAAATCTGAAACAAATAACAAGGAATAACTCAGAAATGGCGAATATCACTTAAAAAACATATATGACATAAATTTTGTGTTTTAGCGTGATCTATTTTTTTGTGTGGTAAGTTTTTGTCTATCTACGGATTACCAGTTACGCAAAATTCAGCAAAATTAATTCAGAATAAAGAGGGTTTTAGAGGCTTAACTGGGAAACCGGGCCTAAGTTAGGTGAAAGCATGAGTTTATGAATTCGTTAAATCTGAAATACGTTCGATTCTCCATTGATAATGCATTAGATTCACTCGCATGTGGAAACTACCATCTCTCCTTTATTATCGCTAAAATTGTATGCCTCGTCGTGTGGTTGGCGTAGCCCAGCGGAGTAAAATTGTAGGTCATCCTTACCAAGGTCAAAGGGCGTCCCAGATATTCAGTTTCGCGCTCATGTTTTTAAGGTTCAACAGCTATTCTTGTTCTTCTTCTTTTTGTAGCTTAACGCGGTTTAAAATGGTAAGTCATATCGGTCGATAAATGAAAATGGGTGAAATGCTGCTCAAATGAGTCTGGGGTCCATTGAGCTCAATAGTTACTCGACATTTGCTTTCTCAGAATAAGGGAAAACCTAAGGAGAAAAAGAAAAATCTGATGTGTTACATTCACATAAATTTCTCTATATCTCTGCAATAAATTATTTTTAAAAACCTTATACTTCTATTTACTTCCTGCTAATCGAGAAAAAATTAGCAGAAATAGTCTTATTTCTTGCTTCCTTGTAAATAGAAGCGAAATAAGGGAGTACCATAGGTTAAAGTGATAGTCAAAAGCTGGTTGCTATGTTACTGAAGTTCCTTTGTTTGCATGGACACGAGTTCACAAAGTCCTGTATGAGAAAAGTATGTGTTTTATAGCTGAAACCAAAAACAAGGAATATCTCAAAAACAATCAACTCCACGAAAAATATGTATATAACATAAATTGTGTGATTTAAAGTGCTCTACATTTGTTGTATGTTAAGTTTATGTCCATTTCTTACGGTTTAGCAGTTATGCACATTTCCGTAAAATTGACCCAGAATAAGGTAGTCTTCAGAGTCTATTCCCTGAAAATTCAAAATATACATTTTATTTGTCAGGTAAATATCTTTAATATACGATATTTTAATGAAAATCGTTAGAGCCATTTTTTAGAAAATAAAAATTTTCGATAAAAGTTCCATGTAAAGGGTAGTTTGGGGTGTGGGGATTTTTCTCAAAATCTTCGTGTCGCATCCCTGGAAGATCCTAAACTTAAATACCGACTTTTCGTTTTTGAGTTATCGTGTTCACTGACACACGGACCTTTTTCTGAAAATACTTTTTTTTTTGGATACAGGGGACCCTAAAACATATATTTCCGGTGAAATCTCGGTATCGAATTTTTTGGTGGAGTGCAATTCTTTCTCTATACACTATGTACATAGTACGTATAGAGAGAGAGTAAAAAAGAAAAGCAGATCACCAAGCGCTTACTGGAAAATATGCGAGTCAGTTGGGGAATATAATGTCGTGCTGGCATGTTGCTATGTTAGCTCAGTAGTTAGAGCAACCGAGTAGAGGCCGGGAGATCCGTTGTTCAAATCCCGGCCCTGGCATTGCATTTTTTAATCTGAACCTACCTGTCCAAAAACAGGTAGGTATGTTAAATTCCCGTTTGAGAAAATAAAATTAAGTATTTTACAATTGAAACCAATAACAAGGAATATCCGGGAAATATTTAGCTTCACGACATAAACCATGCGTTTTAACGAGGTGTACATTTTCTTGTGTGTAATAAGTTTTGGTCTATCTCTTCTGTTTATTAGTTATGCTAAAGTGATTCAGAAATAAGAATTCTTCAGAGGCCGTTCCCAGATAATTCAAGATAATATAGATGTTATTTGCCGTATAAAAATCCTTAATATACGGTATTCTCACAAAATCGTTGCAGCCATTATTCAGAAAATAATTTTTTTGATAATTTTGGCATGAAAATCTTCGTGTCGCATCCTTGGAAGATACCAAACTTAAATACCAAGTTTGGTATTCAACGGTCTTTTCGTTTTAGAGCTATGCTGCCCACAGACACACACATACACATACACATACACACACATTCGGACAGTTTTCTAAAAGTACTTTTTTGGATTCAGGGGAACCTAAAAACACGTATTTCCGATGAAATCTCGATATCGAATTTTTGGGTGTATTACAATACTTCCTTCTTTATACACTATGCACACAGTACGTGTAGAGAAAGTAAAAAAATCATAGGGTAATTTTTAAGAAAAAGTCTGATTTGTCACACTCACATGCCTTTCTCTAGCTGCTCTACAAACAAACTTCTTACAATAAATTATTCTTCTTTCTATATCGAGATAAATATTAGCAGAATGTTCGTATTACTTAGTTTGTTATAATTAGAAGCGAACTAAGAGAATGCCCTTGGCTAAAGTGATAGTCAAATGTTTGAAAAGCTGTCGTTATGCAATTGCCATGCAAATTGCTTCTTTGCTTGACCAGGAGTAGAACAAAAGAAAAACGGACACTTCCTGTCTGAGAAAAATATATGTACTTTACAATTGAAATCATTAACAAGGAATATCTCGGAAACGGTTAGCTCCTCAACAGAAACGCAAAGACAAAAATTGCGTGTTTTGTCGAGATCTACATTTTGTGCAGTACGTTTTTGTCCACCTCTTACGGTTTAGCAGTTTAGCAAAATTTGGCAAATGCATCCAGAATAAAGAAGTTTTCAGAGGATATTCCCAGAAAATTCAAGATATACATTTTATTTGGGATGTAAATATCATTAATATTAGGACATAGACAGCCACACACACTAACCTTGTTCTAAAAATGTTTTTTTGGACTCAGGGGACCACAAAACACATTTTTTCCAGTAAAATGTCGACATCTAATTTTTGGGTGGAATACAATACTTCCTCTATACATATGTATATGGTACATGTAGAGAAAGTATAAATACTAGAAGTTTGTTCCATAAAAAGGCAGTTTGAGTGGAAGGATTTTCTTGGAAATCTTCGTGTCGTAGCTTTGGAGGATGCTGGATATAAACTTCAAGTTTTGATATTTAACTGACTTTTCGTGATGAGTTATGCTATCAACAGCATACTCACACACACACGTGGAGCTTTTTATAATAATGCTTTTTGGAGTATTAGATTATAATTATTGTGGATTCAGAGGCACCAAAAGGTGTACTTCCAGTGAAATCTCGGTATCGAATTTTTGGGTAGAATGTAATAACTGTGGTAGAGAAGGTAAAACATGGATTAGACAACTTATTGGGGACTGGATAAGCGAGATTCTTGTGTAATTGAATGCTTAAGTGTGCATATATATAAATATAGAAGTGCTGAAGGCAGGAATGCGGAGAAATACACGGAAAGTGAATTGTGAATCGGCTGTTCGGAGTCTATTGAACACAGTTGGAAAGCACTCGAGACCTGTGAACAACACTTGACCGTGCTGTTGATTTAGGAAACAGACACCTTGCACCTGATTCGCAACAAGTGCACTTGTTTGAACGATCTGACGTCAGCTCTCTCCTTAGGGGCAGAAATATACGGGATTCCCGTCACATGTTGGATTGATTTGGCGGTTGAAAGTTTGAACGTGTACGGGCGGAGGGCAATCTAAATGCAAATAGTTTGTGTTGCTGTTCCAAACAGTTCATTTTGGATTTCACTACCCTACCGCCCTTTCGCGGCGAAAGTTGTGTGTTTTAGTGATTGTAAAGTTTGTGGGTAATAAAACGGAAAGAAGAGTTTGAACACTTTCCGTAGAAAGTTGTGAAATATGGATGGGTTTATCAAGAAAGAGATGCCCCGCTCTGCCCCACTTCTCCTATAAAAAATCAGATGTGTTCCATTCACATGAGTTTCTCTACACTGCTGTAACAAATTATTGTTAAAAATCATATTCTTCTATCTACTTTAAGATAATCGAGATAAACATTAGCAGCAATTGCCTTAATTACTTGATTCCTTGTAGGTAGAAGGAAAATAAGGGAATACACTAAACTAAAACGATGGCCAAATCTTTTAAAAACTGTTTTCCATGTAGATGAAATCCGTTTCTATGCAGGGCCAGGAGTTTACAACTTTCGTGTAAAAAAAGTTTACGTATTTTAAATCTGAAACAAATAACAAGGAATATCTCAGATTTGGCCAATTCTACAAAAAAAAAAAAACAAAAAAAAAAAAAACGTGTATGACATACATTGTGTGTTTTAACGTGATATATATTTTTTGTGTTAAGTTTTTTTTTCTGTTTCTTGCGGTTTACTGGTTACGCAAAATTCCGTAAAATTCATCCAGAATTAAGTAGTCTTTAGAGGCTATTCCCAGAAAATTCAAGATGTACATTTTATTGTCAGGTAAGTATCTTTAATCTACGGTATTTTAGTCAAAATAGTTAGAGCCATTTTTGTGAAAATTAAAATGTTGAAAAAAATTCCATGTAAAAGTAGTTAGTGGTGGGGAGTTTTCTTGAAAATCTTCGTGTCGCATCCTTGGAAGATACTGAACTTAGATACCAACTTTGGCATTTAACGGACTTTTCGTTTTTGAGCTATGCTGTCCACAGACACACACACGCTCAAACACACATTCACACACTCACACAGACGGACAGATGCACACACATGGACCTTTTTATGAAAATGATTTTTTTTTTCGATTCAGGGGGTCCTAAAATATGCATTTCTGTTGAAATGTTGATATCGATTTTTTTGGGTGCATTACAATAACTTCTCTATACACTATGTACATAGTACGTATAGAGAAAGTAAAAATATGTAGGTCTTGAGCTTAAAACGTTTGTAAAAGTTACGATATTCACATTACCTCCGCATTTATCATATATTTCTTACACTAAGATCTCATTACCACATACTCAACTTCCCGTTTCATCTCCTTTCTGTCCCTACTTCTTCACGCAGGAGAGTTTGCTAAACCGGTTTTGTGAAAGCAGAGTACCGGACCTATATCTGAGATCGGCTGTAAAGTGTAGTGCAGCGATGCCCAACCTTCAACGCAAGAGGGGATGATGGAAATTGAAGTTGAATTTATGCACGTTTTTTAACTGCTACGGGTTTTTAGCATCGCACTCTATATATGGCGTGAAAGACCACTTACTTTTGCTCAGATGCCCCTTTATCAAGCTTGGCATAAGTTATGTGTTTTAACGAGATCTACATTTTCTATCTAAATTTTACGATTTATCAGCTATGTAAAAGTCATTCAGAATAAAGAAGATTTCAGTGGCGTTCCCAGGAAATTAGAATACATTATATTTGTCTTGATACAGCTTTAATTCATGTATTTTAATGAAAATCGTGTGAGTCATTTTGAGAAAATCGAAGACTTAGAAAATGCTTCCACATAAAGGGTAATTTAGGGTGGGGGATTTTCCTGATAAAGTTTGATATTTAAACGACTAGCCGTTTATGAGCTATGCTGTACACAGACACATGGATCTTTCTCTAAAATTTTTCTTTTTATTTTGGATTCAGGGATAGTCAAAAGCTGTATTTCCGGGGGAAAATCGACAGCGCATTTTTTTTAATGGAATATAATACCTTCTTTACTTACTTTGTACGTACATAATACTTGATAGAGAAAGGAAAAATGACTTGTTTTAATTCTGTCAAGAAAAATAAGTAACATTAAAGGAATTATGTGTCTAAATTATTCTTATTATTTCTTTACATCCATGTTTAAAAATATAAACTAGATTTTAGTATTTAGGCTAAGCGTTGCTGATCTTATGAAGTAGTATACATATTACATTGATATTATTTCTGAATCCTAAGAGTGCGCAATGAACTGAAGGGCAGTTTATACGTACTTTCCTGTTCTCTAAGGAGTGTTGTTACTTCGTAAAGTTAACAGAATAAGCGTTATTTCTATGGAAGTTGTCCAGAAAGAAAAAGATTTAACTCGCTTCCACGAACGCATTTGTTTAAGACTGTGTAAGCTCGTAACCATCGTGAAACACCCGTTATTAAATATCACAGTACAAGAATAACATGGCGGTCCAACATTCACGTTGTGGGCGGAATCCCTAATTAATCTGACTGCAGCAAGGTCCTCCTCTGTAATTGCCTGCCCCCTTGCCCTGTTGCTCGATGTTCCTTTCTCTAGCTGCCCTACCACTGTGCTGCTTTTTTTCTTCGGCTTTTCCCCTAATTACTTTTGTACTGTGTTCAGTTAATTCCTTTTTTTCGTGCGTTCCATCCTTATGCTTATCGATCCGCTTATACTTGTTTGTGAGTCATTATTTCTATCCGACTAGATAATCAAGCTCACGGTCATATGCTCGTGTTAGATTCAGGGTAAGGTTGTAATTGGGGTGTGAATTTTGAAATTGCCAATGCGGAATGCGTGACAAGACAGGGATGCGGAAACAGTTACTTGTTCCTCTATAATGGGCCAGTTTACAGACAATAGGTTACCTTTAATTGCCACGTCGACTTACACGTTGAGTGGGGTTCAAGTCCTATTTGTGAGAAGACATTTTCTGCCCCATTTGCGAGGAGGAAGAATCGTGGACCATATATATATTTTTTTAAATACAGTGCCGGAGCCTTTTCAGGACACCGGCACCCTAACCCCCCTTTTTTACTCTCTCTATACGTACTATGTACATAGTGTATAGAGAAGGTAATGCATTGTACCCAAAAATTCGATACCGAGATTTCACCGGGCAGCATAGCTCAAAAACGAAAATACCGTTAAATACCAAACTAGGTATTTAAGATCAGTATCTTCCAAGGATGCGACACAAAGATTTTCAAGAAAATCCCCCCACCCCCAGCTACCCTTCACATGGAAAATTTTTCGAAAATTTTGATTTTCTAAAAAATGGCTCTAACGATTTTGATAAAAATATATATTAAAGATGTATACTTGACAAATAATATGTATATCTTGAAGATATGCCTCTGAAGACTACTTTATTCTGGATGAATTTTACGGAATTGTGTGTAACTGGTAAACCTACAGTTCTGCGAGAAAAATACCAGCACTTCTTTCTCAAAGTTAAACCTCTGATGTATTCATATAAGCTATAGTGGGACATTTAATAAAACAATTAAAGAAAATAATATTTCAATATTTTGGCTTATATGATAAAAATCTATTATGATAGATGTAAATACTTCTATAGTAAAACTTGAACTTTTGATGTGAATTCATTTTTTGATATGTGCAAAAAAGAAATAATTATATACTTGACACCTTCTGGCGAAATTAAATACTTGTAATTTTACAATGTTTAAACTTTTTAAGTACGATAACTAAGGGAACACATGCTTAAAAGTAATGCCTGGCATTTAAATCATTTCTGAGCGAGGTTCTGCGGTATAATTAGGTGTATAATGATGTGAAACATTGCCCATAATGTATATGTATAGCTTACGTGGTTAGGCATTTGGAGAAAATTACGCATTTCAGTTTAGAAAGTTAGGGAGTATGTATATAGTGTATAGAGAAGGTATTGCACTCCACCCAAAAATTCGATACCGAGATTTCAACGGAAGTATATGTTTTAGGGTCCCCTTTATCTTAAAAAAAAAGAGCATTTTCGGAAAAAAAAGTCCATGGGTGTGTGTGTGTGTGTCCGTGTGTCCGAGTGTCCATGTGTCCGTGTGTCTGTGAACACGATAGCTCAAAACGAAAAGTCGGTAAAATACCAAACTTGGTATTTAAGTTTAGTATCTTTCAGGGATGCGACACGAAGATTTTGAGAAAAATCCCCTCACCCCCAGCTACCCTTTACATGGAACTTTTTTCGTAACATATTTATTTGTAAAAGATTGAGTGAACTTTCTTATGTGGTATTGTTAGTTATGTTATTCAGTTTGTAACTTGCGGAGCGCTTGGAAGATATTCGCATGCAACTTGCGGATCCAGAAACCCGTGACAACTTCTTGCGTTGCTCTTACGATTGCATTGTGAATGGTCTTCCCTCGCACTGGCGCTTATGCTGCGTTACGTCTGCGCTTGCATCTCATTGTGAATATAGTATTAAAGAGTGTCCATAAATAACACGCCGAGCCCGCCTGGGTAGTGTGGTGGTAGCGTGTCTGCTCCACATTCAGCAGGTCGTTCGCTTAGGGTGAGTTACCCGGTTAAGGTTTTTTTCGAGGTTTTCCCTTATCTTAAGAAGATGAATATCGAATAACTTTAAGCTCCCTGGACCCCGAGATCATTTGAGCATCATTTCACCAATTTTATTCATTGTCCGATATGACCAACCAGGTTAAAGGACGTTAAATTAAAAAAGAATAATAACACGCCGTTTACATTTACTTACGAGGAAGTATTTCGAACCTCTCTGCCAATTTTTTCTTAATTAGCATTAAGTAAATAGAAAAATAGGAATTTTAACAATGATTAGTTGCAGAAATGTAGAGAAAGTCATGTGAATGGAACACTCAGATTTTTTAAATTTCACCTTAAGGATGAAACGCAAGCCCTCCCTTAAAACAACCCTTTACAAAGGAAAACTTTTACTACGTTTTTCTACTGCTTGTTCTTCTTCAGCATGAATAAGAGGACATAAAATTTTGGTGTGTAACTCAGGGGTTAAATCGGTGTCTAAACGCAGAGTCGCTGTCTCCATAAAATTACGGACTCATGGTAGAGCTCAGTAGTTTTGGGACCACCCTCGTAAAACACATAAATCCACACACCCACGTTATGCAAGTCCCTCCCTATGGCCCGCATCCTAAGGGCGGACAGGTGCCTGAAAGTGAAACTTTGTGCACGCTACCGAATGACATACGGGCCGAAGGAACCCAAACGGGGGGGGGGGGGGGGGCGCAAAATAAAACAAAAAGAGACGTGGGTACCTGCTAGCAAATACAGTGTTTGGTGGACAGTCATTTGTTAGTGTCACATCTGAAATAAGAGTCACTCAAACCCACAGTATCGCCCAGGAAAAAGGCTACAGAGGCGAGATAAACGCCTACTCGTGTATTTTCTCACCATGCCAGGGGCAGACATCTCTATGTTTATATTCACTTAAAAGCATAAACTCCAATGCAAACACTGGTCCGCTATAAATTCTTAAGTTGGCTCTCTAGTATATAACATTTTATTAATAAGTTTTCTACTTTCTTACCACGTATGCACATATGTACAATGTACACATTACATAGAGAAGGTAAATATCAAACCTAACATTTTAGTTTGGCGTCTTCCAAAGATGGGACACGAAGATTTTCAAAAAAATCTGATGTTACACTCATATATGACTTTCTCTAACTGTTCTACAAACAAACTTCGTACAAAAGATTATTCTTCTTTTTACAGAATGCTAATCGACATAAACATTAACATATGTTCTTATTACTTAGTTCCTTATAGATAGAAGGGAACTAAAGGAATGCGCTATACTAAAGTGATAGTCAAAGTTTTTAAAAACTTTCTTTATGCGATTGTCATTGCAAATCACCGGAGTAGAACAAAAGAAAAACGGATTTTACCTGTCTGGTAAGCGACATTGCAAATTCTATATCAATTTTAGATTGACTCTGCCATTGGTCAATAGACTAACACAGCTGCTCATGCGCAAGCAGACAGAAGAACGAAAGACTGCATTTCGCATTGGAAAGCAGAACCGATATTCAGAATCTCAATTTTTACCCTTTATTTCGATCCAGTTAATTTGCATACACCTAACCTAACCTAACGTAGCCTAACCTCGACTAAATCTCGAAACCTGTCGTTCACCTGTCACGTAGCCATATTGTCTCCGTAACCAATAGGAATGGCTCAGGAAAAAGCCTTAGTCTACACCTGAACTATAATGTGTATAGAGGTGTTTGGGAAAAGTATAAGTACTTTAAAATTGAAACCAATAACAAGCAAGATCTCGGAAACGGTTATCTCTGCAACAAAAACGTAAGGACGTAAATTGTGTATTTTGACGATATCTACATTTTTTGTGCAGTAAGTTTTTGTGTATCTCTTACGGTTTAACAGTTAGCAAAATTCGGCAAAATTCATCCAGAATAAAGAGATCTTGGGATGTAAATATCTTTAATATAGAGCTATTTTTGAGAAAATCAAAATTTTCGGAATTATTTCCATGTAAAGGGTAGTTTGGGATGAGAAGGATTTTCTCAAAATCTTCGTGTATTTTGTTTGGACTTTTCGTTTTTGAGTTATCGTTTTTACACATACACACACGGACCTTTTTCCAAAAATACTTTTTTGGTTACAGGGGACCCTAAAATGCGCATTTCCGATTAAATCTGGGTATAGAACTTTTGAGTGGAATGTAATACTTCTCTATACACTATGTACATAGTGCGCGTAGAGAAAGTAAAAAGTATATGATAATGTTCTTTGAAGAGGTAGTGTAAACATTTTGTAACAAATATGGAACATTTTTAGTATGAGAAATTGCTGAAAACATTTTTGCAAGAAAATGAGGTTATAGTTGAAAGTGCTTATTAATAAACATGCGTTTAATCCTGTATAGCATCAGTTAATAGGTAGTTAAAGTAACCCGAAGCGGGAGAAACAATATATTTTCTTAAAGTTTAGAATTAATATTATTTCATTATGAATATATTTTGGTCAAATTTCACATATGCATCACCTTTAAAAATTGCAAGTTTCAATGCTACATCAAGAGACTTAGGAATTACTAATTTCAAATGGTAAATAACAAAAACACAGCGGCTCCCGCAGGATATAGAAAATTAATGGAATTGAAGCTCCGAGGGATGGTTAATCTTATTAAGTTATTAGCGTTTCTGTTATAAGTCCATTATATTAACAAAGTCGGTAAATATTCCTAGCCTTATGATGAAATAATTTTCTAAAGTGTTAAAGCTAGAGCTCTTATATTTGTGCATTACTGGAAACAAAAGAAGTATCCACACCAAGTTTCATTCAAAAATGTGCTTTCATTCTGGATATAGTAATTAATTTATTAGATTTAATTAACTAAAATCAAAATTATCTTGTCCCACGGATATTATAAAATTACGATCCTTGATAGAATTTTCTGATTGAAATTTGCCTAGAGTAGATAGTATTTTTAAAGTATTTATTTTATATCATAAAGTGCAAAAAATGCAAAATAATACATGGTTATACTAATTAATTTCGAAAAATAATTTATAAACAGTAGCAAAACTTCATACATTTTATTACACACATCCTGCAATGCTTTGGGAAAATTTGACAGATGTCTAGCTGTATTTTTACTTTCTCTACGCATACTATGTACATAGTGTATAGAGAAGGTATTGTATTGCACTAAAAATTCGATACCGAGGTTTATTCGGAAATACATGTTTTGAGACCCCCTGAATATAAAAAAAGGTATTTTCAGAAAAATGTCCGCGCGCGCATCTGTGGACAGCATAGCTCAAAAACGAAAAGACTGTTAACTGCCAAACTCGGTATCTTCCAAGTATACGACTCAAGATTTTCAAGAAAATCTCCCCTCCCCCAACTACCATTTACATGGAACTTTTTATGAAAATTTTGATTTGCTCAAAAATAGCTCTAACGATTTTGATTAAAATGTCGTATATTAAAGATATTTACCTGACAAATAAAATGTGTATCTTGATTTTTTTTGGAATAGCCTCTCAAAACCACTTTTTTCTTGATTAATTTTACGGAATTTTACATAACTGCAAAACTGTAGGAGATGGACAAAAACTTACCGCACTAAAAATGTAGAGCACGTTAAAACAGACGATTTATGCTATATACATTTTTTTCGTGGAGTTGATCGCTTTTTTTTTTTTTTTTTTTTTTTAGATTTTTCTTGTTTTGGTTTCAGCTTTGAAAAACTTATACTTTTCTCATACAGGAAGTTGCCAACTTCTCTCCATACAAACAAAAGAACTTCAGTCACATAGTAACCAGCTTTTGACTATTATTTTAACCTATGGTACTCCCTTATTTCGCTTCTATACAAGGAAACAAGAAGACTATTTCTGTTAATTTTATCGAAGCATGAAGTAAATAGAAGCATAAGCTTTTTAACAATAATTTGTTCAGAGAACACGTTAGATTTTTGTGGTAGAAGATAGATATGGAATATGGTGGAAAAAAGAACCTGAGAAAAGCGGCTTTAAAGTTTCACTTAGAGACATTTAACCACCGCAAAGCTTTAAATTTGACGCTCAAACACATGTTTCATCCGTCCTATGAGAATCAAACATTAGAAATATGTATTTTTGACAGCGAAAATCAACATTTAGACGCAAATATAGGTCCCCTTACAGTGTGCCAAACTTTAACAAAAGATTCGAAAGTTTAAACGGCATATTCAAAGTGTGGCTGTAAATGCGAAACATCTCGTTCTCATATGTAGCACAGAAGCACCATCTTGTTTTTTTTTTAAAATAAAAAATACAATTCCGCAGGCTTGTCAGGACTCCGGCGCTGTATTCCTTTTTTTCTCTTTCCAGTTTTCTATATTTCCTTAGTAGACACATTTACAAACACAGAAACACCCATGCCCAAGGCGGGACTGGAACCCACGATCCTGAGTGCCAAAGCGAGGCACTTTAGCGAGCGCGGCCACCGGGATCGGCCAAAATTAGCCTTTTATCAATATCAGCTAATCGAGACAGACATTACCAGAAATGGATAGATAGAGTCAGACTGAAAATTGCAATGCCATGGCCGGGATTTGAACCACGGATCACCCGGTCTCTAGCTGGTTGCTCTGCCACTGATCTACCGTGACAACTTGTTCAGAACTACTGAATATTCGATAGGACACTAGTTCTCATTGCATTAGCTAATACCAAACACCTAAACTATTGATGTAACCACATTAAAAGGTAATGCTTAAAATTGAGATAGTAAACTAACTTTTAGAGTCAACCCATAGCTCATACACATTCGCGCGCACACACAGACACACACACACACACACACACAAACACACACACTGACAGTATGTGGTGGGAGAGAGAGATTATATAAAGCACTATTTCATTCGTTGTAGGTACTTTCATAATCATAATTTCATGATACCCATATTAGCTGCTAATTCAAAAGTCATAACTGTGCGTACAATTATTTAAAATAAAATAAATCAAATAAACCAGTAAAATGCGCTTTCAGTTTGCGTTCTTATTTCTATCAAAAATACATTGCTTTCTTTTCTACCGCTCATCCATTTGATTGTAGTTCAATGGTTATTCTTCGATGGGCACTGGTGTGCGTTAGATTTAATGGCAGTAATTGGAAATGTAGTGAACGAAAAATTCGGTCTGGTATGAACGCAGCTTTCCGGTAATACAGGAATTACTCTGTATGTATGTGTAGCTTGATTGTGTTTGCAAAAAGAGCTAATTCACACTAAAATGATTTGTAGTTGTAGATTGTAAAATAAAGAAGTAAGTAAATAAATGAGCGTCGATTATAATTCAAGTCCACGGCCAGCCACGTGGAATGATCAGTCATGGGCGAAGAACGGAACCGCTGCGGACCATTTCGAATATTTTTTCCCTCTCCAACTTGGACTAGAGTTTTTAAGTACCTCCCATTTCGGTGCCAATTTTCTGCCCTACCCTTCTGGGCGAGCGGACTTATGGAGCTGAGCCAAGCTGTATTTGAATAATTCGGCTCCGGATATACGAGTTATAGGCACATGACACCCCATCCCTCGGAATGGGATGGTGTCTTGGTTTGACGTCACCGATACACATCTTGAATTATGAGTCAGACTCCAGGGACTGTTCACGGTCACTTCACACTGCCCAATCACACCAGTTTATGCTTATAATGCATGAAGTTTTGCTTACTGTTGCCGATCGCAGCACATACAAGCCGTTAAGGGCACATATAATCGTTATGGGTGATTTATATGCCTTAAAATTACTTTTATACAAACTAAATATCCTTTATAGGCACACTTAATCATTACCATGCTGAGCGGAATGGTTCATGTGGTTTTGTCTGTGGCCCACATTTGGGAGGTCACGGGTTCGCTCCCCGTGATCGGTTTACGTGACCCATAGTTTTCTTCGGGGTTTACACGGATTCAGGGTAGACTTCTTTAACCAATGAATTTCCTGTCCCTCCACGTCGTTTTCATTATAATTTCATTCATCTTCATCCCGTTAGATTCATTCTTCATTCATCTTTCAGTGCTAGAAATGTCGCCGATGGTGCTCGGTGCGGCGTGGCAGGGATAAAGCATACTTATAGTGATTATCTCTGTCTCCGAATTTCGGCTGGTTGCGGCTGGTGGTGGTGTTGGCCGGTGTTCCGGCCTGTCTGGCCCCGTGTATACTCTCACCTCATTTCCTCCCTCCCGGGGGCGCCCCTTTGTGAGGCATATGTAGGTACAATATCCAACATAAGGTTCGGTGCTGAGTCCCCTCCATCCGTATCCTGTGTCTAACCATTATTAAAATAGTACCACTATTCAAGGTATTCAATAATGGGGCTTGGACCAGAGGATTCTCTCTAAATTTTTAATTTTTACTTTCTCTAGCCCCTTATGCACAATGTACATAGGGATAGAGAAGTATTGTATTTCGATCAAAAATTCGTGTCGAGATTTCACCGGAAATACATGTTTTACGACCCCCTGAGCCCATAAAAAGCATTTTCGGAACAGGTCAGTGTGTGCGTGTGTGTGTGTGTGTGTGTGTGTGTGTGTGTGTCTGTGGACAGCATAGCTCAAAAACGAAAAGACGGTTGAATACCAAACTTGGTATTTAAGTTTGGTATCTTCCAGGGATGCGACACGAAGATTTTCAAGAAAATTATGTTTTTCTTAAAAATGGCTCTAATGATTTTGATTAAAATGCCACATATTAAATCCATTTCTATCACAAATAAAATTAATATATTCAATTTTCTGGGAATAGCTTCTAAAGACCTGTTTATTCTGGATGAATTTTGCTTAATTTGACATAACTAGTAAACAGTAAGAGATAGATAAAAACTTACTATACAAAAAATGTAGATCTTGTTAAAATACACAAGTTATGTCATATACCTTTTTTTTTCGTAGAGCTTACCGTTTTCGAGGTATTTCTTGTCATTAGTTTCAGTTGTGAAGTACTTATACTTTTCTCCGACGGGAGTATCCGTTTCTCTTTTGTTCTACTCCTGGTAAAGCAAAGAAGCGATTTGCTTTTAAATCATTTGACTGTCACTTAAGCCTTGTGCATTCCCTTGGCTCCAGTCTACTTATAAGGAACTAAGTAATAGAATTCTGCTAATGTTTATCTCGATTAAAGTGGTGTTGACAGAAGAATCATCTTTTGTAAGAAGTTTGTTTGTAGAGTAGTTAGAGAAAGTCATGTGAGTGTAACACATCAGATTTTTCCTTTTGAATTTTTAATTAAATGGTTTTGAAGAGCAGTTCATTATCGTGCACAATTTTGCTTATAAACTGAATATTTATGAACATTCTTCGGCAAATTTTGTTCTGTTAAAAATGTAAAAGTGGGATAAGTTACTAATTAATGCAGAGTTAAATGTACCGCATTCTTAGCACATTTTCTCTGCAACTTATCAAATCCAGATAAGGTAAGTGGTTGTTCAAAAATTAAAAACAACGAATTGGGTATTTTCCAAATTTTTATTTGGGGTTCAATGGATCCCATGAGGTGTTTTATATCGACTGTTTATGTTTTCTAGATGATATAAAGTCTAAACAATAACTTTCTAGTTGTACCCATTATAATGTAAATAACTAATGTAAGACTGAAAAACACCTCCTTACCTCACCTTCCTTAAAATAAAGAGTAAATTGTATTTATTTCGATTTCAATTCAGATGGCTGAAAGCTGTTGCTCTGTGCTTCCTTCCCCCTGCTCTCACAAATATAACCAACTTTCAAAGCCCAGCAAGAATAAGTGAGCAATTTCAGTCTACCATAGAGCAAAACTCTCTCCATAAATCCATGCATAGGACAATCGGTCGAATCTGAATATAAAAATGCAGTAAAGAATATAAAACAAAATTTGATGTGTATCATTCACATGACTTTCTCTATTTCTGTGTAGCAAATTATTGTTATAAGCTTATTCTTCTATTTACTTCATGCTAATCGAGAAAAATTTAGCAGAAATAGTCTTATTACTAGCTTCCTTGTAAGTAGAAGTGAAATATGAGAGTATCATAGGTTAAAGTGAAGTCAAAAGCTGGTTACTAGGTGACTGAAGTTCCTTTGTTTGTATGGACAAGAGTTGACAAATTCCTGTATAGAAAAGTACAAGTTTTTCAAAACTGAAACCAAAAACAAGGAATATCTCAAAAATGATCAACTCGAAAAAAGTGTATATAACATAAATTGTGTGTTTTAATGTCCTCTACCTTTTTTGTGTGGTAAGTTTTTGTTCATTTTTTACGGTTTAGCAGTTATGCAAAATTCATCCAGAATAAAGTAGTCTTCAGAGGCTATTCCCAGAAAATTCAAGATATACATATTATTTGTCAGGTAAATAAATATCTTTACTATACGATATTTTAATCAGAATTGTTAGAGCCATTTTCGAGCAATCAAAATTTTCGAAAAGAGTTCCATGTAAAGGGTAGTTGGGGGTGGGGGATTTTCTTGAAGATCATCGTGTCTCATCCTTGGAGATACCAAGCTTAAATACCAAGTTTGGTATTTAACGGTATTGTCGTTTTTGAGCTATGCTGTCCACAGACACACAGACACACACACGCACACACACGGACTTTTTTCCAAAAATGTTTTTTTTTTTTTTGGATTCAGGGGGACCCAAACACGTATTTCCGGTGAAATCTCGGTATCGACTTTTTGGGTGCAATACAATACCTTCTCTGTACACTATGTATTTAGTACGTGTAAGGAAAGAAATAAAGGAGACTACGTCCTTGGTCGAGGGATCAGCGAGCTGACTTCTCACCAGGAGGGGTGATTCCCGGGTTTGATTCCCGGCTGGGCGGGGAATTTTTCTTAAACCAGAGTCTGGAAGTATGTAAATGAGAGTGTATGTGTGTGAGGAAAATAAAAAACGATTTAAGCCTAATGCAAAGCAGCCGATATGACTTTAGATGTTAAAGGGGTCTATGTAAATGGAAAAAAAAATAAATAAATAAATAAAAAAAAGTAAAGGAGGAAAAATTTCTGGAAAAATTTATGTTCTGTTCAAACATGCAAAAATCTGTGGGGAAAGTGTATAACTATGCTTAAACCTAAAAACTATAAAGAAACACTTACCGCAGTAATTAAAAGGTGTTCGAAAACATTAGAATAAGCCAATATCTTTGTGCTCAGTTTCTTCCCCGAATACACCCTAGACAGTTAACATCAACAAGAAATTCGAGACCATTCGCTATTCGTCCCCAAACGAAGATGATGTTCCATTCACTGTCAAGGAAATTGAAAATGTTGTGATCCACTCACAAGCCTTTCTCTACAAACCATTGTTATAAAAAACTATGGCTTTATCTATATCGTGGTAATCGAGATAAACATTAGCATAAATAGAAGGGAGTGACGTATTCTAAAGCGATGGTCAAATCTTGTAATAGCTGGTTGCTATGTAATTGAAATCTTTGCATGACCAGGAGTTGACAAATTCCGTATCAGAAAAGTTCAAGTATTTAAAACTGAAACAAATAACAAGTAAAATATAAAAAAAAAAAAAAAAGTGTGACAATTGTGTATTATAACGAAATCTCGCAGTTTCCAGTCCGTGATGATATACAAGACTACGAAAACATTAACTGTCTTTCGTCTCAGTTACAGAGCCTTTGTTTTTGAGAGGATAAAGTCATCTATCAGTGTTGCCAACAGCTAGTTTTGTAATTTTGTATACGCTGTTCTTGTTTAACTTTAGGGATTAGGTCTACTGAAGGGTAAATCAAAACCTTAAGGTACCGTAACAAAAGCCATGGTTTCGATCCCAAGCGCCCGCATGTGGGATTCGTGGTGGACGAAGCGGCGTCAGTTTTCTCCGTGTCCTTCAGTTTCCCCCGCCACTCATTCCACCAAATGCTTTATTAACACTTTTCCAGCATCAATTTCTGCTACATTTCATATCATCCACTTCATGTTCATGCCTAGCTACGGGCCGACAGGTTCTCCATTCTGTGGTTTCGTGCTGTGCTCCCCGATAGGCTTCTGACCCCTAGGCATTAGCTTGTAAGTCCTAGGGGGGATATTAGTCCTTCAAATACGGGAAGGGTAAGCCAATTACAAAAAAAACAAAAACGAAACAAAAGCTACCCATGAGAGTACATATTATTATTATCATCATCATTATAAATTTAATATGACCATAATACCGGTATCATGGTGTAAATATTTTACTTACCTTGCCAAAACATTTTCTTTTATTTATTACTTTTAGTTAATAGCATTGTCTGCAAAAAGATTAACTTGATTTATAACACAATTGTATCAACTATAGTGCATATATTGACCCTATACGCTTTAAGCTAGAATTTCTATAAGATTTTTAATTTCTGTGCTAAATATTATGTACGTAATTTGGTAGTAAGTAGAAAAAGTATTCTATTTCACCCAAAAATTGCCATATCTATATTTCACCATAAATACAGGATTTACTAAAATCTTTTAGAAACATTTTTAGAAAAATATCCATGCGCGCGCGCGCTCGTGTGTCTGGATAACAGCTCAAACACGAAAAGTCTAAGTTTAGTATCTTCCAAGGATGCAACGCGAAGATTTTCAAGAAAATCCCCATTTTTCTAACGATTTTAATTAAAATACCGTGTAGTAAAGATATTTTCATGGCAAATATAATGTAGAGCTTGGATTTAAAGGGAATAGACTCTGAAGACATCTTCATGCTGGATGACTTAAGCATAACTGGAAAATAAAAGATGGACAAAAACTTTATTGCACAAAAAATGTCGTGAAAACACTCAATTATGTTATTCACATTTTTTTTTGTGTGTGGAGTTATTCATTTCCGAGATATTCATTGTTATTGGTTTCAATTATATAGTACTTATACTTTCTCACACAGTAATTTGTCATTCCTGTTTCTTTTGTTTTACTCCTGGTCATGCAAACAGAACTGAATTTCAATCACATCAACCCGATTTTAAAATTTTAAAAGCTTTAGCCTAGTATGTTCCTTATTTCTCTTCTGCGTGTTAGGAACTAAGTGGTAAGACCATTTCTGCTAGTGTTTGATTATGATCAGCATGAATAGATAATAGAATAACATTTTTAAGAGAAGTTTGCTTGTTGTTTTGACTAATTTTGCTTGGTTGAGAAATTCATGTGAATGAAATACATCCAGTTTGTTTTTGAATCCTAGGAAACACTGGTTTCTTAATTAAAACAATATGAACCCCAAAGTGATAATTAAACCTTACTTTATGAACGTATATTTTGAAACTCAACAGGAAAGGAATAATTTCTTTTTTCGTGATGTTGGAAACGATACCCTAAAGTTTCGAAGTAACAGTTGACGATATTGAGCCGCATGTCAACAATTAATGAAGCAGGTTCTCTTACCCACATATGAAGAGCAGCAAGGGGAATAATAAAAAGAAGCAGGCTGGGTCAAAGCTGCAGCCAGAGCAGTCTGTCCATAAACTGAGAAATTACCATAACTGGTAGCGAACGGCGTGACGTCGGCAACTAGGGAAATCATCGTCCTTCACTAATGGTCCACACATCTCCAGAGAATGTTCCTCTCGGCGAACAAAAAGATGGCTTGGGAGGAACGTATACACATTACTTTGGCATATGCCTTACGCACACGTTAAGGAACGTACATGTGTGGTAGAGGGTTACAAATAAAGAATTATATTCCTTCTGTTTTGGGACCTCGTGCTCATGCTGAGTTTCGTTAATATACCGGTTATACACGACTATCCCCCCCTCCCAAAAGATATGGTCATGGAATACGTGGCCACCTAGACGAGTTCGATCCCAAGTTACCGCACGTGAGATTTGTGGTGGACAAAGCGATGCAGGGGCGGGTTTTCTCCGGTTTCTCCCATTATCGCATCCCACCAATGTTCCACCTATCGCCTGCGGTGCCATAGTAGTAAAAGCGGGCGTTAAACACTATCCAAAACATTGAATGAGAAGATTGGCACAGAAGTCTTGCAACTTGTTCTGAGGACTTTAGCTCACAATCCTTTGAATAAACTCTACATAAAATAAAACTGTAAGAGAAATGTTTCGATTTTGGATGAATAACATGTTAACATGCATATACACCCAAACTGAAAATTTGTTACTATTATTCTGATAATTTTAATTGTTTTCTCAAAGAAACCGAGTGTAGGACAAGAGTTGGATAGGAAGAGTCGGACTGAAAAATTCAATGCCAAAGCCGGGATTTGAATCACGGATCTCCCGATCTCTAGCCGTTGACTCTACCACTGAGTGACTTTGGCTACATGCCGGCATAGCATTTAATTTCTCAACTGATGTTTCTCGGCAGACCACAAATTGTGATCTGAAATTGTTTTGAGATGCCAACTCCAATGGCGACTTACAATGTTGTAAGTGCTTTAAGTCCCAGGATTCATGTTATAATCAACTATTATGGACAGTTTTAATTGTGCTGTCACAGAAACCGTGTTAAGGACAGGAGTTGGATAGGCTATGCCGGCATGTTGCCACTGTAGCTCAGTGGTAGAGCAACCGGCTAGAGACCGGCAAATTCGTGTTTCAAATACCGCCTATGGCATTAAATTTTTCAGTCTGACTATTCCTATCCAATTATTATTATCAATTTTATTAATATTATGTTAATTTTCCACTGAATAATGGCCTGAACAGCATATTATAATTTTTTATATGTAGCATACCTACTTCGTCCCACTTATGAGAATAGGCTTTCCTGTGACAGAAAGCTGTAATCTGAGACGATAATAAAAAAAAATTGGATTCCTAGATTTCACTGCAAATACATTTTTTGGTATCCCCTGATCCAAAATAGCATTTTTAGAAAAAAGTTCTCGCGTGTGTGTGTCTGTAAACAGCATAAATTCAAAATCGAAAACTTAGTTAAATATGAAACTTGAAATTTAAGTAGGCATCATCCAAGAATGCAACACGAAGATTTTCAAGAACGCCCCCGTCCCACACGCAAAATTACCCATTAGGCAGATGGAAAAAAAACTTGGAAATCTTTTATTTTCTCAAAATATCACTAGTAAATTTGATTAAAATAATGTGTGCATACAATTTCCTTGTTTTTGGTTTTAACTTGAAAATTCCTATTTTATTCTCAAATGTTAAGTGCTTATTCCGTTTCTTTCTCATGTTCAAGCGAAGAGAACGTCATATACCCACCACGTCTTAAAACATTTGACTTTCGCTTAAGCGTAGACACTGAATTCCCGTTTCCATCATTTGTTATATACTCATACAAGAAAGTATATATCAAAACCGCCTCTCAAAATATTTACCTTAATTAACATAAAGTAGATAGAGTAATGTGTGTTTGTAAGAATGACTTGCTGCAGAATGGATGGAGAAAGTCATGTGAATGTATCCCATCGTGGGTTTTTTTCACGTCCGAAAAAAAATTCGGTACCGAGATTTCTCCGGAAATACACGTTTTAGGGCCCCCTGCATAACAAATATGAATGAGACAGACTGATAGACAAGCAGGACCTTTTTTCCAAAAATGCTTGGTATCGAGATTTTGGGTGGAATACAATACCTTCTCTATACACTGCGTTCATAGTACGTGTAGAGAAAGTATTTATCCAGAAGATATAAGAGATTTTAATCAAAATCGTTTGAGATATTTTTGAGAAAATCAAAATTTTCGAAATTTTCCCCCCGTAAAGGGTAGTTTGGGATGGGGGGGATTTTCTTGAAAATCTTCGTGTTGCATCTGAGGATACTGAACTTAAATATGTAGTTTGGTATTTAAAGGACTTTTCGTTTTTGAGCTATGCTGCCCACAGACACACACACGCGCACACACATATGTACAGACACCCACACGGACATTTTTCTATAAATGCTTTTTTTTTTTTTGTATTCGGGGGATCCCCATACATGTATTTCTGGTGAAATCTCTGAATCGAATTTTTGGGTGCAGTACAATACCTTCTCTATACACTATGTACATAGTACGCGTAGAGAAAGTAAAAAGTAGATAGAATAATATGCTTTTTAACAATAATTTGTTACAGCGATGTAGAGAAAGTCATGTGAATGGAACACATCAGATTTTTTAAGAATAGTTCGTTGAAGAGTGGATATAGTAAATTAGGCGAAAGTAAGACAGAAATTTCTTTTTATCAGACCTCAAAATATACATCCTGTGAAACCTTGACTGCTACCATCGTTACGCGGTAGAGCAATTGAAGAGAAATACTAGAAGTCAGTTTAGCATGCTGGCATTGAACTTACCGTTTAGTTTCAAGGAGATCATTTTGTTTGTCAAGTCTTTCCGTGCTTGAGGGCGGTAACAACATCAACTAAAAATATCAAGATGTTTGTGAACATGTATTTGGAAGCAGTCCAAACACACACATATCTTCCGCATGTACTCTCACAAAGGTTTCGCAATATGTTGCTATGTTTATAGCTGTAATACTCCAGAAATGGACGAATTTGAGAAGCAAAAGTCTGCAACCGTTTCGACAAACTGCTGGTCTTGATAAAACTCTACTTCTGCAGGAACTTTAAGTTTTGTTTTGTTTTTCTTTTAACAAACACAGTACCTATGTGTTATAGTTTAAATCTCTGAATTTATGAGAAACAACAACAATAAATAATTTTAATGTTTTCTCACTGAAACCGTGTGAGGGACAGGAGTTGGATAGGTAGAGTCAGACTGAAGAATTCAATACCTTAGCCGGGATTTGAGCCACGGTTTCTGTGAGAAAAGAATTAAAATTATCACAATTGTCCATAATAGTTGGCTATACAATGAATCTTGGGACTTTAAGTATTTACAACATTGTAAGTCGCCATTGGGATTGTCATCTCAAGATAATTTGAGATCACCTTGTGGTTTACCGGGAAACATGCGAGTCAGTAGAGAAATTCAATGCTATGTCGGCATGTTGCCATGGTATCTCAGTGGCAGAGCAACCGGTTAGAAACCGGGCGATCCGTGGTTCAAATCCCGCCTATGCCATTGCACTTTTCAGTCTGACTCTATCTATCCAAGAGAGTACTTCTTTTGTTACATCTATCCATCTAAAGTAAAGGAACATTTAGCTTCATTATACCTCGCCTTCAAAAACCTCTTTTTGGTCTTCACCTGATCAGTTTGCTGTTCCATAATTAGATTCATTTATTTATATTTTATAACGGAGCATAGACCACAAATTTTCCTTTTCTATCATTTAAAACAAAACAGATCCTATAATCTGTATCTATAACACTTTGAGTATATATACAACAGTGATAATATACAATAAATAATAAAACGTTTTAACGTTTTTTCTTTTACCGCTTAGCACATAGTACATTGGAAGAGTAGGTATTGCATTCCACCCAAAAATTCGATACCGGGATTTCACTGTAAATACTCGTTTTAGGGTCACCTGTAGTAAAAAAAAATCTGATATGTTCCATTCACATGACTTTCTCTATATCTATGCAACACAGTATTGTTAAAAAGCTTATGCTTCTATTTACTTCATGCTAATCGAGAAAAAAAAATGTCGAAAATAGTTTTATTACTTGCTTCCTTTTAAGTAGAAGTGAAATAAGGGAGTACCATAGGTTGAAGTGATTGTCAAAGGCTGGTTGCATGGACAGGAGTTGATAAATTACTGTATGAAACAAAAACAATGAATAACTAAAAACGATCAACTACACGAAAAAAATGTATATAACATAAATTGTGTGTTTTAACGTGCTCTACATATTCTGTGCAGTAAGCTTTTGTCTATCTCTTACCGTTTAGCAGTTAAGCAAAATTTGGCAAAACTCATCCAGAATAAAGAGGTCTTCAGAGGCTATTCCCAGAAAATTCAAGATATACATTTTATTTGGTATGTAAATGTCAGTAATATACGGGATTTTAATCATAACATTACCGACGTTAACATAATGAGAGCGGCGATAATAACTAACTTCTTCGCAGCGTCTTCATATAAAAACAAACGGCCGCAAAGGTAGACCATTCGCCTCTGACCTAGATGGCCCGGGTTCATTCCAAGCGACCGCAAGTGAGATTTGTGGTGGACAAAGCGGCGTAGGAGCGGGTTTTCTCTGGGTTCTTCGGTTTTTCCCGCCAACGGACTCCACTGGTGCTCCATTTCGTTCCATGTATCACCAGTTAAACATTACCATATAAATCTACCCAAGACCATGTGTAAGTACGCCAGGCTGCATCGTTTTCTCTTCTTAAAGCAATCTGGAAACATGCAAAACAGTAAATGGCCCCGCCGTTCGTAAAAGTGTATCCCGCTGTGGTCCTGCTGACCCAGTGCTCGGCGAGTGACCTCTACGACCGCAAGAAGAGAAAGGTTAGCGACCGTTTGTTCGTAAGCGACAAACATTTTCAGCCGACTTTCCCTTACTTCTGAACATAACCCAATAGATTACAACACGTACATTCTGTCCTGGCCAGCTTCTCACACGCTTCAGACTCCCAGGCGGATCTGTGCCGTGTCTCAAACTGTTTGCGTGCTTGTTCATCATAAGAAGCAATGGAAAATAAAATAAAAATGCCAGCGAATGAGAAAATACGCTTTTAGTAACAGCTATTATATAACTAGAGCAGTAGATACACACTTTATATCTACAAAAATATAATGCTCTCCATTCACATGACTTTCTCTATATCTCTTTAACAAATTGTTGTTAATAACTTTATTCTTCTGTCTATTTAATGCTAAAACATTAGCAGAAACGGTCTTATTATTTAGTTCCTTTATAAATAGAAGGGAAATAAAGAAATACATAGGCTAAACCGAGAGTCAAATGTTTTAAAATGTTGCTATGGGATTGAAATTCGTTTCTTTGTGTGACCAAGCGTTGACAAGTTCCCCTGTGAGAACAGTTAAAGTATTTTAAAATTGAAATCAATAACAAGGAATATCTCGATAACGGCCAACTCCACGAAAAAAGTGTAAATGACATAAATTGTGTGTTTTATCGTGATCTACATTTTTTGTGTAGTAACTTTTTGTCTTATCTCTTACGGCTTACCAGTTATGCAAAATTAAATAAAAATCATGTAGATTAAAGAGGTCTTTAGAGGCTATTCCCACAAAATTCAAGATATACATTTTATTTGGCATGTAAACATCTTTAATATACGATGTTTTAATCAAAATCATTAGAACGATTTTTAAGATAAATCCAAAATTTCGAGATTTTTTCCATGTAAATGGTAGTTTCTGGTTTGGGGATTTTCTTGAAAATATTCGTATCGCATCCTTATTTTTTTGGTAGTGTTTAACGCCCGTTTTAACTACTTATGGCACCGCAGGCGGTGTCGCATCCTTGAAAGTTACTAAATCTAAATACCAAGTTTGGTATTTAACGGTTTTTTCGTTTTGGAGCTATGCTGTCCACATACACAACATACACACGCGCGCGCGCACACACACATACATATGGACCTTTTTGCAAAAATCGATATCGAATTTCTAGATACGTTATTTACATAGTACGTCAAGAGAAAGTAAAAAGAGCTGAAGCAAATGCTTCGGGAATAAAGAAACAAACAAAAAAAAAACAACAGGGTTTAGATACTACACCACGTGGGGGCAACTCACGCTCAAGGCACTTTGAAGCGCTTACGCCTCACGTTCTAATAGCATGAAGCGAATTGGATAGCGTGACATCACGCTGATGGAATTACGAGATAGTTCTGGAAATGAGGATCACAAAACACAAATAGATAGTTTGGATGACAGTCTTGTTTCTGCCCAAAGAAACTGCATTGTGCTCCAGAATCGCCCAGAAAGCAAAAGTGATGGCAGCACGTTCATCACGCGTTGTTCGATGTATTTATTAAAAATCTGACGTGTACCATTCACATGACTTTCTCTATATCCCTGCAACAAATTACTCTTAAAAAGATTATACTTCCATTTAATTTATGCTAATCAGAAAACATTAGCAGAAATAGTCTTATTACTTGCTTCCTTTTAAGTAGAAGCGAAATAAGGGACAACCATAGGTTAAAATGATAGTCAAAACTGGTTGCTATGTCAATGAAGTTCCTTTGTTTATATGGTTAGGAGTTGACAAGTTCCTGTATGAGAAAAGTATAAGTTTTTCATAGCAGAAACCAAAAATAAGGAATGTCTCAAAAACGACGAACTTACGAAAAACATGTATATAACATAAATTGTGTGTTTTAGTGTGCTCTACATTTTTTGTGGAGTAAGTTTTTGTCCATCTCTTACGGTTTAGCAGTTATTCAAAATTCAGTAAAATTCATCCAAAATAAACTACTCTTCTGAGGTTATTCCCAGAAAATTCAAGATATACATTTTATTTGTCAGGTAAATATCTTTAATATACGAAATTTTAATCAAAATCTTTAGAGCCGTTTTTGAGAAAATCAAAATGTTCGAAAAAAGTTCCATGTAAAGGATAGTTGAGGGTGGGGGAATTTTTCTCAAAATCTTCGTGTCGCATCCCTGTAAGATACTAAACTTAAATACCAAGTTTGGTATTTTACCGACTTTTCATTTTTGAGTTATCGTGTTCACAGACACACGGACACACACACACACATACACACACACACACACACATACACACACGAACCTTTTTGTGAAAATGCTTTTTTTGGATATTGGGGACCCTAAAACATATATTTCCGGTGAAATCTCGGTATCGAATTTTTGGGTGGAGTGCAATACTGTGCTGTGATACACTCACATGACTTTCCTTAGCTGCTCTACAAACTTCTTACATAAGATTATTCTATCTTCCTCACAGTGCTAATCGAGATAGCTTTTGACTATCACTTTAACCTATGGTACTCTCTTATTTCGCTTCTACTTACAAGGAAGCAAGTAATAAGATTATTTCTGCTAACTTTTTCTGATAAGCGTGAAGTAAATAGAAGTATACTTTTTTTAAGAATAACTTGTTGCAGGGATATAGAGAAAGTCATGTGAATGGCCCACATCAGATTTTTCGTTTAGCGGTTCAAAAAGTAATATATATATATATATATATATATATTAATATTTATTTTACCCCTTTTTGGACGTATGTTTTACTGTCAAGTCTCATTTTTTAAATTAGTTTTAAATAATCTGAACTATCGCATTCACATGACTTTCTCTACCTAGTATGTAACAAACTATTCCTAAAAAATCTCATTCTTCCATCTACCTCATGATAATCGAGATAAACATCAATATAAATAGTCTAATTACTTGGTTGCTTATGAGTAGAAGGGAAATAAGGGAAAGGACTAGACTAAAATGCTATTCAGCATTTTAAAAGTCGGTTGCTGTGTGATTGAAATTTGTTTGTCTTTACGAGGCCGGGAGTAAAGCAAAAGAAACAGGAATGACAAATTTCCGTGTGAGCTATTTTAACATTGAAAGCTATAACAAGGAATATCTTGGAAGTGGTTAATTGTAAAAATACATATGACATAAAGTGTGTGCTTTAACGATGTCTATAATTTTGTGCATAAGCTTTAGTCTCTTATTATGCAAAAGTCACTTAGAATGGAGGTCTTCAGAGGATATTCCTAGAATATTCACGATTAAGTTTTATTTGTCATGTAAGTATCTTTAATATACGGTATTTTGATCCATACCTATTGCCAGTCCAATTTCTGAGAAAGTCAACCTTTCGAGTTTTTTCCGATGTAAAACGAGGTTAGGGTTGTGTGGAAGTTATTGAAAATCTTCTTGTCGCATCCTTGGAAGATGTTGAGCTTAAATATTAAGTTTGATATTTACCCGGTTTTTTGTTTCGAGATATTTTGTCTACACACACACATACACGTTCAAGGGCCTTATTTAAACATGTTTTTGGATACAGGGGTCCTAAAACGTGTATTTCTTGTGAAATTTCAGTATTGAGTTTTGGGTGGAGTGCAATACCTTCTCTGAAAGGGAAATGGAGTTTTATTTATCTTTATCTACTGGGCTTGAAAGACCGTTTAATTTTACTCAGAGGCCTCTTCTATCAGGCTTGAGGTTGTTTTACTTGCCGTAAATCTATGACACGGGACCAATGGCTTTACTTCCCTTCCGAAGGATGACATGCTAAGGATTTTCACGCTCGGAGAAATTCATCGTCCTCCGCCGGATTTGAACCCGCGACCTTGGATACCTTCTCTACCTATGTATGTGCTATGTACTAAATAGAGAAAGTAAAAAAAAAAAAAAAAAAAAAGCAACCAGTACGCCTCCTGCTTTCAGAAATTATGGATCTGCTCTTGATTGATTGCACAAATCACATGCCCATTTGGGTTTAGAAAAAATTCAGATATCAATTTCGTTTTGCATACAACAGATGATTTCAGTCACGATTACATGGCAATCATAAAATATCAGGAATATTAGTTCGTGACGTCACGCCACAATGATTTTCACCTTCTCTTTCTTGCAGAAATCTTCACTCTGATGAATATTTTAAAGTTGATGGTAATGCTAAAAGGAATGTTTTGTGGGATTCCCCGATCCGACTTCCTCCTTTCACACTGTAATACAATACATCTGATTTATCACGGTAATATATTTTGTTATATAAGCGATCACCGCGAACCACTATAAAGACGCTTCGCGAATACCAAAGCAGGACAGCGTTGCTAATGCATGGGAATTTTTCCGCTACCTGTATCCATTATTTTAGGGTTTTTGTTGTTTTGTATTCGTGAGCAACAAGTTCTCTCAGTTTCTTTGCTCAACTGTTTTGAAAGCTAAGAAGCGTGATTCCGCAGGACTTCTAGAAGGCTACACAAACATAAGAGAAAAACAGGGCCACGCTGCTATACGCAAATGTGTGGTTCAGCGCTGTAAAATATTATTATTATTATTTCCTCTACCATCTACCTGAATATAAAAAGCTCTGATAAGTGCATTCACATAACTTTGTACTTTACACGTACTATGTATATAGTGTATAGACAAGGTATTGTATTGCACCCAAAAATTCGATACCGAGATTCACCGGAAATACATGTTTTGGGTCCCCCTGAATCCAAAAAAAAGCATTTTTAGAAAATGATCCACGTGTGTGTCTGCGGATAGTATAGCTCAAAACCGAAAATACCCTTAAATGAAGATTTTCAAGAAAATACCCCACCTAAATTACCTTTTACATGAAAAAAATTACGAAAGTTTGGATTTTTTCAAAAATTGCTGTAACGATCTTGATTAAAATATCATATATTAAAGATATTTACATGAAAAACAAAATATATATCTTGAGTTTTCTGGTAATAACTTCTGAAGACATCTTTATTCTAGATGGATTTTGCGTACTTTTGTATAACTGGTAAACCGTAAGGGATACAAAGTTGTAGAGCTCGTTAAAACAGACAATTTATGTTATAAATTTTTTTCGTGGAGTTGACCGTTATTGAGAAATCACTTGTTAATGGTTTCAGCTTTAAAATATTTATACTTTTCTCAACTTCTGACATCAGTATCGTCGCCTGCGGTGCCAGAACACTACTTAAGCTAGTAAGCTACTACTACTACCACTAAGATTATTTATATACTGTTAAATTATTCTAAAAGTTAGGATAATACTGCTATATATATGTATATATATATATATTTGTAGTTTAACGTCCTTTAACCTCGTTGGTCATGTCGGACGATGAATGAAATTGGTGAAATGATGCTCAAATGATCTCGGGGGCATGGAGCTAAGTTACTCGACACTCGTCTTCTCAGGATAAGGGAAAACTCCGAAAGAAACCTTATCACGACCTGTGAAGCAGACACGCTACCACCACACTACCCTAAATTCTTACCTCTAACTTCACAGACACCTGCCTACCCACCCAATCTCCCGCCTACATGACTTCACGCGCGCATCTATTGTTTTCTAATTCTCTTTGTGATTCAAAGGACGTCATAATAGATATTTTTTCTAATTAGGAATTTTGAACTTAGGGTGTAATGCATTGCTTACTCTCTCAGGAATATGCTTAAGAGGAAATTAAACATTTCGGGTAGCCATATGCATCTTGCTTTAGGATTAACATTACTCATGTCTTCAGACTATGGGACAGAGGGCCTCACGTAGAACTTAGGGCTCTTTGCGTCTGACGTGGCCCCAGCGAGGAAGGGATGATTGAAGTCTCCAATGGCATTCGGCTTCAACCCACAAGCACCGATTCTCCTGGGGTTTCCCCGAATGACGACGCCAGGAATGCGTAAACTCCTACAGTGCGCAAGCCACTGTCCAGCCGCAATCCACCGAACAACATTTTCTGGTCCTGCAATGTTGAAACAGATGGCAGAAAAGTGATGGGAACAGGAAATAATGGAGATGTGTAGAAAGAAGAATAATCTTCTGTAAGAAGTTTGTTGATCAGCTAGAGAAAGGCATGTGAGTGTAACACATCAGATTTTTACTTTCTCTCTACACATACTATGTACATAGTGTATAGAGAAGGTATTGTACTCCACCAAAAAATTCGATACCGAGATTTCACCGGAAATATATGTTTTAGGGTCCCCTGTATCCAAAAAAAAAAGTATTTTCAGTACAAGGTCCGTGTGTGTGTCCGTGTGTCAGTATGTCCGTGTGTCTGTGAACACGATAACTCAAAAATGAAAAGTCGGTAAAATACCAAACTTCCAGGGATGCGACACGAAGATTTTCAAGAAAATCCCCCACCCCAACTACCCTTTATATGGACATGTTTTCGAAAATTTTGATTTTCTAAAAAATGGCTCTAACGATTTTGATTAAAACATCGTATCTTAAAGATATTTACCTGACAAATAAAATGTATATATTGAATTTTCTGGGAATAGCCTTTGAAGACTTCTTTATTCTGAGTCAATTTTACGGACTTTTGCATAACTGCTAAACCGTAAGAGATAGACAAAAACTTACCACAAAAATGTAGAGCACATTAAAACACACAATTTATGTTGTAAACATTTTTTCTTTGAGTTGAGATATTCCTTGTTTTTGTTTTCAGGTACGAAAAACTTAACTTTTCTCATACAGGAATTTGTCAACTCCTGTCCATACCAACAAAGAAACTTCAGTCACATAGCAACCAGCTTTTGACTATCACTTTAACCTATGGTACTCCCTTATTTCGCTTCTACTTACAAGGAAGCGAGTAATAAGACTATATCGTCATTTTGTCGATTAGCATGAAATATATAGAAGCATAAGTTTATTAACAATAATTTATTACAGAGATGTAGAGAAAGTCATGTGAATGGAACACATCAGATTGGTTCCTTTTTTCCCCAGTTTCCTACAATTCCTTTGTTTCACCGTTTTCTTTTTGCATACTCAGATATGTACACATTTACAAACACTCATGCCCAAGGCGGGACTCGAACCCACGATCCCCTGCGCCATGAAGCACCAAAGCTAGGCACTTGAGAGCGCAGGGATCGGCAAATCTAGGATGTTTCCTTCACCGGAACTCTCATTTGTATAGAATAATGTACAAGGAGATATGGTTGAGGAGCAATATCTGCTGTAAAATTTCACAATTTGCCACACGATGAAGACCAAAAGTACAAAGTAGTGAGGGCGAGACTGTGGTGGCTTCTCCCAACTTTCCGGGAAAGTGAAGCTCAGGAAGGCACAAACAACGCCATTAGGTACTAAACTTCCCACAATCCCATGCACAACACTGGTACCGAATGGAGAACAAGTTTCGACTTGTGTATTTTAAAATAAATTACCGCCCTTGCCTCGCATGGATGTCTATACAGCAAATGGAGTTTCGTGTCACAATCGAATTTCCTCTGTCAAGAGCAACAAAAATCCTTTCTCTTCCGTCTAATTTCCGCTCCAAGTCATCGTCTCCTGCACCAATTTTTTCTCAGTTTTTTCTGCTTCTTTTGTAATGCTTGAGCACGTTTTAACGCCTTTCGACACATGCATACGTACACAAATCGACGAAGCGAGGTAGTGGTAAAATGTTCATTATATCAAACTTGGAAGAATAATTGATGGGTTAAAGGAAAATCTGTTAGTGATGTTTCGAGCCTACTTCTTGACTGGCTTTCATTTGGTGAACTTTCTCATTTTACTCGAATGTAAATGTGTGTTTCTAGGAAATATGTGTTTGACTTACTGCAAACTTCATAAACAAGAGCTAATTTTTAATAAAATCTCGAGTACGCCGTTTTTGTAATACATTTTAATTAATCAAGTACTTAGAGAAAGGTGTCTGTTTATGCTAATTATTTCTAATGTGTAGCACTAATCAGCAAATATTAAAAGTTTGTAATAAAATATATAAACCTAAATTTAATATATGATATATTACAATGCATGTCTGCTAAACAAGTGTTACATTTCTTTTAAATGAGTCGTAGATAAAATTATAATTTCAACAGAAATAAAAGGAATTATATCTTGACTTTCTCTATTCACTCTTGTACAAACTATCCTTCTAAACGCTTAGTACTTTCTCTAGCTCGTAGTCAATGTACATATTAGCTAGGGAAGATATTGTATTCCATCCAAAAATTGATACACAAATTTAACCGCAAATGTTTTGAGGTCCCCAGAATCCCAAAAAGCCTTTTTAGAAAAAGGTCAATGTATGTGTATATGTGTGTGAAGACAGCATAGCTCAAAAACGAAAAGTTTGCTAAACACCAAACTTGGTATTTAAGTTTATTATCTTCCAAGGATGCAACACGAAGATTTTCAGAAGAATCTCCCACTCCGAACTACCCCTTATATGGAACATTTTTCGAAACCTTCGATTTTATAAAGAATGACTAACGATTTTGATTAAAAGATCTGTACATAGCAAATAGAATGTATATCCTGAATTTTGGGGGAGAGGAGTATAACCCCTGAAGGTCTCTTCATTCTGAATGTTTTTTGCCTAACTGATAAACCGTAACAGACAAAAACTTACTGTACAAAAATGTAGATCTCGTTAAAACACACATTTCATGTCATATACAATTTTTTGTAGAATTTCGTAATAGGTTTAAATTTTTCTCAAACGGAAAGTTACCATTCGTTTTATCTCTGTTCTGTTTTACTCCTGACCATGCAAAGAGAATAAATTTCAATTGTTTTACACACCAATCAGCTTTTAAAATATTGGACTCGCTTTATCTTAGTGTATTTCCTTTCTACTTACAGGGAAGTAATTAATACACATTTCTGGTTATTTTTCCTTGATGAGCATGATGTAGATAAAATAATCATAATAGTTTGTTTGCAAAACAGACAAAGTCATGCGAACGGAATACATAACATTTTTTCCTACATACTTCATGCTAATCAAAAAAAAAAAAAAAAAACATTTAGGAAACTGATTTTATTGCATGTTTCCTTGTAGATATAATGAGAACACGGAACATAAGTCTTAACGCTAGTGCCTTTAAATAAAGCGCAGAGAGCAACTTTTCTCGATGCCCCTGCGAAATGCCTGATCTGCACTCCCTGATCAACTACTCGGAAAGCAAGAGCGTTTGAAATACATAGTCCACCTTTCATAAGTTTAATTATAGTATTAATATAATAAAACAACAAGCTTATTAACTTGATTAATACCATTGTTATCGCACTGTAACGTCAATAGTATGAGAGATAATTCGTATCGAAAAACTCACATTTATAATAATGAGTGTGGACAGGTATCTTGGTAATTAATTGGTATCGAACACAATTCGAAAGAAACGTTCTTCTCTTTTTTATTGTACTTTGCTTGGATTGCATAATGACGCTGCAAATTAATTTTATGAGTGCAGAACTTTGCCGCTTTCTATAAATAAGGCATAAAGTCATAAACATAGGAATCGATTGCTTGCTTCAGCCTAAAATCATTTTGTGCTTTAAAAATGGCGTCTTAATTCCTAACATGGATTACTGAACTACCCTTGTAACACAGAGCTGCGGGTTCTGCTATGCAGATTCCGATATTTACTCAACATAAAATATATTTTCCATTATTTGAGGAAAAATACACCAATGTTGTTAAGAGGTTTCAATTTTCTTTCTCGTAATGGAATTCCATTTTGATTAAGACTGATTGTAAACGTCTCATCAGTGAAAATACGAGGGTCAGCTGATAAGTCCCGGGCATCACGCAGATATGGCACCAGTTAGACGGTAGCATCGTATAGTTTAACTCTAGACCTGCTTGTATCCACAGTTACAGGTCAATAGCTTGTTTAGTTTACATTTGAAATACGACAACTTTAGAGTTTTCGTGAAAATGTAGGATTTGGAAAAACAAGCAGTGATTAAATACTTCATTTGAAAGGCTTAGCGTCTAAAGAAATCAAAAAGGAAACGGACAGTACATTGAAAGACTCTGCCCCTTGATATTCAATGATTAAAAGGTTGGTTTTAGAATTTAAAATGTTACGTACGAGCACTAGTGATGAGCTTCGCTCTAGAAGTGACGACTTCAGAGATCATTGAAAAAATTCATCGTTTAGTACTGGAAGACCGCAGATTAAAGTTGTCTGAGGTAGCAGAGTCTGTAAACATATCAAAAGAACGTGCAGGTAATATTTTAAGTAAAGTTTTTGGTTTTCATAAGGTCTGTGCGAGATGGGGTGCCGCGTTTGTTGACACCTGATCAAAAGTTGCAAAGAAAAACTGTTTCTGTTAAGAATGTGGAGCTCAACCGTAAAAAAGCCCAGTGCATTTTTGAAATACATTTTGGATACATCACTGCACTCCAGAAAGTAAATCACAGTTAAAACAGTGGATTGCTTCAGGTGAACCAACTCCAAAAACGCAAAGTCAATTTCGTCAGCTAACAAGCTTATGGCGATTGTTTTGTGGGATGTACAGAGAATTATTTTGGATTACTTGGAAAAGGGTAAAAGTATCACTGGTGACTATTACGCAGGCTTACTGCAATGTTTGCGTGATGAGGTGAAAAGAAAAAGCCCTCATTTGGCACAAAAAAGAACCTTGTTTCATCACGACAATGCTCTGGCCCATCGTTCAGTCATTGCTTGAGCATCCACACTATTCGCCAGATATAGTAAGTACCCAGTGACTACCATCTGTTCCCAAAACTCACAAAAAAAAACTTAGAGGACGAAGATTTCACGGCAATTAGGAGGTGATTGATGCGGTAAACAGCTATTTTGAGGTATACCTTGCTAAATCGCACTACAGAGACAGTTTGATTAAATTAGAACACCGATATGGCAAATGTATTAGCCTTTCTGGAGATTATGTTGAGAATTTAAATGCTGTTTTCATTGAGAGGCCCGGGACATATCAGCCGACCCTAGTACATCTTTTTTTTATATCAGTTGCTCAAATTATAAGGTCCGTTTGTTCTATTCACTCTAGAATAGATGACGAGCAGGCAAAGAAAACGTTTTTATATCGGTATTTGGAACACATTTTGTATCTTACATTTTTGTTTCTGACCATTTCATACAGATAGTCTTGTTTTTTCGAAAACAAGAGACAGACAAGCTAGCAACGCTATAGGTTACGTGGATGTCCCTTGCACTAGGTCAGTACATAAACAAACACGTCTCACTGCTGGTACCACACCAGTGCAGACCAATCAGAATGAAAGTTGCACTCATTTTCCCTCACCCTGCGTGGTGTTTGCCAGTGAACGGCGTGTTTACATCCAGAAGCCAGTTCAGAGTTTTGACCAACCTCAACGAAACGTTGTCGAGTTAGTTCACGTGTGAAAAAGCTGCTCAAAATGTTCCTTTAATTCGTTTAAGTGATTAATTATTTCGAAACCCCTTGTGAGCTCCCATAATCTGCCAAAATTAATGTCAGAAATGCGTTACTCTACGCATCTTACAGGTAAGAAACCATTATCTTCGTGCATTCTTGTAGAATTACGAATCCAATTTGAAGCAAACACTATTTATTTTTTTCGAAATCGGCTGATCAAAGAACAAAATTATATTAGGCTTTTGTCTTTATAATGCTTCTATGAAGAACATATTAGAAATAATGTAGTAAGTTCCCTGGTACCCAGAATGTGTAAGTGTGTGTGTCAGCAATTTATACTATTAAATATTATAGTGATTCCAGGTGATGTAGCGGTAACTAATAAAATTGCGCTTAAATCCTTAAGTTACCCGAGATTCTGAAAGGTAAAGTGATATTTATAGCCCAGATAGAGCGAGTTTGGTTTACAGTTATGGTAAGATATTAACGGTGTCATGGGCTCTGAATTATGGACATTTGCATTGTCACCTGGTATAACAGAGTTGCAACGTGAGTCAATCAGTCAAATAGCGACAGGTTAATGCTGATTGCCGCTGTAGATTGATAGACCATCTAGCACAAAATAAGAATATCAAACAATCCACTATGCCGCGCCCATTGATAGCAACGCAACTACTCTGAATTTATCACAGAAATTGTTTCTTCTTCTTCATTTCAGTTTTCCACCCTTCCCTGACCATCAAATGTTGCCATAACTTTTTACTTTCTGTACACGTACTATGTACATAGTGTATAGAGAAGGTATTGTATTGCACCCAAAAATTCGATACCGAGATTTCACCGGAAATAAATATATTCTGAGATCCCCTGAATCCAAAAAAAGCATTTTTATGAAAAATGTCCGTGTGTATCTATCTGTCTGCATGTGTGTGTCTGTGGGCAGCATAGCTCAAAAACGAAAAAAACCGTTAAAAATCAAATTTGGTATTTGAGTTTGGTATCTTCCAAGGATGCAACACGAAGATTTTAAAAAAATCCTCCCCACCCCAAAATACCCTTTATGGAAAAAATTTCGAACATTTTGATTTTCTTACAAGCGGTTGCGGCTTTCAAGGTATTTAAATGAAATCCGAAGGACTTTGTTCAAGTTGTCACCGTAGATGAGACCTGGATATATTATTATACTCCGGAAACCAAGCAATAATTAAACCAATGGGTAAATCTGATCCAAAGAAGCCAGAGATGATTCCCGGCCGAAAAAGTGAAAAAAAAGAAAAAAAAAAAAAACCTGATTACAGGACAACGCTACAGTGATTTATTGGCCCGAATTGTCAAGAAAGTACATTTGGCAAAGAAGAAAATGCTGTATCACCACAACATGAAAACTCTAAACCAATTTTTACATTAAAAATCTTTAGACATCAATGATGTTGAAGTCATGGATATGCAGATTTCTTGTTGCCACAAACCCTATATTCCGGGCCTGGCCCCCTGAGATTTCTTCTTGTTTCCAAACATGAAGAAATGTCTCGAGGGAACAAAATTTAAATCAAATGAGGTCATTGTCGAGACAGAGGCGTATTTTGCAGAGCTTGACAATTCCTACTTTTTAGAGGCGTCTTCATTCCTAGTAAGGGTGTTTATTCCGCCCTCATAACTTTTTGTTTCCCTATTGTAATTTTCGTTCTTGGCTTTGTGAACCAGTCTTTAACCATCCGTTATGTATCAGCTGTATATACATTTTTAAGCTAAGGAAAGTAGGCTTATGAATATCAGTCGTTGTTTGGTCGTAATATGGTGATATGGAGTATACGGCTGAAGGAAATATCGAAATACAATGGCAAAGGGGTGGCTATCATTAGCTTATCCCTCCCCCAGTACACAATGGAAATTGGCTTTTCCTCCCCCCGTGCCCCATCTCCTCATATTAAATTTTCCCGAGTCAACTCATTATTATCCACCCATTCTTGCATTTGTTGAAAACAAGTTAATAACCCCCTTCTGCCCAGAAATGAGATGTCACTAGCTTTTGTTCTGTTTGCACGACTTGGCAGTCTTCTGCCTCCCTCCCTTTAACTGATTTTCCTTTACAACTGAGTCCCCTTTATCTCGTTTACATGGTCCCTTGCTCTTTTCCTCGTCAAACGTCTTTTGATTAGGGCCTGGCTTCGAACAGAAAATTGGGTTACCACAAATCATACTCCTGTGCTTGGTGCACGTGGAAAATGTATCTAGATACTCGTGGGAAAGCAAATTATATCCTCAGCTTGGCTGGAAAGTATTGTGATAAGGAGATGTTATCTTGGTAATGTACATAAGGTCGTTTTAGAGATACTTCCCATACCAAAAATGGAATGCACTGGAAGTTGACAGGTTCACGCCCGTTAGTGTTTTGTTATGCTTTCAGCTAGTGACACCAATCCATGATGTAGCGATAGCGTGTCTGTCGCACAATTCCGAGTTCGAATAAGGATTACTTCTCATTTTTACTTTCTCTATACGTACTATGTACATCTTGTCTAGACAAGGTATCGCCCTCCACCCAAAAGTTCGATACCGAGATTTCACCGGAAATATATGTTTTAGGGTCTCCTGTATCCAAAAAAAAAAAAAGCATTTTCAAAAAAGGGTCCGTGTGTGTGTCCATGAGTCTGTCAACAAAACGAAAAGTCAGTAAAATACAAAAGTTGATATTTAAATTTAATATCTTCCAGGAATGTGACACGAAGATTTTGAGAAAAATCCCCCCCACCCCAAACTACCCTTTACATGGGTAGCAAAGGCCATAGGCGAGCCATTTTTGAGAAAATAAAAAATGACTCTAACGATTTTGATTAAAGTGTAGTATATTAAAGATGTATAACTTGAATTTTCTGGGAATGGCCTCTGAAGACTCCTTTATTCTGGATGAGTTTTGCATAACTAATAAACCGTAAGAGATAGACAAAAGCTTATAACACAAAAAATGTAGAGCACCTTAAAACACACAATTTACCGTATATATTCTTTTTTCATGGAGTTGATCCTTTTTGAGATACTCCTGGTTTTTGGTTTTAGCTTTAAAAACATACTTTTCTCATACAGGAACTTAACAATTCCCTGTGCATACAAACAAAGGAACTTTAGTTACATAGCAACCAACTTTTGATTATCATTTTAACCAATAGTACTCCCTTATTTCGCTTTTATTTACAAGGAAGCAAGTAATAGGACTATTTCTGCTGATTTTTTCTCGATTAGTATGAATTAAATACAAGTATAAGCTTTTTAAGAATAATTTATTGCAGAGATATAGAGAAAGTCATGTGAATGGAACACATCAGATTTTTACTTTTTCCACTTCATACATAGTACGAGGGAAGGTATTTATTTATTTATTTATTTATTATCTTGGTTGGAGTTAAGGCATGAGGCCTTCTCTTCCACTCTATCAGGCAATATATTAAATTCAATACAGCCTTGATACAATGAATAAAGAAAAAAAATTAATTCTATACAACTTAATAAAACAAATATAAAAGATAAAATAAGTATACTGAAATGAAAAGAAAAAAAATTGTAAATAAAATTATTTAGGTAAAATATTCATGTAAGTTGAAGCAATTGAAGTGCACATTACTTGCCAGCCCATAATATATTAGTAACAGTAAATTAAAGTGATGTATTTATCATATTAATACAGCAGCAGATTAGGTTTGATTATAAATGTATGCCCTAATTTTCTGCTTGAACAGTATAACGTTGCGGCAGTTCCTTACGTCTTCAGGGAGGGAATTCCAAAGACGTGCTAAATCTATTGTAAATGTTGATGAATAGAAGGTTGTATGATGAGCTGGTATAGCAAGAAGGAAAGAGTGTCGTGAGCGAGTTTCTCGATTGTGACAGTCAGAAAGATATTTGAAGCGAACATTTAGATAGTTTGGAATGCAAGTATGAAGGAGTTGATAGAGAAATGATAAAGAATGCCATTTTCTTCCATCCCTAAGCTGGATCCATTAAGTGTTTTGAGTGATGGTGTAACATGATCAAGTCGATGGAAATTGCATACAAAGCGTACACACGTATTCTGAGATTCCACCCTAAAACTCGATAACGAGGTTTCACTGGAAGTGCACTTTTTAGGGTACCCTGTATCTAAAGAAGTGTTTTTAGAAAAAGGCCATGTGTGTGAGTGTATGTGTGTGTGCAGGTATGTAATTGAACACAATAACTCAAAAACGAAAAGTCGGTTAAAACTACAGACGTTTACGTTCAGTATTTTCTAAGGATGCGACACGACGATTTTCAAGATTTCCTCCCACCCCAAATTATGAAAAAAAATCAAAAATTTTGATTTTATAAAAAATGAGCCTAACGATTTTGATTAAAATATCGTATATTTAAGATAATTACAGGACAAAATGTACTTCTGAAAACCTCTTCATACTTTTACATAACTGTAAACCGTAACAGACAAACAAAAAGTGTATATCTAGTTAAATAACACAATTTATATCAATCTTTCTCTCTCTCTCTCTCTCTCTCTCTCTTTTTTTGGCGGAGTTGACCATTCCATGTTATTTATTGGTTTCAATTTTAAAATAGTTAAACTTTTTCTCAAACGAGAATTTTTCATTCCTTTTCCTTTTTTTTTTTTACTCCTGACTATGTAAAGAGAACCGAATTTCGATCCTATAGCAATCAACTTTTAACAGATTTGATTATTGTTTTAGTCTAATATATTCCTTGAGTTCCCTTCTACTCATAAGGAAATAAGTAATAAAGCCATTTATGGTAATTTTTATCTTGATTAACTAGAAGTAGACAGAGGAATAATCTTTTTGAAAGAATAGTTTGTTACGGAATAGATAAAGTGACGTGAATGCAACATCAAATTTCTTTTACTAATGGTGATACGATAAATGTTGTAGTCCATTTTCGATGCAGTTCTTGGTCATGTCAGAATCTATTAGGTTTGATACCACTTGACGATATGTGGTGATAAGAAATGTTTCAGGACTCATCACCATGCCATACCCTTTGGCTTCGTGTAAGCAGGTGGCGATAGGGTCAGACGACGGAGTTTAGCCAGCCCTCGAGGCCACATACTACTATGCTGTGCAATAAGGAGATGGCGTTAAGGTGCCATTCAGACTAGCTGTTTTAACCATCTGTGAATATATGTTAGGCTGTTAGCATCAGATCTATTTTCAGTTCAACTATTGTTTTAGACTGACAGTGGGACTTTTGGTCGTGGTATTCAATATCCAAATCGGTATTTACCTTGGCGATTGAGGAAAGCCAGAAAATCGCCAGCGAAATTAGTCGGCCCACAAGATTTGAACCCGGGATCTCTTGAATGCAGGCCACAGATGTAACCCGCCTGAGTCAAGACGTCCGGTTCATTCCAGCACATTTCGTGTTAATTGCACGAGAACCATGAATATCGGACCTCTCCATGAAGGGATTATAATGGAATCATGTACACTTTTACTCTCTCTACACGTGCTAGCACATATGTAGAGAAAGTATTATATTGCACCCAAAAATTCGATACCGAGATTTCACCGAAAATATATTGTTTTGAGTCCTCCTGAATCCAAAAAAAGAAGCTTTTTTTTTTTTTTCAAAAATGACTGTAACGATTTTGATTAAAACTTCTTATATTTAAGATATTTACATACCAAATGAAATGTATATCTTGAATTTTCTGGGAATAGCCTCTAAAGACCTTATTCTGGATGATTTTTTTTGAATTTTGCATAACTAGCAAACCGTAACTTACTGCACAAAAAATGTAGATCATGATAAAACACACAATTTATGTCATATACAATTTTTTCCTGGAGTTGGCTGTTTTCGAGATATTCCTTGTTATTGACTTCAGTTTTAAAATACTTAAACTTTTCTCATACGGGAACTTGGCCACGCAGAGAAACAGATTTCATTCGCAGTGAAATCGCATTTTAAAACACTTGGCCGTGCTTTAGTGTAATGTCTTTCCTTATTTGCCTCCTACTTATAAAGGAACTAAGTAATAAAACTATTTCTGTTAATGTTTTAGCATTAAATAGAAGAATAAGCTTATTAACAATAATTTGTTACAGATATGAAGAGTGAATCATGTGAATGGAGCATATCAGATTTTTTATTATTTTTTTCGTGGAAATGCGTACCAAAAGTACTAAAAAGAATGAATAAGGAAACCAGTATTTGTCTTCTAGTTCATATTGAAAGAATTTTAGGACCATTGAAGAATGGAATGAATTGCCTGTAGCAGCCTTTCAGGGCTGCCCTCTGACCTTAAAGAAGTTTAGGAATAATTTAAAGAGAATAAATGTTATTTAATTTGAGTAAATATTGTGAAGTAATTAAGGATCTCAAAAACTGTATTAGTGTACATTATTATTAATGTATATATTAGTAATGTATAGTATTAATGTTGAGGCTTCATAATAACTGTTTATAAATTAGCTGGTAGTTGACGTAAGTGTTGCTATACTGAATAATAGGTAGTTAGGCATTTAAAAATCATGTATATGTAATATGTTAGTTGTATTACTATTCTTAATTTAACTTAATATTATTATTGTAAGAGAATTTTGTACATTTAACTCTGCCACCGGGCAGCACCCAATTGCAGAGAATAAATACATACATACATACAATTTTCCATGTATCAGAAAGTAATCAACACTTAAAGAGTGCAGCGTGCGCAAAGGATTTTAAACTCCAGACCTTCAGTATACACCAAGGAATCGGAAGTTGACGGGCTGTTTTGGTAGAAACAAGAAGAAAAAAGTAATTGAAGTTGGCAGCATTGACGGAGGATGGCAGGTTAAAGCAATATATCATGATGGTGACCAGCAGTGCAATGTGCATGCAGGGAAAATGAATGAGGCCAGACAGTTGATCAGCGCCAGGAGCTGTCAAGATGGATCTGATACATCACTGCTATCGAGAGCCTTTCCGGGATGGAGTACTGTATTAAAAACCAATTTGCTATATCCACTCTCCCCTAACAAGAAAAGCTCATCCATAACCATAAATTCTGACGCGAATCTTCTCGCTCAGTAGGGAAAACTTGCGAGGGAGAAATTGTTAAAAACATGAAGCCACTCATTGGCATACATGTGTAAAGACAGCTGTGCTGGAGGGAGCATTATTGCATAGTCTCATCTTTACACCACTACTACAGAAGTTGCGAGTATTTTGAGGCCGTTAGTCGGCCTCGCTACTATAATTATTGTTATTCCCATCAATTGTTAATTAGTTAATGTGTTTAAGAGTGTTAATAATCAATTATTTAATATATTTAAAAGTGTAAAGCTAGCTTCTGGTAAGCACAGCTCAGAGTTGTTTACCCAAACTTGGCTATTTGAAAGGGGAAGGCTTTTTGTGAGAGATTTCTCTTTTGTTGGTCATGTACGTAGTGCATTGGTCCATTGTGTGATGCTGGACACGTGGGTGTTATGATGCATTCTAGGTAGAAAATGATGCATTATGGGCCACATCAACGCCTAGTTCGCGGTCTTTCTGACCAATCAGAAAGAAGCAACCATGACAGAAAATCTACTATATAAGAAGTAGATTGTAGGATCTCAAGACACCCGCAGTTATACTCATCAAGGTATTCGTTATGTACACGTAACCGTTAAGTTCAAGGCGCATATTCGTTATAAGATCGTTAATACGGTTTGAGAGTAATAAGTGAACAAGTAATAAGTTTAATAAGTTAAGTTAATGTACGTCGTTAAAGAAGGAAAGCTCCTAGAAATAATTGCAGTTAGATCGTAAAGCAAAGTGCTTGTCGATATGTCTTCTAGTCAGGAATAAACGAATATGTAAAATATAAGTGTGTGTTAACTATTTCGTAAGATCACTTCCAAGCTACTCTCATTGCTTCCACCCGAGTGAGTCAAATCTACCTGCAGACTAAGCTGAGCCAGAGGCAAACCACCGGTAGTGGATCTTCTGAACAATGTACGTGGAGATCTACTGTTTTGGTGGTGGAGTGAGTTTAGAGGCACCCGTCAATGCAAGAGCAACACCAACTTCCTGCTTGGCTCTTCAACAGGGTGTTAAATAACACTGTATACTTTGTATTACAACGTGGTGTGTTAATAAAGCTTCATATTTGGCAACCATCACGTGGGACAATAAACCCGCTGCAATTTTTACTTTCTCCATACGCACTATGTACATAGTGTAGAGAAGGTATTGCACTCCACCAAAAAATTCGATACCGAGATTTCACCGGAAATATATGTTTTATGGTCCCCTGTATCCAAAATAAGTATTTTCAGAAAAAGGTACGTGTGTCTGTGAACACGATAACTCAAAAACGAAAAGTCAGTAAAATACCAAACTTGGTATTTAAGTTTAGTATCTTCCAGGGATGCGACACGAAGATTTTGAGAAAAATCCCCCACCCCCCAACTACCCTTTACATGGAACTTTTTTCGAAAATTTTGATTTTCTCAAAAATGGCTCTAACGATTTTGATTAAAATTTCGTTTATTAAAGATATTTACCTGACAAATAAAATGTATATCTTGAATTTTCTGGGAATAGCCTCTGAAGAGTAGTTTATTCTAGATGAATTTTACTAAATTTTGAATAACTGCTAAACCGTAAGAGATGGACAAAAACTTACTACACAAAAAATGTAGAGCACGTTAAAACACACAATTTATGTAACTACATTTTTTTCGTGGAGTTCGTCGTTTTTGTGACATTCCTTATTTTTGGTTTCTGCTATGAAAAACGTATACTTTTCTCATACAGGAACTTGTCAACTCCTAGCCATATAAACAAAGGAACTTCATTGACATAGCAACTTTTGACTATCACTTTAACCTACAGTCGTCCCTTATTTCGCTTTTACTTACAAGGAAGCGAGTAATTAGACTATTTCTGCTATTTTTTTCTGATTAGCATAAAGTAAATAGAAGTATAAGCTTTTAAAGAATTGTTTGTCGCAGGGATATGGAGAAAGTCATGTGAATGGTACACATCAGATGTTTAAGTGAAAAACTGAAAGATTAGTGTTTGAGATTAAACTTTCATAATAGAGATTTGCTGATCTCTTAGCTTCAATTGTTCAGGTACGGATCGTGAACTACACTGTCTATTGTGGCAGACACTCAGCAATGTGTTCGTTCGTTAGCGAAAATTTGTTTTATATTATTCCAACTCTTTTCCTTTTAAAGCGCTTTATTACTTATTTGATGCATAGAATTATTGATTTGTACATAGACATTTCACCAGAAAATTGCTTGCACTGCCGCGCGTTTATAAGCTGTATACCAAAAAATCTGATGTGTTACACTCACATGACTTTCTCTAGCTGGTCTACAAACTTTTTACAAAATATTATTCTTTCTACACAATGCTACTCGAGTTAAACGTTAGCAGAATGTTATTATTTAGCTCCTTATAACTGGAAGGGAATTAAAGGGAATGCACGGTTCTAAAGTAATACCCAAGTGTTTTAAAAGCTATCGTTATGCGATTGCCATTGCAAATCGCTTCTTACTTGATCAGGAATAGAACGAAAGAAAAACGGACTCTTCCTAATTGACGCGATTATTTACCACTGCGAATGTAGGGATAGAAGCATGTTGGACGCTACTGGCAGGCACGGAAAACATGGACGGGCTAGATAAACTTATACTTAAGGCAAGACAGCTGAGATCTGAGGAGGCTGCCAATAGAGAAGGGGGGGGGAATAAGATCAACTAAACAAAAGTGACTACAATGTTCTACATACATATATATTATGTCATACTTAGGTCACTGTTGTGCTAGGGTTGTATATATTATGTGTATATATGTCTTTTAAATGTAATTATCTATTATAAGAGGGTGCATTTATGAAGGTGTACTCTGTGCTGTAAATTTAAATTGCTATATTTGAATATCTTTGTATCTTTATTTTCGGATTCACTCTTAATTTTTATTGTTGTTTAATATTGCTTTTGACTGTGTATTTCGTTTGTCTTTTTATTTTCGTGTTTACTCTTTTAATTCTTTGTTGTGGTTGTTGTTTTAATATGGCTTGTAATGTGTATTACAAAAGCACGTACGGTCTGTGGACCCGTGCGACTGTTGAAATTCTATGTATGATATTTCTATGTTAATAAATACACTTATTCATTCATTCATTCAAGAGAAAAGGTAAAAAGTACTTTACATTTGAAACCAATAACAAGGAATATCTCGGAAACGGTTACCTCCATAACAAAAACGTTAAGGACATAAATTGTGTGTTTTGACGAGATATACATTTATTGTGTAGTAAGTGTTTATCTATCTCTTACGGTTTAGCAGCTAAGCAATATCGGCAAATTCAACCAGAATAAAGAGCTCTTCAGAGGCTATTCCCAGAAAAGCCAAGATATACATGTTATTTGTGATGTAAATATCTTCAATTAAAATCGTTAGAGCCATTTTTAGAAAGTCAAAATTTTCGAAAAAAGTTCCATGTAAAGGGTAGTTTGGGGTGGGGGGATTTTTCTCAAAATCTTCGTGTCGCATCCCTGGAAGATACTAAACTTAAATACCAAGTTTGGTATTTTACCGACTTTTCGTTTTTGAGTTATCGTGTTCACAGACACACACACACGGACCTTTTTGTGAAAATGCTTTTTTTGGATAATAGGGACCCTAAAACATATATTTCCGGTAAAATATCGGTATCGAATTTTTGGGTGGAGTGGAATACTTTCTCTATACACTATGTACATAGTGCGTATGGAGAAAGTAAAAAGGGAGTAGCATAGGTTAAAGTGGTAGTCAAAAGCTGGTTGCTATGTGACTGAAGTTCCTTTGTTTGTACTGCTAATTTTTTTCTGATTAGCATGAAGTAAATAGAAGTATAAGCTTTTTAACAATAATTTGTTGCAGAAATGTAGAGAAAGTCATGTGAATGGTACACATCAGATTTTTTCATTCACTGTGCTCCTGGACAGGGTATAATCTTCCCATTACTTTGTCATTTTTTCACTCTGTCTTTGAATAAAACTTCAACTTCTTTTATTTGGACATCGAATTCATTCACCTCTAGATTCCTGGGAAAAAACTTATACCGACGTCCCACGGTCAAATATTTTGGTCCAATACTCTTCAAACTACAAATCGGATCGTGGGACATCGGATAATTTCATTGTATACAATTTCCGTCCTATTTTGGTCCAATTCCAGTTTGCTACTAGAGGATACAGCGGTTTCTAATTTTTGGTCCAAACGTATGAAATCAACCAATGAGCTGGTGGTAATGACGTAATAAGATGGCAGCTAGCGCTGGGTCTTCCTTCCCGCCAACGTGATAATTTGTGTGAAACTTTGCTGTATCTTGTAGACTTTGTCCTAAATAATAGGGTTATAGTAGCTTAGCAATGGTTGGAATACACATTTTTTGTGCGGCAGAGATTTATGAAATAATGACTCGGGTATTTATAACCCCTGCAAATGTATTCTTTAGGATCCTTTTGTACCTAACCTTCTTTTCTCAACAAAATATAAACACGCTACCCTTGATCTGCTGGTATGGACTGAATCATATTTGTGTCTTGGCGAGTGATTTTTGCCTCACCTAAGGACAGCAACTTTCCAAACAAAATTTCGACCATTCTAAGGAAGTTAAAATAATATACAGGGTCAGAAATGAGTTCATTTTGCGCATTTGCAGTTCACCTCTTCCTTGGCCTGCATTCCTATGTTCCAGCCATGCTCTAGTCCACCAACGTCTCTTTATTGAGTTTTTATTTCTATTATAATATTTTCTTGCAATGGATACATAAACTAAGCTTGCGACAGTGAACGTAAATAATTGTGGATCAGTAACCTCCACCATTTTCTATCAGTTGTTCATGTGCATGCGAGAAATATTTGGACCAATACACAAACATTTTTTGACCAAATTTTGACCGTGGGACATCGGATTTAGCTCTTTTTCAAACCATCTATAATCCTACAACAATCATCTTTTAAGTAATCCTTGAATAACACCCAAACCTCCACAAAACTTTGATATAATAACTCAAAAACGAAAATACTATTAAACACTAAGGATGCTACACGAAGATTTTCATGAAAATCCTACCACTCCTATCTACCCTTTACATGGAAAAAATTTGAATTTTTTTCCTCAAAAATTGCTCTATTTCGATTAAAGTGCGGTATATTAAAGATTGTTAGCTCCATACAAAGGTTCGTAAACAATGTACAGCATCTCAATTATACGGAAGCAAAATTACGATATGAATGATCAGAAAATTTAACACGCAATAATTTAGTTTTCCTTGAACAGAAAATAACTGCCGTGGAAGAATGAAGAGAATAAATAGGAAAAGAGGAAAAGAAAGAGTAAGAAATACAAGAAGCCATTATTTGTGTTTGCTTCGCTTTAAAAACTGAGTGTGATGCTCGCCAATAAATCGGCTCTTCTGAAGAGGAGAAGGATGAGGTGGATATTGTAATTGGCATCAATAAGTTGGAGCAGGATGCTGCCTGTTGCTCGTCCTCTTGTGTACCAAGTGGCGTGGCGGCCCTACCTGTTGATGTGTGCCAGCCAAGTTAGAAAAGGAGGGACCGACCAACCGACCGAGGTAGATAACTTCCACAACCTGAGTTTCCTCTACTCCACCATTGGTGCACGCTCCGGCATACGCTGCAAGTAGATTTTTTACTTTCTGTGCACGTACTATGTACATAGTGTATAGAGAAGGTATTGTAATGTACCCAAAAAATTCAATACCGAGATTTTCCCGGAAATACATGTTAAATCCCAAAAAAAGCATTTTCAGAAAAAGGTTCGCGCGCACGTGTCTGTGTGTGTGGACAACATAGCTCAAAAACGAAAATACCGTTAAATACCAAGGTGCCGGTCCCCATGGCCACGCTCGCTAAAGCGTCTCGCTTTGGTGCTTCGTGGGCAGAGGATCGTGGGTTCGAGTCCCGCCTTGGGCATGGGTGTTATATGTTTGTGCAATGGGTATATGTTTGTAAAAGAAACAGTAAAACCAGTAAACCAGTAATCAGTAAAACCTACGGGGGGAAATGTAAATAGGGATACAGTACCGGAGTCCTGATCAGACTCCGTTACTGTTTAAAAAAAAAAAAAAAAAAAAAAAAAAAATACCAAGGCTGCGACGCGAACATTTTCAAGAAAATCCCTCCACCACCCCTAACTACTCTTCACATAGAAAACTTTTCGAAAATTTTGTTTTTCTTAAAAATGGCTCTAACGATTTTGATTAAAATACCACATATTAAAGCTATTTCCATCGCAAATAAAATGTATATCTTGAATTTTCTGGAAATAGCTTCTGAAGACCTGTTTATTCTGGATAAATTTTGCTGAAGTTTGCATAACTAGTAAATCGTAAGAGATAGACAAAATCTGCTAGGCAAGAAATGTAGATCTCGTTAAAATAGCCAATTTATGTCCTATACATTTTTTGTGGAGTTTGCCGTTTCTGTGACATTTCTTGTTATTAATTTCAATTGTGAAGTACTTGTACTTTTCTCAGACAGGAAGTGCCCGCTTTTCTTTTGATCTACTCCTTATCAAGCAAAGAAGCGATTTGCAATGGCAATCGCTTAAAGAGTGCTTTTAAAACATATGACTATCACTTTAGTGCATTCCTTTAGTTTCCTTCTTCTTATAAGGAACTGAGTTATAAGAACATTCTGCTAATGTTTATCTGGATTAGCATTGTGTAGAAAGAAGAATAATCTTTTGTAAGAAGTTTGTTTGTAGAACAGCTAGAGAAAGTCACGCGAGTGTAAATCATATGAGTTTTTCACCTAAAAATGTAGTTCCGGAGTCTTATCGGTACTCCGGCGCTGTGTTACCTTTCCCTCTTTTTTCATTTTCCTAACATTTACTTTGCTTTCTGTTTGATTACCGTTTGCTTCTAATACACGCACGCATATACACATTTTACATCACATACAAGTACCCATGCCCAAGGCGGGACTCGAACCCACGATCCCCTGCGCCACGAAGCACCAAAGCGAGACAGTTTAGCGAGCGCGGTCATGGGGACCGGCAGTAGATTTGAGCCGTTCATAACGTGCCAAAGCAGCAGGCAGCACACAAATGTGCAAGAATTATAGTAGAATACAACACGTGATGTTTTGAGCTACGTTATCTTTGTCTACCATTTCAACAGTAGAAGTGTGAGATTCCACCCAAAATTTTGCAATCGAGATATCACTGCAAATAAGGATTTTGGTCTCTGAGCTCGCGCGCACGCGGGATTATTGTGCATTAGACCCCAGGAGGATGGAATTAAATGAGAGTATTATCGACGGGCAGCCGAAACCGTACCGAAGGGGAAGAGTCACCTTGAAGGTCCCTAACATAATCCAAACATTTAGCTCTTCATCTCGACGTGAATCTGACCGAAACCCTTGGGCCCTACAGACGCCACCACGCCGCCGAGAACCGTGTTTCTAAAGCGAATTCACCACTATGGAAGGGCACCACCTCCGCAGTCCTCGTTGACATACCCCTTAAAGAGACCGATTAGGTGAAATGGATGAAATGAAGAGATATACATTTTGTTTGCCATGTAAATATATTTAATATATGATATTTTAATCAAAATCACTAGAGCCATTTTTGAGAAAATCAAAATTTTCGAAATTTTTTCCAAGAAAAGGATAGTTGGGGGTGGTGGGATTTTCTTGAAAATCTTCGTGTCGCATCCTTGGAAGATACCAACTTAAATACCAAGTTTGGTATTTAACGGTCTTTTGAGTTATGATGTTCAAAGATACACACCCACGCATATGGACACACATCGGACCTTTTTTCTAAAATACTTTTTTGGATTCACGGGGACCCAAAACACATATTTCCGATGAAATCTCGGTATCGAATTTTTGGATGCAATACAATATCTTCTCTATATACTAATTACATAGTACGTGTAGAGAAAGTAAAAATGGCATTCACAGAGTTTTAGAATAGAAATCCCGAGAGGATATACCCTGTCGTCCTAATCCAGCCAGACTTGCTATTTTCCCAATTGGTGTTGACGAATGTATCGGTGCACCGTTAATTACGCCATTCGGTCAGTGAAGAGCTCGTTGACGGTGTCACGGAGTTCCCTGTCGAACAAAACATGTGTTCGTGTGTTAACCAGTGTGTATTTTGCCTTTCGAAACCTTTAAGCGGGGCCCACAAAATATGCATGGACATCGATCCTAACCGTTCCTCACCTCTGCCGCATCTCTGATTCTCGTACAATCAATGTTTGGTGTCGGACTATATTGCAAGAATACTTTACAAGATGTAAATTATTTCATACATTTTATTATGGTATTATTTTATTTGATACAATTGGTCGCTATTTTTACTTTCTCTATGCGTACTATGTACATAGTGTATAGAAAAGGTATTGCACTCCACCCAGAAATTCGATACCGAGATTTCACCGGAAGTATATGTTTTAGGGCCTCCTGTATCCAAAAAAAAAAGCATTTTCAGAAAAAGATCCGCATGTGTGTGTCCGTGTGAACACGATAGCTCAAAAACGAAAATTCGATAGAATACCAAAGTTGGTATTTAAGTTTAGTATCTTCCAGGGATGCGACATGAAGATTTTGAGAAAAATCTCCCCACCCCAAACTACCCTTTACATGGAACTTTTTTCAAATATTCTGATTTTCTTAATAATGGCTGAAACGATTTTGATGAAAATTTCGTATATTAAAAATATTTACCTAACAAATAAAATGTATATATTGCATTTTGTGGGAATAGCCTTTAAAGACTACTTTATCCTGGATGAATTTTACGAAATTTTGCATAGCTGCTAAACCATAAGAGATGGATAAAAACTTACAACACAAAAATGTAGAGCACGTTAAAACACACAATTTATGTTGTATACATTTTTTTCGTGGAGTTGATCGTTTTTAAGATATTTCTTGTTTTTGGTTTCAGATGTTAAAAACTATACTTTTCTCATACAGGAATTTGTGAACTCCTGTCCAAACAAACAAAAAAACTTCAGTCACATAGCATCCAGCTTTTGACAATTTTTTTAACCAATGGTACTCCCTTATTTCGCACCTACTTAAAAGAAAGCAAGTAAATAAGACTAATTTTGCTAATTTTTTCTCGATTACCATGAAGTAAATAGAAGCATAAACCTTTTAACAAATATTTGTTGCTGAGATGTATAGAAAGTCATGTGAATGGAACACATCAGATTTTTTGAATTGGAGCTTTAAGCCACAATCAGTTACTTTAAACGGCGATATTTCAATAACTTTCATTACTCAATTATTGTGTTTATTTTCTATAGCACGTATGCACAGTGTACATAGAAGATAGAGACGTTAATTGTATTCTACCTAAACTGCGATTCCGAGATTTTTACCGGAAATGTATGTTTTAAGATCCCTTAATCCAAAAATAATGTTTTTAGAAAAAGGTATTTGTGTGTATGTGTCCGTGTGACTGTAAACACCATAACTCAAAAATGAAAAGTCGATAAAATACCAAACTTCGTATTTAACGATGTAGAGAAAGTCCCGTGAATGGAACACATCACATTTTTAATACTTGTTCATTTTGAAACAATCCTCATTCGGTTTCTTTACGATAAATCAACCCATCTGAGGAGAATAATCATGTATTTGAATTACATTTGCAAACTGACAATTGACTAGCTTATTTACATGGGATCTGTATATCAATCATTCCGCAGCAAAACTTGTGAACTAGGAAAATAATGGCATATACCAAAGGCATTCTACTCTTTCTTAGCCGTTCTAAAACGCCATATATATTATTATTTAGTTCCTTTGGTATAATGATTTGCAACCGTGGTAAAATATCGACTTGACCTTGATTAACTGTCGTGGTGCGTCGATGTTTAGCAAGAATTTTACCTCGGTTAAGTCTGACCGGTCGTGAACGGCTAGATTTCTAGGTTATAATTGCTTCCAAAAGAAGTAGTCTATTTTTACCAACCTACGCCCCCTAATTAAGTTACGACCTGGCTGGTCCTTTATCTTTTTTTTAACACCTTAAGCTATTTATGCAACAGGTGCCTGAAGTATCCTCACTGAAGCCATATCGAAAACCCACACAATCACGTGGTGTGGGAGTAGTGTGTGTACCTCGTATTTTTTTTTCTAGCTCTTTTAGAAGAAGATTAAATTAAATAGAACTTTAATTATGTAAAAAGAAGGAAAAGGAAGACAAAAAACATCTTATGTGTTCCATTCACATGACTTTCTCTACTTCTGTGTAACAAATTATTGTTAATAAGCTTATTCTTCTATTTACTTCATGCTAATCGAGAAAAAATTAGCACAAATGGTCTTATTACTTACTTCCTTGTAAGTAGATGCGAAATATGGGAGTATCATAAGCTGGTTGCTATGTGACTGAAGTTCGTTTGTTTGCATGGACACGAGTTGGCAAATTCCTGTATGAGAAATGTATAGGAATTTCAAAGCTGAAACCAAAAACAAGGAATATCTCAAAAACGATCAACTCCACTAAAAAAATTATATAACATAAATTGTGTCTTTTAACGTGCTCTACATTTTTTGTATGTTAAGTTTTTGTCCATCTCTTACGGCTTAGTAGTTATGCAAAATTCATCCAGAATAAAGTAGTCTTCAGAGGCTATTCCCAGAAAATTCAAGATATACACTTTATTTGTCAGGTAAATATCTTTAATATACGATATTTTAATCAAAATGGTTAGAGCCATTTTTTTTAGAAAATTACAATTTTCGAAAAAAAGTTCCATGTAAAGGGTAGTTGGGAGTGGGGGTGGGAATTTTCTTGAAAATCTTCGTGTCGCATCCTTGGAAGATAGCAAACCTAAATACCAAGTTTGGTTTTTAACGGACTTTTCGTTTTTGAGCTATACTGCCCACAGACACACACACACACGGACATTTTTCTAAAAGCGCTTATTTTTTGGATTCAGGAGGTCTCAAAACATATATTTTCGGTGAAATCTCGGTATCGAATTTTTGGGTCCATTACAATACCTTCTCTATACACTATGTCCATAGCACGTATAGAGAAAGTAAAACGACATAATAGTTGAGCATATGTTTCAATAATCAGATTTTCTCACTTGTCAATATTTAAATTATTGCTTCTATATATTTATTTTCTTTCTTTTATTAAGTATTCCATATTACTGTAATAATGTATCTATCCACCTCGTTTTGAAAGAAACTTGAAACAGCTTCTGCTTTCCTGTTGAATTCTGAACGTGCCTCAGCAAAGAGATACAAGTGAAAAACAGACATCACGATTCACTTCTCTGTGCGTTCAGTAGAGTTTACCAGAAAAGTACGGTGCGCTCAACCAAGATAAGCGCCTGCCAACTAACCAGTCAGCTAAGCTGTGTTTTACATTTGTTCACCGGTATGTGATGATTACGCAAATCTAATTAAATGCGTTGAGATGAATGGATTTGTTTAACGAGAAAGCTGCGCTCGGTCAGGAATGTTCATATTATTAGTTTCATTTTAAAATGATAATGAATCCGTACACTAGATGGCAGCAATAGGTGGGAAGGAAAATGTGAGCATTCAAAATTTGCTGTGCAGCACATCATATCTGCTAGTTTTCTGAAATTGTTTTAATTACAGAGTGACAGGTAGAGAATATAACAAAGTAAACTGTTAATAGTAAATTAACTTTTATGTAAGAAACGAAGAATACCTTCAATTTTTTCCAGGAAGTAATACTTTAACTTGAACGTGTCCTCCATTCCGTTGCCAGCATATCCTCATTCTCAACTAAGTTATGGAAGACAGCCCCAAACATTACTGACGTGACATTCATCTCCTGGAGCATAAACTTCAGAAGCTTTTTCAGGTTTTAGTCTCTAGATCCTTCAGATAGCCCTTGAGGAAAAGATCAGGTGGTATCAAATCTGGGAATATCGGAGACCATCGAGGGATGCTGATATATTCGCCTTAACTTTACATTAAAATTAATTTTCACATAAGACACTGGTCCACGTCTATTGCAAAACAGTGTCCTTCGCTGACCCACACATTTTTCCGCCACACGGATGCTGTTTTCCGTAAGCGAGCAATGCTCCTATTTGTAAACAAAGAGAAGCGATTCAGTTAGTAAAGATATGACAAATTTCTTATAAATTATATGTTGTACAGAAAATATTTTAAGTGTACAACGACATAAGGACTAACTAGCGCTTCAAGCGACCTTTTTTGGGTTCTTTCGAGACAACCGTTGGAACTAAGGATGTTTCTCTGCAATATCAATTATACGTTGGTACGAGATATTCAGGAGGCTCCCTATTCAATAATTGGGTGATTATTCTTACGCTAAACACATCCTATGCGTTTCGAGAAATCCCCCTCCCTTTCCCAAACTTTACTTCACATGGAGAATTTTTCGAAAACGTTGTTTTTCTTAAAAATGCCTCTAACGATTTTGATTAAAATGTCGTATATTAAACATATTTCCATGGTAAACAAAATGAATATCTTTAATTTTCTGGGAATAGCTCCTGAAAACCTCTTGCAGAACTTGTAAACCGTAAGAGCTAGACAAAGGCTTACTACACAAACAAACTAGATCGTATTGAAACACAACTTATGCCAAATACATTTTTTGTGGAGTTAAATACTTCCTAGATATTCCTTGTTATTAGTTTCATTTTGATATCTCATTTGAGAAAAGTCTAACTGCTGCGAAATGTAAATTAATAACAAGGAATATCTGGAAACATTTTATTAAAAAAAAAATACATGAATTATCTCCCCTGACGAGATTTTTATATGTAAGATTTTATCTGTCTCTTACGGTATACTAGTTGTGCAAAAGTAATCAAGAATAAAGGGAACTTCAGAGGCTATTCCCAGTAAATTCAAGATGTACAGCGACTTTACGATTTTGAATTCACTCACACAAATACATCACACACATATATTTTTCTAAAAATTTGATGTGAACCATTCACATGACTTTTTCTAAATCTCTGCAACAAATTATTCTTAGAAAGCTAATACTTCTATTTACTTCATGATAATCAGTAAAAAATTAGCAGAAATAGCCATACTACTTGCTTCCTTGTAAGTAGAAGCGAAATAAGGGAGTACCATAGGTTAAAGTGATAATCAAAAGCTGGTTGCTATGTCACTGAAGTTCCTTTGCTTCTATGGAAACAGTTGACAAATTCCTGTATGAGAAATGTGCAAGTTTTTCATAGCAGAAATAAAAAATAAGGAATGTTTTAAAACGACGAACTCCACGAAAAAAATTATATAACATAAATTGTGTGTTTTAACGTGCTTACATTTTTTGTATAGTAAGTTTTTGTCCATCTCTTACGGTTTAACAGTTATTCAAAATTCAGTAAAATTCATCCAGAATAAACTACTCTTCAGAGGTTATTCCCAGAAAATTCAAGATATACATTTTATTTGTCAGGTAAATATCTTTAACATACGAAATGTTAATCAAAATCGTTAGAGCCAATTTTGAGAAAATCAAAATTTTCGAAAAAAGTTCCATGTAAGGGGTAGTTGTGGGTGAGGGGATTTTTCTCAAAATCTTCGTGTCGCATCCCTGGAAGATACTAAACTTAAATACCAAGTTTGGTATTTTACCTACTTTTCGTTTTTGGGTTATCGTGTTCACAGACACTCGGACACACATACACGGACCTTTATCCGAAAATGCTTTTTTTTTTTTTAGATAAAGGGGACCCTCTATAGTGCGTATAGAGAAAGTAAAAATGTTTTGTTTTTGGTTCAGGGGGTCTCAAAGATTTCCGATGAAATCTTGTCATCGAAGTTTTGGGTGGAATAGAGTACTATACTATAAGCTATCGAGAAAGTAAAAACAAAATTATTTTAAGATAATATTTTCCATTTATATTTTCGTAAAATAGAGCACCTGCATAAGATGGAGAGACAGGCAGGTGCATGCTCGAACAGCGTTAGATAGATGAAAGTTAAGAGTGAATGTAGCGGAATGCATATGATGAAGAGATGAGTTAGACTAAGTGATGGATGAACTCCAACTGACTCTGCTCGTCACATTGCTGAACCCGTTTTGTGTAACGACATGAAAATCTATTCCACTTCCGCCAACGCGACAAGAACTAATAATTTATGCGCCACTCTCGCTCTGCCTGCGCTGCCTAATCTCCTCTTTCATTAATGTTTACTTTCTCTATACGTACTATGTACATAGTGTATAGAGAAGGTATTGCACTCCACCAAAAATTCGATACCGAGCTTTCACCGGAAATATATGTTTTAGGGCCCCCTGTATCCAAAAAAAGTCCGTGTATCTGTGAACACGATAACTCAAAAACGAAGTCGGTAAAATACCAAACTTGGTATTTAAGTTTAGTATCTTCCAGAGATGCGACACGAAGATTTTGAGAAAAATCCCCCCACCCCAAACTACCCTTTACATGGAAATTTTTTCGAAAATTTTGATTTTCTAAAAAATGGCTCTAACGATTTTCATTAAAATATCGTATGTTAAAGATATTTACCTGACAAATAAAATGTATATCTTGAATTTTCTGGGGATATCCTCTGAAGACTACTTTATTCTGGGTCATCTTTACAAAATTTTGCATAACTGCTATACACTAAAAAATGGACAAAAACTTACCATACAACAAATGTAGAACACTTTAAAGCACACCATTTATGTTACATACATTTTTTTCGTGGATGCGATTGTTTTTGAGATATTTCTTGTTTTTTGGTCTCAGCTATAAAAACTTATACTTTTCTCATACAGGACTTTGTGAACTCGTGTCCATACAAACAAAGGAACTTCAGTCACATAGCAACCAGCCTTTGACTATCACTTTAACTTATGGTACTTCCTTATTTCGCTTCTACTTGCAAGGAAGCAAGTAATAAGTCTATTTCTGCTAATTTTTTCTCGATGAGCAGGAAGTAAATAGAAGTATAAGCTTTTTAAAAATAATTTATTGTAGAGATATAGAAAAAGTCATGTGAATGTAACACATCAGATTTTTTATTCTATCTTGCAAACAACGCGCATTTATAATCACTGGCCTTTGAAGGATTTTTAAACCTCGATGCGAAGAAACGCGCGCTTAAACCGTTTTAATGGCTGAAATAAAAGGTTCTGTTAGACATGAATGGATTATCTAAAGTAGCTCTTATGAGAATTCCAGTGCAATATCAGCGCATATAATATAATACATTGGCTCCAGTTTATTTATTCATTCACTTTAACATCCTTTAACCTGGCAGATCATTGTGGACGAGGAATGAAATCGAAGAAATGATGCTCAGATGGTCCATGGAGCTTAGAGTTGCTCGACGTTGTCAACCTCGGAAAAGTTCTTATCCGGGTAACTCACCCTAGCTGAAATTCGAACTGTAGACCTCTCGAATGCGAGACAGACAGGCTACACCCATACTGTTATTTCCCAAAGGAAAGAGATTCCCCGGGGAATGAGGTGCAGAGGGGGTATTGCTGATATGCTAAGCCGTGCTGTGTGGAATGTTCTCTGTCGCACACAGTGTAGCATGGTTCTCTATCGCACACATTAAATGCCCTTGTTGCACTGTTTATAAACAGATACGATAACACATTCCTTTCAGGGATCTTCGCTCCTTTGATGAACAGTACAGACGTGAACTCCAGAAAACTTGGGAGATAAAAGACACATCAGATTGACTGATATCTCCAATTATATAGTAAAACTCTATTTCGAGAGTAACGGTTAACCCTTTGTTGCCTGTCGGCACCTATAAGTTCCGCATGTTTTAAGCATAGCTAAACAAATAGGGTTGTACTCTAGGATTAATTTCATTTAAACTACCTTCAACCATAAACAAGTAATCAAGACTGTTTTATATTGTAAAAATATATACAATATTGCCCTAAAATTGGAGTGATTTTTTTAAATAAATAAAAGAATAAAACCAACATAACTACAGCCAAATATAACTCTATTCACTTAAAAGCATCACACCGATTATTTTACTTGGGCTCTTCCCGTCCTTTACCGCAGTCACGGGATTTGAACTTGCAACATTTGGCTTTGAATGAATGGCTAGTCACCTAAACACTCATGGCCTTTGAACCTCTTTTTGGTAATGCCTTTCGCAGGATTATGAAAACTGGTTTAGAAGAATTTAAACTTTTAATTGGAAAGAGAAAGATTATAAAAGGATCTACATTTATTTTATTTTCTATTTTCTCTATTATTTTATATAATACTTTTATAAGTTTATTCTCATATATTTTTTACTCGAACTCCAGTTTTAAACTTGAATTGAAGGAAAATGGCGTATGTAGTATACTAATGAAGGCAACTAAGGATTAAAGTAAAGCATAAAAGTTAGTTTAGTATATGTTATTGAAATGTTTTAAACATAGTCATTTAAGGGATTTCAGAAAAAAAAAATGTGTGTAAAATAAGCTATTTAAATAATTACTGCGACATTTCATCTTGAAAATATCTCAAAAGTTATTTCTGTTATAGTTGCTAGAGGTGGACATCTAAAACGCAGGACATCTAAAACGCAGAATAAGGAGATATTTAGACAATTGTTTTATTTTATGTCTGAACAGCTACCGCCCTCCACTGTTTGGTGAAAATAGTGCATAATTGTCGCCCTGCTAACTTCATATAACCAGGGTCGCAGGACGATGGATTTTTTCGGGCTTTCTTCATAGGGAAGTAAAGCCGTTGGTCCCGTGTGGTAGAAAAAGAACCTCAAGCCTATTAGAGAGGCCTCTGAGCAAAATTAAGCGGTCTTTTACGCCTAATATACAATGGGACCCTGAGAACCACACAGTTAAGAAGCATCACTAAATAAAACGCCATTTCAAATTAATACATATTTGATCCATAGTTAAATTCATAGTCTTACTTGAGATTATTGAATGTTGCCTATTAGGTTTCATAGTAATAGATTTGCCCTTTCCTGAGTAACCTAACACCATACTGTTACGTACTAAATATGTTATGTAAATAACGACCTCTCCGTATGGCATACTCTCATATATTCCCTGTATCATAGTTTTCCTATCAAAACGACAGATTCTTCAGGTTTCGCTATTCAGGATATATATTTTATCTAGAAATGATTTCAAATTAAAAAATGATGTGTTCCATTCAAATTACTTTCTCTGCATCTCTGCAACAAATTATTGTTAGAAAGCTTATGCTTCTATTTATCTCAAGCAAAATCAGGACATGTTAGCAGAAATAGTTTTATATCTTGCTTCCTTGTAATTAGAAGCGAAATAAAGGAGTACCATAGGTTAAGGTGATAATCAAAAGCTGGTTGCTCTGTGACTGAAGTTCCTTTGTTTATATGGACAGGAGTTGACAAATTCCTGTATGAAAAAAAAAAGTATTCAAAGTTTTTCAAAGCTGAAACCAAAAACAAAGGGATATCTAAAAAACGACCAACTCCAAGAAAGAAATGTAACAAAAATTGTGTGTTTTAATGTGCTTTACATTTTTTACATGGTTTAGCAGTTATGCAAAATTCCGTAAAATTCGTCCAGAATAAAGTAGTCTTCAGAGGCTATTCCCAGAAAATTCAAGATATACATTTTATTTGTCAGGTAAATATCCTTAATATACGGTATTTTAATCGAAATCATTAGAGCTATTTTTAAGAAAACCAAAAGTTTCTAAAAACGTTCCATGTAAAGGATTGGGGGTGGGGGATTTTCTCGAAAATTTTCATGTCGCATCCTTGGAGGATAATAAACTTAAATACCAAGTTTGATATTTAACGGTCTTTTCGTTTTTGAGCTATGCTGTCCATGGACACACACACACACGGACTTTTTCCAAGAATGTTTTTTTTTGGATTCAGGTGGACCCAATACATGTATTTCCGATGAAATCTCGGTAATGAATTTTTGGGTGGAATACAATACCTTCTCTATACACTATGTGCATAGTACGTGTAGAGAAAGTAAAAAGAACAATCTCAAACTTTAAGCATGTCCATTAAGTGACGTATATATTAGGTGACGTAAGGAGCACAGAATACTTCAAAAATAAATTAATTAACACATGTCTTTTAGTGGGCGCTGCAGTATCTGGAATAAATACTTGGCTATTTATAATTTCCCATTAGAAAATAAAATAACTTCACAGAATATAGAAAATTCTAAGTATATATTTTATTGACCATACGAATAACATACACAATATTTTATCAAAATAATCAGAGCTAGTGTTGAAAAAAACTGATGTGTTCATTTCACAAGACTTTCTCTACTTATTCCTGAACAAACTATTCTTAAAAGCTTATTCTTCTAACTTCTTCATGATAATCAGATAAACTTAGCAAAAATAATCTTATTACTCAGTTCCATATAAGAAGGCAAATAAGGGAATGCTCTAGTTTAAATCGATATTCAAATATTTTAAAAACCGTCGTTATATGATTGAAACTCGGTTCTCCTTGTATGCTCGAGAGTAAAACAAAAGAAAAAAGAATGACAAATTTCCGTTTGAGAAATATTTTACATATTTTAAATTGAAACCAATAATAAAAAATGTCTAGGCAACGGCTAACTCCACAAAAAATGTATATTACACAAATTTTGCGTTTTAACGAGATCTACATTTTTGGGTAGTAAGCTCTTGTCTATTTCTTACAATTTAGCAGTTATGCAAAAGTCATAGAGAATAAAAAGATCTTCAGAGGCTATTTCCAAAAACATTTAAGATATGCATTCTATTTTTCATGTAAATATCTTTAATATACAGTATTTTAAACAAAATCGTTAGAGCCATTTTTGAAAAAATAAAAATTCTCCAACACTTTTTTTGTAAAAGGTAGTTTGAGGTAGGGGAGGTTTTGAAAAGCTTCGTGTCCATTCTTGGAAGATTCTGAAAAATATATCATCAAACTTGTTATTTAACTCGTGTTTTATTTATGTTGTTCACACATACACATGACCTTTTTGTAAAAATATTTGTTTGGATACAGGAACCTTAACACGTGTAATTCCGGTGAAATTCCGGTATTGTATTTTTTAGTAGAATGTAATACTTTATCTTCCTTTTAATATGTACTAAGTATAGAAAGTAAACATAAAAATCTGATGTGTACCATTCATATGACTTTCTCTACATCTCTGCAGCAAATTATTCTTAAAAAAGCTTATACTTCTATTTACTTCATGCTAATCAGTAAACAATTAGCAGAAACAACCATATTACTTGCTTCCTTGTACGTAGAAGCTAAGTAAGGGAGTACCATAGGTTAAGGTGATAATCAAAAGCTGGTTGCTATGTCACTGAAATTCTTTTGTTTGTATGGACAGCAGTTGACAAATTCCTGTATTAGCAGAATCCAAAAATAAGGTATGTCTCAAAAACGACGAACTCCACGAAAAAATGTACGTAACATAAATTGTGTGTTTTAACGTGCTCTACATTTTTTGTGTAGTAAGTTTTGTCCATCTCTTACGGTATAGCAGTTATTCAAAATTCAGTAAAATTCATCCAGAATAAACTACTCTTCAGAGGCTATTCCCAGAAAATTCAAGATATACATTTTATTTGTCAGGTAAATACCTTTAATATACGAAATTTTAATCAAAATCACAGCCATTTTTGAGAAAATCAAAATTTTCGAAAAAAGTTCCATGTAAACGGTAGTTGGGGGTGGAGGGATTTTTCTCAAAATCGTCGTGTCGCATCCCTGGAAGATACTAAACTTAAATACCAAGTTTGGTATTTTACCTACTTTTCGTTTTTGAGTTATCGTGTTCACAGACACACGGACACACTGACACACGGACACACACACACACACATACACACGGATCTTTTTGTGAAAATGCTTTTTTTTGGATATTGGGGACCCTAAAACATATATTTCCGGTGAAATCTCCGTATCGAATTTTTGGGTGGAGTGCAATACCTTCTCTATACACCATGTACATAGTGCGTATAGAGAAAGTAAAAATAGGCAACATATTTGTATATAACGCCAGTAAGGGATTTTTCGTGCAAATATTCGTGAATTTCGGCATTTATCTGTTTTGTGCTATTCTGGAAGGAACTCAATAATTTTGGCGTATACATGATGACTTGGGTCGGTCCAGTGTCCTATACGTGTAGGAGTGAGGGTGAAGGGTTCTTTACGTTCTGACTAAAAATTGTTCTCGATTATTATCTGAGGTAACGGAGAGGAACACTACCGGGATAAAATAATAAAAAGTTTAATCAAAAAATAGTATTGGAATAGTTGCAATGCAGAAATTGCCATTTAACTCACCGTTTTATAGAGGACTTCGTCTTCGTTTATTTAGCAAACCTTATTGTTGATCTATTTTGAACATCAGCTCTTTTTAACATTATTGTACATATTTCTTTTCAAATATAAGCCATTTACATCTAACAAGAACTATACTACATATTCTTATATATTTACACATAAGCAAACTGTAAGGTCTTTCTACTGAGCAAATATTTAAACTTCTTAATTTACGAAACCGTAACTTTTCAAGTTATCAGTCAGCAAGGTATTCTGCTGTAATATAGCAAACTGCCTCCTCATTCAAGAACTATTGAACTGCACAACGCTTTGGTGGATTGAACATCATCGTATTCGTGTAAACCATTCATCCGCCTGTGAACGCATGAAACTTTATTAATTAGTATCAACCACGTGATCAGGAATGTAACCACAAACCATTCTTCAATGTTCTCACTGTTCACGTCTCTGCAGGCGGATGCAACTTTTATTGCAGACATTTCATTTCTCCCCCTAATTGTAGGACGGACACCCCCCCTAGGACTTACAAGCCAATGCCTAGGAGTCAGAAGCATGTCGGGGAGCCAACGGCACGAAAACACAGGATGAAGAGCAATCGGCCCGTAGTCAGGCATGAACATGAGGAAGTGGATGATATGAAATGTAAGCGAAATTGATGATTGGAAAGGTGATAATGGAACAGTTGGTGAACTGAGTGGCGGGAGAAACCCAGTCGCTGCTTCGTCCACTACGAATCCCAAATGAGGACGCTGGTGATCGAACCCGGACCACTTAAATGGGAGGCGAGCGGTCTAACCAAACACCCACGGCGCCGCCTATGCAGAAGGTAAAGTTACAGGAATCTGACCAAAGAATTCCCGTTTGTAGGGTGAATGGTCACAGAAAAATAACTTACCTTAAAGGTGTTTCTCAAACAATAGGCCACCAACACTTCTAAATACGCAGAAATAGCGTTGGATTGCAAACTATACTAAATGTTAATGACATTTAAAAAAAAAAAAACTCCTAAAATTGCCCGAAGTGGTTAATCCACCAGTGGATGATCGAGTAATTTTGAGGGTAGGGTAAAAGTTGGTATATTTTTAAAGTTAAATGCTAATTGAAGTGCCTGTATTTATACTTACAAGATTGTTACTGCAATCGATTTTAGAAAACGCTTTTTTGGTTACAGGACAGTTCAATACAGGCTTCAGCTGTATTTTGCCAAGATTTGAAAATTACAGGAAACTGATTTTTGCAACATAATTTTAGATTTAAGTGTCATATAATATTCCCTTTCAGCCATGGAATTGGAGCATGGTAATTTTGTCATTCAACACATGCAATCCGAGGCCCAAACAATTACTATTTTTCAATGGCATCAGAGTTGTGGGAAACTAAAATACAAGCTGAAAATTATTTGCGACTGCATCGCTTTGCATTTGTCAAAATTAGCCGACATCTGGGCGAATAATTTTCCCTGGGAGTGAAACTAAGTTGGGAGTGACGCTGTGGTCACATGTATCCATGCTTAGCGCCGGCTTCTGCCGCAGAATTAGGATGGAGGTTGGCGGCTTGTGAAACAATGGCGATGGGAAATTTCATCCCCATCGGGAATAATCTGCGGTGAATTTTTTGTTGGTATCTCCAATCAGTGCCATGGCTGGGAATATCGGACAGTGGTGCAAGAAATTGGATTGCTGTCACTGTTGTGGTCGACTGCATCGCTCAGTGGCCCCGGCTTCGATTCTCGGTCCAGTGATCGTCACCTGAACAACCCTTTCTAGTGTATTCCATGGAGAGGTATCTGAAAAAAAATACACTGCAAAAATAATTCTGTTAACTCCTTGGGTTATAACTATATAACACTAGATAGTACGAGGGTCATTTCGGAAGTCATGGCAACTACTTTATATATTCCAAATAACTGATTATGGGGTCATTGCAATATATAAATTTGAAAACATGTGCACGAATGAGATGTCACCACCAGATGACGTCTAAGTGCATTGGTAGTTGCTAGTAGACACATGCAAATGTAAGTATCCTAGAGGCTGTGTTCCAAGGTGAATGTCACCAAAGTTGATCAGTGAGCATACATAAAAATCCGATGTGTTCCACTCACATGACTTTCTCTACATCTCTGCAACAAATTATTGTTAAAAAGCTAATGTTTTTATTTACTTAATGCTAGTCTCATTACTTCGTTTGTATGGACAGGAGTTGACAAATTCCTGTAAGAGAAAAGCATAAGTTTTTTGAAGCTGAAACCAAAAACAAGGAATACCTCAAAAACGATAAACTCCACGAAAAAAATGTATATAACATTAATTGTGTGTTTTAATGTGCTCTGCCTTTTTGGTGTGGTACGTTTTTGTCTATCTCTTACGGTTTAGCAGTTATGCAAATTTCCATGAAATTCATCCAGAATAAAGTAGTCTTCAGAGGCTATTCCCAGAAAATTCAAGATGTACATATTATTTATCAGGTAAATATCCATAATATACGGTATTTTAATCAAAATCGTTAGAGCCATTTTTAAGAAAATAAAAATTGTCGAAAAATGTTCCATGTAAAGGGTAGTTATGGGTGGGGGGATTTTCTTGAAAATCTTATTGTCGCATCCTTGCAAGATACCAAACTTAAATACCTAATTTTGTATTTAACAGACTTTTCGTTTTTGAGCTATGTTATCCACAGGCACACACACACACACACACACACACACGCACACACAAATGCTCACACATGGATCTTTTTCCAGATGTGTGTATTTTTTTTTTGGATTAAGGGGGACCTAAAACATGTATTTTCGGTGAAATCTTGGTATCGAATTTTTTGGGTGCATACCTTCTCTATACACTAAGTACATGGTACATGTGGAGAAGGTAAACATTATTTGAGAAAGTGTCCTGTTTGACCCAAGAAGATCTTGGAAGCACTTAAAAGTCGCACGTTCTCGAATGAGAGCCACTCCTGTAGTTTCAGGTCATAACCTATTCCTTAATCCTTGAAATTAGGCATTACAAGAGATAGCCGCGTCGCTTGTTTTCTTTTAGTGTAGCGAATGAGAGGAAAAAGGGAAAGCAGGAGCAGCGTTGTGGCAAAAGCATGAAGACTGACAGTAAGTAATCTTCCACCCCCTTCAGCGCGGGGGCGGAGTGAGGGTGGCTCCATTTTCACTTCATTTTGAAACAAGCTCTGACTTATCGTACTTTTTCTCGTCTTTTCAAGCTTTCTGCTTTTATTTACGAAATCATTTTTTCTCTGTCCACGGTTTCTTGAGTTATTCCTTCTCCCTCCACGGCGAAACCTCATTTGAATTGTGCACACCAGAATATCCGCAATATTAGAAACGACATTCTTATGCTAAAAAGCATGTCCCATGTGTTAACCTGGCAGCTTTTATTTCTTTCTTTTTTATCTCGGTGAATTTATGGCACGAATGGATGAATAGAAGCCACCGCAAATGATTTATGAGCGTTAGACTTGACAGTATGCTGCAGTTCAAAAGTAAGCGTGTAGATAAACGTTGCGTCGGAGTTGAATTTTAAAAACGTGTGTCATGAGCGACGCCGTTTGTGTTTTTTTTTTAATTTACATTAACGAAAATAACTTCGAAAAGGAATACTAAAAGTAGTGACACCTACATTGTTAACTTAAAACCCATATAGTCGCAGAATTTCTAGCCATTCCTAGTAATTACATTAGCTGCAATTTACCTGTCATTGTGAAAATTATAGTTAAATTGAAAGTAAATGTGAATAAGAAACAGGTTCCTCTTATGTTTACTTTCAAATGTTTTATTTTATTTTGTTGTTGTTGATATATGTTGTTAAACCCATCAAATGTCATCACAGCTTATCAACCTCCTTAGACCGGTTATTTTCAGATAATTAATTTAAAATTAACAAAAATTAATAATATAATAATAAATAATAATTTCAATAACAATATAATAGTAATAGATATGGAACTTATGTTGTTACCAGGGAAATTACAGTAATGTCTAGAAGTTAAACGTATCTTTGTATTTCCACAAAATAGCCGAAGGCAAGGAAATGTTTCTAAGTGCAGGCAGGTAGTAACATATAGCAGAGATTGTTCAAATCGTCCAGCTGCCGTTTGAAAGACAAGATCATTCCAATAAACTAGTGAATAGGTCAACGGCATGGCGACCATGGGATCGTCAAGCCATGAGTGTTGGGGTTTTCTCACCAAAGAACAAACAAGGTTGTAAATTGTAGATTGTCAGAATAGGTAGCATTGAAAGGGGTGGAAGTATCTTTTAAAGAGACCTAGAGACGAAAACAAAGTCAGACAGTTCTAGGCAGTCTTTTAATTTGTTTTCAGTCATGCCGAGCATTCCTGATGCCTTCATATTTCTTTTTGCAGTTACAGTCACAAAACCTTCACGGTCTCACGTCGTTATCTGAGAACAATAATTGTGCTGCAACAGTAAGAAATGGCGAGCTGATTTTTTGAAAAAGTATCAAGAAACAATAAGCATCAACATTTACTTATTTTATCTTATTTGTGGTACCGCCCCATCAAAACCTGCGTATCTTAAATCAAACTAGCATCAAACCACACTCCAATGCTGACATTTACAACCAACAAAATCAAAATAAAGAAGTTTAGCTCATCATTGTGGCGTCATAACTAGAGACTCGAACCAGTCTGTGTATACACTTCTCCTCGCGTATGACGTCGCATCCATCACGCTGTATACCACGACGGGACATGCAATCTTTATCAACACGTACAGAAGTCTGTCATTTGCTTTAACAGAGTACAGAATTGTATGAGGGACATCAATGTCAGAAGTTGCCTGAATATGAGAACGACTTTAGACGTAGATATTTCAATATAAGAGGAAGAAATATATTTTGCAACAAATACATACACACTTTTAAAGGCCAGAGCAAGATTTCATCTAGAATCACTTCAATTTTAAGCAACTTGTTTAAAGATATAGAAAAATGTAATTGAAGACTTTTGAATTTTACAAAATTGTTGTATACTGTTTTTATTGTAATATGACTGTAGAAACATAATGGAAAGATATAAAAAGGAAATATATTTATTGCTTTTATTCTATTAAAATATTCATTAATGTTTTGTATAGGAGATTTTGTGGCTATTTTGTAATAAATGAATATTTACACCGTGCAGTGTAGTGCTGATGTAGCTGTACTGTTTGCCTCGGCCTAAGTATCAGTCAGAACTGTGAATATAATTCTTTGTTGATCTCACTTATTGTTTAGAAATAAGAAGATTGCTTTCATCTTTAAACCGTTTATTTATTTTCTTTGAACTAAACTCTAATAGGGCTGATTGCTTCGACACGGTTTCCATGTGTTAACGTGTAACGTTATGCATTATTATGGCGCGCGTCTTTCTCAGTTTATGCCGATTAAAAGTCTCCTTGTATGAATGAATGAATAAATGTATTTATTGACATAGCAATATCTTACATAGAATTTCAACAATCACACGGGTCCACAGACCCTACGTGCTTTTGTAATACACATTACAAACAATATTAAAACAACAACAAAGAATTAAAAGATTAAACACGAAAATAAAAAGAAAAAGGTAATACACAGTCAGAAGCAACATTAAAACAATAAAGAATTAAGAGTGAACCTGAAAATAAAAATAAAAAGATATTCCAATAAGGCAATTTAAATTTACAGCACAGAGTAAACCTTCATAAATGCACCCTCTTATAATATATATATATATATATATATATATATATATATATATATGTAGAACATTTTAGTCACTTGTTTAGTTGATCTTATTCCCCCCCCCCCTCCTTCTCTATTGGCAGCCTCCTCAGATCTCAGCTGTCTTGCCTTAAGTATAAATTTACCTAGCCCTCCATGTTTTCCGTGCCTGCCAGTAGAGTCCAACATGCTTCTAGCCCTACGTATCCGTCATGCTTTGCAGCATTACAAATTAACATCAACACATCATAAAAGTATTACATTACAATTACATCACAATTATTAACAATGTCAGGTTGCATAGTTAATTTACAGTTCTTTGATATTTTTCAATTTTCACTGCACTACTAAATATATTCTCTCGCTTTATTAATTATGTTAGCGCCTTGTTGTTCACGTACGTTGTCACTTTCCTTTTATGCACGCATTTTACCTATAATGTTGGCACGTATTAAACCATTTATAAACGTTAAATTTTCTCTTACTCGTAGATGACTTTTCTTTTCTAATCTTGCTTCAAGAGTTTTTTTGAAGAAAACTTTTTTTTTTGCACAAGGTGGTACAATACAGTTGAGCTAAACCAGACAAGGAACAGCACGTGCCTTGTGGTTTGGGTACCATCAAGCAATGGCTCCAATGAAACAGTACACAGAAGCTAGAGAAAACAAGCACAAAAAAAAAAAAAAAAATCTGATGTAATCCATTCACATGCCTTTCTCTATATCTCTGCAACAAATTTTTATTAAAAAGTTTATGCTTCTATTTACTTCATGCTTAGTGAGAAAAAATTAGCAGAAATAGTCTTATTACTTGCTTCCCTGTAAGTAGAAGCGAAATAAGGGAGTAATATAGGTTAAAGTGATAGCAAACGATGATTGCTATGTGGTTGAAGTTCCTTTGTTTGCATGGACAGCAATTGTTAAATTCCTGTATGAGAAAATTATGTTTTAAAGCTGAAACAAAAAACAAGGAGTATCTCAAAAACGGTCAACTCCTCGAAAAAAAATGTATATAACATAAATTGTGTGTTTTAATGTGCTCTACATTTTTTGTGTGGTAAGTTTTTGTTTATCTCTTACGGTTTACCGGTTACACAAAATTCCGTAAAATTCATCCAGAATAAAGTAGTCTTCAGAGGCTATTCCCAGAAAATTCAAGATATACATATTATTTGTCAAGTATGTATCTTTAATATATGATATTTTAATCAAAATCGTTAGATGCATTTTTTAGAAAATCAAAACTTTCGAATATTTTTCCATGTGAAGGGTAGTTGGGGTGGGGGGATTTTGTTTAAAATCTTTGTGTCGCATCCTTGGAAGATATTGAACTTAAATACCAAGTTTGGTATTTAACGGCCTTTTCGTTTTTGAGCTGCGCTGGTCACAGACACACAGACGCACACACACACACACACACACACACACACACACACACATACACACAGACAGACACACGGATAATTTTTTAAAAATACTTTTTTGGATTCAGGTGGTATCAAAACATGTATTTCCGGTAAAATCTCGGTATCGAATTTTTAGGTACAATGCAATACCTTGGTAAAGGACAGGTAAATGTTCAGTCGCAGGTCGGAGTGCCAGCGGCGTTTCAGTCTTCAGTTTCAGGAGGAAGATAAATATGGCGAAGAAGAGGATTGTGGTGGCGCTGTCAGGAGCGATGGAGCCTCTTGTAGCTGATGCGGAGGACACAGATTACCTCCGGCAGAGTGGAGTTGCGTCCGTACCACGGAGCGCCAGTCATGAGGCGGAGAAGGTGGTTCTGTGTGCGCTGAATTTCAAGAATGTGGTAGACTGAATTATATTGCAAAATTGATGACTGTCATGCAGATCAAGAAGCAGTGCTAGCCTTCATCGCATTCTATTTATACCTATAACGGAGTGAATGAATCGTTATCTACCCTTGCCTCTAAACCAGTCTTGGGATTCACCTAACGTGCCGGTCCCCATGGCCGCGCTCGCCAAGGCGTCTCGCTTTGGTGCTTCGTAGCACAGGGGATCGTGGGTTCGAGTCCCGCCTAGGGCATGGGTGTTATATGTTTGTGTATATGTGTGTGTTGGAAAATAAGAAAACAGCAATCCAGTAATCATACAGCAAACAAAGTAAAAAATCTGAGGTGTTCCATTCACATGTCTTTCTCTACTTCTGTGTAACGAATTATTGTTTATAAGCTTATTCTTCTATTTACTTCATGCTAATCGAGAAAAAAATATATCAGAAATAATCTTATTACTTACTCCCTTGTAAGTAGAAGCGATATATGGGAGTATCATAGATTAAAGTGAAGTCAAAAGCTGGTTACTAGGTGTCTGGACTTCCTTTGTATAGACACGAGTTGACAAATTCCTGTATGAGAAAAGTACAAGTTTTTTAAATCTGAAACAAAAACAAGGAATATCTCAAAAAATGATCAACTCCTCGAATGTGCTCTACATTTTTTGTGTGGCAAGTTCTTACGGTTTAGTAGTTATGCAGAATTTCGTAAAATTCCTCCAGAATAAAGTAGTCTTCAGAGGCTATTCCCGGAGAATTCAAGATATACATATTATTTGTCAGGTAAATATCTTTCATATACAATATTTTAATCAAAATCCTTAGAGCCATTTTTGAGAAAATCAAAAATTTTGAAAAAAAATCCATGTAAAGGGTAGTTGGGGTGAGGGATTTTCTTGAAAATTTTCATGTCGCATCCTTGAAAGATACCAAACTTAAATACCAAGTTTGGTATTTAACGGTCTTTTCGTTTTTGAGCTATGCTGTCCACAGACACACACACGCACACACAAGGACCTTTTTCCAAAAATGCTTTTTTTTTTTTTGGATTCAGGGGGACCCAAAACATGTATTTCCGGTGAAATCTCGGTATCGAATTTTTGGGTGCATTACAATACCTTCTCTATACACTATATACATAGTACGTATAGAGAAAGTAAAAAAAAATGTGTTCCATTCACATGACTTTCTCTACATCTGTGTAACTAATTATTGTTAAAAGGCTTATTTGTCTATCTATTTCATGCTAATCGAGATAAACGGGAGCAGATATTATGTTATTGCTTGCTTCTTCGTAGGCAGAAGATAAATAAGAGAATACATCAGGCTAAAGCGATAGTCAAATGTTTAAAAACTCTGATTGCCATGTGCTTGAAATCCGTTTTTAAGCATTACCAGAAGTTGGCAGATATGGTATTTTAAAACTGAGATTAATAAGAAAGAATATCTCGAAAACGATCAACTCCACGAAAAAAATGTATATCACATAAATTGTGTGTTTTAACGTGATCTACATTTTTTTGTGTAGTAAGTTTTTGTCTATCTCACCAGTTAAGCAACATTCTGCAAAATGTATTCAGAGTAAAGAGGTCTTTAGAGGCTATTCCCAGAAAATTCAAGATATACATTTTATTTTACATATAAATATCTTTATTATATAATTACTTCAACTAAAGTCATTAGAGCCAATTTTGAGAAAATAAAAAAATTGAATTTTTTTCCCATGTATAAGGTAGGTATGGTTAGGGGGCTTTTCTTGAAAATCTTCGTGTCTCATACTTGGAAGATACTAAGCTTATATACCAAGTTTAGTATTTTACCGACTTTTCGTTTATGAGTTATCCTATTCACACAAACACACATACACACACACGGAATTTTTTTTTTTAAAATGCTTTTTTGGACTCAGAGGACCCCAAAACTTATATTTCCCGTGAAATCTCGGTATCGAATTTTTGGGTGCATTACAATACCTTCTCTATCCCTATGTGCATTGTACATATGGGCTAGAGAAAGTAAAAATCGACGTTCTATACTATTTTCTACTCAAACTCTTGGAATTGTTCTCCCTTGTTGCATGTCAACCTGAACGACAGTGGATTTCCTCATAACCAGAAATATTTGTGCTAGTTGTTAAGCTGAAGGAATGGCTCATGGGAACGTTGCAGAGTGCGCCTCTTGAGCGAGTGTCACAGCTTTTGACGGATGGTGTAGTAGAGATTAATCTGCCAACTAAAGCGAGACAAGATTCACGCGCCTCTTCTATTGTTGTTGCAACAGAGGAAAAAAGCGGTCCACCACACAAAAAACGCTGTGTAATAACGAGTCTGCGATGGAATACAGCCATCACCACGATCAGGGGTGTCAGTGGTTTTCGGGCCATGCGATATCTGGTACTGAATTTGCTTGGTGGAGATTCTAGATGGTAGAATATTTTTAACAAACTTCAGAAACTGAGGGCTGTTATTTTTTCAATAAATGCCGAATCCAATCTATACATGGGGTCTTTCAACAAGAGTGTTATATTTTTAACATGTGATAGCTGCCATTTTTACTTTCTCTATACTCACCATGTACATAGGATTTCACCGGAAATATATGTTTTTGGGTCCCCTGTAACCAAAAAAAGCATTTTCACAAAAAGGTCTGTGTGTTTGTGTGTGTGTCCGTGTGTCTGTGAACACGATAACTCAAAAACGAAAAGTCTATAAAATACCAAACTTGGTATTTAAGTTTAGTATCTTACAGGGATGCGACACGAAGATTTTGAGAAAAATCCCCCCACTCCCAACTACCCTTTACATTGAACTTTTTCCGAAAATTTTGATTTTCTCAAAAATGGCTCTAACGATTTTGATTAAAATTTCGTATATTAAAGATATTTATCTGACAAATGAAATGTATATCTTGAATTTTCTGGGAATAGCCTCTGAAGACCACTTTATTCTGGATAAATTTTTCATAACTACTAAACCGTAAGAGATGGACAAAAACTTACTACACAAAAAATGTATAGCACGTTAAAACACACAATTTATGTTATATACATTTTTTTCGTGGAGTTGATCGTTTTTGAGATATTCCTTTTGCTTGGTTTCAACTTTGAAAATCTTATACATTCTCATACAGGAATTTGTCAACTCCTGTCTGTACAAACGAAGGAACATCAGTCACATAGCAACCAGCTTTTGGGTTTCACTTTAACCTATGGTACTCTCTTATTTCGGTTCTACTTACAAGGAAGCAAGTAATAAAACTATGTCTGCTATTTTTTTCTGATCAGCATAAAGTAAATAGAAGTATAAGCTTTTTAAGAATAATTTGTTACAGGGAAATAGAGAAAGTCATGTGAATGGTACACATCAGATTTTTATAGAGTTGCAGCAGCAATTTTTACTTTCTCTAAACGTACTATGTACATAGTGAATAGAGAATGTATTGCACTCCGCCAAAAAATTCGATACGGAAATTTCACCGGAAATATAAGTTTTAGGGTCCCCTGTATCCAAAAAAAGTATTTTCAGGAAAAGGTCCGTGTGTGTGTCCGTGTGTCTGTGAAACGTTAACTCAAAAACGAAAAGTCGGTAGAATACCAAACTTGGTATTTAAGTTTAGTATCTTCCAGGGATGCGACACGAAGATTTTGAGAAAAATCCCCCCGCTCCAAACTATCCTTTACATGGAACTTTTTGCGAAAATTTTGATTTTCTAAAAATGGCTCTAGCGATTTTGATTAAAATATCTTATATTAAAGTTATTTACCTGACAAATAAAATGTATCTTTTGAATTTTCTGAGAATAGTATCTGAAGACTACTTTATTCTCGGTAAATTTTACGGAATTTTGCATAACTGCTAAACCGTAAGAGATGGACAAAAACTTAACACACAACAAATGTAGAGCACTTTAAAACACACAATTTATGTTACATACATTTTTTCGTGGAGTTGATTCTTTTTGAGATATTCCTTGTTTTTGGTTTCAGCTATAAAAAACACATTTTTCTCATACAAACTCGTGTCCATACAAACAAAGGAACTTCAGTCCCATAGCAACTAGCTTTTGACTATGACTTTAACCTATGGTACTCTATTATTTCGCTTCTACTTACAAGGAAGCAAGTAATAAAACTATTTCTGCTATTTTTTCTCGATTAGCAGGAAGTAAATAGAAGCAAAAGCTTTTTAACAATCATTTATTGCAGAGTTGTAGAGAAAGTCATGTGAATGGAACACATCAGATTTTTATTATTATTATTATTTTTACCACTAATATTCTCCTGTTGAATGGCTCTTTACAAAGAACTAACCTTTGTTGCTAATCTATACTGAACGAATAATTAACAGAGAATGTTAATGAGCGATCAGGAGCAGCTCACATGTTGTTTTGTAGTTGTGTATTAATTTTGATTCCCTGTTTACTTTCCTAGCATGGATGGCGTTGAGTCAACATATACCTATTTAAACACACGCTTTATTACCCAACATTATACACAGGCTCCATTTGCAAAAGTGAAGCCGAATGGTCCACATAAACTCGCTGAGGGAAGTTCGTTATTGCGTGATATTCCACATGAACGCAAGAGCAAATGGTAGAATTGTAGACACATTTTGAAACAGATGCATTTCAATAGTTCGTATGCCAACCGTTGCCTCGTCCTCAATACGGGTATTCCACTCTAAGCGGACCTCACTTTATCCTGATTAAAAGTATAGAAGACACCCTGTTGTTCATAATTAGGTAGTATGTCCAAAAATGTGATGTCTTCACATGACTTTTTCTACATCTCTGTATCAAATTATTGTTGAAGAATTTATTCTTCTATCTATATCATGCTAATCTGGATAAACATAAGCAGAAATGATATTATTACTTTGCTTCCTCTGCTTTATTTTTAAGGTTAAGAGTTGACAAATTCCTGTGTGAGAAAAGTTTAAGTATTTTAAAATCGAAAAAAAAAAAAAACAAACAAGAAATATCTCGGAAATGGCCAGTTCTACGAAAAAAATGTACACGGCATAAATTGAGTGTTTTTACGAGATTTAAATTTTATGTGTAGTAGGTTTTTTTGTTTATCTCTTACGGTTTACCAGTTGTACAACAATCAGCAAAATTCACCCGAGTGAAGAGCTCTTCAGAGGCTGTTCCCAGAAAATTCGAACAATTCGTTTTTTTCAGATAAATATATTTAAGGAACGGTATTTTAATCAAAATTGTGAGAGCCATTTTTGAGAAAATACATTTTTTCGAAAAATTTTTCCATGTACTAAGTAGTCAAAATCTTCGTGTCGCATTCTTGGAAAATACTAAACTTAAATACCAGTTCGGTATTTTACCGACTTTTCATTTCTGAGTTATCGTGTTCACAGACACACGGAGAAACGAACATACTGATACACACACACACACACACACATGTGGACCTTTTTCTATAAACGCTAAAACGCGTATTTCTGGTGAAATATTGATATCAAATTTTTGGGCAGAGAAAGTGAAAATGTATCACATTTTGTTTTCATAACTGGATTCATTATGTGTGGAGAAGTAAATAGGAATATATCATACATTTCTTTTTGACTTTATTATTAAAAATAATCTTACATGTAACATTCACTTGAGTTTCTCTATCAGTACATATTGTGTTTATGCAATATATTCAAACTGTTCATACAAAATCTCATATATCAATTTATACCATGTTATCAGGTAGACTTTTTAGAAATAGTTCCATATCATTTCGTCGTGGGCAGGGAGTACAGGATACTGAAGGGATAGTCACATGTTTAAAAAGTCAGTCGCTATACGTTGGTCTTAAACTTCCGTACTCTTTCCATGCAATTGCGTATGACGAAAGAACGTTAAAACAGTGACAGAGAATTGAACAATTCAAACCTTTAATAACAATGAAATGGTTTATGCTAAAAAAAAATAAAAAAAAAGATTGCTTGAAATACAGTTTTTAAAGATATCTACATTTTGGCATAGGTAGTGAAGTTTCGTCTATCGGTAACGTTTACCAGTTATACAAGATTATACAAAATGAAGAGGTATTTACAGGCTACTCCAAGAAAATTAAATATATACATTTTATTTGCCATACAAATATCTGTAATACGTACTTAATACAACTCATTGATCAGTTTTTAGGAAATCAAAATTTTTGAAAAACATTCCATGTAAATACAATAATAAATTGGCAGCTCGGATGGGGGATTTTTGTAAAAATCTTCGTGTTGCATCTCTGGAAGATGCTGAACTTAAGCACCAAGTTTAGTATTTTACCGACTTTTTGTTTCACACTTTAAGACAGGCACACACGTAAATGCTCTTTTATAGGCAGTTCAAAACATGTATTTCCTGTGAAATCTTGGTATTGGTTTTTGGTTGGAATTCAATACTTCTCCTACTTACCATACAGAAGAATAATGAATCTCTTTTAAAACTAAGAACATAGTATTACTGCAGATCAGTTCTATCCAATATATTAATGCTTCTGCGGTTCTGTCAGAAATAACACACTGAATTCCTATTTTCGAAAAGACTTCTACCACACGCACACACACACACACACACACACACACACACACACACAGCTTAAAATTTTTATGTTCGGACATCTCTGAATATTAGATACCTCATTAACTTGGATATATTTTCTTGGAACCGGACAAACTCATGTTTTTACATGTCCAATATACCTACCCTGTATGTTGGACACACCTGAATCCTGAAAGATGGACATCCTATTGTTCTATCTTGGGCTTTATGTACTTTTTCTGTGTCTGTAAAACATGATTTCTTGGAAATGTTTAAGAAATCTCATGAGTGCACTGTTAGTATTCAACCTTATGTGCTTTATAAGGATACCTAGCTCAGTTTAGTGAGGAGAGGTTTTCTTTTACAATCTGTTTCTACATTCCTGAATTACTCAATTGGTTCTTTTGTAGCTAAATATGAACAAGGTATATATGGATTGTTACTATATTCTTCCAACCTGTTAGCACTCTTTTAATGGTAGGGTTTTTTTCTTTGCACTTGTGAAGTGGTATTTCTAATTTCTTGAACTTGTACCCATTTTTTGTGGTTAAAGTTGTGCGTTCAATGAAAATTTTATCTTCCGAACACAGGAACGAAGAAATATCTTATGATGAATATGATGCGCTTTCTGTTCCTGAAAAACCACCCACTCATCAATGAGCTTTTTCAAAAGGTAGTGACATTTGGTCATACATGCATACATGCATACATAACATACATAAATACATACATAAAACATACACACATTCGCATGTACTGTATTTCAACTGAATGTGATTTAACATGCATAGAACTGTATACACTAGATTATTTTTTGTATTTCTGTAATCTTTTTATTTGATACGTCAATAGGAACTTGGAATGTAGTCTACAGAGGTATGAAAATTATTAGACTTGATACAAGGTTTTGGCTATTTATTGTTCGCTTATACATCCGAAAAAGTGAAACTCTAGTGTGATAAATAATTATAAAATTTTCTACCAATCATAAATATATAGGTCTGTTTATAGATAAGAAAATATGGAATAAAACTACGGAATTAGTTTTTTCTTGTACTACTGGATAGATGGAGATTTTTATTCTTCAAAGAAATGTTGGCAAAATTAGTTTCAGTTATTTAGTAATTGATCTTGATAACCAATTTCAGTCATTGTTAAGTTTCAAGACCATATGGAAATTAAATTATGGATATTTTGTTCTATAAAGTATACGTTTGGCTGTGTGTAAAAGTTTGAGGTTATGGTGTGGCAATCTGTTGCTTCACCATACAAAATTACTACTGCAATGAAGGAGAAAAATATTGAAACACTTTTGACAGGTTTTCTCATACAGTGGAGATTTGGTTTAATAAATTTGTAAATTATTTCAAACTCACAACTTAAAGTCACTTTTACCGAAAAAAATACTAGAGTCTTACAATTTTCAAAACTTTGTCCAGTCATTTTTTTCAATGGATGCCTTCTCCCCCAAAATATCTATCGCTTCTTCGTTATTTACACTGTTAGGCAGGACATTTTTTTAGTGAACCATAGGTGTCCAGATTAGAAAGGTTTTACTCTATATATTTCCTGTTAGTACACACACATTGAAAGGTTCAACAATTATGCTACACTTTCTCATAAGCAAAAGGAACACCTGCATTTCAATATTTAATTGAAATCTTAGCAGTTCAGATGAAGAGCATCATAATATTGTGTTAGGAAAGCTTCCCAAAATATGCATTCAGTATCAGAATACAAGATACGAAATTCGTGAAAACAAGTGACATGCTACGTTATTGTTTTATGTCCGTGTTTGCCACGTGACAACTTTCAACGCATTTGTTTAGATAACCTATTAATGTAAGGAGAATATCTCAAACATTTCTCAATCTTGTTGCACACCGTGAGAAGAACTGCAGGACGTAATGTTTATTTTCCAACGTTTTGCTGCTGTGCACTGTATAGTTTGCGTGTACGCGTTGAGTATAATTTAGATGATTCATCCTGTAGCTTTGTTTTGATGTTTACGAAATTGCTGTCAATGTTCAGCAACTTCATACCCGCTGAACGTGTTCTTTAGAAGTAAACCACCTTCATTAGAAAGTAATTCTGTTCTGATTATTCTAGTTGAAGAAAGTACCTTGGATATTGCCCCGATACGATCTAAGGAGGTAGTAGCAAAGCTTGTTTTGGCGCAAACAGAAAGACATACTGCGTTCCAACATTCAACGACATCTTTTTTACTTTCTCTACACGTACTATGTACATACTGTATAGAGAAGGTATTATAATGTACTCAAAAATTCGATATCGAGATTTTACCGGAAATACATGTTTTGGGTCCCCCTGAATCCAAAAAAATCTTAATAAAAGTAGTCTTCAGAGGCTGTTCCCAGAAAATTCAAGATATACATTTTATTTGTCAAGTAAATATCTTAAATATACGAGATTTTAATCAAAATCGTTAGAGACATTTTTAAAAAAAAAATCAAACATTTTGAAATTTTTTCCATGGGGTAGTTTAGGGTGGGGGATTTTCTTGAAAATCTTCGTGTCGCATCCTTGGAGATACTGAACTTAATTACTAAGTTTGGTATTTAACAGAATTGTCGTTTTTGAACTATGCTGTCCGCAGACACACACAAGCACACACACGGGGACCTTTTTCTAAAACCTGATGTGTTCCATTCACATGACTTTCTCTACATCTCTGCAACAAATTATTGCCAGAAAGCTTATGCTTCTATTTACTTCATACTAATCGAGAAAAAATCAGCAGAAATAGTCCTATTACTTGCTTCCTTGTAAGTAGAAGCTAAATAAGGGAGTACTATTGGTTAAAGTGACAGTCTAAAGTTGGTTGCTATGTGACTGAAGTTCCTTTGTTTGCATGAGCAGGAATTGTTAAATTCCTGTATGAGAAAAGTATGGTTTTATAGCTGAAACCGAAAACAAGGAATATCTCAAAAACAATCAACTCCACGAAAAAAATGTGTATAATATAAATTATGTGTTTTAAAGTGCTCTATATTTGTTGTATGGTAAGTTTTTGTCCATCTCTTACGGTTTAGCAGTTATGGAAAATTCCGTAAAATTGACCCAGAATAAAGTAGTCTTCAGAGGCAATTCCCAGTAAATTCAAAATATACATTTTATTTGTCAGGTAAATATCTTTAATATACGACATTTTAATCAAAATCGTTAGAGCAATTTTTAGAAAATCAAAATTTTCGAAAAAAATTCCATGTAAAGGGTAGTTTAGGGTGGGAGGATTTTTCTCAAAATCATCGTGTCGCATCCCTGGAAGATACTAAACTTAAATACCAACTTTGGTATTTTACCGACTTTTCGTTTTTGAGTTATCGTGCTCACAGACACCGGGACACACGGACACACACACACACACGGGCCTTTTTCTGAAAATCTCTTTTTTGGATACAGGGGACCCTAAAACATATATTTCCGGTGAAATCTCGATATGAAACTTACTTTAATGATTAAATTTTAAAACAGCTTTGTGTATCATGAGTTTTAGAAAACTGAGGACCCGAATTGTGATATTCTTTCCTCATTACTCGTAGCTGATCACAAGAACGCATGTATTTGCGTTTGTCCGGCCTCAAATGTGTTTCATGGTATCTCAGGAGATTTTTAATTATGTTGAAATTGAAAGCCAATCCTATTAGCAGTTTGTGACGTCTGGAATGTTAAATTCGAACGCGCCCAGTTAGCTGCACGGAAGTATGAGCACACTGATATACGTGTGGACTAAGTGGATGAAGCACGATTGGGTCCATCTTCCCAGCGGTCGTGCGTACATAACACTACACATCCATCACGCGTACCGGGAGCCGTTAAGGAGACTTTATAACCCCATGTTTTATCAAGTTGGCATGTGTTCCCTGCAGGGGTTTCCAGCTCCCTGACATTTCTAAGGAAAATATGTGTTGCCTGAAAACTTTTACACTGGCATACGTCACAGCTTTTCGCCTTTATCTGATCATGTGCGAACTGACTATAATTTAGTCCTGTTTAAATATACTTTTGCACTGGTGTTCATGCCACTTTTCTTATATACAAAACCCATCTACCCTAATTACATTTATTGCAGTTCTCTTTCCCTTATCCATGGCATGGACTTTTTATCCCTTGGAACTGCTCTGTTAGGTGATTTAAATTTACCAATTCTCTCTCACACACATATACACAACACAAAGTGGTAGGGATGAGCTCCAGCAAGGTGCTAAAATACGTCCTATCAACATTGGCTTTCTTTCACCACGTCTGAATGGTGCGGAGTAAAGTGAAAGCTCCATTGCTTGGGAATCGTTGTTATGTAGGAGAATACACTGTAGTGCTGCATTCACAATGAAATGCCAGCGCAAGAGTTTGTACTCATATGTTTTAATGTAAGCATTCACATAGAATCACGCAAGACGCAACGCAATGTCATGCAACGCAAGAGTTTGCAAACTCCAAACTTTATCCTTGCGTTGCATGCAAAGAGGAAGAACTCTGCTTCTTTTCTCTATGCATTGCATATGAATTCAATAACAAACAATCTCACTCCATGATTTTGCAGGGCCTGCTGTACATGCATGCTCTTCTATTTGGCTGTACCGCGCCATCTCTAATCTCGCTCAAGAGGTTATGACAGTCTCCTTGCGAATGCTTCTTTGATTTAATGAATGTAACTTTCATTTGTGTATAGATTTATTAGTTCTCGTAAATCAAAGACGCAGAGAGTTCATTAAATGTGTAGTTTTATCACTTTCTCTATGCTTGTGCTATTTTCAATAATTTTGAATGAGCAATTATTGTGAGCGTCAGTTGTTAGTATGTAATGTATTTATTTTGTAAAACATGGAGTGAATTTTCTTATGTGGTATTATTGGTGATGTTATTCAGTTTGTAACTTGCGGAGCGCTTGGAAGATATTCGCATGTAACTTGCGGATCTAGAAACCCGTGACAGCTTTTTGCGTTGCTCTTACGATTGCATTGTGAATGGTGTTTCCTTGCGTCTGTGTTAGCCCACTTGGGTAGTGTGGTGGTAGCGTGTCTGCCTCACATTCGTGAGTTCGAATCCCGCTTAGGGTGAGTTATACGGATAAGGTTTTTTTCAGGTTTTTCCCTTATCCTGAGAAGACGAATGTCGAGCAACTTTAAGCTCCATGGACCCCGAGATCATTTGAGCACCATTTCACCAATTTCATTCATCGTCCGATATGACCAACCAGGTTAAAGAACGTTAAACTACTATTTAAAAAAAATATGCTGTGTTACGTCTGCGATTGCTTCTCATTGTGAATGTAGCATTATAGCCCTCCGTGGTGTAATGGTCACCATATACCCAAGGTCGCGGGTTCAAACCCGGCAGAGGAGGATGCATTTTTTCGGGCGTAAAAATCCTTAGCATGGCTTCCTTCGGAGGGGAAACAAAGCCGTTGGTCCCGTGTCCTAGATTCAGCACACGTAATAAAAGCTCAAGCCTGATAGAGCAAAATTAATCGGTCTTTCAAAATAAAAAGTGCATTTTTATTTTGAATACACTGTTAGTACAATAAAACACAGAATGTTAACCTTGGTTAAGTTAAAACTGATGGTGTTTCCTTATTAGCGAATGGTATTGACAAACTAATATATTATTATGAATGTTAGTATACACAGTAAGCCTTCCATATCAACAGACACTTTTAGAGTCAAATAATAGGGTTTTGCAACCTCGCTTGAGTAAATCTATTCATGACAACTCATCTACAATTAACTGCTAGTGTCCAAAAGTATCGTACCATAACAATTCAGCAGTAAACCTTATTTGGGCACTAAATCAAACAAACAAAAACTGTCATGTCATACCTGAAAGAAAGAAATTAATAAATAAAGAAAGAGAGGAAGAAAGGAAGGGAAGGGAAGAGAGGAATGAGCGAAAGAAGGTGCTTGCTACATGCGAGAAAGAAACCTGCGGTCTTAACCACAGAAGATCCCTACGCTTTGCCACAGCGCTACAGAGAAGCCACATGGAAGGTAGCATGTTTATAATGCTTATTTTAAGCAGCGAATGAGATGCGTTATCGTGCTCTGCGTTGCCAGGTCGCTACCCTCACTCTTTTCATATTTCCCTCTCACTCGCACACTGAGCATGCAAATCTGCCTAGCGGCACAAAGTTTGTTCGTGTATATATGAAACCTCTTTGAGCTAAATATCTGCGGTTTTTACGGTTCTGCTAAGAACATTACTTATCTTCCTTGTGAATTATTTTTTGCAAAATTTGAATGTTTTGTCTTAGCGCAAGTACTATTTATGAGAGACGGAATCTATTAGTGCGTTACTCCCAAATAAGCGCGAATGCAATATGTTAGCACTCCGATTGACGCTCATCCCATTTGAAAGTCACTGCAGTAATGCCTTACAACTTGTTGGAGCGGCTACACAACTGTATTGCCTATGGTGTAAACTAGGCGCCTAGCTGTGTAGGATTTAGAAACTTTTTATTGTTTAAGACAACTTTTGACTTTTTCTACACGTACTATGTACATAGTGTATAGAGAAGGGATTGTGACGCACCCAAAAAATCGATACACAGATTTCACCACAAAAAGGTCCCTGTGTGCGTGTATGTGTCTGTGGACTGTATAGCTCAAAAACGAAAAGACCGTTAAATACCAAACTTGGTATTTTAGTTTGGTAACTTGCAAGGAGGTCGTCTCCTTAGCGCGGTGGTAGCGCAGCTGCCTACCAAGCGGGAGACCTGGGTTCGATCCCCAGTACCGGCGTGGGGATTTTTCCCCGCTGGGAGACCTGGACCGGGGTGCACTCAGCCTCGTGAGGTCCCTGGGGGGCCAATTGAGGAGCTACTTGATTGAGAAGTAGCGGCTCCAGGTCGTGAGGACCGCATTAACCGGCCGGGAGGGGCTCGAGGCGCTGACCACGTCTCACCCTCCAGTACTGCACCCCATCCATGACGTCTGTAGTGGACCGAGATGGGGGACGCAGCGGCCGGGCGGTAGGCCAAGTTATAACTTGCAAGGATGCGACATGAAGATTTTCAAGAAAATCCCCCCCCCCGTCCCAACTACCCGTTACAATTTATGTAAAATATATATATATATATATATATATATATATATATATATATATATATATATATATATACTTATACTTTTCTCATACAGTAATTTGTCAAAGTCTGACCATACAATCAAAGGAACTTCAGACACATAGCAACATGCTTTCCACTATCACTTTACTATGATACTCCCTTATTTCGCTTCTACTTACTAGAAAGCAAGTAATACGACTATTTCTGCTAATTTTTTCTCGATTAGCATGAAGTAAATAAAAGAATAAGCTTATTTACAATACTTTGTTACAGAGATATAGAGAAAGTCATGTGAATGGAACACATCAGATTTTTCCTTATCTTTTCTCTCTTTAATTGTTTTATACTAAATCCAATGAGCAATTGGAGACCGTGCTTAGCTTATCCCTGATATAGTGATAGTCTCTGTGCGGTTTCGAATCTCGCGTATGCATTTACTTGTCTCGTTTACTAGTTTTCTAGCCCTAATGAATTTTCAAAGTTATTTCTGATGAGGCAGAAAGTATGTAAAGCTATGGGTAACACAAATAGAAAGAAAAAATCTGATGAGTTCCATTCTCATCATCTTCTCTACATCTCTGCAACAAATTATTGTTAAAAAGCTTATACTTCTGTTCACTTCATGTTAATCGAGAGAAAAATTAGCAGAAATATTATTACTTGCTTCCTTGTAAGCAGAAGCGAAATAAGGGAGTACCATAGATTAAAGTGAATCAAAACCTGGTTGCTTTGTGACTGATGTTCCTTTGTTTGTGTGGACAAGAGTTGACAAATTCCTGTATGAGAAAAGTATAAGTTTTTCAAAGATGAAACTAAAACAGATATATCTTAAAAACGACCAACTGCACGAAAAAATGCATTAACATAAATTGTGTGTTTTAATGTGCTCTACATTTTCTGTAGGGTAAGTTCTTGTCCATGTCTTACGGTTTAGCAGTTATGTACAATTCCGTAAAATTCATCCAGAATAGAGTAGTCTTCAGAGGCTATTCCCAGAAAATTCCAACAATACATATTATTTTTCAGGTGAATATCTTTAATATACGATATTTTAATCTAAATGTTAGAGGCATTTTTGAGAAAATCAAAATGCTCGAAAAAAGTTCCATGAAAAGGGTACCTGGTGATAGGGGAATTTTCTTGAAAATCTTCGTGTAGCATCCTTGGAAGGTACAAAACCTAAATATCAAGTTTGGTTTTAAACGGACTTTTCGTTTTTGAGCTATGCTGTCCACAGACACACACACGGACATTTTTCTAAAAATGCTTTTTTTGGACTCAAGGGATATCAAAACATATATTTCCGGTGAAATCTCGGTATCGAATTTTTGGGTGTAATACAATACATTCTCTATGCACTATGTACATAGTACGTGTAGAGAAAGTAAAAATCAGTATTCTGAAAAACAATGACCAAACAGCTAGTTGAAACTCCATACTAATAGACGAGTAGACAAACTTTAGAGTGTATATAAATCTGTAAAACCGTAATAAGTAAAGAGCATAAACCCTAAACTACTCCTGGGAGCGCTTTCACACTGTGGGCACTGGCTTATGTTAATACAAAGTAAATTAGTGCCATGGGTGTCTTTTCTAAGGGAAGGAAAGGGTCTGGAGTATGCACATTAATTGTAGGGCACACATCGTATCCAAACACATGCTGCACTAAGGTCCTGAGGACCTTTGTAGCGTATAACGCTGATGTCTTTGCGCAGCAGAATCGTAAATGAAGCAAGAATTATGCATAATAACATTTAAATATTATTGGAGGAGATTAAATAAACAGAATTCTGAAGAACGAACAGGAGGAAGTACAAAAAATAACAAATTTGAAAAATAAAGAAATATGCTGAAATTATATTGAGAAAATAACATAAAAAATCTGATGTGTTCCATTCACATAACTTTCTCTACATGTCTGTAACAAATTATTATTACATAGATTATGCTTCTATTTACTTCATGCTCATCGAGAAAAAAAATAGCAGAAATAGTCTTATTACTTGCTTCCTTGTAAGTAGAAACGAAATAAGGGAGTACCATAGGTTAAAGTGATAGTCAAAGGATGGTTGTTATGTGCCTGAAGTTGTTTTGTTTCTATGGACACGAGTTGACAAATCCCTGTATGAGAAAAACCAAGAATACCTTAAAAATGATCAAATCCACGAAATAAATGTGTATGACATAAATTGTGTGTTTTATCGCGAACTACATTTTCTGAAGAGTAAGTTTTGTCCATCTCTTACGGTTTAGCAGTTATGCACAATTCCGTAAAATTCATCCAAAATAAAGTAGTCTTCAGAGGCTCTTTCCAGAAAGTTCAAGATATACATTTTATTTGTTAGGTAAATATCTCTAATACACGATATTTTAATCAAAATCGTTAGAGCCATTTTTAAGAAAATCAAAATTTTCGAACATTTTTTCATGTAAAGGTAGTTCGATGTGGGGGGGATTTTCTTGAAAATCTTCGTGCTGCATCCTTGGAAGATAGCAAACTTAAGTTTGGTATTTAGCTGTATTTTCGTTTTTGAGCTATGTTGTCCACAAACACACACACTGACCTTTTTCTAAAAATACTTTCTTTGAATTCAGGGGGACCCAAACATGTATTTCTGGTGAAATCTCGATATCGAGTTTTTGGGTGCATTACAATACCTTCTCTGTACAATATGTATATAGTACGTGTAGAGAAAGTAATTAAAAGAACTCACATGAAGGAAGAATAGTTGTGCTGTTATTCTTTCTTTGCACGTATAAAGGCTTCAGAAACGTATATTATAGTGCATTGCGGGGAAGTATGCTTCGCAATGCACGACAATTGCTGGAAAACCCAGCAGAAGTGTTGAGTAATTTTGGTTTCGACATTCCATAATTGTACATACATGTGTAAACTATTTTATTCAAGACCATATAGTGCAAATATGAAAGTATTTAAACCCTAAACTAACTTGCATTGTGGAAATATTTGGCTAACATAAATGCTGCATTACCAATGTAGATTAATATGATGATGGATTGAAGTGGGTGAAGTCACTCCTAAGGTTATCGTTAGTAACCATAGAGCCAGCAATTTTCACTTTCTCTACACGTACTATGTACATGGAGTATAAAGAAGGTATTGCATTCCATCCAAAAATTGGATACCGAGATTTCACCGGAAATAACGTTCTGATGTGTTCCATTCACATGACTTTCTCTACATCTCTGCAACAAATTTTAGTTAAAAAGCTTATGCTTCTATTTACTTCATGCTAATCGAGAAACATTAGCATAAATATTCTTATTATTTCCTTCCTTATAAGTACAAGCGAAGTGAGGGAGTGCCATAAGTTAAAATGATAGCCAAAAGCTGGTTGCTATGTAAGCGAAGCTCATTTGTTTGTATGGACAGGAATTAGCAAATGCCTGTATGAGAAAAGTATGTTTTTCCAAGCAGAAACGAAAAACCAAGAATATCTTAAAATTGATCAACTCCACGAAATAAATGTATATGACATAAATTGTGTGTTTTATCGCGAGCTACATTTTCTGTAGTTGTCCATCTCTTACGGTTTAGCAGTTGTGCACAATTCCGTAAAATTCATCCAGAATAAAGTAGTCTTCCGAGACTGTTACCAGAAAATTCAAGATATGCATTTTATTTGTCAGATAAATATCTTTAATATACGATATTTTAATAAAAATCGTTAGAGTCATTTTTAAGAAAATCAAAATTTTCGAAATTTTTTCCATGTAAAGGGTAGTTTGGGGTGGGAGGATTTTCTTGTAAATCTCCGTGTTGCATCTTTAGAACATAATAAACTTAAATACCAAATTTGGTCTTTAACGGTTCTTTCGTTTTTGCGCTATGCTGCCCACAGACACACACACGGACATTTTTCTAAAAAATATTTTTTTTGGTTTCAGAACTATACGAACTATGCACATAGCGTGCATAGTTCGTATAGAGAAACTAAAAAGCATTTTTGGTAAAGGTCCGTGTATGTGTTCGTGTGCCTGTGAACACGATAACTCAAAAACGAAGTCGATAAAATAACAAGCTTGGTATTTAAGTTTAGTTAGTATACTTCAGGTATGCAACACGAACATTTTGAGAAATCCCCCTCCCGCCCAAAGTATCCTTTACGGAAAAAAATTAGAAAATTTTGATTTTCTCAAAAATGGAATTTTGATTAAAATACCTTGTATTAAAGATATTTATATTGCAAATAATCGTATGTCTTGAATTTTCTGGGATTGAACTATAAACACCTCTTTATTCTGAATGAATTTTGTTGAATTTTGCGTAACTGGTAAACCGTAAGAGATAGACAAAAACTTACTACACAAAAAATATATATCACGTTAAAACTTAATTTATGGCATATACGTTTTTTCGTGGAATTAACCATTTCTGAGATATGGCTTGTTATTTGTTTCAGATATAAAATACTTAAACTTTTCTCACACGGAATGTTGTAAACTCCTGGGGACTCCATAGAAGCGGATATCAACCACATGGCGACCGACTTTTAAGAGATTTGACTATCGTTTTAGCATAGTGTATTCCCTTATTTTCCTTCTACCTACAACGAAGTAAGTAATTAAGACAATTTCTACTAATGTTTATCCCCATTATCATAAATTAGATAATAGAAGAATATGCTTTTTAATAATAATTTGTTACAGCCATGTAGAAGGTCAAATGAATGGAACACATAAGAGTTTTTGGTATAGGTTTCTAAATTAAACTGAGTGTTATTTATGGACGCCGTTTAACTGACGCAGTTCTCAGCGTTCCATTCTATATTGTGCATGCAAAAAGGCTAAATTAACTAATTATCAGGCCTGGGGATCATTTATGTAACATAAAGCTACGGCACGGGTCCAACGACTTCACTTCTTTCCGAAGGAATCCATGCTAAGGATTTTTACGCCTGAAGAAAAATTAATCGCCAAGCCCGCGACCTTGGAAACCAGTGGCTGACATGTTTTATGTGTCATTTGTAAAATCTACTTCCAGTATGTGCCTCGGTACTCTTTAAAAAAATTGAGTGCTTTGTCGTGTAAAGAACAGCTTAATGCGGATTTTTATTACTTTCTCTACAGGTACTATGTACATAGTGTATAGAGAAGGTATTGCACTTCACCAAAAAATTCGATACCGAGATTTCACCGGAAATGTATGTTTTAGGGTCCCCTGAATCCAAGAAAAGTATTTTAAGAAAAAGATCCATGCGTGTGTGTGTGTGTGTCCGTGTGTCCGTTTGTCAGAGAATACGATAACTCAAAAACGAAAAGTCCGTAAAATACCAAACTTGGTATTTAAGTTTAATATCTACCAGGAATGCCACACGAAAATTTTGAGAAGAATACCCCCCACCCCAAACTACCCTTTACGTGGAACCTTTTTCGAAAATTTTGATTTTCTTAAAAATGGCTCTAACGATTTTGATTAAAATACCGTATATTAAAGATACTTACCTGACAAATAAAATGTATATCTTGAATTTTCTGGGAATAGCTTCTGAAGACTACTTTATTCTGGACGAATTTTACGGAATTTTGCATAATTGCTAAACCGTAAGAGATGAAAAAAAAACTTACCACACAAAAAATATAGAGCACTTTAAAATACACAATTTATGTTATATGCATTTTTTTCATGGAGTTGATCGGTTTTGAGATATTCCTAACATACTTTTCTCATACAGGAATTTGTCAACTCCTGTCCATACAAACAAAGGAAATTCAGTGACTTAGCAACCAGCTTTTGACTATCACTTTAACCTATGGTACTCCCTTATTTCCCTTCTACTTATAAGGAAGAAAGTAATAAGACTATTTCTGCTATTTTTGTTCGAGTAGCATTAAGTAAATAGAAGCATAAGGTTTTTAACAATAATTTGTTGCAGAGATGTCATGTGAATGGAACACATTATATTTTTGGATAAATGCAGAAAGAGTACACAAAAAATAAAGGAAAATCGTCAGCTTGAATTTAAATACCGTGTTTGACGTTGCTAAATATTTTACTGGGTTGACATTTGGTTATATTTACGCATCATAAATATAATATTACAAACGGAGGGGTGAAACAAATGTAACCTCCGATAAAAAAAAGGAATAGCAATAACTAAATAATAGGTGAATGATAAAATATATTTGGATTTTGAAGAAAAATTATAATCTAAAGAAGAAGAAAAATCAAAGATACATAATCACCTTTGAACACAGTAAAACGACTATAGATATAAAGTTACAAAAATGTGGCAAAATACCCAGAGCTCTGTAAAGTAGTCGAAGAGAGGGAGTAATGAAAAAAATGAAATTGCTGTTATTATATCCTCATTCTCATTCTGTCTGAGCTTTCCAGGACTTAGAAGCCGGGTAATTGCGTCTTGCTAGGTCGAAGGTCGTGAAAATCATGGGTAGCATAGAAAAGGAGATACAGGGAAAATCATTAGCTCAAACTAATGACATCTGACAATATATAGGCATACGTTGCAAAGAAAACCATACGTCATTTGTTGATCAGAAATAATGTTACTCTAAAGCTTTCAGAAGCTATTGTCAGAAAACAATTTAGCTTTTTATAAAAAATAATTTTCTGGGACTAAAAAGTAATTTGAATTTGTAAGTTATGAATTAACACAACCGAGAAAGCTCCACTAATAACAGTAGTAGCAAATTAAGGGTCTTGAAGTGTCTATAATATTGTAAGTCACCGTTGGGGTATGTCATCTCAAAATAGTTTGAGATCACCTTGTTTATTGGGAAAACGCGAGTCAGTTCGGGAATTTAATGCTGTCTCTACATGCTGTCATGGTAGCTCAAACTGGAGTTGTTCAAATCCGACTATGGCATCAATCTGACTCTACCTTTCCAAGTTAGGATTCGTCCACTGACGTCCAACACTACAAGCTACAGTATCAGGAGATACTGCAAGTGCATCCTGACAGTGCAACATCCCCTTCTCGTTTAGACATGTTGGGGAATTTAATGCAGTCTCGACATGTTGCCATGGTAGCTCAGTGGCTAGAGCATCAATCTGACTCAAGCTTTCCAAGTTAGGATTCGTCCACTGACGTCCAACACTATAAGCTACAGCATCAGGAGATACTGCAAGTGCATCCTGACAGTGCAACATCTTCTCGTTTAGACATGTTGGGGAATTTAATGCAGTCTCGACATGTTGCCATGGTAGCTCAGTGGCTAGAGCAACTTGACGAAGATCAGGAGATTCGTTGTTCAAATCTCGGCTATGGCATCAATCTGACTCAAGCTTTCCAAGTTAGGATTCGTCCACTGACGTCCAACACTACAAGCTACAGTATCAGGAGATACTGCAAGTGTATCCTGACATGCAACATCTTCTCGTTTAGACATGTTGGGGAATTTAATGCAGTCTCGACATGTTGCCATTGTAGCTCAGTGGCTAGTGCAACTTGACGAAGATCAGGAGATTCGTTGTTCAAATCTCGGCTATGGCATCAATCTGACTCAAGCTTTCCAAGTTAGGATTCGTCCTCTGACGTCCAACACTACAAGCTACAGCATCAGGAGATACTGCAAGTGTATCCTGACAGTGCAACATCCCCTTCTCGTTTAGAAATGTTGGGGAATTTAATGACACGTTGCCATGGTAGCTCAGTGGCTAGAGCAACTTGACGGAGATCAGGAGATTCGTTGTTCAAATCTCGGCTATGGCATCAATCTGACTCTACCTTTCCAAGTTAGGATTCGTCCACTGACGTCCAACACTGCAAACTGCAGTATCAAGAGATACTGCAAGTGTATCCTGACATGCAACATCTTCTCGTTTATACATGTTGGGGAATTTAATGCAGTCTCAACATGTTGCCATGGTAGCTCAGTGGCTAGAGCAACTTGACGGAGATCAGGAGATTCGTTGTTCAAATCTCGGCTATGGCATCAATCTGACTCAAGCTTTCCAAGTTAGGATTCGTCCACTGACGTCCAACACTTCAAGCTACAGTATCAGGAGATACTGCAAGTGTATCCTGACATGCAACATCTTCTCGTTTAGACATGTTGGGGAATTTAATGACATGTTGCCATGGTAGCTCAGTGGCTAAGCAACTTGACGGAGATCAGGAGATTCGTTGTTCAAATCTCGGCTATGGCATCAATCTGATTCAAGCTTTCCAAGTTAGGATTCGTCCACTGACGTCCAACACTACAAGCTACAGTATCAGGAGATACTGCAAGTGTATCCTGACAGTGCAACATCCCCTTCTCGTTTGTGTTTCTACATATGGCTGAGAAAGCTACGAGAGTTGTGAAGAGGGGAGAATTTCCACGAGTAATTATCAAATTATTACTAGTACCTATAAATATCACCTGCTCTACAGCATAAACGGTAAATTGCTATCAGGATCCGTAATGACGTAGCCACCACTATAAGAGAACACCGCCTGGAATTCACAACAGCTAGTTCACGTTGGGGGTGCTGTTTCAGCATCAGCTCTTTGAAGCCGTCAACAGCCAAGACTGAAGAGAAAGTTACCTCAAGACATTTTACTATCGGACACCGAAATTGAAGAACAAGACTGATTCAACCTAATTTGTGATAATTATAGCTTCTTTCTTCACGTTAATACTGTTAATAATACAGATTCATATTTCAGCTCCTAGTTTACAAACTTGTTAATATTACTTTTATTTTAATTTTGGATTTATCTGAAATTTGAATTTCTAAGCTTGTTATAAACTTCGTCGTAGCCATTGTAATTTCTTTTAACTTTTATACTCTTCAGACAATGAACATAGTGTCATATGACCCATATTAATGTTGGATAAGTAGAGTCAGACTGAAAAATTCAATTGATCATAAGAGTTGGCTATACTATAAATCCTTAAGTCGCAATTTGGGTTGTCATCTCAAAATAATTTGAGAGCACCTTGTGGTTTACCGGGAAACATGCGAGTCAGTTGGGAAATTCAATGCTCTGCCGGTATGTTGCCATGGTAGCTCAGTGTCAGAGCAACCGGCTAGAGATCGGGAGATCCGTGGTTCAAATCCCGGCTATGGCATTGAATTTTTCAATCTGACTACCTATCCAACTCCTGTCCTACATTCGGCTTGTATAAAAAAAACAATTATTCCAATAGCATATTAATGTTATTTACTTGTTATTTTCTTTTAAATTATTATAAATGTACCTGTGTAGCCTTTAGCTGGTTGGTCAAAATAAATAATTAAAAAAAAATATCAGATCTCTGTGAGAGGTGAGGAGAGAGAGAGAGAAAGAGAGAGAATGTTTCTGTGTAAATAATTTATTAGTGGAAACCAGCTGTTATACAGAGAGGGGAAGTAATTACTTTTGCATTAAGAGCTTATTCTAGTTCATTTGGCTTAGTTAGCAAACTAGACCAACAGTTCCCAAGTTTAGTATGAATGAATGAATAAGTGTATTTATTAATATAGCAATATCATACATAGAATTTCAACAGTCGCACGGGTCCACAGACCGTACGTGCTTTTGTAATACACATTACAAGCAATATTAAAACAACAACCACAACAAAGAATTAAAAGAGTAAACACGAAAATAAAAAGACAAAGGAAATACACAGTCAAAAGCAATATTAAACAACAATAAAAATTAAGAGTGAATCCGAAAATAAAGGATACAAAGATATTCAAATATACCAATTTAAATTTACAGCACAGAGTACACCTTCATAAATGCACCCTCTTATCATAGATAATTACACTTAAAAGACATATATACACATAATATATACAACCCTAGCACAACAGTGACCTAAGTCTGATATAATATACATGTATGTAGAACATTGAGGCTTGTTTTAATATGTGTATCTCATGTTCAATCTATTTCCATCGTGTTTTAATTGTCTACTTAATATAAAAGTCCTCTTTGTATATTCTTCCTGCAAATCCTCAGTAGCTTTACGATTTATATTTTTTTCCCATCACATTTTGATGGACAAATAGGTATTTTCAATTTATTTTACAATTTAACTACACTCTGGCATTTGCATAACGGTTTTAATAAACGAAAATGTTTAAATCCAGGAAAAGAATGAAGGGAAAGAAAGAGAGAGAAAGCCCAGAAAGACTCAAGTCTGTGGGTCAGTGTATGAGGCAGACACCAAAAGAGAAAGGGAACCAGGTTGCATTACCTAAGCTTCCAGGAATGAGGCTGGTATCAGCCAAGTTCATCTCGACAATGCACTGCTTCTCACGCATACAAAGCAGCTCTTGGAAGCAAATTAGAGTTCATTAGTTACGAAAAGCGGAACGTTGCTTCCAGCCCATATGAGTATTGTTTTCCTTTTTGTCGAATTGAGAATACATAGTTGTAACAAACGCTCCATGTAAACCATTTCCTCCCCACTTTCACAATGCTGTTTTCTTTTGGCACCTTATGTACAATGACTTTTTGTGTAACGCGAATATCTTCTTTGTATTACCCTGATTTTTGGAGGATTTATACCCCCAAGGGCCTTGTCAGTACCTTTTACCCTCCTCGTATGGAGGACTTAAACCCTCCAGAACCTAATGACAGCACGTGGGGTCAGATGCTTGTCGAGGAGCAGAGGAACTTTGGACCATAGAGAGTAGTCAAGAGGGTACGAACTTGTGGAAATAGATGATATGGATGAAGGTAAGGTGATGATGGAGCAATTCATCCACCACAAATTCTAATGCGGTCACCTGGGAACCCAAGCCGCCTAGGTGGGAGGCGAGGGGTCTAACCACTCTGCCATGGCGCCGCCCACTGGCCAGACGAATAGTAATAAAACTTCGGATCATAGCATATCCAGAATGGGTGTTCAGGAAAATTCACCGATGAAATTTGCAACCAACATTTCCTTAGCGACCGAAGAAAATCGGAAAAAAAGCCTGAGTCACATTGGTCGGTCCCTGGACCACAGACGCTATTGCCTAAGCCATCCCTCTCGGTTGTAACGTGAACATAACTGTCAACTTGTCACATAAGGTTTACTTATTAACTCTTTCGTGTATGGTGATCAGAAATCCTATTTTATCCTATTTTGTATATGCACAACTGTAATGGGCTGTTGCATGAAAAGCCTTCCAAAGTTACTGATTGTTACTTTTGAGGCCTACACTGCAACAAAAAGCGTCATGTATCAAAAACATCACATCTTGACAGCTGCGGTTATCCGGTAAGGAAAGCACTGTGAATCCTTACTTCCAGTAAAGAGGCCATTTGATTTCTTGAGCAGGCGGTTACCCTGCAGAACTGCTGTTCAGTGGACATCGCACTCGGTGTATCTAATTGTTTTTGGTTGGCCAGAATGCTATGTAACCAACAACCCTCCCGCCTCCCCGAAAGTGGAAGGTAAATGTTGTACTATTTACCCCAGCAGATGTCGCCTGTGTTCTTATCCCTCGTGCTCCTGAATGTTTAATCTGGGAGAACGAAATTACTCCCTGACCTCTGTCTCAATAATTCAAGGGTTGCTCTCCCTCTCTGTCTAACGGTGGACGGTCTGTGGAGTTTCGTATGCATTGCATTAGCTGTTTGCTGGCTGGCTCCATAATTGTGTGTGCGGGCACAGTTGACCATGCTTTTGCTGTACCTAGTCGTGTCAAACTTTGATCTGATTGCTCCAGCAATGATTTATATGGTCCTTGACGTCATCCTTTCCTTAGCTGATATTACTCATCCAGTTAACAACACGCTCTACAGCAGTGAGTTTTTGGACCCGATAACTGATTTCGTAATAGTCAATATGTTCACAACATTTTCTGAACGCAGTAGAATTGTTATAAAATATACAAGATATGTTTCAGAACAAATGAAATACATATATTGCTTTGTACTTTTTCTACACGTATTATGTACATAGTGCATACAGAAAGTATTGCACTCCACACAATTCAATATCGAGATTTCACCGGAAATATTAGCTTTAGGGTCCCCTGCGTCCAAAAAAAACATTTTCTGAAAAAGGTCCGTGTGTGTCCTTGTGTCTACGAACACGATAACTCAAAACAGAAAAGTCGGCAAAATACTAAACTTGGTATTAAAGTTTAGAATCTTCCAGAGATGTGACATGAAGATTTTGAGAAATATCCCCCCACTCCAATGGAACTTTTTCCAAAAATTTTCATTTTCTCAAAACTGGCTCTAAAGATTTTGATTAAAATATCGTTTATTAAACATATTTACCTGATAAATAAAATGTTTATATTGAATTTTCTGAGAATAGCCTCTGAAGACTACTGTATTCTGGATGAATTTTACGGAACTGTGCATAACTACTAAACCGTAAGAGATGGACAAAAACATACCACACAAAAAATGTAGAGCACTTTAAATCACACAATTTATGTTACATACTTTTTTTCGTGGAGTTGATCGTTTTCTAGATATTCCTTGTTATTGGTTTCTCTTTTAAACTTATACGTTTCTCATACAGGAGTTTGTCAACCCCTATCCATACAAACAAAGGAAATTCAGTGACATAGCAACCAGCTTTCGACTATCACTTTAGCCTGTGGTATTCTCTTATTTCCATTCTACTTACAAAGAAGACTATTTCTGCTAATTTTTTTCTCGATCAGCATGAAGTAAATAGAGACAAAACAATAACAATTAACAATAATTTGTTGCAGAGATGTAGAGAAACTCATGTGAATGGAACACATCAGATTGTTGTTAATGCCAAAAAATCTAATGTGGTTCCATTTAGATGACTCCCTCTACAAACAGTCGTTACAAAATATTATTCCTTTCTCTACGTCATGGTAATCGAGATAAACATTATCAGAAATGATTATATTAGTTCCTTCTAAGTAAAAGAAAAATAAGATAATACTCCAGACTAATGCGATTGTCAAATCTTTTAAAACCCCGGTCGCTATTTGAAATAATTTAAATTCGGGTTTCGCCTCGTACATCCTTGAGTAAAAAAAAAAAAAAAAAAAAAAAAAAAAAAGAGAGAGAGAGATGAAACGAAAAATGATCTCCTGTTTGGAAAAAAGTATAAGTAGCTTAAAACTGGAACAAATAAAAAGGAATGTCTTGGAAGCACTTAAATCTTATAAAACTGCATATGACGTAAATTGTGTTTTAACCACATTAGGATATCTTTACTGCTTTGAAATTTTAAAAGTAAGTCTTAATTAGCAATGTCTTATTTTTAAACAATTAAATAAGTATCTGTTATGGTTCAACTATACAAAATACATCCAGAAGGAAGAGATCTTCAGAGGCTATTCTCAGAAAATTCAAGATAATGTACATTTTATTTATCATGTAAATATCTATATGGGGTACTTTAATCATAATCGTTAGAGCTATTTTTCAGATAAACAAAATTTTCAAAACATTCTCGACGTAAAGCGAAGTTTGAGCGGGATTTTTTTCTTGATAATCTTATTGTCGATCCTTGGAGCATGCTAAACTTTAATACCACATTTGCTGTTTAACGGTCTTTTCGTTTTCGAGCTATGCTGTTCACACACATACATAGTTTTGATTATCATGAAGTTTATAAAAGAATAATCTTTTGTAAGAATAGTTTTTATGCAATGAAGGAAGGGAAAATCATGTGAATGGAACACATCCGAGTTTTTCAGTGATAAGTATCGAAAATGCTGGTGTGATTGAGGATAACTGTTCACCCGTACCATTAAGTCCATACAGTTATCTCCCAATTAGCAAATACTCACAGCATAGGCTGCATATTTTTCGAAAGAGCCTGCTAAGTATGTTGAATTTACTGTACCATAAAACGGCGTCATATTCCATGAACATGTACACTTTGGAAGGGAGATTTAATAGTGGAAGGACCATCATTATTCTGCGTTATGACTACGAGTGCCATTTTGAAATAAAAGCCATCAGAGTTAATAAACATGAGCCTTTAATTAAATCAAGGGGAGGCCCTCTAATGCAAATGTGTGCGCTAGACTGGAGGTACAAGGTTACATCTGGTTAGTGGCTGCTCGCCATTGTGAAATACTGTGCAAGGAATGGTTAATCACCGAGAATATTCAATTAAAATGATGAACGCCATCTGAGTGACAAATGCAATGCAAATCTGCGAGAAATCGAGCCGCGTCTCGTTCGTTATTTCTCGCCCGGTGTACAATAAGGTTAGGGAGAGATGCAAACATGGAGGAACAGTGTGAAATAATTATGGAGGTGGTTGTTTGAAACTATAGAAAATGTCGCCTGTATTTTATGGTAGGTATTCAGTTTTAAATGATGCCTGTACTCTGCATCGGCGGTGAATTTTAAAACACCTCAAACTGTCAATAATCTCCACACTTTGTAGAAATTCTGTGACTTCAAAATGAACTCGTTGCACTGAAAAGGAGAAAACACGCAATTAAAATAAAGTACAGAGTTTTATTTCTATAACCTTTCAGGGGCGCACATTCAGTCCGGAGCTTTATTTGAGAGTTTTACCAGTAAAAACTAATGTGTTGCAGTACAAGATTTTCTCAATCGTTTTAGTAAAAAGCTATTCTTACATAAGCTTATTTTTCTACATACTTTATGCTAATAAAGATAAAAATTAGCAGAAATGGTGTTCATTATAAGCAGACGGGTGGTAATGGAATAAACTAGGCTAAAGCGATAGCCAAATCTTCTACAAGCTGGTTGCTATATGCTTGAAATTTGGTTCTCTTTGCATGGACAGAAGTAAAATAAAAGAAACAGGAATGACAAAGTTCCAGAAGCCTATCGAAACTACGGCACGAAACTACAGAATGGGGAACCTGTTACGTGGGGTCACCCCGTAACCAGGCATGAACTTGAGGAAGTGGATGATATGAAATTTAAGCGAAGTTGATGATTGGAAAGGTGATAATGGAGCAATTGGTGGAATGAGTGGCGGGGGAAACTGGAGGACCCGGAGAAAACCCGCCCAGACGCCGCTTCGTCCACCACGAATCCTACATGCTGGTGCTTGGGGATCAAACCCGGGCCGCCTAGATGGGGGGGCAAGCGGACTAACCACTCACCTACGGCCCCCCCCAAAAAGTAATGACATAAATTGTGTGTTTTAACGAGATCTGTGGTCAGGGAACAGCTGACATCTCGGGTGGGGTTCTGTTTCTGGTGGTGGCAATAAATATCGTAGATCATACTTTTATTACACTAGCATACTGTATATATCCTACTGCTAACGTATTTCTCCTAACAGCGTGACCAACATTAAAATATCATACCTTTATCTCAATTTGTAATAGACACCTTGTAGTAGAAACCAGTTCCTAAAAGGTTTGTCTATCGTTTTAGCTTAATGCATCCATTATTTCCCTTCTACTCAAAAGAAAATCATTTCTGCTAATGCTTATCTCGATTAACCAGAAGTAGAGAGTAGAATAACCTTTTTAACAATAATTTGTTTCAGAGATATAGAGCAAGTCATGTGAATGGAACACATTAGATTTTTTAAAGATTGGTACTGACCAGCCATTTTGATACTTCAACCAGCGTTAGTGAACAACAAGCTGATAACAGTATCAGTAACAATTATCATCGATCGGTCAAAAAATAGATATGTCCTAAGTGTGTAACAAAATCTCAGAAATGGAAAATATTCAACTTTTCCTTGTATTTTGAAACGTTTCCTCGGCGCTGTTACAAAGCACTTACTACCCTTAAATGGTGATGTACTGCAGTATATTGGTAAGAACGGGTGCAATATATACTGCAAATTTTACTACATTTTAACAGAGCAATTTTTTATTACTTTCTCTGTAGGTACTATGTACATAGTGTATAGAGAAGGTATTGCACTCCACAAAAATTTCGATACCGATATTCCACCGGAAATATATGTTTCAGGGTCCCCTGTATCCAAAAAAAGTATTTTCAGAAAAAGGCCCGCGGTGTGTGTGTGTCCGTGAGTCTGCGAACACGATAACTCAAAAACGAAAAGTCGGTAAAATACTAAACTTGGTATTTATGTTTGGTATCTTCCAGGGATGCGACACGAAGCTTTTGAGAAAAATCCCCCCACCCCAAACTACCCTTTACATGGAACTATTTTCTAAAATTTTGATTTTCTCAAAAATGGCTCTAACGAGTTTGATTAAAATTTACACGAAAATATATATATCTTGAATTTTCTGGGAATAGCCTCCGAAGACTACTTTATTCTGGATGAATTTTACGGAATTTTGCATAACTGCTAAACCTTAAGAGATGAACAAAAACTTACAACACAAAACTTTAGAGCACCTTAAAACACACAATTTATTTTATATACATTTTTTTCGTGGAGTTGATCGTTTTTGAGGCACTCCTTGTTTTTTGGATTCAGCTTTCAAAAACATACTTTTCTCATACAGGAATTTAATAATTCCAGTCCATACAAACAAAGGAACTTCAGCCACATAGCAACCAACTTTTGACTATTACTTTAACCTCTGGTACACTCTTATTTCGCTTCTACTTACAAGGTAAGGTAATGATTTTTTCTCGATAGTATGAGATAAATAGAAGCATACGCTTTTTAACAATACTTTGTTGCAGAGGTATAGAGAAAGTTATGTGAATGGAACACATCAGATTATTTTTATTTTCGCTGTCTGAACAATGTTGTCACCAAGTCTCCGGTTCAGCAAGGAATATTTGAACGGCAATTCACATGTGAACATTTTATCGATACGTCGTGTGTAACATTGTGCAATTTTGTGTTACATGGACTGTACTTGATTGGATTGAGAGTGCATAGTAATTAATAAAGTATCTCTTGGTCTTTTAATCAAGAGAGATAGAGAGCGGAGACTTTTCTGTTTTTTTTTTTTTTTTTTTTTGTCGATCCTCCCATCGCAAGCTCGAATTGCGTATTTGCCTTTGTAAGTTTTTCTGGTGCTATTTAACCCAACTTGTTTGCTTATATCTTTACACATTTTGTATAATATTGAACAATAAACAACAATGTGTACTTGAGCGCCGATTGCCACCCTTAGAAATTTGCATGAGATGTGAATGATGTGTTTAGATTACACACGAATGAGCAGAACGTTATAAGGAGAGGCGAATAAAATAACATTTGCATTTGAGTGTGTGTATTTTGATAGTCTTTAACGTCCATTATTATTACATATGGCACCACAGATGTTAAACAGCTACGATACATAAAGTTAAATTAGTATTGGAATAATTGTTTTTTCACACAACCGTGTGTAGGACAGGAGTTGTATGGGCAGATTCAGACTGAAAAATTTAATGTCATAGCCGGGATTTGAACCACGAATCTCCCGATCTCTGGCCAGTTGCTCTGCCACGAGCTACCATGGCAACATGCATAGCATTGAATTTCTCAACTGACTCGCACGTCTGACTCTACCTATCCAACTCTTGTCCTACATACGGATTGTGTGAAAAAAAAAAAAAAAACAAACAACAAATTATTCCAATACCAGTTGACCATAATAGTTGGCTATACTATGAATCCTGGGTCTAAAGTACTTACAACATTGTAAGTCGCCATTGGGGTTGACATCTCAAAATATTTGAGATCACCTTGTGGTTTAACGGGAAACATGCGAGTCAGTTGAGAAATTCAGTGCTATGCCGGCCTGTTGCCATGGTAGCTCTGTGGCAGAGCAACCGGCTAGAGATCGGGAGATCCGTGGTTTAAATCCCGGCTATGGCATTGAATTTTTCAGTCTGACTCTACCGATCCAAGTAAAATTAGTATTTCAAATCAAAATTTTGAATGGAAACTTTCCATACATAAGTTTAATATTTCTCCTGGAATTTTCCAGTTATGATGACTGATATTCATTGAAACCTGGAATTAACGTCAGCCAGGGAAAAATGCACCGGCCGGATTTGAACCGCTGACCTCCCGTAAATCTATCCGTGTCTTGATGACCCCGGATTGTATGCATGTGTAGTTATGAAACAGAGAGAGGGAAAGGAAGGTAACTACCAACCTATTTTGATAATTGTTTCATCATTAGAAATTGAAAAGTATTGTGCTCTCGACGGACACACCCAAAAAATTTGAAATAGGATTAGGAGTTAACGTCTATTTCATGAAATCCTGTTTTGTTTAATGTGAACATGAGAGGAATATTTTTGGACCTCCATTCGTAAAATGACAGCTTTTAATGTTATCCACCCTAGAGGAAAATCACATGACTTTCTCTACCTCTCTGCAACAAATTATTGTTAAAAAGCCTATGCTTCCCTTTACTTCATGCTAATTGAGAAAAAATTAGCAGAAATAGTCTTATTACTTGCTTCCTTTAAGTAGAAGCGAAATAAGGGAGTACCATAGGTTAAAGTGACAGTCAAAAGCTGGTTGCTATGTGACTGATGTTCCTTTGTTTGTATGGAGAGGAGTTGAAAAATTCCAGTATGAGAAAAGTATACGTTTTTCAAAGCTGAAAACAAAATCAAGGGATATCTCAAAATATATGACACAAATTGTGTGTTTTAATGTGCTCAACATTTTTGTGTGGTAAGTTTTGGTCTATATCTTACGGTTTAGCAGTTATGCAAAATTCCGTAAAATTCTTCAGAATAAATTAATCTTCAGAGTCTGTTCCCAGAAAATTCAAGATATACATTTTATTTGTGAGGTAAACATCTTTAATATAGGATATTTTAATCAAAATCGTTAGTCAGTTTTGAGAAAATCAAAATTTTCGAAAAAAGTTCAATGTAAACGGTAGTTGGGTTGGGGGGATTTTCTTGAAAATCTTCGTGGCGCATCCTTGGAAGATAACAAGGTTGGTATTTAACGGCCTTTTCGTTTTTGAGCTATGCTGTCCACAGACACACAAACACACACAGTCCTTTTTCCAAAAATGCTTTATTTGGATTCAGGGGGACCGAAAACATTTATTTCCAGTGAAATCCGGTATCGAATTTTTGGGTGGAATACAATATCTTCTCTATACACTATGTACTTAGTATGTGTAGAGAAATTAAAAAAATTGTCTTATAATTGGGCTATTGCAGAGGGGGTGGAGTTGTATTTCTTATTCATTCACTGGACTTTCCCCGATTTTCTTGAATATTATTATCTAGAGTATTTTCATACAAATGTGTATATCTAAGTCTTCTAAACTGGAGGAAAATGAGTGCCACCATACAAGCATGAAAAACGTCCGCTTCCTTTATATACAGAACTATTTCCTCGGTTATATAAAAATCTGATGTGTTCAGTTCACATGCAAAGCATTCTTACAAAAAATATTCGTCCTAATTAAGATAAACTTTAGTAGAAATTGTGTTATAAGATGCTTTATTATAAGTCGAACAGAAATAAGGGCTAGGCTAAGGCAATTGTCAAATCCTGTAAAAGCTATCGATATACGAAACAGTTGAAATTCGGATCTCTTTACGTGGCTAGGAGTAAAACAAAATAGGTATGAAACGAAAGGTGAGAAATACTTAAGTAATTTAAAATTGAAACCAATAACAAGGACTATCTTGGAAACGGATATCTCTACAAAAATTGTGTGTTTTATATTTTTGTATAGTAAATTTTTGTAATTTACCGGTTACACAAAAAACATCCTGGATGAAGAGGTCTTCAGAGGCTATTCCCAGAAAATTCAAGATACACAATATATTTGTCAGGCAAATATCTTTAATATGCGATATTTTAATTAAAATCGTTACAGCCATTTTTGAGAAAATCTAAATTTACGAAAAAAGTTCCATGTAAAGGGTAGTTTGGGGTGGGGAGATCTTTCTAAAATCTTGGTGTCGTATCCCTGGAAGATACTAAACTTAAATACCAAGTTTGGTATTTTACTCATGTTTCGTTTTTGAGTTATCGTGTTCACAGACACATGGACACACACACACTGATCTTTTTCTGAAAATGCTTTCTTTTTTGGATGCAGGGGATCCTAAAACATATATTTCCGGTGAAATATCGGTATCCAATTTTTGGTTGGAGTGCAATACCTTCTCTATAGACTATGTACATCGTACGTATAGAGAAAGTAAAAATGTATATGACATAAGCTGTGTGTTTTAACGGGATTTACAATTTTTGTGCAATAATTTTGTGTATATCTCTTACAGTTTACTAGTTACGCAAAATGCTGCAAAATTTATCCAAAATAAATAAGTATTCAGAGGATATTTCCAGAAAATTCCAGATATGCTTTTATTTGCCTTGTAAATGTCTTTTAATCAAAATCGTTGGAGCCATTTTTGGGTAAATCAAAATGTCCGACAATTTTTTCATGTGAAGGGTAGTTTGGGGTGGGGGGATTTTCTTGAAACCTTCGTGTCGCATCTTTAGAAGGTGCTGAACTTAATATTCAATTTTGGTATTTAAGCGACTTTTCGTTTTTGAGTTGTGCAGTTCATATACATGCTCGCGCAAGCGTAGACATTTTTCTAAAAATGTTTTTTTTACCTTCTATTCACGTGTATGTGCTTTTTTACCTTCTCTACATAGTGTATGGAGAAGGTGGTGTAATGCACTAAAAATTCAATACTGAGATTTCACAGGAAATACATGTTTTAAAACACCCTGAATACAAAATAAGCATTTTTAAAAAATGTCCATAGGTGTGTATGTGTGTGTGTGTGTGTGTGTGTCTGTGGGCAGCATAGCTCAAAAACGAAAAGTCCGTTAAATACCAAACTTCATATTTTAGTTCAGTATCTTTCAAGAATGTGACACGAAGATTTTCATGAAAATACCCTCACCCCTAACTACCCTTTACATGGAAAAATGTTCGAAAACTTTAATTTTCTCAAAAATGGCTCCAACAGTTTTGATTAATATATGGTGTATTAATGATGTATATATTCAACTTTCTGGGAATAGCCTCTGTAGGTATGTTTATTCTGGATGAATTTTGTGGAACTTTGCATCACTGGTAAACCGTAAGAGATAGATAAAAACTTACCACTCAGAAAATGTAGAGCACATTAAAACACAATTTATGTTACATACGTTTTTTTCGTGGATTTGATCGTTTTTAGGATATTCCTTATTTTTAGTTTTAGCTTGGAAAAACGTACTTTTCTTATACAGGAATTTGTTAACTCCTATCCATACAAACAAAGGAACTTCAGTCATATAGCAACCAGCTTTTGACTATCACTGTAGCCTATGGTACTCCCTTATTTCGCTTCTACTTAAGGAAGCAAGTAATTAGACTATTTCTGCTAATGTTTTCTCAATTAGCATAGAGTAAATATAAGCATAAGCATTTTAACAATAATTTGTTGCAGAGATATAGATAAAGTCATGTGAATGGAACACTTCAGATTTTTTTACTTTCTCTATAGGCACTATGTACATAGTGTATAGAGAATATATTGCACTCCACCAAAAATTCGATACCAAGATTTCACCGTAAATATATGTTTTAGGGTCCCCTTTATCTAAAAAACCATTTTCCGAAAAAGGTCCGTGTGTGTGTGTGTGCCCGTGTGTCCGTGTGTCCGTGTGTCTGTGAACACGATAACTCAAAAACGAAAGGTCGGTAAAATACCAAACTTGGTATTTAAGTTTAGTATCTTCCAGGGATGCAATACGAAGATTTTGAGAAAAATCCCCCCACCCCCAACTACCCTTTACATGGAACTTTTTTCGAAAATTTTGATTTTCTCAAAAATGGCTCTAACGATTTTGATTAAAATTTCATATATTAAAGATACTTGCCTGACAAATAAAATGTATATCTTGAATTTTCTGGGAATAGCCTCCAAAGAGTAGTTTTAATCTGGATGAATTTTACTGAATTTTGAATAACTGCTAGACGGTAAGAGATGGACAAAAACTTACTTCACAAAAAATGTAGGGCACGTCAAAACACACAATTTATTTTATATACATTTTTTCGTGGAGTTCGTCGTTTTTGAGACATTCCTTATTTTTGGTTTCTGCTATGAAAAACATACTTTTCTCATACAGGAACTTGTCATCTCCTATCCATATAAACAAATGAACTTCATTGATATAGCAACCAGCTTTTGACTGTCGTTTTAACCTATGGTAGTCCCGTATTTCGCTTCTACTTACAAGGTAGCAAGTAATAAGGCTATTTCTGCTCATTTTTTTCTGATTAGCATAAAGTAAATAGAAGTATGAGGTTTCTAAGAATAATTTATTGCAGGGATATAGAGAAAGTCATGTGAGTGGTACATCAGCTTTTTTATGTAGTGCAATATTCCTTCTGCTTGCTATAGGTAATATAAAACAGTCTTATTGATCCCTGGTTACTTGTCTGTCGGAATCAGAATATTTTGCATACTGAGCATCTGATTCGCTTACACGAATGCCCCAGCAGTACTGGATACTGCATATATTTGTTGCGCGTGCTTTCAGAGAGAACGAAAAGTGAACGGGACGGTATTAGGGTTAACAAAAAATGAAGCGAACAAAGCAAAACAAATGATGATGCAACAAAGCCAGAACGCGGTGGCTCACAGCTGTCGCTCAAACCCTAGGGGATTAGAGTTTCTAAAACACAATAATGCGATTTATTGCCCTCATACCGAATCCCAGTTCCGCTCTCCGACAAATTGTTGCCCAAGAAATAATCGTAAACTGTGTGCCAACGGGGACTGGAACCAAAGCCCGTAGTTGTAAGGCAAAAGTGATTTGCGGTCACGCCGAGAGCTGGGGTGTTTCCAACTTCTGTTGGACAGCACCGCCGAATTTGATACAATAAATTTTCCCAAACAATTCACTGATCACAGGATGTTCTGACTATAAAGTTTTCTTGTTCATAACAACAATTGGCAACATTACAGGGCCTTCCAGTTATTTTATGTCATTCCCGGTTGGGTAATAAATATATCATAAATCAAAAAATATTGCATTAATTAACGTGACGGCTACAATCATTTTCTAAATATTGCGCTTAAAACCGATATAGTGCACATTCAATACTGTATCATCACATCATTTACGATGATTCGTGTTTATGTGTTATTGTAATTTAATGTGCTTAAAATATAATTACTTCTGTAGAGTAAGGCTGAAAAATTCAATGCCCAAGCCGGGATTTGAACCACGGGTCTCCAGGTCTCTAGCCGGTTGCTCTGTCACTGAGCAACTGACGCGCATGTTTCCCGGTAAACCACAAAGTGATTTCAAATTATTTTCAGATGACAACCTCAATGGCGACTTACAATGTTGTAAGTACTTTAGGTCCCAGGATTCATGGTATAGCCAACTATTATGGTCAATTACGTGTTGAGAAATTCAATGCTATACCGGCATGTTGCCATGGTAGCTCAGGGGCAGAGCAACCGGTAAGACCAGTTAAATACCAAACGTGGTATTTAACTTTGGTATCTTCCAAGGATGCGACACGAAGATTTTCAAGAAAATCCCCCCACCTCAAACTACCCTTTCATGAATAATTTTTTTTTTCTCAAAAATGGCTATAACGATTTTCATTAAAATCTGCTACATTTGAGATATTTACATGACAAAAAAAATGTATATCTTGAATTTTCTGGGAATAGCCTCTGAAGACTACTTTATTCTGAGAGAATTTTACGAAATTTTTGCATAACTGCTAAATCGTAAGAGATAGACGAAAACTTACGATACAAAAAATGTAGAGCACGTTAAAACACACAGTTTATGTTATATACATTTTTCTCGTGGAGTTGATCGTTCTTGTTTTCAGCTTTGAAAAGCTTATAGGATTAGTCAACTCCTGTCCATACAAACAAAGGAACTTCAGTCACATAGCAACCAGCTTTTGACCATCACTTTAGCCTATGATACTCCCTTATTTCACTTCTATTTACAAGGAAGCAATTAATAAGACTGTTTCTGTTAATTTTTTCTCGAATTGCATGAAGTAAATAGAAGCATAGACTTTTTAACAATAATTTGTTGCACAGATGTAGAGAAAGTCATGTGAATGGAACACATAAGATTTTTAGAGTTAATTATTACATGTGCACCCATTTAATTTGTTAAGACTATCATTATTATCACCATTATAGTCAACAGAATATTTTAGACACCATTTAAGTTGTCGGAATAAGGGCTTTGTTCGTTTTACATTACAGTAAGCCGTGATTACGCACTACATGGTCATGAAAGTATGACATTTCTGGTGCGAATGGCGGAGGGCTACATTATACATAGCACTGGTCGCCTGGGTTTTGTTTTAGCGAGGATCAATTTAAGGCTGAACAGTTAGTAGACAAAGCTCATACCACAACACTTGCCTCGTGTTATTTCATTTCCATCACTTGATGCAGCCGTGACGACAGTTTGCCTCATTACTGCTGTGTATTGCATGTTGCAGCTAGGTATCTGTGACTCCCGAATTACTCGTTGCTCTTTTGGCAACCCAAACTGGAACAGCGTGGTTTTAAAAGGTATCTTAAGCATCTCATAGGTAATTTATAGAAACATAAAAATAAAAAATTCAAATGCTCCATCTAAAAGGTAATTTGGGTTGGTGGGGGGGGGCAATTTTCTTGAAAATCCTCGTGTCGCAGTTTTGGACGATTTTGAACTTAATTTTAAAGTTTGGTATTTCTTTGAAATTTCGTTTCTTGAGTTATACTATTTACATACATTGAGAGGGAATGTTAGGAAATCTCAGAACAGGTATATCCGGTGAAATCTCGATATCAAATTTTGGTGGGAATACAATACTGCCTCTGCCCGCCTGGGTAGTGTGGTGGTAGCGTGTCTGCTTCACATTCAAAAGATCGTTTGAATCTCGTTTAGGGCGAGTTACCCGGATAAGGTTTTTTTCGGGGTTTTTCCCTTATCCTGAGAAGACGAATGTCGAGTAACTTTAAGCTGCATGGACCCCGAGATCATTTGAGCATCATTTCACCAATTTCATACATCGTCCGATATAACCAACCAGATTAAAGAACGTTAAGCTAAAAAAAAAAAAAAAAAAAAAAAAAAATTACTGCCTCTACTCTGTATGCAGTAGAGAAGTTAAAAGATGGCGGAATATAGCTAACTCATAGTTAGTTTCACTCCAATGGCTCAAAATTAAGTAAAACCCTACATATGTAGAAGGAAGCTCAGACCTTATGTTAATTAAGTCCAGCTTTAATCCGGAATGTGTCCTGAGCTTCTGTGCCTGAATGTTTGCGACCAAGCAGACATGTGGATAAAATCCGTTTCTACGCAGGGCCAGGCAATTGAGGGTAAGTAGATTTTCTTGAAAATCTTCGTGTCTCGTCTTCTGAAGATGCTGAGCCTAAAGTGCCTAGTTTGGTATTTAACGGGCTCTGCATTTTAGATTGTGCTGTTCACACACATACGCAAACGGATCTTTTTCTAAAAATGGGTCCATAAGACACGTATTTGTGGTGAAATCTCGGTATCGAATGTTAGGATGGAGTACAGCACCCTCTCTGACTGCTTCCATGGTCGACTGGTCAGCGAACTGACTTTTTACCCGAAAGTCCCGGGTTTGATTCCCGGCTGGGGCGGGGAATTTTTTTTTAACCTGTCCCCCAAAGAGTCTGGAAGTATGTATGTGTGAGTGACTGTGTGTGTTTGAAAAAAATAAACGATTTAAAACCCAACGAAAAGAACATACAGACAACGAGATGTTTCTAATGCAAAGCCCCCGATATGAGCTTAGATGTTAAAGGGAGCTATTATATATACACATACTGTGTGGCGCGATTTAGCATCGTTTGGTGAGCCAGTTTGCAATTTCCCATGGGTGAGTGCTCTACTGCATGGCTATAAATGCTTCAGGGAATAGCGTTTTATAACATTTGACAGCACATTTAGTCTGCAGCGTGTGAAATTAAATATTTTTAAAAACATTTTCTTGGGTCGTAAATGTTATACGGACACGTTTGTAATATTTTTATTGGATCAGGTGGCAGGTTATGTGCTATGGCGAGCATTGCATCCTTTATATAACTAATGCCGGTTTTATAACCCTGTGCTAGACTGTCGGAATGCTATAGACGAATTTGGCCGGGTGTCTGGGGAAACCATGAAGGAGGGGTGGGGGGGTAGTTTATTGCTTGGCAGACGCAGGTAGTATAAGGGAAGTTTTAGGATCCACTGCAGGTAGTTTTCGGTTCTACATGGTTCTGCACTCTTCAAGACAGACGGAGCACCTCAGTTAGTCAGAAAGTAACCCTCAGGTTGGTTAAAGCTAGTACGGTATGACCATTTCTGGTGGATCAATAGTGCCCTAAGGATTTTTGTATGCACAAGCCGTGACCTTTGCTAGTCCAATTTAACATTTAGTTCCACTTTTAGACGAGTTTGCTGCTTCAAAACAGGAAATGTTCAATAGAGAAAAATCTGATGTGTTCCATTCACATGCCTTTCTCTACGTCTCTGCAACAAATTATTGTTAAAACGTTTATGCCTCTATTTACTTCTTATTACTTGCTTCCTGGTAAATATAAGGGAAATAAGGGAGTACATAGGTTAAAGTGATAGTCAAAAGCTGGTTGCTATATGACTGAAGTACCTTTGTTTGTATGGACAGGAGTTGACAAATTCCTGTATGAGAAAAGAATAAGTTTTTCAAAGCGGAAACTAATAACAAGGTATATCTTAAAAACGATTAACTAAAAGAAAAAATGTGTATAACATAAATTGTGTGTTTTAATGTGCTTTAAATTTTTTGTGTGGTAAGTTTCTGTCCATCTCTTACGATTTAGCAGCTATGCAAAATTCAGCAAAATTCCTCCAGAATAAAGAGGTCTTCAGAAGCTATTCCCAGAAATTAAGATATGCATTTTATTCGGGGTGCAAATTAATATATGTGAATTTAATCAAAATCGTTACAGCTATTTTTAAGAAAATTAAAATTTTCGAAAATTTTTCGATGTATTTAAGGGTCTTTTCGTTTTTGAACTATGTTGTCCACAGACACACAGAAACAGACAGACAGACGGACAGACACACACACATACACGGACCTTTCTCTAAAAGTGCTTTTTTTGGATTCAGGGATCTTAAACTGTGTATTTCCGGCGAAATCTCGGTATTGAATTTTTGGGTGGAATACAATATTTCCTCTATACACTATGTACATAGTACGTTTAGAGAAAGTTAAAATTACACACCAAATGGGATGTGAGTTTTAATTACATAATCTTTAGAATGATAATCTTTTATACTACCCTAAATGTATACCAGGTGGCTTAGCTGCCCCATACTTGACGTTTCAGCTAACTCTTCACGCATTAAAGGAGTTGCAGAACTCAACGGGGATATTACAAGTTAAAACCGCCATTGGGAAACTGGCGTGAGAGACCTTCGTTTTATCTCTCTTAATGAGAGCCACTATGTGCATAGCCTGGTTCAGGTTTCGATGCTGTTGCTCTGCTCTACCAAAATTACGTAAAATCTACCAAACGAAGACTAGGAATCCAAAGCGTCCAAGAAAAGGTGCGCGCATTGTGATTGAATTCAAAACATGGTATATTACCCTCTTCTTTTTGATAGTTCCATGGAGTTACTGATATTTCTGGCACCGATAAAAATTTTGAAAGTATATCTGGTAACATATTGCATTTGAGTCCTAACATTTACGCAAAGAATGAAAACAGGATTCCCCTTCAATTTACCACCATCAACATTATGAGATGTTCTGTCCTCTATCAGTTGCACGAATTTTGGTGTTTAAGCTACATTCAGAATGAGATGCAAGCGCAGACGTAACGTAGCATTAGCGCAAGCGCGAGGGAAGATCATTCACAGTAAAATTGTAAGCGTAACGCAAGAAGTTGGTACGGGTTCCTAGATCTGTAAATTGCGTACAACATGGGTATCCTCTAAGCGCTCCGCACGTTTCAAATTGATTCAATTCAATAATACCATATAAGAAAATTCACTCAATATATTACAAATAAATAAAATTACATACCGACAACTGACGCTCGCGGCAGTGACGTCACAATAATTGCTTATTCAAAATTATTGAAAATAGTACAAGCATAGAAAGTGATAAAGCACCTTCGATTTATGAGAACCAAGAAATCTAGACGCAGATGTTGTTACAACGCAAGGAGACTGTCATAACCTCTTGAGGGAAATTAGAAATGGCGCGGCACTGCTTGGCCAAATAGAAGTACATGCAAGTAAAATCTTGCAGTGCGATCGTATGTTGCTGAATTCATAGGCAAAGCATAGAGAAAAGAAGCAGAATTCCTCCTCTTTGCACGCACATAAGGATCAAATTTGGAGTTTTCAAAGTTTTGTGTTGCATTGCATTGCACTGCGTAGCGTCCTGCGTGTTTCTATGTGTATGCCTGCATTAAATAACATGAGTGAAAAATCTTGCGCTTACGTCTGCGCTTGCATTTCATTGTGAATGTAGATTAACCTTTAGTTGCCTGCATTAGAATACTACATATGGCGTTTTTCCTTTAATTCAAGTTTAAAAGTGGAGTTCTAGTAAAAGTATATGGGAATAAACAAGTACAATTATTATATAAAATAATAGAAATGAAAATATATGTAGATCCTTTATTAATCTTTTTTAGAAGTTTTCAGAATCCTGCCAAAGGCAGTACCAAAAAGTGGTCAAATGACCATGAGTGTTTGGTGATAGTAATCGACTGGCCATTCATTCAAAGCCCAATGTTGCAAGATCAAATTCCAGTGACTGTTGTAAAGGACGAGGAAAGCTCAAGTATAACAATCGGTGTGTTGCTTGGAAGCTAATCGGGTAACTTTTGACTGTATCTATGTGGGTTTTACTCTTTTATTGATTTAAAAAAATCACTGCAATTTTAGGGCAAAAATTGCATATATGTTTACAATATAAAACAACCTTGATTACGTGTCATTTATGGTTGAAGGTTAGTATAACAGGAAATTAATCCTATTTGTATAGTTAAGCCGATGTCCCACGGTCAAATATTTTGGTCCAATACTCTTCAGACTACAAATTGGATTGTAGGACATCGGATAACTTCATTGTATACAATTTCCGTCCTATTTTTTTGGTCCAATCCAGTTTGCCACAACAGGATACAGCGGTTTCTAATTTTTGGTCTAAACGTATGAAATCAGCCAATGAGCGACCTAATAGTAATGACGTAATAAGATGGCAGCTAGCGCTAGATCTTCCTTCCCACCGACGTGTTTATGTGAAACTTGGCTGTATCTTGTAGACTTTGTCCTAAATAACCGGGTTATACACTTTTTATGTGCGGCAGAGGTTTACGAAACTATGACTCGGGAATTTATAAGGCCGGCAAATGTATTTTATCGGATCCATTTGTACCTAACCTTCTTTTCTCAACAACATATAAAAACGCTAGCTTTGATTTGCTGGTATGGACTGCTTCATAATTGTGTCTTGGCGAGTGATTTTTGTCTCAACTAAGGGCAGCAAGTTTCCAAACAAATTTTCGTCCATTCTAAGGAACTTAAAATAATTTACAGCGTCAGAAACGAGTTCATTTTGCGGCATTTGTAGTTCACCGCTTCCTTGACCTGCATTCCTACGTTACAGCCATGGTTTAGTCCACCAACGCCTCTTTATTGGTTTTTTATTTCTATTATAATATGCTCTTGCAATGCATAAACTAAGCTTGCTACAGCGAACGTAAATAATTGTGGATCAGCAACCTCCACCATTTTCTATTAGCTGTTCATGTGGATGCGAGAAATATTTGGACCAACACACACTCCTTAGGGAATGGTACGGAGAAAATGTACACAACGTTCACGTTGTATAAAAATAATTGGACCAAGTTTTGACCGTGGGGCATCGGCTTTACGCTTAAAACAAGCGCAACTTATAAGTACCGACAGGCAACAAGGGTTAAAATGAATGCGTGTATTACATTGATAGGCACTGGGCTACCCAAAGTGACCAAACTGATTTTTGAGACACTTTATGTGTCCTCTTACATTTTTCTCAACTAACCGCTTAGTCACCGCAGCAGACGGTGGTTACTTTCCAATCTGCTCGCTGCAGGGTGAACGTGTCCAGGAGCAAGAAGAGCCATCGGGATATAGATAAATAACACATCACCATGTATAGCCTATACCTCAGGGGCATATATTTTATGTAGCCGAGCGGAAGGCAGACAAGTTACTATGCACTACCGACCGCCGACCCACGGTCAGATGCCCTGCAGTCACACTATAAAATATAAGGGGGACGGAGTCGCCTGGGGACGCAATGAACTCTGCCGTGTGCTCTGCCAAAAGTTCTCGCCTTCCATTGTTTTCTATTGTTTAACGTCTTCTGTTGTGCTGTATTCTCCTTCACAATTGAATCAAGCTATTATATTGCAGCAATTATGTTTCTCTTATTTAAATGTTTTCGCGTTTTTAAGGTTTTCACTGATTTGTCACTTGTCACTTTCTCATTTCATGGACATCCTTCTTCAGAAAACCTTATCTAAAATATAAATTTCTCAGAGCACAGAAAATTTAAAAATGGACAGCTATGTATATTTACATGACTTCCTCTACTTTTCTGTAACAATTTTTTGTTAAAACGCTTATTTCTCTATCTACTTCATACTGATCGAGATAAGCATTAGCAGAAATTGTCTTATTACTTACTTCCTTGTCAATAGAAGGGAAAAACTCTTATGTGCTCCATTCACATGATTCTCTACATCTCTGCAACAAATTATTGTTAAAAAGCTTATGCTTCTATCTACTTCATGCTAATCGAGAAAAATAGCAGAAATAGTCTTATTACTTGCTTCCTTATAAGTAGAAGCTAAATAAGAGAGTACCATAGGTTAAAGTGATAGTCAAAAGCTGGTTGCTATGAGACTGAAGTTCCTTTGTTTTTATGGGTAGGAGTTCTCAAATTTCTGTATGAGGAAAGTAAGTTTTTTAAAAGTAAAACCAAAACCAAAGAATTTCTCAAAACGATCAACTCCATCAAAAAATGTTTATGACATAAATTGTGTGTTTTAACATGCTCTACATTTTTGTGTGGTAAGGTTTTGTCCAGCAGTTATGAAAACTTCCATAAAATTGATCCAGCATAAAGTAGTCTTCAGAGGCTATTCTCAGAAAATTCAAGATATAGATTTTATTTGTCAGGTAAATCTCTTTAATATGAGATATTTTAATCAAAATCGTTAGAGCCAAGTTTAAGAAAATAAAATTTTTCGAAAAACGTTCCATGTAAAGAGTACTTGGGGGTGGGGGATGTTGCTGCAAATCTTTGTGTCGCATGCTTGGAAGATGCCAAAGTTAAATACCAAGTTTGGTAAAAATACGTATTTCCGGTGAAATCTCGGTATCAAATTTTTGGGTGGAATACAATACCTTCTCTAGCCCTATCTTTGTACGTAGCACATATGGGGTTAGAGAAAGTAATAAGGGGTCTAATTGTCACAAGGGACGCTAGATGCAAAATAATGCAGAAGATTATAAACATTGGTTATCCCGGTTTCGATGTTTCTTACTGTATAAAGATTGGAAACATAGGGACAATTTAATGAATTGTGGGAGCATAGAAAGGCACCGATAAAACATTATACTGAGAAGTAGACAATCATAGTTCCGTTACTTACAATTATGGAAGTTGGTGTTACCTATGTGCAATGCCATTTGGTGCACGTCGCCAAAACAAATTTGTTTCCAATTCATAGGTTAGTTTGGATTTGGCAGGTAGTTTAGCCAGTCGTTTTTTGTTTTGTTTTTTACTTTCTCTACACGTACCATGTACATAGTGTAAAGAGAAGGTATTGTATTGCAGAGAAAAATTCGATACCGATATTTCACCAGAAATATACGTTTTGACCCCCCCCTGAACCCCCCCCCCAAAAAAAAACATTTTTACAAAAATTTCCATGTCTGTGTGTCTGTGGACAGCATAGCTCAAAAACGAAAAGACCGTTAAATACCAAACCTGGTATTTAAGTTTGGCATCTTCCAAGGATGCGACACGAAGATTTTCAAGAAAATCCTCCCACCCCCAACTACCTATCCTTTACATGGAACATTTTTTGTTTTTCTTAAAAATGGCTCTAATGATTTTGATTAAAATGTCAAATATTAAAGATATTTTCTTGACAAATAAAATGTATATCTTGAATTTGTCAACTGCTGTCCATACAAACAAAGGAACTTCAGTCACATAGCAGCCAGCTTTTAACCATCACTTTAACCTATGGTACTCCCTTATTTTGCTTCTACTTACAAGGAAGCAAATAATAAGACTATTTCTGTTAATTTTTTCTCAATTAGCTGGAAGTAAATAGAAGTATAAGCTTTTTAACAATAATTTACTGCAGAGTTGTAGAGAAAGTCATGTGAATGGAACACATCAGATTTTTTTTGGGTTACGAAGGGTGTTATACTCATTAAATTCTTACAAAAAATTAAGAACTGATTACTGGAACACTACAGTGAGTTATTAGCCTGATTCGAAATAAGTTGAAGAAGAAGAAAATGCTGGCACACCAAAACGCATCAGCACATTTATCCGGAGTTGTCGCCCCAAAACTGCATGCATTGGCGTCTGTGGTGTCTCCTTATCTCCAAATATGAAGAAATGGCTCAGCGGGGCCAAATTTGGATCAAATTAGGTAATCGTCGAAGCAGAGGCATATTTTGCAGAGCTTTAGGGCAGCAACATTGGGAGAATTGTATATCCCTAAAGGGAGACGTACTGGAAATGAGCAATTTGTGTTTGAAACAGATGGCGTCTTCATTCCTGAAACGGGTGCTTATTGAACCACCCACATATGCACATGAAAGCTGGACCTTGAGCAGATGAAAAAAGAAAAATCTAATATGTTCCATTCACATTACTTTTTCTAGCTGTTCAAACTTTCCTTACAAAAGTTTACCCTTTTATGCACATCATGCTAATCAAGGTAAACATTACCAGAATTAGTCTTATTTCTTGCTTCTTTGTAAGTTGAAGGATAACAGGGGAATGCAAAGGCTAACCCGATAGATCTTTTAAAAGCCGGTCGCTAAGTGAAACAATTGAAATTCAGTGTTTTTTACTTGCTAGGAGTAAGCAAAAGAGAGACGAAAATAAAGAAGTCTTTCATTTGAAAAGATTTAAGTACCTTAAAACTGAAAACAATAACTCGGAATATCTAAAACATGGTTAATTCTACAAAACATTTGATGTGCTCTAATTATATGACTTTCTCTAGCTGTTCCGCAAACAATCTTTTATTCGAAAGATTAATCGTTTATCTACATTATGCTTATTAGGATAAACATAAGCAGAATTAGTCTTATTACTTGCCTTCTAGCAAGTGTGTGAAACAATTGAAATTCCTTGCTTTGCTTGCCAGGAGTAAATAAACGAGAAACGAGAAGAAAAATATCTTCCCGTTTGAGGAAAGTTTAAGCGGCTTAAAATCGAAACCAGTGATTCGGAATATCTCGAAAACTGTTAACTCTACAAAAAACACCAAAAACACCTATATAGGTAACATTAACTATGTGTTCTAATGAGATGCAATATGTTTTTATCTATCTCTTATGGTTTGCCAATTATATATTTCGTTTGTCATAAAAATGTTTTAAACAAGGTGTTCTAATAAAAATCGTTTTGAGAAAATGAAACATTTCGAACAATGTTCCATGTAAAGGGTATTTGGGGGTGCAGGATTTCTTGAAAATACCTCATCATGCCTTTGTTTCTCGTGATGCATGCAATGGAGTTCGATATAGCATATATTAAGGCACTTTATAAATGTTTAATTCTATTCCTTTCCACCTACAAATAAGAAGAAGAAGATGATGGCGATGACGATAATAATAATAATAATAATAATAATAATAATGAATGTTTATGGGAGCATCAGTAAGGGATAGGTAGAAAAGCAGCTTTTACAAGATTAGTTTGTGGAAAAGAGAGAAAAAACAATGCTGGTGAGTAGATAAAGTTAAACGAATGTATTGCATGTAATTTTTTCAAGCAGTAACCTCCTTCCCAGTTGTAAATTAGCTTCATTTATGTTAACATGTTCATCACTGTGAAATTATATCTAGTTAAACGCGCTTATAATTGAATTGATAGTAATCTACCTGGCCCCTTTAGGTGGGGGGTAAGAGGAAAGAAAAGGGGATAGGCCCAAGGTTATGGGCTACCCTTGCGTCCTCTTAGGAAGCCTTGGGTAGAAAATTCTATGGGTTCTAATTACGATATATGGAACTGGGTTTATTTATGTTAGGTATTTGGAAATTCAAAGGAATTGTATTATATCTGTGAATTGTTAACTGCTTGTATCTTAATGTTTAATAAGCTTCCAGAAAATGGGATACAATTAATTGTTTTGGTACTTAAAATCATATATTTTTCTTCTCTTTCTTTTCTTTTTTACCTGCTCTACCACACAGATTTTAGCAAAGTATTACATTCCTCCCAAAAAATACCCTGATTTCATTTGAAATACAAGCTTTGGGATCTCTTGAATAAAAAATCTGATGGATACCATTCACATGATTTTCTCTATATCTCTGCAACAAATTATTCTTAAAAAGCATATACATCTATTTACTTCATGCTAATCAGAAAAACCTAGCGGAAATAGTCTTATTACTTCCTTCCTTGTAAGTAGAAGCGAAATAAGGGACTACCATAGGTTAAAGTGATAGTCAAAAGCTGGTTGCTATGTCACTGAAGTTCCTTTGTTTATATGGACAGGAGTTGACAAATCCCTGTATGAGAAAAGTATAAGTATTTCAAAGCAGAAACCAAAAACAAGCAATGTCTCAAAAACAATGAACTCCACGAAAAAATGTATATAACATAAATTCTGTGTTTTAATGTGCTTTACATTTTTTGTGTAGTAAGTTTTTGTTCATCTCTTACGGTTTAGCAGTTATTCAAAATTCCGTAAAATTCATCCAGAATAAAGTACCCTTCAGAGGTTATTCCCAGAAAATTCAAGATATACATTTTATTTATCAAATAAATATCTTTAATATAGGATATTTTAGTCAAAATCGTTATAGCCATTTTTGAGAAAATCAAAATTTTCGAAAAAAGTTCCACGTAAAGGGTAGTTTTGTGTGGCGGAATTTTTCTCAAAATCTCCGTATCACATTCCTGGAAGATACTAAACTTAAATGCCATGTTTGGTATTTGACCCACTTTTCGTTTTTGAGTTGTGTTCACAGACACACGGACACGCGGACACACACATGGACCTTTTTCTGAAAATGCTTTTTTTGGATACAGGGGACCCTAAAGCATATATTTCCGGTGAAATATCGGTATCGAATTTTTTGGTGGAGTGCAATACATTCTCTATACACTATGTACATAGTACGTGTAGAGAAAGTAAAAAACATTTTTCGAAAAAGGTATTCTTCCAAGGCTGCGACACGAAGATTTTCAACAAAATCCCCCTCTAACTACCGTTTACATTGAGAGATTTTCGAAAAATTTGATTATCTCAAAAATTGGCTCCAACGATATTGATTAAAATATCGTATATTCAAGATATCGTATTTACCTGACAAATAACATGTACATCTTGAATATTCTGAGAATAGCCCCTGAAGACTACTTTATTCTGGATGAATATTACAGAATTTTGCATAACTGGCAAGCTGTTAGAGCTAACCTAATAGAAAATGTAGAGCTCGTTAAAACACACAATTTGTATTATATACATTTTTTTCGTGGAGTGGATCGTTTTTTTTTTGGATACTCCTTGTTTTTGGTTTCAGCTTTAAAACATTTATAGTTTTCCCGTATAGGAATTTGCTTACTCCTGCTCATACAAACAAAGGAACTTCAGTTACTTAACAACCAGATTTTGACTATCACTTTAACCTATGGTACTCCCTTATTTCCCTTCTACTTCTCGGTATCATACACCATACGCTATGTACATAGTACGTGCAGAGAAAGTAAACATAAAACAGAAATCAGGCAACAGTTAAACGTAGAACTATGTACAACAATTGTGAAATATAGAACAAACTGGAAACAACACCTAATAAGAATGACCGAAAACAGAATACCAAAAGCAGTATACAACTATTCACCACGAGGAAGAAAAACCTTGGGAAGACCTAGGAAAAGATGGAACCAGCAGCAATTTGGAGCCAGAACAGACCAATAATAAGAAGAAGGTGTCTAGTTGCATTTTTATTACTTTCTCTATACGCACTATGTACATAGTGTATAGAGAAGGTATTGCACTCCACCCAAAAATTCGATACCGAGATCTCAACGGAAGTATATGTTTTAGGGTATCCTGTATCCAAAAAAAGCATTTTCACAAAAAAGTCCTTGTGTGTCCGAGTGTCCGTGTGTCAGTGTGTCCGTATGTCTGTGTGTCTTTGAACACGATATCTCATAAACAAAAAGTCGGTAAAATACCAAACTCGGTATTTAAGTTTAGTATCTTCTAGGGATGCGACACGAAGATTTTGAAAAAAAAAATCCCCTCACCCCAAACTACCCTTTACATGGACATTTTTTCGAAATTGTTGATTTTCTTAAAAATGGCTCTAACGATTTTGATTAAAATCTCGTATATTAAAGATATTTACCTGACAAATAAAATGTATATTTTGAATTTTCTGGGAATAGCCTCTGAAGACTACTTTATTCTGGAGGAATTTTACGGAATTTTGAATAACTGCTAAACCGTAAGAGATGGACAAAAACTTACTACACGGAAAATGTAGAGCACGTTAAAACACACAATTTATGTTATATATACTTTTTTTCGTGGAGTCATCGTTCCTTGTTTTTGGTTTCTGCTATGAAAACTTATACTTTTCTCATATAGGAATTTGTCAACAGCTTCCATACAAACAAAGGAACTTCAGTGACATAGCAACCAGCAAGGAACAAAGCAAACATAGCAACAAGGTACCAAGTATTAAGACTATTTCTGCTATTTTAGTCTGATTAACATGAAGTAAATAGAAGTATAAGCTTTTAAGAGTAATTTGTTGCAGAGATGTAGAGAAAGTCATGTGAGTGTAACACATCAGATTTTTTTTTGAGTTATGCTATTCAAGCACGCCTACAGACATACACAACATAGAGACTATTCTTAAAATGCGTTTTATGGATCCACGGGTTCTCAAAGCATATATTTCCGATGAAATCTGAGCTTCGAGTTATGGTTGAAATGCAATTACCTTCTGCAATTGCTATATAGGTAGCACGTTGTAGAGAAAGTAAAACTGCATGTTTCGAGGCCTAATTTGAAAAGTAACCGTGCTAATGAAACAGTAATTGAGGCAGTAAGTAGAAAACAAATGTGTGGGTAAATGGCTTCTTGGGAACCTGAAAACGAGCATTCTTTGCCCTCCTTAAATTGAGGACATACATAGGTTGTTCAGAGCGTTAGCACGTAGTTTTTCCCCCGCAGTTCACAAATGGGTGCCCACCATCATTGACTATGCAAATCAGAAAGCTTCAGATACTCAAATTATTTACCTATTCCTACTTTCTTAACAGGTATGTTACATAGTAGACATAGTAGACAGAGGAGGCACTGTATTCCACCCAACATTTCGATACCGAGATTTCACCAGAAATACGTGTTTTATGGTACTATGAATAAAAAATCTGATGTGTTCCATTCACTTGACTTTCTGTACATCTCTGCAAAAAATTATTGTTAAAAAGCTTATTCTTCTATTAACTTCCTCCTAATCGAGAAAAATTAGCAGAAATAGTTTTATTACTTGCTTTCTTGTAAATAGAAGTGAAATAAGGGAGTACCATAGGTTTAAATGATAGTCAAAAGATGGTTGCTATGTGACATAAGTTCCTTTGTTTGTACGGATAGGAGTTGACAAACTCCTGTATGAGAAAAGTATGTTTTTTAAAGCTGAAACCAATAACAAGGAATATCTCAAAACCGATCAACTACATGAAAAAAATGTAAATGGCATAAATTGTGTGTTTTATCGTGATCTACATTTTTTGTGCAGTAAGCTTTTGTCTGTCTCTTACGGTCCTTTCTTTTCATCTCTATTTCTGGCAAGCAAAGAGAACGGAACTTCAATTGTTACACATAGCTATCTTTTTATAAAGGATTTGACTATCGCAATAGCCTAGTGTATTCCCTTATTTCTCGTCTATTTCCAAAGAACAAGTAAAAATAAAAATTCTGCTAATGTTTATTGTTATTGGCATGATGCAGGTAAAAGTATAATATACTGACTGCTTCCGTGGTCGAGTGGTCAGCGAGCTGACTTCGTACCCGGAATTCCCGGGTTCGATTCCGGCTGGGGCGGGGAATTTTTCTTTAGCCAGATTTATTCCCTATCCCCCACAGAGTCTGGAAGTATGAATGTCAGAGTGAATGTGTGTGTATTTGAAAAAAATAAAATGATTTAAACCAACGTAAAGAACCTACAGACAACGAGCTGTTTCAAATGCAAAAGCCCCCGATATGACCTTAGATGTTAAAGGTGGATGTTAAATGAAACAAAAAAAAAAAAAAAAAAAAAACAATATACTAAAAACAGATTGTTTGCGGAGCATCTAGAGAGATAATATGAATGGAACACATTAGATTTTTACTTTCTCTACACGTACTATGTACATAGTGTAAAGAGAAAGTATTGTATTCCACCCAAAAATTCGATACCGAGATTTTACCGGAAATACGTGTTTTGTGTCCCCCGAATCCAAAAAAGAATTTCTGGAAAAAGGTCTTTGTGTGTGCGTGTGTATGTGTGTCTGTGTTCGTGCGTGCTTGTCTGTCTGTGTGTGACTATGTGTTTAGTATCTTGTAAGGATGTGACATGAAGATTTTCAACAAAATCCCCTCACCCCAAACTACCCTTTACATGGAAAAAATTTCGAAAGCTTTGATTTTCTCAAAAATTACTAAAGATTTTGATTAAAATCTCTTACATTTAAGATATTTTATGGATATAGCCTCTGAAGACCACTTTATTCTGGATGAATTGTACGGAATTTTTATATAACTGTTAAACCGTAAGAGATAGAGAAAAACTTAAATAACTGAAAATGTGGAGCTCGTTAAGGCACACAATTTATGTTATATACTCGTATACTTTTTTCGTGGAATCGATCGTTTGTGTGTTTCAAGGAGATCTACACATTTTGTGTAGAAAGTTACGGTTTACTAGTTATGCAAAATTCATCCAGAATGAAGAGATCTTCAGAGGCTATTCCCAGAAAATTCAAGATATACATTTTATTTGTCGCGTGAATATCTTTAATATACGGTATTTTAATCAAAATCGTTAGAGCCATTTTTGAGAAAATCAGCATTTTCTAAAATGTATCCATGTAAAGGATAGTTTTGAGTGGGGGAATTTTCCTCAAAATCTTTGTGTCGCGTCTTTGGAAGGTACTAAACTTAAATACCAAGTTTGGTATTTTACCGACTTTTCGTTTTTGAGTTATCGTGTTTACTGGCACACGGACACATGTGGACCTTTTTTTAAAATTTATTTTCTTTTTGATACAGGGTGCCGTTTAGGTGGAATGCAATACCTTCTCTATAGGCTATGTACATAGTACGTGTAGAGAAGGTAAAACTGTGTCACATTTCTTACTACTGTGGATTTTCCATGTTTCACAAATGCTTACCTTAGGGAGATTTAAATGCCATAGTCTAGGCTAGCGTTAAACCCGCAACCCTGGACACAGAAAGCCTGCCTCAACAATCCTAGCTACTCAGGGTGACAGACATTTGAATGTTTGATATACTACAAGTTGATGCAACATGTGGCTTACCACGTCCTTTCGAGAATCCGATGTGGGGCGGTATCGTGTTCGTGCCCGGGCGCGGGCTATGGCTAGTGGGGACGGTGTGCATATGTGTTAGGCTTTGCTCAGGGTTTTTATTAGCATGGAAACTCTTTCAGGTAGTGGTGAGACACAAGTGCTTTAGAACACACGCGTATACTTCTTAATTTTCTACTTTGACGTTACACTTTACTCGTCCCCGAATGTTATTGTTTTATTAATGTTGATGCTGTGATTTATTACGTATTCTGATCAGTATTTAAACAACTATTTCCCTCTTTACCAGGTAGCCTGTTCGGCTCCACCACGGACTCTAAAAATCACATCTTGGTTGTGCGGAGGTCGTTCACCAAGTACCTTAAAATGTCGCCTGCCCAGCGGGAATCATTATCTTGTGTCTCGTTAGTCCTCTCGGGCAGAGTCCATTCATATTCACCCTTTCCTTCGGTTCAATGCATGGACGTAACGGTATCTTGTACCCCGAGCTCGTGACTTATACGTGTTAAAAGTCTTTCTATCCTTCTTATTTTCACTGTACATTTATATTTTCTCTTCTAAGAATATAATTTTTGCCGGGGACAAGACATGTACTGTCTCAGATGTAATCGTAGAACTTCACAGGTCTTATTGGCCACCTGTGCCGGTTGTTCAAGTCAAGTGGCGAAGAGAGACATTCCTTGCACAGTTCCACTCATCCTCATGCGTTATGCTCCCATCTGTTAACGGCAGCGTCCCGGTCATAAAACATTATTTTTACGAGCTTGTCATCACGCTCACTACATAACGGCGGATTAATTACGGGCAGCGTTACGATCTACCTGGCATATTGCCGCGCTAATGGGCTCACCTCCATTAGCTCTACCTGGCTTTATTATTTTAAATTTACGCCGCGTTATGCATCACTAGGACAAAGCAAAAAAAAAAAAAAAAAAAATTGTAACAAATTGCAGGATAGATCATGTCATTCCACTGTAAAACATTGCTGTTTGGAGAGCAAAATAACTCTTGTGACGTAAACAGTTTATTCGATCCAGGCAGAACTATTAGTCTGTGGTCAATCGAACATAACGAAAGTGTCTCATGTTTTTGTTATTTAACATTACCAACACTATAACAACAATAACAAAAATAATAATAAATATAATAATAACAACACCTAAGGAATTTCCGAGCATTAAAGCCAGGACGAAAGAAAGTTAGGTTGAACTGTTACCGAAATTTACGCTGTGAAGTCGAGATAAAAAATCACTCCCGTCCCTATTCAACTTGTCATGTACAGACCAATCGCGATATCGCGTTTTACCTGTCGTCAGTGACTAATGTTCGCTATTCTGTGAGAATTCCTTATCCTGCTTATCACTTTCATCTACGCGTATGAACATGGATATTATTTCTTGGACCCCTAATTTTTTTCCCATTTGCCAATATCTATCCCAGCCTTTATAAGAGATTTCTTCTCAACTAAAATCGCAGTTAATTTCTGCTTGGTTTTTCTACGATCTACAGTAAGTAAGGAAAGTATTGCGTTCCACCCAAAATTGGATGCCAAGATTTTACAGGAAATATAATTGTTTTGAAGTAATATATACAGAAAAATACCTGTGTACAATTGTGCGTGTGTTTGTGTGGACAGCAGTTTAGAAACGAAAATATCGTTAAATACCAAATTTGAGTATCTTCCAAGAATGCGACACATTCGTATGGAATATATCCATGGAATACATAAGATTTTAGAGCTAATTACCGCCTCTTCCTACAAAATGCACATTATATTAGCTGGCTTTTTTAACTCATGTTAGTGATTTCAAACCAGGCCAAGACCGATAGTTTTTCAGTGTGCTTAAAAGTGACAGCCCTATGTCAGTAGATTTATTGGCATTTTAAAAAACTCCTGAGGGACGAAATACCGGCACACCGGCGGCGCTGATGAGAATGTGACCAGTAGTTATGATAATTAGCAGGAAGAAGTTACAAGAAAAAGTTTTGAATCAATACTTTGTAGAAACACTAAGGAAGTTACGATGGGTAGGTAAAGTAAAGTATCCGTTTTTCTCTTGCTTTTTCTCTGCTTCGCCTTTATAACCGGTAGTCAAACCACCGCGTTATATTTTTCTGACATGTTTTCCTAGTTTTTTGTTCTTTTGATTTTATCCTTAGGTTTTTTATTCCTCTGCTTAATCCAGAAAGTAACCGGAAGATCAGTCACAACTTAATGCAGAACATTATTAATGAACAGAATAATAATATCTAAATTTGTGTATGCAAACTTCAGTAATATTTATTTAGGATTTTCTTTTATGTTAGGTAAGTAAGGCGCCGCTTTAGAAACTGTAAACATTCTGCTGATGAGCAAGGTAATAGATAAATAAGTGCTATGATTGTCGAGAATTTAATCCTTAGTTGCCTGCACTAGTATACTAAATATGCCACTTTTCCTTTAATTCAGTTAAAACTGGAGTTCTAGTAAAAATATTTGCGAATGTACCTATAAAATTATTACCTATATAAAATAAAGAAAATAAAAATTAAAATATATGTAGAACCGGTCTTAATATTTTTCTTCCCAATTAAAAGTTTAAATTCCCCTAAATTAGTTTTCATAATGCTGCCAAAGACACTACCAAAAAAAGTAGTTCAAATGACAATGAGTGTTGGGTGATAGGTAATGGAGTGGCCATCCATTCATGTGGAAGTTCAAATTCCAGCGATTGTGGTAAAAGACGGGGAGGGCCCAAGTAAAATAATCGGTGTGATGCTTGTAACAATATAAAACAGTCTTGATTACTTGTCGTTTATGGTTGAAGGTTAGTACAACCCTATTTGTATAGTTACCCTTAAATCAAGCGGAACTTATAGGTACGGACAGGCAACAAAGGGTTAATAAATAACTACCATGTTTTGTTTTTTGGTTTTTTTTTTTTCGTTTCGTTTCTTTTCTTTTAGTTTCTTAATTTTTTTTCCTACTTGCACAGCAACAAATTAATGTCTAGGTTTTTAAAACGTCCGCCACCTGCAGTCGTAGCTTCCATTCTATAATTAAGGCAATTAAGGAGTAACAAGAATGTTTAGAGGAAATGCATAAATGCAGAGCAACTCCTCTAGCGCACATTTGTTGATGATAGTAGTCATTTAATGTAGGGCATACCTTCAGGCGTTGCTTAATGTCATCACAGCATCACATACATGGATTAGAAGATGACTTTCTACACAATGCTAATCGAGATAAACTTTAGCAGAATGTTCTTATTAGTTAGTTCCTTATAAGTATATGGGAACTAAGGGAATTCACTAGGTTAATGTGATAGTCAAATGTAAAAACTACGTTACGCGATTGTCGATGTAAATCACTTCTTTGCTTGGCCAGGAGTGGAACAAAAGAATGTCTGAGAAAAGTATAGTACTTTACAATTGAAACCAATAATAAGGAACATCATGGAAACGGTTACTTCAACAAAATGTAAAGGACATAAATTGTGTGCTGTGACAAAATCTACATTTTTGTGTAGTAAGTTTTTGTCTATCTCTTACGGTTAGTATTGCACTTCTAAGAATCCCAGTCAGGAATCGAACCAGGACCTCTGGGTGAGAAGACAAATCGCTGACCACTCGACCGCAAAGACAGTCTCCTTAAGTTTTGGCCTTTCAATAAATTAGGTTTCACAGAGCATGGTTGCTGCCATCTCATGGTTACTTGTTAGGTTGGTGGTTAGGTTGATGAACGAAATGAAGACGTCAAACCTCCACAGAATAACTTTAATACTACATCCCATTTAATTTACAAACAATGTTTCTGGCTTAAAGCTTTACCATTTGGCTGAGGCTTCTCTAGTAGCGGTTACATATCTTATTTCTTCCCGTCTTCCCTCAGTGTTAGCATCAGGAAAACAGCATCTAGATTGTGATACCGAAAGGTTTACCCTTGTTCAAATGCTTTTCAAATTCACTCTGGCATTTGATTTAGTGTTTCAACCAAGGATCAGAAGGCCACATTTAGGAAGCGAACAGGATGTACATTGTAGCCAAACCATTGATTTCCTTAGTGCGTACGCAGCACGTTTGCATCACCTTTATGGGGAACCTTTGATAATCCGTCAACTCCAAAAGTCGATCGTCTGGTTAATGGACCGCGTGCGTTCTGGTCGCCGCGTCGTCTTGCCGGAGAAAACCGATGTTTATTACGTAGCGGTTTTGATCGGATTTCTGCAGCAGCAACGTTATTGCGTTCCTGTGGTTTTCAGATTGGGCTCATCCATCTTCCGGAGGAATGGACTCAGTGAATTAGGAGCGCAGCTTCTTGAAAATGAACACGTACCATCAGCTTTTCCCTGAGGCAACATATCGATTTGTTTTTTCTATGTTCTTCCCATCTGCTTGTAATTCTCAGTAAAGTATACTGTATTCTTCTTCAAAACTGTAATATTTTACTATGTATACATAATTAAATCTGATTTTATATTCAAAGGCCCTTTTACTTTCTCTATACGCACTATATACATAGTGTATAGAGAAGGTATTGTTGCACTGCACCCAAAAATTCGATACCGAGATTTCACCGGAAATATATGTTTTAGGGTCCCATTTATCTAAAAAGAAGCATTTTTGGAAAAATGTCCGTGTGTGTGTGTGTCCGTGTCTGTGAACACGATAACTCAAAAACGAAAATTCGGTAAAATACCAAGCTTGGTATTTAAGTTTAGTATCTTCCAGGGATGCGACACGAAGATTTTGAGAAAAATTCCCCCACCCCCAACTACCCTTTACATGGAACTTTTTTCGAAAATGTTGATTTTCTCAAAAATGGCTCTAACGATTTTGATTAAAATTTCGTATATTAAAGATATTTACCTGACAAATAAAATGTATGTCTTGAATTTTCTGGGAATAGCCTCTGAAGACTACTTTATTCTGGATGAATTTTACGGAATTCTGCATAACTTCTAAACCGTAAGAGATTGGCAAAAACTTACTACACAAAAAATGTTAAAACACACAATTCATGTAATATACATTTTTTCGTGGAGCTCATCGTTTTTGAGACATTCCTTGTTTTTGGTTTCTGCTTTGAAAAACTTATACTTTTCTCATACAGGAATTTGTCAACTGCTGTCCATACAAACAAAGGAACATCAGTGACATAGCAACCAGCTTTTGATTTTCACTTTAACCTATGGTACTCTCTTATTTCGCTTCTACTTACAAGGAAGCAAGTAGTAAGCCAACTTCTGCTGATTTTTTCTGATTAGCATAAAGTAAATAGAAGTATAAGCCTTTTAAGAATAATTTGTTGCAGAGATGTGGAGAAAGTCATGTGAATGGTACACATCAGATTTTTGCATTTACTTGTCCAAGTTTTGTTGTACCTAGTTCTTGTTAATCGAGATACACATTCATACATTTGTTGTAGGTACAAGAACGGCACTGTAGACTAAAATCATAATGTCGCTGAACTTAAATACTAATTTTAACTATGACATTTAATCCACTTTTCGTTTTTGAGTTATGCTGTCATACACACGAACAAGGATATTTTTCAAAAAATGCCTTTTTGCAGGGTTTAGAAGGCCTTAACATAAGTATTTCCGGTGACAACTTGGCTTCGAAAATAAATGTCGGTTAAGCACCAAATTTGGTATTTAAATGCAGCATCTTTCTGCTCCAAACTATGTTTTGCATGAAAAATGTTGATTAACCTCTTTATTCTGAATGAGTAGCACAACTCTACAGATAAAATCTTACTAAATGTAGATCTCGTCAAAATACACAATTTAGGTCGGATAATTTTTCTGTGGCGTTAACCCACTTCCGAGATATGCTCTGTTATTGGTTTGATTTTTCAAGTGCTTATACTTTTCTCAACTGGGAAGTGGATATTCATATTTTTCCTCCTTTTCATGCAAAGAGCATGGAATTTCACAGCCATCACATAGCGACATCCTTTTTAAATATGTGACTAGATGGCTTTACCACAAATATCGTATAAGGAATTGTATAAATATGAACTGAAAGTTTAACTCGATTAACAAGAAATAGAAAGATAATGCTTTGAAAGAATAGTTTGGAGAAGAATAGCTTTTATGTAATACATGGAACCACAGTACAAACACTCCTCCTCGTCTAAAAACACTTGCATTTCTTTACCATTCCCTCTTGAGAAAGACAATTTTGGAGTCTACTATTTCATAAAATAAACTTTTACGTGTATTCCTATAAAATGTCACCCTTCTCAAAATACAGACTTCCGCAATCTTTTATCTATTTGCTTCACTTAGCTGGCACATGACGATGCCGGAGATTATTTGAGATATCCACGCCAGGACATGTTTCCTCTACTGATCAGACGGGTTCAGGAATTCACCTGGAAGATGAGATATTTTTAGTGGTTCAAGATGTAAAAGCTAACACCAAACACCAAAGCATTAATACGTAGAGTGACGTCATACTCTTTGGGCGTTGTGATACAGTGGAAATATTTTCATATTAGTGGTTTTAGATTGTATTCTATTGTTCAACGCATAATGACCCAGAAGTGTAGTGTACCAATTATAATAATACATTAAGCAAACGATTCAAAAGTGTTGTTTTCAGTTCCTGAAGTTTGATTAGAGCTTTCACAGGCAACATTTTGGTAATAAAGAAAGCGCCACGGCATGTAATATATGTTTTAATCCTTTTAAAATGTTTAGCAGTTCCTAAATATTAAATCATCAAGCAAATTTGGAAAGTGCTGCAATATAACCTCTTCCTGTGGTCATTCACTTTCCATTGAGTGTATTATAGTTAAGTAAACTGCACTTTAGAGAACATGAAGTCGAGATTATTACTGTTTATCTGAATTTAAAGTTTTTTGAAATAGAGCTTAATAACACGCTCTTGACCACAAGCAATGAGATGAAATGTGTTGTTTGTCCAATGGAAAGACATATTATTGCATTGAGGTTTAAGTTTCATTGTAGCAAAGAAGGTTAGGGACCCGATCTCTGTTTTAATACATGTTAAAATGTATTCTTCTAAGATACCAATTAAAATATTCACACCATAGATATTAAGCGTATTATTACTTTATCTATACGTACTATGTATATGGTCCACCCAAAAATTCGATACCGAGATTTCACCGGAAATATATATTTTAGGGTCACCTGTATCCAAAAAAAAAAAAAAAAAAGAAGCATTTCAGAAAAAGGCCTGTGTGTCTGTGTCCGTGTGTTTGTGAACACGATAACTCAAAAACGAAAAGTCGGTAAAATACCAAACTTGGTATTTAGTGTCTTCCAGGGATACGACACGAAGATATTGAAATCCCCCCACCCCAAGCTACCTTTTACATGGAACTTTTTTCGAAAATGTTGATTTTCTCAAAAATGACTCTAACGATTTTGATTACAATTTCGAATATGAAGATATTTACCTGACAAATAAAATGTATATTTTCTGGGAATAGCCTCTGAAGACTATTTTATTCTGGATGAATTTTACGGAATTTTGCATAACTGCTAAACCGTAAGAGATGGACAGAAACTTACCGCACAAAAATAAATGTTATATACATTTTTTCCGTGGAATTCATCGGTTTTAGATAATCCTTGTTTTTGGTTTCAGCTTTAAAAAGTATCCTTTTCTCATACAGGAATTTAACAATTTCTGTCCATACAAACAAAGGAACTTCAGTCACATAGCAACCAACTTTTGGCTATCACTTTAACCAATAGTACTCCCTTATTTCGCTTCTACTTACAAGAAAGCAAGTAATAGGACTTATTCTGCTGATTTTTTCTCGATTATTATGAAGTTAATAGAAGCATAAGCTTTTTAACAATAATTTGTTGCAGAGATGTAGAGAATGTCATGTGAATGAAACACAGATCTTTTTTTTTATATTTCTACACAGTCCTGTATGGTATGGAGGTATAAGGAATATAGCAGAATGCGTAATTAATAACTTTATGATTTAATATTATTGTAGAATACTCACGCTTAATACAATAATTCCACATTTACTGAGATGCTCTGCTTTCTTAGTACCTTGCCAGTTTCTTTTATCCCTAATTACTGAAATGGGAATTTAAAGCATTTCAGGCTCTAGCAATAAAAATGTAATGTGTTGCACACATAACTTTCTCTAGCTGCTCTACAAACTTATTGCAAAAGATTATTCTTCTTTCTACACAATGCTAACCGAGAAAAACATTGGCAATGTTATTATTACTTCATTTCTTATAAGTAGAAGAGAACTAAGGAAATGCACTAGGCTAAAGTGATAGTCAAATGTTTTAAAAACTATCGTTATGCGATTGACATTGCACATCACTTCTTTGCCTGGCCCGAAGTTGAACAAAAGAAAAATTGACACTTCCTGTCTGAAAAAAATATAAGAACTTTACAACTGAAACCAACAACAAGGAATATCTCGGAAACGGCCACCTCCACAACAAAAATGCAAAGAACATAAAGTGTGTTTTTGTGCAGTAAGTTTTTATCTCTTACGATTTAGCAGTTAAGCAAAATTCGGCATAATTCATCCAGAATAAAGAGGTCTTCAGAGGCTATTCCCAGAAAATTGAAGATATACATTTTACTTTTGGATGTAAATATCTTTAATGCACGGATTTTAATCAAAATGGTTAGAAAATTTTTTAAGAAAATCAAAATTTTCGAAAATTTTTCCATATAAGTGGTAGTTTGTGGTGGAGGGATTTTCTTAAAAATCTTCGTGTCGCATTTTAGAAAGATACTAAACCTAAATACCAAGTTTTTCCTTCGGAGTTGGTCCCGTTTTGTAAAAGAATCTCAAGTCTGTTTAAGAGGCCTCTGAGCAAAATTAAGCGGCATTTCAAAGCCACGCTGCACGCCTGCAATCTTTCGCGTATATTGCTGCACGTAGCGAGCTATTTTAATAAAAAGACAGACCAGAAGCACACGTCACTGGTACAGGGGCGTGGTAGCTACCAGAACTTTCTACTATAAACAACTCTTGTGGTTTGTTGAATCAGATCTGAAAAGCATGGACATTATTTTTAATCGTGTGTAATAAGCAATATGTTGCAGGAAGTGGTTGTTTTAGCTTCTTGTATTAACCACAACAGGTTTGCTTACCTCATAGTTGTGATACCAGCCGTTTGCATATACACCTTTATGGAATTCTATGGCACGCTTCTGCTTGGAATTTCAATCGCCCTAACCACTTGAAAATTTCTGTCGCGATGATTTGTAAGTCATTTGTTTTTACTTTCTCTATACGTGTCATGTGCATAGTGTTCAGAGGAAGTATTGCATTCCACCCAAAAGTCCGATACTGATATTTCACCGGAAATAAACGCTTTAGGCCCCCTCTGTATAAAAAAAACACTTTTGGGAAAAGGTCCGCGCGGCCGTTTATCTGTGAACACGATAACTCAAAAACAAAAAGTCGGAAAATATCAAACTTGATATTTGTTTAGTATCTTCCAGGGACACGACACGAAGAAAAATTATAACTATAGTTTTTGTTATCGAAACAGTAGAGAAAGTCCTGTGAAAGCCTTTTATATTTCTAACACAATTTCTAATATATTCTAGTGAAAATTTTGTGTGAAATGCAATACTTTATGCATGCCTACCGTAGAAAGTAATTAACTTTCGTAAGAATATTTTGTAGAAGCTATGTAAAATTGAGCGATGGGGGGTGGAGAAATTCATGTGAAAAAGATAGCAACCTCTGTACGCAGTATTTTGAGAGATAAGCAACACCAGACGTATTTGGTTGATATCTACCTGCGGTAGTGATTGCATTGTTGTGGAAATGCACTCGGCCTGGTCCAGTTTATGTTATTCAGTGCCGCTTTCAGTTTTCCTGAATGCACAAAGTAAGAAAACGGTGTACACCTTATCTGTCTTATCTGGCATTGTCTCATACAAGTTTCACCGAACGACCTACTGCTTCTGCGGAATACAAAGAGGATGTTTACTTCTACAGCACCTAAATACGTTAGTGTTTTTCAGTGCATCAGCTGATATAGCACAGCAGTGTGTGTTATCACAGAGGAGTTAGCCTATTTAATTCTTATCACTACTCGGTGATTTGTGTATTCATTGTCTTATTGAAATTCTCCATTTGTTTGATTCACGTCCGTCATATATACAAAAAGTCTGATGTGCTCCATTCACTTGACTTTCTCTACATCTCTGCAGCAAATTATTGTTAAAAAGTTAATGCTTCTAATTCATGCTTCCAGAAACAATTATTAGAAATAGTCTTATTACTTGCTTCCATAGGTTAAAGTGACAGTTTAAAGCTCGTTGCTATATGACTCAAGTTCATTTATTTGTATGGACACGAGTTGGCAAATTCCTGTACGAGAAAAGTACAAGTTTTTCAAAGCTGAAACAAAAAACAAGGAATATGTCAAAAACAATCAACTCCACGAAAAAAATGTATATTACATAAATTGTGTGTTTTAACGTGCTCTAAATTTTTTGTGTCTTAAGTTTTATTCCATATCTTACGGTTTAGCAGCTATGCGAAATTCATTCAGAATAAAGTAGTCTTCAGAGGTTATTCCCAGAAAATTCAAGATATACATTTCATTTGTCAAGTAAATATCTTTAGTATTTGACATTTTAATCAAAATCGTTAGAGCCAATTTTAAGAAAATCAAAATTTTCGAAAAATGTTTCTGTAAAGGGTAGTTGGGGGTGGGGGAATTTTCTTGAAAATCTTCGTGTCGCATCCTTGGAAGATGCCAAACTTAAATACCAAGTTTGGTATTTAATGGTCTTTCCGTTTTTGAGCTATGCTGCCCATAGACACTCACACACATACACACACAGACACACACACGAACATGTTTCTAAAAATGCTTTTTTGTGTTCAGGGTGTCTTAAAACATGTATTTCCGGTGAAATATCGATATCGAATTTTTGGGTGAATTACAATACCTTCTCTATACACTATGTACATAGCACGTATAAAGAAAGTAAAACGGTTACAGTTTGGCAATACTTGGATCAGTGTTAGAGACGATGTCCAAAGAGCTAGGTGGCACCACTCGGGAGGTTGTGGCTTCTATTGCCGTGGCAGTCCTCTCTGATCCATGGGTTTTTTTAGGGTTTCCCGGGTCGCCAGGCTAATGCTGGGAAGGTTCATTTTCATCCCCCGAATTTTCTCTGCGTAATTTCCGTTGCTATTATTTCATTGTCATCGGCTTCAGAGCTGAAGGACCAGGCGACGGTGTTCGGTGGCTTGTGGTTGGATGGAGATGGGCATTGTGAAGATTTATTCCTGGAGTACCGCTTTTCGGGTGCTAAGGGTCACTTCAGGTGGAGCTCTTAACTGACCGTAATCTTAATACATCTGTTTTGATCTGAAGAGTTACAGCAACTACTAATGTATTATCAGCTATTCCTTATTGAGGTATTTATTGATTTAGTTCAATGAGTTTGACTTAATTTTGGTTTACAAGACCAAACACCCAGATGATTTGCAACCGGGCATTCAATTTCAGGCCGTTAGGGATCCGCCCGTATCCAATTAGTACTGCTCAAGGGAGCAAAACGTTAGTCTTCAGTCACAATATTCCAATACGTTTTAGTCCTGTAATTTTCTTACAATAGTGGAACACGAATCCACCTAATATTGTCAGAATCTCTGGGAAAAAAAATCTGATGTGTTCCATTCACAAGACTTTCTCTACATCTCTACAACAAATTATTGTTAAAAAGCTTATGCTTCTATTTACTTCATACTAATCGAGAAAAAAATAGCAGCAATAGCCTTATTACTTGCTTCCTTGTAAGTAGGTGTGAAATAAGGGAGTACCATAGGATAAAGTAGTCAAAAGCTGGTTGCTATGTAACAGACGTTCCTTTGTTAGTATGGAAAGGAATTGACAAATCTCTGTATGAGAAAAGTAAAAGTTTTTCAAGGCCGAAACCAAAAACAAGGAATATCTAAAAAAACGATTCAACTCCACGAAAAATATGTTTATAATAAAACTGTGTATTTTAACGTGCTCTATAATTTTTGTGTGGTGAGTTTTTGTCCAAATTTTACGGTTTAGCAGTTATTTAAAATTACGTAAAATTCATCCAGAGTAAAGTAGTCTTCACTCGCTGTTGGCAGAAAATTCAATATATACTTTTTATTTTTCAGGTAAATATCTATAATATACGATATTTTAATCAAAATCGTTAGAGCGATTTTTAAGAAAATCAACATTTACAAAAGTTTTTCCATGTAAAGAGTAGTTTGGGGTGGGGGATATTTTTGAAAATCTTCGTGTCGCATCCTTGGAAGGTACGAAACATAAATACCAAGTTTGGTTTTTAACGGTCTTTTCATTTTTGAACTATACTGCCCACAGGCACACACACACTCACACATACACACATTCACACAGACAGTCGACAGACAGACACACACGGACATTTTTCTAAAACATTTTTTTTTGGATTCAGTGGATCTCAAAACATATATTTCCGGTTAAATCTCGGTGTCTAATTTTTTAGTGCAATACAATACCTTCTCTATACACTATGTACATAGTACGTGTAATAACCCATAAGAGACAATGAGAGCGAAACTTTTACTATAATTGGTCAAAAAATTATGAATTGCTTTTATAAAGCAAATAGTTTAAACCTTTGAAATCTAAACAGAATTAACATTTGGCCGTCCTCCCTTGCTTCGAGTTCTAGAGCCATTTAAAGATCGTAAAAATGCGAGTGTGTGTGTGTTTGTGTGTCTATGTGTGTGAGTGTGTCTGTGGACAGCATAGCTTAAAAACGAAAAGACTTTTAAATATCAAACTTAGTATTTAAGTTCGGTATCTTCCAAGGATGCGACACGAAGATTTTCAAGAAAATCCCCCACCCCAACTACCCTTTACATGAAACTTTTATCGAACATTTTGATTTTCTAAAATATGGCTCTAACAATTTTGATTAAAATATCGTATATTAAAGATATTTACCTGACAAATGATATGTATATCTGAAATTTTCTGGGAATAGCCTCTGAAGACTACGTTATTTTACGGAATTTTGCATAACTGCTAAACCGTAAGAGATATACAAAATTAATACATTAATGTCATATCATTTGTTTTCATGTAGTTGACCGTTTTTGAGATATTCCTTGTTTTTGGTTTTAGCTTTAAAAAAAACTTATTCTTTTCTCATACAGGAATTTGTCAACTCCAGTCCCTACAAACAAAGGAGCTTCAGTCGCATAGCAACCAGCTTTTTACTATCACTTCAACCTATGCTACTCCCTTATTTCGGTTCTACTTACAAGGAAGCAAGTAATAAGACTATTTCTGCTAATTTTTTCTCGATTAGCATGAAGTAAATAGAAGAGTAATCATCGGCAGTCATTAGTTGTGGCTATGTAGAGAAAGTCATGTGAATGGAACACATCAGAGGTGAGTGAAATAATTAAATTAATAAATGAGGTAGAGAAAAAAGCAAATGAATGTGTGAAATGGAGATTTGTAATGTAGTCACTTGCACGTGTACTGGAAAGAAAGCTAGGTGCTGGGTATAAGACGTTATAAAGCCCCCAGTCTCCTTGCAGTGTAATTAACAGGCAGTTTTAGAGCACATGGAGATTTCCCAGGGACTGCGGTCAGCATTATCTCAACACAACCGTATCAGAGTTTGTGTTGCTAAACTCGCGGAAGTCCCATAACATTCCCACTTACACCACGCTATGAGAAATTTACAGGCCATAATCCACCCACCACTACCTTTTGTTGCTACATAGAATGGCGTCTATATAACTCCAGTTCCTTATCTCCAACCGCAATAACAATAAATACCCACAAGTTTACTCCAGAAAAGAGAATTTTAATGCGGCGACTTTGGGACAAACATATAAGGCTATTCAAAGGTCTTTTGAAATTGCTGTTGCATTGTTAAGCATTAATATTTTGGAGAATAAAGGCGTTATTTTGCTCATAAAAGAAATGAGCTTAACGCATGAAGATATTTTTTCTTAATTGTTTTTGTGTCACACTGTTTTACACTAATCTACAGTGGTGTATGTGTGTCGTAACTGTCGACCAGATTAAAATAATGAAACTTTTTTGGCAATATTTCAAAATTAAGAAATCTATTTTGGCAAACTTTTACTTTCTCCAGCACGTATGTAAAATGTTCCTATATGTAAGGTAGAAAAGGAATTGTATTCCACCCAAAAATTCCATTCCGATATTTCATCGATTTTAGGTACCCTGAATCCACAAAAAAACATTTTAGCAAAAGTGCCCTGTCTATCTTTGTGTGTGTGTGTGTGTGCGCGCGCGCGCGTGTGTGTGTGTGTTGGAAACATATCCAAAATGTAACTCCATTAAATACCAAACTTGATATTTAATTTTAGTATCTCCCAAGGCGACACGAAAAATTTCAAGGAACTCCTCCCCCAAACTACCCGAAAAAGTTCAATTACATATGTTAAAGATATGTACATGGAAATTAAAACGAATACGTATGTTGAATTTCCTAGAAATATTCTCTGAAATCCGCTTCATTCCTAATGATTTTTGCATGTCTGGTGAACCGTAAGAGACTTTACAAAAAATGTAGATTTGTCAAAATAACATTTTTGTTGTGGAGCTATTCCCGAGATATTATTTGTTATTGGTTTCAGTTTTAAAATACTTATACTTTTCTCATACAGGAAGTCATCCGTTTCCTTTTATTTTACTCCTGGCCAAACAGAGTAGCGAAATTCGGCGATATTCTTTCAAAACATTTGACTATCACTTGAGCCAATATATTCCCTTAGGTCTCTTATAGCTCATAAGAAACAAAGTTATAATACAGTTTTGACAATGTTTATCTCGATTAGCCTGGAGTAGAAAAAAAATAATATCTTTTCAGAAGCTTGCTGTAAATGAAGTAGAGAAAGTCATGTGAAAGGAACACATCAGGTTGTTTCAACATTTATTAAAGCTTTAAAAGAAGTTGGTAATTTTCAATGTTGTGTGCTAACTGTTAATAAACTGAGCTTTCTTTCGTTTCTAGTTTAACTTTCTCTAGCCCCGTATGCACATTGTACATAGGGGTAGAGAAGTATTGTATTCCACCCAAAAATTCGATACCGAGATTTCACCGGAAATACATGTTTTAGGACCCCCTGTATCCATAAAAAGCATTTTCAGAAAAAGGTCCGTGTGTGTGTCCGTGTGTCGTGTGTCTGTGAACACGATAACTCAAAAACGAATAGTAGCTAAAATACCAAACTTGGTAATTAAGTTTATATCTTCCAGGGATGTGACACGAAGATTTTGAGAAAAATTTCCCCACACCAAACTACCCTTTACATGGAACTTTTTTTGGAAATTTTGATTTTCTTAAAAATGGCTCTAACAATTTTGATTAAAATATCGTATATTTAAGATATTTACCTGAAAAATAAAATGCATATCTTGAATTTTCTGGGAATAGCTTCTGAAGACCTGTTTATTCTGGATGAATTTTGCTTAATTTGGCATAACTAGTAAACCGTAAGAGAGAGAGAGACAAAAACTTACTGTACAAAACATTTAGGTATTGTTAAAATACACAAATTATGTCATATACATTTTTCTCGTGGAGCTTACCGTTTTCGAGGTACTCATTGTTATTAGTTTCAGTTGTGAAGTACCTATACTTTTCTCAGACGGGAGAGTCTGTTTTTCTTTTGTTCTACTCCTGGCCAAGAAAAGAAGCGATTTGTAATGACAATCGCGTAATGACAGCTTTTAAAACATTTGACTATTGGTTTAGCCTAGTGTATTCCCTTATTTTCTTCCTACTTATACGGAACTAAGTAATAAGGAATTGTGCTAATGAGTACCCCGATTAGCAAGGTGCAGAAAGAAGAACTATCTTATGTAAGAAGTTTGTAGAACAGCTAGAGAAAGTCGTGTGAGTGTAACACTTCAGATTTTTCTTTTATGCACATGTGTTACTTTAACGCAAGAATGAATGAAACTTTTCCTGTATGTTTGTAACAAGTTGGAAGGGGTTAAGAAGTAGGAAAGTGTACCTTTATGCTCTGCAAATCGGTAAAAGAGCATTAAACGTTAAATAATAAGTCAGTGTCCAAATTACAAAGATGATGTAAATACTAAATGGAAAATAGTTTAAAAATTTAATCCATATCTTACCAATATTGGCGATAAATTTGACTCTTGAATGTATAATGTCACATAGATTTTGTATTGATGTGCCTTGTAGTTAGCTTATAGTCTTTTGAGACAGTTGAAGGGGAAGTTAAGGCTGCACCGTTGGCCATCTTGGAGTACTGCCTCAAATAACTACCTGGGCTTGACCAATCTGTGTCTTACCTTTGCCCTTTGCACTGTCCTCAAAGATTTTGACCAAATGTGAATGAATCAAAATTAGCAAAACACTAAAAAAAAATAGCCCTGTATTGCCAAATGCATCTTCTGAATCAGATCATTTTCAATCTTTGCTTTCTTATGTATCCCCCCCCCCAAACACTAAATTATAACCCGAGAAATTGCCCCTATACCAAAATCGATGATGATAGGGATAAGAATCGAAACCAATTGTAGGTACTATTAATATGAATAACGACAGACTAACATCTTTAGTTCCTAGTTCCAAAACTTCTGGGGGAATGCATAAAAGGTCGATTGATTAATATTTAGGAAAGTGCGGTCAAAATAGTTTCCGTAACAGCCTACATACCTAATGGTATATTTTTCACGCTATACAAAAAGTAGTTGCGAGATAGTTATAGTGCAAATGATAAATTTTGTTCTCGATATAAGAAAAGCCTTTGACATGACGAAACACAATAACTTTATAGGCAAATTAAATATGATATAAATAGAAATACTAGAAGGTTGCTCTAAATTTGAGTGATAGAACAAAACAAACTAAAATTATTAATACATTTATTTATGTTCAAAACTTAACATTGGCGTTCTGCAGGGCACCATTCTTAGTCGCGTTTTAATTTCATTTAATATTACGATTTATTTATGATCATGTTCACCAACCTTCAGACAAATGTCTCTCTAATCAAATAGCGGAACATTTTAATGCAGATTAACTAATTGAAAACGAAAGTCAGAAAAGAATAATATTAGATATCATTTCCCAGAATAAGGGGAAATTGGAAGGAAATCTAACCAAGATTCGAATTCGGTACCTCTTGAATGTAAGGCAGACATGATAAACCACTCACAGAGGCGGACTTGCGCCATTTTGTACCACTGTTATCACTGACTCATTACATTCTAATGAATGAGATTTCTATTTGTGACGCAATGGCTGTTTTACTGGGCTACTAAAGTTGTTGACGAGCTCAAAATGTGATTTAAATGAACCGATTTACTCATCATCGTTCTCTAAACTGAAAACAACACATTTTTTAAAATGCTGAAAAATGGAAAGAGAAAGAAAAATCTCATGTGTTATATTCACATGACTTTCTCTACATTGCTGTAACAAATTATTGTTAAATAAGTGATAAAAATACAACTTATGATAACATTATCCGTAATTTTATTAGGTACTTGCTTCATTCTAAGTAGGAGGGAAATAAGGGAATGCACTAGGCTAAAACAATAGTGAAATCTTTTAAAAGGTGTTGCCATGTGGTTGAAATCCGTTTCTATGCAGGTCAGAAGTTTACAGCTTTCCGTGTGAGAAACGTTTAGCTATTTTAAATCTAAAAACAATAACAAGGAATATCTCAGAAGTGGCCAATTCCACGAAAAAAAAAAAGTTTGTGACATAAAATGTGTTTTAACGTGATCTGCATTTTTTGTGTAGTAAGTTTCTGTCTATCTCTTACGGTTTACTAGTTTGCAAAATTCAGCAACATTCATTCAGAATAAAGAGATCTTGAGAGGCTATTCCCAGAAAATTCAAATATACATATTATTTGACATATGCATATTTTTAATATACGGTGTTTTAAGCAAAATCATTAAAGTCATTTTTGAGAAAATCAAAATTTTCTAAAATTTTTCTTGTAAAGGGTAGTTTGGGGTAGGGAGATATTTCTCAAAATCTTCGTGTCGCATCTCTGGAAGATAAAAAACTTAAATAACAAGTCGTTTTTGAGTTATCGTGTGCGCTGACAAATGAAAACACACACACGGACCTTTTTTTGAAAATGTTTTTTTTGGGGGGATTTATGGGGTCCTAAAACATGTATTTCCAGTGAAATCTCGGTATTGAATTTTTGGATGGAACACAATACCTTCTCTAACCACTATGTACATTGTACATTGTAAAATGTAAATTTTACCTATAACCGCATTTTTAATAACAATAGTTTTTATGGGGGGTGAAGTCATCAAGTCCTTGTATATTGTCCCAAGGTACTTCACCTTATTTTGTTTGTAAAAGTCTTCTGGTTATCATAAGCTGTCATTAGTACAAACATGTTTATAGAAAGAAAGCCTCGTACAGGACCGATAGGGCTGGCGTAACATTCATTACTCAAGAGTAAAAAAGAAAAACAAAACAACAGAAAAGAGGTGGTGCGTAACGCGTGTCGAAGTAAACAATGGCGGATATGTGTCGTCATCAGCATTAGCATGCGGTAATGTGGCAGAAACGGGAGAACCTTTCCCGCTTGCATGAGAACCGGGAGGTAAATTACACATTAACGCTGACTTTTATGTTCCCCATTTACGTAATAATTTAAGTACCTTTCCAGGTACAACAGACGCTCCTGGAAAACAACTAATGCTACTAATTTCCTTGGAGTGCAGTTTTACTTCTCGGCATAGAGTAGACAACGTCTGGAGAGACCTAATGGAAGTCAAGAAATAGTTCTGAAGGAAAATTCTCGCGTTACACCTCTTCAGTGTAAAAAGCTTTAGGGGAATAACTCACTCAAAATATATTACTCAATTCCTTTGGAAGGAAAATAAGATAAATAATATCTTACATCGCTGCAACAAATTATTCTTAAAAAGCTTATGCTTCTATTTATTGCATGCTAATCGAGAAAAAAAAAATAGCAGAAATGGTCTTATTACTTGCTTCCTTGTAAGTGGAAAGGAAATAAGGGAGTACCTATGTTAAACTGATTATCAAAAGCTGGTTGCTATGTGACTGAAGTTCCTTTGTTTGTACGGACAGGAGTTCACAAATTCCCAAATGAGAAACGTTTTTTTAAAGCCGAAACCAATAACAAGGAATATCTAAACAATGATCAACTCTACGAAGAAATGTATATGATATAAATCGTCTGTTTTATTGTGATGTACATTTTTTGTGTAGTACGTTTTTGTTTATCTCTTTCGGTTTACCAGTTATGCAAAATTCAATAAAAATCATCCATAATAAAGAGGTCTTTAGAGGCTATTCCCAAAAAATTCAAGATATACACTTTATTTGGCATGTAAATATCTTAAATACCTATGAGAGATTTTAACCAAAATCGTTAGAGCCAGTTTTGAGAAAATCAACATTTTCGACATTTTTTCCACATAGGTAGAGAGTAGTTTGGGATGGGGGGATCTTCTTGAAAATCTTCCTGGCTTATGCTTGCAAGATACCAAACTTAAATATCAAGTTTATTATTTAACGGTCTTTTCGTTTTTGAACTATGCTGTCAACAGACAGACACACACACACACACGTACCTTTTTCCAATCTCAGTATCGAAGTTTTGTGTGGAATACAATACTTCCTCTATACACTATTACGTAGACGTGTAGAGAAAGTAAAAATCTGATGTGTTCCATTCGCATGACTTTCTCCACTTGTTCTAAAACAAACTGTTTTTACAAAACGTTATTCTTCTATCTACTTCATGTTAATTGAGATAAACATTGGCAGAAATAGACTTGTTACTTTCATCCTAATACGTAGAAAGAAAATCATGAAATGCACTAGGCTAAACGATTGTCAAAATTGTTAAAAGTCGGTCGCTATGTGATTAAAATTTGCTTTTTTTTGCATAGATAGGAGTAAACAAAAGCAAAGGAATGACAAGAATAAGAAAAGTTTAAGTATTTTACTTTTATACTTTTTATACTTTTCTCATACAGGAATTTGTCAATTCGTGTGCATACAAACAAAAGAACTTCAGTCACCTAGTAACCAGTTTTTGACTTCACTTTAACCTATGATACTCCCATATTTCGCTAAGTTCTGTATGTTCCAACGATGTGATATGAAGATTTTTCGAAAATTTTAAGTGCTCAAAAATGACTTTAGATTAAAATACCATGTGTTTAAGATATCTTCATTGCAAACCAAATGCTATCTTGAATTTCCTGGGGACCTGTTCATTTTGGATGACTTTTGTATAACTCATACACCGTAAGAGATAGACAAAACTATACCACACAAAAACTATATCTTGTTCAAACAGCAATTTATGTAATGTGTATGCTTTTGTAGAGTTAACCGTTAACCGTTACCGAAGTTTACTTAAATAGTGGGACTATATCCTTTCATCTCTCTTTTGTATTACTACTGGTCTTGCAAAAAGAACCGAATTTCAGTTGTTTCACGTAGCAACCAGCATTTTTTTTAAATGTTAGGTAGCTTAACGTCCTTTAACGTGGTTGGTGATATCGGGCGATGAATGGAATTGGTGAAATGATATTCAGATGCTCTTGGGTTCTATGGAGCTTAAGGAAAACCCCGGAATAAAACCTTGTCCGGGTAACTCACCCTAAACGAGATTTGAAATCGCGACCTGTTGAGTGTGAGGCAGACATCTTCCCCCACACTAACCAGATGGACAACTACCTGTCTTTAAAAGATTTGACTATCGCTTTCCTTTATTTTCCTTCTATTTACAAGGAAGCAAGTAATAAGACCAATTCTGTTAATGTTTATCCTGATTAGCATGATGTGGATAAAGGAATAATCTTTTGTAAGAATAGTTTTGCAGCAGCTAGAGAAAGTCAAGTGAATGGAACACATCAGCTGTGCTTTCCAATGGGACGTTTCGTGAATATATGGATATCAAAATACGATGCTGCTTTAAACTGCATGTATTACTTTCTCTGCACGTACTATGCACATAGTGTATAGAGAAGGTATTGCACTCCACCCAAAAATTCGATACCGAGATTTCACCGGAAATGCATGTTTTAGAACACTCTGACACAAAAAAAAACAGTTTTAGAAAAATGTCCGTGTGTGTGTGTCTGTCTGTCTGTCTGTCTGTGTGTGTCTGTGGGCAGCATAGCTCAAAAAACCAAACTTGGAATTCAGGTTTTGTATCTTCCAAGGATGCGACACGAAGATTTTAAAGAAAATTACCCCACCCCCAACTACCCTTTACATGGAATTTTTTTCGAAAATTTGAATTTTCTAAAAAAATAGCTCTAACGATTTGATTAAAATATAGTATATTAAAGATATATACCTGACAAATAAAATGTATACCTTGAATTTTCTGGGAATAACCTCTGAAGACTACTTTATTCTGGATGAATTTTACAGAATTTTGCATAACTGCTAAACCGTAAGAGATGGACAAAAACTTACCACATCAAAAATGTAGAGCACATAAAAAACACAATTTATGTTATACACATACATTGTTTTTGTGGAGTTGATTGTTTTTTGTATACTTTTCTCAAACAGGAATTTGTCAACTCCTGTCCATTACAAAGGAACTTCAGTTACATATCAACCAGCTTTTTATTATCACTTTAACCTATGTTGCTCCCTTATTTCGCTTCTACTTACAAGGAAACAAGTAATACGATTATTTCTGCTAATTTTTTCTCGGTTACAATGAAGGAAATAAAAGCAGAAGCTTTTGAACAATAATTTGTTGCAGAGTTGTAGAGAAAGTCATGCGAATGGAACACATCAGAGTTTTATGTCTGCTGGTCCGATTAATTTTGCTTTATATATAATCTCGGCATACCACTATTGTCATTTGTGCGGGTTTCGGTTTTGCCCATAAAACACCGATTACAAACCCGTGAATTCTTTGTGGATTGCATGGTTTACCATATCTGGATTTATCACCACAATCCAGGCTTTCACTCGAATTAAATGCTGCCTACTGTTCAGAAACACGAAAAGCCTTGAAACTAGGAGAATGGTTTCTATCATCCAATCACAGAACAGTTGGTTCTGCTTCTTGTTCTTTCCTCCATAAATTTGAACTTCTTCCGTACAACGACAAAGCCCCTGTCTGCGACAGCGTTCTGGCTTCTCATATAGAGGGCTATGGTTCGAATCCCGGCTGGGCGGGGAGTTTTTCTTTAACCAGAATACTTTCCTGTCCCACATAAGGGGTGGAACCATGAATGTGAGAATAAATGAATGTGCGTTTAATAGTATAAAACGAGAAACCAAAGTTTAAAAAAAAATGATGTATTACATTCACATGACCTTCTCTACACGTCCTGCAAACAATTTATTCTTAGAAATTATTGTTTTTCTAGTTATTTACATCATGCTAAACGAGATAAACTTAACACAATTGGTCTTACCACTTAATTTCTTACAAGCAAAAGGGAGAAACGGAATATACAGGCTGATTTATATAGAGCTGACGTATTTCTTTCTTTAATTGTTTCAAAACGAATTGTGCTAGCGAAAACTTATTATACCTAAATTATAGAGACATTTTGGGAGCTTATTTATCTGTGTAGCAAATATTGAAAATGTCTTCCATCCTGCATAAGGCACAACTCAACACATCGTTCCATGTTACTGGCCACTCCTTGGAGGGCTGTTTTGTCAATAGCTGGAATCTCCTTTGTAATGTTGTGCTTCAGATCGTCCATGTTTGGGGACGTGTGGCGTAAACCCTGTCTTTTAACTAATTCCATAGAAAGAAGTCCGGCGATGTCAAATCCGGAAATCTCGGTGGCTATAGGTTCCTGGAAATTATCCCGTAGTCATAGAAACTTGCAATTAGGTTCATGGATTCATTTGATGTATGGCATGTAGCGCCATCTTTCTGAAAATATCCCTGATTCAGCTCTACATCGCCAAGTTGCTCAAAAAACTCCAAAAATCAGTCGGTACTCTGCACGTCCCATGTAAAGGGTAGGAATAAAACATAACATCTGGGTATCTAGTGACAAGGAATCAAAATTCCAGAAGATTTTGTTTAATTTGGTGCCAAAATTGGGTCATTGAATGAATTTCCAACGGAATAATTAAAGAAAGAAATGTGGCAGTTCTATATAAATCACTCTGTATCAGGCTAAAGCGATTGTCAAATCTTTTAAAAGCCGATCGATATGTGAACAATTGAAGTTCGTTCACTTTGGATCTCTAGAAAAACAAAAAGAGATGAAACAAAAGGTGACCCGCTTGGGAAAATGTGTAGTTTAAAATTGAAGCCAATATCAAGGAGTATCTCGGAAACGGTCAACTCTGCAACAAAAATGTATACGACATAAATTGAGTGTTTTTAACGATTATAAAGATCTATACTTATAGATATGGTTAAATATGTATACTTTTTGTATAGTAAGTTTTTGTGTATCTCTTACGGTTCACCAGGAAGGCAAATATCAGAAAAATTCATCCAAAATGACCAGGTCTTCAGAAGCTATTCCCAGAAAATTCAAAATATACATTTTATTTGTGATAGAAATATTTTTAATATCGGTTTAGGTTTTATCAAAGATGGCTCTAAAGATTTTGATTAAAATTCCATATATTGAAGATATTTACATGTGTATCTTGATGTTTCTGGGAATGGCCTAAAATGATGTTTCTATAACTGGTACACCGCAAGACATAGACAAAAGCTTACTGCATAAAAACAATTTTTGTGTACTTTTGGTGTGGAGCTAACCGTTCCAAGATATTCCTTATTATTGGTTTCAATTTTAAAATAGGTATTCATAGTTTTCTCAAACAGGAAGTCGTCTGTGTTTTTTTGTTTTCTTCTGGCCATGCAAGGAACCGAATCGCAATGACAATCGCCTAGCGACAGTATTAAAAACATTTGACTATCGCCTTATCATAATATATTCCCTTAGTTCCCTTCTACTTATAAGGAACTAAGTAATAAGACAATTCTGCTGATGGAGTTAAAAGAAGAAGAATCTTTGTTAAAACGATTGCTTGTAGAACAGGCAGAGAAAGGTATTTGAATGGTATATATAACATTTTTTAACATGCAAACCCAACCGTTTACTTGAAGTAACTGAAATTCTATAGGTATAGGTTCCTAAAGACATTGTAGTAATTTCTGGTTCATTATGGGCCAGCTTTCATATCATATAAGAAGAAAAGAAGAAATACATTGGTTTTTGTACCTTCTTTTCTATTGGTCACGAGTTTCCAACACTTAAAAAAAAAAAAAAAAAAAAAAAAAAAAAGAAGAAGAAGTGCTCAATGTATGTGGCCTAACGGCTTAAAGAAAGCTCTGGCAATACTGAGGGTTGAAAATGAAGAAAATAATGAAGGCTTCTTTGAAAATGAAAGTGATATAGCCTGCGAAGCTAACTCGTACAACAGAAGACTATTAGCATGTAGCAATCACGTTGTTCTAAACTTATTAATCCAGACATCTAATATATTTCCTAACTGGAACTGAAATACCAGGATGTTTCTCCTGAAACTGTCTATATAGCTATTTATATAATTCAATTTTTAATTTCTCTACACGTACTATTTACATAGTGCATAGAGAGGATATTGCACTCCACCCAAAAATTCGAACCGAGATTTCACCGGAAATACATGTTTTAGGGTCCCCTTTATCCATAAAGGCCCGCGTGTGTGTGTCTGTCGTGTGTCCGTGAACACGATAACTCAAAAACGAAAAGCGGTAAAATACCAAACTCGTATTGAAGTTTAGTATCTTCCAGGAATGCGATACGTAGATTTTGAGAAAAATCCCTCCATCCCAAACTACCCTTTACACGTAACGTTTTTCAAAAATTTTGATTTCCTTAAAAATGACTAACGATTTTGATTAAAATCTCGTATATTTAAGATATTAACTGCTAAACCTGCCTTTGAAGACTACTTTTTTCTGGATGAATTTTATGAAGTTTTGCATAACTGCTAAACCGTAAGAGATGGACAAAAACTTAAAAACAAAAACAAAAAAAAGTATTGAGCACGTTAAAAGACACAATTTAAGTTATATAATTTTTTTTCTTGGAGTTGATTGTTTTTGAAGATATTACTTGTATTTGGTTCAGCTTTGAAAAACATACTTGACAAATTCCCTCCTGTCCATACAAACAAAGGAACTTCAGTCACATAGCAACCAGCTTTTGACTATCATCTTAACCTATGGTACTCCCTTATTTACCTTCCACTTACAAGGAATAAAGTAATAAGACTAATACTACTATTTTTTTCTCGATTAGCATAAAATAAATAGAAGTATAAACTTTGTAACAATAATTTGTTGCAGAGATGTAGAGAAAGTCATGTGAATGGATCACATCAGATTTTATGTGTGTATCGTACATAAATCTGACCCCATTCTACCACTAATACCACTTAGCGTTAAACGTTCCACCATTTTTGAGTACGCCTGCTGCTGTCTGTATTATATCAGGGGAGTAAGAGCATTTGCAGAAGTTGTGTGGAGGCGTCGTATGTAACTGTTGTATTAAGTGGCAAACAAAGGAACATGAAAACGAATGTTGCGTCACAATGCTGTAATAGTCCCAGTAAGGACTAGGTTTTGTTTAATAGCACTTAGATTGTCATCTTTTTTAGAGAAATGAAGCCTCATCAGAGTTAAATCGAGTTTTAAGGCACTCGGAATGAGGTAATTATTTGCCTTCTTCTAAGAGCATTATTTGGTTTGAGTACTGATTGTGAGTAGCACAAAGAGGGAGCTCTCTTGAAGCCATTTCATCGGAAAAGCCTTTTAATAACTTCAGTAAACTCTGCCGGAACATCTTCCTCTAAATTGGTCATTAACAAAACTCCGATTAAGTTATAATGGGCAGTTAAAGGTATTTAGGAGGCGGTGGAAAAGCTGTGCGAGTGGAGCAGTAACTTGTTTTCCATTTACTGGCTGAAGCCGTTCATTTCCGCGTGTTTGTAGGCAGTAACAGACACTTCCTGCTGTTATACCGGGATCAAGCCAATAATAGCTTCGTTCCTTTCCTCTGTTATTTCCAATTCAGTGTAAAACAGCAACTCTACTTACAGTTACGAGTTAGGTTGTGCCCAATAGCGACTACACAATTTTTAAAACCATATCACTACCAATAGCATTTCTATTTCATTTATATAGACTAACAATTGTGGTCATATCGTTAGCTTTTTTACTTTCTCTATACGTACTATGTATAGTGTATAGAGAAGGTATTGTTTTATACCCAAAAATTCGATAAGGAGATTTCACCAGAAATATATGTTCTGAGACCCCCTGAATCCAAAAAAAGCATTTTTAGAAAAATGTCCGCGTGTGTGTGCCTGTGGGCAGCATAGCTCAAAAATGAAAAGACCGTTAAAAACCAAACTTGGTATTTAAGTTTGGTATCTTCAAAGAATGTACACGAAGATTTTCAAGAAAATCCCCCACCCCAAACTACCTTTTACATGGAAAAAATTTCGAAAATTTTGATTTTCTGAAAAATGGCTCTAACGATTTTGATTAAAATCTCGTATATTTAAGTTATTAACTGCTAAACCGTAAGAGATAGGCAAAAACTTACCACACAGAAAATAGTTCACATTAAAACACACAATTTATTATATACATTTTTTTTCGTGAAGTGATCGTGTTTAAGATATTCCTTGTTTTTAGTTTCGGCTTTGAAAAACATATATTTTTCTCATACAGGAATTTGTCAGTTCCTGTGCATACAAACAAAGGAACTTCAGTCACAAAGTAACCAGCTTTTGGCTATCACTTTAACCTATGGTACTCCCTTATTTTGCTCCTACTAACAAGGAAACAAGTAATAAGACTACTTCTGCTAATGTTTTCTCAATTAGCATGAAATAAATAAAAGCACAAGCTTTTAAACAATAATTTGTTGCAGAGATGTAGAGAAAGTCATGTGAATGGAACGCATCATTTTTTCATTTGAAGCAATCACTGAATTTTAATGTTAATTCATAAAAGCTTACGTTTTGCAGCACTAACCTTGAAGCCAGAGAAAATGCTTGCTTTCTATCCAAAAGCTAAATACCGAAATTTGATTGGAAATATTCGTTTTGAGATATACTTTGAATAGATGTTGCTTGCATGTCTGCAAAGTCTTGACTCGAAGATCTCCCTGTCTTCGGTTAAATTCGCCACCTGACTTCAGTATTGACCCCCACCATTCCAAAAGCTGTCATTTACGCGGCGTGTGTGGTAAAAACAAATAATTAACATTGATTGATTTAAAAGTTGGTTAAAACACGAAGCTTATGACTTCAAGCTCTCCATTTTAAATCGCCATTATATCATCTCAAAGTAATTTAAAATCTCTTTGTAGTTTAGCGGGAAAATACGAGTTAATTGCGCAATTCAATGTCGTGTCTACATGTTGTTTAATGGTCAGAGATCGGAAGCTTCGCGGTTCAAATCCTGGCTTGGTTTTGCATTTTTAAGTTTGACTACCGTTTCAAACCCAAAATAAAGAGGGTTTCAGACACTATTACCAGAGATATACATTTTAGTTGCCATGTGAATATTTAATGCATAGTATTTTAATCAAAATTATTAGAGCCAGTTTTGAGAAAATCAAAATTGTCGAAAATGTTTCCAAGTAAAAGAGTAGTTTGGGGTGGGGAGATTTTCTTGAAAATCATCGTATTGCATACTTAGAAGAGTATAAACTTACATAGACGCCTTGTGTAAATAAAAAACAACAAAACAAACAAACAATTGACTCTTATCTCATAGTCGGACAAAATACACAAATTATATTGCTGTGGATATGTCACTATTGTGCGGCAACTATTCTTCAGCAAGTAAATTATTAATTGTACAGAAAAAGAATAGGAAGGAACTCCACAAGGAACACACTGTAAACCATTATTTATAAAATTGAATATTTTAACTTTGATATCAATATTTATTCAGGACTGTTTATTCTATGTGAAGAGAAATATTAACAATTATTCATTATGCACAGCTGTTCATAATTAAAGCACTAGAAACTGCTAAGCCGCAGAGAAAGTAAAACGTTTCAAAATTAAAATTTGTGCCTATCTGACTTGCACTCTCCTATTTCATATACCCAAGGTCGCAGGTTCAAACCCGGCGAAGAATGATGGATTTTTTTCGGGTATAAAAATCCTTAGCATGGCTTCCTTCGGAAGGGAAGTAAAGCCGTTGGTCCCGCGTCGTAGATTTATGGCACGTAAAAGAACCTCAAGCCCGTTAAATAGGCCTCTGAGCAAAATTAATGTCTTTCACGCCCAGTATAGAATGGGACCCGAGAACCACAGCAGTTAAAGAGCATCCAAAATAAGAAGCCATTTAATTTCATTTCACTCTCCTAGATTGGTTAAAAATACCCTTGTGCTATCACTTAGACAGGGAACTAGGTTAGTGGTATCACCCTGCTGGTTGTCTATCTGCTTTAGGGGTTCAAAGTGATAGAAACAGGTTCTTCTGGACTGAACTTTGTGTTTAAAATTAAAATTTCACCTAGAGAATTAAATGTAATTAGCCAAGTCAAATTATACTGGTCAATTATTTTCCGAGGAAAATAAGCGAACTATGAGAGTTGTTCCGTAAGTTACATATTTAATCACTGACACCAAAACAGGTTTACCCGCCAGGTACGGAAGTATGCCTTGCGATGGATGTGTTTTGCTTATTTCAAACCGTTCTGCCTTCGCGCGAATGCGTTACGGTATTGAGGTGCGAGAAGAAACATACCATCAAAGGTAAGAAAAAACAAACAACAAAGAAAGGCACAGCAACTGAGAGACGGTTCCGTTCTGAAATCGATGGAAAATCAAGTTCTTTGGTCAACAGTTTGTGTAAAGAAAACTTTATTACTCTACCGGAAGCAACCTAGTCGAAACATTGTGAACACTTGGCTGCGCTTGGAAAGAAAAACAAAATGTCTTGTCACAGGGAAGAAGTCTGGAAAATATTTTTGTTTGCTTTTAATGTATCGAGCATTACAAATTGGGCTTCTTCCACAGCTCGTATGTTATTTATTGTTTGACTCTAAATGAAACGCTCAATCACAAAAGTGCTTCGATCACAGAAACATCTGTTTTACTCTGACGTCAAAATTATTGTGTTTTTTTATTGTTTCACTTAACTTCTATGGCCGTATCAGGGGCTTTGACTTGAAAAACAACTTATCTCATTTCAGTAGGTTGTTGTCATTAGGTTTATCAGTTTATTTCATTAAACACACGCACAACCACTCTCACATTCATACTTCCAGACTCTGGGGGATAGGGAATAATTCTGGTTAAATAAAATTTCCCCGCCCCAGCCGGAAATCGAACCCGGGATCTCCAGGTGAGAAGTTAACTCGCTGACCACTCGACTATGGAGGCAGTCAAAATTTTTGTTTTTTTTTTTTTATTTCATTTAACCCCCTTTAACATATAAGGTCTTTGCATTAGAAACAACTTGTCTGTGGGTTCTTTACGGAGGCGTTTAAATCGTTTTATTTTCCTCAAACGCAGACAAACATTCACTCTCACATACATACTCCCAGACTCTGTGGGGATTGGGATTAATTCTGATTACAGAAAACTTCCCCGCCCCAGCCGGGAATCGAACTCGCTGACCACTCAACCACGGAGGTAGTCAAAATTATTATTTTGTACGACACAAATCTCTGAATAAAACATCCCATATCTAGCCAAATTATTTACTTTCTCTACTACGCATGCATAGTAAGAAGGGAAGTTATTGTATTACATCCAAGAATTCAATACCGAAATCTCTCTGGAAATACACGTTTTGAGACTCCCTGAATAGAAATAATATTTTTAGAAAGAGGTCCTATGTATGTGAGCAACATAACTGAACAACAAAAAGTTGCCTAAATACCAAACTTTGGTATTTATGTTCAGTGTGTTCCAAGGATGTGACACGAATATTTCAAGAAAATCTCCCTTTACATGGAAACGTTTCTGAAAGTTTTTATTTTCTCTAAATGGCTCACAATTTTGGTTAAAGTACTGTAATATATTTAAGAAATATAATGATAAATGAAATGTATCTGGAAATATCCTCTGAAGTCCTTTCGTTCTGGGTGACATTCGCATATTATGTAACCCCTATGAGATAGAGAAAAGGTTAGGTATTATACGAAAAATGTAGATCTGTTAAAACACACACTTTTATATGTGTTTTATCTTAATTACTGAAAAGAGATCTTAAAGCATGTTATTCTCGTGTGTAGATGACAGTCCTATTATCGAGACTACACCTGGAATATATGTTTAGAAGACTCCTGAGTCTATAAGCAACACATTTTTAGAAAAAGGTCCGTGTATGTTCGCTTGTGTGTGTATGTGTGGGTCTGTGGACAGTATAGATCAAAAACGAAAAGGTCGTTAAATACAAATATGTTTAGTATCTTCCATGAATGCGACACGATGATTTACAAAAAAGTCCCTCTACTCCAAACTTTTGAAACTTTTGATTTTCTCAAAAATAGCTCTAAAAATTTGATTAAAATGCCGAATATTAAATATATTTACATAACAAATAAAATGTATATCATGAATTTTCTGAGTATAGCCTCTGAAGGATAGAATTTTGCATAACTGGTAGACAGTAAGTGATGCACAAAAACTTGGTTCACAAAAATGTAGAACTCGTTAAATAGGTTTTTATTTAGTTATTTTTTTGCAGCGTTGACCGTTTCAGAGATATTCCTTATTATTGGGTTAAATTTTAAACATAACTTTTCTCATTGGAAAGCTACCTCTTGTTTCACCTCTCTTGTTTTACTGCAGAACATGCAGGAACCGAACTTCAATTGTTTCTCATAGCAACCAGCTTTTAAAAAAAATTGACTGTCGCATTAACCTAGTGTATTCCCTTATTCTTACAGGAAACAAGTAATAAGACACATTCTGCTAATGTTTATCTCGAATAGTATGCTTAGATGAAAGAATAATGTTATATAAGAGTAGCTTATAAGTGGAACAGCTGAAGAAAGTCCTGTGAATGGAATACGACGGTGTTTAATTATTATTATTATTATTACTACTACGGGGTACGTCCAGAAAGTAAGTTCCGTTTCAATTTATCTCCGCTGCAGCGCTGCGATCGCAGTTCCGCACATGCGCGATAGACGCTCTGTATCAAGAAGAAGAAACGTGCGCCATTTTGAGATCGCTGTCAGCCACATACGCTTTCTTGTGCTTGTTTACAATGTCGGTGTTGATTGAAAATCCCGCCGCTTGTGAAATCAGATCTGTGATTCGTTTTCTGAATGCTAGGAAAGTGAAACCAATTGAAATTTATCGGCAAATTTGCGAAGTTTACGGACAAAATGCGATGAGTGATTCAATGGTGAGAAAATGGGTACGATAGTTCAATGAAGGACGTAGTGAAGTGCACGATGAATAACGAAGTGGGCGTCCATCTTTGGTTACAGAAGAACTGGTTCACGCGATTGATGAGAAGATCCAGGAAAACCGCAAGTTTACAATTAGTGCTCTCGCTATGGAATTTCCCCAAAGCTCACGGTCACTAATTCATGAAATTGTTACCGAAAAACATCCAACTTTTTGAAGACACAGGTGGCAAACTTCTACGAAGAAGGTATACAAATGCTTGTGCCACGCTATGACAAATGCCTGCAAAATTTCGGCAGTTATGTGGAAAAGTAGTTTAAGAGTTGTAGAATTTTGTGCAATAAATACTTATTCTGTATCTGTACACCATTTAATTTTATTACCAAACGGAACTTACTTTCTGGACGTACCTCATATTATTATTATTATTATTATTATAATTGGTAGTTTAACGTTCTTTAATCGGGTAGGTTAAATCGGACGATAAATGAAATAGGTCAAATGATTCTGAAATGAGTCCGGGTTCCATGGAGTTATTCGACATTCGTCTTCCCAGGATAAGGGAAAACCTCGGAGAGCCCTTATTCGGGTAACTCATTTTAATCGAGATTCGACTTAAAGACCTCTTGAATGTCAGGCCATGTGAAGGTAGGACAGCGGTAAATGTTGTTTTAATAGGAATATTTCAAAGAATCTTTCGACAGCTGAAACCTGTGGGATGTAACTTTAATCAAGATCACCATTCTGGCAAAGTATTCGGATCTGAAACATTAAGCAGTTCAAGATTTGAAAGAAGTGCAGTAAATTTGAAAACGTCATTGTAAATCTTCCATCTGCAACACAGCAATACGTGAATGAATCGTACGGAAAAACAAAAATGTCAAATGAAAGGGAAATGGAAAGCAACTTGATGTTAAGGCCATTAAGAACCATGTCAAGTTGAAGACTAGAATAGAATTTTAAGTGACAAGAAAGCAGAACTGCGATCTTTCAATGAATCGTGTGGGCAGATCTGCAAAAGCAGGTCAAGAAATTGCTCCAGTGGGCAGATATCACGAAGAGACGTGTCTGCACTAAAAGCTGTAGAGATTACCGGCTGCATAGAAAGTGCTGCGTGTCCTTGTTCCTGGAGATCAGGGTTGGCAGCGACTGGAAGGTCAGGGCACGCACCGTCAACTTTCTCAGGTGGGCGTGTTGCCAAACCAGGACGTTACTCCTTTGTTGAGGAACGCGATTCACACTCTATGGCTGCGTAGGCACGGAGATATTTGCGGTGTCAATTCAGCTCCGCTATTAAAGCGTTAATGGAAGGCCGAGATTACGCAATTTCAACCAATCGCGGCCATCTGACTGGAGCGATATTGTCGAAAAATCTTATCGCAACTGATGTTCATTTTTTACCTTCTCTACACGTACTATGTACATAAAGAAGGTATTGAATTCCACCCAAAAATTCGATACCGAGATTTCATCGGAAATACATGTTTTGGTCCCTGAATCCAAAAAAATAAGAATTTCTAGAAAAAGGTCCGCGCGTTTGTGTGTGTCTGTGGACAGCATAGCTCAAAAACGAAAATACCGTTGAATACCAAACTTGGTATTTAAGCTTGGTATCTTCCAAGGATGCGACACGAAGATTTTCAAGAAAATCTACCCAACTACCCTTTACATGGAACTTTTTTCGAAAATTTTGATTGAAATATCATATATTAAAGATGTTTACCTGACAAACAAAATGCATATCTTGAATTTTCTGGGAATAGCTTCTGAAGACTACTTTATTCTGGATGAATTTTAAGGAATTTTGAATAACTGCTAAACCGTAAGAGATGGACAAAAACTTACTACACAAAACTGTAGAGCACGTTAAAACATACAATTTATAATATATACTTTTTTCGTGGAGTTGATCGTTTTTGAGATATTCCTTGTTTTTGGTTTCAGCTTTAAAAAAACGTATATTTTTCTCATATAGGAATTTGTCAACCCCTGTCCATACAAATAAAGGAACTTCAGTCACATAACAACCAACTTTTGAATATCTCTTTAACATATGGTACTTCTTTATTACGCTTCTACTTACAAGGAAGCAAGTTATAAGGCTATTTCTGCTAATTTTTTCACGATTAGCATAAAGTAAATAGAAGCATAAGATTCTTTATACATTTTACCTTTTTCGAGATATTCCTTGTTATTGGTTTCAACTTTGAACTATGCTAACTCTTCTCAAACAGGAAGCAACCTTTCGTTTCATCTCTCTTGTGTTACTCCTGGCCATACAACGGATCAAACTTGCGTTGTTTCACATCCACCAGCTTATAAAAGATTTGACTATCGCTTTAGCCTGTGTATTCCCTTCTACTTACCAATAAGCAAGTAATAAGGTAAATTACACTAATGTCATCTCGATTAACATGATGTAGATAAAAGAATAATCTTTTCTGAGAATAGTTTATTTGTGGGTCACCGAAGAAATGCACGTGAATGGAACACATATATTTTTACTTTCTCTACATGTACTATGCACATAGTGTATAGAGAGGGTATTGCACTCCACCCAAAAATTCGATACCGAGATTTCACCAGAAATATATGTTTTAGGGTCCCCTTTGTCTAAAAAAAAAAAAATCGGAAAAAGGTCCGTGTGTGTGTCCGTGTGTCTGTGAACACGATAACTCAAAGACGAAAAGTCGGTAAAATCCAAACTTGGTATTTACGTTTAGTATCTTCCATGGATGTGACATCCCCAACTGCCCTTTATATGGAACTCTTTTCGAAAATTTTGATTTTCTCAAAATGGCTCTAGTGATTTTGATTAAAATATCGTATATTAAAGCTAAATACCGGACAAATAAAATGTATATCTTGAATTTTCTGGGAATACCCTCTGAAGAGTACTTTATTCTGGATGAATTTTATAGAATTTTGAATAACTGCTAAACCGTAAGAGATGGACAAAATCTTACTACACGAAAAATGTAGAACATGTTAAAACACACAATATTTGTTATATACTTTTTTGATGGAGTCGTGGAGACATTTTTGGTTTCTGCTTTGAAAAACTTATACGTTTTTCATACAGGAATTTGTCAACTGCTGTCAATACAAACAAAGGAACTTCAGTGACATAGCAACCAGCTTTTGACTATCACTTTAACCTATGGTACTCCCTATTTCCCTTCTACATACAAGGAAGCACGTAATAAGACTAGTTTTACTATTTTTTTCTTTCTGATTAGCATGAAGTAAATAGAAGTATAAGCTTTTTAAGAACAATTTGTTGCAGAGATGTAGAGAAAATCACGTGAATGGTACACATAAGATTTTTTAAATTATAGCAGTTATCAGAAGGGTATTCCAAATCTACTCCTCAGATTTGGAGTACTGGTACCTACTCAACCACAAACCTCCGAGACCGGCTATAAGGGTTAGCCAATACGCCTATGGGTAAAATTCGTAACATAATCATTGCGCTTGCTTTCCAGCACGCGGTTCAACCGTGATGATACGTTGCACTCAATGATGAGGTGTATTGGATACTGCAGGCATACCCCATGAGTGAGTATCTCGCCTGCTCTTTGACGCTTGCCCAAGCTGGAATATTCTGGTCTACAGTAACTTTCAAATAGGATGAGGTTTGTCCTTGAGCGCCACCAGGCCGACAGCCAATCGGAGTGCTGCTGTGTTGACATATTGCATTCGCGCTTAACTGGGGAGTAACGCGCTAAGTGATTCCGTCTGTCATAAATACTACTTAAGCGAAGACAAAATATTCAAATTTTGCAAAAAATAATTTATGAGGAAGATAGGGAGTGATGTTCGCAGCAGAACCGCAAAAACCACAGATTTTTAGCTCAATTAGTTTTCATAATACACATGAATATAATATATAATAAGAAAAGAGTGGGGGTAGTGACCTGGCAACGCAGGGCAGATAACGCATCTTATTCACTGCAGCGTAGAACTCTTCCCATTTGAAAACCATTAGAGAGGTAAACCACGAATAAATACATCATAGGAGCTGCAATTTAAAGATAAATACTTGGGGTGTGCAATAGCTCTGTTTTGCAGATTCAGAATAAATTTACTTTATACAAGCACCTAACTACTTAGTATGCCGTATGCATCTTTGACTAGTTTCTCCTCAAAGGATGCTCGCTATTCACATCAAATTCCATTGGTTTTTAAATAAGTGGGGTTTTATCGGTGCAGTGCTCTAAATAAATGATTAGAATCTGTCCTAGAAATGTATATTAGTATTCCGCTACTGCAGAGCAAGAAAAAAAGTGAAGAACTTGTTTTCCTTCAGTTGCCAAAACTTAAACTCGCTGCTGAGATGTCTCTTTGTTGCGTAAGCTCATATATTGTATGGCTCAATATTTGTAGTTTTAAGTACAGTATATATACCTGGGCATCTATGTCCGTCGTCGTTCTAAAATGTTGGCCTATTTAAAAGTTATGGCGAAATCCCGAATTGGTGCTTAAAAATACCTTATATAGTAGTTATAACTTACGCCAATAGGCTTTAAAATAAAATTTGCACTACAACTATGGGAAACGAAAATGATTAATAATAATAATAAGGTGAACTTTTATTATTGCCACTAGAAAATATTTATGTTATTGCACTTTATTATTCTTACATTTTTACTTTCTTCTGTAAGTACTATGTACATAGTGTATAGAGAAGGTATTGCACTCCACCCAAAAATTCGATACCGAGATTTCACCGGAAATATATGTTTTAGGGTCCCCCTTATCCTAAAAAAGCATTTTCAGAAAAAGGTCCGTGCGTGTGTCCGTGGGTCTGTGAACACGATAACTCAAAAACGAAAAGTCGGTAAAATACCAAACTTGGTATTTAAGTTTAGTATCTTCCAGGGATGCGACACGAAAATTTTGAGAAAAATCCCCCCCACCCCAAACTACCCTCTACATGGAGCTTTTTTCGAAAATTTTGATTTACTAAAAAATGGCTCTAACGATTTTGATTAAAACATCGTATATTAAATATATTTACCGGAGAAATAAAATGTATATCTTCAATTTTCTGGGAATAGCTCCTGAAGCTTACTTTATTCTGGATAACATTTACGGAATTTTGCATAACTGTTAAACCGTAAGAGATAGACAAAAGCTTACTACACAAAAAATGTAGAGCACGTTAAAATACACAATTTATATTATATACGTTTTTTCGTGGAGTTGATCGTTTTTTAGATATTCTCTTTTGGGGGGTGGTTCAGCTTTAAAAAACATACTTTTCTCATACAGGAATTTCTCAACTCCTGTCCACACAAACAAGGAACTTCAGTCACATATCAACTAGCTTTTGACTACCAAGCCACGTGCCGGACTGAAAGCGCTAGTTTCCCGTATTCTCCGTTCTTAAGGGTTAACACTCTAAGACTTTTAAAGGACGGTCATCCATTATGTGCATTAGTTAGCTTTTACTTTCGCTACACATACTATGCACATAGTGTATAGAGACGGTATTGTATTACACCCAAAAATTTGATACCAAGATTTCACCAGAAATATGTTTTGAGACCCCCTAACTCCAAAAAAGAAAACATTTTTAGAAAAATGTCCGTGGGTGTGTCTGTCATTCTGTCTTGTCTGTGTGTGTGTTTGTGTGGCTGTGCGCAGCATAGCTAAAAAACGAGAACTGCGTTAAGTACCAAACTTCAAGGATGCAACATGAAGATTTTCAAGAAAATGCCCCCATTCCCAACTACCCTTTACATGGAACATTTTTCGAAAATTTACATCATACACACTTGCTCTTTTTTTCCTTTATTTTGTTTGTCTGTTTTTTCTGTAGAACTAACAGTTTCCGAGGTATTTTCTGTGATTGGTTTCAGTTATATCATACTTCTTAAACAGGCAGACCTCGTATGTTTCGTTACTCCTGGCGATGGAAACAAACGATTTATAATGACAATCACATAGGCACAAAGCTTAAATAATTTGACTATCGCTTTAGCGTAGTATATTTCCCTTCTAGTGATAAGGAAGTAGTAATAAGACTGTTTGTGCTAATGCATATCTTCATTAGCATTATGTAGATAAAAAAATCTGATGTGTTCCATTCACATGACTTTCTCTACATCTCTGCAATAAATTATTGTAAAAAGCTTATTCTTTTATTTATTTGAGGCTAATCGAGAAAAAATTGGCAGAAAGGATCTTATTACTTGCTTCCTTGTAAGTAGAAGGGAAATAAGGGAGTATCATAGGCTAAATCCTATAAAAGCTGGTTGCTATGTGATTGAAGAACCTTTGTTTGTATGGATAAATTCCCGTATAAGAAGGGTATAAGTATTTTAAAGCTGAAACTAATACAAAGAATATCTCAAAAACGGTCAACTCCACGAAAAAAAATATATATGACATCAATTGCGTGTTTTAACGAGCATAGATGTTATGTGTTGTAAGTTTTTGTTTATCTCTTACGGTTTACTAGTTATGCAAAATTCATCTAGAATAAACATGCCTTCAGAGGTTATTCCTAGAAAATTCATGATTTATTTTCACATAAGTATCCTAAATATAAGAGATTTTAATACAAATCGTTAGTCATTTTTGAGAGAGTCAAAGTTTACGAATTTTTTTCCATGTAAAGGGTAATTGGTGGTGGGGGGATTTTCTTGAAAATCTTCGTGTCGCATTCTTGGAAGATACTAAACTTAAATATGAAGTTTGGTATTTAACTGACTTTTTTGTTTTTGAGCTATGCTGCCCACAGACACCACACAGAAATTTTTCTAAAAATGCTTTTGTTTTGTATTCAGGGGTCTCAAAACACGTATTTCCGGTGAAATCTCGCTATCGAATTTTTGGGGGCAATGTAATACCTTCTCTATACACCATGTATATAGTACGTTTAGAGTTAGTAAAAATAAACTTTAGTAAGAACAGTTTGTTCACAGAACAGAAGGCAGATGAAGGGAACATACCAGGATGTTGTAATATAATCTTGAGGACTTTTTTTTTTCCTGGTTGCGGATTGGATTAGAGAAAACAGTATAAAGAAAGTCAGCTATTTAATTAAAGTAAGCCTACAAAACAAACAAGTTGTGACGTAGCACACAGTATGGAAACGTTGTATTAAACCGTTTATATCACAATATGAATTTAGGTGCATTGTTTAAAGGGTTCGATTTCTACACAAGTTTTCATATCTGATTTTTCTGTCATCTAGAGAGCATGCTGAGCACGAAGGGTTATCTTCTGCGCTAAATCGTGACTATTGTCTGTGCATTAAATATAGCTGTCTGATCAAACAGAGAAAGTGAGGCTATACAATGTAATTCATTTAAAGGAACCCGCGGCTTATTTGGAAAACATTTTTACTTTCTCTACACGCATTGTCTACATAGTGTATAGAGAAAGTATTGCATTCCACCAGAAAATTCGATACTGAGGTTTCACCGGAAGGTTTTAGGGTCCTCTCTATCTGATTTACACGATTTCTCTACATCTCTGTGACAAATTATCGTTAAAAAGCTTATGCTTCTATTTACATCATGCTAATCGAGAAAAACTTAGCAGAAATAGCCTTATTACTTGCTTCCTTGTAAGTAGAGTCGAAATAAGGGAGTACCATAGGTTAAAGTGGTAGTCAAAAGCTGGTTGCTATGTGACTTAAGCTCCTTTGTTTGTGTAGACAGGAGCGTGTGTGTTTTAACGTGCTTAAAATTTTTTGTGTGGTAAGTTTTTGTCCATCATTTACAGTTTAGCAGTTATGAAAAGTTCCCTAAAATTCATCCAGAATAAAGTAGCCTTCAGAGGATATTTCCAGAAAATTCAAAATATACATTTTATTTGTCAGGTAAATATATGTAATATACGGTATTTTAATCAACATTCTTAGAGTCATTTTCGAAAAGATCAAAATTTTCGAAAAATTTTCAATGAAAGGGGTAGCTTGGGGAGGGGGGATTTTCCTCAAAATCTTCTTGTTGCATCCTTGGAATATACTAAACTTATATATCAAGTTTGGAATTTACCGTCTTTAGTTTTTGAGTTATCGTGTTCTCAGACACATGGACACACACGAATCTTTTTCTAAACAAAAATTTGGATACAGGGGACCCTAAAACTCCTATTTCCTGTGAAATCTCGATATCGAATTTTTGGGTGGAATGCAATAAATACCTTCTCTATGCACTATGCACATAGTACGTGTAGAGAAAGTAAAAAGACATTTGTAGGTCTGTGTTGTGTGTGTGTATCCGTGTGTCTGTGAACACGATAACTCAAAAAAAAGAAATCGGTAATTGGTATTTAAGTTTAGTGTCTTTCAAGGATGCGACACGAAGATTTTCAAGAAAATCACCTCACCCCCTAGTAGACTTTACATGGAAAAATCTTCAAATTTTTTATTTTCTCAAAAATGGCGCCAACGATTTTGATTGAAATATCGTATATTAAAGATATTTATCTGACAAATAAAACGCATATCTTGAATTTTTTGGGAATAGGCTCTGAAGACCTCTTTATTCTGGTTGAATTTTGCTGTGTTTTGCAAAAATAGTAAATCGTAAGAGATAGACAAAATTCTACTAAGAAGAAACGAAGACCTCGTTAAAACACACATTTTATGACATATACAACTCTTTTTTGTGGAGTTGACTGTTTTTGAGATACTTCTTGTTATTGGTTTCAGTTTTAAAATACGTATTCCTGGCAATACAAAGAAAGGGGATCTCATTCACATGGCAACCAACTTTTGAAAGATTTGACTATCGTTTTAGCGTAGTGTATTCCGTTATTTCCCTTATACTTAAAAGAAGGCATTTCTGTTAATGTTTATCTCGATTAGCATGAAGTAGATAGAAGAATAAGCTTTTTAAAAGAAATTTGTTTTAGGATGCAGAGAAAGCCATGTAAATGGAAGTATCAGATTTTTCCTTTTGCTCAGAATTGAATTGCAGTTTATATAGTATTTGAAGCCCATGTAGGGCGGATTCTTAAACCGCTCCCTCTTGATCTTGGCCAGAAAAAGGGCACTCCACTTTCTCACTGACTTGTATAATTTGAATTTTCTGAGAATAGCCTCTTAAGACCTCGTTATTCGAGATGAATTTTGCTAAATTATTCACAACTGGTGAACCGTAAGAGATAGACAAAAATTTACTGCACAAAAAATGTAGATCTCGTTAAAACACATGCTTTATAACATATATGTATTGTTATTGCTGTTTCTTGGGTGATTGACCATTTCTGAGATATTTCTTGTTATTCTTTTCTGCTGTAAAATACTTTTCTTATATGGGAATTTGTCAACTCCTGTCCATACAAACAAAGGAACTTCAGTCACATAGCAACCAGCTTTTGACTATCACTTTAGCCTATGTTTCTCTTCTACTTACAAGGAAGCAAGTAATAAGACCATTTATGCTAATTTTATCTCGATTAGAGTGAAGTAGATAAAAGAATAAGCTTTTCAACAATAATGTGTAACAGAACTGTAGAGAAAAGCATGTGAATGGAACATATCATATGTTTTTTATTTATTACTTTCTCTATACGCACTGTGTACGTAGTGTATAGAAAAGGTATTTCACTCCACCAAAAAATTCGATACCGAGATTTCAACGGAAATATATGTTTTAGGATCCCCTGTATCCAAAAAAAAGCATTTTCACAAAAAGGTCCGTGTGTGTGTATGTGTGTGTGTGTGTGTGTCCGTGTGTCAGTGTGTCCGTGTGACTGTGAACACGATAATTCAAAAACGAAAAGTCGGTAAAATACCAAACTTGGTATTTAAGTTTAGTATCTTCCAGGGATGTGACACGAAGATTTTGAAAAAAAAAAAAAAACACCCCAAACTACCTTTTGTATGCAACTTTTTTCGAAAATGTCGATTTTCTTAAAAATGGCTCTAACGATTTTGATTAAAATTTCGTATATTAAAGATAATTTTTTGGGAATAGCCTCTGAAGACTACTTTATTCTGGATGAATTTTACGGAATTTTGAATAACTGCTAAAAACCGTAAGAGGTAGACAGTAACTTACCACACAAAAAATGTAGAGCACATTAAAACACACAATTTATGTTGTATAGATTTTTTCGTGGATTTGGTCGTTTTTTAGATATTCCTTGTTTTTGTTTTCAGGTTAGAAAAACTTAACTTTTCTCATTCAGGAATTTGTCAACTCCTGTCCATACAAACAAAGGAATTTCAGTCACATAGCAACCAGCTTTTGACTTTCGCTTTAATCTATGCTACTCCCATATTTCCCTCCTACTTACAAGGAAGCTAGTTATAAGACTATTTCTGCTAATTTTTTGTCGATTAGCATGAAGTAATTAGAAGCATAAGCTTTTTAAAACTAATTTGTTGCAGAGATGTAGAGAAACTCATGTGAATGGAACACATCAGATTTTTTATGGGCATCTTCACGTACCTAAATTATTTACTTGAGTCTTTCCTTTCCTTGTTCACTAAGCCACACACTCACATAAAGTGCCCCACTAGATGCGAGGTAGTATTACACCAACATGTCAAGTCATATTATCTTGAACCAATGAATATATGCTTCAAATTTGCCATGCACTGTTAAGTGCAGTCATTTATGATTTTTCCGCTCTCTGTACATTTGTGTTGATTACTTTTTCCACTAGTACTATGTAAGTACGTAGTAGACAGAGAAAGTATTATATTCCACCCAAAAAAGTCTAAACGAGATTTCACCAGAAATATATGCTTGAATACTCGTGAATCCAAAAAAAATATTTTTACTTTCTCTGTACGTACTATGTACATAGTATATAGAGAAGGTATTGCACTCCACCCAAAAATTTGTTACCGAGATTTCGCCGGAAATATTGTTTTAGGGTCTCCTTTATCCAAAAAAAGCATTTTCAGAAAACGGTCCGTGTGTGTCCGTCTGTCCGTGTGTCCGTGTGTCTGTGAACACGATAACTCAAAAACAAAAAGTCGGTAAAATACCAAACTTGGTATTTAACTTTAGTATCCTCAAGGGATGCGACACTAAGATTTTGAAAAAAATCCCCCCACTCCCAACCACCTTTACATGGAACATTTTTCGAAAATGTTGAATTTTTCAAAAATGGCTCTAACGATTTTGATTAACATTTCGTATATTAAAGCTATTTACTTGACATATAAAATGTATATCTTGAATTTTCTGTGAATAGCCTGAAGAGTACTTTATTCTGGATGAATTTTACGGAATTTTGAATAACCACTAAACCGTAAGAGATGGACAAAAACTTACTGCACGAAAAATGTAGGGCACGTTAAAACACACAATTTATGTTGTATTCATTTTTTCGTGGAGTTCATTGTTTTTGAGACATTCTTTGTTTTTTGTTTCTGCTTTGAGAAATTTAAACTTTTCTCATACAGGAGTTTGTTAACTCCTGTCCATATGAACAAAGGAACTTCAGTGACAGAGCAACCAGCTTTTGACTATCACTTTAACCTATGGTAGGTACTCCCTTATTTCGTTTCTACTTACAAGGAAGCAAGTGATAAGACTATTTCTGCTAATTTTTTCTGATTAGCATGAAGTATGTATACGTTTTTTAAGAATAATTTATACAGAAAGTCATGTGAATGGAACACATCAGATTTTTGGTACGTGTGTGGTACGTGTGTGTTTGTGGATAGCCTAATTCAAAAACAAAACGTTCGTTTAATACCAAATTTAGTATTTAAGTTTAGTATCTGTATTAATATTTTCAAGAAAATCACTACCTGAACTATCCTTTACAGGGAAACAAGTTTATAACATTTTGATTTTCTCAAAAATGACTTTAAAGATTTTGATCAAAATGCATATATTTAAAGATAGTTATGTGACAAAATTTTATCTTGAATTTATTGAGAATAGTCACTGAAGACGTTTGCATAACTGGTAAACCGTAAGAGACAGGCAAAAACCTTCTACACAAAAATATAGATCTCATTAAAACAAAGAACTTTTGTCATTACATTTTTTGTGGAATTTACCACATCTGAGATAATCTGTATTACTGGTTTACTTTGGTTGGCTTAATTTGGCACAAACCTTGAGGTTTAACGGGAAACATGCTGGTCATTTCGGGAACTCAATGCCCTATTGGCCTGCTGTAATGGTAGCTCAGTGGTTAGAGCAACGGACCAGAGAATCACTGGTTCAAATCCCGGCTATGGCGTTGAATTTTTTAGTCTGACTCTACCTATCCAACTCCTATTACACGGCAAGTGTGTAAACAGCAACAAAATAAAACAATTAACATAAATAGCTAATCTTTTTAACTGACTGGATGTAATTGGAAATATTGAAAGTGCAGCAAACTAATCGTTAAATATTCTACTTCTTTTGAACTAAAGATAATATATCGTAACAAATTATTAATAAACATCTAAACATTAATTGCATTAAAGAAAAACATCTGATGTGTTCCATTCACATGACTTTCTCTACATCTCTGAAACAAATTATTGTTAAAAAGCTTATGCTTCTCTTTATTTCATGCTAATCAAGAAAAAAAAATAGCAGAAATAGTCTTATTACTTGCTTCCTTGTTAGTAGGAGCGAAATAAGGGTTTCAAAGCTGGAACCAAAAACAAGGAATATCTCAAAAACTATCAACTCCACGAAAAAAATTATGTAACATAAATTGTGTGTTTTAATGTGCTCTACATTTTGTGAGTGGTAAGTTTTTGTCCATCTCTTTCGGTTTAGCAGTTATGCAAAATTCCGTAAAATTCATCCAGAATAAAGTAGTTTGCAAAGGCTATTCACAGAAAATTCAAAATATACATTTTATTTGGCATGTCAATATCTTAAATATAAGAGATTTTAATCAAAATCGTTAAAGCTATTTTTGAGAAAATCAAAATTTTCGAAAAAAGTTCCATGTAAAGGGTAGTTGGGGGTGGGGAGATGTTCTTGAAAATCTTCATGTCGCATCCTTGGAAGATACTTAGCTTAAATACTAAGTTTGGTATTTTACCGAGTTTTCGTTTTTGAGTTATCGGACACACACACACGGACCTTTTTGTGCAAATGGGTATAAGGGACCCTAAAACATATATTTCCGGTAAAATCTCGGTATCGAATTTTTGGGTGGAGTGCAATACCTTCTCTATACACTATGCACATAGTCCATGTAGAGAAAGTAAAAACATAAAATTTCAATTGTAACTCCCATCACAAGGGTAAATTCATAAATAAATAGTTTCTTAAGAAGCCATATTTTACTGTGTTGACTGTAGTGAAATGACAAATACTTTACCAATGTCAGAGAAAGCTAAAAGCTTTCATTCCATAGTATTTGTGTTTGCACGTGGGGGACTCCCAAATGCCTAGGTGTGGAACATAGATCAAATAGGAACATTAAGCAAACAGCAAAGTGGTTGTCAACGTGTCAAGAGAAATCTGTGTATTCAGAAAACAATTACCATCTTCTCTCAGACAAGGAGCGGCCAGCATGTCTTCTTGCTCTCAGAATAATAATGTCAATTCGTAGTGCGTTTCTTTGGCTTTCTCGGCGGTGTTTGTATGCTTAACTAGGGACTGATCGTAAACAAAGGACAGAGTTGAAACTGCGAATTTCTAAACTGTGCGTCAGGTTACGTTGAATTTCTATGCACGCGCTTGTCTGCTGTTTCTGAGCAGTGTGCCAAATTTCCACAGCAGTACGGCTAAAAAGCAACAGTAGATTGCGCAAAATTGCTCATTTTAAAACTATATTTTGCGTTTTTAGGATTACTAAATTGTTGTTTTAAAGTAGATGTTATACAGCTCTTCTAAATAAACAACATTATTTTCAGAATATATTCATCTTCATCATTTCAGCTTACTCCTAACGGAGATTTTCTGAGCCTAAATATTGGGGCGCTAACCATGTCCTCCCTCTAGTGCTGTACCCCACCCATGAAGCCTGTAATGGATAGAGATGGGGGACGCAGCGGTCGGGTGGTATGCCTTGTCCCGACTTCGGGCTGTTTAAAATATCACTTGTATGCATAATTATCGAATCTGAGCGGAAATGCCTGAAGTACACTAATTGAAAATTTCGTAACACTTTGAATCTGTGGGAATATAAACGAAGAAAACAGGGCAAAGAATCCCTTTCTCAGGTCCCGGTGCGATTCTATGTTGAGGAGGGGAAATTTTCTTTAGCCAGAATTATTTCCTTCCCCCTCTCCCCCCGCATAGAGCCTGGAAGTATGCATGTTTATAATCATATAAAATGATTAACCTAATGGCAAAAACCGACAGTGAATACATGAGTTGTTTCACAAGTCAAAGCCCCCGATATGACCATAGAAGTTAAAGGGGGCTCACCTTGGTAGTGTGGGGTAGCGTGTCTGCCACACATTCAACAGGTTGCGAGTTTGAATCTCGCTTAGGATGAGTTACCCCGAAACGTTTTTGTCTTTTCAGTTTTACCCTTATCCCGAGAAGACGAATGTCGAGTAACTTTAAGCTCTATGGACCCCGAGATCATTTCACCAACTTCTTTCATCGTCCGATATGACCAATCAATCAGCCAGGACGTTAAGATACCCCTCTACCCCCAAAAAAGGTTAAATGGGCCTATACAAATGAAACAATAATAATAAAAAAAAGCAAAACAAAGAACATACGTAAACTTAGGTAAACTATTTTGAAAATGGTGGGACATGGCAATTTAATCAAATGGACAGACATCGAAGCAGTTTAAAGGTTAAAGGGCAAAATAATTCCTGTGTTGATGTATTTCATAAGACAAAATGTGTGATTAGTAACGACTAACTCGTGTTTTAAACCCTAGTTTTATTCATTTGATATTTTCTCTACTAGAATATAAAGTAAGGGAAGTACTGTGTTTCACCCAACAATACGCTACCGAGATTTCATCGGAAACACACGCTTTGAGACCATCTGAATAAAAAAATTGCATTTTCAGAAAGAAAAAAGATCCATGTATGCCCGTAATGTATATCGTGAACAGCATATCTCAAAAGAAAAATCGGTTAAATATAAAACTGTATTTAAATTTAGTATATTCCAATGATGCGTATCAAAACTTTTCAAGAAAATCCATCACCGCAACGATTTTGATGAAAATGCTTCATGTTTAAGACATTTTTATGACAAACATAATGTATATCATGAATTTTACTAAAAAAAAAAAAAAAAAAAACACACACAAACAGATCTCGTTAAACGCACAATGTATGTCAGATACTTTTTTATTCTTTCTTCGTGGAGTTAAACATTGCCAAGCTATTTCTTTGATGTGTAGCTTTTACTTATATGTCTTATACTTTTCTGAAATACGAAGTCGTCATTCTTTTTATGTCTCTTTTTTTCACTCTATTCCATACGAGAGAACTGAATTTCAAAGTCATTATATAGCAATCCTCTTAAAAGATTGAACTATCGCTTTATCCCTTACTTCCTTTCTATCTATAAGGAAATACATTTTAAAGCCCCTTCTGCTATTATTTATTTCAATTAGCATAAAATAAATAGAAGAAGTAGTTTTGTGAGAGTAGCTTGTTACACAATAGGTTGAGAAAGTCATGTGATGTATATGTATTATATAATATATATTGATTTTAATGTTCTTCATCGTGACATCTCGTTCTTATAGCATGCGACACGAAACATATGTCACTGATGCTGTATGAAACCGGAAGGGAAATCTAGGAAGCATATTTTCCTTATCTAAGTAATAGTGTACTTTGGCATTTGCCATTTTTATTTTTTCTAACTCGTATGTACTATAATGTACATAGTGGATAGAGAAAATATTGTATTCCACCCAAAAATTTGATACCGAGATTTCACCAGAAATATATGTTTTAGAATCCCCTGAGTGAAAAATAAATAAAAAACATTTTCAGAAAAACGTCCGTGTGACAGCAAAGCTCAAAAACGAAAAGACGGTTAAATATCGAACTTAGTATTTACGTTTGGTATCTTAAGATGTTCAAGAAAATCCCCCCACCACAAACTATTCTTTACACGAAAAAATGTTGAAAATTTCGTTTTTCTCAAAAATGGCTCTTACGATTTTGATTAAAATATCTCATATTAAATATACTTACATGACAAATAAAATGTATATCTTGAATTTTCAGGGAATAGCCTCTTGAGTACATTTATTCTGGATGCATTTTTCTGAATTTTGTATAACTGGTAAACCGTAAGAGATAGATAAAAATTGACCGTAGAAAACTTGTAGAGCTCGTTAAAACACACAATTTATGCTATAAACATCTTTTTCGTGGAGTTGATCGTTCTTGAGGTATTCCTTATTAATGGATTCAGCTTCATACGGGACTTTATCAACTCCTGGTCATACAAACAAAGGAACTTCAGTCACATAGCAACTAGCTTTTGACTATCACTTTAACCTATGGTACATCCTTATTTCGCTTCTACTTACAAGGAAGCCAGGCTATTTCTGGTAATTCTTTTATCATTAGCATGAAGTAAAAACAATCATAAGCTTTTAAACAATAATTTGTTGCAGAGGTGTGGATAAAGACATGTGAAAGAAACACATCTGTTTATGTTTTTGAAGTCCACTGAGCTCATTACTAAGTTTAGGTAAACAGGTTTAGAAGTAGACATGAAGCAGTGTGATGCAGGATGAGGTATGTACCGGCAAGTTAATGGCAGAGAATCAGTGTCAAGGAGATTGTAGCCGAGCAAGGCCAGGTGTGTGTAGGCATAACGGTACGCTGTACGCCTACTTACTACTTCCATTCATGCTGTACAAAGTCAAGGAGGATTTCGGAATGATATACATCTCTGGAATTCCTAAAGCTTGATTCTGTTTTAAATAATATTTTACTTGCTCTGCACGTACTATATACATAGTGTATAGAGAAGGTATTACATTCCTCACAAAAATTTGATACCGAGATTTCACCGGAAATACATGTTTTGGGTCCCCCTGAATCCAAAAAAAGCATTTTTGGAAAAAGATCTGTGTGTGTACCAAACTTGGTATTTAAGTTTGGCATCTTCCATGGACACGACAAGAAGATTTTCAAGAAAATCCCTCCACTCCAAACTATCCCTTACATGGAACTTTTTTTCGAAAATTTTTATTTTCTCAAAAATGGCTCTAACGATTTTGATTAAAATATCGTATATTAAAGATATTTACATGACAAATAATAGGTATATGTTGAATATTCTGGGAATAGTCTTTAAAGACCTCTTTATTCTGGATGATTTTGATTGATCTGCATAGCTCGTACCGTAAGAGATAGAGAAAAACTTACTATACAAAAAATAGATCACGATAAAACACACAATTTATGTAATATACCTACATTTTTTCGTAGAGTTGATCGTTTTTTGAGATATTCCTTGTTATGGGTTTCAGCTTTAAAAACCTTATACTTTTCTCATGTAGAAATTTGTGAACTCCTGTCCATAGAAACAAATGAACTTCAGTCACATAGCAACCAGTTGTTGACCAATACTTGTAGCCTATGATATTCCCTTATTTATCTTCTACTTTCATGGAAGCAAGTAATAAGATTATTTTTGCTAATTTTTCTCGATTGGCATGAAGTAAAAAGAAGCATAAGCTTTTTAACAATAATTTGTTGCAGAGATGTAGAGAAAGGCATGTGAATGGAACACATCAGATTCTTAAATTAGTGTTTCAAAGATTATGCAAATGAAGAACTGAAGTGTATTAGACATATTATAAAACAAAACACGCCCTATAACATAAATTGATGTTATTTCACAGATAACGTACACTTTCCTAGGAAAAAAAATTGTTTAAATCGATCCCAAACCCTATTAACAAACTACCCCAGTCATACCTGACATATCCATAACAAAAAGCGTATGGTATATTTGACAGAGGTTTGCCTCTGGCGCAAACATGACACCAAACATTTAGGTGTTACCAAACAGAATTCTACGCACCCTGAACGTTTCTTTTTGCAACTTTCTATTGGAACTGTATCTTAGAAACGTATTACAACTGTAGTAAATGCTTAAAAATGTGAAAACCGGATGCCACTGGCAAAAGTAACGCGTAGTAACGTTTTCTTGAAGAATTTGTGTGTATTATTGCGTGTGTTTACTAGATGCTGTTGAAATTGAAGATGTCGTAAGAAACAAGAGAATACAGCAATCAGAAGTATAAAGAGAGTCAAGGAGCGAGTAACCATTATAACCATTAGTTGCATTAAGCACTTTCACCTCGTTTCTCATCAACCATTTCATCACTAAGGGTACAAGGTACTACGAAGGGGTCAAAAATGACAATTTTTGTTTTGGAATAGTTAAATCCTGTGATTCAAAAAATATATACTTTTAATATGATATGTAAATTTTTTTCATTTAAATGCCATGATTTAAACATGTTGCGCAATCTTTTAACTGCAATCAGATTTTTTGGCATGTTATTTATGGACGCTCTATGGTTCTCAGCGTCCCATTCTAAATTGGGCGTGAAAGACCGCTTAATTTTGCTTAGATGTCTCTCTTACAGGCTTGAGGTTCTTTTACGTGCCGTAAATCTAGACTCAGGATAACGGCTTTGCTTCCCTTCCGAGGGAAGCCATGCTAGGGACTTTTACACCCGAAAAAAATCCATCATCCGGGTTTCAACCCGCGACCTTGGGTATATGAAGTTAGCATGGTAACCATTACATCAGGGAGGGCGACAGAAGATGAAACAAAGTAGTCAACGTGGCACCATTTAATTTGCGTCACGTGAAGTTATTCTTAGGTTTAAAAAAATGAACAATTTTCTTCAATTCTGTATACGAAAATGCTAAGAATTTTAAAGTGTTTTGTGTTCAGGTTGGGAATCCTAGATACCTAACAGAGCTGAGGAAGATCATATTTTGACAGTGTAATTTTCGCTTCAGGGATTTGTTGCAGTTGAGCCGATGTGTGTAGTGTCACTAGGCAGGGACCTGCAGCTGATGGTACGGCCAAAGCGGGGTTCGATGCTTGCCTTCATAATATATTTGCCACAGAGTGCTTTATGGTGGCTTGGCGCCAAACACCTTAACACGGGCTGTCCAACTTCATGTGTGGAACATGGGTTAGTCGATTTGGACGAGGACATACTGGCGGTTTCCATTGGCAGCATACTGAGTCTGTGTTCCCTAACAACGCTTTTGCCCCTTCCGCCCCGGAAAAGAGAAAAAATAATGTCCCATGAATGAATAGAGGGTTTTACTCATTTATCACCAACGTTTTAGGCTTTTACATGCTGTACGGCAGGAGTATAATGCGGGAGAGTCCCCGTGGTGCGGTCGGTCAAAAACAGTGTGACAATGCGAGGCTAAACGCCCGGGGAAATCCCTAACATTGTGACGCAACAATCGCGGCGGGAGAAGTCGATTAATACGTTTTATTCATCCCTCGTGCTCGTTTCGACAACACAACAAATTGAACTGCCAATGAGATTTTAAATTATGACGCGCGGTCGTAACGGCGTTCGTTGTTAGCGAAGGACTGGAGTTACCGCATTTCATAGCGCGGCTCAGGGATGGCCATCGTCCCCAAGGACACTTCTTCAAGGTCAGACATCACGATGCACTTCTGCCAGTGATTCTGCGTACCCCGAGAAAATTTGACACTAATGCTAGCTATACGAAATACCTGATATCTAATTTATTAATTTGGAATCAATGCCAGACTATTATATGGATTAAAGAATTCCAATTTAATATTTTAAGTGAAATACATACTAATCTCTAACTAAACATTGAAATTAGTTAAAAATAATCTAGAGTAAGTAATGGTTTTTCAAAGGTCGTCTCCTTAGCTCGGTAATAGCGCAGCTGTTTACCAAGCGGGAGACCCGAGTTCGATTCCCGGTACTGGCGTGAGCATTTTCCCCCGCTAGACCTAGTCCAGGGTACATTCAGCCTCGTGAGGTCCCTGGGGGGCCAATTGAGGAGCTACTTGATGAAGAAGTATCGGCTCCAGGTCATGCAGACCGTATTAACCGGCCGGGGGGTGTTCGAGGCGCTGACCACGCCTCACCCTCCATTACTACACCCTATCCATGATGTCTCATGGATCGAGATGGGGCGGTAGGCTGAGTGCTGTCGTGCCATGGAGCTATTATAATTATTTTTCAATTTGCTAAGGATAATTACGTATATCTTTTACTTCAAGTTGTTACTTTCTTATTCTTCTACAAGGTTTGCTTACTGTTATTTCATGAATCACTGTGAAAAATTAGTTTCCGTTTTAGCGATAGTATCGGCTGCGCCGTGGCCACTCGGCTCTCATCTAGACGGTTCTATCCGCATGTGGGATTTGTGGTGGACAAAACGGCGCAGGGGCTGGTTTTCTCCGGGTTCTCCGGTTTCCCCCGCCATCTCGTTCTATCTCGTCCTTCCATGCATCACCAGTGTTATCGCCTGCGGTGCCATTTGTAGTAAAAGCGATAGTTATGTTGTCTGCCTCTAGAATGGTCCTCTAGCCTTGAACATTAACAAAGGCAATAAACAAAATAGAACTTTCTTCTGGTCTTAGGTAACCACCAGTTGATGTTTAAACCTTGTGTGAAAGTTAATAATAATAATAATAATAATAATAATAATTTGTTAACAACGCTGCTAGGATCACATCAGCGCCACCGATGTGCCGGAATTTCATCTCGCAGGAATTCTTTAACATGCCATTAATCTAGTGACACGGGATTTGCTTTTTAAATACTTCGGTTTGGGCCGGGTTTGAACCCGCGACCTTGGGATCAGAAGACCAACGCTTAACCAATCGACTCTTTGATGATGATGATGATGATGATGATGATAATGTCAGATGTGATAAACACTGCTGTTCACTATAAAGATGACTATGTAAGCCATGTTTACTTTTAATTGTATTAGTTTTCTCTGAAATATGTTTTTATTTGGTTAAATGTTTGTCATACATTAGTGCTGCTACGTCATACTATGAAACTGCGAATGGTGATGTAAATTCTCAGCTTCCCATTCTAAATTGGGCGTGAAATACCCTTAATTTTGCTCAAAGGCCTCTCTATCAAGCTTGAGGTTTTTTTACGTAAATCTACGACATGGGACCAACGACTCTACTTCCCTTCCGAAGGAAGCCATGTTAAGGATTTTTACACCCGAAAAAATCCATCGTCCCCCACCGGGTTTGAACCCGCGACCTTGGGTATATGAAGTTAGCATGGTAACCATTACATCACGGAGGGCGACTGAGAATGGTAATGAAACGTGTTCTGGTATCTATGCAGCCGTAATCCTGAAGTAGATCAATTCATATTTACATAGATGAACAGAATTTTTTTCAGAACATGGTAACCCTCTGCCAAACTTTAAAGTTTGGGATTAGGAGGTGTGCGGCTGGAAACCAACCCTTGCAGCTGCCAAGTCTTCCACTTACTGCTCCCTTAACTGAAGTGCGAATCTCGACTTGCAAGCAGAGTCTTCAGAGGCTCCAGGAAACAGATGTTACTATGTTGCCTCTCGCAACAGGGTCGTCTTTTGTTTGCTAATGGTTATTGTCACCAGGCAGGGGGGAGAGGTCCCGTTTGAAGGCCACCATGTTTTGGAGAAAGCAAAACCTCGAACCGAGGTCCGCAATACAGTAAGAAGATGCATGCTGCGCTGGAAGGGCAACGTTTAACACGTGTGAAGAACAATTATCGCACGTTCTCATCACAGTAAACTACAATTTGGTTCCATGCATTGCAATACACCTAAATTTCAAATTAATAACAGTATAACGGCATAAAGGGAATAATAGCATAATCAATTCGAGAATAGACAACTTTCACGTGTGAGGCAACATTTAATTGAAATTAGCAAATCATTTTTAGTTTATAGTCCGATTTCAAATTATAATGGGCAATATGAATAAAAATGAATATTTATATATATATGGTTCAGTTTTTCAAGTATATTCTCTGTTTGGTAAGAATAAAACCTTACGAGTTTTTGTTGTTGTATTTAACGCCCACTTTTATTTCTTGTGGTACCGCAGGCGATGACACTGGTGATACATGGAATAAAGATGGAGCACCGGTGGAGTGCGATGACGGGTGGAACAGGATAACCCGGAGAAAACCCGCCTTTGCGCCGCTTTTTCAACCACAAATCTCACATGGGATCGAACCTGGGCTGTAGGCTTCCAAGTAGCAACTTAATTTTGATTAAAGGAAGCAGAGTAGAACATACTTAGGCATCCATCTTACAAGAGTTTGTACTCCTATTTGAGTGAGTAAAAGCTAGTGTCTTCTTAGTTTTATGAGTTTATTCTCTTCTCGTGTTAAGCATGAATAGAACTGTACTCACTTCTGAACATATGTGAACTTTCTCTTAATTAAAAGTAAATCTAAAGGGAATGGTAGAATTTATGATCTTTATAGTACTCATACTCATGGAAACATAGTTATGGGCGTTGACGCAGTTTAAAAAGCCTATGCTGTTTCACAAATACATATCCTAGGAATGACATCGGATAATCTCCAATAATTGTTGCATTTTTTTTTTTTTTTTTTTTGTGGCACTTTAGTGTAACGTTGAGATCCCTAAGCTACAAGACATAACTGAGACTCCAAAGGTTCTTAACATTAAAAATCTGTTTATTATTATTATTATTATTATTATTATTATTATTATTATTAAACTTTCTATGTAAAATGGTAGCTTCAACATCCAGATACTTATAATTTTATAAGACAATTTTTTCATAGTGCTTATTCCTTAATAGTGAAGAAGTCAGACATGACTCTTCATCAGGCTCCATTTAATTTTTACTTTCTCTACACGTACTATGTACATAGTGTATAGAAAAGGTGTTGCATTCCACCCAAAAATTCAATATCGAGATTTCTACGGAAATATATATTTTAGGATCCTCTATATCCAAAAAAAGCATTTTCAGGAAAAGGTCCGTGTGTAGTCCGTGTGTCTGTGAACACGATAACTCAAAAACGAAAAGTCAGTAAAATACCAAACTTGGTATTTAAGTTTAGCATTGTCCAGGAAGTAGTATTCGAGTAGAATATATAATCATAGAAACTATTCCTACCCATGAGTATAAATTTTGAGAAAGTACTTGCTTTTTACTTGCGGTACATGTACGTTGTACAGAGTTTATAGAGAAGGTACTGTAGTGCACCAAAAAATTCGATACATAGATTTCACGGGAAATACATGTTTTGGGCCCCCTGAATCCAAAAAAGGCATTTTTAGAAAAAGGTCCGTGCATTTGCGTGTGTGTGTGTCTGGGGATAGCATAGCTCAAAAACGAATAGATTTTTAAATACCAATCATCTTTCAAAGAGGCAAGATGAAGCTTTTCAAGAAAATCTCCCCACCCCAAACTACCCTTTCCATGGAACATTTTTTCGAACATTTTGAATAGCCTCTTAAGACTTATTCATTCTGGATGACTTTTATATAACTGACAAACCATAAGAGATATATAAAAACATACTACACAAAAAATGTAGATCTCATTAAAACACAAAACTTAAGTCATATACTTTTTTTTTTGTCGAGTTAATCATTTTTTATTTTTCTCGTTTCTCGTTTGCTTATTCCTGGCATGCAAAGAGATTGGAGTTTCACATACCGGCTACCTTCTAATTACAAAGGAGGTAGTACTAAGACTAATTCTGCTTATATTATCTTGATTAGCATGATGTAGATAACAGATTCATGTTTTGAATAAAAGGTTTGTTTACCGAATAGCTAGAGGACATCATGTGAATGGAACACATTAGTTTTTTCCCCCTTCTGCTTACAAGGAACCAAGTAATAAGGACAATTTCTGCTAATGTTTATCTAGATTATCATGAAGTAGATAGAAGAATAAGTTTTGTTGTTGTGTTCTTGCAATGCTATAATCAGTGCTATACAAACTTTTTAGGGTCAAAATTAAACAATCAGTAAAATGCATTCTTGTTAGCTACACTTTCTAATCAGAAGCCTAAAGTTATTATATCCTTATAGCCTTCTTTTTCATGGTACCAAAAACCTAAACATGATTTTTCGTTAATTTTAGATTTACAATAAATATTGTATGAAAGAGGGCATTCCTGCTAATAAACTTTCAAACTAGCTGAAATAGTTTGCTACTATGCTTTAACTTATGTAATGTGTGCCATCTAGTGAGGTAAGAAGAAAACCATTACGAGGCCCCTATACACAAACCAGCATTGATTGTCACGGTGATTAATTTCAATGTTCCAGTTCTTTTCGGAGATACCATCATTTTTGTTAGCTAGTATTCGAGAATTACGAGCAAAAGTTGATGTCGGAATAAATTGATAGTTATATTATAGTTAAATAATTGGGAAACAGAGAAATAATCGAAATACATCATTTCATTATAAAAAATCTGATGTGTTCCATTCACATGACTTTCTCTACAACTCTGTAACAAATTATTTTTAAAATGCTTATGCTTCTATTTACTTCATCCTAATTGAGTAAAAATTAACAAAAATAGCTTGCTTCCTTATAAATTACTGTGACAGTCAAAAGTTGGTGCTATATGGTTGAAGTTCCTTTGTATGGACAGAAGTTGACAAATTGTTGTATGAGAAAAATATGTTTTTCAAAGCTAAAACTTAAAACAAGGAATATCTTAAAACGATCAACTCCACGATAAATATGTATATAACATAAATTGTGTGTTTTAATGTGCTCTACATTTGTTGTATGGTAAGTGTTTGTCCATCTCTTAAGGTTTACCAGTTATGCAAAATTCCGTAAAATTAATCCAGAATAAGATAGTCTTCAGAGGTTATTCTTAAAAATTCAAGATATACGTTTTATTTGTCGTGTAAATATCTTTAATTTTGACATTTTAATCAAAATCGTTAGAGTCATTATTGAGAAAATACAAATTTTCGAAAAAAGCTCTATATAAAGGGTAGTAGGGGGATTTTATTGAAAATTTTCGAGACGCATTCTTGGAAGATACCAAACCTAAATACCAAGTTTGATTTATGACGGTATTTTCGTTTTTGAGCTATGCTGCCCACAGACACACAAGCACACACGCACATAGACACTCACCCACACACACAGACAGTCAGGTAGATACACACGGATATTTTTCTAAAAATACCTTTTTTTGGATTGAGGGCGTCTCAAAACATGTATTTCCGTTGAAATCTTGGTATCGTGTGGAGAAAATAAAACACTACGAATAATGTTAAAAAGAAACAAGAGTAGCCAGGATAATTAGGTGTTTCTGTGAACGCAATCTACAAGATACCCATTGGTTAAAGCTTCAGTTCATTAGAATTGAATCAGTTATTGTAGAAAAGCCTGTATCCCAAAACTGCAAGAAATATGTTTTTATTACAGAAGAGCTGTTGTAACATAAGGACACATTTAACATTAGAAATGGTTTTATGGCTTTCTTCCTGAATTTTATATCTGTGTTATTTACTCTTAAAATGATGATATTTGAATAACGTCCTTTATACATTCAATTAGTACGTTCAGAAACATAAAGAATACTAGAAAATGCTCGTAGATCATTTCTGGAGATTGAAAGGAAGAATTTAGCAACATAGAGAGTTAAAGTTTTTGTCAACATTTGGCAACAAAGCACGCAAGAACTGTGTTGGGGTGGTCATAATAAAGACGGGACTTAGATCAATAAAAGAGCGTGTATTTCGAAAACTTTATTACTAAAATAAAAGTAATATACCACAAATTATAAGAACGACATAGGAGATTCGGAATCATAACCTCGAATTAAACATATACAAATTAATTGAAGTAAAACAGTAAAGCCTATAAATAAATGATGATTTAAAAATAAAAATATAGTTTTTAAAATTACATCTATAAAAATCCTGATTTGACTGAGTTGGTCAACCTGGATCCTTAATCGAAGATGATCAGTGTTACCACTAACACTTTCCTTATAGTTTTCTTTGTAGCAACACTGAATTCTGAACTTCATGTTACAACTGTTAAAGATTAGGACCATCAACAACTTAGCGATGATTGCAAAGGGATTCACCGTAGACTATTTTAGTGAGGCATAGCAACTTACACTGTTTGCTTTCTTTAGCCCTATATGCGATGTAGGTAGTCGATAGAGAAGGTATTATTTTCCACCCAAAAATCTGATATCGAGATTTCACCGGAAATATGTTTTGAGGTCCCCTGAGTTCGGAAAAACTATTTTTATAAAAAGGTCCGTGTGTGTCTGTAGACAGCATAGCTCAAAAACGAAAATTCCGTTAAATACCAAACTAGGTATTTACTTTTAGTATCTCCCAAGGATATGACGCTAAGATTTTCAAGAAAATCCCTCACCCCAACTATCCTTTACATGGAAGAGTTGTCAAAAATTTTGTTTCTCTAAAAATGGGTCTAATGATTAAAATATCACATTTAAAGACGTTTATATCACAAATTATACGTATATATTGAACTTTCTTGGATAGCCTCTAAAGACCTCTTTATGAGTTTTGCATGTGGTAAACCGTAAGATAGACAAAAACTTACCACATACAAAATGTAGTTATGCCATATATGCTTCTTTTTTGTTGTTGTCGACAGTTTCTGAAATATTAATTGTTATTGATTTCAACTTTAAAATACTAATACTTTTCTCAAACAGGACTATACAAAGCGAACCTTCACATAACGTCGAGCTTTTAAAGGATTTGACTTTCCTTTAGACTAATGTATTCCTTTATTTCCCTTCTATTTTTAAGGAAGCAGGTATAAGACTAATTCTGCCATTTATTTCGATTTCCATGATTTAGTTAAAATAATTATCTTTTTTAAGAATAGTTTGTATTTGGAATAGCGAGAGAAAGTTATGTGAATGGAAAAAGATCCGATTTTTACTTTCTCTACGCGTACTATATAAAAAGTGTATAGAGAAGGTATTGTATTACACCCAAAAATTTGATACTGAGATTTCACCAGAAATGCATGTTTTGGACCCCCTGAATCAAAAAAAAAAAATAGAAAAATGTCTCTCTCTCTCTCTCTCTCTCTCTCTCTCTCCCTCTCTGTATCTGCAGGCAGCATAGCTCAAAAACGAGATGTCCGTTAAATACCAAACTTGATATTTGAGCTCCGTATCTTCCAAGACACGAAGACCTTCAAGAAAATCCCCCCACTCTCAACTACCCTTTACACGAAAAAAATTCAAAGATGTTGATCTCCCCAGAAATTTTCATTAAAATCTATTATATTTAAGATATTTACACGTCAAATAAAATGTATGTCTTGAATTTTCTGGGAATAGCCTATGAAGACCTCTTTATTCTGGATGCATTTTTCTGAATTTTGCATAACTGGTAAACAGTAAGAGATAGGCAAAAACTTACCACACAAAAAACCCATTTTTTCGTGGTGTTGGCGGTTTTCAAGATGTTCCTTGTTATTGTTTTTAGTTTTAAAATACTTAAACTTTTCTCATACGTAAACTTGTCAATTCCAGGTCACGCTAAGAAACGGAATTCAATCCCATAGCAGCCACATTTTTAAACATTTGACTGTCGGTTTAGCCTAGTATTCCCTTATTTCCCTTCTTTATATGGATCTAAATAATAAGGCAATTGTAGCTTATGTTTATCTCGATTAGAATTAAGTAGACAGAAGAATAAGCTTATTAACAATAATTTGTTATAGATATGTAGAGAAAGTCATGTGAATGGAACACATCAGATTTTTAATAAGGAACCCCATTTTGCCTGCATTTCTTATCACTCTGGAATTTAGCAGATTTAATACGACGCAGTAACAATTTCTTATGCTTCTTCTCTTCAAGAACAGTGGATTATTTGTCTTTAAAGAAACAGCAGCTAATTCCAAACACATCAGTTATTAGCTTTCGTTAAACATTTCAGTCAATTTAACGAGTTCCATTCTTGCACTCACCCACACATACCCTCAGAGAAAGATCTCACCACTTCCATTGGAGTAGCTAGCCTGCAACAAACGGAGTACTGGCCGCGCCTTGGCCGAGTGGTTAGACCACTCGCCTCTCCCAAGCGACCGCATGTGAGATTTGTGGTGGACAAAGCGGCGCCGGGGCAGGTTTTCTCCAGGTTCTCCGGTTTCCCCCACCATCGCATTCCATCGGTGCTCCATCTTCATTCCATGTATCACCAGTGTCATCGCCTGCGGTGCCACAAGTAGTTAAAGCGGGCGTTAAACACTACAAAAAAAAAAAAAAAAAAAAACCCGAGTATACGACTTGAAGTCTCTCAAACACTTCTGAGAGATTGCGATATGCTGTTAAAAGTAATTATAATAATGATTCACATAATTTATTATGAATATAACTTTATATTTTTACTTTCTCTATACATACTATGTACAACGTGTAGAGAGAAGGTATTGTAATGCACCCAAAAATTCGATACCGAGATTTCACTGGAAATGCATGTTTTCTGTCCCCCTAAATACAGAAAAAGCATTATTAGAAAAAGGTCCGTATGTGCACGAGCGCGTGTCTGTGTGTGGACAGCATAGCTCAAAAACGAAAAGACAGTTAAATACCAAACTTTGGTATTTAAGTTTGGTATCTTCCAAGGATGCGACACGAAGATTTTCAAGAAAATCCCCCAACATGGAACTTTTTTCAACAATTTTTATTTTCTCAAAAATGGCTCTAACGATTTTGATTAAAATATCGGATATTAAAAATATTTACCTGACAATAGCCTCTGAAGACTACGTTATTCTGGATTAATTTTAAGGAATTTTGCATAACTGCTAAATCGTAAGAGATGGACAAAAGCTTACTGCACAAAAAACGTAGAGCACGTGAAAACACACAATTTATGTTACATACATTTTTTTCGTGGAGTTGATGTTTTTGAGATATTTCTTGTTTTTGGTTTCAGCTTTTAAAAACATACTTTTCTCATATTAATATTTTCTCGATTAGCATGAAGTAAAAAGAAATATAAGAGTTTATACAATAGTTTGTTGCAGAGAAAGTCATGTGAATGGAATGCATAAGATTTTTTGTTTATGACATCGTTTAATTTTTCACTTGTCATTTTGGAAGTAAATTAGCTCACTTTTGGACATCCCTTAATGTAATGTATGGGAAACGTCTGCTAATGAGAGAGCTACAATCGCATTGTCTGGTTTGACCCGGGAGGCCTCGGCATAAATTCTCACATTCCATGATTTTTTTTTCTTTTTTTTTTTTAGTGGGAGGGTTGGACTTTGACAGTTTGGGGATTGGCAATACTGATCCCTTAAGCGAAGGCAATTTGTACGTGAGTGGACGGCCGGCGGTCAACGTCCACACTCAATTGTTCGGTAATCACAGTGTTTTTCCCCGTTTTGCTTTTGTTTCATTGTACTATTATTTTAACCTCGCGGACAATAGCTGGCCGATATTACGAAGCTGTCACGATAACTGCCCAATTATGTCAGTAATAAACAGATTAGGACGTTACATGTTATTTTCACTGCAATTTTTATAATGCACTTGATTTTTTCCCCGTTGTTGCAGATCTATTCTATTCCTGAAAGTTCATCGCTGATGCATCAATTGCTGTTGGAGAAATGTTGAGCACATGTATGTTCAGTTTAAACATAGAACAATGACCAAAACTCAGCATTTGCATGGGTACAAAACCCTCATCTTTCTAACGTCACAGAGAAGCAAACCAGGAAAAGCGTATTGGAATAAAAGTGTTGGTTTGCATCAAACACGGCTTTCCGTACCTGCTACTATTTATTTTAATTACCATTTTACTGGTTAATTGTACGAAGGAGTATCGCTGTTTAACCTTGTTGTCCCGTTGTCACGGGACGTCGGCGTATCCTTCTAGCAGTGTCTTCAGCTTTGTTGTTAAAGAAGATTCCACTCCTAATTAGAATTATTTCAGGGGCTTGTGGGTGAGGCTAATATTAAAAACACTGCATTTTCCCTTACGAATTGAATTTATTCTATCACATATTTTTACGGCGGCTAGCTTGTTTCCTTATAAAATGAGTTATAAATAAATACCATCTCACCACTTAAATTATTAATCAGGAGCCTAATCTAACCATCTGCACACTGCTCCCCCATCACTTAAGCACGTGGACGTGCGCACAACACAATGTCACGTGAACACAAGCTCAAGAGGCTAACAGTAACCGAGTAAACCACATAAGAGATCTGCCGTGCCTTAAATACTGATCCTGGGTGACGCCAACTTTCGCGCCATAAAATGTAACGGTATCTCCTATTGGTTCTTAGTTAGCATCGCCTCACAAGTGTCGCCCTCCGTGGTGTAATGGTTACCATGCTAACTTCATATACCCAAGGTCGCGGGAGGAGGACGATGGATTTTTTCGGGCGTAAAAATCCTTAGCATGGCTTCCTTCGGAAGGAAAATAAAGCTGTGGGTCCCGTGTCGTAGATTTACGGCACGTAAAAGAACCTCAAGCCTGATAAGAGAGGCCTCTGAGCAAAATTAAGCAATCTTTCACGCCCAATATAGAATGGGACGCTGAGAGCCAAAGCAGTTAAAAGAGCGTCCATAAATAACAGGCCATTTCATTTCATTTGCATCACAAGTTATGAAAATATATTTGCCAAGTTTTCACTTCATAGCGTGCTCATGACGCGTTTGGAAAAACCCAGTGGTTCCTTCTCACTTTAACTTTATGCTTGCCTTGTCAGATTCTTCAATTACCTGTGCTACTTGTAAGACAAGACACTATTTCTGCCTCTATATCTGTTCTTTTCTATCTTACATTCTTTAGCCTAAACCCTGTGCTCATTAGCAAGTGGTGGTTGGTGAGCTGTTACCTAGAATTAAGCTAGCTAATTACCTAAGTTGCAACTTACATTTATGCATATTCCTACCCTTAAATATACAAATTATTTTACATTGCTCTCTATAAGCTTATAATATTATATACAATTTCTCTTTTTATATATTTCGTGAGCATATGGTATGTGCTTCTACACTGTCTACTTCCCATTAAGGAGAGAGAAAAAATCATATCCAAATGGGAAATTTATCACCCAACACATCAGAAACTATTTCAAATATTAGTCTAAAAATGTTACAGGATGCAGATACACACTTTCTTCATTGGTTGGCTTAGGATCCGAGGAAACTGGCGGGAGTGTGTCAGTGGGAATGTACAGTTCCACAATGAAAACCTTACTAACCTGTACGTTGTCTTTACATTGGTTTCTCGGAAACAGCATCTTATGATTTTTTTACCTACTGTACTTCCGATGCTGAACCCATTTGTTCTGTAACTGCTTAGTTCCTCTTACGACCAAATGCATTCACATTGTCATCGACTAGTACATGGGGACATGAAAAACAAAATAATAACCACTTAACATTTCAAAGAAGTGCTTAAAAGGTATAAAACTTCAATCAACATCGGATGTTTCTGAAGACACTAATCTATTTTACATAAATTGAATATAAGATATAAGGAGCCTTACATTTTTCATATAAAGTTTATGATTATCTTTTATGGTTTTTCAGCTATATGAAATTTAACGATAATGAAGGGAACTTTGCTGCCTATTTACAGAAAATCATATCCAAAACTAAAATTGACGATATTTTGTTAATAATTGGAAATTTCGTGAAAAACTGTCGTATCCCTTGGAGATGTTGGGACTTATTTATCAAGCAGTTGGCTCAAAAGTCATATGTTGAGATATTGCTATTACGAATAAAAAAAACATATCTACTGTGTTCCATTCACATGATTTTCTCTATATCTCCGTAACAAATTATTGTTAATAAGCTTATTCTTTTATTTATTTCATGCCAATTGAGAAAAATTAGCAGAAATAGTCTTATTTCTTGCTTCCTTGTAAACGAAATAAGGGCGTACCATAGGTTAAAGTGATAGTCAAAAAGCTGGTTGCTCTGTGACTGAAGTTCCTTTGTTGGTATGGACAGGAGTTGACAAATTCCTGTAAGAGAAAATTATGTTTTTCAAAGCTGAAACCAAAAACAAAGAATATCTCAAAAACGATCAAATCCAAGAAAAAAAATTGTATATAACATAAATTATGTGTTTTAATGTGCTCTATATTTTTTATGTTTTAAGTGTCCGTCCAACTCTTACGGTTTAGCAGTTGTGCAAAATTTCGTAAAATTCATCCAGAATAGAGTAGTCTTCAGAGGCTATTCCTAGAAAATTCAAGATATACATTTTATTTGTCAGGTAAATATCTTTAATATATGATATTTTAATCAAAATCGTTAGAGCCATTTTTAAGAAAATCAAAAATTTCGAAAAAAAGTTCCATGTACAGGGTAGTTTTGGGTGGGGGGATTTTTTTGAAAATCTTCGTGTCGCAAACTTAAATACCACACGGATATTTTTCTAAAAATGCTTTTTGGATTCAGAAGGTCTCATAACATGTATTTCCGGTGAAATCTCGGTATCGAATTTTTGGGTGCATTACAATACCTTCTCTATACTCTATGTACATAGTACATATACAGAAAGTAATATAAATTATCATTCTCATTGAATGCTGTAGCTCCAGGAAATCGCAAGAGAGAGAAAATGCGCAATTAGAAATGTAGCGTTCGAGAATTTCGATCAATAGCCGTTTCCGAAATAGTAGTCGTTTATCAGCTGGAAGTGTTGTGTGCTATACGAGTATACATAGGGGGATTCCCTTTCGTGAGCCCTTTACTAATAGAAGCACAAGTGTGATATGAACATTAAATTTGTTTTCTATGTTGTATTTAAATAATAGTATTGAAGCGTTTGGAATCATTTCTAGGCATATCTTTATTAAGATACTAACATTATATTATACGAATTATATAATATCTCCAAATATTACGTATTTCATTTCTTTAATTCAGTAAAATACTAGACTGATGCAGTTTATATTATGATCTATATCTAATGACATCTTTTCACATAAGTAAGACTATGTATTAGACTGCTTCTTGAGCCGAAGTAAAGTTGAATATGTCAATTATCCCCCCCCCTCAAAGTTTTTGTTAAGCAGGCTTAATGTGTTATACATCTGTGTAACTCATAATCTCACAAAATATCGTGACTGTGCCGTATACAGCAGCTCTCAAGTTCGCTTTGGCGGCGTTGGAGACCTTGGAACGCCACAAACAGGGCGTAACCCATTCTTCTCGAAGCTTCGGCTTCCACAAGCTTCCACAAAGTTCTGTAACGTCATTTTCTTGCTATAAAAGGAAGAAGAATTTGTAAGCCGAGTGTGTATGTGTCATGAATTGTACTGGTTTTGAGTGACTGCAGTGTTTGCGCGCAGTAGCGTGCAAGCCGTCAACTAACTACGCGACGAAGCGTCGAGTGAATTGTTTGCAGCAAAGAATTAAAGAATTTGTTTATAACTAATTTTTTAGTCAGTGAAGACATTTGTTACAATATGTGTGTACATATGTTCTGTCTTACTCTATACTCAAGTTTTCAAAAAAAAAAAAAAAGCATTCATTTGTATACTAATGATTCAAACAAAGATAAAGATGCTGCAAAAATTGATACTGTTTAAAGATTAACACTTAGAGAGCCAACCTAAAAAGTGCATCGCAGCATTTCCAGAGTAAAACTATTATTCTCTACTAGATGGGTTTTCCCAGTTGTTTCAATTAACAACCTAACGTTTAGAATCCAATTGCAATCTGTCGCTACGGGACACAGTGTCTAATAAAGGCAATTCTATTTAAAAACGGGATATGTGCTCTCCGTATTCACATTTTCAGTGGGCAACATTGCAGATATCCTAATCAAAATTGAATGAAAAGAATCTGATGTGATCCAATTCAAGTGATTTTCTCTATCTATTCTATAAAGGACTATTCTTACAAACATTATCTTCTATCTACTTCATGCTAGTCAAGATAACATTAGCAGAAACGCTCTTATAATTGAGTTCCTTATAAGTATAAAAGAAATAAGGGAGTATACTCGGTTAAAGCGATAGTCAAATCTTTTCAAAGCTGGTTATCTCTGTGATTGTAATTTAGTTCTCTTTGTATGGCTAGAAATGACATTCTCTTTTGAGAAAAGGATTTTAAAATTGAAACCAATAAGAAGGAATGTTTCCGATATACTTAACTCCACAGAAAATGTACATGACATAAATTGTATGTTTTAACCATTGTTTGTGTGGTAAGTTTTTGTCCGACTCGTTCGGTTTTTCAGTTACGTAAAATTCATCCGAATGAAGAATCTTCTGAAAATGTTCTCCTGAAAGTTCAAGGTATGCATTTTGTCACATTAATATAGGATATTATAATCAAAATCGTTAGGTTCATTTTGAGAAAATCAAAATTTTCGAAATTGTTTCTATGTAAAAGGTAGTTTGAAGTGGGGGGATTTTCTTGAAAACCTTCGTGTCGCATCTTTGAAGGATGCTGAACTTAGTTATCAAGTTTGGAGTTTAACCTACTTTTCGTTTCTGAGCTGCGTTGTTTACAGAACGAGTTTTATGCAGGGGCCCTGAGCACGTGTATTTTCAGTGAAATGCAATTGTTTGCAATGCAATACCTTCTCTACTTAGTCTATGTATGAAGAAAAGAAAATAAAAGCAACACCTTGTTTTGTGACCATCAAATGCTTCTCGTTCCAAATGGTAGGTGTCATACTTGTATTTTTACTTTCTCTAGCCCCTTAGGTATATACAATGTACATAGGGATAGAGAAGTATTGTATTCCACCCAAAAAATTCGATACCGAGATTTCACCGGAAATACAGGTTTTAAGACCTCCTATATCCAAAAAAAGCATTTTCAGAAAAAGGTCCGTTTGTATTTAAGCTTAGTATCTTCCAGGGATGCGACACGAAGATTTTGAGAAAAATCCCCCCACCCGAAACTACCCTTTACATGGAACTTTTTTCGAAAATTTTGATTTTCTCAAAAAATGGTTCTAACGATTTTGATTAAAATTTCGTATATTAAAGATATTTACCTGACAAATAAAATGTATATCTTGAACTTTCTGGGAATAGCTTTTGAAGACTTGTTTATTCTGGATGAATTTTGCTTAATTTGGCATAACTAGTAAACCGTAAGAGAGAGACAAAAACTTACTGTACAAAACATTTAGGTATTGTTAAAATACACAAATTAAGTCATATACATTTTTCTCGTGGAGCTTACCGTTTTCGAGGTATTCAGTGTTATTAATTTCAGTTGTGAAGTACTTATACTTTTCTCAGACGGTAGTGTCCGTTTTTCTTTTGTTCTACTCCTGGCCAAGAAAAGAAGCGATTTGTAATGACAATCGCATAACAACAGCTTTTAAAACAGTTGACTACTGGTTTAGCCTAGTGTATTCCCTTATTTTCTTCCTACTTAAACGGAACTAAATAATAAGAGCATTGTGCTAATGAGTTCCACGATTAGCAAAGTGCAGAGAGAAGAAGAATCTTATGTATGAAGTTTTTAGAACAGCTAGAGAAAGTCATGTGAGTGCAACACATCAGATTTTATTTTTAACTTACTGACTGTTTCTGCGCAGTGCCCTTCAGATTCCATTTCGCTCATCTCCATTGTTTATATTATTGCCAACTACTTAAGTATGCTTCTCGGAGCACCAATATATTATAGCCTAGTCACGTAAATCACGAAACGCTCGTTACTCTGGCATGTAGCTTACATATTATGAATTCATCATCAGTTATGGTGAAATCAATTTCTTGGAAGCGGAAGCAGCTATATCACTTTTCGAACGTAAGCCCTCCTTGGATAACAACAGTGTGCATTTATTTATTGCAAGTTTCCATTGCATTTAGTACGCTATCAGAGCTCTTTAACTGATTTTACAATTAGCACCGCTCTTGGCTTAACTTGATGGCACTTTGGATTTTAACTGCACGCAGTGCAAACAAATGAGGGGTGGCAAATGGTTGACATTTCAAATACACATGCTTGCCGACATTTGCATATGAGCAAATTGCTCTTAACCAAGTTAACCTGTTCTACCAGTATGTGTATAGTTGACCTTGAATCTGGAAAAACATTTGCCACCGTGCGTGATTTGGAATGTGGTTCGGCCATAGTTGAAGAGCAAAATCATATGGGTAATTTTGAAAAAAAAATTCTCTCATAGATGTGTAATATTTGTAAACTAAGGAAAAAAACTAATGGCAAAAACGCAGGGATGACCAAATTAAAGGAGCAGAGGCAAAGGCCTAGTAACTCTTTCCACTCCATGTGAAGCATTAGTGTATGCCACTAGCGACGTAATGGAATGCCTGCAAATACATTATTTTAGGACTCCTAAATAAAAAAAAAATACATTTTTAGAAAACGGTCCACGTGTGTGTATGCATGTGGGTGTGTCTGTGGTATTTAAACTTAGTATCTTCCAAGGATGCGACACGAAGATTAAAAAATACCCCAATCCAAACCATCATATATATGGAAAGAATTTCGAAAATTTTGATTTTATCAAAACGGGCTATGACATTTTGATTAAAATGCCATATATTTACGATATGTATATGGGAGATAAAATGTATGTCTTGAATTTTCTGGGAATAGCCTCTGAACAACTTTTCATTTTGGAAGACTTTTGTATAACTGGTAAACCGTAAGAGATAGACGAAAATTTACTATACAAAAACAGTAGATCCGTTAAAACACACACTTTATGTTATTTCCAAGTTTTGCAGAGCTAACCTTTTCCGAGGCATTCCTTGTTATCGGTTTCAATTTTAAACTACTTAAACTTTTTTGGAACGGTAAGTCATGCTTAGTTTTAATATCTCTTTTGTTTTACCTCTGTGGATGCGTACGGAAGCAAATTTCAATTGTTTCATACAGCAATCAAGTTTTGAAACATTTATCCAGCTCTTTAGCTTAGTTTGGGGTGAGGGCTTTTCTTGAAAATCTTTGTATTGTATCCTTGAAAGATGCTGTACTTACATATCAAGTTTGGTATTAACGGCCTTTCGTTTTTGAGTTATGCTGTTCATAGACACATGCACGCATTCACACACGCACAGATATGTATGCACACATACATGCATGGCTTTCTAATATGCTTTGCTTGGATTCATGGGACTCCAAATGTATATTTCCGATAACGAATTTTTGGGTGGAATACAATAAATCCTCTACTTCTCACCCGAAGGTCCCGGGTTCGATTCCCAGCTGGGGCGAGGAATTTTTCTTTAGCCAGAATTATTCCCTATCCCCCACAGAGCCTGGAAGTTTGTACGTAAGAGTGAATGTGTGTGTGTTTGTGTGTTTGAGGAAAATAAAATGATTTAAACCAAACTTAAAAGAACCTACAGACAACGAGTTTTCTAATGCAAAACCCCCGATATGACCTTAGATGTTAAAGGGGGCTATATAAATGAAACAAAAAAAAATCTCTGCTTAGTATGTACGTGGTAGAGAAGTAAAATTATTTCAATGAAGAACTTCAAACATTTCATGGTGGTCGCATGTATGCAACATAAATTGCTACTGCAGAATGTTGTTCAAACGCCATTGCTGTTTTCACTTGAAATAGATGTGCACTACCTGATTTAATGTCAGCTCCTTTTTATCAGTAATCACAAACGAATCAAAATGTTTAGTTTCTCCAGACCTTATGATATGCTCTCTCCGACTTCCCACCACTATTTGCCGATGAAAACTAAACCTATTTATGCTAGTTTACGAGCTTTTGATGCCCCAACTCCAAAAATATTTTACTGTAGCATTCCTAATTGCTGGAGATGATGTATAATATATAACATGCATCATTTTGCACCTAGGCTTGAACCCGAACTTTGGGAATACATACCTTTTGGTGAGCTCAATGCATGGTTATATGTCAATGAAATTTTTAATCGTGAACCCTAACTGGGACATAAGCATCCAAGAACAGTGTGTAAGACTTATTTATACTTTATTTTATTGTAGCTAAAAATAATTATGTATTTATGTTCTAATTCGATTTGTTGGGGTTATACCATAGTGGTGTGAGGCGAATTAAGATAAATATTAAACAGAAATGCACAACAATTAGTTATAAAAAATAAAGGATTCAATATAAACAATGCCTTTGTAGTTTCATCTTTCCAATTTGAAATGCTAGTCATTTTTAAAAATGAATCTCATTGCATTATATTATAACATTCAGTTATAGGTGGATTTAGTTAGAATGTCTCAAATATATTTTCTTATATAACTACAAACGATCATTTTCCAGTCATAAAGTCTCTCCATCCAGAATCTGCAGAATTTCAACATCATTTCAGGAAAATTACTGTTTCACTTCTCTGTCAGGCGTATACTACTAGGTTCAACTGATAAGCCCTGGGCCTCTCAACGAAAACAACATTTAAAAACTATTTTTCTGCTCTTTTTCTCAACATAATCTGCCGAAATGCTAATAAATTTATCATATCGGTGTTCTAATTTAATTAAACCATCTCTGTACTGCGATTTGTCAAGGTCCTCAAATTAGCTGTTTCCGCATCAACGAGCTCTTCGTTGCTCTGAAATCTCGTCCTCCAAGAAATTTTTTGAGGTTTGGGAACAGGTGGTAGTCACCGTGTGCTGGATCTGGCGAATAGGGTGGAAGTTCAAGCAATCCGAACTTTAATTCGCACATTTCTCCCATTGCAATGCCTGAACGATGGGCCGGAGCATTGTCGTGATGAAACAGGATATTTTTGTTTTTGTCCTTGCTTTTTTTTTTTTTTTTTTGCCAAATGAGGTCTTTTTCTTTTCACCTCATCATTCAAACCTTGCAGTAAGCTTGCGTAGTAGTCACCAGTATATTTTTACCCTTTTGCAAATAACCAATAAAAATAAATCCCTGAGCATCCCAGAAAACACTCGCAATAACCTTGTTAGCTGACAAAATTGACTTTGCCTTATTTGGAGTTGGTTTACCTGGCGCAATCCACTGTTTTGATTGTGATTTACTTTTTTGACTGTATGGATGTATCCAGGTTTCATCCATGGTAATAAGCCCTCTCAAAATCTCATTGGAATGTTTGCGGTAGAGTTGCACATGTTGATCAGGTGTCAACAAACGCGGCATTCATCTAGCATAGACCTTGTGAAAGTCCAAACATTACTTAAAATATTACGTGCACGTTCTTTTGATATGCTTACAGCCTCTGCTGTCTCAATCTGCGGTCTTCCAGTATTACATGATGAATTTTGTGCAATGATCTCTGGAGTTATCCCTTCTACAGCGTCCAGAGAGAGACCCATCACTAGTGCTCGTACGTCTCATTTTAACCTCTGCAACTCATCTTTTAATCATTGAATATGAAGGAGCAGTGTCTTTCAATGTACTGTCCATTTGCTCCTTGATTTCTTTAGGCGTTAAGCCTTTCAAATGGAAGTATTTAATCATTGCTCGTGTTTCCAAGTCCACCTTTTCATGAAAACTCTAAAGTTGTCTTGTTTAAAATGCTGTTATTCGAAAACTAAACAAGCTATTGACTGGTAAATATGGATACAAGTATGCTACCGTCTAGCTGGTCTAGTGGCGCCTTATCTATGTGAGGCCCAGGACTTACCAGCCTTCCCGAGTAACACATGCGTTCCATATTGGATAACTTTGCACATTTGCATTTTTTATTTAAATCCAAAACATGACATAAGCAAGGCTGTTACTCGTAATTGAGATGGAAGCTTTTCTGATATTTTTCTGCTAAATGCAGCCTTTCATTGGGTAAAAAGAGATGCTTGACTTTGTTTCTGATGAAGGATTACTCGATCATGCTATTTAATAAGGAGTCTATAGATTTCACAATGATTCGTGTTGTCTGTATGGTGGATTAGTAGTAGTAGACAGGCCTATGTGAGTTAGAAAATTTGTAAGAAAACTTCATTAGAGAGTAATCAATATATACAAGTCTCAAACATAGAACTGTTATACTTAAAGCAGAGCACGAGGTTTATTTCGGTTGAGTTGGTCAGAAACGACTGGCATATTAAGTTTAGCTATAACTGGGGGTATACATATGTTTACAAACGCTGCCCAGTCGGAGGAGCGAATCCTTGATGATGCCTGTGCATAAACATGAGACTGAGACAGAGGGAATAATAATTACATATGGAAATGGTTCTTGGGGTGTCGGCTTGGGACTCGGGCATGAAAACATGCGACATGCCTGTTAGCTTTGACCCGCGTGGGTCATGAATCTTAAGCGGAAGGGCTAGGGGCACTTTCATGTGAATGGTCATGAGCAAACATGACATTGATTGCAGATTCCTACACAAACTAGGATACAACTATGCTAGGCATTGTTAAAGACACAAGCATTAATGAATATATTTACTTCATTAGCCTACTTGAAACAATAAACAGAAATCTTTGAGTACCATAGGTTAAAGTGATAGTCCAAAGCTGGTTGTGACTGAAGTTTCTTTGTTTGTATGGACAGAAGTTGACAAATTCCTGTACGAGAAAAGTATGTTTTCTAAAGCTGAAACCAAAAAACAAGGAATATCTCAAAAACGATCAACTCCACGAAAAAATGTATGTAACATAAATTGAGTGTTTTAACGTGATCTACATTTTTGTATAGCAAGTTTTTGTCCATCTCTTACGGTTTACCAGATACGCAAAATTCAGCAGAATTCATTCAGAATAAACAGGTCTTTTGAGGCTATTCCCAGAAAATTCAAGATATACATTTTATTTGCCACATAAATATCTTTAATATACGGCATTTTAATCAAAATCGTTACAACCATTTTTGAGAAAATCAACATTTTCGAAATTGTTTCCATATAAAGGGTAGTTTGGGGTGCGGGAATTTTTCTAAAAATCTTCATGTCGCATTCCTGGAAGATACTAAACTTAAATACCAAGTTTGATATTTTACCGATTTTTCGTTTTTGAGTTATCGTGTTCACAGTCCCACAGGCATACATGCACACGCGGACGTTTTTCTTGAAATTCCATTTTACTTTCTCTACACGTACTATGTACATAGTGTATAGAGAAGGTATTGTATTGCACCCAAAATTCGATACCGAGATTTCACCGCAAATACATGTTTTGGGACCTCTTGAATAAAAAAAAAAAAGAAACAAAAAAACACTTTTAGAAAAATGTCCGTGTACGTGTGTGTGGTGTAGCTCAAGAACGAGAAAGTCCGTTAAATACCAAACTTGGTATTTAAGTTTAGTATCTTTCAAAGATGCGACACGAAGCTTTTCAAGAAAATCCGCCCCACCCCAAACTGTCCTTTCCATGGAACTTTTTTCGAAAATTTTTATTTTTTCAAAAATGGCTCTAATGTTTTGATTAAAATCGCTTTTATTTAAGATCTTTACATGCCAAATAAGATGTATATCTTGAATTTTCTGGATATAGCCTCTGAAGACCACTTTATTCTGGTTGAATTTTACGGAATTTTGTATAACTAGTAAACCGTAAGAGGCAGAAAAAAACTTACGTAACAGAAAATATACAGCTTGTTAAAATACACAATTTATGTTATATAAGTGGATCGTTTTTTATATATTTCGTTGTTTTTGGTTTCAGCTTTAAAAACTTATATTTTTCTCATACAAGTATTTATCATCACCTGCCCATAGTAACAAAGGAACTTAAGTCCCATAGCAGCCATCTTTTGACTATCACTTTAACTTACGGCACTCCCTTATTTCGCTTCTATTTACAAGGAAGCAAGTAATAATGACTATTTCTGTAATTTTTCTCAATTAGCATGAAGTAAAACATAAGCATGAGCTTTTTAACAATACTATGCTGCAGAGATGTAGAGAAAGTCATGTGAATGGAACGCATCAGATTTTTTTGATGCAGGAGGTTCCAAAACATGTATTTCCGGTGAAATCCCGGTATCGAATTTATTGGGTGCAATACAATACCTTCTCTATGTACATATTACGTGCAGAGAAAGTAAAAATTGTTTTACGATATTTTAAACTACCCATCATTATGTATATTGAAGTAATGTACTGAAGGGTTCTCCCGGTAGCTTGTTGGCATAGAATCTTAGGAACATATCGCCCTCTGTAGTGTAATGGTTACCATGCTAGCTTCACATACCCAAGGTCGCGGGTTCAAACCTGGCGGAGGACGATGCAGTTTTTCGGGCGTAAAAATCCTTAGCATGGCTTCCTTCGGCACGTAAAAGAACCTCAAGCCTGATAGAGAGGCCTCTGTTCTTTTACGTCCAGTATAGAATGGGTCGCTGAGAAACACAGCAGTTAAAGAGCGTCCATAAATAAAACTCCATTTCATTTCATTTCTTAGGAACATGATCAAAACTATTTAATGCCCTCCTGGGTAGTGTGGTCCATGGACCCCGAGATCAATTGAGCATCATTTCACCAATTTCATTCATTGTCCGATATGACCAACCAGGTTAAAGGACGTTAAGCTAAAAAAAAAAAAAAAAAATCTGATGAGTTCCATTCACATGACTTTCTCCACTTTTGTGCAACAAATTATTGTTAGTAAGCTTATTCTTCTAATCGAGAAAAAATTAGCAGAAATAGTCTTATTACTTGCTTCCTTGTAAGTAGAAGCGAAATATGGGAGTATCATAGGTTAAAGTGAAGTCAAGAACTGGTTACTAGGTGACTGAAGTTCCTTTGTTTGTATGGACACGAGTTGACAAATTCCTGTATGAGAAAAGTACACGTTTTTCAAAACTAAAACCAAAAACAAGGAATATCTAAAAATTTTCAACTCCTCGAAAAAATTTATATAACATAAATTGTGTGTTTTGATGTGCTCTTCATTTTTTATGTGGTAAGTTTTTGTCCACTGCTTACGGTTTAGCAGTTATGCAAAATTCCTCCGGAATAAAGTAGTCTTCAGAGGCTATTCCCAGAAAATTCAACATACGCATATTATTTGTCAGGTAAATATCTTTAAGATACAATATTTAATCAAAATCGTTAGAGCCATTTTTGAGAAAATCAAAATTTTAGAAAAAGCTCCATGTGCGCGCGCACACACGCACATACACGGACCTTTTTCCAAAAATGCTTTTTTTGGATTCAGGGGGACCTAAAACATGTATTTGCGGTGTTTTCTCGGTATCGAATTTTTGGGTGCAATACAATACCTTCTCTATACACTATGCACATAGTACGTGTAGAGAAAGCAAAAATTATTTAAGGTCTGCTGGTAGTAGAAGCAATAACACCAATAATTTAAAACGATATTGAGTAATGTTAGGGACCCTGAAAGCATTTAGCCAGGGGCAGAAATTCGCCAAGGGGTGTTAAAAGCCGGTCGTGAAGATGTAACGAGGATGAATAGAGTGGACTGTACGACTTTCTTCATCCCGGCCAAGGAGTCTGGTACCCTACTTTCTCTTGGCGCTACTCACACTCTCCCTACCCCCCACCAAAACACACCTGTTGCCAACTTACCGACCTAACAGCTAGATGTGACGTGACGAAATCCTCTATCAGCACCGCTGAGGCATTTGGGAAATATTGGTGTGTAGCTAAACTCTCCCTTTTAACATTACAATGGTAATGCATCCCTGAGATAATACATCCGTGAAATTTGACAAAAATGTAGGCAAAATTAAAAAAAAAAAAAAAACCTGATGTGCTCAATTCATATGACTTTCTCTACATCTCTACAATAAATTACTGTTAAAAAGCTTATTCTTCTATTTATTTCATGCTAATCGAAAACATAAGAGAAATAGTCTTATTACTAGATTAAGGTTACAAATCTGATTGCTATGTGACTGAAGTTCCTTTGCTTTATATGGACAGGAGTTGACAAATTCCTGTATGAAAAAAGTGTAGGTTTTTTAAAGCTGAAACCAAAAACAAGGAATATCTCTAAAACGATCAACTCCACGAAAAAATGTATGTAACATAAATTGTGTGTTTTAACGTGTTCTACATTTATTGTGTGGTAAGTTTTTATCCATCTTTTACGGCATACCAGTTATGTAAAATTCATCCAGAATAAAGTAGTCTTCAGAGGCTATTCCCAGAGAATACAAGATAAGCATATTATTTGACGTTTAAATATCTGTAATATAAGAAATTTTAATAACATTTGTTAGAGCCATTTTTGAGAAAATTAAAATTTTAGAAAATGTTGCTATGTAAAGTGTAGTTTAGGGTGGGGAGTTTTCCTCAAAATCTTCGTGTCGCATCCTTGGAAGATATTAAACTTGATACCAAGTTTGGTACTTTACCGAATTTTTTGTTTTTGAGTTAACGTGTTCACAAACACGCGGGCACACTCTGACATTTTTCTAAAAAAATTTTTTTTTAATATCCTGGGGACCCTAAACGTTTATTTGGGGTGAAAATTTCAGGGTGGAATGCGATACCTGCCTTTTCTAACTCTATGTACATAGTGCGTGTAGAGAAGGCAAAAGCAATATGATAAAATAATATGAATTCTATACTTTAAGTAAAGATATTATTTCTTCCACTTGCTGCATTTAAACTGCCAATTAAAGAAACTGCAAATATTAAACACTTGCTTATCAATAAGCACGCCCAGCTTTAAACTTTGTTTTTTTTTTTTTTTTTTTTCAGAATGTTTTCAAGTTCTACACGATGCAATCTTTTACTAATTAGTCTCAACATTTTTGTACTGCCTCCCAAAAGTGCGTTAATGAAAATAACCGTATGTTTTTTCGAAATAATACTCCGCTTTAGAGAAATAATTATAAACTTTTGGAGACTACAAAAAGTAATAATTCTTTTATAATAAACAATTAGAGGTTAAAATAGTAGTTCTATCATTTACTACAAGAGCAACTTTTATGTGAATATAGGTATTTTCAAAGTGTATCGTGTGCTAAGGTTGTATTAGAACAATGGATTTAGACTAAATTATTATTTAAATAACCTTTTAAGCTAGAAGTTTGAAACATAGCATATTAACATTGTAATATGTAATAAGATATTCGACAGGATATCTTAAATATTGTGGATTTTCAAAATTTTACAGATGCATGTGGTCGTCTCCTTCGCGCGTTGGTAGCGTGGTTGAGGGTTCGATTCCTGCTACCGTTATGGCAATTTTCTTTCACTGGGGAAGTCCTTGGGGAGCTGCTTGAGAGAAAATCAGTAGGTCCAGATTGCGTGGAGCTCATTAACCGGCCAGGAGGGATTGGGTGCGCTAAACCAAGTTGCGTCCTCCAGTATGACGCCTGTAATAGGCAAAGATGGGTGATGCAGCGGTTGAGCGGTGGTAGGCCATGTACCGGCTTCGGGTTATTACACCCAAAAGTTTAGTTTAATTACCTTAAAGCATTGGGCGTATATGTTCCACAACATCTTCCCTTCTAGCGAAATGTTTGCTTTTGTTTACTGTCTCATTTTTATATCCCCGTTTAAGTTCTATATTCATGTTGGGGCTAAGTTTGAGAAACTGCTGATGAGGACTGGGGTTTTCATAATATAGTTTTATTGATTGTTACATTGAACTTACAATTGCTTCCACATTCATGCTTGCAAGAGAAAGGAAAATGCTCCATGACAGCTGGAAATCGCAGTCGGGATCTGTGGTTTGAGAAACCAGACTATTTGATGTAAATATTATCATATACTTATACATGCAATTACAGTCATCATAATTCTGATTATGAAAATACGTTTCCTCTCCATAAAGTTTACCTAGACATCCTAATTTCGAAAAACTTTTCGATGCCATTCTAGAGTTTTATAATTAAGATTTGTATGTGTAAGAGGGCGAATGTCCTATCTTGCCAATGTTAAAGTTTGACCCATTATTTCTGCAACTACTTAACACAATGAGCTACTTTTTTCAAGGTATATTCAGCATTACCTTTACTATTCATTGATGAAAAACACAATACTTCCGTTGGTTAAAACGAAAGGTATGATTTTTTTTAAATAAAGCTCGTAAAATTTTATAGAAAAATGATGATTTTTAAATTTTAAAAAGTAATTAATCCCGGTACATAAAATATTTTACGTTAAAATAAAGCCTATTTAATTGCAAACATGTGGTAAAAATTTCAACCCTTAGTTTCAATTTCTTTCCGAGATAATGGGGCATTTGTATACACAGCTTTACTTCTTCAGAAGTTACTTTCAAACATAACATTTAAAAAAATTTTGATGTGTTCCATTCACATGACTTTCTCTATATCTCTGCAACAAATTATGGTTAAAAAGTTTATGCTTCTTTTTACTTCATGCTAAATGAGAAAATAATAGCAGAAATAGTCTTATTACTTGCTTCCCTGTAAGTAGAAGAAATAAGGGAGTACCATAGGTTAAAGTGATAGCAAAAGATTGTTGCTATGTGACTGAAGTTCCTTTGTTTGTATGGCCAGGAGTTGACAAATTCCTATATGAGAAAAGTATAAGTTTTTTAAGGCTGAAAAAAAAGGAGTATCTCAAAAACGAGCAACTCCACGAAAAAAATGTATATAAGATAAATAGTGTGTTTTAATGTGCTCTATATTTTTTGTGTGGTAAGTTTTTGTCTATCTCTTACGGTTTACCAGTTACACAAAATTCCGTAAAATTCATCCAGAATAAAGTAGTCTTCAGAGGCTATTCCCAGAAAATTCAAGATATACATATTATTTGTCAAGCATATATCTTTAATAAATGATATTTTAAACAAAATCGCTAGAGCCATTTTTTAGGAAATCAAAATTTTCGAAAAGTTTTCCATGTGAAGGGTAGTTGGGTGGTAGTTCGTGTTGCATCCTTGGAAGATACTGTACTTAAAAAGCAAGTTTGGTATTTAACGGTCTTTTCGTTTTTGAGCTATGCTGCCCACAGACACACACATACACACACACGGACATTTTTCTAAAAATGATTTTTTTTTTTGGATTCAGGTGGTCTCAAAACATATATTTCCGGTGAAATCTCGGTATCGAATTTTTGGGTACAATGCAATACCTTCTCTATACACTATGTACATAGTACGTATAGAGAAAGTAATAAAGTAACCTAACTTTTCAAACACAACTTGCAATTCTTCGAAACTCGCACGTAAAGGAAATATGACCGAGTAGCAAAAGTAAAACTTTCCAATCACAATAAAAAGTACCTATTCTTTAATATTAATATTTACAAAGTTATTTATGTTTTACCAAATGAATATACCAAAATGCTCTAATGCAGGATTATTTTCAACAATATTGTTAAACTATTTACAATTAGCGTACCACTATGAAAGTTATACCAATAAATGAGGGGGAGGTTTCAAATATTTACTTGCAATTAAAACATGAAATTGGGAAAAAATTATGAAAATTCCATTTTGACTCCCCTTGGGGTACTTTCCTTTGTACTTCTAATCAGAATGTGAGGCTGTCACTATTTGAGGAGGGCAGCTTAAAGGATACTGTGATGTCTTTGCTATTACATACCGAGGAAACATCGTCTATTTACGAGTAGTTCCGCAAGTCGCCGGATCTCAAACTAGCACAGCTTCGCTTAACTTTGACAGCTGCCAGTTATTCTGTTTTCTTAAACAGAGAAGATTTATGTAAAGAAACTTTCTCATTGCAGGACATAAAGTTGTCTTTCGTGATAACTCATGATAAATACACAAGTGTATTTTATGTTGTTGAGGATTTTTGAAACATCACTGCAGAAGAGAGAACGCGCTCGTCTGGCCATTCTCAAACAACTGCCTGTGTGCTCTGGTGGCTATCGTACTAACTTCCAATCCAGAATCCGAGGGTAGGTATAATTATTTCCTACCCTTCCTATTCCGTATCTGGAAGTATGAGAGAGTCTGAAGTATGTGTGAATTTAAAATCATTGTATCATTGTCATTATTCCTAAGGCAAAGCTGCGGTATGGCGTAATATTTTAACAGAACAGAAAGAGTTAATGTGTGTATATATACTATATATGTATATATACATATATACGAGGGTCGGCTGTTAATTCCAAGGGCCTATCAATGAAAACACCATTAAAAATGCTTTATTTCTCAACATAATATCCAGAAAGGTTAATACATTTGTCATATCGTTTTCTAATTTAATTAAACCATCTCTGTAGTGCGATTTATCATGGTCCTCAAACTAGCTGTTTATCGCATCAATGACCTCCTCGTTGCTGTGAAATCTCGTCCTCCAAGAAATGTTTTGAGGTTTGGTAATAGGTGGTAGTCACTGGGTGCTAGATCTGGCAAATAGGGTGGATGTTCAAGCAATTCCAACTTTAATTCGCACATGTTTCCCTTTACAATGACTGAGCGATGGGCCGGAGCATTGTCATGATGAAACAAGTTTTTTTTTTTTTTTGTTGCCAATTGAAGTATTTTTCTTATCACCTCATCACTCAAACAATGGACTAAGCTTGCGTAGTAGTCACCAGTGATACTTTTACCCTTTTCCATGTAATCAATAAAAATAAATCCCAGTGCGTCCCAGAAAACACTCGCCATAACCTTGTTAGCTGACAAAATTGACTTTGCCTTTTTTGGAGTTGGTTTACCTGGCACAATCCACTGTTTTGACTGTGATTTACTTTCTGGAGTATAGTGATGTATCCAAGTTTCGTCCATGGTATAAGCTGTCTCAAAAATTCACTGAGAATTTTACGGTAGAGCTCCTCATTCTTAACAGAAACAGGTTTTCTTTGCAACTTTTGTTCAACCATCTTGCACAGACCTTGTGAAATCCCAAAACATTACTTAAAATATTACTTGCACGTTCTTTTCATATGTTTACTGTCTGTGCTATCTCAAACAGCTTTAATATGCTGTCTTCCAATACTAAACGATGCATTTTTTCAATGATCTCTGGAGTTGTCACTTCTACAGAGCGTCCAGAGCGAGGCTCATCACTAGTGCTCGTACGTCCCATTTTAAACTCTGCAACCCATCTTTTAATAATTGAATATGAAGGGGCAGAGTCTTTCAGTGTACTGTCAATTTCCTTCTTGATTTCTTTATGCGTTAAGTCTTTTAAATGAAAGTATTTAATCACTACTCTGTTTACCAAATCCACCATTTTCGTGAACATTCTAAAGTTGTCTTTTTAAAATGCTGTCATTCGGAAACTAACCAAGCTATTGACCTCTAAATATGGATAAAAGCTAGTCTAGAGTTAAACTATATGATGCCATGGTCTAACGGGCGTAGTAGCGCCATATCTGTGTGAGGCCCGGGACTTATCAGCCGACCCTGGTATTTCCAGTGAAAAGAACTTTTGGGTGGAATGCAATCCTTCTGTACGTATGCACTATCTAGAAATACAGAAGGTAAAAATGATTGTGCGTACTGTACTTTTTTGTTTTGTTTTTAGGGAGGGAAGCTTTCGGTCTAGTACTAATTAGCCATCTGCCATAATAGCAGTGATAGGAAAATTACAGAGAAGGAGAGCAGAGCAAAGGATGAGGAATTATAGCTGTAATTGGTATGTTGGAAATTGAGGACTGTATACCCTTAAGGCCGAAGATACGCTGTGACAAGGAAGGTTGACTTTTTTTGTGAAATCTTTCACATGACCACATGCTGAACTCCTAAGATGAGTTCACATAAAGTTGTTTTTCTTCACAACGAATATTTCAAGGACATATCTAAAGCAAACCAAAAAACTCTTATGTGTATCATTCACCTCATCGCTGTAACACATTATTGTTTATTCTTTTATGTACTTTATGTACTTCATGCTAATCAAGAAAAATGTAAATGGCGTGTTATTTATGGACGCTCTTTAACTGCTGTGGTTCTCAGCGTCCCATTCTATATTGGACGTGAAAGACTGCTTAATTTTGGTCAGAAGCCTCTCTATCGGGCTTGAGGTTCTTTTGCGTGTCGTAAATCTATGACACGGGACCAACGGCTTTACTTCCCTTCCAAAGGAAGCCATGCTAAGGATTTTTACGCCTGAAATCCATCGTCCTCCGCCGGGTTTGAACCCGCGACCTTGGGTATATGAAGTTAGCATGCTAACCATTACACCACGGAGGGCGACTTCATGCTAATCGAGATAAGCAACACCAGAAACGGCTTTATTACTTAGTTCCTTATAGGTAGAAGGGAAATAAGGGGATACAGTAGGCTAAACCGACAGTCAAATGTTTTAAAATGCGGTTGCTACGATTCTTTGCGTGGTCAAGTGTTGACAAGTTCCCGTATGAGAAAAGTTAAGTATTTTATAACTGAAATCAATAACAAGGAATATCTTAAAAACGGTCAACACTAGAAAAAACTGCATATAACATAAATTGTGTGTTTTAACGAGCTCTACATTTTTTGTGCAGTACGTTTTTGTCTAACTCTTACGGTTTACAAGTTCAGCAAAATTCATTCAAAATAAGGGTGTCTTCAGAGGCTATTCCCGAAAAGTTCAAGTAATATATTTTATTTGCCATGTAAATATCTTTAATATGCGGTATTTTAATCAAAATCGTTAGAGAAAATCAAAATTTTCGAAAGTTTTTCCTGCAAAGGGTAGTTTGGTGTAGGGGATGTTTCTCAAAAGCTTTTTTTCTCTTAAGTTTAACGTCCTTTAGCCTCGTTGGTCATATCGGACGACGGTGAATGGAATTGGTGAAATGATGCTCAAATGATCTCGGGGTTCATGGTGCTTAAAGTTACTCGACACTCGTCTTCTCAGGATAAGGGGAACACCCCGAAAAAACCCTTCTCCGGATAACTTACCCTAAGCGAGTTTAGAACTCACGATCTTTTGAATGTGAGGCAGACACGCTACCAGCACACTGCCCAGGCGGGCTCAAAAGCTTTGTGTCGCATCCCTGGAACATACTAAACTTAAATACCAAGTTTGGTATTTTACCAACTTTTTGAGTTATAGTATTCACAGACACAGGACCTGTTTCTGAAAATACTTTTTTTTTTTTTTTTTTTTTTTTTTTTTATACAGAGGATCCTAAAACGTCTATTTCCGGTTAAATCTTGGTATCGAATTTTTGAATGGAGTGCAATACCTTCTCTATACACTATGTAGATAGTAGGTGTAGAGAAAGGAAAAAGAGGTGAGATAAAAATGAATTTTTCACAGAAATGAGTAGGACTTTATTATCACTTTCTAATACTGGAATTTCAACGGTTATGAAACAGTAACAGTGACTGTAAAGAAGTGATATCATAGATTCTTCAGCACTAAGTAATTGCGGATTTCCCTTTTGCGCACGCCTGTCTTATGCGCCGGATTTCCGATTGCGAGGAGAAAGTAATGCATCAGTTGGCGGATATAGAACTGACGACATTATGGCTTTACCGAATATATGTAGCACACAGGTGTATCGTTCATCACAGAGAACTCTATGACGCGTTTCTCTTCGATTAGTTTTATCTCGAGAATCCGGAAACCAAAATGAGATCTAAATACCGTTCACATTGGTAGTTTTTGCGAACAATAACTCTATTTTGCTTATATGTATTTATATGCCTCATTCTTCAGAATAATTGATACAAGACTCGATGTTGTTTAAATGAGTTTCTACTTGTATTAGAGACATGTTTAGAATAACCTCATTTGTTTAGTAGTAGCAAACTACTTTGGTATCCCCAAAAACCAAGATTTTCCAATTTTCCAATTACTCCTTGTGAACTGTTTTCCTTAAAAAGGTTTAACTTCTGTATAAGAAAACCTAATGCACACTTTTCCTTTCAATTATCTTAAGAATGCTTGGTTACACCTCATCGTGTTACTTTCTCTACACGTACTATATACATAGTGAATAGAGAAGGTATTGTAATGCACCCAAAATTTCGATACCGAGATTTCACCGGAAATACGTGTTTTTGGTCCCCTTGAATCCAGAAAAAGCATATTTGGAAAAGGTCCGTGTGTGTGTGTGTGTGCGCGCGCATGTGTGTGTGTCTCTGTGTGCAGCATGGCTCAAAAACGAAAAGACCGTTAAATACCAAACTTAGTATTTAAGTTGGGTATCTCCCAAGAATGCGATACGAAGAATTTCAACACCCGACTAACCATAATATTGATTTTTTTCTCGAAAATGTTTATTTTATAAAAAACAGCTCTATAGATTTTGATTAAAATATCGTATATTAAAGATATGTTCCTGACAATTAAACTGCATATCTTGAATTTTCTGGACATAGCCTCTGAAGGCTACTTTATTCTGGATGCACTTTACGGAATTTTGCATACCTGCTAAACCGTAAGAGATGGACAAAAACTTACCACATAAAAAATGTAGAGTACATTAAAACACACAATTTTGTCATACACATTTTTTTCGTGGAGTTGATCATTTTTGAGATATTCCTTATTTTTGGTTTCAATTTTGGAAAACTTATACTTTTCTCATGCAGGAATTTGTCAACTCCTGCCCATGCAAACAAAGGAACTTCAATCACATAGCAACCAGTTTTTGACCATCACTTTAACCTATGATAGTCCCTTATATCGCTTTTGCGTATAGAGAAAATAATAAGGCATTAAAGAAGCTCGACATGACAATTTTGAGTGTCTTTTTTATGCAAATCTAGCAATGAACTTTTAGTTAATTTTCACGATACTGGGAGTTCTAAAGTGATTCAATTCCACAGTAGATGAATTTCAATAGGTTGTTCAATACCCACAAATATGTGGAGAAAACGGATGTCTAGAAGATACTGCTTAAACAGAGAGAGAGAGAGAGAGAGAGAGAGAGAGAGAGAGAGAGAGAGAAGAGAGAGAGCTGGGAGTTGTGCTAGCGTGCCATGAAACACTGTAATCTAGCGAGAGAAATAGCGATTTCAGCCGAGAGCCTCTGTCACATATGATAACACAGGTAGGTGCCAGTGGGGTTGGCAACGCTGGTCAGACACCAGGATTGGCAGAAGAGGGCCCGCGGCACTGGAGGGGTTCCACGGAGAGGTGGGTAGGGATGGGATACTCATCACCATCCTCCGCCACTACATCCTTAGTGACGTTCCAGAGAACCTGGAGGAAGAATCGCCTGGGAGGCGGTGAAAGTCTATATAAAGACCTTGATCGCTACTCTAGCCGGTTAGTGAGTTTTTTTCTCGCCTACGGAAGATCCGCGTGTGCGAAGTGGTGTGCAGCGGAAGAAGAAAAACGATGTCGGAAGGTCGCGGTGCTGTTGCCCTCAGCCTAGCAGCGCGTGCGGTGTGTGGCTCTGTTACCCCGCGCAAATAAACAGGACGCAAACATGCGCGATTCTTGTGGTAGTGTAGAGATTAGCAGAGAGTGAACAGTGTTGACATTTACTGTACTGTTTGTGTGTGATTAGTTTGCTTTAGCAGCAACAAGCAAAGAAGAGTAGAGCCAAGGACTCCGTGCACTTGGCAGAAGCAGTCATGAATACTTACAAGGTACGTACTCCTTTCACATTCTTTTATATATTTAAGGGAATTAAGCAATTCTACACCAAAAAAACACGAGTGAAGTATTTCAAAATTGTTTAATTACCACAGAAATGCTATATTTCCTGTTAGAAACACTGTAAATTGATTAAGATTTCATCAATACATTTTTATTCTCTATTTATCTAAACAGACATTTACTTAAAAACTGAAAATTCAGAATAAATAAGATTTAGATTGTAAAGTGTCCAAATTTGGAATTTAGAGTCCTTTGCAGTCATTAGATGCCAATATTTCTTTAATTTCTGCCTCAAGGAAACAATGACTGAAAAATTCAAGATGTAATTTTGTTTCACTTTTATATGCAAAAGTGCTAATTTTGATACGATTTTATAATCTTATATGCTCTTTTTAGTTCTTTTAAACGATTATAGATTATTATCAATGCGGTTATAAGAAACTACTTAAAAATAATTTCTAAATTCATATTATGGTTTAAACACAAGCATATCCTATGAATATGTAGATTTTCAAAACTGTTCAAATCTTAAAAGCCTGCAATTATAACTAATGCAAATAAATACATATATAAATGGGGAACGCATGTTACAAAATACATGTGGTATGTTTCTTTTCTAAATTTTTTGGAAATACTCACTCTAGGATGTGTATTTGGAACTTAACAAACTATAGATTGCAAAACGGCAAAGTCATGTTTTATGTTGATGTTGATGACTATGAAGATAATGATCATCTTTTGAATTTAATAAAAATGTTGCGTCTACAAAATATTAAATATTTTTTATAATATCTTTTTATTTCTCGTCGTCTTTTGCTCTTCAGCTATCTGTTACTTCAGGAAAACTTTCCGTTTCCTTTTTCACCAAGTGGTTATTCTAAATTAACTGAAGGTGTCCTGCTGTTTTGATATAATATATGAATTACTTAAATTCTTTTGAATTTTTTCTGCTTTCCTAGAATATACTAATGCGTGTTTCTGGACTTGTTTTACTCTTGGGTATTATTTCTAGAGTGTCGCAAATTTTGGATTATTTTTAAATTCAGCTGTATTTAAAGTTATTCTAATTGGAAGCGACATGCATTTAAGTATGTCAACATTTTAAATCATGTATGTTTATTTAGAAAGATGATTTCCTATTGAAGTTGATATTGCCACAAGGATTACTTGTTCCCTTTGTGGATATTTAATCTACTTTTATTGGGAGATACTTGTATATGCAGGGCCAGGCAACATATTAAATGTTTAGCTCTTACGCTGGCATTGGTAAGTAAATCTGTAAGGGATTGACACGCTCTACAATCAGTAATTATGAAACGTTTCGTTACTAATAAAAAAATCGGATATGTGACATTCACATGACTTTGTATACGCATCTGCAACCAATTATTGTTAAAAAATTATGCTTCTATTTACTTCATGATAATCGAGAAAAATTTAGCGGAGATTGTCTAATTATTTGCTTTCTTGTAAGTAAAAGCGAAATAAGGGAGTACCATAGGTTAAAGTGATAGCCAAAAGCTGGTTGCTATGTGAGTGAAGTTCCTTTGTTTGTATGGACAGCAGTTGACAAATTCCTGTATGAGAAAAGTATCAGTTTTTCAAAGCAGAAACCAAAAACGATGAACTCCACGAATATATATATATATATTGGCAGTTATGCAAAAATCCGCAAAATTCCTCCAGAATAATGTAGTTTTCAGAGGCTATTCTCAGAAACTTTAAGATATACACTTTATTTGTCAGGTAAATATCAAAATCTTTAGAGTCATTTTTAAGAAAATTAACATTTTCGAAAACAATTCTATGTAAAGGGTAGTTGTGGGTGGGGGTATTTTTCTCAAAATCTTCGTGTCGCATCCCTGGAAGATACTAAACTTAAATACCAAGTTTGGTATTTTACCGTCATTTCGTTTTTGAGTTATCGAGTTCACAGACACACGGACACACACACACACGGTCCTTTTTCCGAAAATGCTTTTTTTTTTTAGATTAAGGAGACCCTAAAACATATATTTCCGGTGAAATCTCGGTATCAACTTTTTGAGTGGAGTGCAATACCTTCTCTATACACTATGTACATTGTACATTAATTTAACTAGCACCAGATAAGTAGAGAATGATTCAGGAAGTGTGCTAGCCGCATGGAAGAGAATTATGCGGGCCCGATACTCGTATCCAGGTGTGAAAGTAGGTTTATAGCTTTAGTTAGTTAACATTTTAATGCTCCTAAGTAGCAGTCTCGAGTTATTAACTTTTCTTAGTTTAACTCTTAGAGCAAGATGTGTGGATATTGTAACTACTGAGGTGTTTAAAAAACTCATTAAGCTCATTAGAAATAGCAGAGAAAATAGCGGATAGCAGAAATAGCTACTTGCCTCACTGTAAGCGTCTTGCTAGAAGCTATTATATCTCATAATGAAACTTATTTCCATAAATACTCACTAGAGTCGAATAAATTGGTCCATATCCAGAAATACTGTTGTTCTTTGAATTTAGGTCAGAAAATCTTTTGTCAGTAGCATTTTTTGTAGATAATCCAGCAACTTACCAATATATGCATTAACACGAATCTTAAGACATATTTTAAGTGGTTCAAACCCATTTACATCTTAAATTTAATTTATATACTTTGAATACGACTAAAACAATAAATTTTCATTGTAAAAATCTGATGTGTACAATTCGCATGACTTTCTCTATATCCCTGCAACAAATTATTCTTAAAAAAGCTTATACTTCTATTTACTTTATGCTAATCAGAAAACATTAGCAGAAATAGTCTTATTACTTGCTTCCTTGTAAGTAGAAGTGAAATGAGGGACTACCATAGGTTAAAGTGATAGTCAAAAGCTGGTTGCTATGTCAATGAAGTTCCTTTGTTTGTATGGATCGGAGTTGACAAGTTCCTGTATGAGAAAAATATAAGTTTTTCATAGCAGAAACCAAAAATAAGCAATGTCTCAAAAACGACGAATTCCACGAAAAAAAGTATATAACATAAATTGTGTATTTTAACGTGCTCTACATTTTTGTATAGTAAGTTTTTTGCATCTCTTACGGTTTAGTAGTCATTCAAAATTCCGTAAAATCCACCCAGAAAAAAATTACTCTTCAGAGGCTATTCCTAGAAAACTCAAGATATACATTTTATTTGTCAGGTAAATATGTTTAATATACGATTTTTTAATCAAAATCGCTAGAGCCATTTTTGAGAAAATCAAAAATTTCGAAAAAAGTTCCATGAAAAGGGTAGTTGGGGGTAGGGGGTTTTTCTCAAAATCTTCGTGTCGCATCCCTGGAAGATATTAAACATAAATAACAAGTGTGTTATTTTAACGACTTTTCGTTTTAGAGTTATCGTGTTCATGGACACAGACACATATGGACCTTTTTCTCGAAATACTTTTTTGGATACAGGGGACTCTAAAACCTGTATTTCCGGTGAAATCTCGGTAACGAATGTTTGGGTGGAATGCAATACCTTCTGCATACACTTTGTACATAGTACGTGTAGAGAAAGTAAAAATTAGATGTTTCAACCAGGAATACGATTGGAAAAATTAGAAATGAATGGAAAACAAAGCCTTGTAATGGAAAGACTGCGATGAAACTGCTTTATAAAGAGAATTAACAATACTGCAATTTAAAGATGAGAAATGCAAATTTTATAAGAAATTATTTGTTGGAGGAGGGCTTAATGGAATTGTGAATGAGTGTAGAGTAAACTAAGGTAAATGGTTCATAATATGCAGTGAAAAACGAAAGCCGAAAATAAATAATACATCATAAAGTACTTGCATTTGAGTAGAAAAGTACTATCGATTGAAATGCAAAATTTGTATAAGTAGAATAAGTTTAGGAGAATGGCATGTCTTGTCTTTTGAATAAGAGTTCAAAATGTGCAATGTGTGGTAATATTACGTAAACATAGAAGTTGGTCATATTTAGGGCAGAACAATTGTGCAAGTTGCAGTTATGAGGAACGCAATAGCTTTGTTTTGCATGTTGTAACGTTTAATCTCTGGTTCAGTGGCAGCAAATTGCGGTAAACCACGAAGATTTCTAGCGCATCTTGCGTGCAACGATTTGCATCCGGTAGCTTGTACTTCAGGAGCCTTTGGATGCGTTGTACAGCGTACTTCTTATCTTTTTCCAAAAATCGCGCGTGTGTCCGTGTGTCTGAACGGGATAACTCAAAAACAAGAAGTCTGTAAAATACCAAACTTGATATTTAGGCTTGGTATCTTCCAGGGATGCGACACCAAGCTTTTGAGAAAAATTCCCCCATCCCAAACTATCCTTTACACGGAAAAGACTTCGAAAATTTTGATTTTCAAAAATGTCTCTAACGATTTTGATTAAAATACTGTATATTAAAGATATTTACATTACAAATAAAATGTATATCTTGAATTTTCTGTGAATAGCCTCTAAAGACCGTTTTATTCTGGATGAATTTTGTTGAATTTTCCATAATTGGTAAACCGTAAGAGATTGACGACAACTTGGTACATAAATAATTTAGGTCTCGTTAAAACGCACAATTTATGTCATATACGTTTTCTCCGTGGAATTGGCCATTTCTAAGATATTTCAAGTTATTTGTTTGAGATTTAAAATACTTTTCTCACACTTTTCTCCTGGCCATGCATAGACACGATTTCAACCACATGAGAAACAGCTTTTCAATGATTTGACTATTACTTTAGCCTAGTTATGCCCTCATTTTCCTTCTACTTACAAGGAAGCAATAAATCAAGACAATGTCTGCTAATGTTAATCTCTATTATAATATAGTATATAGAAGAATGTGCTCTTTAACAATAGTGTGTTACACTGATGTAGAGAAAGACTTGTGAATGGAACACATCAGATTTTTATTATTAGTCGGGTAGATGGGTGTGTGATTTGAGTGAAAAATTGATGAAATGAGCTCGGGGTTCGAGATATCCTCATTTGTCTTCTTAGGATGAAGGAAAACAACCAGTAACTCAGTACATCAGAAATTTGAACTCGGGATCTCTTGAATGTTAGGGAAATGAAACTGTGTTTCACTTTAGGACACTCTTTAACTGTTGCGGTTCACAGTGGCCTATTCTATACCTCTAAATTTTGCTCAGAAGCCTCCTTATAAGAAACCGTAAATATGCGATACGTGATGAAGGCTATACTTCCTTTCCGAAGAAAGCCATGCTAAGGATTTTTACGTCCGAAAAAAATGTATCGCCCTCCGCCAGGTTTGAACTCGCAACCGTATAGTTAGCAAGTTTCCAATACACTCCGGAGGATGAATATGAGGGAGATATAGTACCCACAGAGTTGGGTGATATTGACCTTGAAAATGTTCTCTGAACAATGTGCATCAAAATTCATTTTCATTGTTATATAAAAAGAACTATTATTTTAGCTCTGAGTGAATTTTATGGAATTTTGCATAACTGCTAAGTCGTAAGAGATAGATAAAAACTTACCACACAAAACATGTAGAACACGTTAAAATACACAATTTATGCTATATGCATTTTTTTCGTGGAGTTGATTATTTTTTAGATATTCCTTTTTTTTTTGTTTCATTTTTAACAACTTATACATTTAATATACAGGAGTTTCTCAACTCCTGTCCATACAAATAAAGGAACTTCAGTGACATAGTAACCAGCTTTTGACTATAACTCCCTTATTACGCTTCTACTAAGGAAGCAAGAAATAAGACTATTTCTGCTAATTTTTCTGATTGACATGAAGTAAATAGAAGCATAAGCTTTTTAACAATAATTTGTTGCAGAGAAGTAGAGAGAGTCATGTGAATGGAACACATCAGATTTTTATTTCTTGTTGCTTAGAATGAACGAGGTACATTATATCTTAATGTGGCGCTTAAAGCATGAATTATTACGCCTTGAAAGCACTGTAGTTCAAGTTGAAGGAATAAGGTTGCCTCTTGACCTTCCGCAATCCTGGAGCGCCTGAATTACAAGCCTTTCACTTTCTCACAAGCACCGTTAGAAGTGTAAACTAATTAGACTGTAATGTCAGTTTCTACTGATCACAGTGCAAGCTTTGGAAACGTAAACACGGTTATTTACGGCAATTGACTTCCCCGATATGCAGCTTGTGTCCTGGTGCTCACCTGCCACCTTTAGAAGCACCTGTCTCTCGGAAAATTACGTGGGTCGTTAGACGACTGCTAATGCGGGTACATGGGAGGAATGAACCTACCACCCCTCCTGGAAAAGTTGGTTGAGATTACTCAATGCTGCCAACTTTCTCTGACTTCAGTCGGTGGATGCGATCCCCTTAACCATCTTCCTGCATCAGTTCAAATTGTTGACATTTTCATACAGAGAGTGAGGCTTAGATTAGATTAGAAAGCATTCTGTAGGTTCGTTTAGGCCAGGAAGCCACTAAACATAGAACTTTTCAAGGGATATACGAAAAAAAAATCTGATGTGTTCCATCCACATGCCTTTCTCTACATCCCTGCAACAAATTATTGTTAAAAAGCTTATGCTTCTATTTACTTCATCCTAATCGAGAAAAAATTAGCAGAAATTAGCAGTGCCTCTGAAGATGTCCCCCACAGACAGGGACGAAACGTTAGGTAGAAATATTTTAACTGAACATATTTTAACCTACAGACCACGGCAAAACAGCCCGAAAATTTTAAATTTTAAAATCATGGACACCGGCCGTGAAAGCTTACGCATATATAGAAATAGTCTTATTACTTGCTTCTTTGTAAGTAGAATCGGAATAAGAGAGTACCATAGGTTAAACTGATAGCCAAAAGCTGATTGCTTTATGACTGAAGTTCCTTTGTTTGAATGGACAGGATTAAACAAATTCCTGCATGAGGAAAGTATAAGTTCTTCAAAGCTGAAAAAAAAAAAAAAAAAAAAAAAAAAACACGGAACATCTTTTAAACAATCAATTCAGGAACAAAATGTAAAGAACATAAATTATGTGTTTTAATGTGCTCTACATTTTTTGTGCAGTAAGTTTTTGTCCATCTCTTGCGGTTTAGCAGTTATGCAAAATTCCGTAAAATTCATCCAGAATAAAGTAGTCTTCAGAGACTATTCCCAGAAAATTCAAAATATACATTTTGTCAGGTAAATATCTTTAATATACGAAAGTTTAATCAAAATCGTTAGAGCTATTTTTGAGAAAATCAACATTTTCGAAACTTTTTCCATGTAAAGGGTAGTTTCGGATGTTTTTTTCTCTCTCAAAATCTTCGTGTCGCATCCCTGGAAGATACTAAACTTAAATACCTAGTTTGGTATTTTACCGACTTTTCGTTTTTGAGTTATCGTGTTCACAGACACACGGACACACACACGGACATTTTTCTGAAAATACTTATTTTTGGATACAGGGGACCCTAAAATGTATATTTCCGGTGAAATCTCAATCACATCATTTGCTTTTTAGGCCTGTACGCCACTGCACTATACTTAATGTGCTGCATAAAAGCATATGTGCTTCCTATTTTGCATGCATGTATAAACAAGGAGTATCAAAATTGGTGTTAAAGCGGATAAATAAATATAATTTCATTATGTAACACTGATGTAATGCCAGATGATAATTTTCTAATTATCGACATGATGGTTACTGCTAGTAATTATATAAAACTTAAGTATGATTATTGTATTATGTACTCTCCTAAGTGCATAAATGTCAAACAATTACAATATACCATAGACTTTACAATGCAAAAATGCACAAATTTATAACTATGCACTAGAGTGTAAAATATCAAGGAATCTGGTTTTATAGACCTTGTGTCTTTGCTAAATACTAAAATAATTCATTGATACATTCGTGCACGTCAAAATATACAGAGTTTAATTTGGGTTGAACATAACATCTGGATATTCAAAGCTGCTTCAGCTGAAATATCCCTTGATAGGTATATATAATGAGTGCTTATAAAGTGTAAAATAATATATTGGCTTGTATCCGATATTAAGACTCCATTTGGTGTAGCGGAAAATTGAATGTTATGACGAAATGAGGACAAAAGTTTAGAAAAAAAAAACTATTGAGTTACACTAACATTACTTTCTCTAACTGATTTACAAACAAACTTCTTACAAAAAATTCTTCTTCTTTCTACACAATGCTAATCGAGATAAACATTAGCAAAATGCTCTTATTACTTAGTTCCTTATAAGCAGAAGGGAAACTACAGGAATGCGCTATGCTAAAGTGATAATCAAATGTTTTAAGCTATCGTTATGCGATTGTCAATACAAATCGCTTCTTTGCTTAGCCAGGAGTAGATCTACATTTTTTTGTAGTACGCTTTTGTCCATCTCTTACGGTTTAGCAGTTAATTCGGTAAAATTCATCGAGATTCATCCTAAAAATTTAAGATATACATTTTCTTTGGGATGTAAACATCTTTAATATACGGCATTTTAATTAAAATCGTTAGAGCCATTTTTTAGAAAATCAAAATGTTCAAACATTTTTCCATGTAAACGGTAGTTTGGGGGTGGGGGGATTTTCTTGAAAATTTTCGTGTCGCATCCTTGGAGGATATCAAACCTAAATACCAAGCTTGGTATTTAACGATCTTTTTGCTTTTGAGCTATGCTGTCCACAGACACACACGGACCTTTTTCTAAAAATACTTTTCTCGGACTCAGGGGACCCCAATATATATATATTCCGGTGTAATTTCTACATCGAATTTTTGGGTGGAATACAATAGCTTCTCTGTCCCTATGTAAATTGTATATACGGTGCTAGAGAAAGTAAAAATTAGTTTTAGTGGTTCTCAGCGTGCCATTCTATATTGGACGTGAAAGAATTTTACTCAGAGGTCTAGTTATCAGGCTAATGGTTCTTTTACATGCCGAAAATCTACGACACGAAGGAAGTCATGCTAAGAAGTGAAAAATAAAACAAAAACCATCGATCTCCGCGGAGTTTGAACCCGCGAATTCGGAAACCACAGGCTAGCAATTTGCCTCTAGAACACGGAGAATAAAAAGAAACATTTGGAGGTATTTAAAACCAGGTATGGAAAAGAATGGAGCGTGTGAAACTGTACAGGCGAAATAAGTGATAAAAACAACAGATGTGAAGAAACTGCTCACTAAGAGATGAAGCGGGTGTGTGAAGCAGATACTACAGTATGGATACGAATTAAAAGAGAGAAGAACGGAGGACACTGATTTAAAAATGAAACTGTTCCTTGTGTAGTTGTTACTTACAGCTGATATTTCAAATGTTTAATTAAATATGTGCCTACACGACAGTACTTTGACGTTTAGGCCAAGTCTTTTTATTGTATGTTATCTGTTATTGCTCAGTGACGGTGACAATGGTTACAATTACTTTCACTTGTCGAGAAAATTAGCGACACTGAATGGTCCTCGGGGATCCGCCCATCTTTTTCATCTTCCTTCCCTTCCCCCAACACGGTTGAATGAACGAGCACCTGTCAATTAGAGGTTCAGTGCCAGTGAACTGCAGCACTTGCTGAGGCTGAACTGAGTAAATTAACCTCGACCCTATTCTATCCAGCAATTCTTTAAGAGCGGAATGCTAAAAACAAGAGAAAGTAGGGAGCGTGAAGAAGCCATTAGGTGACATATGGCAGCAAGCCAGTCTCTCCTGGACCAGTGGTCGCTTGCAAGTGCAGAGACTATGGCAGAAAAGGGCAGTTTTCTGATCGGTTACATATTTTTGTACTCAGTAATACTTCACCTCTGGCCTGCTGATCATCTGACAAAAGAAAAAAAAAATGTCAGCCCTGTCAATTTTTACTTTCTCTACACTTACTACATACATAGTGGATAGAGAAGGTATTGTATTGCCCCCAAAAATTCCATATCGCGATTTCACTGGAAACACATGTTTTGGGATCTCCTTAATCCAAAATAAAGCATTTATAGATAAAGGTCTGTGTGTGTATGTGTGTAAGTGCCGGGACAATATACCTCAAAAACGAAAAGTTCGTTAAATACCAAACTTCCAAGAATGCGACACGAAGATTTAAAAAAAAAAAAATCCCCCACCCACAACTACCCATTACATGAAAAAAGTTTGAACATTTTTACTTTCTCAAAAATGGCTCTAAGATTTTGATTAAAATGTCGTATATTAAAGATATTTACATGACAAATAAAATATATAACTTAAACTTTCTGGGAATAGCCTCTGAAGACTACTTTATTCTGGATGAATTTTACGGAATTTTGCATAACTGCTAAACCGTAAGAGATGATAAAATCTTACTACACAAAAAATGTAGAGTACATTAAAACACAGTTTATATCATATACTTTTTTTTTTCGTGGAATTTATTGTTTTTTTAGGTATCCCTTGTTTTTGGTTTCAGCATAAAAAAACTTATATTGTCAACTCCTGTCCATACAAACAAAGGAACTCGGTCACATAGCAACCAGCTTTTGACTATCACTTTAACCTATGGTACTCCCTTTTTTCGCTTCTACTTACAAAGAAGCAAGTAATAAGAATACTTCTGCTAATTTTTTCTCGATTAGTATGACGCAAATAGAAACATAAGCTTTATAACAGTAATCTGTTGCAGAGATGTAGAGAAAGTCATGTGAATGGAGCCCATACGATTTTTCATCTTCCTTTCTTTTGTCCACACGGTTGAATGAACGAGCACCTGTCAATTAGAGGTTCAGTGCCAGTGAACTGCAGCACTCGCTGAGGCTGAACTGAGTGAATTAACCTCGACCTTATTCTATCCAGCAATTCTTTAAGAGCGGAATGCTAAAAACAAGAGAAAGTAGGGAGCGTGAAGAAGCCATTAGGTGACATATGGCAGCAAGCCAGTCTCTCCTGGACCAGTGGTCGGTTGCATGTGTTGAAAAGGGTAGTCTTCTGATCGGTTACACATCTGTGTATTTAATAATACTTCACCTCTGGCCTGCTGCTGCTTATCTGACAAAGTAAACAAATAAATAAAAATAAAATAAAGTGTCGTCAGCCCTATTTTTTACTATAAAATACTGTGCCAAAATCATTGTCAGAGAGATCTGTGACCTAACATCCCAACATCAAGAAAAGTATTAATTTACTCTCAGCTCTTTAAGACCTAGAGTAGATATTTGCTTTGTGCTTGTCAATCAGTTCTTGTATATAGATTTCCATGGTCATTGTTGCTATATCTGAATTGAACTTTTGGAATCACTTATCTACTGTAGGGAAAAATGGAATCTGTGTAGTATGAAATAATACTAAAGGTATTGTTGAGCAAACCAATCCTTTGAAATACTCTTAAAAGAATTTTGGGCAAATGTTATTATTTTGAGAGAATAGGCCTTTGATCGCTTTTACTTAACACATCACTCACAAATCGATACATCATATCCCTCACAAACCTGATTTAAATATTTTAAGAAGTCCACCTTTAACTGTATTCTTTCAGATTTGTCAGCTCAGACTGTCATCATACGCGATCACGGTGAATTTTTCAATGCTTTGGTTTAATCCTGTAGTATTTATTGAGTGCTTCCTTTTATACTTGGTCAGCCATAGAAGGGTGTATGATGGTTATAGTGGTTTATAGCTAGACATTAGTTGCAACTTTGAGGCAATGTGTGGGATTCGCATTCTGGAGATCGTGGTTCGATTCCCGGGTATGTTTTCTGACCGATAGGATTTTTTGAGGTTTCCCCGGGTTTGGGAAGGCTTCCTATTCATCATTTCCTGTTCCCATCACTCCCTTATCACCTGTTTCAGGCTGAAGGATCAGGCGAGGGTGTTCGGTGGGTTGAGACTGGGTGGTGGCTTGCTTTGGGGGATCTCTGGTGGCTCAGGGGTTGTGAGTTGCGTCGTGCGTTCAACCTGGAAATGTTAGGAATCCCGTCCATTCTTGCACCTGTTGTCATCCGGATCTGATTGCCATTCGGGGTTTCGCTCCTCTTCCCTCCCTCCATGGAGTCCTGTAAGCCACAAAGGACCCCTAGGGTCTATGTGCGATGCTCTGCCCCAGTGTCTGGGGATCCCGGGAGTCACTCCAATCCAATTCTGTTGCGATCTGTATCAACGCTAAAATATATATATCACGTACGTAACGACAGTATCATTTCTGTACAGGACAAGTACTCGATCATAAGAAACAAGAGATAGACATTAAGAACGAGATAACCGCAAAAATGTCAGGAAAGAATTTGTTATATTTGCAAAAATGACTACGTTCGGCGAGATTTTCCTTGTGTTTGACACTTGTGGGGTATGTTTTCTGCTCGTCAGGCTGATGACCAATCATAGTGAAAGAATGCATTATCGACAAAGACATGATGTCATCGGCGATGCAGCAATACGGGTTTAGTGGAAATTTGCACGCGTATTTTCATGCCAACAGCAAAAATAGCTGAACTAAGTACTCCCCCCTCCCATCACTGGGAGTGGTCAATCAAAATTATCCAATGAAAATGTTTTGCAAATTAAACACCAGCGGAGCAGAGGTAAATGTTGCTGCTCCTGAAAAATGCAACGCTACCTCCTTAAAAGCATCACCCGAAACCTCAAAATACACAACCTTAACCTTCACCTCATTCCTGTGGTTAAACCCTTACCAGAGTAGGTACACAACAACACCTAGGCTCATCACGAGTCTTACCAGATCTCGCACGCACACGCACGCATGCAGGCATGTACTGACTGATCTGATTGTTTGATGTAATTCTGTGAAAAGTTCTGTTGTGTGATTCTGTAAGGATTTACATTTACAATAATCATTGCTACCTTTTATGCCTAACGAATATTGCTTTAGTTCTCATCCTAGAACTACCAAGGTGACACTGTCATTTTAATGTCTTACAGACATTTTATACGCGTTGAGGTTACGTTGGCCGTAATAATAAAACTTTTAATTTTAGTGAAGCAGTGAAGTAGGACTTAATGTTGAAAGGAATATATTAGGTAACTTGTGAGTAGTGGGGAAATGTAGTTAAACATACGAGAGATGTGATAGAAAATGCACGGAAAGAAGGCATTTTAGAGGAGGCTGTGGAATGTGTGATTATAAACCTAAGTAACAGCGGCATTTTTTATGGAGATAGTGTAGGTGAATGTGATGAAATTATTGGTGAAGAGAAACTGGATGATCTGGGAGTGCAGCCATTACAGACAAGCAGCAAGGCAACAGCGTACCGAGACAGCCATGTGTTAGCAAGTATGTCAATCACAAGGTAATTTCTCACCAATAATAGAAGTTACACTGGGAAGTTACACTGAAAGTTGCTAACCGAGCATGAAATGACCATATAAAAGTAAAGGAAAATGTGCAACTAGTTAGCACTGGAGCAACAGGAGGAGAGGGTACAAAGTGAAAGGAAGGTCAATGGAAGAAGAAAACTCAGAATGATAGCAAGAAAGAAACGGGGGAAAAAAAAAAACCCTATAACCCTTGTGGCTATCGTCCGACATCTGCAAATAATACAATACGTAAATTAAAGCTGTATTTCCTCTCTTCTAGAACTAAGTGACCCAGAAACAACTGCATTAGCATTCGCAAGAGATCGCCTTGATAGATACGAGTAGGAAATAAATGCTGGTGGCATAAGTTTCTCTAAACCGGACTCTGAAAAATTTCACTTTTACGTGGAAAGTTCACGATCATCGCCTCCGGTGCAGCAAAAGCTAGTCATGCGCACGCTTCTAGCATAGCTATTTGTTTTATGCTTCTCTCCTTTCTTTCTGATGAACAAGGTTTTGCAATTACAGAGAATTGCATCGCCACCATTTACCTGTTTTTCCGGTTTTTTTTTTTTTCAGGGGATTTGCTACTAACGAACTAAATTCGGATGGTGTTTGCTCTTTTGGCGCATTTGATCTGTTCTTTCGCATCACTAATTCGCAAACTTTTCTGTAATGTCCTCATATGACGTAGGTCTGATAAATGTACAAAATATTACATATAATTTGGATGAATAGTTTAAACAGATAGTGGCAGAACATGATAAATACGCACATACATAAACTGTACAGGGAAAACGGCCTGAAGCAACGAAACAACATTTTACAACCATGGACCATTAGTAACTGGGCAATACAGAAGACACTAATTGGATGGAGACAGTGATGCCAACGAAAATATCCGAATTTTCCCACAAAATAGGGCTTAGTTCAGTGTCGCTGTTCAACTGCTCAAGATTTTTACTTTTTACACACTTACAATGTACATGGTGTATAGAAAATTCGATACGAGATTTCACTGGTATTAGACTTTTTAAGGTCCCCTGTATCCAAAAAAAGCATTTTCAGAAAAAGGTCCGTGTGTGTGTGAACCCGATAACTCAAAAAGGGAAAGTCGTTAAAATACCAAAATCGGTATATAAGTTTACTACCTTTCAAGGATAAGACACGAAGATTTTGAGAAAAATTCCCCCACCCCAAATTACCCTTTACATGAAAAAAATGTCGAAAAATCAAAATTTCTCAAAAATGACTAACGATTTTGATTAAAATATCGTATATTAAAGATGTTTATATGGCAAATAAAATGCATATCTTAGATTTTCTGGAAATAGCACCTAAAGATCCCCCTTTTTTTTTTTAATGAATTTTACTGAATTTTGCGTAACTGGTAAACCCTAAGAAATAGACTAAAACTTACCGTTCAGAAATATAGATCGCCTTAAAACACACAATTTATGTAATTTACGTTTTTTTCCTGGAATTGACCATTTCTGAGATATGCCTTGTTATTTCTTTCAGATTTGAAATACTTAAACTTTTTCTCACATGGAAATTTGTAAGCTCCTAGAAACGGATTTCAAGCACATGGCAACTGGCTTTTAAAATATTTGACTATTGTTTTAATCTAGTGTGTTGCATTATTTTCCTCTTACTTACAAGGAAGCAAACAATTAAGACAATTTTTACAAATGTTTATCTCGATTATACAAAGTAGGTAGAAAAATATGCTTCTTAACAATAATTTATTACAGCGATGTAGAGAAGGTGATGTGAATGGATCACATTAGCTTTTTTTTTCAAAAAATGATCGGCTGTTAATCGCTTCGGTATAATTTGTTATTCAGTTGTCCGGGAATTATTTGCAGAGGTTGGCTACAAGAGGGCAGTAGAGATCACAGTCATCAAAAGTTTCTGTTTGCTTGCGCATTGGTGACTTTTAGACTTGAAACGTTTCTCGGCTGTCTTTTCTTTAATAAATACAGTTCCCGAGTCTGGTTGGGACTCCGGCGCTGTATACCCCTTTTTTCTATTTTCATACATTTACTGTGTTTTCTGTTTTGATTACCGTTTTGAGGTTCTAATACACATGCATATACACATTTTACAAACATACAAACAGGCATGCCCAAGACGGAATTCCAACCCACGATCCCCTGCGCCACGAAATACCGAAGTGAAACACTTCAGCGAGCGCGCCATGGGATCCGCCTCTCCTCGCGTCACATGTTCGAAAGTACAGCTTAAACGAAAGTAATTAAATAATCTCTTCTTTTTGAACTAGCAAAACACATTTTCCTTTGACTTTAATTGTCTTATGTATTCAATTAGATAGTATGCCGCACCAGTCGCCCCAGAATCAGCCAGTGTTCTTGAATTAGCTTTGTGCTTTCCTTCTCTCAAACTAAAGCAAGATAGATTTGCGAGCGAAAAGCCGTATCGTTGTTCCTCTTCACATCAAAATAATTTTCGTGTTGCATTTCTCATGTGTCTGAACATATAAATAAACTGAGTGTATGCTGCTTTTCATGTGACTTTGAAGTAAAGCCGTTGGTCCCGTGTCGTAGATTTACGGCACGTAAAAGAACCACAAGCCTGATAGAGAGGTCTCGGAGCAAAATTAAGCGGTCTTTCACGCCCAATATAGAACGGGACATGAGAACCATAGCAGTTAAAGAGCGTCCTTAAATACAACTCAGTTTTAACTTCCTCGTATCCTGGACTGTGGTAAATTCTGGTCTTCAGTCATGGTGCTCGGCTCGGTTTGGAGTTCGGCTTGTGCTCGCGACGGTGTCTGTTACTTACCTGTGTGGCTCTCGCTGTTATCAACCGTTCTGAAAACATCGAACACGTGTGTTTGAAGTCTTAGCAAGAATATTCCACACACACCTGCAGCACACAGCATGAACAAATTACGATACTTTTTTGTTTTTTATGAAAGTAACAGGGTAATTTCTATCACTCTAATCAGCTTGCAGAATATCCTTTGTCGTTTCTTACAAACTGGCACACAATTATTGCAAAACATGTTTATTTTTAAACATAAGATGAAGCTTTCCTGACTGCCAGGAAAACGTATTATTTTATGTCTCTATTGCAGTTTCTCTTACTTTTGAGGTTAGGCATGCTCTCATTTACCTGTGTTGGCAATTGTTTATCGTATGCTAGTTTGGTTTTTAAATAGTTTATAGAACTGCCGTTTAGAAGCATTTGAATTATTACTTTTTGACAATAAATTACTTATGTAATTTATTTGGTTTTATACCCAGGATAGTCTCACTAAATGTAACTTATAATTTGGTTAGAATTGGCTTGTTGATCACCAGTGTTAAGAAAGGACTTTATTTCGAATACAGCATGTAGATGCTTTTTCTTTTAAGTTTTCAAAAATAGGGTTGGTTGCAAGTACACGTACATCTATTTAAAATGCAGAATGGTGTTCAAATTTTGCTTAGTGCACCAATTTCAAATTATAACAGTCAATACTAAAAAGTTTGACATCTACATACAAATGACTTATCTATCTGTTCTATAAAGGCTATTCTTACAAAATATTATTCTTTTATCTATATAACGCTAATTAAGATGACCATTACCAGAAATGGTCTTATTGCTTGCTTCGTTATAAGTAGAAGGGAAATAAGAGAATACGCTAGGCTAAAGCGATAGATAGTCAAATCTCTTAAAAGCTTTCGCTATACGAGGAACATTGAAATTGGGTTCTCTATGCATGGACAGTAACAAAACAAAAGATACACGGACGGCTTCCTATTTGATAAAAGTATTACTATTGTAAAATTGAAAGCACATCTCGGAAATGTATAGCGTATAAATTATGTGATTTGACGAGATTTACATTTTTGTACGGTAAGCTTTTATCAATCTCTTACGGTTTATTAGTTATGCAAAAGTCATCCAGAAAGAAGAGGTCTTCAGAGGCTATTCCAAAAAAATTCAAGATAAATATTTTATTTGGTTTTAATATAGTATATTTTAATGAAATTCATTACAGCCATTTTTAAGAAAATCTAAATAAAAAAGAAATTACCACGCAAAAGGTATGAAAATAGTTACTTGACTGCCTCCATGGTCGAGTGGTCAGCAAGCTGACTTCTTACCCGGGGGTCTCGGGTTCGATTCCCGGCTGGGGCGGAGAATTTTTCTTAACCAGAATTATTCCCTATCCCCCACAGAGTCTGGAAGTTTGTATGTGAGTGTGAATGTGTGTGTGTTTGAGTAAAGCTGAATGATTTAAACCAACGTAAAAAGTACCTAAAGACAATTGTTTCAAGTGGAAAGCCCCCGATATGACCATAGATGCTAAAGGGGGCTATATAAATGAAAAAAACAAATTAGTTACTTCACACCAGCCGTATGTAGGACAGAAGTTGGAGAGGTAGAGTCAGTTGAAAAGTTCTGTGGTTAAAATCGCGGCCATAGCATTGCATTTTTCAAAATGAAAGGGTAATTTGGCGTGAGCGGATTTTATTTAAAACATTCGTGTCACATCCTTGGAAGATGCTGAACTTTAATTATCAAGTTTGATACTTGACATACTTTTCGTGTTTGAGCTGTTTTGTTCACACACACACACACACACACACACACACACACACACACACACACACACACACACACGGAGTTATAAAAAATCTGGAATGTTCCATTCACGTGACTTTTTCTACAACTATTTATAACAAATTATTCTTGAAGAGCTTATTCTTCTACCTACTTCAGGCTAATTGAGATAAACATTAGCAGAAATAAGCGAATACGGTAAGCTAGAACAATACTGAAATCTTTTAAAATCTGGTTGCTATGTGATTAAAATTCGTTTATTTACATGACCAGGAGCTGACAAATTCCCGTATGAGAAAAGTTTAAGTATTTAAAAATGAAACCAATAACAAGAATATCTCGGAAATGGTCAACTCTACGAAAAATGTGCAAATGACAAATTGTGTTTTAACGAGATCTACATTTTTTGTGCTGTAAGCTTTCGTCTATCTCTTACGGTTTGCCGGTTATGTAAAAGTCATCCAGAATGAAGAGGTCTTCAGAGGCTATTCCCAGAAAATTCAAGATATACATTTTTAAGGCCCGTAGCTTTTTGAAAAAATAATATTTTCGACATTTTTTCTAAGTAAATGGCATATTAGGTTGGGGGGATTTTCCTAAAAATCTTCGGGTCGCATGCTTGACAAATATTAAGCTTAAATACCAAGGTTGAACTTTTATGGACTTTTCATTTTTTATTTACCGTTTACAGACACACGGACATACACACACATGGCCTTCTTCTGGAAATACTTATTTTGTTTCAGGGGAGCCTAAAACATATTTCCGGTGAAATCACGGTATTAAACTTTTGGGTGGAATATAATACCATCTCTACCTATATAGCAGGTATAATTAGAAAAAGTAATTGTGTAATTTATAATTCAATTAAACTGCTTTAATTTGATAAAATACTGCTCTAACATAACAATTCAGAAGGCCTATAAGACAACAGAAAAAAGAAAACTCAAGACAGTTCAACGGTTAGTTAAAATGAATAGTTAAAGCAACTTTCCGGAAAGCCTTTATGAAAACTCTGATGTGTTCCTTTCACATGACTTTCTCTATATCTCTGCAACAAATTATTGTTAAATAGCTTATGCTTCTATTTACTTCATACTAATCGAGAAAAAATCAGCAGAAATAGTCCTATAACTTGCTTCCTTGTAAGTAGAGGCGAAGTAAGGTAGTATTATTGGTTAAAGTGATAGTCCAAAGTTGGCTGCTATGTGACTGAACTTCCTTTGTTTGTATGGACTGGAATTGCTAAATTCCTGTATGAGAAAAGTATGTTTTTTAAAGCTGAAATAAAAAAAACAAAGATTATCTCAAAAACCATCAACTCCATGAAAAAATATATATAAGATAAATTGTGCGTTTTAAGGTGCTCGACATTTTTTGTGTTGTAAGTTTTCTCCATCTCTTACGGTTTAGCAGTTATGCAAAAATCCATATATATATTATTTGTCGTGTAAATATCTTTAATATGCGAAATTTTAATCAAAATTGCTATTGACATTTTTGAGAAAATCAACATTTTCGAAAAAAGTTCCATGTAAAGGGTAGTTGAGGGTGGGGTGATTTTTCTCAAAATCTTCGTGTCGCATCCCTGGAAGATACTAAACTTAAATATTAAGTTTGGTATTTTACCGATTTTTCTTTTTTGAGTTATCGTGTTCACACACTCACGGACACACACACACACACACACATATACACACACAAAAATGCTTTTTTTAGATAAAGAGGACCCTAAAACATATATTTCCGGTGAAATCTCGGTATCGAATTTTTTGGTGGAGTGCAATACATTCTCTATACACTATGTACATAGTGCGTATAGAGAAAGTAAAAAATCTGATGTGGAACATTCACATGAATTTTTCTACATCGCTGTAACAAATTATTGTTAAAAACATATTCCTCCATCCACTTTATGATAATTGAGATAAATATTAGCAGAAACTGTCATAACTATTTGCTTCCTTGTAAGTAGAACGGGAATTAGGGAATACGCTAGGCTAAAACGATAGTCCAATCTTTAAAGAGCTGGTTGCCATGTGGTTGATATCCGTTTCTATGTAGTGCCAGAATTTATAGCTTTCCATGTGAGAACAGTTTAAGTATTTTAAACCTGAAACTAAAACCAAGGAATATCTTAAAAACGTTCATCTCCACGAAAAAAAAATGTATATAACATATATTGTGTGCTTTAACGTGCTCTACATTTTTTGTGTGATAAGTTTTTTTTTCCATCGCTTACGGTTTAGCAGTTATGCAAAATTCCGTAAAATTCATCCACAATAAAGTAGTCTTCAGTGACTATTCCCAGGTAATATCTTTAATATATGATATTTTAATCAAAATCGTTAGAGACATTTTCGAAAAAAGTTTCATGTAAAGGGTAGTTTGGGGTGGGGGAATTTTTCTCAAAATCTTCGTGTTGCAACCCTAGAAGATACTAAACCTGAATACCAAGTTTTATATGTAACGGTGTTTTCGTTTTTGAATTTTTGTATTCACAGCGACACGGACCTTTTTCTGAAAATGCTTTTTTTTTTTTTGGATATAGGGAAGCTGAAAACACATATTTGCGGTGAAATCTCGGTATCGAATTTTTGGGTGTAGTGCAATAGCTTCTCTATATCCTGTGTACATAATAAGAAAGTGTAGAGAAAGTAAAAAGAAAACTTAGACAGTTTAACGTTTAGTTAAAATGAAAGGTTGAAGCAGCTTTCCGGAAAGGCTTTAAGAAACAAAAACGACCAACATCGTTTCACATTTGCTGAAGCTCGTCTCAAGAAGGCACTGTTGCTCGAGTGTTTATTTTTATTTAGGGGTAGTAGCATGCGCCTAGTTTTCGTTTTTAGTTCTCTAAATGCTCATGGTGCATGAAACTGCTGAAGGAAATTTACCGCGGAAAGCACCGATCTAGAACATGTTGAGTAAAACCGCGAGCAGATGGCGGCGAGCTCTCCCTGCTATACACCACGTGTGTCTGCGGCAGATAAGCTCATTAACTCCCGGAAGTATTTTTGTGGGGCATGACTTCGATTCTCTTCACTTCTTGCTTTGAAATTAATACCAGAGGCTATGCTGAAGGAAATAGGAAGAAAATTGCTCTTCGAGATCTGCCATGAAGGGTAACATAAAATTGTGTTGCTGGTTGCTCGGCACTTCTGCAACATCCTATGTGTTACGCGAAGCAACTCATATTAATTTTACAGCAATCACCTTTTACTTTCTCTACACTTACTACGTACATAGTGTGTAGAGAAGGTTCCTATTGCATTGCACCCAAAAATTCGATACCGAGAATTCACCGGAAATACATATTTTGGATCCCCCTGAATCCAAAAAAACATTTTTAGAAAAAGGTCGTGTGCGTGTGTGTGGCTGTGACAGCATAGCTCAAAAGCGAAAAGGCCGCTGAGTACCAAACTTGGTATTTAAGTTTGGTATCTTCCAAGGATGCGACATGAAGATTTTCAAGAAAATTCCCCCGGAATTTTTTTTCGAAAATTTTGATTTTCTCAATAATGGCTTAAGCAATTTCGATTAAAATATCTAATATTAAAGATATTTATCTGAAAAATAAAATATATATCTTGAATTTTCTGGGAATAGCCTCTGAAGACTACTTTATTCTTGATGAACTTTACGGAATTTTGCATAACTGCTAAACCGTAAGAGATGGACAAAGACTTACCACACAACAAATGTAGAGCACTTTAAAACACACAGTTTATGATATGTACATTTTTTCGTGGAGTGATTTGTTTTTGAGACTCTTTGTTATTGGCTTCAGCTTTAAAAATACATACATTTCTCATACAGGAATTTGTTAACTGTGTCTACAAACAAAGGAACTTCAATCACATAGCAAGCAGCTTTTGACTATCGCTTTAATCTATGTTACTCCTTTATTTCGCTTCTACTTACAAGGAAACAAATAATAAGACTATTTCTGCTAATTTTTTCTCTCGATTAGAAGGAAGTATATAGAAGCATAAGCTTTTTAACAATAATTGTTGCAGAGATGTAGAGAAAGTTATGTGAATGGAGCACATTAGATTTTTCTAATATTATTATTAGTGAGGGAAGCTAACACCAATGGTCCTCTTTAATAAACAACATTCACAAAATGTGGAACCTTGGGCACCGCAGTGATGCTTTGAAAAGTCGAGGGGTTAATCTTAGATATTTCAAATATTGCATATATGTTTTCAGTTTTTTGATGCGAGCTAAAGAATGTGCTCAAAAACCAGTCTAGGTAATGTAGGGGTGGCGTGTCTGACTTACGTTTAAGAGCCATGGCCGCGCTCGCTAAGGTGCTTAGCTTTAGTGTTTCGTGGCCCAGTGGATGATGGGTTCGAGTCCCGCCTCGGGCATGGTCGTTTTTGTGTTTGTAAACATGATTATGTCTGTGTGCGAGTATATGTAAGAAAAGGGGAGGATACAGCGCCGGCGTCCTGACAAGACTCCCGAACTATATTTTTGTATCTCGTTTGAAACTCACCTAGGGTGAGTCTCCCGGATAAGGTTTTTTTTCGGACTTTTCTCTTATCCTAAGGGGACAAATGTCAAGTAACTTTATTCACCGATTTCATTTATCGTCATATAATTTCAAGTTAAAGGATGCTAATGCACAAAAAAAAAAAAAAAAAAAAAGAAGAAAAAGAACATCAAAATTTACATCAATTTATGGAGGAAAATTTCTAGTAAACTATTTGGAAAGCTTCAACAGTTTTCTGGAGCATATTCTGCGAGTTGCAATTGTTATTTGTTGTTGACATATGCACATTTCCTAACATAGAGTGAACTATAAGGATAGCTCCATGTGCGCTCCATATAGTCTCAAAGCAAATGGAACTGGGATTAAGATATTGTAAAAGCTGTTTATTATGAGATAGGGTAAAGACGGATCCTTATATTAGTCACTGCAAAACAGTTACATTATTTCTTTTAGTTATATAAATGTCATGAAATTAGACATTGCTGAGTGAGGTGGCAACATGGCAACGGGTACGATCGCGTTCTGAAGGTCCCGGGCTCAAAACCTGGACGAAAGTATTTTTTCGCGGTTTTCTTTGTTCTCTAGGCGAATGTTGGGTTTGATATTTGATGTGTGAACTATACTATCATCCCTTTCATTGACGCCGCGCCGTGGCCGAGTGGTTAGACCACTTGCCTCTCACCTAGATGGCTGGGGATCGATCCCAAGTGACCGTATGTGAGATTTCGGCGCTGGGGCGGGTTTTGTCCGGGTACTCCGGTTTCCCCCGTCATCGCATTCCACCGGTGCCATAAGTAGTTAAAGCGGGCGTTAAACACTACCAAAAAAAATCTGATGTGTTCCATTCACATGACTTTCTCTATATCTCTGAAAATTATTATTGCTATAAGCTTATCTTTTATTTATTTCATGCTAGTCGATAAAATTAGCAGAAATAATCTTATTTCTTACTTTATTGTAAGTAGAAGCGAAATAAGGGAGTACCGTACGTTAAAGTGAAAGCCAAAGGCTGGTTGCTATGTGACTGATGTTTCTTTGTTTGTATGGACAGGAGTTGACAAATTCCTGTAGAGAAAAGTATAAGTTTTTCAAAGCTGAAACCAAGAAAAGGAAATTTCTCAAAAAACGATCAACTCCAAGAAAAAAATATATATAACATTAATTGTGTGTATTAATGAGCTCTACATTTTTTGTGTGTTAAGTTTTTGTCCATCTCTTACGGTTTAGTAGTTATGAAAAATTCATCCAGAATAAAGTAGTCTTCAGAGGCTATTCCCAGAAAATTCAAAATATACATTTTATTTGTCAGGTAAATAACTTTAATATACGACATTTTAATCAAAATCGTTAGAGCCATTTTTGAGAAAATCGAAATTTTCGAAAAAAGTTCCATGTAAAGGGTAGTTTAGGGGGGGGGATTTTTCTCAAAATCTTCGTGTCGCATCCCTGGAAGATACTAAAGTTAAATACCAAGTTTGGTATTTTTACCGACTTTTCGTTTTTGAGTTATCGTGTTCACAGACACACGGACACACGGACAAACACACACACACGGACCTTTTTCTGAAAATATTTTTTTTTGGATACAGGGGACCCTAAAACACATATTTCCGGTGAAATCTCGGTATCGAATTTTTTGGTGGAGTGCAACACATTCTCTATACACTATGTACATAGTGAGTATAGAGAAAGGAAAAATCCCTTTCATCACTATATTGCATTTCCTTTTTCACCGCCATTCCAGGCATATGCTATGCTTCAGACTTCTGAACCAAGGTATTGGCTTGTAAGTCCTTCCAGTGTTAAGTTCTGCAAAGAGTGGAGTAATCCCTTAAAGAAAAACAAATGAGACAACGAAACCATATTAAAACACCTTTTCAAGTAATTATACATAGAGAATATATCAGCAGTTCTAAGGTTAAGAAAACTTTGGGATGAGTGCATAATATTCTCATAATAAAGTGTTACTTACTCAAGATCGCGGGTTCAAACCCGACGGAGGACGATGGATTTTTTTTGGGCTTCATTCGGAAGGGAAGTAAAGCCGTTGGTCCCGTGTCGTAGATTTACGGCACAATAAGGAACCTCAAGCCTGATAGAGAGGCATCTGAGCAAAATTCAGGGGCCTTTCACGCCCAATATAGAACGGTACGCTGAGAACCACAGCAGTTAAAGAGCGACTATAAATAACACGCCATTTACATTTAAGAAAGTGTTATAAATATTAGTAGTCTGTGATAATGCTTTCTTCTAAGAATTTCAAACTGCAAGTGTCTATAATTAATCACCGTGCTTTATGAATATTTTAATAGCGCATATGTTTTTAAACCGCGTTCATTCCAAGAACCGATATATCGGCAGTGTGTTGTTTTAAAAAATCTGATGTGTTCCATTCACATGACTTTCTCTACTTCTGTGTAACAAATTATTGTTAATAAGCTTATTCTTCTATTTACTTCATGCTCATCGAGAAAAAATTAGGAGAAATAGTCCTATTACTTACTTCCTTGTAAGTAGAAACGAAATATGGGAGTATCATAGGTTAAAGTGAAGTCAAAAGCTGGTTACTAGGTGACTAAGTTGCTTTGTTTGTATGGACACGAGTTGATAAATATCTGTGTGAGAAAAGTACAGTTTTTCAAAGCTGAAACCAAAAACAAGGAATATCTCAAAAACGATCAACTCCTCGAAAAAAAATTATATATCGTAAATTGTGTGTTTTAATGTGCTCTAAATTTTTTGTGTGGTAAGTTTTTGTCCATTTCTTACGGTTTAGCAGTTATGCAAAATTTCGTAAAATTCATCCAGAATAAAGTAGTCTTCAGAGGCTATTCCCAGAAAAATCAAGATATACATATTATTTGTCAGGTAAATATCTTTCATATACGATATTTTAATCAAAATCGTTAGAGCCATTTTTGAGAAAATCAAAATTTTCGAAAAAAAGTTCCAAGTAAAGAGTAGTTTGGGGTGGGGGGATTTTCTTGAAAATCTTCGTGTCGCATCCTTGGAAGATACCAATCTTAAATACCAAGTTTGGTATTTAACGGTCTTTTCGTTTTTGAACTATGCTGTCGAAAGGCACACAGACAAACGCACACACACGGATTTTTTTTTTTTCCAAAAATGCTTTTTTTTTTATTCAGGGGGACCCAAAACATGTATTTCCGTTGAAATCTCCGTATCGAATTTTTGGGTGCAATACAATACCTTCTCTATACACTATGTACATAGTACGTGTAGAGAAAGTATACAAATAGAAATCTTTTAGTGCATTTATTTTTATGAAAATGTGATTTTTGAAACCTGCTTGACTCCCTTAAACGCTCCAGATCCATGTAGTTTATTTAATTACTGTTTAAATTTGGTGAGTGCACACCACAGAGGATAAGGCCGCAGATCGGAAGGGAATGCTAACGATTTGAGAGTAATCGAGAAGAGATAACATGAGAATCGATTTATCGCCGCGTGCTTCTTAATTTGGAGCCAACACCTCGGCTCGCTGGCAGTCTACTTGTGAATGAGCGATTGCGTTTTAAATGGAGTGTGTAATTAAGGGGATGTTCACACTGTTGCGGAGTCAAATTGCCCTTCCGTAGCTGTTGTTGGCTTGGGAACGCAGTCAGTGTCGAACTGGCTTTCCGCACATAGCTTTTAGCAGTCGTTCAGTTTGAGAGGAAATTAGTGAAAATACTGAAAACCGAGAGAGGTGGCTTAGGCGGTGACATCTGTGTTCGGTATTCAGGAGGTCAGGGTTCAAATCCCCTTTGGACAAATCTTCACAAGGTTGATTTTATTATTTTTCGGCAAAGCTATACACTGGTTCCAGGACGCATACAGACACACGTGCGCGCGCACACACACACACACACACACACACACAAACACACACACAACGGTCTTAAGAAGTAGTTTTAAGTGATTTTTACTGGCGATCCATATTTGAAACTGTTGGAAACATTAAGTTGTTCAGATGTTAAAGTCGCCAGATTGCCGAAGTTTTGCCTACTTCTTGGGATCATTGGGGCTTTAGCTTCACAGATCCCTCGGCTACACCCTGTCGTCATACCGTAGTAGCGGCCTTCGGCCGCAACCACTACACTCCTCTACTTATAGGGCCCTAAAGTTTATAAAAGACCAGCGGCTCTAATAACGAAATGAAAAAATCTGATGTGTATCATTCACATGACTTTCTCTACATCTCTGCCACAAAGTATTCTTAAAAGCTTATACTTCTATTTACTTCATGCTAATCAGCAAAAAAAATAGCAGAAATAGCCATATTATTTGCTTCCTTGTAAGTAGGAGCGAAATAAGGGAGTACCATAGGTTAAAGTGATAATTAAAAGCTGGTTGCTATGTCACTGAAGTTCCAGTTGACAAATTCCTGTATGAGAAAAGTATAAGTTTGTCATACCAGAAACCAAAAATAAGGAATGTCTCAAAAACGACGAACTTCACGAAAAAAAATGTATATCACATAAATTGTGTGTTTTAACGTGTTCTACATTTTTTGTGTAGTAAGTTTTTGTCCATCTCTCACGGTATAGCAGTTAATCAAATTTCAGTAAAACTCATCCAGAATAAACTACTCTTCTAAGGCTATTCCCAGAAAATTCAAGATATACATTTTATTTGTCAGGTAAATATCCTTAATATACGAAATTTTAATCAAAATCGTTACAGCCATTTTTGAGAAAATTGAAATTTTCGAAAAATGTTCCATGTAAAGGGTAGTTTGGGGTGGGGGGATTTTTCTCAATATCGTCGTGTCGCATCCCTGGAAGATACTAAACTTAAATATCAAGTTTGATATTTTACCGACTTTTCGTTTTTGAGTTATCGTGTTCATAGACACACGGACACACTGACACACGGACATACAGACACACACGGATATTTTTGTGAAAATGCTTTTTTTTAGATAAAGGGGACCCTAAAACATATATTTCCGGTGAAATCTCGGTATCGAAATTTTGGGTGGAGTGCAATACCTTCTTTAGACTATGTACATAGTGCGTATAGAGAAAGTAAAGAAATACCCACGCATTGAAGTAATGCCAAGTAATGGAACTGTCATATACCAATAATGTTTTTTCACACAAGCTGTATGTAGGACAGCAGTTGGATAAGTAGAGTCAGACTGAAAAATGCAATGCCAAACACGTTGCTCTACCATAATATTCTCATAACAAAGTGTAATCCTTAGCATGGCTTCCTTCGGAAGGGAAGTAAAGCCGTTGGTCCCGTGTCGTAGATTTACGGCATGTAAAAGAACCTCAAGCCTGATAGAGAGGCCTCTGTGCAAAATTAAGCGGTCTTTCACACCCAATGTAGATGGGACTCTGAGAACCACAGCAGTTAGGGCGCGTCCATAAATAGCACGACATTTACATTTTTTGCCAGCATAGCATTGATTTCTCAAATTCTCAATTTTATAATAGCTCAGTGGTAGAGCAGCCGGTTAGAGATCTGGAGATCCGTGGTTCAAATCTTTTGGGATTTTTCAGTCTGACTCAACCTTCACAGGGTTGTTTCATGACTTCCTCGTTTGCCATTGAATATTCCACACCACGGACTAGGTATGGAGAACTAAACAAACCAGAATGTAAAATAGATGGTACAAGATTTTTGTTTAAATTAACAATAATATCTACAACATTTAAATTTATTCCTTTGATAAAAAATCTAATGTGTTCCATTCACATAACTTTCTCTACATCTCTGCAACAAATTACTCTATTTACTTCATCTAATCGAAAAAAAATTAGCAGAAATAGTCTTATTACTTACTTCCTTGTTATTAGAAGCGAAATAAGAGGGTGCCATACGTTAAAGTGATAGTCAAAAGCTGGTTGCTATGTGACTGAAGTTTCTTTGTTTGTATGGACACGAGTTCACAAAGTCCTGTATGAGAAAAGTATAAGTTTTTTAGAACTGAAACCAAAACAAGGAATATCTCAAAAACAATCAACTCCACGAAAAAAATGTGTATAACATAAATTGCGGTTTTAAAGTGCTCTACATTTGTTGTGTGGTAAGTTTTTGTCCATCTCTTACGGTTTAGCAGTTATGCAAAATTCCGTAAAATTGACCCAGAATAAAGTAGTCTTCAGAGCCTATTCCCAGATAATTCAAAATATGCATTTTATTTGTCAGGAAAATATCTTTAATATACTATATTTCAATCAAAATCGTTAGAGCTATTTTTTAGAAAATCAAAATTTTCGAAAAAAGTTTCATGTAAAGGGTAGTTTGGGGGAAGGAGATTTTTCTCAAAATCTTCCTGTCGCATCTCTGGAAGATACTAAACGTAAATACCAAGTTTAGTATTTTACCGAGTTTTCGTTTTTGAGTTATCGTGTTCACAGACACACGGACACACACACACACACACACACACACGGACCTTTTCCAGAAAATACTCTTTTTGGATACAGGGGACCCTAAAACATATATTTCCGGTGAAATCTCGGTATCGAATTTTTGGGTGGAGTGCAATACCTTCTCTATACACTATGCACATAGTTCGTACAGAGAATTAAACATTTATTTAAACGAAAAAAAAAAGTGCTTAGTAATAGTCCTGGAGTATTTTATGTACAATATTCAGAAATGTATAAAGATTACGACGCCACTAAGCTCATCACAGTGATCAGTGCTTACTCATCAGCTAGCACTTCCTGATTCCGAGTGTCCACATTTCGTTAAAGTCCAATAATAACAAAACAAAAGGTGCCCTCGCAATTTAGATTCTAAATCAGTAGTAAGTTACTCAAGTGCTATATCTGTGACGCATACATTGGCTTAGGTTAATAAAGGAACGTTCAGTAAGCATTGCGATAACGAGCGAGATGGCGTCGTAGTGTCATGGCAAACTCCCATTCGGGAGACCTCGGCGACCATCATGTGTTTTTCGTGGTTTTCCCGGGATGTTAGAGATGCCTGTCTCGCAATATATTTGTTTTCTGTATTTTCGGAGACATTTGTGGATTTAAGCAAATGGACCGAAACTGCATCTCACATATTTTGACATTTATCTACATTAACACTCTAAAAATAAATCGACATAGTAATCATCGAATTTTAGGTACGAAATGTGTTCACTTAACTTTCAGCGAAAACTATGTAATAAATCATATTTTTAGGAATCAAGAAGCTTTTATCTATGCATTTATTAAAAAAAAAAATTCTTGAAGGTCGGCACGGTTTGTACGGTATATCAACAATAAATGTTGGAGCACGTGAGTAAACAAATCTGATGTGTACCATTCTGTGACTTTCTCTATATCCCTGCAACAAATTATACTTAAAAAGCTTATACTTCTATTTACTTTATGCAAATCAGAAAAAAAATTAGCAGAAATAGTCTTATTACTTACTTCCTTGTAAGTAAAAGCGAAATAAAATGATAATCAAAAGCTGGTTTCTATGTCAATGAAGTTCCTCTGTTTATATGGATAGGAGTTGAGAAGTTCCTATATGAGAAAAGTATAAGTTTTTCATAGCAGAAACCATAAATAAGGAATGTCTCAAAAACGACGAACTCACGAAAAAAATGTATATAACATGTATTGTGTGTTTTAAGGTGCTCTACATTTGTTTTGTGGTAAGTTTTTGTCCATCTCTTACGGTTTAGCAGTTATGCAAAATTACGTAAAATTGACCCAGAATAAAGAAGTCTTCAGATGCTATTCCCAGAAAATTCAAAATATACATTTTATTTGTCAGGTAAATATCTTTAATATACGAAATTTGAATCAAAATCTTTATAGCCATTTTTGAGAAAATTGAACATTTCGAAAAAAAGTTCCATGTAAAGGGTAGTTTGGAATGGAGGGAGTTTTCTCAAAATCTTCGTGTCGCATCCCTGGAAGATACTAAACTTAAATACCAAGTTTGATATTTTACCGAATTTTGTTTTTGAGTTATCGTGTTCACAGCACAAGAACACGCGGACACACACGGACACACACACACACACACACACACATGGACGTTTTTGTGAAAGTGCTTTTTTTAGATAAAGGGGACCGGTGAAATCTCGGTATCGAATTTTTGGGTGGAGTGCAATATCTTCTCTATACACTATGTGCATAGTGCGTATAGAGAAAGTAATAAAAACTGATTTGGTTCTTTCTATAATACTTCAGCTTTTGCCTTAGTTGTTCCGATAGCACTATTGTGCTGTGTTAAATGATTAAATGTTATAATTTTTCATTTCTTTATGTGCGTAGATTGATCTCCTAAAGTTATTGCTTCCTTATATTTTCCCATCAGGATCAGAAAAGATATTAATTTTACAAACATTAACCCCCCCCCATGACCTCCTTTTTTTGGGAAGTATTTAACGCCCATAATGACAATGACACTGGTGATACTATGAAGCGCCGAAACCGGAGGAAACCTACCCCTGCGCCGCTTTGTCCACCACAAATCCCACATGCGGTCAGTGGTAGCGAACCCGGGCCGTTTAGGTGAGAGGCGAGCAGTCTACCCACTCGGTCACGGCACGGCGATGGCCTCTTTTGCTCTATCATCTTGTCAGTTGTAAAATTTGCAGAAGCATTCCAAAAGGGAATTTCATAGCGTTACTTGTCTTGTTTGTTTTGTTGCTTCCTTGCTGATTCTTCAATATCTCAGTCGTAGTTTTAGGTATTTCCTTTGATGCATCGCTTACAATACATCTGTCCATCACGTTAACGTTTCAAAGAATAGAGAGAGAGAGAGAGTAACAAACTGACACCTAGCGGCTGTCATCTATTTTCTAGATCACCTTCCATGACAGAACTTTCATTGTCTATGCAGAACTGCAAAGATTCTCTTTGCTGCTTCTTAGCTGCTATTATGCTGGTTTATTCTGTGAGTGTGACAAGCACGAGGAATGAAACCTCATGCAGTACAAGATAGACATGTTCACATAATGATCCCTCACCTCATACAATCATCTGCGTGTGCTGTATTCTCATTATGAGAAAGAAGCATAACGTCACACTTATCCAATCTTCAGTGATGCGAACGGTATAATTTTTGAAGCGAAATGTGCAGTAATTACAAGACATTTATTTCCAGATATATTTCGCAAACTATTCATTCAGAAGCTTATTACTTTCGATACCGAGAATTCACCGAAAATATGTTTTGAGACCCTCCAAATCCAAAAAAGCATTATTAGAAAAATAACAAATCCTGTGTAACAAATTATGGTTAATAAGCTTATTCTTCTATTTACTTCATGCTAATCGAGAAAAAATCAGCAGAAATAGTCTCATTACGTGCTTCCTTGTAAGTAGAAGCGAAATATGGGAGTATCATAGGTTAAAGTGAAGTCAAAAGCTGGTTGCTAGGTGACTGAAGTTCCTTTGTTTGTATGGACACGAGTTGACAAATATCTGTATGAGAAAAGTACAAGCTTTTCAAAGCTGAAACCAAAAACAAGGAATATCTCAAAAAACGACCAACTCCTCGATAAAATGTATATAACATAAATTGTGTGTTTTAATGTGCTCTACATTTTTTGTGGTAAGTTTTTGTGCATTTCTTACGGTTTAGCAGATATGCAAAATTTCGTAATATTCATCCAGAATAAAGTAGTCTTCAGAGGCTATTCCCAGAATATTCAAGATATACATATTATTTGTCAGGTAAATATCTTTAATATACGATATTTTAATCGAAATCGTTACAGCCATTTTTGAGAAAATCAAAATTTTCGAAAAAAGTTCTATATAAATGGTAGTTGGCGGTGGGGGAATTTTTTTGAAAATCTTTGTGTCGCATCCTTGGAAGATACCAAACTTAAATACAAAGTTTGGTATTTAACGGTATTTTCGTTTTTGAACTATGCTGTCCACAGACACACACACACAGGCACACACAAGGACCTTTTCCAAAAATGCTTTTTTTTGGATTCAGGGGGTCCCAAAACATGTATTTCCGGTGAAATCTCGGTATCGAATTTTTGGGTACAATACAATACCTTCTCTATACACTATGTACATAGTACGTGTAGAGAAAGTAAAAAAGTCCATGTGTGTGTGTGTGTGCGCATGTGCGCGCCTGTCTGTGGACATCATAGCTCAAAAATGAAAAGTCCGTTAAATACCAATCTTTGTATTTAAGTTCATTATATTCGAAGGGTGCGACACGACGATTTTCAAGGAAATTTCCTCATCCCCAACTACACTTGACATGGAAAAATTTTCGAAAATTTTGATTTTCTCAAAAATGGCTCTAACGAATTTGATTAAAATATCGTATAGTAAAGATATTTACATGAAAAATAAAACGTATATCTTGGATATTCTGGGAATAAACTCTGAAGTCATCTATATTCTGGATGAAGTTTGAGGAATTTTGCATAACTGGTAAGCTGTAAGAGATAGACAAAAACATAGTGCACAAAAAATGTAGATCTCGTTAAAACACATACTTTATATTATATACTTCCTTCGTGTTGTTGACCGCTTTTGAGATGTTCCTTATTATTAGTTTCATTTTTAAAATACCTATAGTTTTCTGATACGGGTATTTGTTTACTCCTGTTCATACAAACAAAGATGCTTCAATCACATAGCAACCAGTTTTTGACTATCGTTTTATTTTATGGTGCTTCCTTAAATCTCTTCCACTTACAAGGAAGCAAGTAACGAGTACATTTCTGCTAAGTTTTTCTCGATTACCATGAAGTAAATAGAAAGTAAGCTTTTTATCAATAATTTATTGCAGAGCTGTAGAGAAAGTCATGTGAATGAAACACACGAGATTTTTTTGTATGTCTTTATCTTGTAAATCAATAATGTGTCCTCCAGAAAAGGTTTCAGTTAGTTTAGTTTATTGCAGCACAAATTTTGTATTCTGAAAAAACAATCAACTTTTTAATAAATATGATGTATTCAATTCATATAATTTTCTCTGTCTATTCTATAACAAACTGTTCTTCTATCTACTTCATGCTAATCAAGATTTACTTTAGCAGGAATGACCTTATTTATTTATATGTAGAAGGGAAATAAAGGAATCCACTAGACTAAAACTCTAGTCATATATTTTAAAAGCTGTCGCTATGTGATTGAGATTCACTTCTCTTTGTATGGCCTGGAAGTAAAGCAAATGAAACACGAATGCCAAAGTTCCATTTGAGAAAAATTTAAGTATTTTAAAATTGAAATCAGTGACAAGGAATATATCAGAAAGGGTTAAATCTGTAAAAGAAAAACAAATTATATATTTGTAATCTTATAAAGAGATTATGACATAGACTGTGTGTTTTAAACAAATTAAACTTTTTCACTAGTAAACTTTATTTCTTACGGTCTTCAGAGGCTACTCCCATCAAATTAAATGTATTTTATTTGTCATGTTTGTATCTTTAATATTCGGTATTTCAATCAAAACCGTTAGAACCATTTTTGAGGAGATAAAAATTTTTCGAAAATTTTTCCATGTAGAGGGTAGTTTGGGTTGGGGAGATTTTCTTGAAAACCGTCGTATCGCTTCCTTGAAAAGTACTGCACTTAATTATAACATTTTTGGTATTTAATCGACTTTTCGTGCTTGAGTTATCATGTTTGGAAGGTCCCCTGAAACCATAAAAAACATTCATTTTAGAAAAAGATATATTGTATGTGTGTCTGCAAACATACATATGGATTTTTTTCTAAATTTTTTTTTATGGATTCAGGGGACTTTCAAAGGTGTGTTTCCAGTTGAATCTCGGTATAGAATTTTTTAGTGGAATGCAATACCTTCTCTACACATGTCCTAGCACGAAGAGAAAGTAAAAACCAAGCTATGATTATATCCTAGCCTTGACTTTCGGCTCTCTTTATATGAGCTAGTCAGGATAAAAGAATGACCATTTCTCATTTCAAAGTTTGGAAAAATTTCTACAAATAACAGCATCTATTTCGGAAATAATGAATGCCAGAATAGATTGTTTTAATCATAAATTGTAAGGTATTTTTTCTGTTGCTTGTTTATTTTATATAATATTTTAAAGAATGAAGTTTTCGATATATAACATGTTATACACACATTTGATCCTGTATTGTTGTTACTCAATTATCAAATATCTTCCCTTTTATCAAAATTGTAAGGTGAACGAGGTTTAGCATGTCGCGAATTTCCTGAAAATCTCCCCTATGTTCTTAAAAACCTGCGTTGATGAAGTTTGATTTTACATACGTTTTTACTTTCTCCATACGCACTATGTACATAGTCTATAGAGAAAGTATTGCACTCCACCAAAAAATTCGATACCGAGATTTCACCGGAAATATATGTTTTAGGGTCACCAATATCCAAAAAATGCATTTTCACAAAAGGTCCGTGTATGTGTGTATGTCCGTGTGTCCGTGTGTCTGTGAACACGATAACTCAAAAACTAAAAGTAGGTAAAATACCAAACTTGGTATTTAAGTTTAGTATCTTCCAGGGATGCGACACGAAGATTTTGAGAAAAATCCCCCACCCCCAACTACCCTTTACATGGAACTTTTTTCGAAAATTTTGATTTTCTCAAAAATGGCTCTAACGATTTTGATTAAAATTTCGTATATTAACCATATTTACCTGACAAATAAAATGTATATCTTGAATTTTCTGGGAATAGCCTCTGAAGAGTAGTTTATTCTGGATGAATTTTACTAAATTTTGAATAACTGCTAAACCGTAAGAGATGGACAAAAACTTACAAAAAATGTAGAACACATTAAAACACACAATTTGTGTTATATACATTTTTTTCGTGGAGTTCGTCGTTTTTGTGACATTCCTTATTTTTGGTTTCTGCTATGAAAAACGTATACCTTTCTCATATTTTAACTTGTCAACTCCTATCCATATAGACAAAGGAACTTCATTGACAAAGCAACCACCTTTTGACTATCACTTTAACCTACGGTTTCCCTTATTTCGCTCCTACTTACAAGGAAGCGAGAAGTATAAGCTTTTTAAGAATTATTTGTTGCAGGGATATGGAGAAAGTCATGTGAATGGTGCACATCAGATTTTTCAGTTTTGCTGTTCACTGTGCATATATGCACAGATATGTGTGCTTTGTTCTTAAAATCCTTGATGTCACCTCTGTCTCTTTCGTTCAGAAGCCCACAAAATGTGCACTTCCTGTGAAATTAGGATATAGAATTTCTGAGTTGAATACAGTACTTCTCCTACATTAGATTTCAAGATTTATTCTTTGCAGAAATGTGTTGCGTGCTGCGCATTCTGAATCAAGAACATTTTACTTTTGTATTTGCACAGATTCTGGCATTAGCATTTGCTGGTTTCAGAACATATGTGATGAAAGAGAGTTGTGTTTCAATTAGACAGATTCTTGGCAATCACCAATGCATGTTTCAGTAAGATTACAGAAAAAAGACGCAGAATAAGTGAAATCAGACATATGTGTGCTTGAGCAACGCTGGAGGTTCCTACGCCAAGTAGGAAATAAAAGACCTCCGGGAACACAAGTAGGTGTATAATTCTTAAAATTTAAGAAAATTGTGAGAAAGAAAATAAACAAGTTATTTATACAATAAACTGAAGGAACAGTAGGACAAATAAACAAAAACTTCAGAGTGAAAAGACGAAGGCAAAGATGTAAAGCGAGAGTAAAGAAATGATCTAAAACAATATTTTGGGAACTAACAGAAGCAGAAAAATCTGATGTGTTACACTCACATGACTTTCTCTAGCTCTTCTGCAAACTTCCCATATAAGAATATTTTTCTTTCTGCACGTTGCTAATGGTATAATCATTAACAGAATGCTCTTATTACTTAGTTCCTTATAAGTAGAAAGAAAATAAGGGAATACACTATGTTAAACCGATAGTCAAATGTTTTAAAAGCTGTCGTTATTCGATTGTCATTGTAAATCGCTTCTTTACTTGTCTAGGAGTAGATCAAAAGAACAACGGACACTTTCTGTCCCAGAAAAGAATAATTACTCACAAGTGAAACCAAAAAACAAGGAATATCTGGGAAACGGTTAGCTCCACAGCAAAAATGTAAAGGACATAAATTGTGTGTTTTGATCAGATCTACATTTTATGTGTAGTAAGTTTTTGTCTATCTCTTACCGTTTAGCAGTAAGCAAAATTTAGCAATACCTCTAGACGGGGCTACAAATGATTTTGAACATTTTGAATTGTGTTAGATGCAGAGCAAGCAGCCTTATTGGAATCAAAAGTGTGTAAAGGCCAGACAGGATAGTTATACGCTGGAGTATGCGAAGCGATACACAAGACAAGTTTAAATATCCCAGAAGAAGCTAGTTTGGCAGGAAGAGACGAAGAAGAAGAAGCCCTAAACTTGACTTTCCTCTAATGGAAATGGGAAATTAAGGCTTCCCGCAGGATGTTCTCGCAACAGCTAGCGATGACAACTTCATCTAAGTTTAGCTTGTCTATGGAAAACTTATCCGCTCACATCTTTCCTCGTAAATTTCCTTGTTAAAATGAAGCACTGGTTTTGGAAACTTGAATCCCAACTGGTGAAAATGCCTGCCAGCAAACTGATTATAAGGTTTGTTATGTGCATTAATAGCTCTTATTTAGAGGTATAACTCAGTTCCTCGTAAGGTTCTTTCACATTTTTGCTTTAATTACGGACAACGTTCGTTCTGCCCGAAGGCGGTAGACGAATGTTGGAATTCTTGCCGAGGTATTCAGTTACTCCGGAGATCTTCGACGATAATGGTTGCTGATCAGAGGCCTGTACTGGCGATTTATGTACGCTCAAGGATAAAAAGCTTTGAGTAGGTTTAGTATCTACGGCACATTCTGTCGCATTAACATGTTAAATTTACTTTCTCTGTACGTACTATGTATATAGTGTATAGAGAAGGTATTGTATTGCACCCAAAAATTCGATACCGAGATTTCACCGGGAATACACGTTTTGGGACCTCCTGAATTAAAAAAAAACAAAAACAAAACATTTCTGGAAAAACGTCCGGGTGTGTGTATGTGTCTTGTCTGTGTATATGCATGTGTCTGTGAGCAGCATAGCTCAAAAACGAAAAGGCCGTTAAATACCAAACTTGGTATTTAAGTTTGGCGTCTTCCAAGGATGCGACAGGAAGATATTCAAGAAAATCCCCCTATCCCCAACTACCCTTTACATGGAATATTTTTTGAAAATTTTGATTTTCTCTAAAATGGTTCTTAACGATTTTGATTAAAATACCCTATGTTAGCATACATTTACGACAAACGAAATGTATATCTTGGATTTTTTGGGAACAGCCTCTGAAGACCTCTTCATTCTGGACGAATTTTATTAAACGTTGCATAACTGGTAAACCGTATGAGATAGACAAAAATTTACTACACCAAAAATATAGAGCATGATAAAACACACAATTTATGTCATATACATATATTTTTTTTTTTATGGAGTAGATCGTTTTTGAGATATTCCTTGTTTTTGGTTTCAGTTTTGAAAAACTTAACAGGAATTTGTAAACTTCTGTCCATACAAACAAAGGAACTTCAGTCACATAGCAAGCAGCTTTTGACTATCACGTTAACCTATAGTACTCCCTTATTCTTACAAGGAAACAAGTGAAAAGACCCTTTCTGTTAATGTTTGTCTCGATAAGTATGAAGTAAATAGAAGCTTAAGCTTTTTAACAATAATTTGTTGCAGAGATGTAGAGAAAGTCATGTAAATGGAACTCATCAGATTTTTACAGAAAGAAAGATGCTCTCTAGTGGGAGGGGTTAGCAGTACACCTGTAACTAGATCTATTCCGCTTTTGTAGTAAGTCGTGCCTCTCATTTGCGGCCTGTTTAAATCTGGTTTCTCTATAGTTTATAATCTAATGCCAGTTTTTGCCGTCTCTGATTATTCACACTCTCTGCATGCGAGAACTGCTTTTACCTGTAACTTGTATTTCTTCGTGTATGGAATTGGCAGCAACATCGTTTCTAATAGTATTATTATGTATTCGATCTAATTTTGTACATCCTTTATTTATTCCATTTCACCCTGTATTCTTCTCTCAAACTTTGTCGTCACCCAAGTTTCACATCCATGCAGTAAAACTGGTACTATTTGTAGAACTTGCTTGTTGAATCTCCTCTGGTTTTTCTTTTTTTGCATCCAAACATTCGATACAGAGATTTCACCCGAAATACATGTCTTGAGACCCATGAAAAAGCAAATAAATACCAAACTTGGTGTTTTATTTTGGTATCTTCCAAGGGTTCGGCACGAAGATTTCCAAGAAAATCCCCCCACCCCCAACTACCCTTTACATGGAACTTTTTTCGAAAATTTCGATTTTCTCAAAAATGGCCCTAACGATTTTGATTAACATTTCGTATATTAAACATAATTACCTGACAAATAAAATGTATATCTTGAATGTTCTGGGGATAGCCTCTGAAGAGTAGGTTATTCTGAACAAATTTGGCTGAATTTTGAAAAACTGCTAAACCGTAAGAGATGGATAAAAACTTACTGCACAAAAAATATAGAGCACGTTAAAACACACAATTTATGTTATATACATTTTTTTCATGGAGTTCGTCGTTTTTGAGATATTCCTTATTTTTGGTTTCTGCTATGAAAAACATAGTTTTCTCATACAGGAATTTGTCAACTGCTGTACATACAAACAAAGGAACTTCAGTGACATAGCAACCAGCTTTTGATTATCAATTTAACCTATAGTACTCCCTTAATTCACTTCTACTTACTAGGAAGCAAGTAATATGGCTATTTCTGCTATTTTTTCTGATTAGCATGAAGTAAATAGAAGTATAAGCTTTTTAAGAATATTTGTTGCAGTGATGTAGAGAAAGGCATGTGAATGGTACACATCAGATTTTTTTCTTTTTTTTTTTTCTTTTGCATCTAGATACGCATGAAAAAGCAAATAAATACCAAACTTGGTGTTTTATTCTGTTATTTTCCAACGATATGTCACGAAGATTTCCAAGAAAATCCCCCCACCCCCAACTACCCTTTACATGGAACATTTTTCGGAAATTTTGATTTTATTAAAAATGGCTGTAACGATTTTCATTAAAATCTCTTACATTTTAAGATATTTATATCACAAATAAAATATATATCTTCAATTTTTGGGAATAGACTCTGAAGACCTGTTTATTCTGGCTGAATTTTGCGGAATTTAGCATAACTGGTAAACCGTAAGAGATAGACAAAAACTTACTTCACAAAAAGGTAAAGCTTGTTACGCAATTCATGTTATAGACATTTTTTTGTGGAGTTGACCGTTTTTGAAATATTCCTTGTTATTAGTTTCAGCTTTAAAATACTTGTACTTTTCTCACAGAGGAATTTGTCAACAAAAGATTTAACTATTTAATTAGCCTATGGTACTCCCTTATTTCCCGCTGCTTACAAGGAAGCAAGTAAAAATACCCTTTTTGTTAATGTTTATCTCGATAAGCATTAAGTAAATAGAAGAATAAGCCTTTTAGCAATAATTTAATGCAGAGATGTACAGAAAGTCATGTGAATGGAACATGTCAGATTTTTTACTCAGGGTTCTATGAATTTTCCCCACAAGGATTGGAATTTTGTTAAGTTCAAAATGTATAAAGCACAAAGTAGGTTAATTACAGGTTACACTCAACAAAATTCTTAGATGCATAATCTTTATTCTAGAGATAACTAATCAAGAACGAGTTAAAAACAACAGATGGCTATCTAAGAAACCTAAATCCACAGAGCATGTTATAAATGCCGTCCTGATTTTCCTCCCGTAATTTATGCTTGCAATAAACATATTTTCTTTCACCATTACGTGTTTTAAAACAGAATAAATATACCGTTGTTTACTTCATGATTTGCATACATTCTCTACTTTAGCTTTTACACTAAAACTTCATTGTACAAAAGTTTGAATTTGTTATAATTGAGGGCTAAATATCCATATGTTATAGTATAGAGCGCCATTTTCTATTTTACCTTATACAATAGGTAACGGCTATAAGTAACGAAGAAAAAAAAAATCTAATATGTTCCATTCACATGACTTTCTCTACAAATTATTCTATTTACTTCATCTAATCGACAAAAAAATAGCAGAACTAGTCTTATTACTTGCTTCCTTGTTAGTAGAAGTGAAATAAGGAGTTACCATTGGTTAAAGTGATAGTCAAAAGCTGGTTGCTATGTAACTGAAGTTCCTTTGTTTTATGGACACAGTTCACAAATTCCTATATGAGAAAATTATAGGGTTTTTTTATAGCTGAAACAAAAAACAAGGAATATCTCAAAAACAATCAACTCCACGAAAAATATGTATATAACATATATTGTGTGTTTTAAGGTGCTCTACATTTGTTGTGTGGTAAGTTTTGTCCATCTCTTACGGTTTAGCAGTTATGCAAAATAACGTAAAATTGACCCAGAATAAAACATTATTCCCAGAAAATTCAAAATATACATTTTATTTGTCAGCCAAATATCTTTAATATACGATATTTTAATCAAAATCGTTAGAGCCATTTTTGAGAAAATAAAAATTTTCGAAAAAATTTCCATGTAAAGGGTAGTTTGGTGTGGGGGGATTTTTCTCAAAATCTTAGTGTCGCATCCTTGTAAGATACTTAACTTGAATACTAAGTTTGGTATTTTACCGACTTTTCGTTTTTGAGTTATCGTGTTCAAAGACACACGGACACACGGACATACGGACCTCTTTCTGAAAATACTTTTTTTGGATACGTATATTTCCGGTGAAATCTCGGTATAGAATTTTTTGGTGGAGTGCAATACCTTCTCTATGCACTATGTACATAGTACGAATGGAGAAAGTAAAACAACTGATGCGTTTCAATCACATGACTTTCTCTACATCTCTGCAACAACTTACTGTTAAAAAGCTTATGCTTCTATTTACTTCATGCTAATCGAGAAAAAATTAGCAGAAATAGTCTTATTACTTGCTTCCTTGTAAGTAGGTGCGAAATAAGGAAGTTAAAAGCTGGTTGATATGTGACTGAAGTTCCTTTGTTTGTATGACAGGAGTTGACAAATTCCTGTATGAGAAAAGTATAAGTTTTTCAAAGCTGAAAACAAAAACAAGGGATATCTCAAAAACGACCAATCCACGAAAAGGATGTGTATGACATAAATTGTGTGTTTTAATGTGGTCCGGGCAGTCTCCAGCGCATATAACAAACCGAAGCATTCAGCACTCTCCAGGCTTCATTAAACCGCTCGTTATTTAAGCATTTTATTAACAGAATAACGCGAAAGTTATTTCAGTATCGCAGGAATTTTAATTTGCTTGTGTAGCAACCTGCAAACATGCAGATCCCCTTTACTGTCGTCTCTCCTCATCATCATGAACTCCCTGGCTGAGCTGGAATTTGGTGTTGTTTACCCTCAAATCGTTATTAACGCCACAGCATCGACAAAACAAATTACAAATTCTGTCTGTATAAGTATGTAGGTTATATAATACCGTTGGCAAGAATATCAATCTCATATTACAATATTGTGTAATATTACCTTTCTGATATGTTTTCTGTTGCTTTAAAAAGGCGAATGGCTATAAAATGTAAAAAAAAAAAAAAAAAAAAAAAAAAAATCTGATGTGCTAAATTCATATGACGTGTTATACAAACAAAATATTTGCAAATGATTATTCTTCTATCTATTTCATGATAAACATTAGCAGCAAAGGGAATACAGTAGGCGAAGGCGATAGTCAAATATTTTAAGTACGGTCGATATGCGATGGACATTGAAATCCAGTTATATCAGGATGACCGGGAGTAAAAAAAAAAAAAAAAAAAGAAGAAACACTACTGTTTAAGAAAAGTATTTTTTAAAACTGAAACCAATCACGAAGAATCTCTCGGAAACGGTTAGTTCCACAGTAATGCTATAATGATGCGTGTATATCCAATAATGGTCACACACATCATAGGAAATAAATTACGTTTTCAATAGCTCTACAGTTTTGTGTGCTAAGTGCTTGCCTACTTCTCACGGTTTATCAGCTATAGGAAAGTCATCCAAAATGAAGAAAACTTTAGAGGCTGCGGCCGCGCCGTGGCCCAATGGTTAGACCACTCGCCGCTCACCTAGACGATCCCAAGCGACCGTATGTGAGATTTGTAGTGGACAAAGTGGCGCAGAGGCGGGTTTTCTCCGGGTTCTACGGTTTCCCCCGTCATCGCTTTCCACCGGTATTCCATGCATCATCAGTGCCACAAGTAGTAAAAGGGGTCCTTAAACACTATCCCCCCCCCAAAAAATTCAGAGCTTATTCCCAGGAAATTAAATTTATTTGTCATGTAAATATTTTAATATAGGGTATTTTAATCAAAATCACTAGAACAATTTTTGATAACATATAACATTTCGAAAAATCTTTTGTATAAATGGTATTTTGGAATGGGGACTTTTCCTGAAAATCTTCGTGTCGTATCCTTGGAAGATACTAAACTTAAGTACCAATTTTGGTATTTAATGGACATTTTGTTTTTGAGTTAGCTATTCACAGACACACCGGACTTTCTTCTAATTTTGTTATATTCAGGAGTTCTCAAAACAAGTGTTTCCAGTGAAATATCAGTATCGAATTTTTGAGTGGAATAAACAACTTCTCTGCCTACTGTATTATTTACATGGTATTAAGTAGAGAAAGAAAAACAGTATATGAGGACATAGAAATTTTGACAGAAAGTCCTTAGAGAGTTGTCTGAAAAAATCTGATATCTTCCATTCACATGACTTTCTCCACATAGCTGTAAAAATTATTATTAAAAAAACATATTTTCTGTCTACTTATGTTAGTCGAGATAAACATTAGCAGAAATTTACTTAACTACTTGTAAGTAGAAGGAAAATTATATACACTAGGCTAAAACAATAGTCAAATCCTTTAAAAGCTGGTTGCCAGGTTGCTAAAATCCGTTTCTATGCAGGGCCAGGAGTTTGCAACTTTCCGTGTGAGAAAGATGTTAAGTATTCTGAATCTGAAAAAAAATAACAAGGAATATCTCAGAAATGGTCAATTCCACGAAAAAAACCTATATGACATAAATTGTGTGTTTTAACATGTGTGATCTACATGTTTTGTGTACCAAGTTTCTGTCTATCTCTTACGGTTTACCAGTTACGTGAAGTTCATCTAAATTAATTCAGAATAAAGAGATCTTCAGAGGCTATTCCCAGAAAATTTAAGATATGTATTTTATTTGTCACATAAATATCTTAGATATAAGAAATTTACATCAAAATTGTTTGAGAAAATCAAAATTTTCGAATTTTTTTCCGCCTAAAGGGCAGTTCGTTGTGGCGGGATTTTCTTGAAAATCTTATTATCGTATCCTTGGAAGATACCAAACTTAAATACCAAGTTTGGTATTTTACGGTGTTTTCGTTTTTGAGCTATGTTGCCCACACACACACAAACATACACTCACGGGCATGATTCTAAAAATGTTTTTTTTTTTTTTGGATACAGGGGACCCTATAATATATATTTCCAGAGAAATCTCGGTATCGAATTTTTGGTTGGAGTGACATATCTTCTCTATACACTAATGTGTACATGTAGAGAAAGTAAAAAGAGCAAAAAGTTAATTGAGGAATGCATTGCAGCTTCTGAGATGTTGAGAAGTGAAAGGCAGCCCTGAGGATAGAAAATGTGTGGAGGAACAATGTCGAAACGAGTTTGGTGGAAAATGTAACCCATACAAGTGCGAAGCAGAAGGTAATGAAGTACCGTTTTGTTGTGGTGTTCGGGTGCACTACAGGCTCACAAAGGGACCTGTTGTCCACACCGCAGGCAATGAAAGCGAGTAAGCATCCCATCAAGGTCATCAAGCATGGCACCGTTTTAACCGGATCAGGAGTATGTCACCAAGATCATGTATTACCTGTGGAATAACTGAGAAAGAAGAGGCAACGTTCCATGCTATTTTACAGACTTTCTTTCCGAGTTAATAACTGTTTACTTCTAATTAGGAATCTTAATGCAAATAAAGTAGTAATTGCCTCTGTTTAAAAATGAGGTAATTTTAATTCTAAACCTTCTGTCTCGGTGTTCTGTTTGTCAAGGGAAAATTGGCTTATAAAGTTAAGTATTATTTTCAGGACAGGCGTTTCCTTTCTCATATTGCATTTCCGACGTTATATCACATCTTGACTGAAAAACAAACCTTTCTATTTTCTTCAAGCGTTGTCAAGGATTACCTTGTAAACTGAAAACAAATTTTATCACTAACAAACGTCTTCATTAAGTTTATAATTGTGAGTTCATTCAGCTTTCAGCGCCCACGTTGTGGCGGAGTGGTTAGACTTCTCGCCTCTCGCCTACACGGCCCGGGTTCGATCCCCAGCGACCGCATGTGGGATTTGTGATGGACAAAGCGGCGCAGGTACGGGTTCTCCGGTTTCCCACGCCATCTCATTCCAGCGGTGCTCCATTTTCATTCCATGTATCATCGGTGACATTTGTAGTAAAAGCAAGCGTATAAAAATTATATTTCAAGCTCCAAAACATGTTTTTCTCTCACGTAAGTTATATTGTTTTTTTTTTTTTTTTTGGTAGTGTTTAACTACTTACGGCACCGCAGGCGGTGACACTGATGATACATGAATGATGATGGAGCACCGGTGAAATGCGATGGCGGGGGAAACCGGAGTACCCGGAGAAAACCCGCCCTAGCGCCGCTTTGTCCACCACAAATCTCACATGCGGTCGCTTGGGATCGAACCCCGGCCGTCTAGGTGAGAGGCAAGTGGTCTAACCACTTGGCCACAAGTTAGATTGTGCACGAATACATGATGTACATAGTAGATAGAGAAAGTATTGTATTCCATCCAAAATTCGATACCGGAATTTCACCGGAAACGCATGTTTTGAGGCCTTCTGAATATAAAAAGAGTTGAAATAGTCCTGTGTGTATGTGTGTGTTTCTGTGGACAGCGTAACTCAAAAACAAAAAGTTCGTTAATTACAAAACTTGGCATTTAAGTTTGGTATCTTCCTTGGAAGGCGTGGTTGAGTGGTTAGACCGCTGGCCTCCCATCTAGGCTGCCCGGGTTCAATCCCAAGCACCCGCCCACAAGTGGGATTTGTAGTGGACAAAGCGGCCTCTGGGTAGGTTTTTTCCGGGTCCTCTAGTCCTCCCGCCACTCATTCCACTAAATGCTCCACCATCACCTTTCCTATCATCCATTGCGCTTGTATTTCGTATCATCCTCTTCCTCACGCTCATGCCGGCCACGCGTTCCAGGTTCTCCATTCTGTGACTTCATGCTGTTGGCTCCCCGACAGACTTCTGAGCCCTAGGCATCCGCTTGTAAGTCCTTAGGGGATGCCATTGCTACATAAGGGGAGGGTAAACCGACCACGAATCTTCCTTGGATGCAATACCAAGATTTTCAGGAAAATCCCCCAACACAAATTACCCTTTACATGGTACATCTTTTGAAAAATCGTATCTTTTCAAAAATGCTCCAACGATCCTGATTAAAATGGCATATGTTTAAGATATTTTATGATAAATGAAAAGTATGTCTTTAACTGTCCGGGAATAGCCTCTGAAGACCTTATCATTCTGGGTGAATTTTATGTTTTCCATTACTGCTACAAAGAGTATGAACAAGTGTTTATTGTAATGGGGAAGTTCTGCCATTAAAGCCCCCTATAGGTTAACATAACCGTCCAATTATTTGAGTCATCTATCAGCATAAATACTGCGATTTAAGGGAGGCCGCTATTTGTTTGTCATGGGCGTATTTTAAACATCTAGTATTTAAATACAAATGGTTAAATCCATTTTTGATAAAATGAAATTTTGAGAAAAAATGTCATATAAAGTACAGTTCTGGGCAGATGGGTGGGAGGGGTTCTTTAAAACCTTCATATCGCATGTTTGGAAAATGCTGAACTTAAATACCGTTTGATGTTTTTAACTGAATTTTCGTTTTGGAATTATAATATTCACAGACCCAGACACACAAACATTTTTACACATCTGCTTTTACTGTGGTCAGGGTTCTCAAAACATATTTACAGTGAAATTTCGACAGAAAATTTCTGGAGCAGAATTAAATAGTTCCCCTACACTATGCATAGCAGGTGCATATTGTGCATAATTGAATCTGGTTGCAGGGGACTTCATAGGTTTTTCGGAGAATTTAGATAAATACATACACATGCTGTATAGAAAAGTTGTTAAATACCGGTGTAACGGAGTTCATACCGTGATTATGGCAGCCTCCGTCGTACTGAAAAAGAAATCTGATGTGTTCCATTCATATGACTTTCTCTACACCTGGTAACAAGTTATTGTTAAAAATGATTTCTTTTATCAACTTCATGCTAAGTAGATGCATTAGGTTAAAGCGAAAGTCAAATATTTTTAAAGCCGATTGCCATGTGAATGAAAGCATTGCCTGGAGTTGACCAGTTGCCGTATGTGAAAAGTTTTACGTATTTTAAAACTGAAACCAATAACAAGAAATATCTCAAAAAATTGTCAACTGTGCGAAAATAGTGTAACGGACGTGTGCGTTTAATCAAAATATTTTACTGCTGATTTTGAAAAAATAAACACCTTCGAACATTTTTTTTGTAAAGCGTAGTTTGAGATTTCCTTCAAAATTTTCCTTCAAAAAGTCGCATGTTTGGAAAATACCAAACTTTAAAATCACCACATCGTCACACACGGACCACCTTTTTTTTTTTTTTTTTTTTTTTTTTTGTTTGTTTCAGGGAGCCTAGAACGAGTATTTCCGGTGAAATTTCGGTACAGCAATTTGGGATGGAATGCAATAACTTCTCCATCTATGTACTAAGTAGAGAAAGTAAGAAAAAAGTCAGAAACCAAGATTTTAAAATTGTTAGAAGGTAACTGAATCGTATTCCAAAAAATCTGATGTGTTCCATTCACATGACTTTCTCTATATCCCTGTAACAAATTATTGTTAATAAGCTTATCTTTTATTTATTTCATGCTAATCGAGAAAAATTAGCAGAAATAGTCTTATTTGTTGCCTTATTGTAAGTAGAAGCGAAATAAGGGAGTACCATAGGTTAAAGTGAAAGCCAAAAGCCGGTTGCTATGTGACTGATGTTCCTTTGTGGACAGGAGTTGACAAATTCCTGTATGAGAAAAGTATGTTTTTCAAAGCTGAAACCAAGAAAAAGGAATGTCTCAAAGACGATCAACTCCACGAAAAAAATGTATATAGCATAAATTGTGTGTTTTAACGTGATCTACATTATTTGTGTGTTAAGTTTTTGTCCATCTCTTACGGTTTAGTAGTTATGCAAAATTCATCCAGAATAAAGTAGTCTTTAGAGGTTATTCCCAGAAAATTAAAAACATATTTTATTTGTCAGGTAAATATCTTTAATATATTATATTTTAATCAAAATCATTAGAGCCATTTTTTAGAAAATCAAAATTTTCGAAAAAAGTTCCATGAAAAGGGTAGTTGTGGGTGGGGGGATTTTTCTCAAAATATTCGTGTCTCATCCCTGGAAGATTCTAAACTTAAATACCAAGTTTAGTATTTTACCGACTTTTCGTTTTTAAGTTATCGTGTTCACAGCCACACTGACACACGGACACACACACGGACCTTTTGTGAAAATGCTTTTTTTGGATATTGGTGACCCTAAAGCATATATTTCCGGTGAAATCTCGGTATCGAGTTTTTTGGTGGAGTGCAATACATTCTGTATACACTATGTACATAGTGCGTATAGAGAAAGTAAAAAGAGGAAATATTACACAAGCATTATCGGGGTTTCCAAGAAAATTGAAAATCTACAATGTTAGCTTAGAATTAGTAGCTACGCGTATGTTTTATTCTCTAAAGGTATTCTGTAGAATTCGGCAAACCAATTTATATATTCCTTATAAGTACACGCAACATTTATTGCGAATTTCTGTAAAGGATCACTCTCTCACAGATTATTTTATTTATTTCTCTTTTCACCCTCTCACTTGGGCCACACCGTGGCCGAGTGGTTGAACCAATCGCCTCTCATCTAATCGGCCCGGGTTCGATCCCAAGCGACCGCTTGTGAGATTTGTGGTGGACAAAGAGTTCTCTTCGGGTTCTCCGGTTTCCACCGGTGCTCCACCTTCATTCATCGCATGCGGTGCCACAAGTAGCGGGTGGTAAACACTACCAAAAAGCTTCACTTCCTCTCTCTCTGGATCTCTACTACTTCGGAATATAAAATCTATCACTTTATTCCTTGAAAGCATATTGTTGTTTTCATAAATGCTTCTGCAAAGCTATTAGCATCTCAAGCGATGTTAGGCCCCCATAATGTAAAAGGAACACACATTGGATTTTGAATGTTACGGTAGAGAATGCCTGGCTTGGTGTTAATATCAAGAGGAATAATGAACACATACGTGGAGTACACGACATGACCACATTGGGGGTCTACATCTTGTTGCATCAGAACGACTCGTATACCATTCTGTTGACATCAACTTAATTTGCAGACGGTGTCAGAATATTGCAACAAGCGTAATGCGTTAGGGAACAGTAATGTGGACAAAATGGAACGGCTCGCTGATGTACTGCGGGGTTAAAACAACGGCACCGCGGCTGTCAAATGTTTCATACAGACCTATAACTCATCGCTCATAGGTAAAATAACAGAACCGTGTTCCTGCATCAGCGCCTGCAAATGTATGAAAAGGGTTCACCACATGGATCATGTCTATCGTGTTGTTCCCAAGAACAACGCATTTATTGTCATTAACAGTTGATCCTACTCGGACCTGTACCGGACGTGTAAAATCACACGACTTTCTCTACATCTCTACTACAAATTATTGTTAAAAAGCTTATGCTTCTATTTACTTCATGCCAATCGAGGAACATTAACAGAAACAGTTTTATTATTTGCTTCCTTATAAGTAGAAGCGAAATGAGGGAGTGCCATAGATTAAAATGATAGCCAAAAGCTGGTTGCTTTGTTTGTATCTACAGGAATTAACAAATACCTGTATGAGAAATGGATGGTTTTCAAAGCAGAAACGAAAAACCAAGGATATCTTAAAAATTATCAACTCCACGAAAAAAATGTATATGACATAAATTGTGTGTTTTATCGTGAGCTACATTTTCTGTAGAGTAGGGTTTTGTCCATCTCTTACGGTTTAGCAGTTTTGCACAATTCCGTAAAATTCATTCAGAATAAAGTAGTCTTCAGAGCCTATTCCCAGAAAATTCAAGATATACATTTTATTTATCAGGTAAATATCTTTAATATACGACATTTTAATCAAAATCGCTAGAGCCATTTTTAAGAAAATAAAAGTTTTCGAAAAAAGTTCCATGTAAAGGGTAGTTTGGGGTGGGGGGATTTTCTTGAAAATCTTGGTGTCGCATCCTTGGAAGATACCAAAATTAAATATCAAGTTTGGGCTTTAACGCTCCTTTCGTTTTTGCGCTATACTGCCCACAGACACACACATATACACACAGACAGACACACGGACAGTTTTCTAAAATGCTTTTTTTTTGGATTCAGGGAGTCTCAAAACATGTATTTCCGGTGAAATCTCGGTATCGAATTTTTGGGTACAATACAAAACCTTCTCACTATGTGCATAGTTCGTATAGAGAAAGTAAAAATTAGCAGAGATAGTCTTATTACTTGCTTCCTTGTAAGCAGAACCGAAATAAGGGAGCACCATAGGCTAAAGTGATGGTCAAAAGCTGGTTGACTGAAGTTCCTTTGTTTGTATGGAACAGGAGTTGACAAATTCTGTTTGAGAAATGTAAAAGTCTTTAAAGCTGAAACCAATAACAAGGAATATTTAAAAAACGATCCACTCCACGAAAAAAATGTATATGATATAAATTGTGTGTTTTAATGTGCTCTACACTTTTGTGGGGTAAGTTTGTCTATCTCTTAAGGTTTTACCAGCTATAAAAAATTCAATAACATCGTCCAGAATAAAGAGGTCTTTAAAGGCCATTCCCATAAAGTTCAAGATATACATTTTATTTGGCATGTAAATTTCTTAAATATAAGAGACTTTAATCAAAGTTGTTAGTGTCATTTTTGAGAAATTCAAACTTTTCGAAATTTTTTCCATGTAAAGTGTAGCTTGAGGTGGGGTATTTTCTTGAAAATCTATGTGTCTTATTCTTAGAAGATACCAAACTTACATACCAAGGTTGGTATTTAATGACCTCGTTTTTGAGCTATGCTGTCCACATACACATACAAAAATGCTTTTTATGGATTCAAGGGGATCCAAAACATGTATTTCCGGTGAATCTCGGTATCGAATTTTTGGGTGGAATACAATACTTTCTCTATACACTATGTACATAGTACGTGTAGAGAAAGTAAACATCTGGTGCGTTACATTCATATGACTTTCTCTAGCTGCTCTACAAACTACTTACAAAAGATTCTTCTTCTTTCTGTATCATGCTAATTGAGATAAACATAAGCAGAATGTTCTTATTACTTAGTTCCCTATAAGTAGACGGGAACTAATGGAATGTGCTGGACTAAAGTGATAGTCAAATGTTTAAAAAGCTTTCATTATGCAATTGTCATTTCAAATTGCTTCTTTACTCGGCCAGGAGTAGAACAATGAAAAACGGACACTTCCTGTCTGAGAAAAGTGTAACTACTTTACAATTGAAACCAATAATAAGGGATATTTCGGAAGGGTTACCTCCACAACAAAAACGTAAATGACATAAATTGTGTGTTTTGACGGGATCTACATTTTTGTGCCGTAAGTTTTTTTGTCTATCTCTTACGGTTTTGCAATTAGGCAAAATTCGGCAAAACTCATCTAGAATAAAAATGTCTTCAGAGACTATTCCCAGAGAATTCAAGAAATACATTTTATTTGAGACGTATATACCTTTATTATTCGGAATTTTACTCAAAATCGTTAGAGCCATTTTTGAGAAAATAAAAATTTTCGAAAATATTTCCATGGTAGTTTGTGGTGGAGAGATTTTCTTGACATTATTTTTGTCGCATTCTTGGAAGATAGTGAACCTAAATACCAAGTTTGGTATTTAACAGTCTTTTAGTTTTCGAGCTATGCTGTCCACAGAGACGGACCTTTTTCTAAAATTGCTTTTTTCGGGCTCTGGGGACCCCAAAACATATATTTCCGGTGAAATCTCACATCAAATTCTCTATCCACTGAATACATTGTACATGCGAGCTTCAGAAGGTAAAAAAAAAAATATGTTCCATTCACATAGCTTTCTCTACCTGTTCTGCAAACAAACTACTCTTACAAAAGATTCTTTTAACTACAGGATACTAATCTATATAAACATTAGTAGAGATGGTTTTATTACTCAGTTCCTTGTAAGTAGAAGGGAAATAAGAGCATGCAGCGACAGTCAAATCTTTTAAAACTGTGCTATACAATTGTCATTGAAAATCGGTTCTCTTTCCATGGTCAGGAGTAAAACAAAAGAGATATGATAGCGATGAGGGTTTTCCGTTTGAGAAAAGTTAAGTATTTTAAAACTGTAACCAATAACAAGAAATACCTATCTCAGATGTGTGACATAAATTGTATGTTTTAACGAGCTCTACATATTTTGTGTAGTAAGTTCTTATCTATCTCATACGGTTTACATTCATACAAAGGCCATTCAGAATGGAGATGACTTCAGGGTCTATTCCCAAGAATTTCAGGACATATATTTTATTTGCCACATAAACATATTTTGCATACAGTATTTTAAGCAACCGTAGAGGCATATTTTTTTTTTTTTTTTTTTAGAAAATCGAAACTTTCGAAAGCTGTTCAATGTAAAGTGTAGTTTGGGGTGTGGGGATTTTTTTGAATATCTTCGTGTTGCATCCTTGGAAGATCCTAAACTTAAACACCAAGTTTGGTATTTAACTGACTATTCGTTTTCAATTATGCTGTCCACAGTCACAGAGAGATGGACTTTTTTTTATAAATGATTTTTTTTTGTATTCAGAGATTTTCAAAACATGTATTTCTGGTGGAATCTTGGAGTATAATACCTTCTCCACCTACTATGTATATTGTACGTACGTGCTAGAGAAACTAAGACGAGTCACTTACTATTTGCGGTTAAAGGGCTAATGACGATCGATAAAGGAATAGCTACCATTGAGATAAATTTGTAATATAGTTTAATAAAGACGTGGATTTTAGGTTTTTTTTAATTAATTCCCCTTGCAGCATAATCATATTATCAGCTTTAAAAGTTTGAAGATTATAACGGGAATTGCCCACAAATCTTGATTTGCACAATTCACCAATGCCCTGGGATTTATATGTGATCATAAGGCCTCATAAATCTTGCGGCTTATTTGGAATATATTTAGAGCCTAAGAAACAAATGCTGGTGTCCTTTTTGAACTTTTAAATTACTGCGCTTAGTATAAAATACAACCAGTTTTACTTAGAATGGCGTATTAGAAATACACTATTTACTAAGCTGAAAATAAAATACATATATACCACTTTATCAGTTAATCTGGTATCTACGAATGCACTGAACACATTACTGGAATTTGTTTTCTCTTAAATTCTTAATTTCTAAAACTCCTCTTAGTTTCTGTGGTAAAATCGAGAAGTTTAACTTCCGATAACATACTGATGGTGGTTTTACTCTCTGACTTAAAATACTTTAACGCTGTTTTTTACATTCTCTGCCCGACTTATGTACATAGTGTATAGAGGACCTATTGTATTCCACCCAAAAATTCGATACTGAAATTTCACCGGAATTACATGCTTTCAAACTCCATGAATAAAAAAAAAAACATTTTCAGAAAAAGGTCCGTTTGTGTGAGTGTGTGTGTGTCTGTGGAGAGCATAACTCAAAAACGAAAACACCGTTACATACCAAGCATGGCATTTAGGTTTGGTATCTTCCAAGGATGCGACATGGAGGTTTTCAAGAAAATTTCCGTAACACAAACTTCCGTTTACATGGAAGAATTTTCGAAAATGTTGAATTTCTAAAAAATACCTGTAACAATTTTTATTAAATTGTGTATATTAAATATACTTCATACCAAATTAAATGTATAGCTTGAATTTTCTAGTAGTAGCCTCTGAAGACCTCTTTATTCTGGATGAAATTTGCCGAATGTTGCTTAACTGCACGAAGCTAGTAGTCCCACAGTTATGGCCACCGGAATGAGAGTGAGATATTGAAGCTGAGGCACTGTGGGCGCCAAATGAAGCACCTCCTTGGAAACCAAGAGAATGGGCGCTTCCGAAAGATCCACCAATTGCGGGTGGTGGGGATAAAGCAAAATCTGAAGCAGAAGAACTCGAAGATGAAAAGGAACCCAACGATATGCCCTCTGGTGAACTATATATTATTGGCGGTTTACTTGTATCTTTGGCTGAACTAGCTGGATCTGGAACTGGAGGTGGCAAATAGGTCGGACCTTTAGGTTTGCTGATCCCGAAAGCATTGTTTTGAGCGACTGTTTGTCCAATGGACGTGATTAGGCCAGGAGGGACAGGATCACGGAACTTCACGGGCACCTTTGGCATGACGTTAGTCCCTGAATGCCCATTGAAGTCAAAAGGTTGTGGCACCTTCATTTCATATCCCGGACTTTTAGTCTTTTGTAGGAAGTTTCTAGAGCCGCTAGAGAAAGTCATGAGAGTAACAAATCAGATTTTTTCATTAGCTTTTACATTCACTTCCTAATTCATATTACCAGACTCTACAGAGCATAGGGAATGCTTCTTGGGCAAAGAAAACTTCTCCTCTGAGTCGGGAATCGAACCGGAATTCTGGATTGTAAAGCAAGAACGATGATCGTTTAGAGTCAGCCAATGAAATAACTTGTCTTAAGACTTAACTTTTGAGTTTTTCCAATAAGTTACGTTATAGGTCAAATATGTACATTACTGCTAAATTATATTGCCTAAGTAAACCAAGGAATTTTCCGCGATATCCAGTATATGTATGCGCTTGTGCTGTGGGTCACTTTGTTTAGTAGCTTGGTTATAAATGCATCTCAGGCTGTTACTTAATGATAGGTGATTACTAGCATGTACTAATGCTAGGAATGTATTAATTACAATTATTTCTTAGTGAGTGAATTTTCCTATCTGACATTGATGTTTGCATTGCAGGTATACATCGCCTTGGTCGCGACGATATGCACTTTGTTGATCGTGCCACACACTTCTGCCGTGATAACGTCTTCGACGACAGAAGGTCCAGCGCCCACTCAAGAGGCTGAGCGGAGAGATGCAAGTTTCCACGGCACCGGCAACGGAGGTGATTTAGGAGACCATGGAGGATTTGGCGGCGGCGGCAGCTTTGGCCACGATTGCGGGTTCCGGCCTCCTTCCAACTCATATGGACCTCCACCACCTTCCGGATCTTATGGCCCACCGCCTCCATCAGGATCTTATGGGCCTCCACCACCTCCTTCGAATTCTTATGGACCACCATCATTTTTGGGATCAAATGGTCACTCATCTCATTCGGGATCACTGGGATCCTCGTCGTTTTCCATTTCTCATGGCCAATCCTCCCATTCTGGAGGTTCGTCGTTTTTGAGTTCTCATGGACACTCGTCTCACTCGGGATCTCATGGTCCTCAATCGGGCTCAAATGGACCTCCACCTTCCTTTGGTTCTTTCAGGCCGCCACCACCTTCTGGATCTTACGGACCTCCTATCAAAAAGCCTTCTTCCTCTTACGGTCCACCAATCTCTAAACTAAAACCTGTCTATGGTCCACCACGGCCACCTTCTACTTCATATGGTGTTCCATTTATAGGAGGAAGTGGAGGTGGGGGAGGAGGAGGAGGGGGCGGAGGAGCTGGAGGAGGAGGAGGAGGAGGAGGAATTAAATTCAAAGGTTTCGGTCACGGTGGAAAGCATCACCATAACGCTATTTTCGTGCCTCCACCACCTGATCCTCCCCCACCACCAGCAAGTCTTTTTGGATCATCTAAGCCTTCCTTTGGTCGCCCACCCTCATTTCTGAATGGTAAAGGACCTGGAAAGTCACCAAAACCTACGTATGGTCCACCAAAACCTGTCCATATCCCTTCTTCTTCTTATGGTCCGCCTAAGCCACCGCGACCTGTCTACGGTCCTCCTATTAAGGCATCGTCGTGGTCTTTTAGCTCCTCAAAAGGTCCAAAAACCTCTTTCGGGCCACCAAAACCATCCTATGGTCCGCCTCCAAAACCATTGTATGGTCCTCCGCCTAAGCCAAAGCCTTCGTACGGCCCGCCATCAAACATTCCTTCTTTATCTTATGGCCCACCATCCCCGTCATTTAATGTACCTCCACCACCAAAGTCTAAACCGATCGTGACATACGGAGCACCTTTTCCACCACCGCCACCGCCTAGTTCCTCGTATGGACCGCCACCAGGAGTAGGAGCTCCTCCAACTCCACCGGAGATTAAGTATGATGGATGGCAGCCGATTCCTGGTCTAGTTGCTAAAAAGCCAGTTGATTCTTATGGCCCACCTCCTAGTGGGGCGGTCTCTCCTAGTTCGGACTACGGCCCACCTCCAAGCAGCCATTATGGATCCCCGCAGTCTTCACCCCCCAGCGATGAGTATGGAGCGCCTCCCCCTCTGCCAAGCGATAGCTATGGGGCGCCAAAACCGCCTGAACCCAGTTCTTCATATGGTGCTCCTTCAGCTGGAGGTGACGCTAATCTTCCACATCCGGCCACTGATTACGGAGGTCCCCCTCCACCTAGTGATGATGAGTTATTTAGTCTTATATCCCAATCAATAGGTCCCTCTTTAGGAGATTCTCCACCCCCACTAACGACAAATAATGTCTATGGGGGACCGCCTCCACCTCCGCCAAGTGATTCTTATGGACCGCCGCCAAGTGATTCTTACGGACCACCTCCAAGTGATTCTTATGGACCGCCGCCAAGTGATTCTTATGGACCGCCTCCAAGTGCACCATCGCCATCAGCTCCCTCAAGTGATTATGGACCACCTCCGCCACCTTCATCTGGTCACTCGAACGGCTTATCGATCCCTAGCAGCCAATATGGTCCCCCTCCAACAAATGTGGCATTTGTTATAACTAAAAGTCCGGGATATGAAATGAAGGTGCCACAACCTTTTGACTTCAATGGGCATTCAGGGACTAACGTCATGCCAAAGGTGCCCGTGAAGTTCCGAGATCCTGTCCCTCCTGGCCTAATCACGTCCATTGGACAAACAGTCGCTCAAAACAATGCTTTCGGGATCAGCAAACCTAAAGGTCCGACCTATTTGCCACCTCCAGTTCCAGATCCAGCTAGTTCAGCCAAAGATACAAGTAAACCGCCAATAATATATGGTTCACCAGAGGGCATATCGTTGGGTTCCTTTTCATCTTCGAGTTCTTCTGCTTCAGATTTTGGTTTATCCCCACCACCCGCAATTGGCGGATCTTTCGGAAGCGCCCATTCTCTTGGTTTCCAAGGAGGTGCTTCATTTGGCGCCCACAGTGCCTCAGCTTCAATATCTCACTCTCATTCCGGTGGCCATAACTGTGGGGCTACTAGCTTCGTGCCGTCCAATGGTTTTGCTGGCTCCCAGCCGCTACCAACAACGAGTTATGGCACCCCGTTTTCATCAAGTGGTTCTGGTGGATCCTTCGGCTTCTCTTCCCTTTCGCAAAATTATGATTCATCTCAGTCACATTCCTTCAGCGCTCTCAACTCCGGAATACAGCCTCCTCCTGCGCCATCCAGTTTGTATGGTGCTCCTTCCCTATCATCTTTATCAGAAAGTTATGGTGCTCCTAGCTTCGACCAGTCCGTACATAATTCTGCATCCTCCGCTGATAGCCACCATCACTCATTCGGTGGTAGTTCTTCCTCCTTCGCTCTAGCAGCAAACGACGATGGCACTTCCTCGTCGGTCTCGCAAGCTTTGAGCAGTTATGGACTTCCACAGGATCTGGATAATCTGTTCAAGTCCCAAGAATTGCCATTTAGTTCATCGACACATCACGACGGTGTGCCCGAACCGAGAGTACCAGGAGGAGGAAACGGCGGTGTGCAGCATTTTCCTGTTCAAGGAGCTCATGGTAGCTATACATTGCAGATCCAACCTGCAGGTGGCGCCTCTGGAGCAGGAGATGTTGCTCACGAAGAAGTTCTATCTAACGGACTTCTTAAGGATATAATCGCTGCTATTGAACATACTCCCCAGCAGCAGCATACAGGTCATCAGGAAGGTTACGGCGTAGGTCATGATGACTTGCAGCACGCCTCAGCAAACAGGGTAATTGAATATCAACCTAAACCTCAGGAATTAGAAGGCCAAGGCTCATCGACAAACGAGGTTACAGTGGCACTACCAGAAAAAAATGTGGAAGCTAGAAATTCTGCTGATATCACAGCCTCAGCTTCAACTCTAACAGAAGAAAAGGGCAGAAGCCTCGACATTGACGATGAAAGGAAAGATTCTCAAGAGGGATTCAACACTTTGCCCTTCTCTTTGAAAAACAACAAAGTTGCTTTGTATTTTAGGCCTAGGAACTACTCGGAGGAAGACATCAATTCACCGGATAATAGTTCAATAAAAACTGAAGATTTGCAGTGGTCATCATCATCGTCGTCGTCGTCCACTTCATCTACTTCTGGTCGAGAAACCGACAAACCAGAAACCAATAAGGAAACATACGGCAGCATTGTGGCTTTCAGTGACCCTCATGCCAATTATGTGTATGGAGATTTGAATACCGTATCAGACAGTGCGTTTAACACAACTTTCAATTTCTTTGGAAGTGATAGGGCATCTTCTACTGCTTCACCACTTCCCTAGATCAGCGCAAAGGAAGTGTTATGCCGGGAGATGTCGGTTTTGAACACTTTGCTCATTAATTTATTTACCTAGGTGCTAATCAATAGAGTTACCTGAATGTTTCAGGGCGTTTCTTATTGGCCATTAACTTATGTGCGTTTTATAACATTTATCTGTGCCACGTATTCAGTGATGTATTAATAAAAGCTGTAAACACCTTCTCAACTTTACTGAGCGGTGATGATCTTCAGAGAGAGATCAGAAAGACAAGAAAAACGAACAAAGCTGTTAAGGGAATCATGGAAAAGACGTAGTGTCTGAAAAGTGTTGTCAGCGGATTTGGAGGTTTTCCTCATTATTCTAAGTGCCAAGATGTTGATGTTACATATATTTATGAAGACTGAACTTAGGATGCATGTAACATAAAAAAGAGTAAATACATGTATATAATAATAGTTTTTGTGTTATTGCATACTGCCCATTCATTCCTGATTTTTATTCCATGATACCTAGTCTATAAAAACAGAATATATATGTATATTACGCAGAAAAAATACTATCAACGTTTGTTTAAGGTGTCAGAAGACTTAATTTGTATTATCACAGGTTTGATTCCTTGAAATCGGGTAACCATATATGTTTCTGATCATAACAACAGGAAAAGCGGTATTTTGCACTCATCTGTTCTTAGTATTTTGCACTCACCTTAGGATTTAATTTTTTGAGCAGTTTAGGTTCTTAAGTTTGTTATATGGCAGGTATATTTGTATAATATACAATGGGAGGCGTGGTTATGAAAATAACTGGACAAACATTCACATTGGAAATATTGTTCCCTTCGAAATAGTGTACTTCCCGGTCACGACCCATTCCATGCGTACTTTCCACTCTTGGTAGCAATGCTGTAGTTCTGTTTCAGTCAAATTGTTCATCAGGAATGTCACTTTTGCCTTAAATTCTTCTTGGGACTAAATGGGTTTCCTTTCAATGCAGAATTGACTGTGGCGAACTTGATTTTCATGGACCTGATCTGATAAGTATGGTGGATGTATCAACATAGGGGTCTAGTGCTTCGCCAAAACTATTAGGCAGGCTTTATCGCTGCGGGATCCAGGAATGATTCTGCCATGTTTTTATTTCTTCCTTGGATATTTCCTACAAGAGCTTGTAGTAGCACAATGGCTCGAATAGCTCAAGTGAAGTTCTCTCCTAACATTTTCACTGACCTTTTCTATTTTTTATTGCGATGATGATGATGATGATGATGATGTTTGAGGGTGTCCATGTCATGGTTCTCTTTAAATATTCACTTTTGAAATAGTAAAATTCTTGAGTACGGTATAATACTGATCAGCCATTCGGGTCAAAGCATAACAGAACATATATTCTGTGATAGTACTCTGTTTGTAGGAGGTGTTTATTGACACTGAACAGAGGTCACGTATATACAAGAGGTCCCAAATTCCAAGTTTTACTGTTGATCATAAACTTCCTGTAAGAACCTGAAAGTTTCCGAAACGGGTTTCCAAGTTTTACAAGACATTTCACATTCTCGCCTAACCTCTTTCCGACGAAACTCAGGTGCACGAGGTTCCTAGTACGGCTGCTACAGACACTTGATTACATGACAGATATCTTGAAAGATGAATGAATGGACAAACAGATTTTAATCGCTTGCAAGATCACATGGAGCTTGAAAAAACACAATCCTGTTATTTTATAGTCATACCTCATATTGCAGTATTGTCTACACATGTTAAGCTATTTTTCAGGCACAGTTCGGGACAGCATTTATTTCCAAATTTATTTTCCATCTACTTCAAAACCCCTGGAAGAAAATCACAATCACAAGGACTCGGCGCACTTTAACAGCAAGAGTAGTCTACTTCGAAGTGGAGAAACAGGCTCCTGTAATGTTGTGCACTGAAGTGTGCAAGAGGAACCAACCGGGCTTGCTACCGAAGTAAGATAACCTCAAATTAAGTTACTTCCGAAATTCAGAGAGAATCAAGGGAGTCTACCTCCCAACAGCCCAGCATTTTCTATTAATCTAGATACTAATTATACTAAGCAACCTTGTAAATCTGTCCTGAGAGTCCGATTTGCTAAAGTAACTTAAAAATAGGCTTAAAGAGCTAAATAACAAACTCCTTTAAGACATGTAGCTTATCCAGTAATTTCGGCGGGTTTTTTAAGGTTGGTTTTTCAGATTCCGTCATGTGTTGCTAGGGAGATTCTGATTCCAAATCTATGTCTACTTTTAGGATTCAAGGAAAAATCCATTAGATTGGTAGTTTGCTCATAGAAATATACATACTACACTAGGTTGTGTCTATTTTAATACTGGTGGTAGATTTTTGAAGATTATAGGTGATAGAAATATCCACTTATGTGCAGCCATAACATATAAGACAATACGAAACCAGCTTCGTAGCTTCATTTATTCATTTTCTCTTATATATCAGTGGGAGTGCGCACAATGTGCAAAGAATGAAATTGACTAGCATTTTTTATGTCATTTGTCTTTTATTATAGTTTTGTATGTGGTATCTTTCACACGGTTTGTTACACAGTCCGCACACGCACTCTTCGTTTGGCTGGTGGAATTTCTTGTTGTGGCAGAGCTTATGATGGGATCCATGTACTGTGCATCGTGTAACTACGTGCCGAAGGTCGTAGTTCACCTTATAATATTCTTCTGTCATCATGGCGTCTGTAGAGTACAAATCATGCCAGATGGCCTTTTTTTTTTTTTCTCTTATGAATATTTCTCTTGTTCTCTCGTAGGCTTCGGTGTTTGGCAGGAGTATCTGCAATCTGGCGTCTTCAAAAAGAAGGTTTCTCTCGTCAGTATGCCAGTCTTGATAACGCTATCTTCCCAGAATTCGTTTCATGTATCGGGTTTTGACTTTCTCTAAAGTAATGAAGTCGTTGATTTTTACTTTGGCCCAGATTATGCTATTGGTGCTATGACAGCTTTAAATAGAGTCATTGCTGTGTTATTGAGAATTTTTGGGGCTGTTGGATGTTGTAGATTGTTTTGATCACCACTGTTGCTCTTTCTTTGACCTGCGTGCTGAAGATATCTCTAAGCAACCCACAGATGATACGCAGAAAAAGTCATACTGTTTTGATTTAGAAAAGAAAACGACAGCATCTGTATTTTATGTCACCACATTTATACACCGTCTTGTTTCGTTGTTTGGATACTGTCGTTTGAAATTATTGCGTAAGCCAAACTAAGACATAAAACCGGGATAAGTGCTTATTCCCAAAACTCATAGCAACTACGAATATTGTGTACTTCACATGACATAGGCTAATATGAATAATGGGAGATTTTTGTTTGAACAAGCGAAGTAAGATCCGCATTTTTGAAAATGCTAATTTATTTTTACTTTCTCTAGCACGTATATGCGGTGTATATTGTGGTTAGAAGAGGTATTAAACTTCTCCTAAAATTCTATACCGAGATTTCATCGGTAACACGTGTGTTGAGGACACCTGAATATAAAAAAATCATTTTTAGAAAAAGGCCCATTTATGTGTCTGTGGATAGCATAACTCGGAAACGAAACATTCGATTAATTCCAAACTTGGCGTTTAAGTTCAGTATTTTTCAAAGATATGATACGGACATTTTCAAGCAAATCCCACACCCCAACTACCAAACCATGGAACATTTTGCGAAAATTTTGATTTTCTAAAAACGTGTCAAAAGATTTTTATTAAAATACTATAGGCTTTATTTTCCTGAAAAATGAAATATAGATGTTGAGTTTTCTGGAAATAGTCTCTAAAGACCTCTCCATTCAGGATGAATTGTATGGCTGATAAACCGAAGAGATACACAACACATGTAGATATTATTAAACACACACAATTAATGTCCTACATATTTTCAAAGAGCTAACCGTTTCCAATATATTCCTTGTGCTTCAATTTTAAAATACTTGAGCTTTTCTCAATCGAGAAGTCGCCTGTTCTTTTCAATTATCTTTTGTTTTGCTCCTGGTCCACAAAGAGAACCAAATTTCATCTGTTTCACATAGCGACCGGTTTTTAAAAATATTTGACTATCGCTTTATTTTAGTGTATTCCCTTATTTCCCGGCTGCTTACAAGAAAGCAAGTAATATATCTCAACAATCGTTTATCTCGATTAGCATGATGTAGATGAAAGAACGATTTGTTTGCGGAACAAACAGAGGAAGCCATGTGAAGGAACACATCAGATTTCTTTCAGTTTTCACCTTCCGCTGATTCAAAGCAAGCAGAGGAATGGTCGATATAAATGCAACGTCTCTGATGGTACAAAGGCATACATTTTAACTTTCTCTACACGTACTATACACAGAGTGTGTGGAGAAGGTATTGTATTGCACTAAAAATTCGATACCAAGATTTAACCGGAAATACATGTTTTGGGACCCCCTGAATAAAAAAAAAACATTTCTAGAAAAAGGTCCATGTGTCTGTGTACAGCATAGCTCAAAAACGAAAAGTCCTCTAATTGCTAAGCTTAGTATTTATGTTCAGTATCTTCAAAGGATGCGACGCGAAGGTTTTCAAGAAAATTCCCACCCTTTACATGAACATTTTTTCGAAAAAATTGATTTTCTCAAAAATGGCTCTAACGATTGTGATTAAAATCCCGAATATTAAAGCTACTTTATTTACATGACAAATAAAATGTATATCTTGAATTTTCTGGGAATAGCCTCTAAAAACCTCTTTATCCTGAATGATTTTTATTGAATTTTGCAACACTGGCAAACCGTAAGAGATAGACAAAAACTTACTACACAAAAAAATGTAAATCAAGATAAATCACACAATTTATGTCACATACTTTTTTTCATGGAGTTGGTCGTTTTTGATATTCCTTGTTATCGATTTCAGTTTTAAAAAACGTTTCTCATACCGGAACTTGTCAACGCTTGGCCACGCAAAGAAACGGATTTCAATCCTATAAGAACCACATTTTAAAACATTTGACTGTCGATTTAGTCTACTGTATTCCCTTATTTCCCTTTTGCTCATAAAGGATCTAAGTAATAAGACCATTTCTGCTAATATTTTAGCGTGAATTAGATAGAAGAATAAACTTATTAACAATAATTTGGTACAGAGATGTAGAGAAAGTTATATGAATGGAACACATCAAGTGTTTTTCTTTCATGTTGTATCTAATTTATATCTAGCGCACTTCGTATATTCGTTCTTCAGACATATGAAGTTATCTTGTTGGTGTGTAATTATCATTCTGTGGGATTGTTTCCACTTGAGGAAATGATTTCTTGAAACGTTTTAATTAGAAAGCTTGACGTATTAAATTAGAGAATGATAACTGAGGACTGAAATTCTCAAACGTGTTAAGTGACAAAACATTACTTTTTAGTTATGACTAAGTTATGTTTTAATTAATTTTTCTTATACAAGGAACTCTAGTCAACCTGAATAAATCTTACAGACTATTTAACATGTTAAGCAGAAGTAAAATCATATTAATGAATATTTAAATTAGTAAAAGTGGTAAACTCAAATTTGGATTTCCTCTGAAAGGCATTGGGCTATTTTGTTACCATCAGTTTTAACTCGAAGATGAACAAGAACAGCCATTTTTAGAGGAAATGGTCTGTGTTTAAAGCACCTCTCTGAAGATTCATCTCAACTTTAGAAATTCTGTCACTTAATATTTCGAAAATTTCAGGTACAATTATTAAACCCTTTTTACTCTCTCTGGCACGTATGTACAATATACGTAGTAGATAGAGAAGGTATTATATTACATCCAAAAATTCGATACAGAGATTTCACCGGAAATACATGCTTTGAGAACTCCTGAATTTAAAAACAGCATTTTTAGAAACATGTCCATGTGTGTGAGGGCAGCATAGCTCAAATACGAAAAATCGTAAAATACCAAACTTATACTCCCATGGCAACTACCCTTCACATGGGACATTTTTCGAAAATTTAGATTTTCTAAAATATTGCTCTAAGGATTTTGATTAACATACCATATGTTTAAGATATTATTATTATTATTATTATTACAAACGAAATACATTTCTTGAATTTTCTGCAAACAGCCTCTGGAGATCTCTTCTTTCTGGATGACTTTTGTATAACCTGTGATGCATAAGAAATAAACAAAAACCTACTACACCAAAAATGTAGATTTCATTAAAGATTTCATAGAAATTTATCATATAGCTTTTTTGTTTTGTTTTTGTAGAGTTAACCGTTTCCGAGATATTTTGTAATTGGTTTCAATTTTAAACTATTTAAACTTTTCTCAAGCAGGAAGTCACTTTCAGTCTCTTTTGTTTTATTCCCGGAAATGCAAAATAGAACTGATTTTAAATTGCATCACATAGCAATAGATTTTACATTCGCTTTAGCCTAGTGTATAACCCTATTTCCTTTCTAGTTACAGGGAAGCATGTAATAGTATTATTTCTATTAACGTTTACTATAAAAAATTAAAGAGCAATCTTTTGTAAGAATATTTTGTTTGTGGAACAACTAGCGAAAGTTATGTGAATGGAACAGATTTTTTTTTAATCAGCCGCTCGGAGTTTGTGATAGAGAAATTTGACATTTGACTTGTTAGAATTAAATACTAGCGCGGAGGGCTGACCCAGAAGTACCCGACCTAACAAAGAAAGCACAAAATTTGGGGGAAAAACATCTTTATTTCTCTACATAGTCTCCTTTCAGCTCGATATAATGTTTCCAGCGATGTTCACAAGCTTCGATACCCTGTTTATAGTGAAAACTATCTAGGTCTGCAAAATAGCCATCAACTGCAGACTTCATCTCTTCATTGTTGGCAAATCTTCTACCACCAAACCATTTCCTCAAGTTTGGAAACAGAAAATAAACAGAGGGGGCTAATCTGGCGAATAGGATGCATGAGGAAGCAATTCGAAGTTTAAATCATTGATTTTGGCCATGACGATTATGATCGTGTGAATGGTGCATTGTCTTGATGAAACAAAACTAAATGCGCCGTTTTTGCTCGATTTCATCACTCAAACGCTGTAACAAGTTCGCATAATATTTGCCATTGATAACTTTTCTTTCTTTTTTTCTTTTTTTTTGAGATAATGAAAATTACGCCGCCTGCGTCCCAGAAAACTGACGCCAGACCTTGCCTGTGGATGGAAATGTCTTCGCCTTCTTTGGAGCCGATTCTCCCCTTCCAATCCACTGTTTGATTGTTTCTTCATCTCAGATGTGAATGGTTGGACCCAAAACCTAGCTTTATTGCAGCGAAACATTGCCAAACACTCGACTGAAACATCCTCACTACGCTGTTTTTGTTCTTTTGTGAGCAAACGCGGCACCTACCTTACAACTTTCTCGTATCCAAATTTTCAGTCAGTATTCGATATACAGAACTTTGTGAAACGCCCGTAATGTCTGCTAGTTCGCACTTTTTCAGTCATCCAATACTATTTTGTGGATTTTCTTTACAATTTCTGGACTGGTAACCTCATTTGGTCGACCACTGCGATGTTCGTCTTGACAGCTCGTACGGCCGCGTTTAAACTCTGCCGCCCAATATTTCACTGTTGTAAACGAAGGAGCAGACTCCCCCAAAGTAGAATCTAGCTCAGATTTAATATTAGTTGGACTAAGACCTTTCAAATGAAAGTATTGTATCACATAACGATGACCAGTTTTTTACATGTTTACAAATTCGCTGAGAGCATTCACTAATATTGGCTGCCAAACAAATGCTAAACAATGTAAAATCATGAAACTTCAAACTTAAGCTTTTTAAGATTGGTACTTTTTACAACAACAACCGCTATCTATACGTCAGGTCGGGTACTTCTGGGGCAGCCCTCGTGCATATATATATTGTCGCAACTAAAGTTGGACACAGGGAGGAATAGCTATTTGAGGGTGGTAAAAGGAAGACAGATGGTAGAGCAATGATAACAACGCAAAGGGAATCCTGATAATATAAATATATTGACAAATAACAAAAGGCCAATATACTTTACAGTAAAATAATAAGATAAATTACAATAAACAAGACAAGCGTGTCAGGCGTTTCGTGTCGAGCGAGAACTAATTCCAAACACCGAAGGCAAGAATTGGTAAAGTAGTTAACATACAACAAAAGGTTGATTAGCTCGACGAGAAGAAAGATGTGTGTCGGTATGGTAGCCAGTGACCCGGGGTGGGGCCTCGGACAACGAGTCTGCCTCTTTCAAGTACTGAGTCTCAAAAGTGCCCGGAATTCAAGATTCAAGACAATTTTATACTAGACAATTGTCTCTAGGGGATTCTTCAGTATCTACGCCCAGGCTCTTAATAAATCCACCAATCAAAATACAGTATTTAAAAGATAAGACAGGGCTTCCTATATGACGTGCTTGGGATTAAAGTCTATCCTAGCCTACGAAATGTCACATGGTTCCAGGAAGTGGTTGAAAGCCCATGCAAGCTCATAAGTTGCAAAATGTGGTAAAATGTTCCATTATCCGGTTATAATAACAAATAAAACCATAAAGCTTCCTCTTATTGAACCCAAGAATCCGGTTGTTAAGAAATACAGAAGTTTATGAGAAAATTGAATTCTAAAACATTTACAATAATGTGACTTAAAACAAACAATAAGCTAATTTAAAAATACTCGTCAATTATTTATTTAAACAGAGCGTCTATACACAGGATGCCATAAGGTATGCACATTTTAAAATATCTCCTTACCAACTTTATAAAGTATATGAAGATACCAAAGGAGAGATTTTTGACTAATGCTATCAGAATACTCAGTATTACTTCAGAACAAGATTTATGTCGTTGAGGTAGTGTAGAGCTTGCTTGTGTTGGTGTCCCACATATTTTGGGGTTAAGCCAGGGAAACGCGGTGTTACGTTTCTCGAAAGTCAAGCGTATCTGGTTTGTTGACTCTGACCCTTGGCCACAAGATTCCTTCAGCATTTGTCCAACTACTCATATCTTCAGAAATGGCATGATACAACCTACTTAAACCACACACACATTGGAGTTTAAAAATCAGCACACTTATTCACTGTTGAAGTAAGTAGTACTATTTGGAGTTCCTTTATTATTTTCCCTAGCCAGAATGTTCAATGTACATAGTGGATAGAGAAAGTATTGTACTCCACCAAAAAATTAGATGTCGAGATTTCACCGGAAGTATGCGTTTTGGGGTCTCCTAAGTCCGAAAAAAGCATTTTTAGAAAAATGTCCGTGTGTGCCTGTGGACAATATAACTCAAAAACAAAAAGACCGTTAAATACCTAACTTGGTATTGGGTTTTGGTATCTTCAAAGGATGCGGAACGGTGATTTTCAAGAAAATCCCTCCCACAACAAATTACTCTTTATATGGAAATGTTTTCGAAAATATTGATTTGCTCAAAAATGATTCTAAAGATATTTACATCCTAAGTAAAATGTATATCTTGAATTTTCTGGGAATAGCCTCCGAAAACCTCTTTATTCTGGATGAATTTTGCTGAATTTTGCTTAACTGCTAAACCTTGAGAGATAGACAAAAACTTACTACACAGAAAATTTCCTTTACGCTTTTGCTGTCGAAGTACCTGTTTCCGGGATTTTCCTTGTTATTGGTTTCAATTTCAAAGTATTTATACTTTTCTCAGATAGGAAGTGTCTGCTTTTCTTTTGCTGTACTCCTGACCAAGCAAAGAAGCGATTTGCAATGACAATCGCATAACGATAGCTTTTAAAGCATTTAAATATCACCTAGTGCATTTCCAAAATTCCCCTCTACTTATAAGGAACTAAGTAATAAGAGCATTCTGCTAATGTTTGCATCAATTACTATTGTGTAGAAAAAAAATAATATTTTGTGAATATTTTGTTTGGAGAGCAGCTAGAGAAAATCATGTGAGTGTAACACATCAGATTTTTTTAGAAGAATATTTTCTCAGGGTTGCGAAGTTTGCTGTGATCTAGATTTGGGCAATACATTCAATAAACGTGTCAAGAAATTCATCATGTGAGGTTATATTAATAATAAATTTATATATATATATATATATATATATATATATATTTATTTATTTTTTTGGTATTTTTTTTTACAGGATAGGTTATATAATTTTATCATTAGTAACAAATAAAGCAAATTCCTTTTTCAGCACGATTATCAGCTACTATAGTACCTCAAATAATAATAATAATAATAATGAATGTTTCTATGTCATTTAGTTCGTTGCTTTCCAAATTTTCTATGTTAAAACAGCCTTCAGGCTTGCGTAAAACAATTTGGAAAGGCTGCGAAATTTGGCGTGACAAAAACATTTATGGAATTTTGCTAACATATTAATGCAATTGCTTGATCAAATCAAAGGCTCGCTAAAAGTTTACATTTTCATTGTAAAAATAAAAACTTAATTTTTAAAAATGCATACAAAAATAATTTTCTCAATAACGGGCGATTTGCGCACACAATAGATCTATAATCATTTTAACAATTTTTATAAAATCACAGTTAAATCATCCTTCAAATGTAAGCAACTTCGAACGGTTCCCTTTGAATTTATGGCCTACCAAACGAGGAATAGCCGACTTGCTAAAACAAAGGGAAATAAATGACACTGCAGTAAACTCCATTAAAGCTTATGTGTTGTATGTTGTTATGTGCTATCCATCTAAGTCAGCTGATGAGAAACAGGTTTTTATATAGGTCATGCTGGTGATGATGATAATATGTAAAGGCCAGTGCTTTTCTATGATTAACATGAGAAGCTTGATTACACTTGCAGCAAAATATCTCAGAATGTTCCTCATAAACAGAAACACATTGCTTAATTGAATTACATTTCAAACAGATTTCTAATCTTATCTTCTTATCTCCCGCGGTTTTCTTAAGTTTGTGTTAGAGAGTAATATGCTTTATTTCTTTCTCTAGCCTCGTATGTACGATATACATAGGGATAGAGAAGTATTGCATTCCACTCAAAAATTCGATGTCGAGATTTCACCGAAAATATGCGTTTTAGGACCCCCTGAGTCCAAAAAAAAAAAAATTCAGAAACAGATCCGCGCGCGTGTGTGTCTGTGTGTGTGTATGTGTGAATGTGTCTGTCTGTATGTTTGTGAACAGCATAGCTAAAAAACGAAAAGACGGTTAAATACCAAACTTGGTATTCAAGTTTGGTGTTTTCCAAGGATACGACACGACAATTTTCAAGAAAATCCCCCTACCTCTAGCTACTCTTTACATGGAAAAAAAAATCGAAAATAATGTTTGCCTTAAAAATAGCTCTAACGATTTTGATTAAAATACCACATATTAAAGCCATTTCTATCACAACTAAAATGTATATCTTGAATTTTCTGGGAATAGCTTCTAAACACCTGTTTATTCTGGATGAATTTTGCTTAATTTGGCATAACTAGTAAACCGTAAGAGATAGACAAAAACTTACTATACAAAAAATGTAGGTCTTGTTAAAATACATAACTTATGTCATATACATTTTTTCAGTTTACCATTTTCAAGGATTCCTTGTTATTAGTTTCAGTTGTGAAGTACTTACACTTTTTTCAGACGGGAGAGTCCGTTTTCCTTTTTATCTACTCCTGGCCAAGCAAAGAAGCGATTTGCAATGAAAATCGCATAACGAAAGCTTTTAAGACATTTCACTATCACTTTAGACTAGTGCATTCCCTTATTCCCAGTCTACTTATAAGGAATTAAATAATAACATTATGCTAATGTTTATCTCGATTAGCATGGTGTTGAAAGAAGAATTATCTTTTGTAAGAAGTTTGTTAGTAGAGTAGCTAGAGAAAGTCATATGAGTGTAACACACAAGATTTTTTACTTTCTTTAGCCCCGTATGTACAATGCACATAGGGATAGAGAAGTATTGTATTCCACCCAAAAATTCGATGTCGAGATTTCACCGGAAATAAATGTTTTAGGACCCCTGAATCCAAAAAAAGCATTTTCAGTAACAGATCCGTGTGTGTGAGTGTGTGTGTGTGTGTGTGTGTGTGTGTGTGTGCGCGCGCGTCTGTGGACACTATAGCTCAAAAACGAAAAGACGGTTGAATACCAAACTAGGTATTTAAGTTTAGTATCTACCAAGGATGCGACCCCAAGATTTTCAAGAAAAGCCCCACACCCCTAACTACCCTTTACGTGTAAAATTTTTCGAAGAATTAGTTTTTTTAAAAAGACTAACGATTTTGATTAAAATTCTACATTTTAAAGCCACTTCTATCACAAATAAAATGTATATCTTGAACTTTATGGGAATATCTTCTAAAGACCTGTTTATTCTGAATGAATTTTGCTTAATTTGGCATAACTAGTAAACAGTAAGAGATAGACAAAAACTTACTGTACAAAAAATGTAAAACTTGTTAAAATAAACAACTTATATCGTATACATTTTTTTTCAGTTTACCGCTTTCGAGGTATTCCTTTTTATTAGTTTCAGTTGTGAGGCACTTATCCTTTTCTCAGACGGAAGTGTCCGTTTTTCTTTTGTTCTACTCCTGGTCAATGAAAATCGCATAACAACAGCTTCTAAAAGATTTGACTATCACTTTAGTCTAGTGCATTCCCTTAGTTTCACTCTACTTATAGGGAACTAAGTAATACAATTTTGCTAATGTTTATCTCGATTAGCATGGTGTTGAAAGAAGAATTATGTTTCGTAAGAAGTTTGTTTGTAAGGTAGCTAGAGAAAGTCATGTGAGTGTAACACATCAGATTTTTTTCTAGTCTAGGAATTCATAAATTCAAGATTATTATTAATTTGATTATATGTTCAAACGCCATATTTCAAATTAGAGTTTTGTATATGTTTGGTGTTTAGAGTACAGTTTTCACGAACTGTCTCAAGCATACTTGTAAATTTCTTAACTTCTATTTGCAGTCAGTTTTTGGACATTATAAATAGGCGATATTGCTACTTCAGTAACACAAAGTGAATGTTTATTTATAGTACCCATCGCTACTGCCCCACTTAAGGTTTGTTTGACCTCCTTTCAATTCAAGTAAAAGTGCTCATTCTTGGTGTATAATTAAATCCGATAGTTCGTGGCGTTACACGATACTTTCATACCATGACCGCAACGGGATTAAGCTAATGTGCTGAAATCTTTTGGGAATTTTTTTCCGGATACATCAGTTTGTCCATTTATTCATTCTACTCTGCTTATCCAAAGAATTACTCGATCATTTCGACAATTTGTAACTTCCGGCGATACTTGTATCAGGATATTTTTCATTCGATATTAAGAATTTCACGGAGCTTTTCAAAGTTACTAAGCATAAAGAGGAAGTTCCAGCATAAAATCCACTGGATTATTGTAAAGTAATTTCATAAAAGTATTTAAGTATGAAGTTAATTAATTAATTACTTAATTTAGTCGTCCTTCCTGGTTTAAAAAATCTGATGTGTTCCATTCGCATGGCTTTCTCTACATCTCTGCAACAAATTATTGTTAGAAAAGCTATTGCTTCGCTTTACTACTTGCTAATCGAGAAAAAAATAGCAGATATAGTCTTATTACTTGCTTCCTTGTAAGTAGAAGCGAAATAAGGGAGTACCATAGGTTAAAGTGAAAGCTGGTTGCTATGTAACTGATGTTCCTTTGTTTATATGGACAGGAGTTGACAAATTTCTGTTTGAGAAAAGTATGTTTTTCAAAGCTGAAACCAAAAACAAGGAACATCTAAAAAACGATCAGTTGCAGGAAAAAAAATGTATAGAACTAAATTGTGTGTTTTAAAGGGCTCTACAATGTTTGTGTGGTAGTCGTTGTCCATCTCTTACGGTTTAGCAGTTATGCAAAATTCCGTAAAATTCATCCAGAGTAAGGTAGTTTTCAGAGGCTATTCCGAGAAAATTCAAGACACACATATTATTTGTCGTATAAATATCTTTTATATATGACACTTTAATCAAAAATGTTATAGCCATTTTTGAGAAAATCAAAGATTTCAAAAAAAAATTCCTTGTAAAGGGTAGTTGGGGGTGCGGCATTTTCTTGAAAATCTTCGTGTTGCATCCTTGGAAAATACTGAACTTAAATACCAAGTTTGGTATTTAATGGTATTTTCATTTTTGAGCTTTGCTGCACACAGTCACACACATATACATACACACACAGAAAGACAGACAGACACACACACACACGGACATTGTTCTAAAAATGTTTTTTTTGGATTCAGGTGGTCTCAAAACATGTATTTCCGGTGAAATCTCGGTATCAAATTTTTGGGTGCAATGCAATACCTTCTCTATACACTATGTACGTGGTACGTATAGAGAAAGTAAAAATCTGGTGTTCCATTTGCATGTCTGTTCTGCAACTTTTTTTTATAAACGATTATTCTTTGTTGTACCATTGTCTTATTACTTATAAAGTAAATAAGAGAATGCACTAACTTAAAGCGACAGTAAAATCTTACAAAAGCTGTCATTATGCGACTGTCATTAAAATTAAGTTCTCTTTCCATGGACTTGACCAAAAAAAAAAAAAAGAAAGATATGAAACGGATAAAGACTTCCCAATATAGCAAAGTCCAAGTATTTTGAAATAGAAATCATAACAGAGAATACCTCCGAATAGTATATGACAGAATTTGTGTATTTTAACGAGATGTAGAAGTTTACTTTCTCTACACGTACTATGCACATACTGTATAGAGAAGATATTATAATGCACCCAAAAATTCGATACCGAGAGTTCACCGGAAATATATGTTTTAGGGTTTCCTGTATCCAAAAAAAAAAAGCATTTTCAGAAAAAGGTCCGTGTGTGTATGTCCGTGTATCCGTGTGTCTTTGAACACAATAACTCAAAAACGAAAAGTTGGTAAAATACCAAACTTGGTATTTAAGTCCAGTATCTTCCACACGGAGATTTTGAAAAAAATCCCCTCACCCGAATCTACATTTCACTTGGAACTTTTTTCGAAAATTTTGATTTTCTCAAAAATGGTTCTAACGATTTTGATTCAAATATCGTATAATAAAGACATTTACCTCACAAATAAAATGTGTATCTTGAATATTCCTGTAATAGCCTCTGAAGACTACTTTATTCTGGATGAATTTTACGGAATTTTGCACATCTGCTAAACCGTAAGAGATGGAGAAAAACTTACCAGACAAAAAATGTAGAGCACGTTAAAACACACAATTTATGCTATGTACATTTTTTTCGTGGGGTCGATCTTTTTTGAGATATTCCTTGTTTTTTGTTTCAGCTTTGAAAAACTTTTTACTTTTGTCATACAGGAATTTGTCAACTACTGTCCATACAAACAACGAACCTTCAGTCACATATCAACCAGCTTTTGACTATCACTTTAACCTATGGTACTCCCTTATTTCGCTTCTACTTTCAAGGAAGCAAGAAATAAGACTATTTATGCTAATTTTTTCTCCAGTAGAATGATGTAAATAGAAGCATAAGCTTTTTAACAATAATTTGTTACAGAGATGTAGAGAAAATCATGTGAATAGAACTCATAAGATTTTTGTGTGGTAAATTTTTGTCTATGTCTTCAGGTGCTATTCCAAAGAAATTTAGGACGCACATTTCAATTGCCACGCAAATATCTGTCATGTACGATATTTTAATCAAAATCAATAGTCAGTGTTTTTTGTTTTTTTGTTTTTTTTGTTTTTTTTTTTAATCGAAAGTTTCGAAGAACGTTCCCTATTAAGCTTACTTTGGAGTGAGGGATTTTCCTGAAAATCTTCGTGGTGCATTCTTTGAAAATACTGAAAAGTTAATGAACTTAAACAACAAACTATTTTGGATATAATACGATACTGTCTCTCTGTACGCACATTGCACATACGTGATAGAGAAAGTAAAAATCACACACGTAACGTCTTATATTGATTACTTTTAAATGCACTGATTTAAAAAAAAAAGTTTTCGTGTTGAGTTGGCTTTATACTTGAGCTAAGGGTAAATATTTTCCGCTATTACAGAAATATCATAGTTATACATTTTTTCATTGCATAGCAAAACAAATCTTAACTATTTGCAATATGTATCGTAAATAGGGAAAGTATTGTATTCCACTCAAAATTTCGATGATGTCGATATTTAACCCGAAATATATGTTTTGGGGTCTTATGAATAAAAAATATATACACACGCGCGCGCACACACACACACCACATAGACGGTCCGGGTTCGATCTCAAGCGACCGCATGTGAGATTTGTGGTGGACAAAGCGGCGCTGGGGCGGGTTTTCTCCGGGTTCTCCGGTTTCCTCCGCCATTGCATTCCGCCGGTGCTCCATCTTCATTCATGTATGATCAGTGTCACCGCCTGCGGTGCCATAAGTAGTTAAAGCACACACTATCAAACACACATACACACACTTTTTAGAAAAAGAGTTTGGTAGTGAGTGTCTATGAGTGGAGTAGCATAGCTCAAAAACGAAATGTTCGTTATATACCAAACTTGGTATTTAAACTTAAAGTACTATGTGTGCTAACTGATATTCCCATGGCAAATGAAATGTATATCTTAAATTTTACAACAATCACTTCTGAATATCTTTATATATTCTGGATACCTTTTTCACAATTGATAAACCGTAATCGATAGAGAAAAAGTTACCACATTTAATGCATATTTCGTCAAAACAATATTTGAGTGGATAAAGCAATATTTCTGTAAAGTTAACTGGAATATTCCTTCATATTTAAATTTTCCAATACCTATACTTTCATCAAATGGGAAGTCTTCATTCATTTTTGTTTTGTTTATTTTACTACTAGCCATGTAAACAGAACCTAATTCTAGTATCATCACATAGTGTCCAGCTTTAGATTTGACTATCGCTTTCTAAACTACATTATACCCCAAAATACCTACAATGAAATAAGTAATAATATCATTTCTGCTTGCCTCTATAGCGAAGTGTTAGCAAACGTCTCTCACGTTCAAGAGGTTTCCGAGTTCAAATATCAGGATCAATTTTTCGGGTAAGTTTTTTCTGGGGTTTTCCCTTATCCTGAAAATACCAATGTCGAGTAACTTTATAACCCAGGTCTCATTTGAGTATAATTTCACCGATTTCATATCATCCGATATGACATATCAGATTAATGAACATTACACTGGGAAAAAAATCTGTAATGCTTATCTCGATTAGAATAAAGAAGATAAAAGAATAAGTTATTTTTTTTACCTTAACGTTCTTTAACCTGGTGGTCATATCGGACGATGAATGAAATTGATGCTCAAATGATCTTGGGGTTCATTAAGCTTAAAGTTACTCGATATTCGTCTTCTCAGGATAAGGGAAAACCTCGAAAACAAAACCTTATCCGAGTAACTCACCCTAAGCGAGATTCGAACTCGCAACCTATTCAATGTGAGGTAGACATGCTTATACCACACTACCCAGACGGGCTTATACGATTTTATAAGAATAGATTGTTGCAAAATAGGTAGAAAAAGGCACGTGACTGTTACACAGAAGTCGTTTCTTTGATTCTTCAATAAGCTGCCTGTATAATATACATAATTCGCAGAATGTCTCTTGATTTTTGAAAATAAATAGTAAATAAAGTTATAAATGCTGTACAAAATTGATTACGCTTACACGTGTATTAACGCCTCATTTCGTCACTGCTTAAGAAGTATAAAACAGATATTACTGTTTGTATCACCTTGATCATTAGATTAGCATTGAAATCAAATTTTAGAAAACATTGCTTTATTAATTCGAGCATGCCGTTTTTAAAATGCATCACTTTTGTTACAAGCTGGCTGAAATAGGAGCAGTGCAGTTTTATTTACATTTATACCATTTAAAATTTAATTGGAAATTTGACTATGCTTGCATTAAACATTTGTGCTTTTTTTGTTTGCAATGAAGAAATAATGATTATTAATTACGCATAAACATTTCAGTAAATTAACCTACACTTTGTGAAGAGCATTATTAAAGCAGGTTAAATAAATGGGATGCTATTACACACAGATTGCAAATGAAGGGGTTCCTCTGTGCGTGAAGCTTGTATTGTAATAATGAACACTGGTGTTTTGTAAACAATATCAAGAGCAGGGTTGCAAACCTTGGCGATTTTTTACATTTTTACTTTCTCTATACGTACTATGTACATCGTGTATAGAGAAGGTATTGCATTGAACCCAAAAATTCGATACCGAGATTTCACCGGAAATATATGTTTTAGGGTCCCCTGTATCCAAAAAACAGAAAAAGGTCCGTGTGTTGTGTCCGTGTGTCTGTGAACATGATAACTCAAAAACGAAAGGTAGGTTAAATACCAAACTTGGTATTTAAGCTCAGTATCTTCCAGAGATGCAACACGAAGATTTTGAGAAAAATTCCCACACACCAAACTACCCTTTACATGGAACTTTTTTTAGACATTTTTTATTTTCTTAAAAATGGCTGTAGCAATTTTGATTAAAATGTCGTATATAAAATATATTTAAATGACAAATAAAATGTATATCTTGAATTTTCTGGGAATAGTCTCTGAAGACTACTTTATTCTGGATGAATTTTACGGAATTTTGCATTACTGCTAAACCGTAACAGATGAACAAAAACTTACTACACAAAAATTGTAGAACACGTTAAAACACACCATTTATGTTATATACATTTTTTTTCGTGGAGTTGATCGTTTTTGAGATATTCCGTGTTTTTGGTTTCACCTTTTAAAAACTTATATTTTTCTCATACAGGAATTTGTCAACTCTTGTCCATACAAACAAAGGACGTTCTGTCACATAGCAACCAGCTTTTGACTATCACTTTAATCTATGGCAATCCCTTATTTCATTTCTACTTACAAGTAAGCAAGTAATAAGACTATTTCTGCTAATTTTTTCTCGATTAGAATGAAGTAAATAGAAGCATAAGCTCTTTAACAATAATTTGTTGCAAAAATGTAGAGAAACTCATGTGAATGGAACACATCAGATTTTTTTGCTTTTTTTCCTTGAAAGTAGTAAATTAAAAGATTTGGTGATGGGATACATTTTGCTGTAAAATATCAGTTAGCGATCATATGGCTATAATCAAAATAATTACATTATTTGCGATTCATCAAGTGATTTTGGACGAAGCTGGTAAGCATTTCTACACTTTTAGGAAGTAGTAAACACTGACAAGGTTTTATGAGTACAAAAGCAACGTTTTCATCCGTATAATAGTTTCGTAATGCTGCTCGAATGTACATTACAAATCAACATAAACACTTCAGACTTTATGCATTATTTAGAGGGAAGTAAGGCTAGGTTTTGAGGGTTTGGATTCCCCCTACTGTAAAAAATGTAAGAGGTAGTAGCAACATCTAATTTTAATTCCGATTGCTACAATTAATTTATGAATATAACATCGATTTTTTTTCTTTCAATATTTCAACTCCTGACTAATTCGTATTTATCACTTGGGTGTATACAAATTGTTGAAAAAATGGACCCCTATACATAAATCCACTTAATACCTTTGTGTATTACTTAATTCAGCATTGTAAAAGTTACAACCTTACAATGAATTAAATAAAAATACCAATAAGTTTAACAAAATAAAGTAGAGCTATTAAATTAACTTTTCACTTTAATATTATCTTAAATATATTTGATTTGAAGCTTTAAATGTTTAAATTTATCCCAGTAAGGCTGTAAAATATTTATACAAGTACTAATAACAATGAGTTAATGGCTTTTTATACAGATATCGACCAATAATAAATTCTACACATGCAGTTGAAATCAGAAATTGTTACGTTGATGGTTAGATGGACCAAAGTATGGAACATCAAACTATGAAGTGTACAATCTCAGTGACCATCTTGTATCATCAGAGAAATGCTGGACTGAGATTTTAATATGTAGCATTATTTAAACAAAATCAGATGTGTTACAATCACATGAGTTTCTCTACAAACAAACTTCTTACAAAATATCCTTCTTCTTTCTACACAATGCTATTCGATATACACATTAGCAGAATGTTCTTATTGCTTAGTTCCTTATAAGTAGAAGGGGACTAATGGAGTGCACTATACTAAAGCGTTAGTCAAATATTTTAAAAACTATCTTTTGCGATTGTCATTGCAAATCACTTCTTTGCTTGGCCAGGAGTAGAACAAAAGAAAAACGGACACATCCTGACTGAGAAAATTATAAGTATTTTACAATTAAAACCAATAACGAGGAATATTTCGGAAACGGTTACCTCCACAACAAAAAAGTAAATGACAGAAATTGTGTGATTTGACGAGATCTACATTTTTTATGCAGTAAGCTTTTGTCTATCTCTTACGTTTAGCAGTTAAGCCAAATTCGGCAAAATTTATCCAAAATAAAGCGGTCTTCAGAGGCTGTTTCCAAAAAATTAAAGATATACATTTTATTTGGGATGTAAATATCTTTAATATACGGGATTTTATTCAAAATCGTTAGGGCCATTTCTAATGAAATCAACATTTTCGAAAATGTTTCCATGTAAACGATAGTTTGTGGTGGGGATATTTTCTTGAAAATCTTTGTATCACATCCTTGGAAAATAAAAGTTTGGTATCTAGTGGTCTTTTCGTTCTTGAGCTATGGTGTCGACAGACAACACACACGCGCGAGCGGACCTTTTCCTGAAAGTGCTTTTTTCGGACTTAAGGGACCCCAAAACATATATTTCCTGTGAAAACTCGACATCTAATTTTTGGGTGCAATACAATACCTTCTCTATCCGCTATATACATTGTACATGCGAGATAGGGAACGTAATAACTGGTGCAAAGCATTATAATAAGACAATGAGAATTATGAAATAACAAGATTGGGGATATTTTGGCTGTGTTTTCTTCTGTAACGTCTATAGTGAAAGGAAACAGGTGACAACCTTGACCAGGAGAATGGGCTCAGCTTTCGGCTTTCGAATTGTCATTAACGCGACACAGCTGACTGTGTTATTAGTGTAATAGAGCTTCTTAATTACCCGTTTTCTATATTGTGAAAATCAAGTTTAAGTTTGTTGTTTACCTCGCCGTGTTTTTTAGTTTCTCTACACGTACAACGTACATAATGTATAGAGAAAGCATTTTTGGAAAAAAGTCCCTTAGTGTGTGTATGTGGACAGTAGAGCTCAAAAACGAAAAGACCGTTAAATACCAAACTTGGTTAAATTTGATTAAAATCTCTTATATTTAAAATATTTACATGCCAAATAAAATGCATATCTTGAATTTTCTGGGAATAGCCTCTGAGGAGCTCTTTATTCTGGATGAGTTTTATTGAATTTTGTATAAATGGTAAACCATAAGAGATGGAAAAAACTTACTACGCAAAATATGTAGATCACGATATAGCACACAATTTATCATGCAGTTTTTTTTCGTGGAGTTGATCGCTTTTGAGATATTACTTGTTTTTGGTTTCAGCTTTGAAAAAATTACTTTTCTCAAATAGAAATTGTGAACTCCATACAAATAAAGGACCTTCAGTGACATAGCAACCAGCTTTTTACTATCACTTTAACCTATGGTACTCCCTTATTTCGCTCCTACTTACAAGGAAGCAAATAATAAGACTATTTCTGCTACTTTTTCTCAGTTAGCATTAAGTAAATAGAAGCATAAGCTTTTTAACAATAATTTCTTGCAGAGATGTAGAGAAAGTTATGTGAATGGAACACATAAGATTTTTTTTGGAAGTGAGAAAGTTATATCATTATAGTAAGAAATTCAGGTCAATAAGAACACAAGAGCACTTCAAAAAAGAGTGATATTTCAGAATTACAACACTTATGTTGTAGCTGCCCCCATTTCTGCGTTACGTGCTGTTTGTTTTGAAGTTTACAACTCCGTATTGAGTAGAACATCATCTCTCTTACAGCCAGATCCTGTTAACATTTTATAACTACATGATGGAGAGAGAAAAACAAAAGCGCGGCGAAAGCCCAACTAGTTTGGTAAAACATTTAAACGTAACGGAAAGTTACATACGGCAGTAGCGTTGAATTAGGCCGCACTTCATCTTTTTGTTTATTATTCATCGTCTTGTGCCAGTGGGTCATACTCAAAAGCTGTACACAACTTTTGTTATTCCATATCTTGCTAGGAAGCTGTTTAACAACTCTTCAGTGATTTTTTTACCCACTCCGACATGCTGTTCCTAACTGTTGAACTTTCATACGCGTTATGCTTTCACTTATTCTGCCTTGAACATCAACATAAAACCTAATAATACAAACCGGAACTGTGGAAGATTAACAAAGGGTTTATCTGTGTGGAGAAAACTCACGAAAACTCCATGATAAATCAAGAAATTAATGGCAGTAGATGTTTATGTCGAGTCTACATTTACCTCTTGCTTTTTTATAGGAGCCATTCATTTCCTTTTGCTTGTATTTGGCTTTAATTAACTCTTTCTTTTTAAATAAAATTGAACTATATATATAATCTCAGTTTTAACTTTTCTCAAAAATATGTTTCTCAACAATCACACATGTTTGGTTCTGTAATTTGGACGTTAAAGATTTGTTTTAGATATCAATAAATTAAAGTTGAAAAAAATGTAGGATTTTTAAAAATATGTTTAGGTTTTGCAATTCATTTTTACTTTCTCTAGCCCCGTATATACAATGTATATAGGAGAAAGAGGAGGTATTATATTTCACCCAAAATTCAATGTCACGATTTTACCGGAAATATATGTTTTGAGGTCCACTGAGTTCGAAAACAATTTTTTTAGAAAAAGTTCGGTGTGTGTGCCTGTGTCTGTGGACAGCAAAGCTCAAAAACGAATATTCCGTTAAATAATAAACTTGTATTTAGGTTTAGTATCTTCCAAGGATGCGACACGAAGATTTTCAAGAAAATCCCTCCACCCCCAACAACCCTTTGCATGGAAAAGTTTGGAAAATTTTGATTTTCTCAAAAACGATTCTAACAGGTTTGATTAAAATACCTTATGTTTAAGACATTTTTATGACAAAGGAAATGTATATCTTGAATTTTCTGGGAACAGCCTCTGAAGACCTATTTATTTAGGATGATTTTTATATAGCTGGTTGTTTATACAACAACTTACTACACAAAAATGTAGATAATTAAAATACAATATCTATCTCATATACATTTTCTTTGTAGAGTTAACCGTTTTCGAGATATTCCGGATTACTGCTTTCAGTTTTAGTCACTTACACTTTTCTCAAAAGAGAAGATATCTTTCTTGTTATTTCTAGTTTGTTTATTCCTGGCAAGCAAAAATATTAGAATTTCAATTGTTTCACATAGCGACCGGCCTTTATGGCTTTAGCCCATGAATTTTCTTATTTCACTTCTGCTTACGAGGAATCTAGTAATAAGATTTATTCTTCTTATGTTTATCTTGATTAGCATGATCTAGATAATGGATTAATGTTTGAGTAAATGATTTACTTACCGAACAGCTAGAGGACATCACGAGAATTAAACATATTAGATTTTTCTTTTCTACTTACAAGGAACCAAGCAATAAGGACAATTTCTGCTTAGTTTATCAAGATTATCATGATGTAGATAAAAGAATAAGCTTTTTAACGATAATTGTTACAGAGATGTAGAAAAAGGGATGTGAATGGAATACATAAGATTTTTTTAACAATTACACATGTTTGGTCTTATAAATCGGACGTTAAAGTTTTTGTTTTAGATATCAATAACTTAAAATTGAAAAAAGTTATCTTTTGTTGTAAAAAATGTAGAATTTTTAAAAGCATATATAGGTTTTGCAATTTTTTTTTGTACCATTAGCCTTTTTAGAATAACCGTTGTATGAATGTTGTGGTGAAATTTACTTGGAAGTTATTAAGGATAACAGGCTTCAAATTAATATGGATTATGAAACCTATTAAAAATTAAAATGTTAGTGATGAAATTATTCATATACAAAATAAAACCAAGTCTCGCACTTGAGGAGTAAAAACTTCAATGATTAATTTTTTTGTGATAACTTTAAAAATGTTTCATGTTTCTTATGTTAAACTGAAGAAAAGTATACTAAAACTTAAGCAAATTAACACTGACGAGTTAGGTAAAATCTGCTTACTAAAGATGACATCACAACTGTGATCAAGTGAGTCAGATAACCACACTAGCGCGCAGTATCTTGGTCCCGCTGTGCAAAACCCAAAATTACAGAAAAGGAAGAAAAGAAATATGATGTGTAATGCTCGTACAATAAAAATAAAACACACATTTTGTCATATACATTTTTTTTCGTAGAGTTGGCCGTTTTCGAGATATCTCTTATAATTGATTTCAATTTTAAACTTTTCTTATATGGGAACTTATCAACGCTTGGCCACGCAAAGAAACGGATTTCATTCCCATAGCAACCACATTTTAAAACAGTCGACTGTCGCTTTAGCGTAGTGTATTCCCTTATTTAACTTATACTTATAAAGGTACTAAGTAATAAGACCGTTACTGTTAATGTTTTACCAATAAACAGAAGAATAAGCGTATTAACAATAATTTGTTACAGTGATGCAGAGAAAGTCGTGTGAATAGAGCACATCAGATTTTTATTCAGTATAATTAAGGGGAAATTTCGTTTTATGAAATGCACATTCTTAATACTACTGAGACTGCCTCCGTGGTCGAGCGGTCAGCGAGCTGACTTCTCACCCGGGGAGCCCAGGTTCGATTCCCGGCTGGGGAATTTTTCTCTAGCCAGAATTATTCCCTATGCCCCACAGAGTCTGTAAGTTTGTATATGAGTGTGAATGTGGTGCGTGTTTGAGTAAAACAAAAATTATTTAAAACCAACGTAAAAAGAACCTACAGACAAGTTGTTTCAAGTGGAGAGCCCCCGATATGACCTTAGATGTTAAAGAGGGCTATATAAATGAAAAAAAAAAAAAAATGTTACTGAATTCTTAAAATCTAACGACTATGGAATTTGGCTAACAAATTGTGGCTATACTCGTAAAGCACATTTATTAATATTGAAATTCAGGTATTGAATAATATATAATATAAATATATACAATATATACGCTGTAATATAATATATACACATTTATATTCAATATTTTAAATCGTTGTGTCACAGTCGTTGGAACGGTAACGTAACGCAGACTTCAATGAACCGTAAAGCGAACGCTAAATTATGTGTTGTGTTTTGTTACGCGAAAGCAAGCACTAATATCACAAAGTCATTCCGCTCTTGTTTACTAAGAATGACGCAGGTAAACAAGAGACAAGATTCAGACGATTTGAAACACAAGGAGGGGAAAATTTTGACATGAATATCAGTTTCTGTGTTGCCCAACAAGATATCTGATTGCGTTACTACAAAACCTATGTATAAGTAAGACCGGTTTTGTTGATAAAATTCCTGGAGCTTGTCGATGAAAGAAAAATTTCAATACCAACACCTCCAAAGACCGCATTTTTCATTCGAGACAGTTGTTGTGCGTCAAATGAGACTGTACACTGATCGTAAACGTAGAGCTGAAATATTAAACATATCACAAATATACTTTATTCCTCCAAGGTGACTGCATTTTTGCTTTCTCTATACATACTATATATAGTGTATAGAGAAGGTATTGCACTCCACCAAAATATTCGATACCGAGATTTCACCGGAAATATATGTTTTAGGGTCCCCTGTATCCAAAAAAAAGTATTTTCAGAAAAGGGTCCATGTGTGTGTGTCCGTGTGCCTGTGAACACGATAACTCAAAAACGAAAAGTCGGTAAAATACCAAACTTGGTATTTAAGTTTAGTATCTTCCAGGGATGCGACACGAAGATTTTGAAGAAAAAAACTTACTCTAAACTACCATTTACATGGAACTTTTTTTCGAAAATTTTGATTTTCCTAAAAATGGCTGAAACGATTTTGATTAAAATGTCGTATATTAAAGATATTTATCTAACAAATAAAATGTATATCTTGCATTTTCTGGGAATAGCCTCTGAAGACTACTTTATTCTGGATGAATTTTACAGAATTTTGAATAACTGCTAAACCGTAAGAGATGGATAAAAACTTACTACACGAAAAATGTAGAGCACGTTAAAACACACAATTTATGTTACATCCATTTTTTTCCTGAAGCTGAGATCATTTTTAAGATGTTCTTTGTTTTTGGTTTCGCCTTTAAAAAACTACACTTTTCTCATTCGGGAATTTGTCAACTCCTGTCCATACAAAGGAACTTCAGTCACATAGCAACCAGCTTTTGACTATCACTTTAACCTATGGTACTGCCTTATCTCGCTTCTACTTACAAGGAAACAAGTAAGACTATTTCTGCTAACTTTTTCTCGATTAGCATGAACTAAATAGAAACATAATATTTTTAACAATCATTTATTGCAGAGATGTAGAGAAAGTCATGTGAATGGAACACATCAGATTTTTTGGAAAAAGTTTCAGTGTGTGTGTGAACACGATAACTCAAAAACGAAAAGTGCGTAAAATACCAAACTTGGTATTTAAGTTTAGTATCTTGCGGGGATGCGACACGTAGATTTTGTGAATAATCGCTCCACCCCAACCTACCCTTCACATGGGAAAAAATCGAAAATTTTTTATAAATAATGGATCTAACGATTTTGATTAAAATACCGTATGTTAAAAATATTTACAAGGCAAATAAAAAGTAAATTTTGAATTTTCTGGAAATAGCCTCTAAATACCTCTTTAATCTGAATGAATTTTGCTGACTTTTGCGTAACTGAAACTTTGCTCTCACGGAAAGTTGCCTAGAAACGGATTGGAACCACATGGCAACCAGCTTTTAAAAAATTTGACTTTCGCTTTAGTCTAGTGTATTCCTTTATTTTCCTTCTACTATTAAGGAAGAAATCGCAACAATTTCTGCTTATATTTATCTAGATTCTCACGCAGTAGATAGAAGAATATGCTTTTAAACAATAATATGTTACAGCGATGAAGAGCAAGTGATGTGAATGGAATAGTCAGATTTTTCCTGTTTATATTTATGGCATGTGAGTAAAATGGCAGTGTGTGAAAAAAATCAGAGTACATTTTAAGTCACTTTTGATAAATAAAAAGCATTATTAATATCATTTTTGTGCAAGTTGTAACGTCATCGAGAACCTGTAAATGACACTTTATATCTTTCTTTTAAATAAACTTTTCGATGTGCTCAAGCGGTTTCTTAAAAACAAACATTTAGCTGTAACAGAGAATATACAGGCTGTTAGAGGTATGAGTGCATGTATGCTTATTGATAATTAAGAGCAGTACTATAACGTACCATTTGATTATTTCGCGGGCTTATTTTACTTGTTAACGGTAATATATTTTCAAGTTGGTTAGTACCTGAAAGTAGGCGTGTCACAAGATATACGTAGTTATTTTCCCTGAGACCGCGAGTCGGAAGGCGTAACGTTTAGTGGGTGAATGTTGTATCTGAACTGAGTTTGAATGCTTTCTGCATGATCTGTGAACCCTCACTGTCTAGGCCAGCACGTTATGGTCTGAAAATGTGGAAGCAAAATGTATGTCTATAATGGGCTTGTTCATTTTGTTGCTCTGTTCAGACCATGCTAAGCACATCAAGTAGTAAATTATGTGATTAGTTTGTAGGAAAACTGTTAGAATGAAGAAAAATAACAACTAACACACCGAGGTGGATATACATTTAGATACAGTTTATCAAAACACTTGTATTTATACCTTTAATATCCTATATATATATATATAAATATCCGTTGCTTTTAACCTAGAAATGCGATACGAAGTGTCATTTGTTAAAGACAAGAGAAATGTTGTGCTCTTGATGGCAGCGTGGGAAGAGTAACGTGAAAGAAAGTTACTCTTGTCTGGGTTGGGTCACGATTCCAGGACCCCAGACCACTTCACTTCCGATTTCCTGTTTCTACCGAGCACAGCACCTGGCATGTTCAGCTGAGTAACGAGAGCAACGCCTAACGATAAATTACTGCAACGGATGTTGTATGCATCTTGTTCTCAAGTTACTTCATTGCTGTTACATACAGCATATTACTCATAATATTTTGCTGCATAAATTTCCTTTTATCTTCTTACTTTATTTCTTCTTATATCAGCATGTTAGGCAAAATGCCTTTTTACTTTCTCTACACGTACTATGTGCATAGTGTATGGAGAAGACATTGTATTGCACCCAAAAACTCAATACCGAGATTTCACCGGAAATACATGTTTTGGGTCCCCCTGAATCCAAACAGAGCATTTTTGGAAAAAAGGTCCATGTGTGTGTTTGCACGCGCGGGCATGTGCATGTGTGTGTCTGTGGGCAGCATAGATCAAAAACGAAAAGACCGTTAAATACCAAACTTGGTATTTAAGTTCAGTATCTTCTAAGGATGTGACAGGAAGATTTTCAAGAATATTCGCCCCCCCACCGCCAACTACCCTTTACTTGTCAAACATTTCGAACATTTTGTCAAAAATGACTAAGGATTTTGATTAAAATGTCATACATTAAAGATATTTACATGACAAATATCTTGATTTTTTTGCGAATAGCCTCTGAAGACATCTTTATTCTGAACGAATTTGACGAAATTTTGCATAACTGGTAAACCGTAAGAGATAGACAAAACTTACATAACAAAAAATGTAGAGTTCGCTAAAACACACAATTTATGTTATATACATATTTTTCGTGGAGCTGAATGTTTTTGAGTTGTTCCTTTTTATTGATTTCAGTTTTTAAATTCTTATACTTTTCTCATATGGTCGCTTGTCAACATCTGGCCACGCAAAGAAACGGATTTCAATCCCATAGCAACCACATTTTAAAACATTTGACTGTCGGTTTAGTCTAGTATATTCACTTAATTACCTTCTACTTATAAAGAAGCAAGCTCTAAGGGCAGTTTCTGTTAACGTTTATCTCGATTAGCATATTGTAGATATAAGAATAAGCTTTTTAACAATAATTTGTTACAGAGATGTAGAGAAAGCTATGGAGTGGAACACTTCAGATTTTTTGAGGGAGATTTTACGAGTAAACTATGCTCTCTGTGATCGCAGAAACCCCAAGCACATTTAATAGCAAAGTGATGATTTCGGCGGGGTTTGCAGTTTAGCCAGATAGATCTCGGGAGTCGTTTTGGGTAACGTTGCTATCTGAAAGTCGATTCCAAGTCACGGCTGGCGTTAAGGAAAGCACATGTCGATTTTCAGTAAGATACAAACACAATATCCATACCGTAAAGTCGCTTCGAGGTTCTTCGTGCGAGGAATAACACGCGCTAAGCTAGGTTAATTCAGCTGTTTGCAGTCGACGGCACGTTTGCCTGAATGGTTATCGGTACTCAAGTTATAAACGACAAAATATGCCATAAAATAGGAGAAGAACCGCTTCTCCAACAGGGCGCTTGCGAAATTACTTTCCATTTTCGCAGCAGGGTCGAGTCGATACTTCTCATTCTTTTGAAGAAGCTATGAACCACACAGCTCGGAGCATGTTACAATAGTTCACGGTTAAATATTTCAAAATTTCAATGATTTTTAAAATAACTACTTTCTCTATGTACAAGGTATATAGAGAAGATAATTGTATTGCACCCAAAATTTCGGTACCGTGATTTCACAGGAAATATGCCTACGTTTTGAAACCTCCTAAATACAGAAAAATCATTTTTAGAAAAATATCCATATGTATGTCTATGTGTCAGTCTGTCTGTTTGTGTGTGCCGGCAGCATAACTCAAAAACGAAACTTGGTATTTAAGTTCAGTATCTTCCAAGATTGCGACATATTCAAGAAAATCCCCTCATCCCCAACTATCCTTTATATGGATAAAATTTCTAAAAATTTGATTTTCTCAAAAATAACTGTAAAAATTGTGATTAAAATGGTATATATTAAAGATATATACGTGGCAAATAAAATGTAGGTATATCTTAAATTGTCAAGGAATAGCCCCTATATTCTGGATGAATTTTGCGGAATTTTGCATGACTGGTAAATCGTAAGATGTATGTGATGTAAGCTGTCTTTTAACAAGATCTACATTTTTTGTGTTTTAAGCGATATATATATATTTTTTTTTTTTTTTTTTTTTTTTTTTTTTTTTTTTTTTTTTGCGGATCTAACTATTTCTGAGATTATTGAATTATAAAGTGTCTACATAAACTTTTCTCAAATGGGAAGTTTTCATCTGTTTGATTTACTCCTAGCTATGAAATCGCAATTCAATATTAATCGCATAACGACAGATTTAAAAAGATTTGCCTGTCGCTTTAGCCTAGTGTATTTTATTACTTTCTCTACACGTACTATGTACATAGTGTATAGAGAATGTGACGCATTCCACCAAAAATTCGATACCGAGATTCATCGAAAACACATGTTTTGGGTCCCCCTGAATCAAAAAAAAAAAATTAGAAAAACTCCGCGTGTGTGTATGTGTCTGAACAACATAGCTCATAAACGAAATATCGTTAAATACCAAAATTGGTATGTAGGTTTGGTATCTTCCAAGGATACCATACGATCCCAACATCTCCAACTACCCTTTACTTGCAACTTTTTTCGAAAAAGTTGATTTTGTCAAAAATGGCTCTAACGATTTTGATTAAAATATCGTATACTAAAGATATTTATATGACGTAACAGATAGACAAAAACTTACCACACAAGAACTATATATCACGTTAAAACACACAATTTATTTTATATACGTTTTTGAGGGGGTTGACCATTTCTGAAATATTCCTTGTTATTTGTTTCACATTTAAAATGCTTAAAATTTTCTCAAACAGTGGGTTGGAAACTCCTGGCTCTGCATAAAAATGGATTTCAACCAAATGGCAACCAGCTTTTAAAATATTTGACTATCATTGAACAAAAGGAATGTTGAACCTTATATGATAAATTTATTGATTAATTTAGAAATATTGTGCTGTCTAAAATATAGTGTATGACAGTGAAGTTAAAAGTGTTTTAGTTTTGCTCTTAGGATTGCTACAGTCAGCCTTACGGCCTCGGTACGCAAACTTTCCTTCTCTCAAAATAAAATTACACTTTTAACTCTTGTATCATAAATAACTATTCTACACACTATGAATATTGACGTGTAGAGAAAGTAAAAACGCACTGTTAAAGTACATCAGTATATTCGCCTTCAAAAGACACAGGTTCTCCTTAACCTTTAGTGATCCAAGTATTTATGCGATGCTGTATCGCTTGATGCCCCATGGTCAGATGCAGTTTTTCTGTGGTGATGAGGAAGCAGACAGCGTACAAAGGTTACACGACTTTGACCTCTTAATTGACCAGACGACTTTCACCGGCAGCTCTGAATGTTCCGGGAGAGATTAAGTACAAATCACTGTGCAAGCAACGATCATTATCAGTTTTTATATTTGTGCAAAGTGAGTTAAATTACATGCATCCACTATGGAAACGGCAGCGTGATGCACCTTGACGTAATTATGGACTTGCGCCAAGAATGAGAAAGATGCTGCTTTCACATGCAGACTTCTTGTTTTCCTTAGCAATGAAGTTAATAAGCTTGAAATATAATCCTCTATAGGCTAATTACTTTCTTGTGTACAACGCAGATTAAAATATCTTAAGTGTTCCATTCACATGACTTTCTCTACATCTCTGCAACAAATTATTCTTAAAAAGCTTATACGTCTATTTACGACTTCATTCTAACCAAGAAAATATTAGCAGAAATAATCTTATTACTTGCTTCTTTGTAAGTAGAAGCGAAATAAGGGAGTACCATAGGTTAAAGTAATAGTCAAAAGATGGTTGCTATGTGACTGAAGTTTCTTTGTTTGTATGGACAGGAACTGAGAAATTCCTGTATGAGAAAAGTATGTTTTTCAAAACTGAAACAAAAAACAAGGAAATCTTAAAAACGATCAATTCCACGATGTATAATAAATGTTGTGTTTTAATGAGCTCTACATTTTAATTCCGTAAAATTCATCCAGAATAGTCTTCAGAGGCTATTCCCAGAAAATTGAAAATATACATTTTATTTGTCAGGTAAATATCTTTAATATACGAAATTTTAATAAAAATCGTTAGAGCCATTTTTGAGAAAATCAAAATATTCGACATTTTTTCCATGTAAAGGGTAGTTTGTGTTGCGGGGATTTTTCTCAAAATCTTCGTGTCGCATCCCTGAAGATAGTAAACTTAAATACCAAGTTTGGTGCTTTACCGACTTTTCGTTTTTGAGTTATCGTGTTCACAGACACACGGACACACACACGGACCATTTTCTGAAAATATTTTTTTTTGGATACAGGGGACTATAAAACGTATATTTGCAACGAAATCTCGGTATCGAATTTTTGGGTGGAGTGCAATACCTTCTCTATACATTATGTACATAGTATGTGTAGAGAAATTAAAAATGTGTCTAACTTTCTTAGGAAGGACTTTTCTTTTACGATTTTTGACTACCAAACATCTATCCAGTGGGCCGAAATTAATTGGGCTTTAGAAGGGCAGAGTCAGATTGAAAAATCAATGTCATAGCCGGGTTTGAACCACCGATCTCTTGATTTCTATTCAGTTTCTCTATGCTCTAACCACTGAGCTACCGTCGCAACATGCCGACAGACATTAAATTCTCCTATTGACTCGAGATTTTCCCGTTAAGTTACCATTGGTGTTTGTCATCTCAAAATAAATTGATTTTCCTTGTTGTTTACCGAGATAATCTCGAGTTGGAGAATTTAGTGTCTTGGCATGTTGCCATGATAGCCAGTGCTTAGAACAACTAGACGGAAATCAGGAGATCCGTGATTCATATCCCGTGTTGGCATTGCATTTTTCAGTCTGACTCTACCCTTTTAAGGGGACAAGGTACTCTGAAATTATAAAAAATAGCATTTGTTTAGACATTCATAAAACGTCTATTATTTCTAGTTTCAGAAAATGTATACTTTTGGGGGGTTAAGTGGATTTTAATAAATGTAAATATAATTTAAGTGCTAGTCTGCATTTATTTAAAGCTGTTATGCAATGCCCCTGTTTAGAACATTTGTATGTTTAAATTCAGTTTTATCAAACAGCTTTTTGGATATTTATGTACCTTTCTCTCAGAAACTATGAGAGCTGAAAAGTTGACGTTTTCAACACATATATAAAACACATATTTGAACTTCCTGAACCACAATCGTGGTGTTATAATATATATTGATCATATTAAGAAAGCAGCAGCATATACATTTTCCACATTTTTACCTTTTTGAATTTGCAAATATATTTCTTTTTAAATTTTTATTGTATCATAGCTAAATAATTTAAGTTCAGAAGATAGCTGATTATACTAAGAACAAGAATGCAAATCTGTGATTATGTATTGCAAGCAGCATCAGAGAAAAATGTACATGAATTCACATGTTTAAGACTAAGTTTTATTACTTTTCTGCTGAATGAAATACTTTTTATACATTCAACCTCATACGCTATCTATGCAAACAACCACTTGAAATAATTATTATAGTTTATAGAATAATTGATACAAATTTCTGGAAAAACAAATGAATACTTTAAGATTGGTAATTCAAATCACTTAAGGTGTAATTTTCGTATGTTCAGACTACTTTGTCCTCTTAAATCCTATCCTACACATGGCTTGTGTGAAAGAAACATTAATTGATATGATTGACCAAATAGTTGATTAAACTATGGTGCCTAGGACTTAATTACCTACCTAAAGTACATTGCAGGTCACTATTGGGGTATGTCATTTCAAAATAATTTGAGATCACCTTCTGGATTACAATTGGCTTCGTACTTAATTTAAAATACAGGATATTTAGATATCTTACTATCATACAAGCGTTCATTTAATAATGTTATTGCTACTGTCGTACAGTCGAAATACTAAGACTCTTTAAATAATTGTCACTTACAAATTAATGCGAAACCCCCTCTTCCATAATCAACATTAAATTTACTGGGAAAATCTCTAGTCATTTGGGGAATTTAGTATTGCCATGGCAGCTCGATGGTTAGAGCATCTGAATGTAGACCACGAAATCTGGGTTCAAATGGCATTTAATTTGTCAGTCTGGCTCTACTTTTCCAACTCCTGTCATATACTTGACTAGTGTGGAAGCAATACTTACATGGCATTATTAGGATGTGTTTAACGACTATAGACTATAATCGTAATAAAACTATAAGTTAATGTAAGTTCTATTCCTATAACATACGGCTATACTAGGAACATGTTGGTCTTGAGGTGCATGTTGATTCAGATTCTATTGTTTGTCATGCAGAGTCGCTTCTGATATTTAAGACACTTTACTTGCGTACCTCACAAGCTAGGAACATTTGTATTATAGGTCGATGTATCATCACGGAGCAGTTCTGTTAATCTATCGAAATGAAATAGCAAAATGCAAATGATCGCGCATTGTTTCGCTATACTTACGAAGGTTACACCGAAGCGTTGCTATTATGTTGCTGCACTATAATATTACTCATTTAACACATAGATTTAATAACTTGATGGTAATATTTTCCTTGAATTATTGCAAGAAGTTAGTTCTGCTATAGGTATGTGTCGGAAAACTTTTGTTCGCACTATAGCGTCAACACGTGGCGAGTGAGTCTTCTCCTTCTTGTTTACATTTTAATGGTGTTGTAGTAGTACGAGGGTTGAATGAAAAGTAATGCCTCCACCTTCGTAACTCTTCAACAGATGGCAGCATTGGTATGCGGCAGGTACTGGCTTGTTCCGTACCCTCTATTCTCATTCTTCTGCTACTCATTTGGATCGTGAATTACAAGGCTATCTTAGCCGTTTCAATAGTTTTCTGGAGGCCTGGAGGATTCGTGTAAACTCTGATAAATGTCACATTCTTCGCTTCTTTAATGCACATCCAGTTGTATACACGTTACGTGGCAAAGCTCTTCCTGTTTCATACGACACTAAATATTTGGGAGTTCATATTGATTCCCGGCTCAGTTGGTATCGTCATATTCATCATGTCCTTAAGAAAACTCACCAGACTTTGGGAACACTTCGCTTGCTGTTCACTTCCGAACATCTCTCTCTGCGGATCAAACTTGTTCTCTACACTGCTGTAATTCTGCAACAACTGTTATATGCTGCTCCTGCGTGGAGGGATGTTTCCCACACAGGTTTACAATCGTTTTCAAGTAAGCATATGTCTTTTCTTAGACGAATGACACATGCTTATCAACACAGCTATAATAACCATACTGTTTTGGCCATTACCGATATGAAACCCCTTCCTGCTCTTCTTCATCAACTGGATGACCAATGGAGAAAACGCTTGGCTCGCATTGCTGACAACACTCATCTTAATTTTCGAATCAGTCAGCCGAAGCGGTGACGGCATTGCTTTTAAACAACCGTAGACTTTTCCATTTTCAGTTTTCTTATTTAGTGATTCATCTGTAACATTGTTCACATTTTGTAGATCACTCATTGTTCCATATAAAAGTCCGAAAGGGGCCTGGAAATGGATGACTCTCATCCTGCTGTCTTTATGTCGTCGTCCGTAGCCTCTTCTCTACAGCTCCAGTTGGCGGGAAGCCTTAGCGTTGAACGATTGTGTTGTTACAACGTAAAGTATGGAGCCCTGCGCAGACGGTCAGACAATGCGATTTAAGCAACGTGCAGTCACTGTTCGTTTTTGAGCTATGCTGTCCACAGACACACTCACATTCTCGTAACGCGAGAGGAATTCCTGGCAAATTTCAAGTCTGTGGGCTTTCATTTCAGGAGTCAGCATCCGGGGTGCCCATTGTGCACAGATCTTCCGATAACCAAGCAAAGCAATAATGTGACCATGTTCTTGTGAAATGCCGGTTGCGCTTGCAATTTCTCTCTAAGTGATACGAGATCGTCGTGAATCAATCTGTCAACATTTTGTTTGTGAAAGTCGGCGATTGCTGACACAGGACGTCCAACTCTTTGATTGTCACGCAAGTCAGATGTTCCCACCTCAATATCTTTAAACTTATTCGCCCAACGACGCACAGTAATCACATCAACACAAGTTACCATAAACTGCTTTCATTCTCTGATGAATCTCGTTTGGTGACATCTTCTGCTGTCAAGAATTCAATAACTACACGTTGCTTAAATCGCACTGAGCGACCGTCTGCGCAGGTTCCATACTTTACACTGTGGCATCACAACCGTTCAACTGGAGCTGTAGAGAAGAGGCTACGGAACAAGTCAGTACCTGCCGCATACCAATGCTGCCGTCTGTTGAAGAGTTTACGAAGATGTAGGCATTACTTTTCATTGAACCCTCGTAGTAATGGTAATGTACCGGAGGGGATTCCACACCTCAGCATTTGATTGACTTTTTGTAGGAGGAAGGATGAGATAAGTGTAATTTCAGAGGGTGGCCGGACAGGGAGACAGCTGCCGTGAAGGGTCCCAAACAGTTCAGAAGCAGTTCTTCATCTCAACGCGGGGAGCACCAAGAGCCCGCCGTTCAGTCCCGAGTCCGCAGACAACCACTAGCGCAATTCCGCAGCCGAGAGCATTATTACTAGAGCGCAGTCACCTCCACGAAATGACGCCTCTGCCGCAGTCCGTGTCAACACAACCATGGAAGAGACCGATTGGGATGAAATGAAGATGAAATGAAGGAACAGGAAGTTCGGGAGAATGAAAATACCTCCTCAGCATTCGCCTAGTGACTCGGGAAAACCCGTATGGGTCAGAGATTAGCCGTGGGGCACCGCTGAATGCCAAGCCCAGACGAAGTGTCTGAGCCATTTGACTCAGTTTGATAGTGTTTAACACCCGCGTTTACTACATAGCCTCCTTCGACAATGATACTGATGAAAATAGAGCGCGGTGGGAGGGGAAACAGGAGAACTCCTGCTCCGCTTTTTCCACCACATGCGATCGCCTGTTTAGCTTAACAGCATTCTAGTCTGCTAAATCACATGTTCATGTACTACTCTGTCAAGACAAAGAAAACAAATGACTTGCTTATATAATCACATTTCGACAACAAGCAGGTGCTACCCTATTGGCGATCATAGGGTCTCTGTCCTGCGCTGCTACCTCCCACCATTCGCGTTAAACAGGTTCATTGCTTTTTACTTTCTCTACATGTTAGTGTGTACATAGAAAAGGCATTACAACACACCCAAAAATTAAATACCGAGATTTCATCGAAAATACATATTTTGAGACCCCTGACTCCAAAAAAATAGAAAAATGTCTGGATGTGTGTGTGTGTCTGTTGGCAGCATAGCTCAAAAACGAAAAGACCGTTAAATAGCAACCTTGGTATTTAAGTTGCTATCTTCCAAGGATGCGATACGAAGATTTTCAAGAAAATCCCTCACCTCCAACTAATTTTATGTGGAACATTTTTCGAAAATTTTTATTTTCTCAGAAATGGCTAACAAATTTTATTAAAATATGGTATGTTAAAGATATTTACCTGACAAATAAAATGTATATCTTGAATTTTCTGGGAATAGCATCTAAAGACTTCTTTATTCTGGATGAATTTTACGAGATTTTGCATAACTGTCAAACCGCAAGAGATAGACAAAAACTAACTTAACAAAAAATGTAGAGCTCTTTAAAACACACAATTTATATTATATACATTTTTTTCATGGAGTTTGTCGTTTCTGAGATATTCCTTGTTATTTGTTTAAGCTTTAAAATACTTATACTTTTCTTATACGGGAATTTGTCAACTCCTGTCTATAGAAACAAAGGAACTTCAGTCACATAGTAATTTTGACTGTCACGTTAACCTATGGTATTTCCTTATTTCCCTCCTACTAACATAAGATTTTTAACAATGATTTGTTGCAGAAATGTAGAGAAAGTTATATGAATGGAATACCTTTTTTTTTTAAAGCTTAACGTCCTTTAACGTGGTTGGTCATATCAGACGATGAATGACATTGGTGAAATGATGCTCAAATGATTTCAGGGTCCTTGGAGCTTTAAGTTACTCGACGTTCGTCTTCTCTAAATAAGGGAAAACCCTGAAAAGGCTGACGTGTTCCATTCACTTGAGTTTCTGTACATCTCTGTAACAATTTATTGTTCATAAGCTTATTGTTCTATTTCATGCTAACACATTAGCACAAACAGTTTTATTACTTAGTTCCTTATAGGTAGAAGGGAAATAAGGGAATACACTAGGATAAACCAACAGCTAAATTATTTAAAATATGGTTGATATGGTATTCAATCCGTTTCTTTGCGTGGCCAAGAGTTGACAGGTTCAGTACGAGAAAAGTTAAAGTATTTTAAAACTGAAATAAATAACAACGAATACCTCTAAAACGATCAACACCACGAAAAAAAATGTATATGTACTAAATTGTGTGTTTTAATGTGTTCTACATTTTTTGTGGAGTAAGTTTTTGTCTATCTCTTAAGGTTTACCAGTTATGCAAAAATTCACTAAAATTCACTGAAACTCATCCAGAATAAAGAGGTCTTCATAGGCCATTCTCAGAAAATTCAAGATATACATTTTATTGGCCGTATAAATATCTTTAATATACAGTATTTTAATAAAATAGAAATTTTCAAAATTCTTTCAACGTAATGGGCAGTTTGAGGTGGGGGATTTTTCTCAAAATCTTCGTGTCGCAACTCTGGAGGGTACTAAACTTAATACCAATACACACATGGACCTTTTTTTTTGGTAGTGTTTAACGCCCACTTTAACTACTTATGGCACCGCAGGCGGTGACACTGATGATACATGAATAATGATGGACACCGGTGGAATGCGATGGCCAGGGAAACCGGAGTACCCGGAGAAAACCCGCTCCAGTGCCGCTTTGTCCACCACAAATCTCACGTGCGGTCGCTTGGGATCGAACCCGGCCGTCTAGGTGAAAGGCCCTACATGGACCTTATCTGAAAATACTGTTTTTGGGTACAGGGGAACCTAAAACGTCAATTTCCGGTGAAATCTCGGTATCGAATTTTTAGGTGGAATGCAATACCTTCTCTATACATACTGTCGCCCTCCGTGGTGTAATGGTGTAATGCTTACTTCATGTACCCAAGGTCGCGGTTTCAAATCCGGGGGAGTTCGATGGATTTTTTCGGGTGTAAAAATCCTTAGTATGGCTTCCTTCGGAAGCCAAGTAAGGCCGTTAGTCCCGTGTCTTAGATCTACGGCGGTCTTTCACACCCAATTTAGAATGGGACGCTGAGAACCACAATAGTTAAAGAGATTCCCTAAATAACATGCCATTTACATTTTTTTGTTATTGTTTCATTTATATAGCTCCCTTTGACATCTAAGGTCGTATCGGGGGCTTTCCACTTGAAACAACTCGTTGGTTTAAATTATTTTGTTTTACTCAAACACGCACACATTCACACTCACATACAAACTTCCAGACTCTGTGGGGGATAGGGAATAATTCTGGCTAGAGAAAAATTCCCCGCCCCAGCCGGGAATCGAACCCGGCACCCCCGAGTGAGAAATCAGCTGCTTGACCACTCGAACCATTTACATTTCTATTCTTCTCTTATCACTATGTGTATAGTACGTGTAGAGAAAGTAAAAAACCTTATCCGGATAACTCACCCAAAGCGAGATTCACACTCGTGACGTATTGAATGTGAGGCAGACACGCTGCCACCACACTACGCAGGCGGGCCAACAACATAATGTAATTTGGGTACCAGCCCACGCAGCTGGATGATCCGGTTCACTTCTGCTATTGAAGAAGGTACCTGGATGGAGCTGGATGAGTGAAAACTTTTAAGAGAAGCGCTCGAGGTGTTTGTCTTCGGTACGATATTGGAATGTATGAAACAGGTGGGATGACTACGAACAAGTTGGCGTCGGAACCGGGTAAGGAGGTTGTGGCACGGATATTGTACCACACTGACCCGGCGTGTGGAATGTGTGTGATGCCACTTTTACCCAACATTGTCCTTTCCCTCTCTTGCTCTGCGTGTGTCTGTAGCAATTATGTCCTGCATTTCTTTCTTTTCTGCGAGATCTTCAGAGGTGAGTCAATAACATGAGTGTGGTGGTAGCGTATCTGCCTCACATTCAACAGGTCGCGAGTTCGGGTCTCGCTTAGGGTGAGTTATCCGGATAAAGCTTTCCTTGGGGTTTTCCCTTATCCTTGGACCCATGGACCCCGAGATCATTTGAGCATCATCTCACCAATTTCATTCATCGTCCATTCATGACCAACCAGGTTAAAGGATATTAAACTACGGAAAAAAAAAAAAAATGTTGCTAGAGAGCTTATGCTTCTATTTAGTTCATTCTAATCGAGACAAAATTAGCAGAAATAGTCTTATTACTTACTTCCTTGTAAGTAGAAACGAAATAAGGGAGTACCACAGGCTAAAGTGATAGTCAAAAGCTGGTTGCTATGTGACTGAAGTTCCTTTGTTTGTATGGACAGGAGGTGACAAATTCCTGATGAGAAAAGTATGAGTTTTTTTAACGCTGAAACCACTTACAAGAAATAGGTAAAAAAAGACGACCAACTCCATGAAAAAATGTAGATTAAGCAAAAATTCACTGTGATATCTTAAATGATTCTAAAATTATGGGGTACAAAGTTAGCGACACAAAAATAATTTATGTTGATTTAAATACTTTTCTGCATTTATAAACGTAAAGGGTTTTAAAATTAAATATAAAGCGTATCTTACACCAAATTAATTAAGATGATGTTAATTATTCACTTTTTTTTTCTTTCTTCACAAGACGTGTGTGGGATAGGAGTTGAATAGGTTGTGTCAGACTAAATAGGTTGGTGGAATAGGACTTTTAAACCTACCTAGTCTTATTAAGGTTTGCATAAAAATGTTTTGAAATTAATTCATTGCGTATGAGGGAATATCACCAACTGTGTTATAATAATTTGTGTACCCAATAAACAATTGAGGGCAAAAAAAGCCATCTATTGTTTTTTACAACATGCATTGCTATGCAAAATATAAAATAAGCAAATATAAAATCTGATGTGTTCCATTCACACGACTTTCTCAACAACTCTCCAATAAATTATTGTTAAAAAGCTTATGCTTCTATTTTCTTCAAGCTAATCGAGAAAAACTTAACAGAAAAAGCTTTATTGCTTGCTTCCTTGTAAGTGGAAGCGAAATAATGGAGTACCATGGGTTAAAGTGATAGGCAAAAGCTGGTTGCTATGTGACTCAAATTCCTTTGTTTGTAAGGACAGGGATTGACAAATTTCTGTGTGAGAAATCATGAGTTTTTCAAAGCTGAAACTACAAATAAGGAATATCTAAAAAACGATCAACTCTACGAAAAAAATGTATATAACATTAATTGTTTATTCTTACGTGCTATACATTTTTGTGTGTTAAGTTTTTGTCCAGCTCTTATAGTTTAGAAGTTATGCAAAATTCCGTGAAAATCATCCAAAATAGTCTTCAGAGGCTATTTCCAGAAGATTCAAGATATACATTTTATTTGTCAGGTAAATATCTTTAATATACAAAATTTTAATCAAAACCCTTACAGCCATTTTTTAGAAATCAAAAGCGGCAGTCAAAATATTTTAAAAGCTGGTTCCCTTTGCTTAGTCCATTTGAGAAAAGTAAGGTAGTTTAAAACTAAAATCAATAACAAACAATATCTAAAGAACGGTTAAATCTACAAGAAAAACGTTTACGACATAAATTCGTATATGTTTTAACGAGATGCACAAGTGTGTTAAGGTTTTGTCTATATCTTACGGTTCAACCGTTATGCGCAACTCATCCAGAATAAAGAGGTCCTCAGAGACTATTCCTATACAATACAATATATATATATATATATATATATATATATATATATATATATATATATAATATTGTATTTTTGAGAAAAACATTTTCAAAAAATGTTCCATGTAAAGGATAGTTTGATTTTATTTAATCTTCGTGTTACATCCTTGGAAGATAGATACTAAACATAAATATCCAGTTTGGTTTTTAACGATCTTTTTGTTTTTGAGCTATGCTGTCTACACACGCACACACATATACACAGAGGTTTTTTTCTTAACTATTTATTTGGAATCAGGGGACCTAAAAGCACATTTTTGCGTGAAATCTCGCATCGAATTTTTGGATAGAATACCTACAATACCTTCTCAACTGCTATGTATATTATATGTATTTACGTGCTAGAGAAAGTAAAAATGAATTTAGACAGTAAAGGCTAAAGTCGTTTTTGAGGTAATGGCTAATTAGTTGAGTAAATTTTAATGACAATTAACGATTTTAATCTCCCTTAAATATATACTTTAGTTTCAGAGAGTCACACTGAGGAACAATCATATGTTTCTAGGAGTACATCAAAATCAAAATGTCATATAATTTTTACTTTCTCTACAGGTATTATGTACATAGTGTATAGGGAAGTATTGCATTACATCCTAAAATTCAATACCAAGATTTCACCGGAAATACACGTTTTAGGATCCCCTGTAACCAAAAAAAGGCATTTTTGTAAAAATGTCCGTATGTGTATGTGTCTGTGTGTTGCGTATCTGTGAACAAGATAAATCAGAAACGAAAAGTCGGTAAAGTACCAAACTTTGAATTGAAGTTTAGTATCTTTCAGGGATGCAACATGAAGATTTTGAGAAAAACCCGCACCCCAAACTACCCTTTGCACGGAAAAATTTTAAAAATTTTGATTTTCTCAAAACCGGCTCTAAGGATTTTGAATAAAATAGTGTATATTAAACATATATATGTAAATAAATGGCAAATAAAATGTATATCTTGTATTTTCTTGGAATAGCCTCTAAAGACCTCTTTACCTGAAGTAATTTTGCTAAATTTTGCGTAATTGATAAACCGTAAATGACAGACAGAAACTTACTATACAAAAAATATATATCATCTTAAAACGCAATTTACGTCATATACTTTTTTTTAGTTGAATTGACCATTTCTGAGATATTCCTAGTTATTTGTTTCAGATTTAAAATACTTAATGTTTTTCCCCACGGAAAGCTATAAACTCCTGAAACGGATTTCCACGACATGGGAAGCAGGTTTTTTAAAATATTTTACATTGGTTTTAGCCTAGTGAATTCCCTTATTTTCCCCTACTTATAAGGAAGCAAGTAATTAAGAACATGTTTGCTAATGTTTATCTCGATTGTCATAAAATAGAAGAATATGTGTTATAACAATAATTTGTTAGAGCGATGTAGAGAAAGTTATGTGAATGGAACACACAAGATTTTTGGATCGAGTCTTCCTAATACCTATAGAGCAGTAAAGCAAAAATGAAAAGGGGTTGGGAGGTATGTCAATAAAACAAATAAATAAAATTGTTGGGAGAGTGATTTGTGGAGTAACCATTCCAGTTTGCTACAAATAATATTTTGTGCACCTGTTTGGAATGACAAGCGATGTTCATGTTTCCCAACAGTGTTTTGTTTGTTGACTTTGGGTACTCATTGACCCACTCCCACTGATTGTTGACGCCTCAGGATGTCTCCGGACAAACGCAGAGGGCGTGGGCTCAGTAGCTTAGTGGGTTGTCATGCTCATTGTGCTTTTTACACAAAAGTTACTGTTGAGTGTGCAGAATTTTGAACATTACTACAAGTACGGAAAATGAAAAAAATATCTTCCCTTTCCCTCGCTAAATTCGCGTAGGTTTCTCTTCACATTAATCTTTATCTTACCACTAGCTTTTATAAACTATATTACTTTCTCTAGCACTTATGTACAGCATACCTATATACTAGGAAGAAAAGGTATTGTATTACACCCAAAAATGTGATACGAATACTTCAACGGAAGTACAAGTTTTAAGGATGCCAGAAGTTCCATTCACATGCCTTTCTCTACAGCTCTGTAACAAATTATGTTAAAAACTTGGTTTCTATCTACTTCATGCTAATCGAGATAAACATAAGCAGAAATCATTTTTTGTAAGTAGAAGGGAAATAAGGGAATACACTAGACTAAAACGACGGTAAAACCTTTTAAAAGCTGGTTACCATGAATTCCGTTTCTTTCTATTGCCAGGAGTTGGCAAATTCCCGTATGTGAAAAAGTTTTTAAAGCTGAAACCAAAAACAAGGAATATCTAAAAAATGATTGTGTGCTTCAAAGAGATCTACATTGTTTGTGTAGTAAGTTACTATGTAAGTTACGCTTACAATTTACTAACTATGCAAGAATCAGCAAAATTCTTACAGAATAAAGAGGTCTTTAGAGGAAATTCCCAAAAAATTCAAGATATGCATTATATGTGTTGTGTAAATATTTTTAATATGAGATATTTTAATCAAAATCATTAGAGCAATTTATGAGAAAATCATAATTTTCAAAATGTTTTCCATGTAAAGAGTAGTTTGGTGTGGGGGATTTTTTCCAAAATCTTCGTGTCGCATTCTTGGAAGATACTAAACCTAAATACCAAGTTTGGTATTTTAACGGTCTTTTTGTTAAGAAGATATGACACACACACACCGTGGCCGAGTGGTTAGACCTCTCACCTAGACGGCCCGGGTTCGATCGCAAGTGAGATTTGTGGTGGACAAAGCGGCGCTGGGGCGGGTTTTCTCCGGTTTCCCCCGCCATTGCATTCCACCGGCGCTCCATCTTCATTCATGTATCACCAGTGTCACCGCCTGCGGTGCCATAAGTAGTTAAAGCGGGCGTTAAACACTACAAAAAAACCCAAACTCCCCATGGATCGTTTTTTCTAAAAATGCTTTTTCTTCGGACTTAGAAGACACCAAAGCATATATTTCCAGTGAAATCTCAACATCGAATTGTTGGGTGGAATACAGTACCTTCTCTATCCATTATGTACATTATAGATACGGGACTAGAGAAAATAAAAAAAGAACATTTATAGAAAAAGGTCCATGTGTGTATGTTTGTGTGGTTATAACCAAAATTTTCTCTGATGGCAAGTCTTCATCCATTTCGTGTTTCTTTTGTTTTACTCATGGCCATGTAAGAGGAAAATGATTTCAATGACAATCTGATAGCGGTAGCTTTTAAAAAAATCTGATGTGTACCATTCACATGACTTTCTCTATATCCTTGCAACAAACTATTCTTAAAAAGCTTATACTTTTATTTACTTTATGCTAATCAGAAAAAATTAGCAGAAATATTCTTATTACTTGCTTCCTTGTAAGTAGAAGCGAAATAAGGGACTACCATAGGTTAAAGTGATAGTCAAAAGCTGGTTGCTGTGTCAATGAGGTTCCTTTGTTTATATGGATAGGAGTTGACAAGTTCCTGTATGAGAAAAGTATACGCTTTTCATAGCAGAAACCAAAAATAAGGAATGTCTCAAAAACGAAGAACTCCACGAAAAAAATGTATATAACATAAATTGTGTGTTTTAGTGAGCTCTACATTTGTTGTGTAGTAAGTTTTTGTCCATCTCTTACGGTTTAGCAGTTATTCAAAATTTAGTAAAATTCATCCAGAATAAGCTACTCTTCAGAGGCTATTCCCAGAAAATTCAATATACACATTTTATTTGTTAGGTACATAACTTTAATATACGATATTTTAATAAAAATCGTTAGAGCCATTTTTGAGAAAATCAAAATTTTCGAAAAAAGTTCCATGTAAAGGGTAGTTGGGGGTCTCCCCGATTTTTCTCAAAATCTTCGTGTCGCATCCCTGGAAGATACTAAACTTAAATAACAAGTTTGGTATTTTACCGACTTTTCATTTTTGAGTTATCGTGTTCACAGACACACGGACACACACACACGGACCTTTTTGTGAAAATGCTTTTTTTGGATATTGGGGACCCTAAAACATATATTTCCGGTGAAATCTCAGTATCGAATTTTTGGTGGAGTGCAATACTTTCTCTATACACTATGTACATAGTGCGTATGGAAAAAATAAAAAATTGCCTATCGCTTTAGCATAGTGTATTACCTTATTCCCCTTCCACTATTAAGGAGCTAGGAAATAATACTATTTCTGGTAGTATTTATCTTGATTGCAGCTATGTAGACAAAAGAATAATCTTTTGTAAGAATAGTTTGTCTGCACAACCGTTAAATAAACTGATGTGGTTGTAACACGCCAGTTTTTTTTATTTTCACTTTATTTCATGTTAATCGTTTCATTTACAGGAATAGAGGAAACTGGATCATAGACAGATGCTTAAAATTGGGTCGCTCTACACTGACCTAAAAGTTACGTAGACTCTAATAAAATTACAAGATACAACTGAATGATAACCGTTTCAAAAAATTACGATAGTTAAAACATTCCTTATAATAACGAATGTCTCGAAAATGAACGATGGCGCAAAACATTTGTGAAGGAAATGAGGGTTACAGAGCTTTGTTTATAGTTAGTTTTTAATAAAAAACCATTCAAAATTCTTTCGAAATGAAGAGGGTTTCATAGGCTATTCGAGGACAGTTCAAGATCTACGAGGGTGGTTCAATAAGTTTTGTGTTAAGAATGAAGACGTTATTTTCTTAAAATTGCAAATTATTATTTCTCAATGTAGTCCGCTTTTAGGACATACACCTCTTTTTACGTTTTTGCCTTCTTTTAAGGCCTCCAAAAATAGGTATTGTCAAGCTCTGCTAAGCAGCTAAGTAAGCCTCTCTCTCTCTCTCTCTCTCTCTCTCTCTCTGTGTAATAATCTAGCATGTACAATGTTCATAGTATATGTAGAAAGTATTGTATTCCACCCAAAAATTCGATACCAAGACTTCACTGGAAATACACGAGGGTCATTTCAGAAGTCATGGCAACCATTTTGTATATTCTTAACAACAGAGTGTGGGATTATTGCAATATATACATTTGAAAACATATCGAACACAGTGTGGGATGCCACCATCAGATGACGTCTGAGTGCATTGGTCAGTGATAGTAAACCCATGCAAACTTTGGTATTCTAGAGGCTGTGTTCCGAGATGGATGTCATTAAAGTTGAACATCCTAAAAAAGCATTTTCAGAAAAAGGTCCGTGTGTACGCGTGTCTGTGAACACGACAACTCAAAAACGAAAAATCGGTAAAATACCAAACTTGGTATTTAAGTTTAGTATCTTCCAGGGATGTGACACGAAGATTGTGAGAAAAATCCCCCCCACCCCAAACTACCCTTTACATGGAATTTTTCGAAAATTTTGATTTTCTCAAAAATGGCTGTAACGATTTTGATTAAAATATGACGTATTAAAGATATTTACCTGACAAATAAAATGTATAACTTGAATTTTCTGAGAATATTCTCTGAAGACTACTTTATTCTGGAAGAATTTTACGGAATTTTGCATAACTGCTAAACCGTAAGAGATGGAAAAAAACTTACTATACAAAAAATATAGAGCACTTTAAAACACAAATTTATGTTATATAATTTTTTTCGTGGAACTAATCGTTTTTTAGATATTCCTTGTTTTTGGTTTCAGTATTGAAAAACATACTTTTCTCATACAGGAATTTATCAACTCTTGTCCATACAATCAAAGGGACTTCAGTCATATAACAACCAGCTTTTGACTATTGCGTAAACTGTGGTACTCCCTTATTTCGCTTCTACTAACACGGAAGCAAGTAATAAGACTATTTCTGCTAATTTTTTCTCGATTAGATGAAATAAATAGAATCATTTGTTGCAGAGATGTAGAGAAAGTCATGTGAATGGAAGACATCAGATTTTTATAATTACAGTCTTAGTAAACTCTAACTTAGGTGTATATTTTCTAGAGCTCTACAAGAATAAAGTTTATGAATTAGACAATGTAAATTTTACTTTCTCTACACGTACTATGTACATAGTGTATATAGAAGGTATTGTATTCCACCCAAAAATTCGACATGAGATTTTACCGGAAATACAAATTTTGGGTCCCTTTGAATAAAAAAAATGGTAAAAGGTACCTGTGTGTGTATGTGTGTGTGTGTGTGTGTGTGTGTCTGTAACAGCAGAGCTTATAAATGAAAAGACCGTTAAATACCAAACTTGGTATTTAAGTTCAGTATCTTCCAACATACGACACGAGGATTTTTCAAAAATTTTGATTTTCTCAAAAATGCCTTTGAGGATTTTGATTAAAATATCGTGTATTAAAGATATTTACCTGGCAAATAAAATGTATATCTTGAATTTTCTGGCTATAGCTTCTGAAAACTACTTTATTCTGCATGAATTTTACGGAATTATGCATATCAGCTAAACCGTAAGAGATGGACAAAAACTTTCCACACAAAAAATATAGAGCATTTTAAAATTCACAATTTATGTTATGTACATTTTATTCAAGGAGTTGATCGTTTTTGAGATATTCTTGGTATTGTTTTCAGCATTAAAACAAATTATACTCTTCTAGTACAGGAATTTGTCAACTCCTGTCCATACAAACAAGTCACAAAACAACCAACTTTTGACTATGACTTTAACATTTGGTACTCTATTTCGCTTATACTTACAAGAAAGCAAGTAATGAGACTATTTTTGCTAATTTTTTGTCGATTAGCATGAAGTAAATAGAAGCATATGCTTTTTAGCAATAATTTATTGCAGAGATGTAGAGAAAGTCATGTGAATGGAACGCATAAGATTTTTTTTTATAATTACATACTTAGTGACCTTTAACTTTGGCGTATATTTTCTATAGATCTAAAACAATAAAGTTTACGAATTAGACAATGTAAGTTTTTTAATTAAAATAGACGTGCTATATTTCTCGATATTGTGTTTCAGTGCTCGATACAGGAAAGTGGGTCTACTTGTATTTTACAGTTACACCTAAACATACTTTTGAGTTCCATCATCTCTTGACTTCGTTAGCCTTAAGACCGAAACTTTATCCAAACTTTACACTTTATTATCCTTCTTCTTTCACTTCTTAACATTTCGTCTAATTCCCCAAGACAAGTTATTCATTAGGGATCTTCATAAAAAGACGAAGAAGAAGCAGAAATATATCAAGTTTAAAAGCAGAAGTGCTTTTGAACTTTCACTGCTCATCTTCTCTTCCTTATTCTTCTTGTTTCTTTTTCTCTTTGGTGCCTGTACGGGCGGGGCCAAGTTTCTGTTATTATTGTATTTATAAGTTTCTGCTCCTAAGATATATTTTCTTTACCATCAGTTTCATCAGCGGCGTGAAATACGGTTATAAACTTTGCCGTCTTTTTTTTTTATATATAAATGAATGGAAGGAAAGGTTTTGTATTTTAATGCGCCAAGCGGTAAAGAAAACAGCATCTTGAAGATTTGTTCTTGCCTTTTAATGCTTTGCTATGCAAATAAAGGAGCTATGCCTACCGCTGCCTTTTCCATCACCGAAACTAATGTAATATTGATAACGGGGAGGAACGCAAATGCGGGCTGAATTGCGAAAACGTAAAACGGTTGCAGTGAGAACTAAGCTATTTGTAAAGAAACAGTTTATGAATGGAAATGATAATTTATTCCATAAGTTGTTGGCTTATTAGAAAGGCAGAAAAGTTGTATTGTAAATTGAAGAAATGGAAAATAATGAAAAACGGCTAAGTGATTAGTTAGAGAAGCAAAATAAGGCACTTTATATATTACAGAGGAAAGTATTAAGTCGAAAACCATTTCCATATTAAGCTAGTTACTGAAATTTCTCTTCTCTTTGAATTTAACTAAAAAAAAAAGGAGTAAGCATTTTCTTTCTGACGTTCTTAATAGTCTATATTACGGGAAGTTTTGACTTTCCTTTAAGTTTTACCTTTAGAGCCACTAAGCCAATGATCTTAGCCAGATGGTGCTAGGAAGGGCGCAGGACCGAAGCCTCCCGTACCCAGGTAAGCTTAGCAGGTAACAACCCCCAAGCATCCCGCGAAGCAGGTGGGGTGGAATGGGTATGCCTAATTTTTTCCTTGATTTCTATTGAAGAAATAGATGTCCGGGATATTCAAGAAGACCATAACCACGTGGCACCACCTAGTGACAAAACTCAGAGACAGAAAGTACTTTGTGATCTGAAGAGAAAAGCTACGGAAGATATATGTGAAAGGCCATCAAAACTAATTCCATAATTAAATGTTATAAACATCAAACTGTAACTGTTACCTGTTTCGACCGGGTGGCTACCTGCTTTGGGGCTATGTAATTAGGGACCTTTAAGGGTCCGGGAGGCTTCGGGGCTATTTTTCTGACCGCGGGAGGCTTCGGTACTGCACTCGCTAGGAATGTTTATGTGTTTTACCTGTTCAATATATTCACCCTGTGAACGTAAGAAAGCAAGAGTAAGCCACTTCGGGCAATTTTTGTAACGTTCGATTTTGTGTTGTAACTCTGAAATAAATAATTGTCAGACTCATTTCATATGAGGGTTTACTTTCTCTACATAAACTATGCACACAGTGTATAGAGAAGGTATTGCATTCCACCCAAAAATTCAATACCGAATTTTCACTTGAAATACATGTTTTGGGTCCCCCTGAATCCAAAAGAAACATTGATTAGAAAAAGATCTGTGTGCGCCTGTGTGTCTGTGTATGTTTATGGACAGCATAGCTCATAAACGAAAAGTCCCTTAAATACCAAACTTGGTGTTTAAGTTCAGTATCTTCCCCCTCCCCTATACCCTTTACATGAAAATTTTTTCGAAAATTTTGATTTTTTTCAAAAATGGCATGAACGATTTTCATGAAGATATCATACATTAAAGATATTTACCTGACAAATAAAATGTATATCTTGAATTTTCTGGAAATAGCCTCTGAAGACTACTTTATTCTGGATGACTTTTACGGAATTTGGCATAACTGCTAAACCATAAGAGATGGACAGAAACTTACTTCACAAAACATTTAGAACACATTAAAACACACAATTTATGTTGTTTACATTTTTTTCCAGGAGTTGATCGTTTTTGAGATATTCCTTGTTTTTGGTTTCAGCTTTGAAAAACTTGTACTTTTCTCATACAGGAATTTGTCAGCTCGTGTCCATACAATCAACGGAACTTCAGTCACCTAGTAACCAGCTTTTGACTTCACTTTAACCTATTGGTACTCCCTTATTTCGCTTCTATTTACAAGGAAGCTAGTAATAAGACTGTTTCTGCTAATTTTTTTTCGCATAGCATGAAGTAAATAATCTGTAGCAGATATGTAGAGAAAGTCATGTGAATTGAACACATCATACTTTTTTTTTTTTTTATCTGGACATAACGTGTTTGCCTGATATGCAGTAAGCCAACCTCAGTAATAGGCACCAGGTGGTGAACGCCCTTCACGATGTCCTGTGTGTGTAGTACCAGGTTAACAAAGCCTGTCGGCTCGGAAAAGGGAAATGGACTGGCATTACAGCGATATTGTGTAACTTTATCGCAAGGTATGTGGGACGAACACCCAAATCCATTACCACTGGGCGCTAATGGGACAAGGAACAAGGGAAAGTGTATGTATCCTGTTTCTGCAACACGGCATCGTCACTTTGTGCTAACATTCCGCTATTCTCCTATTTAAACTTCACATTATTTACTTCAGTCCTCAAAGTGCATATCCGTATCCGATACTCAACAGAGGGACTGAGAACGGTTCCGATGCTGAAAGCTGGAGTTCATGAATGTAACAGTTACACAGAACAAATTCGTATCAAGTGTATGTCGCACTGTGGATGATGCTTTGACGTACATACCTCTTGCTTCCAAAACAACCTGAGTAATGCCAGTTTAGTTTCGGAGTTTGTACCTAATGGTCATCGACTGTGAATATCTTTTGTATTTCCTAGAAAGATGAAAACAACCAGGAGTCCTTTTCTAATATTCAGAGATTCGAAAATATAATTAGTTTTGAATCGAGTGAAAGAGTACACACAGTACATCCTTTAATGTACGTATATAGAGTGGGAGGGGTGAATAAGTGCAAATATAGAGTGGCTCTAAAGTCAGTTTCCCCATAAATTAAGACATAACAAGGATACATTTGTTTTATTTAAACACAATTTTAAATTATTGGCAACACACATAAACATATTTTTTTTTTTTTTCAAATTGCCCGCCTCCTTTCAGGCAACGCCTTACATCTGATTTACAAATACAGGATAATAAAGGTTAATCTTCATTGATGGTATGAAATTCATTTTGAATGGACATTCTCAGTTCATATAGATTTCTTGGCGATACGGAGAACACTATATCCTTCAGAGTCCCCCACAGACTGAAATCGCACGGTGTCAAATCACAAGAACGTGGTGGTTAGTCACAAGTCCCACGGCGTCCCTTCCATTCTCTGAATGTGCTATTAAAACATTTCATGAATGTTGCAGTTACAGAGAACAAATTCGTATTAAGTGTATGTCGTATTCTGCGTGATGCTTTGACAAACATACCTCTTGCTTCCCAAACAGCCTGAGTAATGCCAGTTTAGTTTCGGAGTTTGTAGCTTATGTTCGTCGAATGTGAACGTCTTTGTCTTTCCTGTTTTATATTGTTGTTTTTTTTTTTTTTTTTTTTTGGTAGTGTTTAATGTCCGCTTTAACTACTTATGACACTGCAGGCGGTGACACTGATGATACATGAATGAAGATGGAGCACCGGTGGAATGCGATGGCGGGGAAAACCGGAGAACCCGGAGAAAACCCACCCAGCTTTGTCCACCACAAATATCACATGCGGTCGTTGTCTTTCCTGGAAAGATGAAAACGACCAGGAAACCTTTTCTAATATTCAGAGATTCGAAAATATAATTCGCTTTGAATCGAGTGAGAGAGTACATGCAGTACATCTTTAAATGTATGTGAGAAGTGAATAAGTGCAAATACAGAGTGGCGCTAAAGTCAGCTTCCTCATAAATTAAGACATAACAAGGATACACTTTTTTTATTTGAACTTATAATAAAGAGATATAATTTTAAATTGTAAACTATATCCTTCAGAATCCGCCACAGACTGAAATCGCACAGTGTCAAATCACAAGAACGTGGTGGCCAGTCACAAGTCCCACGACGTCAAATGCACTCTCTCAATGTGCTATTTAGAACATTTCATGAGTGTTGCAGTTACAGAGAACAAATTCGTATCAAGTGTGTGTCGTACTCTGCATGATGATTTGACATACACACCTTTTCTAATATTCAGAGATTCGAAAATATAAGTCTCTTTGAATCGAGTGAGAGAGTACACGCAATACATCCTTTAATGTGTTAATACAGCGTGGGAGATGAATAAGTGAAAATATTTATATTAGCGTTTGAGGACGATATGAGATCTAGTATTTGCTGTTTTTTCACTATTTTCTAAATTTATATTCATGAGGAAAATTTCACGAGGTTTTAGGACAGTTATTTTTCCCTATCTCAGACGTTCGGTTGTTTACGTAACAGGTCACACAGTTGAACATCCTCTGCTCTCTGCTCTACCTGACTATAGTGGTGTGATGTATGTAAACACAGCAGAAACATAGCTCCCGGCCGTTAAATACACATTAGAACCTAAAGTTTGTGCTTCATTTATGAGGATGCTATTAGTAAGCGCACAAAATGTGATACACTTATGTGTTGTATGCATTGTTTTCCACCAAATTTCAAATTATTTGCACTTATCCACCTCGCACACTGTATATGGATACAGAGAGAGGGAGGGAGCATATTTATTTTACCTTAAGGTACATAATTGGCGGCTACTGTGTAAAAGCTCGGGAGCAGCCTATACTGACACCGTACGAATTATTGTTGTTATTATTATTACTGTTATTATTATTACTTTCTCTACACGCACTATGTACACGGCAGGTAGAAAAGATATATTCCACCCAAAAATTAGATGTGGAGATGTCACCGGAAATACATGTTTTGAGGTTCCCTGAGTCAAAAAACGGCACTTTAGAAAATGGTCTTTGTATATGTCTCTGAACAGCATAAATTAAACACGAGAAGTCAGTTAAATACAAAACATGGAATTTTAACTTAGTCTTTCAAAGATGCCACATGAAGGTTTTCAAGAAAATTCCCCTACCCCGTCACATGGAATAATTTTCGAAATTTTTGATTTTCTAAAACAAAAAAAAAAAACGGTTCTAACGCGTTTCATAGAATTCCATGGTTGAAATCTTACACAACAATTGTAGATTTCGTTAAAACACACAATTTATGTCATATACATGTCATAGACATTTCGGAAATATTTCTTATTACTGCTTTCAATTTTATAATACTTTTCTCAAACGGCCACTTGTCATTCATTTCATATTTTAATTTCATCGCATAGTGACAGCTTTTAAAAGATTTGCCTATCGCTTTAGCCTAGTGTATTCCCCATTTCCCTTTTTCCCTTAATCTCGTTTACTTATAAGGGATTAAGTAATAATACGATTTTTGTTTTTTGTCTCAGTTAGTAGATATAAATAGAAAAAATAATATTCTATAATAATATTTGCATGCAGAATTGCTAGAGAAAGTCATTTGATTGTCTTCTTTGAATTCAGTTATACGTAACATAATTGCGATAGTTTAAGATCTCCTCTAAATCGATGAGAGATGGTAACAGCGTCTCTAGGGCATGTTTGAAATTGTTCTATGCGCGCGCAACGGTATGACGTAATTAACTTATGGGTCCAAATACATACGTGAGGAAGTGTACCAGAGGGAGAAGCTTTTTTCCCGCACTGTTTCCACCCTATGACTGTCATTTTACAATGAAAGGGTTTAATTCCCTTAAATTGGTTAACTAAACCTTTAAAAGAACATTTTTAAACATAAATAAAAAAATAAAAAATTTAAAGAGAAAGGAAATTAAAGGCATAAATCACATAGAACCTGAAAAGATAATTAATCTATAATATTTAAATAAATTAAAATGAATTTAATCTATATTTAAACATAATACAGTGGCACACTGCGGCAGAAGTTATATTTACTGTAGCAGAAAAACGCATTACTCGGGATATTTAACAATATCCCTGGCTTGGTGGCGCTGTTATCGTGTTTATATTCATGTAGGAGGTACTCACTTAATGTTGAAACTTCTTGCGGTTTCTCCTTACCAACTATAATCTCAAATAAATACTTCGTTTCAACCCTAATATTCTGTACTGATGTCAAAAATCAAAAAACCCCTTTGTTTCGTCAGGCAAATGTTGTAAGGAGCGGCTGCATTTATATAAGTTTTTTCATTATCATAACTATTATTAATTCATAGTATTTATAAGCTTTGACAAACTTTTAATCCGCTGGTATGCAAGACGGAAAAAGTGATGGTCCCAACGCCATTCTCTGTTACGGGGCAGTTGAGCCACCTGGAATACGTTATGGTGATTCAAGCCTTCGCTGCGTCCGTGGAACGAGGGATCAGCGAGCTGACTTCTCACCCGGAGTTTTGGGTTCGAATCCCAGCTGGGACGCCGAATTTTTCTTTAACCATAATTATTCCTTACCCCCACAGAGTCTAGAAGTATGTATGTGAGAGTGAAGATAATAAATACGATTTAAAGTCAACGTAAAGAACCTACAGTCAACGGGTTCTTTCTAATGCAAAGCCCCCGACATGACCTTAGAAACAATATAAAAAAGCTATGATGTCCACAGATGGACCTTTTTCTAAAAATGTTTTTTCCGGACTCAGGGGACCCAAAAACATATATTTCCGATGAAATCTCAACATCGAATTTTTGAGTGGAATACAATAGCTTCTCTATCCACTATATATATTGTACAGACAGGTTAGAGAAAATACAAAGTAGACTGCCATTCATCTCGGAGTTTGAACTGTACTAAACTCATACCCTTCGGCCTAAATCTCGCGTCTTGAACTTAATTGTATGTGTGTGTGTCTGTCTGTCTATCTGTATAGGTATGTGTGTGTGTGTCTGTGGACAGCAGAGCTCAAAAACGAAGTATCGTTAAATACCAAACTTAGTATTTAACTTTGGTATCTTCCAAGGATGCGACACCAAGATTTTCAAGAAAATTCCCCAATCCCCTTTTACATGGAAACATTTTCGAAAATTTTGTTTTTATTAAAATGGCTCCAACGATTTTGATTAAAATACTTCATATGTCCATCACAAATAAAATGTAGATCTTGAATTTTATGGGAATAGCTTCTGAAGGCCTGTTTATTCTGGTTGAATTTGTCTGAATTTTGCATAAGTAGTAAACCACTCAAAAATATAGATGTCGTTAAAATACGCAATCTATATCATATATTTTATTTCTTGGAAATTACGGTTTTCGAGATATTCCTTGTTATTAGCTTCAGTTGTAAAGTACCTATATTTTTTTCAGACAAGAAGTGTTTGTTTTTCTTTTGATCTACTCTTGGCCAAGCAAAGAATCGATTTGCGGTGACAATCGCCTAACGAGAGCTTTTAAAACATTTGACTATAATTTTATTTCGAGTAGTATGGTGTAGAAAGAAGATATTTTGTAAGAAGTTTGTTTGTAGAGCAGCTAGAGAAGGTTATGTGTCAGATTTTTTTACCTGTGATCTTCCATGTGATTATTTAATAATACTCGTATCTCTAGAGGAACTGTAGCCTGTTGACCTAACCACTGGAAGTGCAGCATACGCCACTGTTACTGTGTGTGGTGTTTGCCCTTTCAGTGAAAGCCAGTCCATTAGCGCCAAACAAGTTGTAGCACTCTAATTCATATGTTATCGTGAATATCTGCATGTATCATTGCATTTTCTCCTGTCACAGAGCATTAGCAAGAGATCAACGTTCAAATTCCTCTTCCTGCAATCTCCTTTCTATTACTTTCTCATCAACGCGTGAATCGTGAGTGCATAAGTATACCCTTTAACAAAAACAAGAGCGTAAATACACACATAGCGTTAAGGTTCAAGTATAGTTTTACTTTCTCTACTTAGTACATACTACATATGTAGGTAGAGAAAGTACTGTTGCACTTTACCCAAACATTTTATAACGAATCTCACCGGAAATACATGTTACCCAAAGAGAGCATTTTTGAAAAAGGTCCGCGAGCGCGCGCGCGCGTGTGTGTGTCTGTGAACACGACAACTGAAAAACAGAAAGTCGGTAAAATACCAAATTTGATATTCAAGTTTATTATTTTTCAAGACGCGACACAAGGAAAATCCTATGGAAAAATTTGGAAATTTTGATTTTCTCAAAAATGGTTCTAACGATCTTGACTAAAATACCGTATGTCGCCTTCCGTGGTGTAATGGTTACCATATACTCAAGGTCTCGGGTTCAAACCCGGCGGATGACCAAAAGATTTTTTCTGGTGTAAAAAAGTCCTTAGCATGGCTTCCTTCGAAAGGGAAGTAAAGCCGTTAGTCCCGTGTAGTAGATTCACGGTACGTAAAAGAACCTTAAGCCTGATAAAAGAGGCTCTTTTAAGCCCAGGATGGAATGGAACGCTGAGAACCACAACAGTTGAAGAGCGTCCATAATTTAAAACTCCATTTTAATTTCTAAAATACCGTATAGTAAAGGTATTTATTGGATGTAAAACTGTAAACAAGATTTTTAATGTGGTTGCTTATAAGACTTTGTAGTTCTGCGATCTAAAATAAAGAATAATTAAAAAAAAAGGTATTTACATGAACAATAAAATGTATTATTTTGAATTTCCTGAGAATAGCTTCCGAATACCTCTTCATTCTGGATAGCTTTTGCATAGCTGGTAAACCGTAAGATATAGACAAAAGTGTAGATCTTGTTAAAATACACGATTTAGGTCATATGCATTTTTTCGTGAGTTGACCATTTCTAAGATATTCGTTATTATAAGCTTCAGTTCTAATATTATTTAACTTTTTCAAACGGAAATTTGTCAACTCCTGGTGATACAAAAAAAAAAAAAAAAGATCTGAATCTTTCATTCAGATGACTTTCTACAAAGAAACTTTCCTTACAAAAGGTTGTTCTTCTATCTACGTCATGCTATTCGAGATAAACATTAGCAGAAATGCTTTTATTACTTGTTTTATGGTAAGTAGAAGGGAATACCTGAGGCTAAAGAGACAGTCAATTGAAACAATTGAAATTCGGTTCTATTTGCATTCCAGGGAGTAAAACAAAAGAGATGAAACGAAAGTTGACTTCCTATAGGAGAGAACTTTGAGTAGCTTAAAAGGAATATCTTCTGGAAGCGGTTAACTCCACAACACCATGTAAAGGTCATAGTTGTGTGTTTTGATGAGATGTACTTTTTGTGTAGCAAGTTTTTATCTATCTCTTACGGTTTGTCAGTAATGCAAGACAAACAATGGAGAGGACTTCAGAGGTTTCTCTCAAAAAATCAAGATATGATTATCATGTAAATATATTTAATATATTTATTTTAGTCAAAATATTTAGAGCCGTTTTTGAGAAAATAAAAATTACCATTTTTTCCATCTAAAGGGTAGTTTGAGAAAAGAGATTTTCTTGAACATCTTCATGTCGCCTCCTAGGGAGATATAAAGGTTGGTATTTAACGGACTGTTGGTATCCAGTTATGCTAGACACACACTGATCTTCGTCTAAAAATGCATTTTTGGTTTCAGGGGGGTCCCAAGATATATATTTCCGGTGAAACCTCGGTATAGAATTTTTGTGTGGAATAGAATACGTATTCTCTGCCTACCATGTACATTGCACATACTGCTAGAGAAAGTAAAAAAAAATCAGTCACATAGAAACCAGCTTTTAAAATGTTTGACTATCGCTTTAGCCTAGTGTATTCCCATAATTCCCTTCTACTTACAAAGGCGCAGGTAATAAGACAATTACTGCTAATGTTTATCTTGATTACCATGAAGTAGTAAGAATAAGTTTTTTAACAATAGTCTGTTGGAACAAATCAGCTTTTTTATTTTTTTTATTTCTATTTTTATTGATCTCATTACTGAATATCAGAAAGTTCCTCGAACTTGCTCTCAGATATAATCTTCCATTGAGATGGATAACACTATACTTAAATTATTCCAAACAGGTTATTTTATGCCACAAGCCATTTCCCAGGAATCTGTTATTAATCGTTCGAATTGCTTTAATACTTCGTATTATTACAATCTCTAGTAAACACTTTAATCTACTAAAAAATTCGATACCGAGATTTAACCGGAAATACATGTTTTGAGAACCCATTTATCCAAAATTCATTTATAGAAACATGCCACTGGTGTGTGTGTATGTGTGCGCTGTATAACTAAAGAACAAAAAATCGGTTAAATACAAAGCTTGGCATTTAATTTAATGTCTTCCATGGATGCGACACGAAGATTATCAAGAAAATCGCCCCACCTCCAACTACCTTTTAAATGGAACATTTTACTATATTTCAACAATTTTGATTTTCTCAAAAATGACAAACGATTTTGATTATGTTTAAGATATTTTCATGGGCCGCTCCGTGGCCAAGTGATTAGACCTCTCGCCTCTATTCATTCATGTATCATCAGTGTCACCGCCTGCGGTGCCATAGCACTATAAAACACATACACACGAGAAATTTTCCACCCCTGAAAATTCACATTCATTAAGTGGCATTAGTTATTTCTTGCAATTCCTAAGTGGAGCATAGGGCATCGTTACAATGTTTCCTTGATCGGTTTTAAATTTCTAGTTGGTGAGTTCGCCGCTATGTGCCATGGTGACGAGGGATCGGCTTACCGCCGACAGATGTCATTGTAGGATGAAATTACGACTTGCGGACTTGAAATGGCGGAATTTTGCCCAGAAACCTTCTTTTTTCAAGATATGTGATTCTTTTACGTGCAAATAAACATTACGCGGGATCACCGGCTCTACTTCCCTTCCGAAGTAAACCATGCTAAGGATTTTCATCAACCTCCTTACAATTTTACGCAAAACAAGCGTTATTTCAAATTGGGAATAATTTAGAACTAAATTACAAAAACTTTAGTTACTACTGGAAGTATTGCAACATTTAGTATCATTGATATTTTGGAAATAATCGCACTTTTAAGGGGTATCGAAATGCCCATCTTGCCAATGCTAAAGTTTTACCCATTATCTCCACAACCATTTGATATAATCAGCTAAAACTTTACTGTTGGTTGATGAAAAATATAATACTGTTGTTCATTAGAAGGAAAAAAACTATTAACACTTTATTGAAAAATGATGGTTTTTAAATTTTAGAAAACTAACTAAACCATATACATAACTTTTTCGTCAAAATAAAGCCTATTTAAATGCAAATGTGCGGTAAAAATTTGACCCATAAGTGCCAATTACTTTCTGATATAATGAGGCATTTGTATTGAACATTTTACTTCTTCAGAAACTGCTTTCAAGCAAAATTAAAAAAAAAAAAAATGTAACCCTACTTTCCAAACACAGCTTCGCAACACTTCGAAACTCTCACATGAAGAACATAGTGCTGCGAATAGCTAAAGTAGAACTTTGCGATCAGTATAAGAAAAAGATTTCTTCTCTAACATTAAATTTACAAATTTATCGGTGTTTTACCAAATAAGTGCATCAAAATGTTCTAAAACCACTATATATGATTATTGTCAATAGTATTTTAAAACTATTTACAATCGACGGACCTCTATGAAAAGTATACCAAAATGAGCGGGAAATTCAAAATAATCATATAAAATTAAAACAAGAAAACGGAATATATATTAAAATCTCATTTCAACGCCCCTTAAACAAAATTCATTTTGTACGGATTTCAACCAGATTTGAGAAGTCCTTATCAACTCCGTGCTCGCAACTGTTTGCCTTAAAGTGATGTAGAACTCTTTTGAAGAGTATAAAGACAAAGTACATGATTTCAAAAACTTTAGTTAGACACATAAGAATGACGTTTATATGATAGGAAAAAGCCACTTTCCTTGAGAGAACGTTCGTGTGGATTTCCAGGCACATAAAAATCTTGACTTTTACGAGGGTTCAATGCCAACCAGTAGAAAATCATCAAACAACGCTGTGTTTTTTTTTTTTTTTAGATTCCATTTTAGCATGCAGACAGCTTTGGAATGTTGAACAATACAACTGTTGTTTATTTCATGGCCATTCTGCAGACTGGAAATTATTTATACCTAAGTTAATTTCTTCCTGAGACTCTTCTTGCTTGCTGCAGACATTCTAGTGAATAAGCAGTAAATATCACTCTTCAGATTATTTTTATTTGCTTTACTGTAAGTCAGGGTTGGGTAAAATTTGGTCAAAAGATGAAAACAATAGGTGGTTTTTGTATTTTTATCTTTCAGTTTCGAATATTTGGGGATATAAATATACAAATTTAAAACACGTTTCAAAATTATCAAAACTATTTAAGCTCTTATTTGTGTGTTTCAATATGACCAGAATGAGTGTTTTGTCTTAATTTTAATATAAACTATATGAAGAATTTTAACATATGTGAAAACATGTTATTTTAGTTATGGTATTTAGATATTAGGTCGTCTCCTTAGAACGGTGGTAGTGCTGCTGCTTACCGAGCGGGAGACGTGGGTTCGATCCCAATAGTAGCGTGGGTATTTTTCCCCCACTGGGAGACCTGGTCCGGGGTGCACTCAGCCTCGTAAGGTCTCTGGGGGGGGGCCATTTGAGGAGCTACTTGATGGAGAAGTAGCCGCTCCAGGTCATGAGGACCGCATTAACTGGCCGGGGGGTTCGACGCGCTGACCATTTCTCTGCACCCCATCCATGACCTATTTTAAATAGGTTTATTCCAATTGTACTACAAGCGATATATAAAGAAACAAAATCAAAATATATATTTTTTTATTCAGATCTATTTCCTCAAGTTCGCATGGGTACCGCAAACAAATCCTCATTATATCAACAGCTCATCGAATGAGAAAATGCCACAGAGGTTATATTTTATAATTTATACGAAGTCTGATATGCCAGACATAGGAAATTATTATGAAAACATAATGTCACTGTTAGTTCATAAACAAATTTCAGAACTGTTAACATTCTGTGAGTAGTTGTGAGCTCATATGAAAGACAGGAGTAATGTTTCCATGGTAATAAACACAATAATTCGTGCAATCAATAGTGACATACATATAATACTGATAAACCCGTGGTTTCTTATTCAAAGATTGATCAGTGCTAGCACTAATAGTGTTGAAATTTGTATTGGAATTTAATTAAAATATAACACTATTTTAATATAGTATTTAATAAGAATTCCACCAACCTTCAAACTTTTTAATTATACTGATAGTCATAGTTAATAGCATCTTAGCTATAAGCTCATTTTCTAAAAAAAAAAAAAAAAAAAAAATGCGATTGTGTACGGTTTGTAATCTACAAGACTACAGAAGTTATACAAGAAATTTGAATAGAAGATTTATTCAGACATCAAATAAAGCTTATAGAACAGGCTAGTTTTGAACTATAAATTAAATTAAAGTGAAAATCAACACTACTATGCATTATTAAAATCAAATTCCCCCAAAGTTTTATGAATTTAACCCAAAACATCTTATTTATTCCATTCACATGACGTTGTCTACCTGCTCAGCAAAGTGTTTTTACAAGAGATTATTATTTTATCTACTTCATAAACCTTAGCAGAAACAGGTCGATACATTAGGCTAAAGCGATAGTCAAATCTTTTAATAGCTGGCGCTATGCGCTAATATTGAAATTCGTTGCTCTTGCATGGCTAGGAGTAAAACAAAATAGTTATGAAACGAATGACGACTTCCTGTTTGAGAAAATTATAGGTACATATTTTAAAATTGAAACTAATAACAAGGCATATCTAAAATGTGGTTTTAATGAGATGTATATATTTTGTCGAGTAAGTTTTTGTCTAACTTTTACGATTTACCAGTAGTTCCTAGAAAATATATTTTAATTTTTCACGTAAATATCTTTAATGTACGGTATGTTAATATAAATCATTAGAACCCTATTTGGGAAACACAAAATCTTTGCAAATATTTCCATGTAAAGTATAGTTTGGGGTGACAGAAGCTGAATTTAAATACCACATTTGAAATTTAGCTGTCTTTTTGTTTTTGAGCCATTCTTTGCACACACATATGCACAGACGCATATGCATGTATCTTTTACTACTCTTTTTTTAATTCAGGAGTCCTCAAAACATATATTTCCGGTGAAATCTCGGTATCAAATTTACCTTCTGTATCTACTATGTACGTGTGTAGTACTCGGTAGAGAAAGTAAAATGGAACTGCACACTGATATCGAAAAGCTTTTAGTTCACAAATAAAGCTCAAATTAAGCTATAGCTCAGTGTAAGAAAAGTCTGAAAATATTAAATTTTGGCAATGTTTGAATGTTTTTAAAAAATACATAATTTTCAAATTTTTGTAGAAATAAGTTAATACTGTGCTATAAATTAGTACTTTAACCAGAGTACACATTACTAAAAGTCCTTTAACCGCAATTTCTTAAAGTTCTTATAAAACTGTAGATTTTCTTCCCGCAGTGAATATACAAAGCTGTCTATTAAATAAACTAAGTGAAGTTATTTCGAAAGGAATTTTGGATTTTAAATTATATTTACATGCTTAGTAAGAAGGTCAGGGTACTGAGTGCATTTCCTTATAAAGGAATAGGTTTCGAAACTGCTTTTTTTGCCTTGGGATATCCCGACCTTCGACATTGCAGACGTTATTTGTAACACCTAGTTTTTGTGGAGTTCCTCTTGAGGCATCGCTATTCTTAACCAGTGATGCAAGTGCTTGATTATCGGTCATGCTGTGGTAGTTCCGGCCACCAAAGTGACCTACTTGGGTGAAGAGTGTTCCCCGCGCATCAGGGGCTAGAGATGCAAACCGTGTTGGAAAGTAACTTCAGATAATGATACTCGAAGCAATCTCATTGGCAGCCCACTCTTTTCGTGTGCTTTCATGCTCACTCTCAGGATGATTTCCCTCGCAAATATCAGTTCTGTAGTGGAACATTGTTCTTCCTGTGAAACATCGGGTCTGGAGATAATAAATTAAGCGTTGCTACAAACATTGGTATTCATACGTTTTCTCTGGCCTCTTTGCTATCACAGGTTATTCGATATGCATCTTTATTTTTGCTGTATCCCTTTTTATAAAGCTAAATAAGTATACATAAATATAAATAAACAATAAAATTAGATATGAATGAATAAAAAGTAAATAATAAAAATCTGATGTGTTACACTCACATTACTTTCTCTAGCTGCTCTACAAACTTCATACATAAGATTCTTCTTCTTTCTGCACCTTGCTAATCGTGGTACTCATTAGCACAATGTTCTTATTTAGTTCCGTATAAGTAGGAAAAAAAAACAAGGGAATACACTAGGATAAACCAATAGTCAAATATTTTAAAAGCTGTCGTTATGCGATTGTCATTACGAATCGCTTCTTTTCTTGGCCAGGAGTAGAAAAAAAAGAAAAACGGAATCTCCAGTCTGAGAAAAGTATAAGTACTTCACAACTGAAACTAATAACAATGAATACCTCGAAAACGCTAAGCTCCACGAGAAAATGTATATGACATAACTTGTGTATTTTAACAAGACCTACCTTTTTTGTATAGTAAGTTTTTGTCTATCTCTTACGGTTTACTAGTTATGCCAAATTAAGCAAAATTCATCCAGAATAAACAGGTCTTCGGAAGCTATTCCCAGTAAATTCAAGATATACATTTTATTTGTGAGGTAAATATCTTTAATATATGATATTTTAATCAACATTGTTAGAGCCATTTTTAGAATATCAAAATTTTCGAAAAAAGTTTCATGTAAAGGGTAGTTTGGGGTGGGGGGATTCTTCTCAAAATCTTCGAGTCGCATCCCTGGAAGATACTAAACTGAAATACCAAGTTTGATATTTTAGCTACTTTTCGTTTTTGAGTTATCGTGTTCAAAGACACACGGACACACACGGACCTTTTTCTGAGAATGCTTTTTTTGGATACAGGGGGTCCTAAAACATGTATTTCCGGTAAAATCTCGGTATTGAACTTTTGGGTGGAAAACAATACTTCTCTATCCCTATGTACATTGTACATATGGGGCTAGAGAAAGTAAAAATTAATAATAATGACATTTAAAAAGGAAAATGCTATAACAGATTTAAAGAGTGTTTAATTATTTTATATATTACTAATATAGTTAATATATTTAATTTGGATTTATTTATAAAATAAAATAAATATAATATGAATAATATTGTAAATAAATATGATATAGTATTTTAAATATATGGCACTAAAGCATAGGTTATAAGAGAAAATTATTAATAAATAAAATTATATAAATAGATGAAAAAAGTATATATAGAGTATTATTTTCTAACTAATTTAATAAAAGGTAATTTTAAGAATCATAAAAATATTAATATGAAATAAAAAGTGTTGTAAGAATTTAATTTTTATTTATTTTATATATTAAATACATTCTTTTAATTTTAAATTTTGTATTATTTTTAATTGTTTTATTTTAAATTTATTTTGGTCAGTAATTGTGGCATACTATCTGTAGAATAATGATATGTCTAAAAAGTTTGATATAACATTGAAAATAAATATTAATATATGCAATATTAGCTCTGGTATAATAAATTAGGTGCAAAGGTCTAGTACACAGATTTTATTTAATGTTACTATTGTTGTAAGTTTTTAATGTCCAACTATGCCCTTCTTTCCAAAGACAAGCTGAACTACAAGTTGCTAGAATGGGGCCGAGTGTCGTTGCAAGTGCAGTGGCGGCGGGGCTCACAAACTCTAAAATGACATAGCAGATAGAAAACACAAATTGTTGCTGTTTATTGTAACTGCGGAATGAAACTTCTAGAAAATTATTTTCTGGTCGTTATAATTCTATCATTCATTTTATTTGTAAGAAACTTCCACCTTGTTATGGTAAAATATAAAGTAAGGTAATACAGAATAAGAGAAAAACACTTACTACAAAGCAAGAAAAAAACATAGCATAAGCTGAAAAAGGAATGGCATAGCTCAGAAGTGCCTCAGAAATTAACTATCAGCCAAGTGCAAGAAAGGCCATTTAAGTGTTATCAAGCGAGTGCTTTAGTTTAATTGGGCTGTTTTATTTTACTGTAAGTAAAGTTATTTTAACAAACGTTCTTTAAGGCGTTCCAAAATAATGTACGTAAGAGGACAACCTATGCTCTAAAGACAATATAACAGTAATTACATTTTGATGTGCTCCAATCACATGACTTTCTCTACCTATTTTATGCAAATCTCTTTAATAAGTGGAATTTTAATGAAAATCATCAGAGCCAGTTTTGAGAAGACAGACTTTTCTTAAATGTTTTCATGTAGTTTGGAGGAGGGCTTTGCTTGAAAATTATCGTGTCGCATCCTTAAAAGATTTTGAGCTTAATTTTCTAAAAATGCTTTTTTTTTTTAAATATAGAGGACCCTAAAACGTATTTTTTTCAGGGAAACCTTGGTTTCGAATTTTTGGATTTAACTCCTTGGCACAAAAGACTTCATGTCCTACCGCCTGGCCGCTGCATTCCCCATCTCAGCCCGAAGGCGTCATGAATGGGAGGCAGTGTTGGAGGGTGAGACGTTATCAGCGCCTCCAGTCCCTCGCGGCGGTTTATGTGGTCTTCTCAATCAAGTAGCTCCTCAATTGGCCCCCCAGGGACCTCAGGAGGCTGAGAGCACCCCGGGCCAGGTCTCCCAGCAGTGAAAATTCCCCACGCCGGTACCGGGAAACGAATCCAGGTCTCCCGCTTGGCAAACAGACGCGCTACCACACCGCTAAGGAGACAACCCGAATTTTTGGATGGAATGCAACAATTCCCTACTTATATACTAAGTAAGGAAGTTAATAAATTACTCTAAACCATAATTTCTATGCAGAAAGAACTAACAGTCTCTGAAACACTAAAATACTGGCTTCTTCTTTTGTGGCAACGGTTTTTTAATAGTGTTTAACGCCCGCGTTTACTACTATAGTACAGTAGGCGATGGCACTGATGATGGAATGAAGATGGAGCACCGGTAGAATGCGATGGCGGGGGAAACCGGAAAACCCGGAGAAAACCCGCCCCTGCACCGCTTTGTCCACCACAATTCTCAGATGTGGTCCCCTGGGATCGAGCTTGGGCCGCCTGAATGAGAGTCAAGTGGTCTAACACTCGGCCATGGCGCGTGACAACAGCGATTCAACTGCTATATCATCTGGACATGCGTATACATACCGGTGGAAGTAGCTCATTTAGGTCTTAGAATCCTGTACCTTCTGTAAAATCTATTTCAATCACTATTTGTACAATGATAGTGGATGCGATTGCGTTTTTCTTCCGTACAGATCTCCTTAGTTTGATCTAAATTTCCACCTCAGTCATCGGTAAGCAAATGAACAAAATCTGCAATGCTGAAAAACTGATTTTATTGACTCTCTGATAACGTTCTGACTTATCAACCCATAGGTCCCGGGTTTCATTCCGAATCATTTCCTAGTCTTCGCATAGTCTGGTAATAAGAATGCGGAAGTCATCGCAAAAGAATAAATAAATAAACAAATGAAAACCCATAGCTCAAAGAGTAAGAACACCATTAGTAGATTTGTTTCTAATGTATAAGTTAAAAATAGAGCTCTACACATTAAATAATCAAATAAATATTAACAGTAACTCAAAAACTGTTGCAACGAAAAGTAATGTTTAAAATTTGAATCTAGAAGCATTTACCTGACTAAGAAACCACCAAGAGCTACATTACCATGGTATTGATAAACTAAAAAGCTGTATTTATGTTTATGATGGAGAGTTCTTGAGTATTTCAACTTGGGCAAATAATGATGAGAAATAAAACTATACGGAATATCTGCAACTCCTTCAAGAATAGCGAACTAAACTTATTCTATCAGAGAGTGGCTTTAAGTTGTGTAACACCCCCTAAATATCTCTAACTCACAGATACAGTTTTTTAACAGCTAAAGGGCAAGTGGTTTATATTGCCGGTTGTTAAACTGCAGTCTTGATTTTAATTTACATGGAATTCAACCAGTGCAGTGACATTTTCTTATACAGAAATTTTGCACATAGATGTTGGCACCTGAAATATAAAAACGTTTTGGTTGAGCGCCCTTGAGTTCAACATCTTTATCCTGTAGGTCACATCGGACGCTTAATGAATAAGTGTTTGAAGTTACATTAAAGGATCATAGAGGTTGAAGTTACCCAACATCTATGTTCTCAGGATATGGAGACACCTAGGTTAAAGCATTATTGGGGTAAATAACCCTAACAGATTTAAACTCGGGACCTCTTGAATGTGAGACAGACGTGCTACCACCACACCACAGAGGTGGGCTTAATAAAAGTGTATTTGGAAATGTGTATTTACCGTAACATCTTATTATTGTTTTATATTTGCTCATTGTAACATTCGCTTTCCACAACACTTTTTGTCATAGTTAGTATTGGCTGATGTGTTTCGTCTTAAAAGGTTTCAGAAAAGTTCGGTTGAACATTTGATTTGCTCTGTGCAGAAATGTCTGCTCACTGTTTTTGAGACAAAAGCTATGAATGAATAATGAACACCAAACGTAGTTTGTGCTATTAATTCAAGATCTGATCTAGCACTGTGATTACGTGGCCATGCTGAAATTATTTGTTTAATTTTCCTAAAACATATAAAATAAGTCTTTACTGCAGTGCTTATGGATCAATATATTTGACATTCCTCAAAAGGTTTGAGATGTGAAATGTTTTGTTCATAGAGTGTATTTCAATAGTAATTTTTCAACATCTTAAACATTAACTTTCATGGAGAAAATACCTATTTGGATCAATTTATATTCTCCCCTTTCCAATAAACGTCCCCATAATCCCTCTTTTCCAACAACTTAAACATTAATCTCCATAGAAAATAAAGCTATCTGGATAAATTTCTGTTCTCCCCTTTCCAGGAAATATCACCACGATCTCTCTTTTCCAGCTTCTTAAACGTTAGTTTTCATGGTGAAGAGACCTATCTGGATGTAACGTTTTTGTTGGTTCGTGTGTATTTTATTTTATTAATTTGTTTTATACTTTTACCATGTAGACTCTTCTGTTTTCTCAGGTTAGTGGTATACGAGACGCATTCTGGATTTTGGTTTTAACTACCATCAAAAAATATTGTTATTCTTTCTGAATTTATTGTAAACCTTGCTAATACATAAACATACACAGAGTCAAGTTATAACGCTTCTTTTACACAAGAGTACATCTTTTACTCCCTCCTTGTTTCGTTGTTATGCCGAATCAAAACTCCTTTTTCTTTGCAGCTATCATCAATAATATTTGTGTTGCCGTGAGTTCATTCCAAGTCCGTGTAACGTCTCTCCTAGCAATGCACATACGTATCAGTGTTTCCCTCTCTTTCTGTCACTGTCGCGATTGTTGGTCACGTCTCCAGCCAACACATTATTAACTCTTCTATTTAAACCTTTTTGCATTGGAATGAACACACGTCTTACAAATTTATTAATAACACAAATAAAACAATCCAGTAAAAATAATTCACACAAAAAATAACAGTTAAATATGTGCTTTAAGGTATTTAAACAAATAAATTTCAAATTAATAACAACGTTATAAAATAAAAACCTTATATGTAATGGCTTGTGGCCTTAGTATTGTCACATGAATCAACTTCAGTTTTCCCCTTTCCAGGAAACGTGACCTCGATTTCTCTTTTCCAACAAATTAAGCATTAGTTTTCATGGAGAAGAGACTTCTGGATCAATTTCTGTTCTCCCCTTTCCAGGAAACGTGACCACGATCTCTCTTTTCCACACCTTAAACTTTACTTTTCATGGAGAAGAGACATATCTGGATCAATTTCTGTTCTCCCATTTCCAGGAAATATCACCAGGATCTCTCTTTTCCAACATCTTAAACGTTAGTTTTCATAGAGAAAAAACCTATCTGGATCAATATCTGTTCACCCATTTCCAGTAAATAATACCACGATCTCTCTTTTCCACATCTTAAACGTTTGTTTTTATGAAGAAGAGATCTATCTGGATCAGTTTCGGTTCTCCCATTTCCAGGAAATATCACCACAATCAATACACAAACTGATTGCTTTGTTTCATACAACGATTTGATGATGCTTGAAAGATGCTTTATGAAGAGCTGTGTCGCTGTTCCAGTATGCCACTGTCGTATTGGTCTACTTTGGAGTCGGTCAAGGATTAGCACCGTGAAATACTCTATCAACAAACGTGTATAAACCTCATGAAGAGTCCATTGTTGTGCCAGCTATGCTCGTTCCTGTAGAACACAAGTTATTACTCAGGGGAGAAAAGATTGACCAAGATATAGCACGTGGTAGACTCAAAAAAGAGAGATATTTCACTTAATTTCACTAAATGAATGCTTTTATTCTTCTCTGTTGCTGGTTGAGTCACTAACCCTACGAGCGACTCCCGACATAACAATTCGTGAAAATGATGACAATCATCTGAGGTGTTCTTGCTGAGTTCTTATTATCTTACTGAAGTAATAGTAACATTAATCTTTGCCGTCCGCGTAACATTTACGATAAGACTTGCCCGTCAGAGTAACGTTTACCTGCGAACTCAAGTAACAAGAAGCAAGTAACCAAGTAACAATTAGCCCGATTTCTTGTCCTTGCAACGCTTACATATCCAAAAACCTTCAAGCTCTCTGATTGGCTAACAAGAAGCGCGAAAAATAGCGTTGTCACGTGACTAACTGGGTAATTTCTTTGTATTCCACCCACGTGATCATTCTTTACAATGAGAAAGTACCGCTTTCCAGAATATTAAGGGAGAAACCTTCCTTTAACCTTCAGCATGTTACTTGTGTCTCCGATGCTCTAAAAATCTTGCTCTACAATGGCATTGTGTCTCTAGCCTTAACAAAGCAAGTAACCTTGGCGAGCATAATAGAAGCTTCTACACCCTAACGTTCTGCGTTCTACTGAAGCAGATATTTCTTATATTAAATCTATACAAAACTAATACCTAATTAAAAACTAATAAGATACACAGCGTATTAATGTACTGTCGCAGCTGGCTGGTCAGGATCCCTGATGCGCAAGGAAGGCTCGCCAAATTGTGCCCTGAGGACATCGTGCCATATTAACCTGCTCTGTTGGACCCACATGTTTATGGAGGCCAGCCACACCACGGCTTCTAATTGGCTCTTCCGCTCGTTCATTCGCCAATTCCAGTTCCCACACTCATTAATGGCTTCGTTAATTATCCACATTAAAATCAAAACAACAGCTGATTGATGCAATGTCGCACATCTAGATGGATTTTGTGTAGGAAGCGGCCGGTTTGCATGCACAACTTGTGAGCGCTGTTACTATGACAAATGCACTTCTAAATTAATCAACTCCTATTTGCCAGTATCTGGTATTTGTTAATTTGGAGGTTAAATGTTCTCCGAATCACATACATCTTGTTCCAGGTGACGCTCATCGTAGTTCAGATTTCAAGAGCAGATCCTTCCCTTCCTCTATTATTGAGCCGTCTCCAAATGATGCCGCGCAGTGGCCGAGTGGTTAGACCACTTGTTTCTCACCTAGTTCGATCCCAAGCGACCGCATATGCGATTTGTAGTGGAGAAAGTGGGCGCCGGGGCGGTTTTCTCCAGGTTCTCCTGTTTCCCCAGCCATCGCATTCCACCGGTGCTCCATCTTCATTCCATGTATCACCAGTGTCATCGCCTGCGGGGCCACAAGTAGTAAAAGTGGGCGTTAAACGCTACCAAAAACATCTGATGTGTTCCATTCATGTGATCAGACTTTCTCTACAGCTCTGCGACAAATTATTGTTAAAAAGATTATTATTATATTTACTTCATGCTAATCGAGAAAAAGGCCGAGCCATGACCGACTGGTTAAGCCACTCGCCTTTATCTAGTGGCTCGGATTCGATCCCAAACGACCTCATGTGAGATTTTTGATGGTCAAAGCGGCGTAAGGGCTGGTTTTCACCGGGTTTTCCGGTTTCCCCCGTCATAGCATTCCATTAGTTCTCTATCTTCATTCCATTTATCTCAGTGTCATCGTCTGCGGTGCCAAAAGTAATAAAAGCGAGCTTTTAACACTGCAAAAAAAATTGATGTGTTCCATTCACATGCCTTACTCTACATCTCTGCAACAAATTATTGTTGAAAACCTTGTTATACTATTTACTTTATGCTAATCGAGAAAAAAATTACAGAAATGGTCTTATTGCTTCTTCCATGTAAGTAGAAGGGAAATAAGGGAGTACCATAGGCTAAAGTGATAGTTAAAAGCTGGTTGCTATGTGACTGAAGTTCCTTGATTTGGATAGGTGTTGACAAATTCCCGTATGTGAAAAATATTTTAAAGCTAATAACAAGGAATATCTAAAAAAAGAAAAAGCGATCAACTCTACGAAGAAAATGTATGCAAATTGTGTGTTTTAACGAGCTCTACAATTTCTATTACGTACTATTTTGTCTATCTCTTACAGTTTACCAGTTAAGCAAAAATCTGCAAAATTCATCCAGAATAAAGATAACTTCAGAAGCTATTCATAGAAAATTCAGTTTATTTTCCTGTAAATATCTTTAATATAACACAGTTTAATCAAAATCGTTTGGGCCATTTTTGAGAAAATCAAAATTTTCGAAAAATGTTCCATGTAATGGGTAGTAGGGGGTTGGGGAATTTTCTTGAAAATTTTCGTGTCGTATCCTTTTAAGGTACTGAACTTAAATACCAAGTTTGGTGTTTAATGAACTTTGAGCTATGCTGCCCACAGACATACACACAAACACACACACACAGATACACACGGACATTTTTCTAAAAATGCGTTTTTTTGGATTCGAGGGGTCTTAAAACATGCATTTCTGGTGAAATCTCGGTATTAAATTTTGGGTGTAATGCAATACCTTCTCTATACACTAGGTACATATTACGTGTAGAGAAAGTAAAAGAAATTAAAAAAAGTAGAAAAAGTAAAAATTACAAGTATTTCATAATTGATAGCAATAACAAACCACATTTCGGAAATAATTTATATATATACGTAGCGTAATTGAAATAAATTGAGTGTTTTGACAGGATTTCCAGTTTGTGTGTAGTAGGTTTTTGTTTCTTAAACAATCCAAATAAAAAACACAATTTCATCTTCCAAAATTTATTATTCATGCAATAGTAGGTTTCATGAGTAATACAAGAGTATTCCTAAATGAATAAACTTCAGAGCTAATTTATTTAACCAAAATCGTTACAGCCATTTTTGTTAAAATCAAATTTTTCGAAAAATGTTCCATATAAACGGATGGGGAGGTATATGCTTGTTTAACTCTTCGTGTCGGTTGCTTGGAAGAAGCAGAAAAGATGCAGAACTTAAATATGAAGTTTGATAATTTTCGCTTTTGAGATAAGCTGTTCAAGGATAGTTGTACGCACGCGCACACACGCGCATGCGAAATTTTCCTAAATATGCTTTACTGGAATCAATTTGGATCTCAAAACATTTACAGTGACCTCTTGACGTTGAATTTTTAGTTGGATTGTTGCAGAGAATAAAAATGGTAGGATTTGTAGCCTATATTTTTTTTTTTTTTGAGCTGTCAAAGTTGAATACTTATTTTGTAGTCATTCTTAAAGTCAGTTATCAACTGCTTCTCTAAAAATTCGGTTGCGTGATTTTTTTATATCAGATCACAGCATTAATTTAGAAATTCCCCGTTAATGATTTAAGAAATATATTGTAAATGTGTACAATCTAATGTACACATTCTGAAAAATTTTTGTTTTGACTCAGAAATGACTTTAGAATTTTCAAAAAGTAAGTTAACTGTTCGGTTTTGTTTCATTTTTGCTGACGCTACCTATTTCTTTAACTTTCAGTATATAAATTATGAGATGCTGCCATATTAAAGATAATCAGAAAAATAAGAGAAATATTATACTGAAAGCAAACAAACCCATTTGACCAAGCAGTAAGAGAAAATTCATTACAGGAAAAAGGTCGAAACAGATGAGTTTGAAAAGCTGTATAAAAGTTGAACAAGACAGCTTCACAAACCTGTTCCATATGTAGGGAAAGGAAGGAGTTGAAATGCAGAATCAAAGAAACAAAATGAAAATGACAAACAAAATAAGAGGGAGGTAAGAAAGGGAAAGGCAGCGAAAGAAATCTTGATGCAAATTAGAGAGAGCTGAGTACATTTCCAAGGGTTGAATGGATTATGGACTGTCAAACTTTGGGAATGATAGGTTTGTCGAATACAACAATGTAGCTACAAGCTAGTCACTGGCTTCTTTACGCCAATTCAGAGATTTTTCTGAAGAAAAGAAATCCATTTACCAGCTTTTTACTTTCTCTACACGTACTTTATACATAGTGTATAGAGAAGATATTGTTTTGCACCCAAAAATTCGATACCGAGATTTCACCTGAAATATGTTTTGGGAATCCCTGATTCCAAAAAAGGCATTTTTAGAAAAACGTCCGTGTGTTTGTGTGTGTACATACTGCAATGTGACATGTCTCGTAAAATTCGGACTAAAAATAAAATGTTTTTACTTCTTAATGTACAGTCATAGGGAAATGTTCAAACATGTAAACGGACATCTACAACTCATAATGCTTGATGTCGGTCTAGGTGGCTCAGTTGCTTAGGCGCTGGCCTTCTCATCCCAAGGTCGCGGGTTCAAACCCGGCCCAGCCCATTGGTGCATAAAAATGACAGAACCAGTTTAGCATATTTACCTACTGGCATGTAAAGGTATTCCTGTGGGACAAAATTCTGGCGCAACGGCGGCAACATTTATATGATCCTGACAATTGACAGCGTCGTTAACAAATAAAATATTTAGTTTCAATGCTTGATTACTGTCACATGCCATAACAAACGTTAATATGACACTATATACTGTAGAGAAGTTGCATTCCACTTAAAAATTCTATACCAAGATTTCACCGGAAATACACTTTTTAGGGTCTCTGTATCCAAAAAAAGTTATTTTTAGAAAAAGGTTCATGCGTTTGTGTGTATATGTGCGTATGTGAACACGATACCTTAAAAACGTCGGTATAATACTAAACTTCGTTTTTAAGTTGGTATCTTACAAGGATGCGACACGAAGATTTTGAGGTAAATCCCCCCAACCAAAAATACCCTTTACATGAAGAAAAATCTAGCTTTTTGATTTTCTCAAAATGGCTCTAATGATTTTGATTAAAATACCACATTTAAAATGTTTACGTGAAAATAAAATGTATATATTGAATTTTCTGGGAATAGCCTTTGAAGACCTTTTTATTCTGGATTTTGCATAAATGGCAAATTATAAGAGACAGACAAAATCTTACTGCATAAAAATGTAGATCTTGTTAAAACACACAATTTATGTCATATACATTTTTTAGTGTTATTGCCCATTTATGAGATATTCCTTGTTGGTTTCTGTTTTAAAATACTTCATATGGGAATTTGTCATCAATGCAACCCACATGGCTTTTAAAACATTTGACTATCGCCTTAGCCTAGCGTATTCCCTTGTTTATCTTCTACTTACAAGAAAGCAAGTGATTAGATCATTTCTGATTATCGTGAAGTAGATATAAGAATAAGCTTTTAAATAATAATTTGTAACCGAGAAGTGGAGAAAGTCATGTGCATGGAACACGTAAGATTTTTATGCTGGCAAACCACATAGGCGTGTAAAAATGAGTGTTTTGTTTACATCTGACACACCAAAATTGGAGGCTCTAACATGAGAATTTTTGTAGTTGGTAAAATTATGTTCAAATGACACTGGTCCATAGAGCTTAAAGCTGCCCCACTTTCGTCTTCTCAGGATAAGAGAAAACCCCGTAAAAAACTAACCCGGTTAACTCACCCTAACCGAGATTCAAACTCGGGGCTTGTTGAATGTGGTCTGGGTCTGATCGCTACTCCCTCATCATAGAGGTGAACTGATAATTATTTGAGCAATGTTTCCGTAAAATAAATGACATGACTCGTGGAGTTTAAAAATCTGCCTATTAATAGAAAACTAATTTGGGATGTTCAGTCTGTTGTACACTATGGATTTTGTGTGTATTGCACTATAATGTTGAAACTAGTTTTCCCAGAAGTTGTTTATTTGCACTTACATACTTGGAAACAGCATATCTCGACATCCCTTTAAAAGAGAAGATTAAAACTTGGCGTTCGTACTGCAATTTAATGAATTCTTGAAATGACAATTCGCTTATTAAATTATTTAATATGCCTTTTCATTGGAATACTTTTCCAATTATGATTATTACTTTCTCTACACGTACTGTATAGAGAAGATACTGTATTGCACCCAAAAATACCGAGATTTTACATTTAATGCATGTTTTGAAGCCAAAAAAGGGCATTTTTGAAAAAGATCCGTGTGTGTGTTTGTGGGCAGCATGGCTCAAAATAAAAAAAAATCCGTTAAATACCATTGGTATTTAATTTCAGTATCTTCCAAGGATGCGAGATGAAGATTTTCAAGAAAATTCCCCCACACCCAACTACCGTTTACATGGAAAAAGTTTCGAAAATTTTGATTTTCTCAAAAATGTCTGTGACGATTTTGATTAAAACCTCTTCTATTTAAGATATTTACATGATAAATAATATGTATATTTTGATTTTCTGGGAATAACCTCTGAAGACCTCTTTATTATGGATGAATTTTTTTGAATTTTGAATAACTGCTAAACCGTAACATATAGGCAAAAATTTACTACCCAAAAATGTAGATCTCTAAAGGACACAATTTCTGTTTTATATATATATATATATATATATATATATTTTTTTTTACTGTTTTCGAGATATTCCTTGTTATTAATTTTAAAATACTTATACTTTTCTGATACAGGAACTTGTCAACTCCTGGCCATGCAAAGAACGGATTACAATCCCATAGCAACCTCATTTTAAAACATTTGGCTGTCGGTTATTGCCCTTCTACTTATAAGGAACTACGTAATAATATCATTTCTACTAACGTTTATCTTGATTAGCATGAAGTAGATAGAAGAATAAGCTTATTAACAATAATTTGTTACAGAGATGTAGAGAAAGTCAACATGCATGGAACTCATTAGTATTTTTTTAAAGAATTGGGAAATATATGTATAAATATACACTGCTATAAGGGATAGTCTTTTTAATACAAAGTATTAATGTTGGGTTCTAAATTTTTTCTTTTTACTTTCTCTATACGCACTATGTACATAGTGTATAGAGAAGTTATTACAAGCCACCTAAAAATTCGATACCGAGATTTTAACGGAAATATATGTTTTAGGGTCTCCTGTATCAAAAAACAAAAACAAAAAAAAAACATTTTCACAAAAAAGTTCCGTGTGTGTGTGTGTGTGTGTTCGTGTGTTCGTGTGTCCGTGTGTCCGTGTGTCTTTGAACACGATCACTCAAAAACGAAAAGTCGGTAAAATACCAAACTTGGTATTTAAGTTTAGAATCTTCCAGGGATGCGACAGGAAGATTTTGAAAAAAGTCCCCCCACCCCAAACTACCCTTTACATGGAACTTTTTTCGAAAATGTTGATTTTCTTAAAAATGGCTCTAACGATTTTGATTAAAATTTCGTATATTAAAGATATTACCTGACAAATAAAATGTATATCTTGACTTTTCTGGGAATAGCCTCTGAAGACTACTTTATTCTGGATGAATTTTATGGAATTTTGAATAACTGCTAAACCGTAAGAGATGGACAAAAACTTACTACACGAAAAATGTAGAGCACGTTAAAACACACAATTTATGTTATATACATTTTTGTCATGGAGTCATCGGTTTGAGTCATTCCTTGTTTTTGGTTTCTGCTATGAAGACTTATACTTTTCTCATATGGGAATTTGTCAACTGCTTCCATACCAACAAAGGAACTTCAGTGACATAGCAACAAGGAACCAAGTAATACGATTATTTCTGCTAGTTTAGACTGACTAACATGAAGTAAATAGATGTATAAGCTTTTTATGAGTAATTTGTTGCAGAGATGTAGAGAAAGTCATGTGAATGGTACACATAAAATTTTTTCGTGATGTTTTCCTATGAATGTGCTTTTAAGATTATTTTTACTTTGTTTTATATGGATATTAATATATTTTATGAACCTACTACATCTTATATTGGTCATAAATTGCAAATGTAACACATAATAATACCAACATTGTAAATTTCATCCTTGTAAAGATCTTGGCGTTATTACTGTTTTGTAGCAATGATAAAGCAATACCAATGTGTGACATCTGTTCAGAATACTGCGGCCCATCAAACAGTTTTCAGTAGCCAAGTTAGATCGCTTAAACATTTACAAGAAACATGCTTTTAATAATGCTTTAATCATACTTTAATTCTATCTCACTTTGACTGCTTTAAACATTTTATGAGGTGTTTCTGCTAAGATCATGAAGTTCTCCTAAGTCGTGAACTGAAAGTAATTTATAATTTATCCTGTAGAACTCTCACAAAAGCATTATACCAGGTGACGAACTTATTACCTTAACAAAAAAGTATTAAATGATCTTTGGTAATATAACTCCATAAATATAGAATGATATGTTGGAATCTCTAAGCATGCATGTAATACAAGAAGCCATAAAAACCTAATAAAACCGACTGTGAATACATCTACTTACCTAAACAATTTGATTAAGTTGTACAACTCACTACCTATAGAATTAAAAAAAAAAAGCAACTACAAAAACATTAAAGGTTTTACTGGAAAAATAATTGAAATCCTAACAGATGAATATTTTGATAGCTGACATATGAAACTTTGTAGCATGTACAAGTGGGTAATTTTATCATTCCAAAATTTGTTCTACTATAATATTATTAAATTCCTATTTAAAATTTCTATTTGGTGCTCAGTATTTTCTCTCTTAGTGTAATTATATTTTATAATAATTGGTTGTTGATCTCATCTTCTTTTATGCTTTTGTGATTTGTTCATTTTGCAATGTTTTATGTTAATTTAGATAGGACCATCATTACATGAGGATTGTTCCCAGGTTATGAGCTCTAGCTGAGGGAACTTTGTAGAAAAAGACTAAAATAAAATTTAAAAAATCTATGTGTTACACTCACATGACCTTCTCTAGCTGCTTTACAAACAAACTTCTTACAAATGATTGTTTTCTTTTTACACCATGGTGCTTTTTACACCATTAACAGAATGTTATTATTACTCAGTTCCTTATAAATAGAAGGTAACTAAGGAAAAGCACTAGGCTAAAGTGATAGTCAAATGTTTTAAAACCTATCGTTATACGATTGTCATTGAAAATCGCTTCTTTGCTCGGCCAGGAGTAGAACAAAAGAAAAACGGACACTTCCTGCCTGAGAAAAGTATAAGTACTTTACAACTGAAACCAATAACAAGGAATACCTCGGAAACGGTTACCTCCACATCAAAAACGTAGAGGATATAAATTGTATGTTTTGGCGAGATCTACATTTTTTGTGTAGTACGTTTTTGTCTATTTCTTATGCTGTAGCTGTTAAGCAAAATTCCGTAAAACTCATTCAGAATAAAGATATCTTCAGAGGCTAGTCGCAGAAAATTCAAGGTATATATTTTATTTGAGATGTAAATATCTTTAATATACGGGATTTTAATCAAAATCGTTTGAGCCATTTTTGAGAAAGTCAAAATGTTCGAAAGTTTTAACATGTAAAGGGTTTTTTGAGTGGGGGATTTTCTTTAAAATTTCGTGTCGTATCCTTGGAAGATACTAAACCTAAATACCAAGTTTGGTATTTAACGGTCTTTTCGTTTTTGAGTTATGCTGTCCATAGACACACACATACTTTTTTCTAAGAATGGATTTTTCGAACACAGGGGACCCATATCATCTCGTCGTCTAATTTTTGGATGGAATACAATACCTTCTCTATCCGCTGTGTACATTATACATGCGGACTAGAGGAAGCAATAAACAGGTGAGGGAATTATTACCAGAATATATGATAAGGACTTTAGAATGGTGTCGAAGAAAAAATGGGAAGCTTCTTAAACCCGAGTTGGTAGATTGAGGTGAAAAAGCGGTTTACAAGGGGATTTGGTGCATAGGGGAATCGAATTACGTCCCACGTGAGTGCATCAACTTTCACCTGACCTTGATGAAAGAAACCCAGCAGGTACTTGTCATGCAGCTTCTGTACCAGGTTGGCCCCAGGCTTCACGTCGCTCTGGCGACAAGTTCCGTTTCCCGCGAAATATTTACGTTTCCATGGACAATTTAACTTGATTGGTGTCCACGTTCCAAATCGGAATACTGCATGAAAATGCTGAATTGGATCGTATTGAATCTTGAATCCCACCCTCTTAGAGAGGATCGTCCTCCGTGGTGTAGTGGTTACCATGGTGACTTCATGTACCCAAGGTCGCGGGGTCAAACCCGGCGGATGGATTTTTTTTGGGCCTAAAATCCTTAACATGTCTTCGTTCGGAAGGGAAGTAAAGCCATGGGCCCCGTGTCGTAGATTTATGGCAGGTAAAAGAACCTCAAGACTGATAGAGAGGCCTTTGAGCAAAATTAAGCGGTCTTTCACTCCCAATAGAGAATGGGACTCTGAGAACCATAGCAGTTAAAGCGCGTCCATAAATAAAACGCCATTATTATTTTTCTCTCTTAGAGAGCGGAACCGGATCGGGATTAGATCTAAATGTTGTTGCATAGAAACACCTCCGTTTTCAAATCGTATATGCTAATTTTGTTGTATTCTTTGCAACATGCTACACGGCGATTAGGAATTGGTGTAATAAACACACGAGCGTGCCTGTGAACACCCCCCAATACTTAGCTCGAAGCTTTTGCTACTTGTAATTTCAAGTAATTGTTTTGGATTCACATTTTGAATTCTCCGCCTCTACAGGAAAAGCACTCTTTTTATGGCAAAATTATTGGTTAAAGTGAGTTCAGAATTTTTACTCTCATTATACGTACTCTATACACAGTGTATAGAGAAGGTATTGTATTGCACCCAAAAATTCGATACCGAGATTTCACCGGAAATATATGTTTTGAGACCCCCTGAATCCAAAAAAATGTCCGTGTGTGTCTGTCTATGTGTATGTGTGTGTCTTTGGGCAGCATAGCTCAAAAACGAAAAGACCGTTACATAACAAACTTGGTATTTAAGTTCATTATCTTCCCAGGTTGCGACACGAAGATTTTCAAAAAAAATCCCTCACTCCCAACTACCCCTCACATTGAAACATTTTAGAAAATTTTTATTTTCTAAAAAATGGCTTTAACGATTTGGATAAAAATATCATATATTAAAGATATATACTTGACAAATAATATGAATATCTTGAATTTTCTGGGAATAGCCTCTGAAGACTACTTTATTCCGGATGAATTTCACGGAATTTTGCATAACTGCTAAACCGTATGAGATGGGCAAAAACTTAGCACCCAAAAAATGTAGAGCACATTATAACACACAATTTATGTTATATACATTTTTTTCGTGGAGTTGATCGTTTTTGACATATTCCTTGTTTTTTGTTTCAGCCTTAAAAAACTTATGTTTTTCTCATACAGGAATTTGTCAACTCCTGTCCATACAAACAAAGGAACTTCAGTCACATAACAACCATCTTTTGCTATCACTTTAACCTATGTTACTCCCTTATTTCGCTTCTAAGCAAGTAATAAGAATATTTTGTTAATGTATTCTCAATTAACATATGGTAAGTAGAAGGCTAAGCTTTTTAACTATATTTTTTTTTGCAGAGATGGAGAGAAGGTCATGTAAATGGAACACATCAGATTTTTTTTTAGCTTAACGTCCTTTAACCTGATTGGTCAAATTGGACGATGAATGAAATCGGTGACATGCTGCTCAAATTATCAAGGGGTCCATGGAGCTTAAAGTTACTCGATATTCGTCTTCTCTGGGTAAGGGAAAACCCCCAAAATTAGAACATTTGACTATCGCTTTAGCTTTCTGCTTATAAGGAAGAAATTAATAAGATCATTTCTGCTAATATTTATCTCAATCACGATGATGTAGATAAAATAATCTTTTGTAAGGATACTTTGTAGAAAAGGTAGAGAAAGTCATATGAATGGAACACTTTAGATGTTTTCCTCTTTAGTTGTTGCGGGACCTAATTTATAAAGCTGTTGATTAAACAGTTGACGATCGTGTCGGCTTCCCATTCCTTTCAAAAGTGTTTATTGCAGATTTGAATTAATTTTGTTTTATAAATATTGATCGCCATTACTGTGAGGCGTGTATTAGAGCAAGTTTTAATATCGACTGGCCATAGAGTTTCTATGATATCAAAACGGCATAGAAAATCATGAAAATATCAAATATTTTCTGAATTGTAATCCTTTGGATTATTGTATATCTGGTTAAATTCCAGTTTTAAATCATCAAAATTTAACAAGGTATTTTTGAAAGAGTTATCTTTGTTATAACAATATTTAATATATTTTATATTATTTATGTACGGTATTACATCACTCGCTTGATTAATTACGTCATTTCCGTTTCTTTCATTAGTGCGGTTTGCGAGAACTCGTGGTGAAGTGTTCGCGTAAGTTTTATCTGTTTTAAATCAGTGTAATCAAAAATATTCTAAGCCGAGAAACACAAATCAACGAAAAGAGGATATTTGCAAACTTAAAAGGAGTTAACCTAATGAAGATATATCCTGGGATCAACACTATTCGGATTCACTCACAGGTAAGAGCTAAATGGCCATTTGTGTCTACACATGGCAGTTCAAAGTGTTTGAATCGTAATGCCAGATAACATTTATCCGGGTCGGGTGAAGAAAATATAAGAAGTAGACGCGTATTCGAATTACTTGCGTATGTAGTAATTATAACCTTAAATGTGGACAGGTTGTTAGATGAAAACAAGCATTGTGGGGCATTTTGTTTTGTGCTGATATCGGCGTCACAGGTGGAAGGGGTGGAAACTGATACTTGACCTCAGGGCTGTCCAAACGCATACTACATACTTCGCATATTTAATAGGGAGGAAGTGGTAGTTATTTACTTTCACGGCACAATTAACATGGGGAAGAGAATCGAATTTTACATACCTGTAATAATAGTCTGGTCCAAAGATGTCTACTTTGAGAAAAATCTGATGTGTTACACTCACATGACTTTCTCTAGCCGTTCTACAAACTTCTTACATAAGATTATTCTTCTTTCCGCACCTTGTTAATCGAGGTATTCAACACAATGTTCTTATTACTTAGTTCCTTATAAGTAGGAAGAAAATAATGGAATACACTAGGCTAAATCGATAGTCAAATGTTTTAAAAGCTGTCGTTATGCGATTGTCATTACAAATCGCTTCTTTTCTTGGCCAGGAGTAGAACAAAAGAAAAACGGGCCCTCCCGTCTGAGAAAAGTACACCACTGAAACTAATAACAATGTATACCTCGAAAACGGTAAGCTCAACGAAAAAAATGTATATGACATAAGTTGTGTATTTTAACAAGGCCTACATTTTTTATATAGTAAGATTTTGTCTATCTCTTAAGCAAAATTCGTCCAGAATAAACAGGTCTTCAGAAGCTATACCCAGAAAATTCAAGATGAACATTTTATTTGTCAGGTAAATATCTTTAATATACGATATTTTAATCAAAATCGTTAGTCATTTTTAAGAAAATGTAAAATTTCGAAAAATGTTCCATGTAAAGGGTAGTTTTGGGTGGGGGGATTTTTCTTAAAATCTTCGTGTCGCATCCCTTGAAGATACTGAACTTAAATACCAAGTTTGGTATTTTAGCTACTTTTCGTTTTTGAGTTATCGTGTTCACAGACACACACACACACGGATCTTTTTCTGGAAATGCTTTTTTTGGATTCAGGGGGTCCTAAAACATGTATTTCCGGTGAAATCTCTGCATCGAATTTTTGGGTGGAATACAATACTTCTCTATCCCTATGCACATTGTACATATGGGGCTAGAGGAAGTAAAAATCTGATGTGTACCATTCACATGACTTTCTCTATATCCCTGCAATAAATTATTCTTAAAAAGCTTATACTTCTATTTACTTAATGCTAGTCAGAAAAAAAAAAGCACAAATAGTCTTATTAGTTGCTTCCTTGTAAATAGAAGCGAAATAAGGGACTACCATAGATTAAAATGATAGTCAAAAGCTGGTTTCTAAGTCAACTAAGTTCCTTTGTTTATAGGGATAGGAGTTGACAAGTTCCTGTATGAGAAAAGTATACGTTTTTCATAGCAGAAACCAAAAATAAGGAATGTCTCAAAAACTACGAACTCCACGAAAAAAATATGTATAACATAAATTGTGTGTTTTAACGTGCTCTACATTTTTTGTGTCGTAAGTGTTTGTCCATCTCTTACGGTTTAGTAAAGTTCATCCAGAATAAACTACTCTTCAAAGACTATTCCCAGAAAATTCAAGATATGCATTTTATTTGTCAGGTAAATAGCTTTAATATACGAAATTTTAAACAAAACCGTTAGAGCCATTTTTGAGAAAATCAAAATTATCGAAAAAAGTTCCATGCAAAGGGTAGTTGGGGGTGGGGGGATTTTTCTCAAAATCTTCGTGTCGCATCCCTGGAAGATACTAAACTTAAATACTAAGTTTGGTATTTTACCGACTTTTCGTTTTTGACTTATGGTGTTCACGGACACATGGACACACACACACACACACCTTTTTCTGAAAATTATTTTTTTTGGATACAGGGGACCCTAAAACATATATTTCCGGTGAAATCTCGGTATCGAATGCACATAGTGTATAGAGAATGTATTGCACTCCACCAAAAAATTCGATACCGAGATTTCACCGGAAATATATGTTTTAGGGTCTCCTTTATCAAAAAAAATCTGATGTGTACCATTCACATTTCTTTTTCCATATCCCTGCAACAAATAATTCTTAAAAATCTTATACTTCTATTTACTTTATGCTAATCAGAAAAAATTAGCGGAAATAGTTTTATTACTCGCATCCTTGTAAGTAGAAGCAAAATAAGGGACAACCGTAGGTTAAAGTGATAGTCAAAAGCTGGTTGCTATGTCAATGAAGTTTCTTTGTTTATATGGATAGGAGTTGACAAGTTCCAGTATGAGAAAAGTATAGGTTTTTCATAGCAGAAACCAAAAATAAAGAATGTCACAAAAACGACGAACTTCACGAAAAAAATGTATATAACATAAATTGTGTGTTTTAATGTGCTCTACATTTTTTTGTGTAGTAAGTTTTTGTCTATTTCTTACGGTTTAGCAGTTATTCAAAATTTAGTAAAATTCATCCAGAATAAACTACTCTTCAGTGGCTATTCCCAGAAAATGCAAGATATACATTTATTTGTCAGGTAAATATGTTTAATATCCGAAATTTTAATCAAAATCGTTAGAGCCATTTTTGAGAAAATCAAAATTTTCGAAAAGCGTTCCATGTAAAGGGTAGTTGGGGGTGGGGGGATTTTTCTCAAAATCTTCGTGCCGCATCCCTGGTAGATACTAAACTTAAATACCAAGTTTGGTATTTTAGCTACTTTTCGTTTTTGAGTTATCGTGTTCACAGACACACGGACACACACACACACACACACACACACACATGGGCCTTTTTGTGAAAATGCTTTTTTTGGATATTGTGGACCCTAAAACATATTTCCGGTGAAATCTTGGTATCGAATTTTTGGTGGAGTGCAATACTTTCTCTATACACTATGTACATAGTGAGTATGGAGAAAGTAAAAAAGCATTTTAGAAAAAAGTTCCGTGATTTATTAGGAACTCTCTTAATGTTTCTGTATTTGGCACAGTTTGAATAAACTTGGTTGCTGTGGCTATAGCAGCATTGCAAGCGCTGAAGCCGGTACCTCTTGATGTGCACGCTGTCATTTTACACGTCAAACTGCACTTGGGGACAGAAGTAATCGTCCGATAGATAAGGTGAGTCACCTGTAGCCAATAGCAAGCCGGAAAAAATATATGAATATAAATTCGTCATTAATACCCCTGAAAATAATATACAGAAGTACTAGGAAGTAAAACGCTAGCCTTTATACAATTTGAGCAAATTATATTTATACTTAGAACATATATTTTATTTTGCGGCCCTGAAGTATTAACATTTAATATTCATTATAGATATTTCCAACAACTCCTAACAGCACAGTGTATAACGTGATAGATTACAACACCCAAGGTACCTGGATCGAGTCTTCCATCAACCAAAGGTAATTTCCGAAATTGAGTGTTGGGGCAAATGGAAATCAGGATAGTATATAGAATAAGAACGAAAACAAAGCAAAAGAAATACAGAGAAGAAAACGGGGTGATAGCTGTAAAGGGTTAATAGAAAGAAGGTAGCAACATTATTTTTTAAACCATCCCCCCGTCCACCCATAATCCCGTTAGAGTGCAATACTGGCAGCGGAGAGAGTTAGCGGCCCAACTTGTAAATAATTACCCAAAATTTTCAAAACTTTGTCCATGTAAAGGGTAGTTTGTGGTGGGAGAATTTTCTTGAAAATCTTTGAGTAACATCTTAAAGACACTAAAGATAAGTACCAAGTTTGGTATTTAACGATCTTTTCATTTTTGAGGTATGCTGTCCATACACACACACGGGCATTTTTCTAAAAATGCTCTTTTGGGAGTCAGGAAGTCTCAAAACATGTATTTCCGGTGAAATCTCGGTATCGAATTTTTCGATGCATAGAATACCTTCTCTATACACTATGAAGAGAAAGTAAAAATCTGATACTTAGTTTTACTAATCACATTTATAGAATAATCAGTATGATTTTAGGCCTCATTGCATTAAAATTATAGGAAGAAATAGATATGCACACACAAAAACATTAATGACTAAAAATCTATAAACATCAATGGGTTTATATATAGGTCATGTAGCATACGTGTACAAACATTGACATTTCTAGCATAAAACTCTAGATTCCAGATTTCTAACCCATTCGCTCTCTTAAGTAATATTTATTTTGTGTTTAATTAAGTCTTTTGGAGTTCAATGTACCCATTTTTAATTTCTTTCCACCCAAAAATTCGATACTGATATTTTGCCGGAAATTCCGTTTTCAAGCCCCTTGAAGCAAAACTTCAATTTTAGAAAACATTTCATTTGAATAAATAAAAAAAAAAAAAAAAAAAAAGTAGATCAAAACCTGACTTGGCATTTAGATTCAATAAATACCTGATGGGACTTGATTACTTTCAATAAACCTCCTCACACCAAAAATATCCTTTATATGGAACCTTTTTAGAAATGTTTGATTTTATCAAAATGGCTTCACTGATTTTGATTAAAATGTGTATTAATGATGTTTACATGACACCTTATATGTTTGACTTGAATTTTCTGTGGATAGCCTCTGATGTCCCCTTTGATTGAATGACTTTTGAATTGACTTGTAAGTAGAAAAGTTCAAACGATAGATGAAAATGCACTATACCGAAAATGTAGATTTCTTTGAAACTCATTGTTTGTTTTAAATAATTTTTTCATGTGTTAATTGTTCCTAGCTTTCCGTTATTAATGTTTCGAAGTGTCCGATACTTTTGTAATTTTTAATAGTCCTCCCGATAATCAGCTGTTCTTTGTAACTGCTTGAAAACAGTTTGTCATTTTAAGAGCAGCGTGTAGCGTCCTGTTAAAAATTTGACCATCGCGGTTCGTTTTTTACTTTCTCCATACGCACTATGTACATAGTGTATAGAGAAAGTATTGCACTCCACCCAAAAATTCGATACCGAGATTTCACTGGAAATATATGTTTTAGGGTCCCCAATATCCAAAAAAAGCATTTTCACAAAAAGGTCCGTGTGTGTGTGTGTGTGTGTGTGTGTGTGTGTCCGTGTGTCTGTGAACACGATAACTCAAAAACCAAAAGTCGGTAAAATACCAAACTTGGTATTTAAGTTTATTATCTTCCAGGGATGCGACACGAAGATTTTGAGAAAAATTCCCCCACCCCCAACTACCCTTTACATGAAACTTTTTTCGAAAATTTTGATTTTCTCAAAAATGGCTCTAACGATTTTGATTAAAATTTCGGATATTAAACATATTTACCTGTCAAATGAAATGTATATCTTGAAATTTCTGGGAATAGCCTCTGAAGAGTAGTTTATTCTGGATGAATTTTACTAAATTTTGAATAACTGCTAAACCGTAAGAGATGGACAAAAACTTATTGCACAAAAATGTAGAACACATTAAAACACACAATTTATGTTATATACATTTTTTTCGTGGAGTTCGTCGTTTTTGTGACATTCTTTATTTTTGGTTTCTGATATGAAAAACGTATACTTTTCTCACACTGGAACTTGTCAACTCCTATCCATATAAACAAAGGAACTTCATTGACATAGCAACCAGCTTTTGACTATCACTTTAACCTACGGTTGTCCCTTATTTCGCTTCTACTTACAAGGATGCGAGTAATAAGACTATTTCTGCTAATTTTTTCTGATTAGCATAAAGTAAATAGACGTATAAGCTTTTTAATAATTATTTGTTGCAGGGATATGGAGAAAGTCATGTGAATGGTACACATCAGATTTTTACTTTCTCTTATGTATGTATACATAGTAGGTAGAGAAGTTATTGCATTCCATTCAAAAATTTGATACCGAGATTTCACTGGAAATATATGTTTTGAGACCTCATGAGTAAAACAAATCTGATGTTATCCATTCACATGAATTTCTCTATATCTCTGCAAAAAATTTTTTTAAAAAGTTTATGCTTCTATGTACTTCATGCTAAGTGAGAAAAAAATTAGCATAAATAGTCTTATTACTTGCTTCCCTGTAAGTAGAAGCGAAATAAGGGAGTAACATAGGTTAAAGTGATAGCAAAAGATGGTTGCTATGTGACTGAAGTTCCTTTGGTTGTATGGACAGCAATTGTTAAGTTCCTGTATGAGAAAATTATAAGTTTTAAAGCTGAAACCAAAATCAAGGAGTATCTAAATAACGATCAACTCCACAAAAAAAATGTGTATAGTATAAATTGTGTATTTTTAATGTGCTCTTCATTTTTTGTGTGGTAAGTTTTTGTCTATCTCTTACGGTTTACTAATTATACAAAATTCCGTAAAATTCATCCAGAATAAGGTAGACTTCAGAGGCTATTTCCAGAAAATTCAAAGTATACATTATATTTGTCAGGTAAATATGTTTAATATATGATATTTTAATCAAAATCGTTAGCCATTTTTTAGAAAATCAAAATTTTGGAAATTTTTCCATGTGAGGGGTAGTTGGGTTTGGGGGGATTTTCTTGAAAATCTTCGTGTTGCATTCTTGGAAGATATGGAACTTAAATACCAAGTTTGGTATTTAACGGTGTTTTCGTTTTTGAGCTATGCTGCCCACAGACATACACACATACACACAGACAGACAGACAGACAGACAGACAGACAGACACACACACACGACATTTTTCTAAAAATGCTTTTTTTGGATTCAAGTGGTCTCAAAACATGTATTTCCGGTGAAATATCGGTATCGAATTCTTGGGTACAATGCAATACCTTCTCTATAAACTATGTACATAGTACGTATAGAGAAAGTAAAAATATAGATAAAGGCCGGTGTGTGTTGGGGGGGGTGGCAGCATAACTCAAAAATGCCAAACTTGGTATTTAAGTTTGGTATCTCCCAAGGATGACTTTTAAGAAAAAATTCCAACCCCAAACTACCCTTTACATGGAAACGTTTTCGAAATTTTTGTGTATCCCAAAATTGGTTATAATGATTTTGATTAGATTACCGTACATTAAATATATACATTCACCTGCATTTTCTTAGGTAGATCCAGTTAAGTCTCAACTAGCAAGTAGATAAATAAGCCCACATGATGTATGTGTAGTTGATAAATTCTGACCGGTCAAGACATGAACTCGTGTTATTTACTTACTATTGTCCTATTTCTGCATGAACACTGAATTTATTAACTACATTCCTGCAAATTTCATTGTTACTTAAATCTTATAAATCAATTTGGTTATAAAGTTCTTGCAAGGATTGGAAACTTAGCCCTTCGCGGATATATACTTCCGGTGTATTCATTAAATTCAAATATTGGACTGCTTTTATCGAACATTTATTCTGAATCGCGAAAACCGCATGAATTTGCGGTGAATTTCAATGAGTAATCTTTCGGTTTCTTAGTACAAATTAAAGATGTCATGGTTTTCTCCCTGTCAGTAGTAATCACCTTACTTCAAGATATTTTCACGTGAACTAGTTACTCACTGACAAGGCCGAATCACCGAGACTTGCGGTAAGAACCTTCACATATTTTCTCCGAGATACATGTATAGGGATACAAGCCGGAAACTGCGTTAAGAAAAAGAAAGCTTTTATAATTAGTTCTATGGAGAAGAGGGGCTTTTTCCTAGAGCAACTGCACACAATCGTGTGAAACCTTCAGACCACAAAACTAGCCACTGGGAGTATTTTGCGGTCACTGGAAGCAGCCGCTGTCCTCTTTCGGCACTTTTCTGGCACACTCAGTTTTACTCTTATATTGCATTCATTTAACTTGAAAGAAAAAAAAAATCAGATGTGTTTCATTCACATGAATTTTTCTATATATCTGCAACAAATTATTGTTAAAAGGCTTACCTATGCCTCTATTTACTTCATGCTAATCGAGAATAAACTTGCTTCCCTGTAAGTACAAGGGAGTATCACAGATTAAAGTGGTCATCAAAAGCTGGTTGCTATGTGACTGAAGTTCCTTTGTTTGTATGGACATGAGTTGACACATTCCTGTTTGAAACAAGTATAAGTTTTTCAAAGCTGAAATCAAAAACAAGGAATATCTAAGAATATCTATCAACTCCAAGAAAAAAATGTATATGATATAAATTCTGTATTTTATCATGATGTATATTTTTTGTGCAGTAAGTTTTTGTCTACATCTTAAGGTTTACCAGTTATGCAAAATGCAATAAAAATCATCCAGAATAGAGAACTCTCTAGAGGCTATTCCCAGAAAATTCAAGATATACATTTTATTTGCATGTACATATCTTAAATATAAGAAATTTTAATCAAAATCATTTGAGCCATTTTTCAGAAAATCAAAATTTTCGAAATCTTTTTCCATGTAAAGGGTAGTTTGGGGTGGGGAGATTTTCTTGAAAATCTTTGTATCGCATCCTTGGAAGATACCAATCTTAAATATCAAGTTTGGTATTTAACGGCCGTTTCGTTTTTGAGCTATGCTGCTCACAGATACACATTCATGGACATTTTTCTTAAAATGCTTTGGAATCAGGGGGTCTCAAAACTTATATTTCCGGTGACATCTCGGTATCGAATTTTTGGATGCAGTTCAATACTTTTTCTATACACTATATACATAGTACGTGTAGAGAAAGTAGTAAGAAACACTCTTTGGGCTTCTTACATATTCCTGAATGTATTTTTTTTTTTTTTACTGCAAGTTACGGAACGCTTCTTGTGCTAATAGCTATTAAATATGGACTGGGAGAGCTTTGTAAATATCCAACGCCATGTTGAGCACAAGTTCAATTTTACGCGTATAAACACCGCTATTGATATTCTTGGATCAATGTAATCTTTATTGTTTATATCAGGAATGAGTATTCTGTTCGTTTTGTTAAATTCCATATCATGCCAGTCAGAGAATACAAGCAACCTACGTATCACCTTGTGCTAAATAACATTTATTTGAATGGGAAATAAAGTATTACGTGTACACCGCAAATTGAAACCACCTTTGCACATTTTGTAGCTTTTCACAGAACACTTCAGGCGTTTCGCTTCCGCAATAAACGTAATTGGTGGAATCGAAACTGCAAAGAAAAGCACAGAATGAAAAGCTGTGAAATAGCTTGCTAGAACAGGCCCCAGGTAATATAAACTGCGGAGAAGGGTTCTCATTCATTGATGGCGAAGGGATTTGACAGCAAGATATATTCAGCGATGAAAAGCTAGTTTTCTCGATGCTGTAAGCTAACTAAGGCTCAGTTATTTGGGAGGATAGGCCTTTGCTTTTTACTTACTCTATACGCACTATGTACATAGTGTATAGAGAATGTATTGCACTCCACCAAAAAATTCGATACCGAGATTTCACGGAAATATGTTTTAGCGTCCCCTGTATCCAAAAAAAGTATTTTCAGAAAAAGGTCCGTGTGTCTGTGAACACGATAACTCAAAAACGAAAAGTCGGTAAAATACCAAACTTGGTATCTAAGTTGAGTATCTTTCAGGGATGCGACATGAAGATTTTGAGAAAAATCCCCCCACACTGAACTACCCTTTACATGGAACTTTTTTCGAAAATTTTGATTTTCTAAAAAATGGCTTTAACGATTTTGATTAAAATATAATATATTAAAGATATTTACCTGACATATAAAGTGTATATTTTGAATTTTCTGGGAATAGCCTCTAAAGACTACTTTATTCTGGATGAATTTTGCATAAATACTAAACCGTAAGAGATGGACAAAAACTTAACACACAAAAAATGTAGATCACGTTAAAACACACAATTTATTCTATATACATTTTTTTCGTGGAGTTGATCGTTTTTGACATACTCCTTTTTCTTGGTTTCAGCTTTGAAAAACATACTTTTCTCATACAGGAATTTGTCAACTCCTATCCATACAAACAAAGGAACATCAGTCACATAGCAACCAGCTTTTGTTTTCCCTTTAACCGATGGCACTCCCTTATTTCGCTTCTACTTACAATAAAGCAAGAAATAAGGCTATTTCTGCTAATTTTTCTCGATTAGCATGAAATAAATAAAAGATAAGCTTATTAACAATAATTTGTTACAGAGATATAAACAAAGCCATGTGAATGGAATACATCAGATTTTTTTTTACTGAACATCAATCTCATAGACCGATCAAACATTATTTTACGAGTGCCTGCACTTGTTCATATTCTGATGGAAGCAAGAGGCCAACGCAAGTTATTCCAGCTTGGTTGCACATTAACAAGCAACACAGTACTTACGTCTGGCAGGAGAGTATTTGCAGCATACAATACTCTCAACATTAAAAGCAAGCTGTCGTCACGGTTGAAAGAAGGTATTTTTACTTTCTCTACACGTACTATGTACATCCTGTATAGAAAAGGTACTGTATTGCACCCAAAAATTCAAATCTGAGATTTCACCGGAAACACATGATTTGGGTCCCCCTGAATCCAAAAAAAGCGTTTTTGGAAAAAGGTTCGTGTGTGTCCGTGAACACGATAACTCTAAAACGAAAAGTCGGTAAAACACCAAACTTGGTATTTAAGTTTAGTATCTTCCAGGGATGCGACACGAAGATTTTGAGAAAAATTCCCTCACCCCAAGCTACACTTTACATGGAAATTTTTTCGAAAATTTTGATTTTATAAAAAATGGCTCTAACGATTTTGATTAAAATATCGTATATTAAAGATATTTACCTGACAAATAAAATGCATATTTTGAATTTTCTGGGAACAGCCACTGAAGAGTACTTTATTCTGAGTCAATTTTATGGAATTTTGCATAACTGCTAAATCGCAAGAGATGGACAAAAACTTACTACACAAAAAATGTAGAACACTTTAAAACACACAATTTATGCTATATATATATTTTTTTTTTTTCGTGGGGTTGATTGTTATTGAGATATTCCTTGTTTTTTGGTTTCAGCTATAAAAACCTATACTTTTCTCATACAGGACTTTATGAACTCGTGTCCATACAAACAAAGGAACTTCAGCCACATAGCAACCAGGTTTTCACTATCACTTTAACCTATGGTACTTCATTATTTTGCTTCTACTAACAAAGAAGCAAGTAATAAGAATATTTTTGCTAATTTTTTCTCGATTAGGTGAAGTAAATAGAATAATTTGTTACAGAAATGTAGAGAAAATGAACGGACCTTTTTCTGAAAATACTTTTTTTAGATAAAGGGGACCCTAAAACATATATTTCCGGTGAAATCTCGGTATCGAATTTTTTGGTGGAGTGCAATACCTTCTCTATACACTATGTACATATTTCGTATAGAGAAAGTAAAAATCTAATGTGTTCCATTCACATGACTTTCTCTATATCACTGCAACACGTGATTCTATTTACTTCATCCAATGGAGCAAAAGTTAGCGGAAATAGTCTTATTACTTGCTTACTTGTTAGTAGAAGCGAAATAAGGAAGTACTATAGGTTAAAGTGATAGTCAAAAGCTGGTTGCTCTTCGACTGAAGTTCCTTTGTTTGTATGGACACGAGTTCACAAAGTCCTGTATGAGAAAATTATAGGTTTTTATAGCTGAAACAAAAAAACAGGGAATATCTCAAAAACAATCAACTCCACGAAAAAAATGTTTATAACATAAATTGTGTGTTTCAAGGTGCTCTACACTTGTTATGTGGTAAGTTTTTGACCATCTCTTACGGTTTAGCAGTTATGGAAAATTCTGTAAAATTCACCCAGAATAAAGTAGTCTTCAGATGTTATTCCCAGAAAATTCAAAATATACATTTTACTTGTCAGGTAAATATTTTTAATATACGATATTTTAATAAAAATCGTTATAGCCATTTTTTAGAAAATCAAAATTTTCGAAAAAAGTTCCATGTAAAGGGTAGTTGGGGATGGGGGATTTTTCTCAAAATCTTCGTGTCGCATCCCTGGAAGTTTGGTATTTTACCGACTTTTCGTTTTTGAGTTATCGTGTTCTCAGACACACGGACCTTTTTCTGAAAATACTTTTTTTTTGGATGCAGGGGGCTCTAAAACATATATTTCCGGTGAAATCTCGATATTGAATTTTTTGGTGGAGTGCAGTACCTTCTCTATACACTATGTACTTAGCACGTATAGGGAAAGTAAAATGTGAAGCCTAACTTTCTAAACACAATTCGCGGTACTTCGAAACTAGGAGCGAGATGCCAATGCTTCGAGTAGCTAAAGTAAAACTTTCCGAGTATAATAAAAGATAAAAATCTCTTCTCTAACAGTAATATTTACAAAGCTATTGCTGTTTTACCAAGTGAGTGTATCAAAATGTTCTAAAAACTACTACGCAGGATTATTTTCAACACTATTTTTTAACTGTTTTCAATTAGCGTATTTCAATGAAAATTATACCAAAATGAGCGGAAGATTCAGGATATTCTTATACAATTAAAATATGAAAATGGACAAAAATTATGAAAATCCCATTTCGACTCCCCTTAAAGTGTCATTGTTTGGAATTAATTTCTCAAACATTTAAACGTTATGTATTTTCACACATTATTCTTCTGAAACGAAAAATCGGGTCCTAATAATAAATGTGTTACATACCACATCTGTATTCCATAGTTCTCACGTTTGTATACCACAAGAGAAAATTGAGGGAGTGAAGTTTATTACACTTACTAGAAAATGCATTCTCATCGCAGGAAATTGCCTCGCGCCATGTGGGCTTTAGTGTGGAGTACAGCACAAACATAACCTTCCCCTTGTTCATAACTGATTGATGGCTGGTGCGGTTTCTTTGTGATGACCACGGTTCAGGAGGCACAAAGACGGTACCAACCAAAAAAATGGTAAAGGTTGACGAGCGAACCTGCTTTATTAGTCACAGTGTAATTCGTTATTGCATAACCTAACAAGTCTGGGGCAGTTGTCTATTGCCTCTGGGTTGGTATATCCGGCTCATATTGCTTGTGAGCTTAAATGAGTATTTAGCTACAGTCTGAGAAAATTAACTACATACCTGGCGTTAGTGCTGCCTTGTGGTCGCTCTTTCACACTTTTGCCAGATTCGTCACTGATTCACATCGAAAATCAACCGTGGATGTAACGTAGTCACAGAAGCTTCCAGCTAAATATGTATATCCTCATTCACGATGGTTACATTGCCATTGACGTAGACATAACCGTTGTACGTTAACATAGAAGCTTGCAAACGCCAAGCTTTTGCGTCAAAGCTAACAAGCAACGTAGAAATCAACCAATGAGGGCCACTGCTCGACGTGTTATTAAAATGGCTTCGCTTGATGATTCTCTCTCAGTTCTCTTCCGTTAATTCGTCTTTGATTAAGGGGATAAATCCACCATCGTCTACGACGAGACAACCGTTCTTTACAACATAAAACGCCAAATAAATAATTCCAATAATAAGAAATATCTCGGAAACGGTTACTTCCACAACAAAAACGTAAAGGACATAAATTATGTCTTTTAACGAGATCTACATTTTTGTGTAGTAAATTTTTGCCTACCTCTTACGGTTTAGCAGTTAAGCAAAGTTTGGCAAAATTCATCCAGAATAAAGAGGTCTTCAGAGGCAGTTCTCAGAAAATTCAGGATATAAATTTGATTTGAGACGTAAATATCTGTAATATACTGGATGTTTATCAAAATCATTAAAAGCCATTTTTTTAGAAATTCAAAACTTTCTAATTTTTTCCATGTACAGGTTGGTTTGTGGTGGGGGATTTTCTTAAAAATCTTCGTGTCGCATCTTTGGAAGATAGCAAACCTAAATATCAAGTTTGGTATTTAACAATCTCTTCAATTTTGAGCTATGCTGTCCACCGACACAGAAGGACCTTTTTCTAAAAATACTCTTTTCGGCCTCGCGTGACACCAAAACATATATCTCCGGTGAAAGCAAGAAGTATGAAGAGGTTTAAAAATTGTTGCTTACTATTTGCAGTATGATGTTACATAAATACTGAGTATAAAATTGTGTCGTTGAGCAAAGACTCTTGTTGTTCCAGTGATTATGCCCTTTTAAATCCTTTTAAATTAGTGCATTATTTTGCTGAGATATCGGATCTCTTTATTTGTTCAGCTGAATTATTACAAGCAAAGATCGTCGTGTAAATGTATATGTGCTGGTGAAATTCGCAAGCAATTAGCGTGAAAATAAGAGTGCCTCATCATAAAGGAAGATGAGGGACGGATTAATTTCCCTCATAAACTAGTTTGAGAACGCACCGTGAGCATGAAACCTTTTAAGAGGATCAGAAGGGTGAAGTTTGATGCACCGCTGCTATTTTACAGGGGGTAATAATTTTGAAGTAGTTTGCGCCAAAGGGCTACAAGTGCTTTCAAACTTGATAGACTTTTTAAATTATCATTTAATGAAACTTGAGATTTCATCTCCTATTTTCCAATAAACAAACTATACAAGAGGCGGAAAAGCCTCTGCTATACACCAGTTAATAACTGATATCGTCAAGAAATTCATTTTAAACATGCTATTACACTTTTTATTGTTAAAAAGAAACAAACGTGATGAAATAGTTATCATATCTTGACATAGAGGCAACGTATTGTCAACAATCTCGTAACATCGTTTTTACTTTCTCTACACGTACTATGTAGACCCAAAAATTCGATACCGAGATTTCACTGGAAATACTGTTTTGGGATCCCCCTGAATCCTACAAAGCATTTTAGAAAAATGTCTATGTGTGTGTATGTCTGTGGGCAGCATAGCTCAAAAATAAATAGTCTGTTACATACCAAACTTCATATTTAAGTTCAGTATCTTCCAAGGATGTAACATGAACATTTTCAAGAAAATCCCATCACCCCAAACTACCCTTTACATGGAAAAATTTTAGAAACTTTTGATTTTCTCAAAAATGGTTCTAACGAGTTTTATTAAACTCTCTTATATTTAAGATATTTATATGTAAATAAGATGTATATCTTGGATTTTCTGGAAATAGTCTTTGAAAATGTCTTTATTTTGGATGACTTTATTGAATTTTGCATAACTGGTAAACTGTAAGAGATAGACAATGATTTACTACACAAAAATGTAGATCTCGATAAAACACAATTTATGTCATCCACATTTTTTTTTCGTGTAGTTGGCCGTTTTCGATACATTCCTTGTTATTGATTTCAGTTTTAAAATATTTAAAACTTTTCTCATTCGGGAACTTGTGAACGCTTGGCCACGGAAAGAAACGATTTCAATCCCATAGCAATAACATTTTAAAACTTATGTAGTTGAATCTATAAAAAGCATTTCATTCGCAGAAAAATAATAAAACTTAGTTTTAAAGCATGTGAATTCATGTACTTTTTACTCTGTTACTACTTGCAATAAATAATCACACTGTTGCATGCTTTTCTTGGTATATTCAGCTATCTTCTGAACCTCAATTATTTAGCTATTATATAATTGCACTAGAAATTTAAAAAACATTATTTGCAAATTCCAAAATGTAAAAATGTGGAAAATTTGCAATGCTGTTGCTTTCTTAATGTGATCAATATACTCTATAACAGCATGATTGTGATTCAGAAAGGTCAGATATGTGTTGTACATATATGTACTGAAAATTTTAACTTTCTAACTCTCATACTTTCTGAGAAAAAGTTACATAAATATCCAAAAATGCTGTTTGGAGAAAACTGAATTTAAAAATACAAACATTATAAAAAGGAGCATTGCAAAACAGCTTTAAAAACTGCATTTAAATTATATTTAAATTGATTAAAATCATCTTAAACCTCCAAAATTGTACATTTTCCGAAATTAGAAATAATAGAGGTTGTATTAGTGTCTAAAACAAAACATCTTATGTATTCCATTCATATGACATTCTCTACATCTTTGCAACAAATGATTATTAAAAAGATTATGCTTAAATACTAAGTTTGGTATTTTACCGACTTTTCGTTTTGAGTTATCGTGTTCATGGATACACATACTGAAAATGCTTTTTTGGATACAGGTGATCCTAAAACATATATTTCCGATGAAATCTCGGTATCGAAATTTTGGGTGGAGTGCAATACCTTCTCTAAACACTATGTGCACAGTATGCGTAGAGAAAGTGAAAATGTAATTCTTTTGCCATTTCAGCGTACCTAGTCCCCTTAATGGAATTTTTTTTATTAGCGTAGTTATATCTGTTCAAGTCAGGAGGCCCTCGTATAATCATCACTCTAGGGTTTGGGTGTGATTAGTGAACTTATTCCTTAATGGAAAACATTTCAATTGCTTTTAATTTCACTAATTAATTGCCTAATATATTCAGCTATATGTTCCCAAAGAGTTTCATAACCTAATTCAATTTCTTTGTGATCCAAATAAATTAAAAATTTAGGACTTGTTATGCCACGCCCACTTTTTTTGCTTGCTTGATTATTAATTTTGATCCCTTATTTCTGTACATTTCTAACAGGCAAACATAGTTATAAATATTTAGAAGGTATGTTTATTTACCTTCTAACCAAGAAGAAGAAGAAGTTGACTGCAGTTGTGGTGGATTTTAGGCAGTATTTCAGTATGCAGTTCACTTCCTAAATAAAACAAACAAAATTTTCTTTTCTCGTTTTCTCAGTTTTATAATTTTTCTACTATTTGAGATAGTGCAATGCAATTTTGTTCACACATATTTCAGTCCAGAGTATTTTGGTCCAGATAGTTTTCTTTTGATTTAGATTCTATAGGTACTATGCTAAAAAAAATCTAATGTGTACCATTCACATGACTTTCTCCATATCCCTGCAACAGATTATTCTTAAAAAGCTTATACTTTTATTTACTTTCTGCTAATCAGAAAAAAATAGCAGAAATAGTCTAATTACTCGCTTCCTTGTAAGTAGAAGCGAAATAAGGGACAACTGTAGGTTAAAGTGATAGTCAAAGGCTGGTTGCTATGTCAATGAAGTTCCTTTGTCTATATAGATAGGAGTTGACAAGTTCCTGTATGAGAAAAGTATACGTTTTTCATAGCAGGAACCAAAAATAAGGAATGTCACAAAAACGACGAACTCCACGAAAAAAATGTATATAACATAAATTGTGTGTTTTAATGTGCTCTACATTTTTTGTGCAGTAAGTTTTTGTCCATCTCTTACGGTATAGCATTTATTCAAAATGTAGTAAAATTCATTCAGAATAACTACTCTTCAGAGGCTATTCCCAGAAAATTCAAGATATACATTTTATTTGTCAGGTAAATATGTTTAATATACGAAATTTTAATCAAAATCGTTAGAGCCATTTTTGAGAAAATAAAAATTTTCGAAAAATGTTCTCTGTAAAGGGTAGTTGGGTGTGGGGGATTTTTCTCAAAATCTTCGTGTCGCATCCCTGGAAGATACTAAACTTAAATACCAAGTTTGGTATTTTACCGACTTTTCGTTTTTGAGTTATCGTGTTCACAGACACACGGACACACACATACACACACACACACACGGACCTTTTTGTGAAAATGCTTTTTTTGGATATTGGTGACCCTAAAACATATATTTCCGGTGAAATCTCGGTATCGAATTTTTTGGTGGAGTGCAATACTTTCTCTATACACTATGTATATAGTGCGTATGGAGAAAGTAAAAATACATAATAATTTGTAATAAAAAAACTCGCATACCTTGAAAAATACTTTAAAAATCATTGAAGGGAGATGGAGAAAAAACGTCGTTACGAAGATCTAGCACAATTCTAATGCTTTATGTACACTTGTTTTCAAGCAACTTCACTAAAGGAATACTAACAAAAAGGTACATTACTTTTTTGATGTTTTGAAAATTTCAATGTAGTGTAATTTATTTATTTCTTGACAAAATTACTTATAAAATAGCACAGTCATAGAGGATATTAAGACAACAAAACATGCACAATTTCATTGCTTTAGGACAAAAGCTATGGCCATGGTAGACTTTTTGTTGTGCCGAGGTATTTTTGGAAACCTCTTGTGAAAGCAGCTGTGATAACTGGTGTCGAAGAACTTAACTACCAATCTAGACAGCGAAAGTAAACGTTTTCGGTTTGCATTGGATCTCTCCTCACAGAAATAGATGGTGTTTAAAGCAGCAACTTTCAGTGACAAATATCAGGTGTAACAACTCTTCCGGCTCTGGGTATGTGAATATCTCACGCCCCCCAAAACATCTGCTAGATTTCACTTAATCACATGGTATGTGAACAGTCGTAAGATGTGAATGAGAATCTAAGAAAATAGCCGCCCTGAGGAACATTCAGTAGAATTGGAAATCAAATGAAGCAGTTCATGTGAAAGTGGAAAACATTGAGATTCACAGATGATGCGTGACGAAACAGGTGTGTAACGATTCGCTGTCAACTAATTTCCTTTAGCGCAAACTCTACCCGCTGGTTCATCGGGTTAGTTAGCTTTGTTCACTCACCTTCACTCGCCTACTCAGCTGCAAAGTGTCAAGTTTCTGTGATTCTGAATAGCTGTTTTTTTTACTCTCTCTACACGTACTATGTACATAGTGTATAGAGAAGGTATTGTATTGCACCCAAAAATTCGATACCGAGATTTCACCGGAAATACATGTTTTGGGTCCCCCTGAATCCAAAAAAAAGCAGCTTTGGAAAAAGGTCCGTGTGTGTGTGTCTGTAGACAGCATAGCTCAAAAACGAAAAGACCGTTAAATACCAAACTTAGTATTTAAGTTTGGTATCTTCCAAGGATGCGACACAACGATTTTCAAGAAAATCCCCCCACCCCCAACTACCCTTTACATGGAACTTATTTCGAAAATTTTGATTTTTTCAAAAATGGCTCTAACAATTTTGATTAAAAATATTGTGTATTAAAGATATTTACCTGACAAATAATGTGCATATCTTGAATTTTCTGGGAATAGTCTCTGAAGACTACTCTGGAAGAATTTTGCATAACTGCTAAACCGTAAGAGATGGACGAAAATTTAACACACACAAAATATAGAGCACATAATAACACACAATTTATGTTGTATACATTTTTTTCGAGGAGTTGATCGTTTTTGAGATATTCCTTGCTTTTGGTTTCAGCTTTGAAAAACTTGTACTTTTCTCATACAGGAATTTGTCAACTCGTGTCCATACAAAGGAACTTCAGTCACCTAGTAACCAGCTTTTGACTTCACTTAACCTATGATACTCCCATATTTCGCTTCTTTTTACAAGGAAGCAAGTAATAAGACTATTTCTGCTAATATTTCCTCGATTAGCTTGAAGTAAATAGAAGAATAAGTTTATTAACAATAATTTCTTACACAGAAGTAGAGAAAGTCATGTGAATGGACCACATCAGATGTTTTTTATAGTGTTTCTACCATGGCACCGCAAGCGATGACCTGGTGATACATGAAATGAAAATGGAGCAGCGGTGGAATGCAATGACGACGGAAACCAGAGAACCCAAGGAAAAACCTGCCCCTGCGCCGCTTTGTCCACCACAGTGGTCGCTTGGGATCGAACCTGGACCGTCTATGTAAGAGGCGAGCGGTCTAACCACTCGGCCACGGCGCGGCCAGAATAGCAGGTTAAATCTAGAAATAGAATAGAAAATGTTATAGCGTTGGAGTATAACAATAATAAAATTAATAACTGTCCATATTATTTAAAAACGAACAAATAAAGTTAAGTAGGATGTACTCTTTAAACAGACTTCTGATGTATTAAATTCACATGATTTTCTCTACCTATTGCGTAACAAAGTTTTCTTACAAAAGTTTATTCTTTTATCTACCTCATACCAATCAACAGATATGGTCAATAGCAGATATGTCGCCCTTCGTGGTGTAATGTTTATCACATAACCATCGGCGGAGGACGATGGACTTTTTCTTGCGTAAAACTGCTCAGCATGGCTTCCCTCGCAAGAGAAGTAAAACCGTTGGTCCCGTGTCGTAGATTTACAGCACATTAAAGAACTTCAAGCCTGATAAAGAGACCTCTGAGCAAAATTAAGCGATCTTTGACGCCTAGTATAGAATGGGACGCTGAGAACCACAGTAATTAAAGAGCGTCCATAAATAAAACTGCATTTCCATTAGCATATATGGTCCTATTATTTGCTTCATTGAGGTTAAAAGGAAAGTAAGGGAATACACTAGGCTAAAACGATAGTTAAAACTTTTAAAAGATGACTGTTATGTGATTGAAATTCGGTCCTCTGTGGTTAGCCAGGAGTAAAACAAAAACAAAATAGGGACGATCTAATTCGTGACTGAGGTCATTAGAAAACAAAATCTGCCGCGTTCCTTTCACACAGTTTTCTCTAACTGTTCTGCTAACAAATTATTTTTATTAAAGACTATTCTTTTATCTACATAAGCCTAAGCAAGACAAACATTACTAGACATTTTCTTTTTATTTAATTTCTTATAAATAGAAGGGAAATAAGGGAATACAGTAAGCTAAAGCTGCAGTGAAATCTTTTAAAACCGGCCTGGCTAATGTGGAGGTAGTATTCTGCCTCACATTCAACAGGTCGCGAGTTCGAATCTCGCCTGTTTTCCCTTATGTTGAGAAGACGAACATAGGGTAACTTTAAGGTGCACGAGATCATTTAAGCATCATTTCATCCGTCATCTGATATAACCAACCAGGATAAAAGGACATAAGCTATAAAAAAATTAAAAATCTTCGCTATGCGTTTATCATTGAAATTCGGTTCTCTTTCCAAGGGTAGGAGTAAAACTAGAGAGATGAAACGACTAATGACTTCCCATTTAAAAAAAAAGTTTAAAGTAGCATAAAATTAAAATGAACAACAAGAACATCTGGAAACAGTTAACTCTACAAAAGCTCTATATGGTGTAAACTATGTATTTTAATGAGATTTACATTTTTTTTTGTGTAGTAAGTTTTTGTCTATCTCTTATAGTTTATCAGTTATGGAATGGTCATTTGGAATACGAAGGACTTCAGATACTATTCCCAGGAAGTTCAAGATATAGGCTCTGTTTGTCGTGTAAATGTCTTTAATATGTGGTATTTTAATCAAAATCGTTAGATCCATTTTTGAGAAAGTCAAATTTATAGTGTAAATGGTAGGTTGGGATTTAGAGAGTTTCTTGAAAATACGAGTTTAGAATTTAATGGACTTTTTCGATTTTGAGTTATGCTGTCCCCTCAAAACTCAAACGCACATATACAGACTTTTTCTAAAAATATTCTTTTTGTTTTTTGATTCAGAGGGTATCAAAGTATGCATTTCCGGCGAAATCTCGTAATCGAGTTTCTGGATGGAATACAATACCTTCTCTATCTATGATGTACATTGTACACATATACTAGAGAAAGTAATATGTAAAGTCGACTCTGCAGAGACTAGTAAGTTGCTCTGCGATCTTCTATCTGCAGAAAATTAGTTTCTTGTGTAGCACGCATATTAGTTAGGAAAACATACAAAATAATACAAAACGTGATTAAATTGGAAGAGAGAGAGAGAGGGCGGAGTGGTTCGATAGAAGCGATGTTAATTTGCTTAATGAATATATTAAAAATTCATGGTTATTGACAAGAGCTTCCGGTTGCCAAGTAACAGCGATGTTTTGCTGTCCAGAAGGCCATTTTTGGCTCTGCTATCAGCAACAGCTTTGATGGTTATCATACTTAACCTAAATTTCTTGCTACCAGACATCACTCGCTATGCGTTGCAGTTCTGTATGTTGTCTAGGGTATTATTTGTAACATGCCAATAGCACATGGATTTACACGTCAGTATAAAAAGAAAAACATAGTAAAATACATAACTAATAACATTTTAAAACTTGTAACTTAAAAACTCTTTCACTGGATAGAAACATTGATCCATTAACATTTGTATTACATTTTGCTTAAACATTCTGTAAGGCAATTTTTGTATATGCCACTTATTAAAAAGCACAACGCCATAATATGCAGGTGATTTTTCATATTTCGTGACGTTATAGTTTTCTATGGATAGCAAATGTACATTTCGTATGTTGTAATTATAAGATTAACGATTATATTTTGGTTTCTTTTTCAAAAAGTTTGGACGTTTAAAAACTACATTATATATAATTGCTGCTCATTATGCGAATTGGTTCACTTTCGATACTAACATAATTATAAGTCTATGGCACGACAGCTCACAAGGAACCTTGGCCTACCGAAAGGCCGCTCCGTCCTCCATCTCTGTCCACCACAGATGTCATGCATGGGGTGCAGTATTAGAGGGTGAGGCGTAGTCAGCGCCTCGAATCCCTCCCGGCCGGTTAATGCGGTCCTCATGACCTGGAGCCGCTACTTATCCATCAAGTAGCTCCTCGATTGGCCCCCCAGGGACCTCACGAGGCTGAGTGCACCCCGGTCCAGGTCTCCCAGCGGGGGAAAAATCCTCACGCCGGTTCTGGGAATCGAACCCAGGTCTACCGCTTGGTAAGCAGCTGCGCTACCACCGCGCTATGGAGACCACCAGTCATACCATTGGAACATACTAAAGTACAAGTGATAATTTTGTGATAAACTTGAGGAAATAATCTTCTTCCGAACTTAAAGCATCAGTTTTCAGCAACTGTTCCTGTATGATATATCTACCAATATGTAGAAGAAAACACCTAACAGAAGTATTTGTTGCTATTTGTTTAACGCCCACGTTTACTACATATGGTGATGGTACTTTACAACCGCAGGCGATGACACTGATGATACATGGACTGAAGATGGAGCAGCGGTGGAATGCGATGGCGGGGGAAACCGGAGAACCCGGGGAAAATCTGTCCTTGTGCCGCTTTGTTTACCACAAATCCCTACATGCAGTTGTCTTGGATTGAATCCGACCCGCTTTGGTGAGAAGCGAGTAACGCAGGGTAATAACAAACTTGTATGTATGCAAATTAGAGATTGATATTTGCATCTAAACCTTTGCAGTTAAGTATTTTATATAGTTTTGATTATTAACAAATTTACAGTGACTTTCAAAAGGGATGAGGTTTGCGTTGGGCACCACCAGACCGGCAGCCAATCGGAGTGCTACTGTGTTGACATATTGCATTCGCGCTTAACTGGGGAGTAACGCGCTAAGTGATTCCGTGTCTTATAAATACTACTTGCATTAAGACAAAATATTCAAATTTTGCCAAAATAATTCACAAGGAAGATAGGAAGTAATGTTCGTAGCAGAACCGTAAAAACCACAGCTTGTTATCTCAAATACTTTTCATAATACACATGAATAAACTATGTCGCCAGGTAGGTTTGCATGCTCAGTGTGCGAGTGAGAGGGAAATGTGAAAAGACCTGGCAACGCAGCGCACGATAACGTATCTCATTCGCTGCAGCGTAGAACTCTTCCCATTTGAAAAGCATTACAGGATGACAATTTTTACTGAGTAATATGTAACTTGTCGAAACGCTAGTCCAACACACGCACATTCAGGTGATTATATTGCACAAGGAAGGTACATCTGCTTATATCTTCAACTAGAATTCCAATATTTAAGAACAATAATTGAATGTGTAGGTAATTTTGCAAAGTGAACTCTCTGTACTTCTACTTGAACATTTTACTTTGCTTATGACTCGATCAAGACATCTAAATTCTAAGGAAAAACACCGCTTTTCAGCAGTTTGAGCGGTAATGGAAAATTGAGAAATCTGATGTGTTTCATTCACATGACTTTCTCTACATCTCTGCAACAAATTATTCTATTTACTTCATCTAATCGAGAAAAAAAATTGCGGATATAGTCTTATTACTTGCTTCCTTGTTAGTAGAAGTGAAATAAGCGGGTACCATAGGTTAAACTGTTAATCAAAAGCTCGTTGCTATGTGACTGAAGTTCCTTTGTTTGTATGGACACGAGTTCACAAAGTCTTGTATGAGAACAGTATGTTTTCATAACTGAAAGCAAAACCAAGAAATATCTAAAAAACAATCAACTCCACGAAAAAAATGTATATAACATAAATTGTGTGTTTTAATTTGCTATACATTTTTTGTAGTAAGTTTTTGTTCATCTCTTACGGTTTAGCAGTTATACAAAATTCAGTAAAATTCATCCAGAATAAAGTACTCTTCAGAGGCTATTCCCAGAAAATTCAAGATATACATTTTATTTGTCAGGTAAATATCTTTAATATACCAAATTCTAATCAAAATCGTTAGTGCCATTTTGAGAAAATAAAAATTTTCGAAAAAAGTTCCATGTAAAGGGTAGTTTGGGATGGGGGGATTTTTCTCAAAATATTCGTGTCGCATCCCTGGAAGATACTAAACCTAAATACCAAGTTTGATATTTTTCCGATTTCTCGTTTTTGAGTTATCGTGTTCACAGACACACGGACGCACACACACGGACCTTTTTGTGAAAATGCTTTTTATTTTGGATATTGGGGACCCTAAAACATATATTTCCGGTGAAATCTCGGTATCGAATTTTTGGGTGGAGTATAGTGCGTATAGAGAGAGTAAAAATAGGAGTATAAGTGTGATGCCAGGGGAAAACAGCTGTTTGGTGATTATCAGGTAGAAATAGATGATTTAAATTATATGTACAGAAAACTGAAAGAAGATTGCGGGTATCTGTGGACTAAAACAGTATGGATTAGACTAATTATATGGGAAATAAAACAGTAAATGTGCGCAATCGTCGCTGATGATAATTAATTAATGGATAAACGTGTGACGTTGATATCTGACTGAATCTTGTGAAGTCATTTATGCCTAGCCCTAAAGATATCGCTGTTACCTCAGTTGCTAGATAAGCGCCAGTTAATTCAACTAAACACGCATTTACTGTTCTTAGTATGTTGCGGTACAAGATATATACACCTCTGATATAAAAACCTTATTTATTCCATTCCCATGACTTGCTCTACCTTTTCTGTAATAATTCTTATAAATGCTTATTTTTTACCTACTTCATAGTAATCATGATAAGTATTAGTAGAAACGGTCTTACCATTCATTCCTTATAAATAGAAGGGAAATAAGATAATACACTAGGCTAAAGCGATATTCAAATATTTTAAAAGCTGATTGTTGTGTGCTAGAATTTTGGTTCTTCAGCCAGGAGTATAGAAATAAAGAAAGAAATAAAGAAAAAAAACACAAATTACCGTTTTAAAAACGTTTATAAGAATTTTAAAATAGAATCTAACAACAAAGAATATATCGGAAATGATTAGCACCACAAAACATGTATGACGTACATCCTGTGTTTTAATGATATCCACATTTTTGGTATAGTAAGTTTTTTTTTTTTTTTCCTATCCATTACGGTTTACTGGTTATAGAAAAACTATACGGTACGAAAAGGTTTCAGGGGTTATTCCCAGAAAATTCTAGACATATATTTCATTTTTACTTTCTCCATACGCACTATGTACATAGTGTATAGAGAAAGTATTGCACTCCACCCAAAAATTCGATATCGAGATTTCACCGGAAATATATGTTTTAGGGTCCCCAATATCCAAAAAAAACATTTTCACAAAAAGGTCCGTGTGTGTGTGTGTGTGTGTGTGTGTGTGTGTGTGTGTGTGTGTCCGTGTGCCTGTGAACACGATAACTCAAAAACGAAAAGTCGCTAAAATACCAAACTTTCATATTTAAGTTTAGTATCTTTCAGGGATGCGACACAAAGATTTGGAGAAAAATCCCCCCACCCCCAACTACCCTTTACATGAAACTTTTTTCGAAAATTTTGATTTTATCAAAAATGGCTCTAACGATTTTGATTAAAATTTCGGATATTAAACATATTTACCTGAAAAATGAAATGTATATCTTGAATTTTCTGGGAATAGCCTCTGAAGAGTGGTCTATTCTGAATGAATTTTACTAAATTTTGAATAACTGCTAAACCGTAAGAGTGTAGAAGCACATTAAAACACACAATTTATGTTATATAAATTTTTTTCGTGGAGTTCGTCGTTTTTGTGACATTCTTTATTTTTGGTTTCTGATATGAAAAACGTATACTTTTCTCATACAGGAACTTGTCAACTCCTATCCATATAAACAAAGGAACTTCATTGACCTAGCAACCAGCTTTTGACTATCACTTTAACCTACGGTTGTCCCTTATTTCGCTTCTACTTACAAGGATGCGAGTAATAAGACTATTTCTGCTAATTTTTTCTGATTAGCATAAAGTAAATAGAAGTATAAGCTTTTTAAGAATTATTTGTTGCAGGGATATGGAGAAAGTCATGTGAATGGTACACATCAGATTTTTTATGTAAATATGTTGAATATACGGCATTTTAAACAAAATTGTTTAAGCCATTTTCGAGAAAATCAAAAGTTTCGAAAATGAAGCCATGTAAAGGGTTGTGAGAAATGGAGGGACTATCATGAAAAGCTTCGTGTCGCGATCTTGGAAAATGTCGAACTTAAATATCAAGTTTGGGATTTAATGGACTTACCGTTTACGAGTTTTATTGTTCACACAGACACTACCACACACACAAATGAACCTTTTACTAGAAATGCTTTTTTGATACAAGGGACCATAAAGCATATATTTCCAGTGAAATATCGGTATACAATTTTTCGGTGGAGTGCAATATCTTCATTACCTTATGTACTGTGTACTAAGTAGAAAAAAAAACAACATATTTTCATACATCCAACGCTTTGTGCTCCGCATGCAACTTGAATTCGATTGTTTATGAAATATTATCGATCGTGGATTTTACCAATTGTTTTGCTCCCAAAATTTATATTCTTTAGGGAAATTTTTTATTCATTGGAATAAATTAAGATTTTTGTGTCTTAATTATTAAATTAAGTAGATTTAAGCCTAAAGTGCACTCATAATGTAATAATAACGCATTAAATGCATTTATTTTATTAATATTTTTGTTGTTTATCAACCTCTGGATGTGTATTTTTTGTAATTTATGTTTAACGATCGTTTTTACTACATATAGCACCAAAGACAATGAAACCAAAATGTAAATGGCGTGTTATTTATGGACGCTCTTTAACTACAGTGGTTCACAACGTCCCATTCTATATTAGGCGTGAAAGAATTTTAATTTTGCTCAGAGGCCTCTCTTATCAGACTTGAGATTCTTTTACGTGCCGTAAATCTACGACACGGGACCAACGACTTTACTTCCCTTCCGAAGGAAGCCATGTTAAGGATTTTTACGCCCGAAAAAATCCATCGTCCTCCGCCGGGTTTGAACCCGCGACCTTGGGCATATGAAGTTAGCATGGAAACCATTACATCACGGAGGGCGACAAGGCAATGAAACCGATGATACATGGAATGAAGATGGAGCAACGGTGGATTACGATGGTGGGGGAAACCGGAGATCCCGGAGAAAACCCACCCCTGCGCCGCGTTGTCCACCACAAACCTCGCATGCGGTCGCCTGGGATCGAACCCGGGCCGCTTTTGTCGGAGAGGCGAGTGGCCTCTGAATGTGGAGAGAGAGATTGATTGATTGATTGATTGATTGATTGATTGATTTTGAAGGCAAGATCGAAGGAAATAAACTTAAGTTAAGGATACAAGAAAGTCTCAAAATGCCACAATATTGGTGGAAAACATTTCCTTATGCTGGAGATTAGGCAGTTTGTTAAGTACGCAGCGAACATGTCTTTCTTCACAAAGCGAGGCGTAGTTAAAGTCACTTTCCAATATCATGACAAATAACAAGTATTTGTGAAGCTATTTTACAATTATTTTATGGATTTGTAGTCAACTTTTCTCGTGGGAACTCGTTCATAACAAAATAAGAACACACTTTTCTAATACGTTTATCGAACTCTTCGATTACAGTAATAGATATCTTTTATGTGGCTTTCAGTGCTGAATATAATATAGGAAATCTATACTTTATAACTTGGTTCAATATAACCCGTGTCATATATTTTCGTTGCTTAATTCCTTTGGTTTAACGCCTTATTTGTATAGTCTGGTAGGTCGAGAAAAAGTTAATTAAACAGAAGATGTAGTATGAATCTGAATTTATGAAATGAAGTAGTATTTTACCGCAGTTAGGAAATTTAATTCCCTCTCTCCTTACTTCTTAAGTATTGTGAATATCCAGACAAAATTTATTTTAAGTTTAATAATTGTAATAATACTTTTGTAATGTAAAACAATCTGTTAAAGTTTTCGTTTTAAAGCTCAGTTAAAGTTAAATAAAGGTTATTTAAAGCGCAAAAAGTATGCTTTCAGAAATCACTTATTATGGCAGTCTACCTTAATAAATAGGTAATGATTACTTTTTATGCAACAGAATAAGTAGAAATGGAAATGAAGCTTTATTTATGGACGCTCTTTAACAGGTGTGGTTCTCAGCGTCCCATTCTACATTGGACGTGAAGGACCAACGGTTTTACTTCCCTTCCGAAGGAAGCCATGCTAAGGTTTCGTTCTACGCCGGGTTTGAACCTTTAATAGGTAGAAATGGTATTGCATTCCATTCAATATTCAATACCGAGACTTCACGAAAATGCATACATGTTTTGAGGACCGCTTAACAAAAATGTAGAAAACGTTCTGTGTGTCTGTGAACAGCATAACTAAATACCGTTAAATACAAACTGGTTATTTAAGTTTAGCATTTTCCAAGTACGCGAAACTATGATTTTCAATAATATCCTCTCAACCAAACTACCCTTTACATGCAACAGTTTATTTTCTTAACAGTGGCTCTAAGATTTTATTAGCATACCATGCGTTTTAAATTATTTTAGTGATAAATGAAACGTATATTTTGAATTTTCGGCGAATAGCCTTTGAAGTCTTCTTCATTCTGGGTGACTGTTGCATAATTGTTAGACCTTAAGAGAGACAAACTCATAAATTTAGATCTCGTTAAAGAAATTTTATAGTAAAGTTAACCATTTCCACGATTTTCCTTGTCATTGGTTTATGTTTTAGAGTACTTATGCTTTTCGCAAATGGAAAGTCGTCATTAATTTTTCTTTCCTACTTTACTCCTGGCCTTGCAAAAAGAGCGAAACTTCAAGCCATCACAAGCGATCTGTACTTAAGGACTATCGCTTTAGTTTACTGTATGCTCTTCTTTAGCTTCTATCTGCAAGAAATTTAATCAGATAATTTCTTACAATAAGAACTGAAGCTTTCCTGGCGACGAGTTAAGATTTAAGAAGCCCGAGAAGATTTTGAATTAAGATAATTTCTTCTTCTCCTTTTCTGTTTACCCTACTCATATGTACGCCCACTCAAGGACTTAGAAGCCAGCACCTGGGGTCAGACGTCTGTTGAACAGAGGCTCTGGATTAGAAAGAAGTCAGGATGGGTAATCAGCCCTACACCTGGTAGAGATCATTTCTGTTGATATTTATCGCGATTAACATGAAGTAGAGAGCAAAATAAGCATTTTTAAGAATATTTTGTTGCAGAATAGGTAGTGAAAGTCATGCGAATATATTGCATATTGTTTTTGTTTGTTTTATATTTGTTTTTTGTCTTTTACTTCGAAAGGGAAAGTATAAGACGCAACGATTTGATATTTATTGATAGTGTCATGGTGACTATTTCAGTCATGGCCCCAAATGGGAGTTAATAATGTGACCACTCACATCTCATTGACTTCTGTTATCAAATAGACGAGATTCTTTCGTATTAAATCTGCCTCTCGAATGACTAAATCACCTATGTCTATAATGGAGATTTTATATCGCTGTTATCACCTGACCTTGCTCTCTAATTGGGTTTATATATCGTAATTCAGGATTTAGCCAATCAGGGACGGAGGGATTATGAGTGTCAGCTTATAATGACCGTTAAATGATACAGGCAAACTTGTGTGGAACAGACCTTAGATATATTCTGTCTTTACTTCTCGTAGAAAATAAATTATCGTCTTACAATTTCATTATCTAACAAATTTTAGCTATTAAGGTTAAATCCTAACACCGAATGCGATTTCATTTCTCTTAGCGCTTTAGCTAATCTGATACCGATATGTCTCAAGTGAATTTAACACTGTAAAACTTATTACAGACTTTTCTGAATGGTATATACAAGATAAAGTTATTTCTTTCCACGACCTTTATAAAACCATAATATTAGCACTGAAATGAAATATTTTCACTGAAAAGGAAAACGTAATCAAATATATTATCACAATTATTTTCTTCCGAGAAAGATACTTTCAAACACGTCTTATATATCACCACCAAGTCTAGAACATTTTAAACGTGGCATTTCACCCATTCATGTTGCTTTTACTTGTATTCATAGATCTTGAAGTTGTTTTATTTTATAGTAATTAATCGAAACACTTGGCTGACTACTTGTCTGGTGCAATTAATTATTGAAAAGCTTGTTTGTTTTATAAGCATTTATCACAGATTCTGCTCATCTTTACACGCTGATTGTCAGAAAAACAATGTCTGTTTTCATCTTACACCAGGATCTTACAAATTCTATATTAGTTTTGTAGTGTTTCAGATAAGTAAAGTAACTAAAGTTGGTAATAATCCAAATTCGGTAATGTTACTACGAGGTACGTCCAGAAAGTAAGTTCCGTTTCAATTTATCTCCGCTGCAGCGCTGCGATCGCAGTTCCGCACATGCGCAGTAGACGCTCTGTATCAAGAAGAAGAAACGTGCGCCGTTTTGAGATCGCTGTCAGCCACATACGCTTTCTTGTGCTTGTTTACAATGTCGGTGTTGATTGAAAATCCCGCCGCTTGTGAAATCAGATCTGTGATTCGCTTTCTGAATGCTAGGAAAGTGAAACCAACTGAAATTTATCGGAAAATTTGCGAAGTTTACGGACAAAATGCAATGAATGATTCAATGGTGGGAAGATGGGTCCGACAGTTCAATGAAGGACGTAGTGAAGTGCACGATGAAGAACGAAGTGGGCGTCCATCTTTGGTTACAGAAGAACTGATTGACGCGATTGATGACAAGATCCAGGAAAACTGCAAATTTACAACTAGTGCTCTCGCTATGGAATTTCCCCAAAGCTCACGATCACTAATTCATGAAACTGTTACCGAAAAACTTAAATTTCGTCAACTCTGCTCACGTTGGGTACCAAAGATTCTTACTGAGCAACACAAAACAAAATGGATGGGTAGTGCACTTCAGTTTTCAACCCATTATGATGAAGACGGCGAAGAATTTCTGACACAGATAGTCACAGGAGATGAGACTTGGGTTTCTTACGACACCCCTGAAAGTAAGCGGCAATCAATGGAATGGAGGCACACTTCATCCCCAACAAAGGTTAAGCCGAAACAAATCTTGACACCTCGAAAAATGATGTGCACAGTGTTCTGGGACTGGAAAGGCATCTTACTCATTGATTTCTTACCGCGTGGTCAAGCAATCAAAGCAGATGTTTATTGCGAGACACTTAGGAAATTGCGCTGCGCAATACAGAATAAGCGCCGAGGATTGCTGTTAAAAGGTGTTGTTTTTCTTCACGACAACGCACGACCACACACTGCAAATGTGACGAAAAACCTCCTACAGGGATTTGGCTGGGACGTGTTTGACCATCCTCCGTACAGCCCTGACCTCGCTACTTTCTTCTGTTCTTACATCTCAAGTCTTTCCTTGGCGGTCAACACTTCAACAATGACGAAGAGCTGAAAGAAAATGTTTCCAACTTTTTGAAGACACAGGCGGCAAACTTCTATGAAGAAGGTATACAAAAACTTGTGCCACGCTATGACAAATGCCTGCAAAATGTCGGCAGTTATGTGGAAAAGTAGTTTAAGAGTTGTAGAATTTTGTGCAATAAACAATTATACTGTATCTGTACACAATTTAATTTTATTACCAAACGGAACTTACTTTCTGGACGTACGTCTTAATTGAAAACCTTCCTGTCTATTTGCCAATAAACTCTACTCTTGCTTTATTATTGTTGTAGTCCTATATTCTTCCGTATATGTACTAATGGTGCATTGCTGTATTTTTCAATGCGTTACGAATGAAAATGTTAAAGTTACCACGCTAAATCTAATAACTCGAACATGCATGTATTTCAGAACTTTCGCTCTCTCCGTTTGGCATATTGGAAAATTCTTGATCACAATGGCTATTTTTGTATTATTTTATACTTTCACCACTGCCAAGATTTATTGAATTCTTTCTCAGTTGCATTCCCTTTGTTCCTACCTATCTTGCGCTATATATAAATATGGACGTTTCCCAAATGCTCGTCGCTTACCCGAGCATTGAAATCTCTACTTGAATGTGTTTCGCTTAACAAACATAATATATTTTTATGCAGAACTAGGTATATTTTCGCTTTTAGCTGTGGTTTTAAATTACCTTTTTTATAAAGAAAACTATAAAATGTTATAAGTAAGCGCAGAAAGCCCTTTAGAACAAGAGAGTAAGTAAATGCTAAATTAAAACGGTAAGAACTTTGGTTATTCTAGCGTGTAAACATAGCTGAGATAAATGGATAATAACGAAAGAAAACGAATTAAAGGCAAATATACGCAGATTAAATAAGCAATTGTGGAATATGCTTTGCTGGATTATTTGTGGTGTAAATAAAATTGTGAATTAAAGTTTTATGACCTTTTTTAATTTTGTAGTAATCACACCATTTTGAAACAAAAAGTAACACTTTTAAAACGTTTAGTTTTATGGGTAACGCGCGCGCGCGCGCAATGTAATCTCCCAAAACGGTGGTGAGGGTTATTTAAGGGGTACAAAGTCAAACAGACATATCTCCTTTATTAATTATAATGGATAAAGGAATGTTTATTTCTTACATTCACTTTAAACAACTTTGCTTAATGAAGTTTCCTAAAACTATAGCATCTTTAAGTAAAATCTAAATCAACCTGAATACATATTTTAAAAATGGGGGTTCAGTTTTGACAAGGAAGTTATAGAAAAAGGATGTTTTCAACAAACGTTAGAGTAATATATGTTACAGTTTCACGTTACCGAATTAGGTAAATGAAGGAAAATATACATATTTAGGAGTAGAGCGCGGATGCTTTTGATCCGGTCAAAATAGGTAAATAGAACATAGAAAAAAATCTGATGTGTTCCATTCACATGATTTTCTCTTCGTCTCTGCAATAAATTATTATTAAAAAGCTTATTCTTCTATTTACTTCATGCTAATCGAGAAAAATTAGCAGAAATAGTCTTATTACTTTCTTCTTTATAAGTAGAAGCGAAATAAGAGAGTAGCATAGGTTAAAGTCATGGTCAAAAGCTGGTTGCTATGTGACTGAAGTTTCTTTGTTTGTATGGACAGGACTCGACTAATTCCTGTATGAGAAAAGTATGTTTTTCAAAGCTGAAACTAAAAACAAGGAATATCTTAAAAACGATCAACTCCACGAAAGAAATGCATGTAACATAAATTGTGTATTTTAATGTGCTCTACATTTTCTGTGTGGTAAGTTTTTGTCCATTTGTTACAGTTTGGCAGATATGCAAAAATCCGTAAAATTCATCCGGAATAAAGTAGTCTTCAGAGGCTATTCCCAGAAAATTCTAAATATAATTTTATTTGTCAAGTAAATATCTTAAATATCAAATTATTAGAGCTATTTTTAAGAAAATTAAAATCTTCGATTTTGTTTCCATGTAAAGGGTAGTTTGGGTTGGGGGGATTTTCTTGAAAATCTTCGTGTCGCATGCTTGGAAGATAATAAACTTAAATACCAAGTTTGGTTTTTAACGCTCTTTTCATTTTTGAGCAATGCTGCCCACAGACACACACACTCACACACTCACACACAGACAGATACACACACGGACATTTTTCTAAAAATGTTTTTTTTTTGGATTCAGGGGGTCTCAAAACATATATTTCCGGTGAAATCTCGGTATTTTTGGGTGCAATACAATACCTTCTCTATACACTATGTACATAGTACGTATAGAGAAAGTAAATACAGAAAATGTAAGAAAGGCATAAATTTAAAACGCTATAGTGAAAGTACATTTGGTTTGAACATTATACATCTTATTGTTGCACAGTATCAGAAGCTGTTGCTATAAATGTTCTTGCATTAGAAAAGTTATACTCTGCTGCATACAGCTAATGATTTATACCAATCGGAGAAAACTGTGAGTGCTTAGGAAGTGGTCTATTTTATCGCCACTCTTTGAAGCTAGAGTAGATATGTGCTTATTGGAGACGCATTGATTGAATTTTTTCACGATTAACTTTTATCACAAACGTTACTCAGTAAAACTGTCCTACATTCATTAGACTTAAAATTCATTACTATAACTGCGTTGGTTATTTTTGAATGGTTGACTGAATTTCGGCATCGTGCTTAATAATGTTACTTGATCACATTTCTTTGTAAAGGTCGTCTATGATCTAAAAGCCTTCTAGAGTTCCCTAAATGCAATAGAACAATCTGATGCTTTGCACAATAACTTTCTTTATTCACTGTTTTAAAAAACATTCTTATAAAAGCAATTTTTTCTATTCTTTGTTAATGCCATAAACCTTCTTTATATATTTTGTTGCAGGTAAAATGAACTGAAGTGAAAAGAACATAAGTTTACATTGAGACGGTTGCCTTACGGTTAATGTAACGGTTACAGAAGTAATGACAGATAGTAACTAAGTTACCCATTAACGGTTGCAAAAGTTACGACTACAAAGTCACTAGTTACTTGATAACAGTTACTAAAATAACCAAGATAATAACTATAATACTTTTTCAAATGAGAAGAGTTCTACCCTGCAGCGAATGAAATACGTTATCGTGCTTTGCGTTGCCAGGTTGTTATCCTCACGCTTTTAATATTCCCCTCTCACTCGCACACTGAGCATGCAAATCTGCTTGGTGACCTAATGCTTATTCATGTGTATTATGAAAACTAATCGGTGGTTTCACGGTTCTGCTACAAACATTACTCCCTATCTTCCTCGTGAATTATTTTTTTGCAAAATGTAAATACAGGATGTATATAAATGAATATCGGGATTTTAACTCTTTACAATATTTATTCAACTTACAGTTATAAATTATATGTCAAATGAAAAAGCAACTCTAACAGTTTTGTTTGTTGGCACAAGTGCGCATGTGCGTGCAATGTTTGTGCCGCAATCCGCTAGATAGCGGTAGTAGCAAAGATGGCGACTAGTAAACAGAAATCATGACGATTTTATGGATCGTGTTGTCTTCAGTGATGAATCGACCTTTCACCTTAGTGGACATGTTAACACTCATAATGTGTGCATCTAGGGGTCAGAAAATCCTCACGAGATGGTACAAATGCAACGAGATTCCTCTAAAGTGAATGTTTTTTGTGCCGTATCCCGGCGAAAAGTTTATGGGCCTTTCGTTTTTGGTGAACCTACTGTAACTGGCACTTCTTACCTTGATACACTAGAGCAATGGCTCTTCCCTCAGTTGGAAGAAAATGAGCCAGAGAACTTCATTTTCCAGCAGGATGGTGCGCCACCTCACTGGCATAACGAAGTACGCGATTGATTGAACGTCACTGTACCCGAGCGCTGGATAGGCCGCAAGGGTCCCAATGACAGGGCTTGCTATGCATGGCCTCCACGTTCTCCTGACTTAACGCCATGCGATTTTTATCTTTGGGGGCTTCATTAAGGATCGTGTGTACGTGCCTCCGCTACCAGCTGACCTTCCTGAATTAAGAAACCGGATTGAAGCCGTGTGTGCCGTGTGACAAAGGGTAGTCACATAGAATATTTATAAGCTTCTTGGTAAAACTGTTTGAGTTGCTTTTTCATTTGACATGTCATTCATAACTGTAAGTTGAATGTAATAAGTATTATAAAGAGCTAAAACCCCGATATTCATGTATATACACCCTGTATTTTGTCTTAGCGAAAGTGATATTAATGAATCACTTAACCTGTTACTCCCCAGTTAAGCGCGAATACAATATGTCAACACATCAGAACTCCAATTGGCTGCCGGCCTGGTGGCGCTCAAGGACAAACATCATCATTCCATTAGAAACTCACTGAAGTTATGCCGTTAACAGAGACGGTTACTGAGACTAGGTAGCATCATTCATTGCATGTAAATTGGTATCGTGTACCGGAACTAGTAGTCGCAATTAGTTACGCAGTACAGTCTACTATCTACTTTGCTACAAACTTGCGTAATCAATTTAGATTACCTGCTTCTTTTGTGACATTACATAATAATGAGTGTTTAGGCGTTCAGATTTCTCTTTAGTAAAATGGGCTTTCAAAATGACATTACTATGTCTTATCTAACATCCTGTGAGATGTTTACCTTCAGTCATGTTGAAGCTAGTAATAGTTATGAATTTTGCTTTGCTATGTCTGCATATGATGTTTCTATTTAGGATCTCTATACAGGAATTTAGAACCAACAGTGAATACATTTTGATAATAAACTAACGTCGTAATCAAACCTTTGACACACCGGTAAATATTAATTTAATATAATCGCGGATGTGATAATAATGAAAACAAATAACTTAAGGGGATGCATCTCCCAACATCCCAAATCCAACAGTTTTCAACTAATCAGGCCGAACATTTTAACATGCATTTATGTTGTACAGTAGTTACCTGCTTTAAAATTTGGTTTATGTACCATAACTAGTTTTTGAGTTATTACTTTTTAAATTAAAAATCTGGCGCCAAATTCAAATCAGTCCACACAATGAAAATGATGAAAAAGTTTACTATTTACACACACATTTACACACTATTAGTGTACAATAGCCTTCTACTTCATATTAATCGAGGGGAAAAAATCAGAAATTGCTTATTGTATATTTCATTAACGGTACAAGAGGACAGGTGAATTCAGTAGGCTTAACCCATAGTCAAATCTAAGAGCAGGTCACTTTAAAGTTCTATTCTCTTTACGTGGACAAGAATTTTCGAATTATCATTTGAGAGAAATATAACTAAATATTTGAACATTTTATGATAAAGAATATCTCAGAAATCGTTAATACTACAATACTTTTTATTTGGCATAAATTGTTCGCTATAAAAAAATATCTACATCTTGTGTTGAGTAAAGCGGTTTATCAGTTACGCAACACTCATCCAGAAGGAAGAGAATTTCACAGGTTATTCTCAGGAAGTTGAATGTGTATTGTTTGCCATGTGCATATATTAAACATACCTATGGTATTCTATCAAAAAGCTCGAACCACCAATAATTTAATAAAACAAGTCGAAAAATGCTCCGTGGAAGGGGTAGTTTTGAGTGGGGGGACTTTCTTCAGAACCTTTTTGGCGCATTTGGAATATAGAATCTTGAATACTTCGGCATTTATCGGAATTTTCATGCTATCTGCACACACACATACTCGCGCGCTCGCTCTTACTCGCCCCTTTTTTCTAAAATCGTTTTATTGATTCAGGTTTCTCAAAATATCTATTTCTGGTGTAATCTAGCCATCCAATTTTACGATGAAATACAATACTTCCTGTACTTAATGTATGTAGTAGATAGTGTTAATCAGAAAATAAATTGAAAATGCCAATACAATAAAAAAATTGACTATATTCCTTTCAACTATCTAAAAATGTGTGTACATCCACACAATCCTTGATTTATTTATTATTATATAATCAATAAAAATCTGATGTCTTCCATTCACATGACTTTCTCTACATCTCTGCAATAAATTATTATTAAAAAACTTATTCATCCATTCGCTTAATGCTAATAGAGAAAAAGTCAGCAGAAAGGATCTTATTTCTTGCTTCCTGATAAGTAGAAGAGAAATAAGGGAGTCCCATAGGCTAAATCGATAGTCAAATCTTTTAAAAGCTTGTTGCTATGTGATTGAAGTACCTTTGTTTGAATGGACAGGAGTTGACAAATTCCCGTATGAAAAAGTAAGTGCTTTAAAGCTGAAACTAATAACAAGGAATATCTAAAAATAGTGAATTCCACGGAAAAATATATAACATAAATTGCGTGTTTTAACAAGCTCTACATTTTTTGTCAATTAAGTTTTTGTCTATCTCTTACGGTTTACCAGTTATGCAAAATTCCGCAAAATTCATCCAGTATAAACGTCTTCAGAGATATTCACAGAACATTGCGTATATTCATTTTATTTGACAAGTAAATATCTTAAATATAAGAGATTTTAATCAAAATCGTTAGAGCAATTTTTGAGAAAATCAAAACTTTCGAAAGTGTTCCCATGTAAAGGGTAGTTTGGGGTAGGGGAAATGTCTTTAAAATCTTCGTGTCGCATCCTTTGAAGATATTGAACTTAAATATCCAGTTCTTGAGCTATGCTGCACAGACACACACACACAGTGACACATCCTGTAGCAGTGTCCGAAATATACCAGAGACTCTATGCGGCGCAGGGGTTTTCTCCGGGTTCTCCGGTTTCCCCCGCCATCGCATTCCGTCGGTGCTCCTTCATTCCATCACCAGTGTCATTGCCTGCGGTGCCACAAGTAGTAAAAACGGGCGTTAAACACTACCAAAAGAAACTTCAGGCCGGCTTCAGTGACTTACCGAGTGTTCTACACAACCACCACACAATTAAAAAAAGACTATAGTATTTATAAGAAAAGGTAAACTTTTTTATTTATTGTGAAGTATAAATGGAACCATATTGTATTTTACCATTATTTAAATAGCTATTTTATGTATAATTTGAAAGGACGCAACATGGCCATGCTGTTAAAGCGACAGAAATGAAATGATATTGTAAAATAAATAAAAAAAGATTAATTAATGCCTGACAGTGCAGTAAACCCCTCTTAATCAAACTGAGCCAGTAGAGAAAAACATACTCATGTGCTGTATCAATGTTTGAACGAGTGTACTGTATCGTACTTCCCTGGTTGCAAGTATAACGCTTATAATGCTGATGTAGTTACTCCACTTTGGATTAGGCAGTACAGGTGTGATGAAGTATCTCCCCGAGGCTACACACGGCTCTTGGCCCAGATCGATTGGGAGAATAACCGCGTGTATGTGCGTACTAGCGGCCTAATTGAAAACATTACGTCCGTGCTACTTGCTGCGGTAAGCACTGGCTTCTAAGCAATGCAACCATTGTCAAGGTCGTTATACCCAAAACAGAAACCGCGTATAACATGTCCATGAATCATCAGAAAGGATTATTAACCTTATACCTCTTACTTTCTCTACACGTACTATGTACATAGTCTTTAGAGCAGGTATTGCACCCCACCCAAAAATTCAATACCGAGATTTCATCGGAAATAAACATTTTAGGGTCCCCTGTATCCAAAAAAAAAAAAAAAAAAAAATTGGAAAAAGATCCGTGTGTCTGTGAACACGATAACTCAAGAACGAAAAGTCAATATAATACCAAACTTGGTATTTAAGTTTAGTATCTTCCAGGGATGCGACACAAAGATTCTGAGAAAAATTCCCCCACCCCAAACTACTCTTTACATGGAAAAATTTCGAAATCGTTTATTTTCTCAGAAATGGCTCTAACGATTTTAAATAAAACATCGTATATTAAAGATGTTTGTATTTCAAATAAGTTTATAGCTTGAATTTTCTGGGAATAGCCTCTAAACACCTCTTTTTTCTGAATGAATTTTGTTGAATTTTGCGTAACTGTAAACCATAAGTGATAAAAAAAAATTAATTGCACAAAACATATATATCCATTAAAACACAATTTATGTCATATAGATTTTTTTTTCGTGGAATTGACCATTTCTGAAATATTCCTTGTTATTTTTTTAGATTTAAAATACTTAAAACTTTTCTCACACGGAAAGGTGTAAACTCCTGGTATTGCATAGAAACGGATTGATTTGACTATCTATTTAGCCTGTGTATCCCCTTATTTCCCTTCTACTTTCAAGGAAGCAAGTAATTAAGGTACTACTAATGTTTATCTCGATTATCATAAAGCAGTTAGAAAAATATGCTTTTTAACAATACTTTGTTACAGCGATGTAGCCATGTGAAAGAAACACATGAGATTTTTTTTCGCTTGTACTCAGAAAAAAATCTCTGACAAAAGATTACTCTTTCAACTCGCTCTTAGAGAAGAAAAAACATTTTATATTGTTTACTGCCACCAAAGGTAATAGCAATAGGAATATGAAAAATATAAGATGGCACTGTAAGAAAAATATTTGAAACTTGCATCGCAAACTCTTAAGATTCTCGATTGCAAAGCTATTAATATTCTAATGCGGCAACTTCAATTTTTTATGATAGTGTTTAACGCCCGGGTTTACTACTTCGGCACCGCAGGCGATGGCACTGATGATAGATCGAATGAAGATGGAGCACCGGTGGAAAGTTATGGTAGGGGAAACCCGCCCCATCGCCGCTTTGTCCACCACAAATCTCGCATGCGGTCGCTTGGGATCAAACCCGGGTCATCTAGGTGATAGGCGAGTGGTCTAGCTTGAATTAAAAAGTAGAAGTATTTTAATGATGCTTCTTTTGAAAATATATTTTTGTATATATATATATATATATATATATATATATATATATGAACTACAGATGAATAAGCAAATAAAGTCTTTTTATCAGCTTATAAACATATTATTCTAACAAAAAACCCTCCTTCTTTTCTTTTCTTAAATGCAATCGTCAAATGAAGGAAGTATATAAAAGAAATCTGATGTGATCTATTCAGACTTTATCTAAATCTCTTTAACAAAATATTCTTAATAAGTTTATTCTTCTATTTCATGCTAATTGAGATAAGCATTCGTGGAAACGGTCTTATTACTTAGTTCCTTACAGGTAAAAGGGGCATAAGGGAATGCATTAGGCTAAACCGACAGTCAAATGTTTTAAAATGTGGTTGCTATGGGATTGAAATCAGTTTCTTTGCGTGGTCTGAACTTGACAAGCTCCCGCATGAGAAATGTATAAGTACTTTAAAACAAACTAATAACAAGGAATATCTTGAAAACGGTCAACTCCACGAAAAAATGTATAGGACAAAAATTGGTATTTTCTCGAGATCTACTTTTTTGTGTCGCAAGTTTTTGTCTATCTCTTACGGTTTACTAGTTATGCAAAATTCTTCCAGAATCCAATACTTCAAAATATATTCCCATAAAATTCAAGATATACATTTTATTTGTGGTGGACATGGCTTTAATATGTGATACTTTAATCAAAATCGCTACAGCTATTTTTAAGAAAAATAAAATGTTCGGACATTTTTCGTCGTTAAAGGTAGTTTGGGGTGGGGGGATTTCCTTGAAAATCTTCGTGACGCATCTTTGAAAGATACTTAACTGAAACACCAAATTTTGAAATTAATGGCCTTTTCGTTTTTGAGCTATGCTATCCAACACACATCACACACACGGACCTTTTTCTTAAAATGCCTTTTATGGATTCAGGGGGTCATATGTATTTCCGGTGAAATCTCGGTATCGAATTTTTGGGTGGAATACAATACTTCCTCTGTACACTATTACTGCTTATAGAGAAAATAATAAAGTTTTATTTTCTCCCCATATAGCGTTAACTTGTTGGGATCAAGGTAGCCTCGCGGATATACGTAAACATATACTAGAAATAATAGAAATTACATTTTTAGTTTGAAATAACTAAGTGATATAATTGTAAATGTATTTTATTTTAAATATTGTGCTTTTAATCTCTTATGTTGCTGGAAGGAAGACAAAATGTTGGAAATACTAAAGAGAACACTAAAAGTTAAAGCTTTAAAAGAATCACAAAAGAACTTTTATAAAGCAATGGGCATGTCAATGTTGTAGCACAGATCGAAAGAGAAAGGCAGAATTTGCTGAGGTGCAGATCCTTAGTTCCTGCTGGTTACGCTTGTTAGACCCAAAGTGCACACTTATTCTGGGTAGAAGTGAAATAAGTACACACATGGCTTTCTCTACATCTCTACAATAAATTATTGTTAAAAAGCTTATTCTTATATTTACTTAATTATATTCAAGAAAAAATCTGATGTGTACCATTCACATGACTTTCTCTATATCCCTGCAATAAATTATTCTTAAAAAGCTTATACTTCTATTAACTTCATGCTAATCAGTAAAACATTAGCAAAAATAGCCATATTACTTACTTCCTTGTTGGCAGAGGTGAAATAAGGGAGTACCATAGGTTAAAGTGATAATCAAAAGTTGGTTGCTATGTCACTGAATTTCCTTTGTTTGTATGGACAGCAGTTGACAAATTCCTGTATGAGAAATGTGTAAGTTTTTCATAGCAGAAACCAAAAATAAGGAATGTCACAAAAACGACGAACTCCACGAAAAAAATGTATATAACATAAATTGCGTGTTTTAACGTCCTCTACATTTTTTGTTCAGTAAGTTTTTGTTCATCGCTTACGGTTTAGCAGTTATTCAAAATTTAGTAAAATTCATCCAGAATAAACTACTCTTCAGAGGCTATTCCCAGAAAATTCAAGATATATGCTTTATTTGTCAGGTAAATATCTTTAATTTACGAAATTTTAATCAAAATTGTTATAGCCATTTTTGAGAAAATCAAAATCTTCGGAAAAAGTTCCATGTAAAGGGTGGTTGGGGGTGGGGGATTTCTCTCAAAATCTTTGTGTCGCATCCCTGGAAGATACTAAACTTAAATACCAAGTTTGGTATTTTACCGACTATTCGTTTTTGAGTTATCGTGTTCACGGACACACGGACACACGCACACACACACACACGGACACACACACACACGGGCCTTTTTTCGAAAATGCTTTTTTTAGATAAAGGGGACCCTAAAACATATATTTCCGGTGAAATCTCGGTATCGAATTTTTTGGTGGAGTGCAATACATTCTCTATACACTATGTACATAGTGCCTATAGAGAAAGTAAAAACTGTCAGGAAGTGTCTTAGCTGCTTCCTTTTAAGTAGAAGGGAAATATAGGAGTGCCATAGGCTAAATCGATAGTCAGATCTTTTAGAAGCTGGTTGCTATGTGACTGAAGCACCATTGTGTCTGGACAGCAGTTGACAAATTCCCGTATGAGAAAAGTATAAGTATTTTAAATCTGAAATTAAAACAGAGAATATATCAAAAACGGCCAACCCCACGAAAAAATGTGCATAACATAAATTGTGTGTTTAAACGAGCTCTACATTTTCTGTGTGGTAAGTTTTTGTCTATCTCTTATGGTTTACCAGTTAAGCAAAATTCCGCGAAATTCATACAGAATAAACATGCCATCAGAGGCTATTCCCAGATAATTGAAGATATACATTTTATTTGTCTCACAAATATCTTAAATACAAGATATTTTAAGCAAAATTGTTAAGTCATTTTTGAGAAAATAAAAATTTTCGAGAGTGGGCTATCCAGGTTATTCGGTTTCTCCCGCCTTTCATTCCACAAATTGTTCCATAATCATCTTTCTTATCATCCATTTTACCATCATTTCATCTGATTCCCTTCCTTGCTTTCATAGCATCGGACTAATCGCCTATCCTGGCTTCTCTCTGATCCAATGCCATTGTTCAACAGGTGTCGGACCCCAAACACTGGGCCGTAAGTCTTCCATATGAATGGAGGATAGACAGAAAAAGAAAGAAAGAATATGAACAGACATCGTAGTAATCGATTGCTATATCATAAGGGGAAAAACTCGCATTTATAGGGTTGAATGTGAACAGAACTCTTCTTATTTTTATCACATAATTAATTATAATTAATCAGTATTAATCGGTATCTTAGAAAATTCACTACAGTATAATTAATATATGTATTCATTCTCTGCAATTGGGTACTGCCCGATGGCAGGGTTAAATGAACAAAATTCACTTAGAATAATCATCTTGCAGTTAATAATAGTAATACAAATTAACAATAGTAATACAACTAACATAGTATACAGGGTTATTCAAAAAGAAAGAACAGATTTCAAATATTTATTGCTACCAAACTACAAAAGATAGAAACATGATTCCAACGTTCATGGAGAGAGAAAAGTATACAATTTTATAATATGCATTCAATATGAGCACCGTGTGTTACAAGACATATGTCAAAACTGTGGCTCATTTGTTGCCACACACGAATCAGCTGGTCTCCAGTTATCGAATTCACAGTTTCAAAAATTCGATGTCGTAGATCTTCAAGAGTGTCAGGCATAGGAGGAATAAAAACACGGTATTTTACGCAACCCCATAAAAATCTCAGGAGTGAGATCTGGAGATCTGGGAGGCCACCGGCGATAATGTACAATTCGTACTTTTTGTTGTGGTCGTCAGGATGCAACGCTTGCAATAACTGCTGTTTGTATGGCTTCAGGTGCAGACAATGTTTTAGAACTCGCCATACCATTGGTTGAGGAATGTTAATGTGGATGTGGATTTCTTTGGGCTCCTATCGTACACTGTTCAAATACGCTCAACATTCGCGTCCGATGTGTGAGAACGTCCGTGCCTTTCCTTTTGCAGATGTAAGCATCTTCTACAAATTTGCTTATGACGCGGCGGTTGTTTTTAAATTGACGGTGAAATACTCGTTGAACTGCAACAATGGACTCTAGTTACTTTCTCTATACGTACTATGTACATAGTGTATAGAGAAGGTATTGCACTCCACCAAAAAATTCGATACCGAGATTTCACCGGAAATATATGTTTTAGGGTCTCCAATATCCAAAGAAAGCATTTTCACAAAAAGGTCCGTGTGTGTATGTGTGTCCGTGTGTCTGTGAACACGATAACTCAAAAACGAAACGTTCGAAAATTTTGATTTTCTCAAAACTGGCTCTCACGATTTTGATTAAAATTTCGTATATTAAAGATATTTACCTGACAAATAAAATGTATATCTTGAATTTTCTGGTAATAGCCTCTAAAAAGTAGTTTATTCTGGATGAATTTTACTGAATTTTGAATAACTGCTAAACCGTAAGAGATGGACAAAACCTTACTTCAAAAAATTGTAGAGCACATAAAAACACACAATTTATGTTATATACATTTTTTTCGTGGAGTTCGTCGTTTTTGAGACATTCCTTTTTTTTTTTTTTTTTTGGTTTCTGCAATGAAAAACGTATACTTTTCTCATACAAGAACTTGTCAACTCCTATCCATATAAACAAAGGAACTTCATTACCATAGCAACCAGCCTTTGACTATGACTTCAACCTATGGCAGTCCCTTATTTAGCTTCTACTTACAAGGAAGCTATTTCTGCTATTTTTTTCTGATTAGCATAAAGTAAATAGAAGTATACGCTTTTTAAGAATAATTTGTTGCAGGGATGTAGAGAAAGTCATGTGAATGGTACACATCAGATTTTTTTGCTAATTGCAGCACACAAAATGATTTCTCTTGTGGTGTGGCGGCAACACACAGACTACAACACTACAGACATACAACAAACAACAGCGCCAATGCGGCCGTGATTGAAACTTTTACCCCCCGCGTTATTTTAATGGTAAACTTTTCTCTCTCCATGAACGTTGGAATCATGTTTTTATCTTTTGTAGTTTGGAAGCAATAAATGTTTGAAATCTGTTCTTTCTTTTTGAATAACCCTGTATATACATGATTTTTGAAATATCTATCTACTTATTATTCAGTATACTATGTCAATTACCAGCATGTTTATAACAGTTAGTATGAAGTCTCAACATTCATAGCTATAGAACAGTTTTTGAGATCCTTAATTGCTTTATAATATTTACTTGAATTAATTATCTAACATTTATTCTCTTTAAATTATCCCTAAACTCTTTAAGGACAGTGGGAAGAGTGGAAAGCTAAATACTTGTGTTTAACTACGCACTTTTGAAAAAAAAATCATGGGTTTGCTTTGTCACAGGACAATGAAATTCATATAATGTAACAAGAAACTATTTCCTAACATGTTGATAATGTAAAGTATGTAATATAAATTCATAATTTTTCTCAGAAGGTTTATAAAGTGACGTCAACAAACGAAATTTTCAAAACACATATTACTTAGGTACACATAACAGGCACATTTTTTTTCACAGAAAATCCAATTGAGGGGCTCAGTGCCAGAGGGAGCTATCCCACACATTGTGAAAAAATGAGATTTTTTTGTTTTTAGACAGCTTCTGCCGTCTCTCATGTCGGTAGAAATCTTGGTAATATTAACTGTTTTAGAGTGCCATCTACAGTAACTTACAGAAACTATGTCATTTTCCAAAGTGAGAAAGTTTGTGCCAGATGGGGATAACCCACTATGAAGTTGCCTGCTATTTAAAGATCAATGCCACCAAACTTACAGAACTTTAACTATTTTAATAGTATTGTTTATTGTTTAAATTATAGGCCAAGAAATAATGATTTTAGGCCCTAATACGTGAAACAGAGTAATATGTAAGATTATTATTAAACATTAAGAATATTGTGTAAATAGTTGAAATTTTAGGCATTATTCTATGCTGCAGCTTATTCTGTTTTTCAAAATGGAGGTAAACAGTATAGCTAGTGAAGGAAAGAAACGAATATGGAAGCAAAACATATGGAAAAAAGTTGTTGCTAAACGAAAAAGAAACAATGGTGAGGAATATGAATAATATCATGTTTAGTTTCTCTCTCTGCATAAGTAAATTTTTAGTAAATAATACGGTTTGCAGTGCTAAATAAATAAAACAAAAACTGTTAAATATAACTTTTTTGTATTTTCTAGGACATTTCAAAATGTGGATCAAATACTGGATTTAAAAAAGTTGTACCTTAATATTACATTTTTCACTAATTCAACAACTCTACTAAAACTCCTTTTTTCTCAAATTTAGCTATTTGTGGGATAACTCCCTCTGGCGCTGAGCCCCTCAATTTTTTAGAGATAAAACACTTGGTGGAGCATAAAGGGAACGGAAAGATATTTTGAAATACTACATTTTGAATTTTTAAAAATTTAAAACCTCTGAATTTTAAGGGAAAGAATATTTGTATCAACTTCAACAATTTTTTTGTTTATATATTTCAATATATAAACATTCTAATCCGCTCAGTGTATTCCATTATTTTCCTTCTACTCACAAGGAGGCAAGTAATTAGGACAATTTCTGCTAATGTTTATCTTGATTAGCATGATGTAGATAGAAGAATAAGCTCTCTAACAATAATTTGTTACAACGATGTAATGATTCATGTGAATGGAACACATCAGTTTTTTGCGGTTACTTTCGGATTCTAGTATTAGAGGAGAACCAGCAATGAAGTGTGGGCTAAGATAGGTACATATTATCTTTTAACAAAATATACATTTGTTGCACAGCTCTCGCCACATCCTTGGAAAAGCGTACTTTTCCCCACTCTGAGCAGCTATGTACGCGGCAACTGTCATTTGCTGCCTTCGTTCGTGGCGGTAAATACAGTGGCCTTCCATCTGATGAATTCCGTGTGTATTATTATTTAATCACGTTAAACATACATTCATTTTGCTTGTTTAAAACAGTATACATCAGTAATTCTAGAGTTTATCCAACTAATGAGATACGAGTACCTTTTGAGTAAATTCTCCGTGAATCTATATCAATTCATGTAAAATCGAGTATTGAAAGTGAACATATTCTCACGAAACACTTTATTGTAACTTATTCTTTGTATGAATTTTAATCACCCAATATACCAATTCCTTCTTTGGTTCATTTCATTTAGTTGTTTACTTACGTATGTTTAGTTACTGTGCACTCAAAAGGTTTAATTTTAAACATCAGTGTTAATTTAAGTTCAATAAAAGCAGGTGCGCCGGTTTTGCCATGTTGTGTTGCACAGCTGCGGCGCGTTTTCCCCCTACGAGACCGAAATTCAGATTGAAGAAAGTGGAAGTTTCATATTCTCCGAAATTGCTATTTATGAGACAAGAAGGGAAGAAAGTTGCGCCTAATTGTGTTCCTTCCCGCGATACAGTTTTCATGAGATCGTAACTTGAGAGCAAAACGTTTGATAAGGCCCACATTTTACTCGTAGCAGCGAACAGCAGCTGTACCTTAACTGCGCAGCGCCACTGTTTTCGGACAAGCCGGAAACTACCTCATTGAAAACAATTGGCATTGTTTTTTCGTATTTGATATTAATAAATTGATTTTAAGGAAAACAATCTGATGTGTTACACTCACATGACTTTCTCTAGCTCATCTACATACGTCTTACATAAGATTATTCTTCTTTCTGCACCTTGCTAATCGAGGTACTCAGTAGCACAATGCTATTACTTAGTTCCGTATAAGTAGGAAGAAAATAAGGGAATACACTAGGCTAAACCGATAGTCAAATGTTTTAAAAGCTGCCGTTATGCGATTGTCATTATACATCGCTTCTTTTCTTGGCCAGGAGTAGAACAAAAGAAAAACGGACACTCCCGTCTGAGAAAAGTATAAGTCCTTCACAACTGAAACAAATAACAATGAATACCACGAAAATGGTAAGCTCCACGAAAAAAATGTATATGACATAGCTTGTGTATTTTAACAAGACCTATATATTTTGTATAGTAAGTTTTTGTCTATCTCTTACGGTTTACTAGTTATGTCAAATTAAGCCAAATTCATCCAGAATACACAGGTCTTCTGAAGCTATTCCCAGAAAATTCAAGATATACATTTTATTTGTCAGGTAAATATCATTAATATACGGTATTTTAATCAAAATCGTTAGCGCCATTTTTAAGAAAATCAACATTTTCGAAAAAAGTTCCATATAAAGGGTAGTTTGGGGTGGGGGGATTTTTCTGAAAATCTTCGTGTCGCATCCCTGGAAGATACCAAACTTAAATACAAAGTTTTGTATTTTAGCCAGTTTTCGTTTTTGAGTTATCGTGTTCACAGACACACGGACACACACACGGACCTTTTTTTGAAAATGCTTTTTTTTTTATACAGGGCGTCCTAAAACATGTATTTACGGTGAAATCTCGGTTACGAATTTTTGGGTAGAATACAATACTTCTCTATCCCTATGTACATTGTACATACGGGGCTAGAGAAAGTAATAACTTCAAATCTGTCAAATTTGCCGTAGCATTCATCCCTCTGTTTTGTAAAACACAAGCTTGTAAAGACATAAAGTGAAATCTTATAGAATAAAATAATTAGAATAGAATAACTGATTTACTAGAATTGTTTGAAATCTACTTGGAGAAGTTAGTGAAAAATCTTATGTGTTCCATTCGCATGACTTTCTCTACATCTCGTAACCAATTATTGTTTAAACTCTTATTCTTCTAACTACTTCATGCTAATCCAGATAAAGTCGCCCTCCTCGGAGTAATGGCTACCAAGCTAACTGTATATACCTACCCAAGGTCGCGGGTTCAAACCCGCCGGAGGACAATATATTTTTTCGGGCGTAAAAATCCTTAGCATGGCTTCCTTCGGAAGGGAAGTAAAGCCGTTGATACCGTGTCGTAGATTTACGGCACGTAAAAGAACCTCAAGCATGATAAAGAGGTCTCTGAGCAAAATTAAGCGGTCTTTCACGCCCAGTATAAAATGAGACGCTGAGAACCAAAGCAGTTAAAGAGCGTCCATAAATAAAACTTCATGTACGTTTTATACCGCTGCCACCATCACCGCCGTCGCCATCGCCGCGCTAACAGATGCAATAATACATTTAATTAAAATGTGTTTATTAACTAGAAGAATAAATACTTGTGGGGTTCAAGATAGCTAACATCCTGAAGGATTTCTATGAGGAAACTCAGCGGTTTGCAGGATAGTGTTGAACAAAGCAACAAGTGCATACTTCCAAGTCATATACTGGAGCCACGATAAAAGTGAAGAAAAAGAATAATATTGTTACTTTGGTCATTAAACATTCTATGGACGTCCGCGGAGACGGCACAGGCTATGAACGTCACTCAGACCTCTTTTTTTTTTTCGTTTCTTTCTTTCCATTTGACAGCATAGTGGAACGTTTCCCAGGGATGCGAAGTCGCCAGGTATTTGTTTCTGGGTTTTAATATAATTTCCTGTGACGTCACGCCGCTAGGGAGAGAGCCGGGGCGTCGCGTTTTCCGAAGACAAATGGCTTTCACGTTGGTAACATGGTATCCGTAAGATGAGGGATGGTATTGAGCTGGAAGACAATTTGTTGAGCTGTCAGGGGATCCCACGTCTTGAGGCAGCCCGGAGCTTTGTCTTCTTCAGACAGCGGTCCTTACACTGAAATATTAGATCACTTGCTTTACAAATAATTTATAATCCGCGATAGTGGCTAGGCGTTCATACGCGAGTGGAAGCTGAAGCCTGCTATTGTCAGATACACTCTCGCCAGCTCAAATCTAAATAACTTCTATGGTGTGCTAATATTCAGTATTGCCAACATATGATTATTTTTACTTTCTCTATACTAGGTACAGAGAAGGTATTGTAATGCACCCAAAAATTCAATACCGAGATTTCACAAAAAAATACATGTTTTAGGACATCCTCAATACAAAAAATCTGATGTGTACCATTCACATGACTTTCTCCATATCCCTGCAACAAATAATTCTTAAAAAACTTATACTTCTATTTACTTTATGCTAATCAGAAAAAAATTAGCAGAAGTAGTCTTATTACTCGCTTCCTTGTAAGTAGGAGCGAAATAAGGGACAACTGTAGGTTAAAGTGATAGTCAAAAGCTGGTTGCTATGTCAATCAAATTCCTTTGTTTATATGGATAGGAGATGACAAGTTCCAGAATGAGAAAAGTATACGTTTTTCATAGCAGAAACCAAAAATAACGAATGTCACAAAAACGACGAACTCCACGAAAAAAATGTATATAACATAAATTGGGTGTTTTAACGTGCTCTACATTTTTGTGTAGTAAGTTTTTATACATCTCTTACGGTTTAGCATTTATTCAAAATTTAGTAAAATTCATCCAGAATAAACTACTCTTCAGAGGCTATTCCCAGAAAATTCAAGATATGCATTTCATTTGTCAGGTAAATATGTTTAATATCCGAAATTTTAATCAAAATCGTTAGAGCCATTTTTGAGCAAATCAAAATTTTCGAAAAAAGTTCCATGTAAAGGGTAGTTGGGGGTGGGGGATTTTTCTCAAAATCTTCGTGTCGCATCCCTGGAAGATACTAAACTTAAGTACCAAGTTTGGTATTTTACCGACTTTTCGTTTTTGAGTTATCGTGTTCACATACACACGGACACACGGACACACACACACACACACACACACACACACGCGCGCGCGCGCGCGCGGACCTTTTTGTGAAAATGCTTTTTATGGATATTGGGGACCCTAAAACATATATTTCCGGTGAAATCTCGGTATCGAATTTTTGGTGGAGTGCAATACTTTATCTATAGACTATGTACATAGTGCGTATGGAGAAAGTAAAAAGAGCATTTTTAGAAAAATGTCCGTCTGTGTGTCTGTCTGCGTGTATATGACAGTGGGCAGCATAGCTCAAAAACAAAAAGAGCGTTGAATACCAAACTTGGTATTTAAGTTTAGCATCTTCCGAGGATGCGACACGAAGATTTTCAAGAAAATCACCCCACACCCAGCTACCCTTTACATGGAACTTTTTTTGAAATTTTTGATTTTCTCAAAAATGGCTCTAACGATTTTGATTAAAATATCGTACATTAAAACTATTTACCTGACAAGTGAAATGTATAACTTGAATTTTCTGGGAATAGCCTCTGAAGACTACTTTACTCGGGATAAATTTTACGGAACTTTGTATAACTGCTAAACCTTAAGAGATGGATAAGAGCTTACATTACAAAAAATGTAGAGCACGTTAAAACACACAATTTATGTACTGTACATTTTTTTCGTGGAGTTGATCGTTCTTGAGATATCCCTCGTAATCGGTTTCAGCTTTAAAAAACATACTTATCTCATACAGGAATTTGTCAATTCCTGTCCATACAAACAATGGAATGTCAGTCACATAGCAACAAGCTTTTGACTGTCACTTTAACCAATGGTACTTCCTTATTTCCCTTCTACTTACAAGGAAGCTAGTAATAAGACTGTTTCTGATAATTTTTACTTTCTCTAGCGCTGTATGCTATGGACAGCATAACTCAAAAACGAAAATACCGTTAAATACCCAACTTGGTATTTAAGTATGGTATCTTCCAATGATACGACATGAAGATTTTCAAGAAAATCCTCTACCCCAAACTACCCTTTACATGGAAATATTTTCAAAAAGTTTGATTTTTTGAAAGATGGCTCTAACGATATTGTATTTAAGATGTTTACATGCCAAATAAAACGTATATCTTGAATTGTCTGTGAATAGTGTCTAAAGACCTCTTTATTCTGGACGAAGATTATTGAATTATGCATAACTGCTAAACCGTAAGAGGTAGACAAAAACTTGCTGCACAGAAATTTAGATCACGATAAAACACACAATTTATGTCATATACATTTTTTTCCTGGAGTTGGTCGTTTTCGAGATATTCCTTGTTATTGATTTCAGTTTTAAAATACTTTTCTCATATGGGAACTTGTATGGATTTCAAATCCATAGCAACCACATTTAAAAACATTTAACTGTTGGTTTAGCCTAGTGTATTCCCGTATTTCTCATCTACTTATAAAAGCACTAGGTAATAAGACCTTTTTCTGCTAATGTGTTGACATTAAATAGATAGAACAATAAACTTATTAACAATCATTTGCTACAGAAATGTAGAGAAAGTCATGTGAATGGAACACCTCAGATTTTTAGACCCTTGATCTGCGTATCTCATAACTGGCCCCAGAATCTGCGAAACAATTCTAGAAAAGCTGCAAGGATTCCTGTATTTACTTAATGAAAAATCTGATGTGTTCCATTGACATGACTTTCTCTGTGTAACAACTTATTGTTAAAAATCTTATTCTTTTATTTACTTCATCCTAATCGAGAAAAAAAATCATCAGAAATAGTCCTATTAGTAGCTTCCTTGTAAGTAGAAGCGAAATAAGGGAATCCCATAGGTTAAAGTGATAGTCAAAAGATGGTTGCTATGTCACTGAAGTTCCTTTGTTTGTATAGACAGGAGTTGGCAAATTCCTGTATGAGAAAAGTATAAGGGTTTCAAAGCCGAAACCAAAAAACAAGGAATATCTAAAAAACGATCAAATCCACGAAAAAAATTTATATAACATAAATTGGGTGTTTTCAGGTGCTCTGCATTTGTTGTGTGGTCATTTTTTGTCCATCTTACGGTTTAGCAGTTATGCAAAATTTCGTACAATTGATCCAGAATAAAATAGTCTTCAAAGGCTATTGCCAGAAAATTCAAGATATACATTTTGTTTGTCGGGTAAATATCTTTATATACGATATTTTAGTCAAAAGCGTTAGAACCATTTTTAAGAAAATCAAAATTTTCGAAAAAAGTGCCATGTAAAGGGTAGTTAGGGGTGAGGGGATTTTCTTGAAAATTTTCGTGTCGCATCCCTGGAAGTTACCAAACTTAAATACCAAGTTTGGTATTCAACGGTCTTGTAGTTTTTGAGCTATGCTGTCCACAGATACACGGACACACACACGGACCTTTTTCTGAAAGCGGTTCTTTGGATTCAGGAGGACCCCAAAACATGTATTTCCGGTGAAATCTCGGTATCGAATATTTGGGTGCATTTCAATACCTTCTCTATACACTATGTACATAGTACGTATAGAGAAAGTAAAAAGGTTAAATACTTAGGTTCAATCAGAAATTGGTGTTGTGAAAGTCACGTGGTGCAATGACTGCCACCTTCAATTTATGCAAGAAGTCTCAGCTGTGCCGCCGAGGTAGAGGACGGGCTATTTAGGAAGCTAATCTGCTTGCCGTAAGCGATTTCCGTTAAATAACATGGTTATTAAACCGTGCACGAAACAGATTAGCTTTGTTGTAGCTGTAGTTTTTGTGACGGCAGTTTCCTGTATCACGGAAACATGCCACATTTCACTTGTGAGTGTAGAGCTGCTTCCCCCAGCACATAGACCACGCAGGGAAATCTTCCGGGATACCTCAAGGGATTCTTTCTTTTCATTAATAGCTTGAAGCGCCGAGCAACATAACTCACGCTCGCTTCCAATTTAAGGGGAGTTGAAATGGGATTTTCATAATGTTTTTCCATTTTCATGTTTTAATTACATATACACATTTCCCGTTCATTTTAGTATAACTTTCATTGAGGTACGCTAATTTTAAATAGGTTAAAATATTGCTGAAAATGATCCTGCGTGATAATTTCTTATAAAATTTTAGTACACTTACTTGCTAAAACATTAATAACTTTGTAAATATTAGTGTTAGAGAAGAGTTAGTTATTTATTATTTTGACCGGAATGTTTTGCCTTGGCTATTCGCAGCATTGGCATCCCATTAATTTTTCCTTCATGTGACAGTCTCGAAATACTGCGAAACTGTGTTTCGAAAGTTAGGTTAAATTTTTTACTTTCTCTACACTATTTACATGGTGTATAGAGAAGGTATTGTAAATATACTAAATATGAATATTCAAAGAATGTAGGTGTACGCATAGGCTTTTGGAAAGACATGTAATTGAAAATTATGAACAACTGACACCTCTGAAAATTCAATGTCAGAGTCATTATTTGTAAATAAGTATGAATAAATGTAATTATTGACATGATCTACATTCTAGAGTTTTGGGATCTACAGATTGCAATGTTATGGATGGATGCTTGGACGGACGAACGAACCAACTATTCTTGCAAAAGCTTATTCTTCTATCTACATCATGCAAGTTCCTTATAAGTGGAGATGTCACCCTCCTTGGTGTAGTGGTTAACGTGCTAGCCTCTTGTACCCAAGGTCGCGGGATCAATCCCCGCGAAGGACAATGTTTTTTTTGTTTTTTTCGGGCGTAAAATTCCTTAGGATAGCTTCCGTCGGAAAGGGAGGTAAAGCCGCTGGTCCCGTGTGATTGGTTTACGGCACGTAAAAGAATCTCAAACCTGATAAAGAGTCCTCTGAGTAAAATTAAGCGGTCAAGCCCAACGTAGAATGGGATGCTGAGAGCCACAGTAGTTAAAGACTGCATTTCATTTCATTTATAAGTATATAGAAAGGAAAACGATAGTCAAAATTTTAAAAGATGGTCGCTATGTGATTGAAACTCGGTTGTCATTGCATGGTCAGGAGAAAACAAAAAAAACAAACAAACAAAAAAGGAAAAGGAATGACAGGTTTCCGTTTGATAACTGTTTAAGTATTTTAAAATTGAAACCAATAACAAGGAATTTATTGTAAATGCTTAACTCCATGACAAACTCTGTTTTAACGAGATTATATTTTTTTCCTGTAAGCTTTTGTTCGTCTCTTAGGGTTCATCGTTTATGCAAAAGTCATTGAGAATGAAATATCCTCAGAGGCTATTCCCAGAAAGTTCAAGATGTACATTTGTCATTTAAATATCTTTAATAATTGGTATAGTAAAAAAATTGTTACAGCCGTTTTTGAGCAAATACATTTTTTAGAAAGGTGTTCCTTGTAAAGGGTAGTTTGAGGTGGATAAATTTTCTTGAAAAATATTCTTGTGGAATCCTTGGAAAATGCTGAAATTAAATGCCAAATTTGTTATTAGCCGACTCTTCGTTTTTGAGTTACGCTGTCTACAGTCACACTGGAACCGTTTTCTAAAAGCTATTTTATACAGGGAGCTTAAAACATGTATTTTCGGTGTAATATTCACATTGAATTTTTGGCTGGAGTACAATACCATCTATATCTACTATGTACATTGTATACTATACTTGCTACAGAAAGTAAACTATGCTTAGAGATTCCGTTTCTCTATTTTTGTTTTATTACTTTCTCTGCACATACTATGTGCATAGTGTATAGAGAAGGTATTGCATTCCACCAAAAATTCGATACCGAGATTTCAACGGAAATATATGTTTTATGGTCCCCTGTTTCCAAAAAAGTATTTTCAGAAAAAGGTCCGTGTGCATGTGTCCGTATGTTTTTGAACACGATAACTCAAAAACGAAAAGTAGGTAAAATACCAAACTTGGTATTTAAGTTAATTATATTCCAGGGATACATTACGACGATTTTGAGAAAAATCACCCCACACCAAACTACCCTTTACATGGAACTTTTTTTCGAACATTTTGATTTTCTAAAAAATGGCTCTAACGATTTTGATTAAAATATCTTATATTAAAGACATTTACCTGACAAATAAAATGTATATTTTGAATTTTCTGGGAATAGCATCTGAAGACTACTTTATTCTGGGTAAATTTTACGGAATTTTGCATAACTGCTAAACCGTAAGAGATGGACAAAAATTTACCACACAACAAATATAGAGCACTTTAAAACACACAATTTATGTCATATTAATTTTTTTCGTGGAGTTGATTGTTTTTTAGATATTCCTTGTTTTTGGTTTCAGCTATAAAAAACATTGTGACTTTGTGAGCTCGTGTCCATACAAACAAAGGAACTTCAGTCACATAGCAACCAGCTTTTGACCGTCACTTTAACCTATGGTACTCCCTTATTTCGCTTCTACTTACAAGGAAGCAAGTAATAAGACTATTTATGCTAACTTTTTCTCGATTAGGAGCAGGCAATTAGAAGCATAAGCTTTTTAACAATAATTTATTGCAGAGTTGTAGAGAAAGTCTTGTGAAAGGAACACATCAGGTTTTTAACTTTTGAAGCTACACGTGAATCACATATGACTGATTTTATGTGCTAGTTATGATTGGCTTTTAGGCATGGCTTTTATTTTATTTTATGGCAATGTGGAATAATTTATATTAAATTGTCTTCTAATGCAGTGTATGTTTTCTTTTCAGGTAAGTGGAGACTCCTGTCAGTTTCTGGGATACACACGAAGCATGTGTTCAAGTAAGTTTATAATTTATTTCAGATTATCAAGAAGCATATTGCATTAGAGAATGCAGTATTTTGTTTACATAAAACATATAGCTTTAAAAACACACTTTGAAAAATCATAAAATCGTTTGAAAGACTAACTTTTTATCACAGTATGATGATATGATATACATGGTGGGCTATGGGATCCTGACGATTTTTAAAATAAAATCAATAATATAAGATTCAAATGAAAATTTGAATTCTGTATCATTGCAATAGGGTAATGAATGTCATTTGGAGACATGACATTAGCTTTATCAGAATCGTTTAAGTTGAACCACAACAATCTTGTAGGGATAAAAAAGTAATACACGTTTTAACGTCCCTGTATAAAAAAAAACATTTTCAGAAAAAGGTCCATGTGTGTCTGTGAAAATAACAGCTGAAAAACGAAAAAGTTAGTTTAGTAACTTCCAGTATGCGACCCAAAGATTTTTTGAAAAAAATCCCCCCACCCCAAACTACCCTTTACGTGGAAAAGAATACGAAAATTTTGATTTTCTCAAAAATGAATCTATTTGAATTTTGATTAAAATATCGTATATTAAATATGTTTCTGTGGCAAATAGAATGTGTATCTTGAATTTTCTGGGAATATGTATATGATCTAAAGATCTCTTTATCATGAATGAATTTTGCTGAATTTTGCGTAACTGGTAAACCGTAAGAGATAGACAAACCTTACTGTACAAAACATGTAGATCTCGATAAAACACACAATTTGAAATATACGGGCATATAATTTGTTTCATGGAGTTGGTTGTTTTTGAGATATTCCTTCTTTTTGGTTTCAGCTGTTTAAAACTTATACTTTTCTCATACAGCGCTTTATGAACTCGTGTCCATACAAACAAAGGAACTTCAGTCATAGCAAACAGCTTTTGACTATCAGTTTAACCTATAAAAGACCCTTTATTCGTTTCTACTTACAAGGAAGCAAGTAGTAAGAATATTTCTGCTAATCAGCATGAAATAAATGGAAACATAAGCTTTTTAACAATAATTTGTTGCATTGATAAAGAGAAAGTCATGTGAATGGAACACATCAGATTTTTTTTTTCGTGAAATTCTATGCCTAGAGGAGAATTTTCTATTTACATATGTAAGTGTGTATCTTCTAACTTAAAACCATTAAATTATAGATTTCTCGATTGCTTCTGTTTTTCGATTTTTAGTGCAGATTCTTCTCCATCTTACGCTTAATAATCGAGAGTATGCTGTATTGTCGAAATTAGTAACTCAAAAGGATCAATTTAACATAACATAATAAATAACCGAAAGCACAGTCTTATTTCCTTTATTCAATTTTCTCACTGAAATTTACAGTTAAATTTCCGTAGGGACATTAAAAAACAAACTATGATATCCAATGATGTTGGTTAAATAAAGTGAGACTGATTAATTCAATGCCATTGCCGGGATTAGAACGACGGATCTCTCGGGCTCTGGCCGGTTGCTGTACCACTGAGCTACCATGGCAACATACCTGCATAACAGTGCATTTTTCTACTGACTCGCATATTTCCCGGTAAACCACAAGGTGATCTCAAAATATTTTGAGATTACAACCCCAATGGTGACTTACAATATTGTAAGTACTTTAAGTCCCAGGATTCATGGTGTAGCCAACTATTATGGTCAATTGGTATTAATTTCAAGCTATGGCATTGAATTTTTCAGTCTGACTCTACCTATCCAACTCCTGTCCTACACACAGCTTGCGTTGAAGAAACCATTAAACCAATACCAACTGACCATAATAGTTGGCTGTAATATGAATCCTGGGGCTTAAAGTACTTAGAGTATTTTAAGTCGCCATTGGGGATGTACTTTCAAAATAATTTGAGTTCAACTTATGGTTTACCGGGAAATATGCGAGTCAGTTGAGAAATTCAGTGTTATGCCTGTATGTTGCCATGGTAGCTGAACGGTAGAGTGACCGTACGGACCGGAGATCCGTGGATCAAATCCCGGCTATGGCATTGCATTTTTCAGTTGATTCTACCTATTCAACTTCTGTCCTACCGCGGCTTGTGTTAAAAAACAATGAAATTAATTCCTGATATACTCTTTTGAATGAGCAACTACTCACCTCTCTCTCTCCCTCCCTCTCTCTTTTAAACTTAGTGAAGTCCATCTCTCGAAGATTAGATTCTGAATAAAAAGTATAACAAGATTCAAGCGACTAGAAAGAGAACTAGGAGGATAGATAAATATGTGTACTCGGAGAGGTTTTCAGAGCTGAATATGTTTGCCCAGTTAACCCGATACGTACGTGGGGGAGTGGGCACTTCCCTGAATGGTGCGCAACCGAATAGGATTCATTTACACGCCTTAATGAGCGACCTGCATGGATGTGTCTTCTGAACTTCTCAAATTAAACTCCGCTCTGCGCCTCTTTTTTACTCTTCTTTCTCTGTCCCCTTCCTTGGTATTCCCTTTTCATCCCCAAGAATAGCGCTTCGCCCTCGTATAGTTCGTTAAATATTTCCTATTTCCCCGATGTTAGCTTTCCATTCAGACGCGACCCACAGTCCGCCTTGTTTTAAGAGCCGTGGTAATGATGCTACACAGTATCCTACCAGCTACATTTCTAGCCCACTTTCCGGACCTCTTCTCTCGAGTGCCATCTTTAAACTGAATGCAAAGTCGCATTACTCGGGCCGAAATTCGGTCAGTAGGGCTGACTTCCATACGTGCAAAACGGAATTTTTTGGAACAACCTGAACCTTGCATAGACTGAAAAATTCAATGCCATAGCCGGGATTTGAACGATGAATCTCCCGATCTTTAGCCGGTTGCTCTACCACTGAGCTATCATGGCAACATGCCGGCATAGCATTGAATTTCTCAACTGTCTCGCATGTTTCCCGGTAAACCACAAGGTGATCTCAAATTATTTTGAGATGGCATATACAAATAGCGACTTACAATGTTGTAAGTACTTTAAGTCCCAGGATTCATAGTATAGACAACTATTTTGGTCAATTGGTATTGTATGTATGTATGTTTGTATGTATGTAATGTATGTAATGTATGTATGCATGTATTGTAATGTATGTAATGTATGTATGTATGTATGTATGTATGTATGTATGTATGTATGTATGTATGTATGTATGTATGTATGTATGTATGTATGTATGTATGTATGTATGTATGTATGTATGTATGTATGTATGTATGTATGTATGTATGTATGTATGTATGTATGTATGTATGTATGTATGTATGTATGTATGTATGTATGTATGTATGTATGTATGTATGTATGTATGTATGTATGTATGTATGTATGTATGTATGTATGTATGTATGTATGTATGTATGTATGTATGTATGTATGTATGTATGTATGTATGTATGTATGTATGTATGTATGTATGTATGTATGTATGTATGTATGTATGTATGTATGTATGTATGTATGTATGTATGTATGTATGTATGTATGTATGTATGTATGTATGTATGTATGTATGTATGTATGTATGTATGTATGTATGTATGTATGTATGTATGTATGTATGTATGTATGTATGTATGTATGTATGTATGTATGTATGTATGTATGTATGTATGTATGTATGTATGTATGTATGTATGTATGTATGTATGTATGTATGTATGTATGTATGTATGTATGTATGTATGTATGTATGTATGTATGTATGTATGTATGTATGTATGTATGTATGTATGTATGTATGTATGTATGTATGTATGTATGTATGTATGTATGTATGTATGTATGTATGTATGTATGTATGTATGTATGTATGTATGTATGTATGTATGTATGTATGTATGCATGTATGTATGTATTTCTCTGCAAGTGGGTATCACCCGGTGGCAGAGTTATATATGTATACAAGATATATAATCAATAAATCACAGCTGCCAATTTATGGCTTTGTAAGCTAGATATAATAGTTATTTACACAAATATGAAAACATTAATTTTTCTCTCAATTTAGATAAATTAGTTTCATAATTAGAATCACCAACCAATTTAACATTTGTATTTACAACAATTTAAAATCACAAGCATTTCATTTAAGGAATATTTACAAAAATGTTCCAACATTAATATCAAGATTTTGCCTAAATTTCTTCAGAGACAGGGGACAACCCCGAAAGGCTGCTCCAGGCAATTCATTCCAGTCTTTTATGGTTCTATTTACAAAGGAGAACTTTCCCACGTCGGTTCTGTATCTTCTACCCTTAATTTTGAACGGATGATCGTTTCGTGCATAGTAAGTTGGGTTTTCCAGTTTATCAGTAACGTCTTCCCATGCGTTTAAGTCAGCGTAAGCTTTAAATAAAGCGCACAACTTTAAATAAGGCGATTTAATTGTTTTTTCACACAAGCTTGTGTAGGACATGAGTTGGATAAGTAGAGTATTTGGTTATACTATGAAACTTGGGACTTGTAAGTCGCCATTGGGGTATGTCGTCTCAAAATAATCTTATTAAACCTGAAACTGCATGGTAAGTGAAAAGCCAACTTTTAACATTCCTGGAATCTGCTTCGAACCCGAAAATAATGATTTTCATTGTTATTGGTTGCGAATTTGGCTGAAATAAAACGTATGTTTTCAAATAGGGACTCTCATTGCACGGCACAAGGTGCAAAACACGACTTGGCTAGGTTGACCGTAGTGCAAACCCCTACTCTGGTAAAGTTCCTTTTGGTGGCGAATATTAATTCGTTCATAATCCAAGTAGTATTCTTTTCATAAATGACCAGAAAGAACGTCAGTAGTCGTAATCTATGCTATCAGATCCCTGATGACTGAAGTTTTGCAACGAAAATGGCAAATGCTAATATTTCGCTGTCTGTAAAACCAATCTGAACATTGACATATTGTATTAATGTATTTTTTTTTTAAGTTTAACGTCCTTTATCCTGGTTGGTAATATCGGACGGTGGATGAAATTGGTGAAATAATGCTCAAATGACCTAGAGTTCCAATGAGCTTAAAGTTACTCGACATTTGTCTTCTCAGGATAAGGGAAAACTCAGAAAAAAAAACTTTATCAGGGTAACTCACCCTAAGCGAGATTCGATCTCACGACATTTTGAATGTGAAGCAGACACGCTAACACCACACTACCCAGGCGGACTATTAATGTATTCTGCGCAGCTATGGAGGAAGTATGAAGATCAACGCATTGAATCAAATGTTGGAGGCTATCCCTAACACTTCAGTTAAGTTTGCTTAAGTCTGCAGGAGTGCGTAAGTTGGCAGTATATTTCTTTGAGCGTTAACTTTTTCCGAACGTTATATTCTTATTTCGGTTCCATCCTTGATGAATGAATAATTGTTTTTAACGTAATTTATATACCTGTAACTATCAAGCTAATTTCGTTCTCACTTTATTTCAGCTCTGTTATCTTCCTCTTCTTCTTCCAAAAGGTTTTCTAATTGAAGAAAACTTCTACGCCCCAGCCGGTAATCGAAAACGAAAGCTTTCAAGTTAAGAAGTCAACTCCTTTGATTTGTTTTCTTCCTTTTTACTTTCTCTATACGCACTATAGAGAAGGTATTGTGCACTCCACCCAAAAATTCGATACCGAGATTTCACCGGAAATATATGTTTTAGGGTCCCCAATATCCAAAAAAAAAAGCATTTTCACAAAAAGGTCCGCGTGTGTCCGTGTGTCTGTGAACACGATAACTCAAAAACGAAAAGTCGGTAAAATACCAAACTTGGTATTTAAGTTTAGTATCTTCCAGGGATGCGACACGAAGATTTTGAGAAACATCCCCCCACCCCAAACCACCCTTTACATGGAACTTTTTTCGAAAATTTTGATTTTCTAAAAAATGGCTCTAACGATTTTGATTAAAATATCGTACATTAAAGATATTTACCTGACACATAAAATGTATATTTTTAACTTTCTGAGAATAGCCTCTGAAGGCTACTTTATTCTGGGTCAATTTTACGGAATTTTGCATAACTGCTAAACCGCAAGAGATGGACAAAAGCTTACCTCACAAAAAAATGTAGAGCACCTTACACACACAATTTATGTTGTATACATTTTTTTCGTGGAGTTGCTTGTTTTTGAGATATTCCTTGTTTTTTTTTAAGCTATAAAGACTTATACTTTTCTCATACAGGACATTGTGAACTCGTGCCCATTCAAACAAAGGAACTTAAGTGACAAAGCAACCAGCTTTTGACTTCATATTAACCTATAGTACCCCCTTATTTCGCTTCTACTAATAAGGAAGCAAGTAATACGACTATTTCTGCTAATTTTTGCTCCATTGGATGAAGTAAATAGAATAATTTGTTGTAGTGATATAGAGAAAGTCATGTGAATGGAACACATCAGATTGTTTAGCTTTTCATTAGAGTAAATAACTATAAGGCTAGCACATAGCTATGCTTTTAGATTAGTTTTGGATGTTATCACTGTTCGGTTGTTGTTTACAAAGGATGGCCGTTTGTTTGTGAAATGTTGTTATTCGATTCCACTGTAGTTTTTAATTTTGTATTTGCTTGTGCCCTCGTCGCTCCTAGATTTATCAATAATCATATTTAAATCTATCCTATTTATAAGTTATTCAAGAAAGGAAAGTAAATATATCTGTTTTAATTACTTTATCAACCTAGTTTAATTTATTTTCCCTGTTAAGAACGTTTGTCAGTTTTTCCATGTATTTATGGCAAATCTATTCTGGGCCATGTTCTTAAACAGAAATGAAAATAAAAATCGCACTTAGATATTAAAGAAAGTACATTTTATCGAAATCGTTTAGAGATACCATCTCTCTCCCTCTGCAATGTGTTGTTTTCTTTAGTTACGGAAATAATGTTACGCACATAAACCAAAATTTACCAGTACTATTCAAATGATCCTTTTCAAACAGCTTCTATAGCTGCATTGCCATTTTTATTTTGAATATTTGATGGATTGTTTGTTTACTTTGGGGTGCTTTCATTGATGCCTCATTACAAATATCGATGAATCATGAAATGGATTTTATTGCAGCCCCTTCCCCGTTCCCGCAAGCCCCGGAATGTGTAATCACTGTAGCAGTGCGAATACAAATATATTTCACCTCCCTCATTATCCCGTTTCGGTAATACAAACTCAGTTTTTGTTTAGATATTGATACAGCATATATTAACGTCAACACTTTGCTAAATTACCGGCAAAATACAGCATCATGTCGAGGGCAGAGCAATTGTTCACATTTACGACGCGGTGTTGCGTTGCTTTCAGCCACAGAGTTAAAATAATAAATAAGATCTAATGGTTTAAAATCCTTGGGCTGGCAATTTTTGTTTTTACTGCTACTTTCTTATGGTAACATTATATTCCAGGCATTAAAGGAGTTCTGCCCAAAAATTCGATCTAGAGATTCACTGGAAATACACGTTTTCAGGTCCGGTAAACTCAAAAACATTTTTTAGAAAAAGTTTCTCGCATGCGTATTTTTGTGAATAGTACAGGGCTATTCAAAACGAAAGAATAGATTTCAAACATTTATTGCTTCCAAGCTTCAAAAGACAGAAGCATGATTTCAACGTTCATGGAGATAGAAAAGTGTACATTTTTATAATATGCATTCAATATGAGAACCGTGTGTTAACACGACATATATCAAAACGGTGGCTCATTTCTTGCCACACACGAATCAGCTGGTCTCCAGTTATCGAATTTACAGCTTCGACAATTCGATTTCATAGATCTTCAAGAGTGCCAGGCATAGGAGGGATAAAAACACCGTCTTTTACGTAACCCCATAGATAAAAATCACACGGAGTAAAATTTGGAGATCTGGGAGGCCACCGGCGATAAAGTTGATCTGCTCCTCTCTAGCAATCCAACGTCCTGCAAACGTATTATTCAAATGACGTCGGACATGGTAAGAGAAATGAGGCGAGGCACCATCTTGCATGAAAAAAATTCATTGGAAAACATTAATCGTTAAGTAAAATTGTCTTCTTCCACATCTTTTAACATGCCAATGTACAATTCGTACCGTTTGTTGTGGTCGTCAGGATTCAGTGCAGTTTGTATGTCTTCAGGTGCAGACGATGTTTTAGAACTCGCCATACCGTTGGTTGCTTGCTCGTGATGTGGATATCTTTGGGATCCTTTCGTTGAACTGCAACAATGGATTCTAACTTTGTTAATTGCAGCACACAAAATGATTTCTCTTGAGGTGTCGCCGCCATTTCATTACAGACATAAAACAACAAACAACAGCGCCAATGCTGCCGTGATTGGAACTTCTAACCCCCACGCTGTTTCAAGAGTAAACTTTTTTCTCTCCATGAACGTTGGAATTATGCTTCTATCTTTTGTAGTTTGGAAGCAATAAAAGTTTGAAATTTGTTCTTTCTTTTTGAATAACTCTGTATAACTAGAATGAATTTAATATTTTCACTCACATGAATTTCTCTAGATCTCTGTAACACATTTTTGATGTAAAGCTTATTCTTCTATTCACTTCATGCTAATCGAGATAAGTAGTAGCAGAAATTGTCTTATTACTCGCTTCCTTGTAACTAGAAGGGAAATAAGGGAGTATAGTGGGTTAAACCGATAGTCAAATCTTGTAAAAGCCGGTTGCTGTGTGGTTGAAGTCCTTTTCTTTGCATCACCAGGAGTTGACAAATTCCCATGTGAGAAACATGTTTAAATATCCTAAAAATGAAACCAATAACAACAAATATCTCGGAAAAGGACGGTTCCAGAAATAATATATATGACGTGATTTTATATATGAATGAAAAGGTCTTCAGAAGCTATTCCCAGGAAATTCAAGATATATGTACGGACCTATTTCTGAAAGTGCTTTTCTTTGTTGTTTTTTTAGGGGGGGGGGACAAAGACCCTAAAACATGTATTCCGTGAAATCTCGACATTGAATTTTTGGGTGAAATACAATGCCTTCTGTACCTACTATATACTTAACATATACCTACGTGTAGAGGAAGTAAAAAAAAGAGAAAAAGCAAAAAAAGGTGAATGAATATCAAACTTCATATAAAGGAGCTAATCACATTTTTACTTTCTCCATACGCACTATGTACATAGTGTATAGAGAAAGTATTGCACTCCACCAAAAATTCGATACCGAGATTTCACCGGAAATATATGTTTTAGGGTCCCCAATATCCAAACAAAGCATTTTCACAAAAAGGTCCGTGTGTGTGTGTGTGTGTGTGTGTGTGTGTGTGTGTGTGTCCGTGTCCGTGTGTCTGTGAACACGATAACTCAAAAACGAAAAGTAGGTAAAATACCAAACTTGGTATTTAAGTTTAGTATCTTCCAGGGATACGACACGAAGATTTTGAGAAAAATCCCCCCACCCCCAACTACCCTTTACATGGAACTTTTTTCGAAAATTTTGATTTTCTCAAAAATGGCTCAAACGATTTTGATTAAAATTTCAGATATTAAACATATTTACCTGACTAATAAAATGTATATCTTGAATTTTCTGGGAATAGCCTCTGAAGAGTAGTTTATTCTGAATGAATTTTACTAAATTTTGAATAACTGCTAAACCGTAAGAGATGGACAAAAACTTACTGCACAAAAATGTAGAGCACATTAAAACACACAATTTATATTATATACATTTTTTCGTGGAGTTCGTCGTTTTTGTGACATTCCTTATTTTTGGTTTCTGCTATGAAAAACGTATACTTTTCTCATATAGGAACTTGTCAACTCCTATCCATATAGACAAAGGAACTTCATTGACCTAGCAACCAGCTTTTGACTATCACTTTAACCTACGGTTGTCCCATATTTCGCTTCTACTTACAAAGAAGCGAATAATTAGACTATTTCTGCTATTTTTTCTGATTAGCATAAAGTAAATAAAAGTATAAGCTTTTTAAGAATTATTTGTTGCAGGGATATGGAAAAAGTCATGTGAATGGTACACATCAGATTTTTGTTGTATCTTGTTTAGATTGCTGAGAAACAAAACCCTGATCATGTTTTACTATGCAGTCCACATTCCAATTATTGAACCTACGCCCCACGATGGGGCGCTCCTTGGAGGGAAGGATGAGGTCAGAGGATACAGCCCGGAACCAGGAGCGACAGCACAGCAATGGCAGGGTACATACAGTTTTCATATTGACAGTCGGACAGACAGGGGATCCCGTCCTACGAAGGGTTCAACGCCCCCGGGGTCTTTTCCCGACAACAAGCCGAAGTCGGGGAATGGAGTTTCGCTTCGAGCATCCTTTTTCCCTGCCACGACGCACTAAGTACCATCACCGTCACTTCCAACATTAAAAGAAAAATTTGATGTGTTCCATTCACATGACTTTCTCTACCTCTCTGCAACAAATTATTGTTAAAAAGCTTATGCTTCTATTTACTTCAAGCTAATCGAGAAAAAAATTAGCACAAATAGTCTTATTACTTGCTTCCTTGTAAGTAGAAGGGAAATAAGGGAGTATTATAGGCTAAACTAATAATCAAAAGCTGGTTGCTATGTGACTGAAGTTTCTTTGTTTATATGGACAGGAGTTCACAAAGTCCTGCATGAGAAAAGTATGTTTTACATAGCTGAAAACAAAAGCAAGGAATATGACAAAAACCATCAACTTCACAAAAAAATGTATAAAAGATAAATTTTGCATTTTAACGTGCTCTACATTTTTTATATTGTAAGTTTTTCTCCATCTCTTACGGTTTAGCAGTTATGCAAAAATCCATAAAATTCATCCAGAATAAAGTAGTCTTAGAGGCTATTCCCAGAAAATTCAAAATATACATTTTATTTGTCGTGTAAATATCTTTAATATATGAAATTTTAATCAAAATCGTTAGCGCCATTTTTTAGAAAATCGAAATTTCCGAAAAATGTTCCATGTAAAGGGTAGTTTGGGGTGGGGGATTTTTCTGAAAATCTCCGTGTCGCATCCGTGGAAGACACTAAACTTAAATAACAGGTTTGGTGTTTTATTGACTTTTCGTTTTTGAGTTATCGTGTTCACAGACACACGGACACACACACGGACCTTTTTCTGAAAATATTTTTTTTAGATAAAGGATACCCTAAAACATATATTTCCGGTGAAATCTCGGTATCGAATTTTTTGGTGGAGTGCAATACTTTCTCTATACACTATATACATAGTTCGTATAGAGAAAGTAAAAACTGATGCGTAACACTCACATGACTTTCTCTAGCTACTCTATAACAAGCTTCTTACAAAAGATAATTCTTCTTTCAACACCATGCTAATCGAGATAAACATTAGCAATATTGTATTACTTAGTTCCTCATAAGCAGAATGGAACTAAGGAAATACACTATGTTAAAGTGAAAGTCAAATGTTTTAAAAGCTGTCATTATGCGTTTTTCATTGCAAAATCGTTAAGTTTATATCTGTAAATTTAAATTGTATAATTAAATTTGTAATTGGTATAAGTAGTAATAAATGTATAAAGTTTTGGACATTTTACTCTGGTTTAAGTAATTAGCTATCAGGGATTAATATACTGTGTATTTAATTCATACCATTCCAATTTAATTAATATTATTTAATTTTATTTTTATTTTTTACCTAGAATAACCCGACTATAGAAGGCTCACTAGGAGAAAAGAAACTACGCTGCAGTACTTTTATGATATGATCCAAGCTTTGATACGGTATGGCACTTTGGGTTAACGCATAAGTTTTGATTAAAATACCGCATATTAAAGCCATTTCTATCACAAATAAAATTTATGTCTTCAATTTTCTGGGAATAGCTTCTTTGCTTGGCCAGGAGTAGAACAAAAGAAAAACGGACTCTTCCGTCTGAGAAAAGTATAAGTACTTCACAATTGAAACTAATAACAAGGAATACCTCGAAAACGGTAAGCTCCAGAAAAAACTGTATATGACAACTTTTGTATTTTAACAAGATCTAAATTGTTTGTGCAGTAAGTTTTTGTCTATCTCTTACGCTTTACTAACTATGCGAAATTAAGCAAAATTTATCCAGAAGAAACAAATCTTTAGAATTATTTTTAAGACGCCAAAAGTATTAGCAAACGGCATTATCAAGCGTAATAAACGATATGAAGATGATATTAAAACGATATAGCTTTTTAAGCATAACTTCCTTATTCACGATGAACATTTTTGCTTATTAATTTCTCTATACGTACTATATACATAGTGTATAGAGAAGGTATTGTATTGCATCGAAAATTCGATACCGGATTTCACTGGAAATATATGTTTTGAGACCCCCTTAATCCAAACAAAAAAATTTTAGAAAAATGTCCCGTGTGTGTGTGTGTATGTGTGTGTGTGTCTGTGGCTCAAAAACGAAAAGACCATTAAATACCAAACTTGGTATTTAAGTTTGGTATCTTCCAAGGATGCGAGGTGAAGATATCCCCACCCCAAACTACCCTTTACATTGAAAAAAATTCAAACATTTTGATTCTATTAAATAAATTCTAACAATTTTGATTAAAATATCTTATATTTAAGATATTTACTTGCCAAATAAAATGTATATTTTGAATTTTCTGGGAATAGGCTCAAAACATCTCTTTATTCTAGATGATTTTTATTGAATTTTGCATAAACCGTAAGAGACAAAAGCTTACTAAACAAAAAAATGTAGATCACGATAAAACACACAATTTATGTCATATACATTTTTTTCGTGTAGGTGATCGCTTTTGAGATATTCTTTGTTATTGGTTTCAGTTTTAAACAACTTATACTTTCCTGATTCAGGAATTTGTCAACTATTGTCTATCAAACAAAGGCTCAGTGACATAGCAACCAACTTTTAACTATCACTTTAACCTATGGTACTCCCTTATTTCGCTTCTACTTGCATGGGAGCAAGTAATAAGACTATTTCTGCTAATGTTCATCTCGATTAGAATGGTGTATATAGAAGAATATTTTTTTAATAATAATTTGTTACAGAGATGCAGAGAAACTCATATGAATGGAACACATACATTTTACGGTATAGAAAAAAGAGGCATATTAATGTTATTTAGATGCCACCTGCATGTGGCTAGGTTTACGATTAGAGGACCTTTGGAGAAAGAGTAGCAACGGAAGCCGAGATTTTGCTTCCCACCCTTCGCTATCGATGTGAAGGCGGGTAGATTGATTGTTTCTACCCCATCCTCCCAACGTAACTGAAGCGCGTTTTATTCATCCAACACCCCGTTTCTCAAAGACTTTTCCGCCTTGCTTCATCTCTTGTCATCGTTATAGCATCTTGTTCTTATAGGAAAAGATCAAGCTACCTCCTTCCTCCCTCCCTCCCCATTATCTTAACGTGGAAAACAATACTTGACAGAAACACCTATAATTCTCAGTTTTGCCTTCAAATTTATGCATCAGTGCAGGATAATTTCTGGAGTAGAATGCTTGAAAGCTTGTTAAGTTATATTTTGCGTTACAATGATTGATTTTGGGTATAGTCTGCTATGGTAATGCATCTATGAAATTTGGAGAATCCACAGTATGCAAAAAACCCTTTTTTTTTTATTTATTCTTTATTTTAAGTCGCAGAACTACAAGTTCTTATAGCGACCACATTAAAAATCTTGTTTACAGTTTTACATCCCTAAAACAATGAACATTTTGAACATAAGTAAATCATTATATACTCAGGGATTAAAACATACCTCTAATGCTTACGACTTATGAAAACAATAATTTAGTATAAAAAATATAACAATATTAAAATTATATTACAACAAACAATGGCAATTAAATTAGGTATAACATGTTAGTAATTATAATTCTGAGAGTTATATACATTATATAGATTGATTTCTTTAAGGTATATTAATACATTGACTAAACTTTTTGTGTCTGTGTATATCAGTTATTATAAACGCTGATAGAAATATTTTTGCCACATATCAAAGTTTTAGCTCACACGTGGTTTTTTAAATAATAACTCTTTACTGTCTAAATTCATTGTTGCAATAAAAATGAACTACGAGATGCATTTTTAAAAGAAATATTTACATACAAAAATCCAGGCTTGCATAAAATGAGTTTAAAATAGATATTATCTCTAATTAGTGGTAAATAATATTATTTATTTTTCATACTCCCCAAAACGCTTGATTTTTCAAAATTTAATCATTTATTTAGCAAAATTGGAGCAATGTTTCGAAAAATTAATATGATAATTATCTTTAATATGCCTTTGAAAAGCAATACTAACATTTGGAAACAAATTAGTTAAATACACATTGACCATAATAGTTGGCCATACTATGAATCCTGGGTCTAAAGTACTTACAGCATTGTAAGTCGCCATTGGGGTTGTCATCTCAAAATAATTTCAGATAATCTTGGGATTTACCGGGAAACATGCGAGTCAGTTAAGAAATTCAATGCTATGCCGGCATGTTGCCATGGTAGCTCAGTGGCAGAGCAACCCGGCCATGGCATTGAATTTTTCAGTTTGACTCTACCTATCCAGATTAGTGAAAAATTGCATCGTGTGCAAAATCTGAGAATGGAAAGCAGTTTTATGAGAAAATAAGGTTTAAAGTTTGGAGTACCTATTAAAAAGCTTGCAATTAACTATCTATATATTTAGCTAACTGGTATTCAAAACACACCAAAAGAGAAAAAGGATATATTTTCTTAAATTTTAGAATTCATAACATTTTATTGTCAAACAAAATAATTTTTTTCCACTATTTTTAGTGATATTTCAGAGATTTAACATATTAGTGTTTGTCTCTGGAGGTATTCTTACGATATAGTACTAGTTGGGATATAAATAATGGCAGCTTATTTTATTTTCTCTACACGTCGATGTACATAGTAGGTAGAGAAGGTAATGCATTCCACCAAAAGATTCAATGTCGATATTTCACTGAAATAATATATGCTTTGAGATCCTCTTGAGTCAAACATTTTTTTATTAGAAAAAGGTGTGTGTGTGTGTGTGTGTGAGAGAGAGAGAGAGAGAGAGAGAGAGAGGAGAGAGAGAGAGAAAATAGCATAGCTGAAAAACAAAAAGTCGGTTACATACCAAACTTGATATTTATGTTCAGCATTTTCCAAGGATGCGACACAGGATTTTCAACAAAATCAGCCCTCCCCAAACTACATGGGAGATTATTCGAACATTTTTGTTCTCTCAAAACTTGCTCTAGGGATTTTGATTAAAATACCATATGTTCAGTCTATGTTTATGACAAAGGGAATACATATCTTGAATTTTCTGGGAACGGCCTCTTTTTCTTTTTGGTAGTGTTTAACGCCCGCTTTAACTACTAATGGCACCGCAGGCGGAGACACTGGTGATACATGAATGAAGATGGAGCACCGGTGGAATGCGATGGCGGGGGAAACCGAGAACCCGGAGAAAACCCGTCCCAGCGCCGCATTGTCCACCACAAATCTCACATGCGGTCGCTTGGGATCTAGGTGAGAGGCGAATGGTCTAACCACTCGGCCACGGCGCGGCCCTGGAACGGCCTCTAAAGACCTCTTCATTCTGATGGCTTTCGTATAACTGATAAACCGTAATGGATAGACAGTAACTTACTACGGAAGAAAATGTAGATCTCGTTAAAACACACTCTATGTGCAATATGCATTTTTTTGTCAAGCTAGCCGTTTCCGAGAATTTCCTTGTTATTGGTTTGAATTTTAAAGTATGGGTTCCTTTAAAAGTCCCTTTAAGCTTGAAATCATTATAAATATTATATTTGAGATAGGAAAACTACAAAACAAGTATTATACTAGGTAAACAATGGGGGGTATTATAAAACAATGGGAAGTTGTTTTCCGTTCTCTTGTTAAACGTACACCATTGTTTCTGCAACTCCATGCATTTTGCAGATGATGTCTTGGAATATTAGAAATTTCTTGCGAGATAATATCTTTCATTACTTTTATTGTTCCAGGAAAACTCTTTCCTTAGGGTAATCCCATAACCAAAAGCCGATCGGATTCAGATCTGGAGAACGTGGCGGCTACTTTGTTGGAACCTTATGAATGGAGTATGGGTTGACTCTTAAATTGTTACGAGTGCTAATCTCTCATACTTCTCTTGCTTTCTAATAGCATTGAATAAGATGTATTCTGTCATTTAGTGATCGAACCATGATTTGCAACTTACAAATTCTTATGCCAGTATGAATAAAATTTTATTTGAACAAAACTGTATCCATAGTAACTGAAACAAATAAAATAAAAGAAAACCAAACCATTGCTTACCCCGGTTATGGCTTCTTATTTTTATCATAGCTCAAATATTATAATATTTATAACGGTTTAAAGTTTGAAGTGACTTTTGAAAGATCCAATACTTATACTTTTCTCAAACGGAAAGTTCTCGTTCGTTTCGTATTTCTTAAGTTTTAGCCCTGATCACACAGGGAGAACAGAATTTCAATTGTACCTCATAGACATAGTTTTTAAAAGATTTGACTATCTCTTTAACCTAGTAGACTTCCTTATTTCCTTTCTACATACAAGGAAGCAAGTAATAAGACCTTTCCTACTACCGTTTATATCGATTAGCGTGACGTAGATTCAAGTATATGCTTTTGTAAGAATATGTTTTTTCTATCTATATAGCCCCCTTTAACAACTAAGGTCATATTGGGAGCTTTGCATTAGAAACAACACGTTGTCCGTAGGATCTTTACGTTGGGTTTAAATCGTTTTATTTTCTTCTTCAGTCTCACATACATACTTCCATTCTCTGTGGGGAATAGGAAATAATTCTGGTTAAAGAAAACTTTCTCGCCCAGCCGGGAATCGAGCCCGGGACCTTCGAGGGAGAAGTCAGCTCTCTGATCACTCGACCACGGAGGCAGTTAAGAATAATTTGTTTGCAAGGCAGGCAGAGAAAGTCATGAATGGAACGCATAAGATTATTTAATTTTTGAAGGGAATTAAATATTGTACCACGACATTGTAATGCTCCTTGAAGACTGAAGGTATTGCATACATATTGCAGTTATGACAGATGGATGGCATATGATGGCAAGCCAGTTTTGGGTCGAGTGCCGTGCGGTATGGATGTTAGGCAAATGGAACACCTCGTCATGCGTCTCAACCTGATACTCAAAGTGAAGGAATGGTTACTGGGAGACGGTTTCAGGCATGAGTTGACATTGCCTCTGCTATGAGACGTCAGTTGATCGAATTCACGTGTGGTGAACCAGATGGTATTCAGCACCTACGTAATCCGCGTGACATACGTTCCTGCACTGTTTTGAAGCTTTGTGGAATTGAGAGTACTGTGTAATGCTTTTCCTGTAATTATCAGTATACTAATGTAAGCCTTATTACAAAAAACTCTGATGTGTTACATTCACATGACTTTCTCTATATCTCTGCAACAAATTATTGTTAAAAAGCTTATGCTTCCAATTATTTCATTCTAATCGTGGAAAAATTAGCAGAAATAGTCTTATCACTTGCTTCCTTGTAAGTAGAACCGAAATAAGGGAGTGCCATAGGTTAAAGTAATAGTCAAAAGCTGGTTGCTATGTGACTGAAGTTTCTTTGTTGGTTTGGACAGGAGTGACCAAATTCCTATATGAGAAAAGTAAAAGTTTTTCAAAACTGAAACCAAAACTAAGAATACCTCAAATCGATTAACTCCACTAAAAAAAAAAGTATATAACGTAAATTGTGTGTTTTAACATGCTCTACATTTTTCTCTTACGATTTAGCAGTTGTTCAAAATTCATTCAGATAAAGTAGTCTTCAGAGGCTATTCCCAGAAAATTCAAGATATACATTTCATTTGTCATGGAAATATATTTCATATACGTTATTTTAATCAAAATCCTTAAAGCCATTTTTGAGAAAATCAAAAATTTTGAAAAAAGTTCTATGTAAAGGGTAGTTCGGGGTGGGGAGATTTTATTGAAAATCTTCGTGTCGCATTCTTGGGAGATACCAAACTTAGATACCAAGTTTGGTATTTAACGGACTTTTCGTTTTTGAGCTATGCTGTCCACATACATAGGCACACACGTACTTTTTTCCAAAAATGCTTTTTCTGGATTCAGGGGGACCCAAAACATGTATTTCGGTAAAATCTCGGTATCAAAATTTTGGGTGCAATACAATATCTTCTCTATACACTATGTACATAGTGCGTATAGAGAAAGTAAAAATTCAAAACAAAGATGTAAAATGTGTTCCAAACATACAAATTTGTTTTCGGACAATAATACTAATCCACTATATTTATTTACTTAATGCGCATCTATTTATAACAAAGCGGTGGAGGTTTTCAAAGTGTTTCATGCGGTGTGACTCCATATTCCGAAATAAGGAAATGCGATTAATGTTTTTGATTTCGTCTTTTCTTCCGTCGCAAAAATTCGACACTACGAGCGTTTAATATCATAGAGCGGAGTTTAGATGTCGGTGTACTATAGCGTCCGTTTTTTTTTTTTTTTTTGTGGCTTCCTAAGGTGTATGCTAATTTAAAATATTTTGATTAAAGATGTGTTTTCAAGTTTGGAATAACGGCGATTATTACATGTTTTCTGCAAAATTAAAGTTTTAGAAACATTGTGCACCTTTCTTTCATTTTTGGGTGTCCCCCGAATTGCCTCTATTTCATGGAGTTACAAGTACAATATGTCGTAAACGTGCAAGATGAACCGTTAATGTGGGTTGCATGTTACAGGGGTTGAAGCTATATATAAAATATGCTGTATTCAGGAATTATTTTTTGTGGTGTTTAACGTCCGCTTTAACTACTTATGGCACCACAGGCGGTGACACTGATGATATATGAATGAAGATGGAGCACCGGTGGAATGCGATGGCGGGGGAAACTGGAGAACCCGGAGAAAACCCGCCCCAGCGACGCTTTGTTCACCGCAAATCTCACATGTGGTCGCTTGGAATCGAACTTGGGCCGTCTAGATGAGAGGCAAGTGGTCTAACCACTCGGCCACGGCGCGACCCACTCAGGAGTTGTAAACTTTTATGTAGTGATGTGTGCACGTCAAATTACATTGTGATGAAGTTTCTAAACGGACTAATAAAATACTTTTATCGAATTAAAATAATGTGGAAAGCCCGCCTGGGTAGTGTGGTGGTAGCGTGTCTGCCTTACATTCAAACGGTCCTGAGTTGGAATCTCACTTAGGGTGAGTTACCCGGATAAGGTAAGCTCCGTGGACCCCGAGATCATTTGAGCATCATTTCACCAATTTCATTCATCGTCCGATATGACCAACCAGGTTGAAGGACGTTAAACTACAAAAAAAAAAAAAAAAAAAAAAAAATGTGGCATTGAAAAATTTAAGACACCATAACGTTTTTGATAAAAGCAAACGCCTCTTTATTTTACTTACTATGCTGGTGCATGGTTGCTAGTCATTTATGCATTTTTCATTGGATCTTCCATCTCCCACTCTGGAAATTCAAGTCATTAAATAATAGAGTACCATTATGTGGATCATAGGCTTAATGCTGTCGTTCTCTATCCTTTGATTTCGGTGCACATTTCGCTCCATGTGTATGCAGGAGTGAAAACCCATTCTGTAGTGATACTGTACCCGCCGAAGAATTCCTTGTATTACACTACGACTAGTAGCGTTTACACGTCTGCGGAAAACCGCAATTCTTTACTTTCTCTACGTGTACATAGTATATAGATAAGGTATTGTATTCCACCAAAAAATTCGATACCGAGATTTCACCGGAAATATATATTTTGTGTCCCTCTGAATCCAAAAAAAGCACTTTTGGAAATAGGTCCGTGTGTGTCAGTGTGTGTGTGGGTGTGTGTGTGTCTGTGGACAGCATCGCTCAAAAACGAAAAGTCCGTTAAATGCCAAACCACTTTAGCCTATGTTACTCCCTCATTTCCATTCTACTTACATGGAAACAAGTAATAAGACGATTTCTGCTAGTTTTTTCTCCATTAGCATGAAATAGAAGAATAAACTTTTTAACAATAATTCGTTGTAAAGATGTACAGAAAGTCAAGTGAATGGAACGCAACAGTTTTTACACCGTAAATACATGTTTTGAGACCATCTGAATCCAAAAAAAGCATTTTTAGAAAAATGTCCGTGTGTGTCTGTGTGTCTGTGGGCGGCATAGACCAAAAACGAAAAAACTGTTAAATACCAAACTTGGTATTTAAGTTCAGTATCCTCCAAGGATGCGACACGAAGATTTTCAAGAAAATCCCCCACCCCCAACCACCCTTCACATGGAAAAATTTTCGAAAATTTTGATTTTCTAAAAAATGGCTGTAACGATTTTGATTAAAATATCAAATATTAAAGATATATACTTGACAAATAATATATATATCTTGGATTTTCTGGGAGTTGCCTCTGAAGAACACTTTATTGTGGATGAATTTTACGGAATTTTGTGTAACTGGTAAACCGTAAGAGATAAACAAAAACTTACCACACAAAAAATGTAGAGCACATTAAAGCACACAATTTATGTTTCATACATTTTTTCGTGGAGTTGACCGTTTATTAGATATTCGTTGTTTTTTGTTTCAGCCTTAAAAAACTGATACTTTCCTCATATAGGAATTTGTCAACTCCTGTCCATACAAACAAAGGAACTTCAGTCATATATCAACCATCTTTTGCTATCACTTTAACCTATGGTACTTCCTTATTTCGCTTCTACTTACAGGGAAGCAAGTAATAAGACTATTTCTGCTAATTTTTTCTCACTTAACATACAGTAAATAGAAGCATGTGAATGGATTACATCAGACTTTTTGTTGTTGTTGTTTTTGTATTTTTTAAAATGGGTTATTGTTGTAACTATTGAGCTATTCTTGGGTTATATATTAGCATCACTAAAGAATTTAAAATTCCTACAAATCCAACTTTGTATGGAAAATGTATCCTAAGATTACAGCTCTTCTTTCTAATAAAGTAAATATTTCTACTCCTAGGTTACGTTTTACCAACTTTCCATGACTAATACGGTATATGGGGAGAAAATCTACATTATATATGGAAATACGCAGAGATGTAGTGTGCTAATATCTTTATCCGGGCACGAACTGGAGATACACAGATGGGGGACTCGCTTTACCTCGTTAAGGTTTGTGTGGGGTGAGATAATGGCATGATAATGACCGCCGTGATGTATGTACTATTGGCTCGCCGCAGCATCTGTTTTAATGGACTCTCCATTATATGGTCTGTGTGTGTGTATGTGTGTCATATCATCATCTTTCAGCTCGTAAAACCTCTTGCTGAAGCTGAAGATAATGGAAGGCCCTTTCGCAGTGCTTAATATCCTTTTGTGTAACGCTCGCATTATATATCTGACTTATCTTCTTCGACATACTCATTCCTGGTTTTTGCTTTCCGAAATTCATTTTTCATGCCTGTAAAAACCACCTACCTGTCCGTAATTATAGTATATTATATTGCTTTTAAAGTTCAGTATTGTTCATCAACCTTTTCTAGGGAATATGCCATCTACGAGGGTCGTTTTTACTTTCTCTACACTTACTATGTACATAGTGTATAGAGAAAGTATTGCACTCCCCCCCAAAATTCCTCTATATCCAAAAAAAGGCATTTTCACAAAAAGGTCTGTATGTGTCCGTGTGACTGTGAACACGAAAACGCAAAAACAAAAAGTCGGTAAAATACCAAACTTAGTATTTATGTTTGGTATCTTCCAGGGATGCGACACGAAGTTTTTGAGAAAAATCCCCCCACCCCAAAATACCCTTTACATGAAACTTTTTTCGGAAACTTTGATTTTCTTAAAAATGGCTCTAACAATTTTGATTAAAATATAATATATTAAAAATATTTACCTAGCAAATAAAATGTATATCTTGAATTTTCAGTGAATAGCTTCTGAAGACCTGTGTATTCTGAATGAATTTTGCTTAATTAGGCATAACTAGTAAACCGTAAGAGATAGACAAAAACTTACTATACAAAAACTTTAGGTCTCGTTAAAATACACAAGTTATGTCACATACATTTTTCTTGTGGAACTTACCGTTTTCGAGGTATTCATTGCTATAAGTTTCAGTTGTGAAGTACTTACACGTTTCTCAGACGGGAGTGTCCGTTTTTCTTTTGTTCTACTCCTGGCCAAGAAAAGAAGCGATTTGTAATGTCAATCGCATAACAGAAGATTTTAAAACAGTTGACTATTGGGTTAGCCTAGTGTATTCCCTTATTTTCTTCCTACTTATACGGAACTAAATAATAAGAACATTGTGCTAATGAGTACCACGATTAGCAAGGTGCAGAATGAAGAAGAATCTTATGTACGAAGTTTGTAGAACAGCTAGAGAAACTCATGTGAGTGTAATATATCTGAATTTTACTTTCTCTACACTTACTATGTACATAGTGTATAGAGAAAGTATTGCACTCCAGCCAAGATTTCGATACCGAGATTTCACTGGAAATATATGTTTTAGGGTCCCCTATATCCAAAAAAAGCATTTTCACAAAAAGGTTGTGTGTGTGCCCGTGTGTCTGTGAACACGATAACGCAAAAACGAAAAGTTGGTAAAATACCAAACTTGGTATTTAAGTTTAGTATCTTCCAGGGATGCGACACGAATATTTTGAGAAAAATTCCCCCACCAAAAACTACCCTTTACATGGAACTTTTTTCGAACATTTTGATTTTCTAAAAAAATGGCTCTAACGATCCTGATTAAAATATCGTATATTAAAGATATTTACCTGACAAATAAAATGTTTATTATGACTTTTCTGGGAATAGCCTCTGAAGACTATTTTATTCTGGGTCAATTTTACGGAATTTTGCATAGCTGCTAAACCATAAGAGATGGACAAAAACTTACCACACAACAAATGTAGAGCACTTTAAAACACACAATTTACGTTATATACATTTTTTTCGTGGAGTTGATTGTTTTTTAGATATTCCCTGTTTTGGTTTCAGCTATAGAAAACATACTTTTCTCACACAAGCAAAGGAACTTCAGTGACATAGCATTCAGTTTTTGACTATCACTTTAACCTATGGTACTCCTTATTTCGCTTCTACTTACAAGTAAGAAAGTAATAAGAAAATTTATGCTATTTTTACTTGCTCCATACGCACTATGTACATAGTGTATAGAGAAAGTATTGCACTCCACCAAAAATTTGATACCGAGATTTCACCGGAAATGTTTTAGGGTCCCCAATATCCAAAAAAAGCATTTTCACAAAAAGGTCCGTGTGTGTGTGCGTGTGTCCGTGTGTCTGTGAACACGATAACTCAAAAACGAAAAGTCGGTAAAATACCAAACTTGGTATTTAAGTTCAGTATCTTCCAGGGATGCGACACGAAGATTTTGAGAAAATTCCCCCCACCCCCAACTACCCTTTACATGGAACTTTTTTCGAAAATTTTGATTTTCTCAAATATGGCTCTAACGATTTTGATTAAAATTTCGGATATTAAACATATTTACCTGACAAATGACACGTAGATCTTGAATTTTCTGGGAATACCTCTGAAGAGTAGTTTATTCTGGATGAATTTTTACTAAATTTTGAATGACTGCTAAACCGTAAGAGATGGACAAAAACTTGCTATACAAAAAATGTAGAGCACCTTAAAACACACAATTTATGTTATATACATTTTTTTCGTGGAGTTCGTCGTTTTTTAGACATTCCTTATTTTTGGTTTCTGTTATGAAAAACGTATACTTTTCTCATACAGGAACTTGTCAACTCCTATCCATATAAACAAAGGAACTTCATTGACATAGCAACCAGCTTTTGACTATCACTCTAACCTACGGTTGTCCCTTATTTCACATCTACTTACAAGGATGCGAGTAATAAGGCTATTTCTGCTACTTTTTTCTGATTAGCATAAAATAAATAGAAGTATAAGCTTTTTAAGAATTATTTGTTGCAGGGATATGGAGAAAGTCATGTGAATGGTACACATCAGATTTTTTACTTTCCCCATACGCACTATGTACATAGTGTATAGAGAAAGTATTGCGCTCCACCAAAAAATTCGATACCGAGATTTCACCGGAAATATGTTTTAGGGTCCCCAATATCCAAAAAAACATTTTCACAAAAAGGTCCGTGTGTGTGTGTGTGTGTGTGTGTGTGTGTGTGTGTGTCCGTGTGTCTGTGAACACGATAACTCAAAAACGAAAAGTCAGTAAAATACCAAACTTGGTATTTAAGTTTAGTATCTTCCAGGGATGCGACACGAAGATTTTGAGAAAAATACCCCCACCCCCAACTACCTTTACATGGAACTTTTTTCGACAATTTTGAATTTCTCAAAAATGGCGCTAACGATTTTGATTAAAATTTCGGATATTAAACATATTTACCTAACAAATGAAATGTATATCTTGAATTTTCTGGTAATAGCCTCTGAAGAGTAGTTTATTCTGGATGAATTTTAGTAAAATTTAAATTACTTCTAAACCGTAAGAGATGGACAAAAACTTACTACACAAAAAATGTAGAGCACTTTAAAACACACAATTTATGTTATATACATTTTTTTCGTGGAGTTCGTCGTTTTTGTGACATTCCTTTTTTTTGGTTTCTGCTATGAAAAAAGTATAATTTTCTCATACAGGAACTTGTCAACTCCTATCCATATAAACAAAGGAACTTCATTGACATAGCAACCAGCTTTTGACTATCACTTTAACGTACGGTTGTCCCTTATTTCGCTTATGCTTACAAGGAAGGGAGTAATAAGACTATTTCTGCTAATTTTTTCTGATTAGCATAAAGTAAATAGAAGTATAAGCTTTTTAAGAATTATTTATTGCAGGGATATGGAGAAAGTCATGTGAATGGTACACATCAGATTTTTTTTCTGATTAGCATGAAGTAAATTAGAAGTATAAGCTTTTTAAGAATCATTTGCTGCGGAGATGTAGAGAAAGTCATGTGAATGGTACACCAGATTTTTTTTAAACCTCGAATAGGCTATATATGAAATAAAAGTTCATAGAAAAAAATTATTTTATTACTAAACGTATTGTGCACTTATGGTTAATTTTCAACATAATCACCGAAGAGATTGAGACATTTATCGTACCTGTGCACAATCTTGATAATACCCGCTTCAAAAAGTGTTGCCGCCAATGATTTCAAATGACCATTGACGTTGTTTTGAAGATCTTCGTTGGTTTGAAAGTGCTGCCCTCCTAGCCACGTCTTTAATTCGGTAAAAAGGTGAAAGTCGCTGGTTGCCAAGTCAGGACTGTACAGCGGATGATCGAGAATGTCCCATTGAAATTATTCTAGGAGCTGATGTGTTGTGCCAGAGGTGTGTGGACGAGCGTTGTCATGGATCAACATAATTCCTGCAGTCATTCTTCGTTTGTTTTGAATGGTTTTCTGCAAATGCCCTAAAGCACGAAGATCTTCAAAACAGCGTGAATGCTCATTTGAAATCATTAGCGGTAACATTTTTTGAAGCGGGTATTGCAAAGCTTGGGCACAGGTACGATAAATGTTTCAATCTTTTCGGTTATAATGTTGAAAAGTAACCATGAGTGTACAAAACTTCTAGTAATAATATAATCGTTTTCTATGAACTTGTCTTTTATTTATATCCTATCGGATTTTGGAAAAAAAACGGCCCTCGTAATTTGAAATTACGTAATAATCATAATATTGGGAATATCTTGGATATACAGCATTTTGGATATACACTGAACCTAGGATGATAAATTTCTGGGTATAAATGTTAGCTCAAAATGGAAATGGAAACAAAGTACACATTCATTAAAGCGAATGTAATTGATATAACATGGGATTTCCCGTATAGAACCTTCATCATTGATGCTATATTCATGAAGCTAGACATCTTCTATTTGATTAAACCCAACCTTTCACTCTAATAATACAAAGCAGGACTTCAGATTTTTCTTTTTTCCAATGCCAACTTTGCTCACTCTTTCATTAAAATGTATTCAGACGTTTTTGCTTTCTCTAGCCCTTCTGTACAATGTACATAGTTGGTAGAGAAGGTAATGTATTCCACCCAAAAATTGCATGTCGAGATTTATGTTTTGGGGTCCGAAAAAAAATTTTTTTGAAAAAGGTTCGTTTGTGTCTGTGGATAGTATAGCTCAAAAACGAAAACACTCTTAAATACCAAACTTAGTATTTAGGTCTGGTATCTTTCAAAGATGTAACACGAAGATTTTAGGATTTTACCCTTTACGTGGATCATTTTCTGAAAATTTTGATTTTCTCAGAAATGACTCTAACGATTTTGAATAAAATGCCGTATATTAAAGATGTTTATTTGGCACATAAAATGTATATCTTGAATTTTCTGGGAATAGCCTCTAAAGACCTCTGTATTCTGAATGAATTTTGATGACTTTTGAGTAACTGGTAAACCGTAAGAAATAGACAATAAACTTAACATGTAGATGACGTTAAAACACACAATATATATCATATATTTTTTTAGTGGAATTGGACATTTCTTAGATATTCCTTGTTATTGTTTCAGATTTAAAATACTTGAAATTTTCTCACACGGAAAATGGTAAATTCCTGGCCATACATGGAAACTGATTTCAACCACGTGGCAACCAGCTTTTGAAATATTTGACTATGACTTTAGTTACAAAGAAGCAAGTAATTAATTTTCTGTTAATTTTTTTCTCGATTACAATAAATTAAATAGAAGAATATGCTTTTAACAACAATTGGTTAAAGGAACGTCGAGAAAAACACTTAAATGGAACACACAATATTTTTTTTGATTATTTATGGTTAAAAAAGAAGAACAAGTTTTTCCACAATACTATATGTTGAGCTTTCGGTCAACTTTAATAGGGCCAGGATTCGGAGTGAGATTTAATGGTTTAATCCATACCTGACTGACAGACAGACAGACAGACAGATAGACACACACACTCATACCACTTTCGCTTCGCGTCAAGCAGATGGTGCAAGGGTGTCATCCAATCTGGCTGTTTTTTTACCATTTGTACTCAGATAATAATCAGAGAACCTTCAAGGTCTTGTTCTTTATACTCCATACTACTTGCTGCGAGAAAAGCAGATAGCGCTGGGGTAACATACGATCTAGCCCTTTAGCTATCTGTGGATAGATTTACTGTTTTACGTTTTGGACTGAAGGTGGAACCAAAAATTTAAATTAAATATAATTCACTTTTATTTATTATACAATCTAAATAAAAATATCATTCAAACTTTTAAAAACAAAACTATACATAACATTTTTTTTCTCCAAAAAGCCTTGTGTATGACAGGAGTTAAATACATAGAGTCAGACTGCAAAATTTAATGCCATAGCCGGGATTTGAAGAGATGGACAAAAACTTAACACAAAAAATATAGAGCACATTAAAACACACAATTTATGATATATATTTTTTTCTGGAATTGATCGTTTTTGACAGTTTCCTTTTTTTGATTCCAGCTTTGAAAATCTTATACTTTTCTCATACAGGAATTTGTCAACTCCTTTCCATAGATACAAACAAAGGAACTTCAGTCACATATCAACCAGCTTTTGATTATCAGTTTAGCGTATAGTAGTCCCTTATTTTGCTTCTACTTACAAGAAAGCAAGTAATAAAACTATTTCTGCTACTTTTTTCTCGACTAAAATGAAGTAAATAGAAACATAAGCTTTTTAACAATGGTTTGTAACAGAGATGTAGAGAAAGTCATGTGAATGGAATACATTAGATTTTTTCCCCTTTATGTTAAGTAAAGAAAGCGTAGCGTGAATGGTTGCTGTGTCGCTGAAAATGTTAGCAAAACATATAAGCTATCAGATAAAAGAGTATCTGTGCTAGTTTCAAAGTACTTGTACCCAATGACTGTGCTCCTATATAAATTCTTTTTATGTGATTAGATTGGTTTAAATGACACAAGAGTATGGCAACCCTGATTACTTATATGTACATTATGTTATACTGATTTTGTGTATGGTTTTCGATAAGTTAAAATTCTAAACACGAATAGTGAAGTTAAGCTCCTTGGGCTATGTGGTAGGGAAATGGTGCACTCAGCGTTTCGATCATCATAAATAACAAAGAGGACACTGTATCGGGGAAGACATTGCTCGATTTGTCTTGGAGGGAACGTCTCCTGGGCTGACAAATGGAGACAAACAGCTCCCCGGAACTTGACAGTCCCCTTTAATACCGATTTCACGTGCCACAGCCAGACAGACATACCCATGAACTAACCTAGGTGTAAGGTTATCATATACCAATTTTGCTGTCCTAGATCTCATCGATCTGGAAACTTTTTGTATTTAACATTAGAATGTACTGAGTTTATTTTTTCTACACGTACTATGTACATAGTGTATAGAGAAAGTATTGTATTGCACCCAAAAGCTCAATACCGAGATTTCACCAGAAATATATGTTTTGAGACCCCCTGAATAAAAAAAAACATTTTTAAAAAAAATGTCCGCGTGTGTGTCTATCTATGCGTGTGTGTCTGTGGGTAGCAGAGCTGAAAAATGAAATGACCGTTAAAAACCAAACTTGGTATTTAAGTATAGTATCTTCCAGAGATACGACACGAAGATTTTGAGAAAAATCCCCCCACCCCAAACTACCCTTTACATGGAAGTTTATTTGAAATGTTTGATTTTCTCAAAAATGGCTCTAACGATTTTGATGAAATTATCGTATATTAAAGATATTTATTGACAAATAAAATATATATCTTGACTTTTCTGTGAATGGCCTCTGAAGACTATTTTGGACGAATTTTCCGGAATTTTGCATAACTGCTAAACCGTAAGAGATGGACAAAGACTTGCCACACAAAAAATGTAGAGCACACAATTTCTGATACACATTTCTCTCGTGGAGTTCATCGTTTTTGAGTTATTCCTTGTTTTTGATTTTACCATTAAAAAACTTATACTTTTCTCATACAGGAATTTGTCAACTCCTGTCCATACAAACAAAGGAACTTCACTCACATAGCAACCATCTTTTGACTATTACTTTAACCTATGGTACTCCCTTATTTCTCTTCTACTTACATGGAAGCTATTTCTGTTATTTTTTTCTCGATTGACATGAAGTAATTAGAAGCATTATCTTTTTAACAATAACTAGCTGCAGAGGTGCAGAGAAAGTCGTGTGAATGGATCACATCAGATTTTTGGGAAAAGGTCCATGTTTGTGTCTGAGTGTCTGTAGACAGCATAGCTCAAAAACGAAAAGACCGTTATATACCAAACTTGATATTTAAATTTGGTATCATCCAAGTACGCGACATGAAGATTTTCAAGAAAATCCCCCCACCCGCAACTACCCTTTACATGGAACTTTTTTTCGAAAATTTTCATTTCCTCCAAAATGGCTCTTAACGATTTTGATTAAAATATCGTATATTAAAGTTATTTACCTGACAAAATGTATATATTTTTTTTTTAAATAACCTCTCAAGACTTCTTTATTCTGCATGCATTTTACGGAATTTTGGATAACTGCTAAACCATAAGAGATGGATAAAAACTTACCAGGCAAAAATATAGAGCACGTTGAAACACATAATTTATGTCATATACATTTTTTCGTGGATTTTATCGTTTTGTCAACTCCTGTCCACATAGCAACCACTTTAACCTATGATACTCCCTTATTTCGCTTCTACTTACAAGGAAGCAAGTAATAAGACCAGTTCTGCTAATTTTTTTCTCGATTAGAATAGTTGTATAACATTTTTAACAATAATTTGTTGCAGAGATGTAGAGAAACCCATGTGAATGCAACACATTAGATTTTTTTTTATGTTTTTGCTTCATGCCTCATTCCGATTTGAGCCCTGAAAGTATAAACGTATAACAGCAAAAGAAAATTGTGTACTTCCTGCGCAGTGCCTGTAGTATGAGATGATTGCGCAGGATTCCTCGTTTCCACTTAAGACGAGGCTTCTTGATCTAAGTTGAAGTTTCATAGAGTCATAGCGCCTGAAGAAATGTCGAAACGCATTCCCAAACCTGAATTAAACCGCGATGTCATTCTTCACCCCGTTTCACAGCACATGAAATTCATTTCTCCGGGGGAAGGGGTTGAAGATTGTCTCACTCCACTCCCTTACACACACGTAGTTGCTAATTATTCCATTTCCCGCACCCTCTTCGCTGTAATTGGCGTCTCTCGACAGCTCCGGAAATGACATCAAGGATATCTCTTCCGGCAGCGGTGGCGCTCTTGAAATGAGCTATGCTAAGCCGGTTAAGGATCCACATATTCTCATTCATCGACTCTTCCCTAGTCGCACGCAACGTCTGATTTTAATCTTTATTTCCGGTTTATCTTGCAGAGTATTCGTTTATACAGCATTACCTTTGTCTGAAGACGCTAAGCACAATGCATGGTACCTTACGATTACAAAGAAAGTGTGAATGTTAGAACGCAAAGGAGTAATTTGTTAAAAGGAGTTTTACTTTCTCTATACGTTATCCACCCAAAAATTCGATACCGAGATTTCACCGGAAATATATGTTTTAGGGTCCCCTGTATCCAAAACAAGCATTTTCAGAAAAAGGTCCGTGTGTGTGTCCGTGTGTCTGTAAACACGATAACTTAAAAACGAAAAGTCGGTAAAACACCAAACTTGGTATTTAAGTTTAGTATCCTCCAGGGATACGACACGAACATTTTGAGAAAAATCCTCAACCCCCAGCTACCCTTTACATAAAACTTTTTTCGAACGTTTTAGTTTTATCAAAAATGGCTCTAACGATTTTGATTAAAATATCGTATATTTACCTGAAAAATCAAATGTATATCTCGAATTTTCTGGGAATAACCTCTGAAGACTACTTCATTCTGAGTGAAGTTTACGGAGTTTTGCATAACTGCTAAACCGTAAGAGACGGACAAAAACTAGCCACACTAAAAATCAAGAGCACGTGAAAACGCACAGTTTATGTTATATGCATTTTTTTCGTGGTGTTGATCGTTTTTGAGATATTCCTTGTCTTTGGTTTCAGCTTTGAAAAACTTACTTTTCTCATACAGGAATTTTGTCAACTCCTGTCCATACAAACAAAGGAACTTCAATCACATAGCAACCAGCTTTTTACTGCCAATTTAACCTCCATTATTTCGCCTCTTCTTACAAGGAAGCAGGTAATAAGACTATTTCTGCTAATTTTTTTCTTTCGATAAGCATGATGAACTTGGTAAGCTTTTTAAACATAATTTATTGCAGAGATTATGTAAATGGAACACATAAGATTTTTTAATTTCTCTAGCTCACATCTACAATGTACAGAATTTTCATAATTAAACTTTCGCTACTTGACAGGGTCCCCATGACAATGGATGATCGTAGGGCAATGGAACTTTGTGGAAACATTTGTAAGGAGAAGCGGAAGAGAAATAACGAATAAACCATTGAAAGAAACACTTTATTTTTCACATTAAATAGTAACCGTTGTTAATTTTATACCATGTTTAGGTCCCAGTTTACTAACTTTGCTCAATGTGATAGCCATCTCTATCTAGGACAGCCTGGAACCGCCTTTAGAGACTGCTCTACTGCTCCCTCGCTAAGTTCATCTTCAAACTCCAACGTGTGTTCGTTGATAAAACCTGTCCTTCAGAAATCACACGGGTTCAAATCTGGTGATCTTGGTGGCCAAGCATTCTGGAACGATCGTCTAATGATTCGGTTTTCTCCAAATGTATTACGGAGTATCAGTAATGTTTCCGTTTCGTCTCCTACGTCTCCATATCAGTATCAGCGCGCTTAACGGCAAGTCATGACACTAACTCTAATAACAACGCAAATCCTGCAGCGCACAGTCTGAACATTATTCCTATAAAGTTTGGTATTCATACGGTAAATAGTTTTCCTTGTACACTGGCTCAAATAACGAAATAGTTTAATTATAAACACCCATACATAGTAGATAGAGAGGGTATTATATTCTACCCAAAATACAATATAGCTATATGTTTTGTGGTTCTTCGAGGCGGAAAAAATATTTTTAAGGTCCGTGTGTGTGTGTTTGTGGACAGCATAGCTCAAGAACGAAAATACCGTTAAATACCAAGCTTGGTATAATTAGTAATATATTACCTATATATTATTCGCTTTGTTGTTGGTTTGACTTGTCAAATACTACCGTTTATAGTCGCGAAGACGAATTTCCTTTTATCGTTGCCATGCAAAGGAGGGAATTTTCTAAACATCCACTTTTTAAAGTTCTGACAACCGTTGCAGTTTCCTATAACTAAATGCATGACGAAACTATTTTCGCAAACATTTCAATTAATAAGAAAGTAAATAGAAGAGTAAGGTTCTGTAGCAGTAATTTGTGGAAGAATGGTTAGAGGGCCTTATTAGTTTCTCTACACGTGCTATGTACATAGTGTATAGAGAAGGTATTACATTGCGTCCAAAAATCCGATACCAAGATTTCACCGGAAATAGACACTTTAGGATCCCTTGTATACAAAAAAGGTATTTTCAGTAATAGGTCCGTGTGTGTATGTCCGTGTGTCTGTGAATACGATAACTCGAAAAAGAAACATTTTTAAAATACAAAACTTGGTATATACGTTTAATATGTTCCAAGGATGCGACAAAAGATTCTGAGGAAAATCTTCCCACCTCAAACTACGCTTTACATGGACAGTTTTTTGAAAACCTTGATTTTCTCAAAAATAACTAACGATTTTGATTAAAATATCATATTTTAAAGACACTTTCAAGGCAAATAAAACGTATATCTTGAATTTTCTGGGAATAACCTCTGAAGACCACTTCATTTTGGGTGAATTTTGCATAACTAGTAAACCGTAAGAGATAGACAAAAACTTACTGCACAAAAAATGTAGATTTCGTTAAAACACACAATTTATGTCATATGCTTTTTATTCGTGAGCTGATCATTATTGAGTATTGCTCGTTATTTATTTCAATTTAAAAATACCCAAAACTTTTCACATACAGGCATTTGTAAACTCATGGCAATATAAAGAAAGGAATTTCATTCACATGGCAACTAGCTTTTAATGTCATTTTAATCTAGTGTATCCCATCATTTCCTTTCTGCTTACAAGAAGCATTTCTGCTAATATTCTTCTCGATTAGATTAAATTAGATAGAAGAATAAGAGTCTTAACAATAATTTGTTACAGAGATCTAGAGAAAGTCATGTGAATGGAACACATATTTTTACTTTCTCTGCACATACTATGCACATAGTGTTTAGAGAAGGTATTGTAATACACCCAAGTAATTCTCTACACGTACTATGTACATGGTGTAGAGAGAAGGTATTGTAATGCACCCAAACATTCGATACCGAGATTTCACCGGACATATATGTTTTGAGACTCCCTGAATAAAAAAAAGCATTTTTAGAAAAATTACCGTGTGTGTCTGTGGGCAGCATAGCTCAAAAACGAAAGACCGTTAAAACCAAACTTGGTACTTAGGTTTGGTGTCTTCCAAGGATGCGACACGTAGATTTTCATGAAAATATACCCTTTACATGGAACTTTTTTTGAAAATGTTCATTTCCTCAAAAATGGCTCTTAAGGATTTTGATTAAAATGTCATATATTAAAGATATTTACACGACAAATAAAATGTATATCTTGAATTTTCTGGGAATAGCCTCTGAAGACTACTTCATTCTGGATGAATTTTACGGAATTTTGCATAACTGCGAAATCGTAAGAGATGGACAACAAATCACCACACAGAAAATGTAGTGCACATTAGAACACACCATTTATGTTATATACATTTTTTCACGGAGTTGATCGTTTTTAAGATATTCTTGTTTTTAGTTTCAACTTTGAAAAACTTATATATTTTTCTCACTTTAACCTATGCTTTCGATTCTACTTATAAGTAAGCAAGCTATTTAACAATAATTTGTTGCAGAGATGTAAAGAAAGTCATGTGAATGGAACACATAAGATTTTTTGGATATTGACCAACTCGTTTTCGTTTATGCATAAAGGCACATCTGACCGAACATTGTGGTAGGAATACGAGCTTGAACTTCCGCAGATGACGGACTCTCTATAAGCTATTCTGCATAAAATATGCGCAGGTGAATCGACCAACTAAATCCAATATCGTAAAACAACTTTAGTGGCCTTCATTGCTTTTCATAGATGAGTTTATTAATGAATAATGCCGACCTCAAACTAGTCCATGTTAATGACCCTATTCTGCATCATATTAAATTATAATTTGCTTTCAGATTAAAGCCGTAATAATAACAATTCATTTTAATAACCATGAAAACTGTGGTAGGTAGCTGTATTTTATTGGATAACCACTGGAGTAAAAACACTGTTGTAGAGCAATAATTTTATTCCTTCTGCCCATACCCGCACAGTTGTGTTATGTGGTAAAATGTTACATTGTGGCGAAAATCGTTAAACATACTTCCAAATAATTAGCTTCTTCCTATCAACAAAATATGGTGACTGCCTCTGTGGTTGAATGGTCAGCGAACTGACTTCTTACCTGGAGCCCCCGGGTTCGATTCCCGGCTGGGGCGAGGACATTTTCTTTAACCTCAATTATTCCCCATCCCCCCCACAGAGTCTGGCAGTATGTATTTGAGAGTGAATGTGTGTGTGTGTGTGTGTGTGTGAGGAAAATAAAACGATTTAAACATAATGTAAATAAGTTACAGACAATGCCTTATTTCTAATGAAACAATAAAATATGGTATAACAGGATGCAGCATTTCTAATAATTGAGAGGATGCGAAAATTATTAGATAATTCTAACAACTGCAGACAAAAGGATAGCAAATAATATGAAAATTGTCTTCTTATTATAGAAAATCTAACAGTAAGGTTTCACTAAATATAACCTTTTTACTTTCTCTAGCATGTATGTACTCCATCGAAAAACCTTTACCGAGATTTCACTGTAAATACATGCTTGGAGACCCCTGAATCCAAACAAATGCATTTTTAGAAAAATGTACATGTGTGTCTTTGTGCAGCATAGCTCAAAAACGAAAAATCGGTTGAATAATAAACTTGGTATTTAAGTTCAGTATGTTTTTAGGATACAACACGAAGATGTTCAAGAAAATACCCCCAGCCTCACTACTCTTTACATGAAACATTTTTAAAAAAATTTAATTTTCTCAAAAATAACTCTTTTGTGATTTTACTAAAATGTCATCTTTAATATATTTATGTGACAAACGAAGTGTATATTGTGAATTTTATGGGAATAACCTTTGAAGAGCTCTTCATTCTGAGCGTAAGATATTTTGATAGTGTTTAACGCCCGCTTTTACTGCTATGGCAGTGCAGGCTTGACATTGATGATACATGAAGATGGGGCACCGATGGAATGCGATGGCTTGAGAAACTGCCCATGCGCTGCGTTATTCACCACAAATCCCTCATGCAGACGCCTAGGATCGAATCAAAGCCGCCTTGGTGAGAGGCGAGTAATCTAATCACTCGGACACGTCGCGGCCGTCAACCGTAAGAGATTGAAAACAAGTTACTAAATAAAAATGTGGATCACATCTAAAAAATTCAATTTATATCATATACATTTTATATAGAATTAACCATTTTCAGATATTCCTTGTTGGTTTCAATTTTAAACTACTTTAATTTTTCTCAGCGGGAAGTCAACTTTCGTTTCATCTCTTTTGTTTTACTCCGGGATTGCAAAAGAAAACTGAATTTCAGTTGTAAAGCATCGCGATAGTTTTTAGTAGATTTGAGTATCGCTTTAGCCTATTGTATTCCCTTATTTCCCTTCTACTTACAAGGAAGGAAGTAATAAAGCAATTTCTCATAATTGGTATATATATTATTGTCTCATTTATATAACCCCCTGTAACATCTAAGGTCATATTGGGGGCTTTGCACTTGAAACAACTCTCCCTCAAACACACACACACATACATGCATACTTCCAGACTCTGTGGGGGATAGAGAACAATTCCCCAGCCGGTATTTGAACCCGGGAGCTCCGAGTGAGAAGTCAGCTTGCTGACCACTCGACCATGGAGGCAGTCATATTGATTAGCATGACATAGATAAAAGAAACATCTTTTATAAGGAAAGTTTGTTTGTGGAACAGATAGAGAAAGTCATATGATTGGAGGACATATTTTTTAAATGTTGTTCTGTTCACAAAATTACCGTTATAATTATTGTTTTACCTTCTGCCTTACGTTGTTGTACACATTAAGATAATGATGGGGATCTTATTTCAGTTATATTAACGATATTTGTTGTTAACAACAAACTTCTTAGAAAATGTATCCTCTAAATACAATGCACTCGGCTCCCGTCTTCAATTGGTATGTTTTGCGCAATTTCGGAGACAGAGCAGTGTGACAATATTAAAATATGTACACTGTGTAATGGGGTCTAGCATCAAAATTTTACAACATTCATTTTTACTTTGTGTACACATACTATGTACTTAGTGAGAAGAGCATTGCACCCAAAAATTCGATAGATACTGAGATTTCACCGGAAATACATGTTTTGGGACACCCTGAATAAAAAAATTTGATGTGCTGATTTTTTCTATATCTCTGAACAAATTATTGCTAAAACGATTATTCTTCAATTTCTTTCATGCTAAACGAAGAAAATTAGCAGAAAAGATCTTTTTGGTTTCTTCCTTGTAAGTAGAAGCGAAATAAGGGAGTACCATAGGCTAAAGCGATAGTCAAATCTTTAAAGATCTGGTTGCTCTGTGATTGAAGTACTTTTGTATGGACAGGGATTGACAAATTTCCGTATGAGAAACGTATGAATATCTAAAATAACGATCCACTTCACGAAAAAAATGTACATAACATAAATTGTGTCTTTCAACGAGCTCTAAATTTTCCGTTAAGTAAGTTTTTGTCTATCTCTTACGGTTTGCCAGTTATGCAACATTCCATAAAATTCATCGAGAATAAAGTAATCTTCAGGGGCTATTCCCAGAAAATTCAAGATATACATTTTATTTTTCATGTAAATATATTTAATATACGATACTTTAATCAGAATCGTTAGAGCCATTTTTGAGTAAATCAAAATTTTCGGAAATTGTTCCAATTAAAGGGTAGTTGGGGCACATCCTTCGAAGACACCAAACTTAATTACCAAATGTGGTATTTAACGGTCTTTTTGTTATCTGTTCACACACACATACGGACATTTTTCTAAATATGCTTTTTCTTTTTGTATTCAGGGGGTCTGAAAACATGTATTTCTGGTGAAATCTCGGTATCGAAAGTTTGGGTGCAATACAATACCTTCTTTATACACTATGTAAATAGTTCGTTTAGTGAAAGTAAAAAGCTTTTAACAATAATAATTTGTAGAAGCTATACAAAGATAAATTATTGCGGTAAGAGATAGTATTGTGAATGTTTTTCTTCTTACTTTTTTGATTTTTCAGTGCCGTGGACGAGTGATTAGACCACTAGCCTCTCAGTAGGCAGCTCTGGTTTGATCCCAAGGGACCACATGTGTGGGATATGTGGAAAGTGGTGTCTGGGCGGGTTTTCTACTAGTTCTTCGGTTTCCCATTTATTCCAGAAATTGCCTTATAATCATTTTACTTTCATTCATTTCATATAATCTCTTTCTCACTTGTATACAAGGCGTCACACGAGGGTAGATAGAGAAAGAAGACGACGATGTTTTTCATTTCCTCTTCCTTATTCCCACTGCCGTTCTCTGGATTAATGTTTCTGGGATTCCTTAAACTCACCATGTACCGGAAAAATAACGAAAATAATTATGGAAATTCAACACCAAGTTAACCTTAAAAATCATATGTGTTCCATTCACATGACTTTCTCTGCATCTCTGCAACAAATTATTGTTAAAAAGCTTATGCCGCTATGTATTTCATGCTAATCGAGAAAAATTAGCAGAAATAGTCTTATTGCTTGCTTCCTTATAAGTAGAAGCGAAATAAGGGAGTACCATAGGTTAAAGCGATAGTCAAAAGCTAGTTGCTATGTGACTGAAGTTCCTTTGTTTGTATGGATAGGAGTTGACAAATTACTGAATGAGAAAAGTTAAAATTTTTCAAAGCTGAAACCAAAAACAAGGAAATCTAAAAAACGATCAATTCCACGAAAAAAATGTATATATCACAAACAGTGTGTTTTAATGTGTTCTAGAATTTTTGTGTGATAAGTATTTGTCAGTCTCTTACGGTTTAGCAGTTATAAAAAATTCCGTAAAATTCACCCACAATAAAGTAGTCTTCAGAGGCTATTCCAAGAAAATCAAGATATAAATTTTACTTGTCAGGTAAATATCTTTAATATACGATATTTGAATCAAAATCGTGAGAGCCAGTTTTTAGAAAATGAAAATTTTCGAAAAGTTCCCTATAAAGGGTAGTTTGGGATGGGGGGATTTTTCTCAAAATCTTCGTATCGCATCCCTGAAAGATATCTTCTCTATACACTATATAGATAGTACGTGTAGAGAAAGTAAAAATGGTATGAGAAACAAATTGTTAATGTTTGAAAACATTTTAAAAGCTCATCCAAAAAATCTGTTAGCTTAAAACATTTAGTGAAGGTATGTAAATTTTTAAGAATGGTTCAAATGGTAAATTATAAGCAGTATTTTACACTTATTCAATAAATGAATATGTGTTTTTGTAAATTAATTCCTTCATAACAGAGGCGGTGCAATTTATTCCGTGATTTTGTTAGTTTGAAAAACTCCGTCTGTGTTTCTTGTGTTTTCCCCTTCAGGTCTTTATTAAAACCCTCATTTCTCTGAAGAAAGGGATATGTTATAACAATAACTGTATATACCTTTTAGTAGAAAGGAAACTCAAAACCTTTTACTCGCCTTACGCTTGCTGCAATTTCTTTTGTTTCTGAAGTGTTAGTGAGGAAGTTAGGGCTTTGAGAACTCCTTCCCTCCCCGCCCGATGAAGGTAATAACTGAACGATCCGGAAGACGTCGCATTTGTTTGTCTTTTGTTATGACTGGGGGAAAAGGAAGCGTTTGTTGCTCGACGGGGTTTTGATTTCCGCTTTCAACAGGAAGAATTTGAATTTGAAAAACTCGCATAGGCTTTAACTAGAAGCGCAAAAGAATGTCTGGCATTTGTATTTCTTTAAAAATATTTACTATAATGCAGCCCAGAAATTTATAAACGTCTTTTCCGAACAGACATCCCCCCAAAAAGTTTTGTAATGCTTAGAATTGAAAACAAAACGCTTCATTTTTTACTTTCTGTATACGCACTACGTACATAGTGTATAGACAAGATATTACACTCCACTAAAATATTCGATACCGAGATATCGCCGGAAATATATGTTTTAGGGTCCTTTGTGTCTAAAAAAAGTATTTACAGAAAAAGGTCCGTGTGTCCTTGTGACTGTGAACACGATAACTCAATAATGAAAAGTCAGTAAAATACCAAACTTGGTATTTAAATTTGGTATCTTCCAGGGATGCGATACAAAGATTTTGAGAAAAATCCCCCACCCCCAACTACCCTTTACATGGAACTTTTTTCGAAAATTTTGATTTTCTCAAAATGGCTCTAACGATTTTGATTAAAATTTCGTATTTTAAAGATATTTACCTGACAAATAAAATGTATATCTTGAATTTTCTGGGAATAGCCTCTGAAGAGTAGTTTATTCTGGATGAATTTTACTGAATTTTGAATAACTGCTAAACCGTAACAGATGGACAAAAACTTACTGCACAAAAACTGCAGAGCACGTTAAAAAACACAATTTATGTTATATACATTTTTTCGTAAGCTCATCGTTTTTGAGACATTCCTTATTTTTGGTTTCTGCTATTAAAAACGTATACTTTTCTCATACAGTACTTTGTGAACTTGTGTCCATACAAATAAAGGAACTTCAGTCACATAGCAACCAGCTTTTAACTATCACCTTAACCTATGGTACTCCCTTATTTCGCTTCTACTTACAAGGAAGCAAGGAATAAGACTATTTCTGCTAATTTTTTCTCGATTAGCAGGAAGTAAATAGAAGCATAAGCTTTTTAAAAATGGTTTATTGCAGAGATATAGAGAAAGTCATGTGAATGGAGCACATCAGATTTTTAAAGAAATAGATACCATCTTGTGATAATTACATGATAAATATTTATAGGTATTGTATGGAAACGGATTAACCATTACTTAAATATTTATTTTTACTTTACACGTTTAACAAAAATAAATATCCTCGGCACTATGGGTCACCTAATTCTCAGGCGTTCCTGCATTGGGGGTATGAAAATAAAATTCGCCATATGCTTCCCTTTGTGTTCAAGTAGGCATGGCAGCCATACACTTACCTCGCTGTTTTGGTAACTAATATTTCAGCACCATTATGAATTGCAAATTCAACTTCAATACACTTGCAGAAAATGTGTTCTTATTGTGTTTCGATTAAGTAGTGGTCTTGAAGTAGAATACTTCTAGTATTGGATGCTTTGCTTATAAAGATAAGTTTAATTAGTAAGAATTGTGTTGACACTACAATAGCCAAAATGGTTAAGGGATGATTCTGCTGATTAACAGAGAAGTCGGAAAGTGGCTCGAATCCCGCGTAACGCGTGCCTACGTTTTTACTTTCTCTGTACGCACTAGGTACATAGTGTATACAGAAGGTATGGCACTCCACCAAAAATTTCGATACCAAGATTTCACCGGAAATATATGTTTTAGGGTCCCCTGTATCCAAAAAAGAGTATTTTCAGAAAAAGGTCCGTGTGTGTCCGTGTGTCCGCGTTTTCGCGTGTCCGTGTGCCTGTGAACACGATAACTCAAAAACGAAAAGTCACTAAAATACCTAACTTGATATTTAAGTTTAGTATCTTCCAGGGATGAGACACGAAGATTTTGAGCAAAATCCCCCCACCCCAAACTACCCTTTACATGGAAAATTTTTCGAAAATGTTGATTTTCTGAAAAATGGCTCTAACGATTTTGATTAAAATATCGTATATTAAAGATATTTACCTGACAAACAAAATGTATATTTTGAATTTTCTGGGAATGGCCAATTTTACGGAATTTTGCATAACAGCTAAACTATAAGAGATGGACAAAAACTTACCACACAACAAATGTAGAGCACTTTAAAACACACAATTTATGTTATATACATTTTTTTCGTGGAGTTGATTGTTTTTTTAGATATTCCTTGTTTTTGGTTTCAGCTAATAAAACAATTTTCTCACTTTGTGAACTCGTGTCCATACAAACAAAGGAATTTCAATCACATAGCAATCAGCTTTTGAGCATCACTTTAGCCTACGGTACTCCCTTATTTCGCTTCTACTTACAAGGAATAATAAGACAATTTCTGCTAATTTTTTCTCGATTATCAGGAAGTAAATAGAAGCATAAGCTTTTTAACAATAATTTATTGCAGAGTTGTAGAGAAAGTCATGTGAATGGAACACATCAGATTTTTTAAATTATTTGTTGTAATCTTTATTTTCATTACCTGTGTGAAATATAAATCTGGTAGATTAATGGAAAGTCTTTCTTAGTTTTAGGGCCTTTAAAATGTGTTTTCTGAGAAATTTCCTTTACCAATATTTGGGAGCAATGTGGTACCACATACAGGCTGTTATGAAATGAGCCCTTAGTGCTTGAATTTTCATGTAAATGATACCTGTTTCAAACTATACTGAAATGCTGGAATAAATTATTGAATACTATATATTCATTTATGATCTTAGCGTTGGAAATAATGAGGAAATTGAATCACATTACAACCTTTAACAGTGCAATGGAAAACTACAACAACAAAAAGATTTAAACTTGGTATAATTGCTGATTTCTTCATGTTGCTACTGGCTAGAGAACAGAACCTGTACTTTATATTCAAATTAAACACAAAACGGCTGCCTCGTGGTTGAATGGTCAACAAGCTCACCCGAAGGTCCCGGGCTCGATTCCCGGCCGAGGTGGGGACTTTTTCTTTAACGAGAATTACTCCCTATCGCTCATAGAGTTCGGAAATATGGAAGTGAGAGTCAACTTGCGTGCCTTTAATGACATATACTGACCTAATGTTAATCATCCACAGTTTATGTAGGGTCCTCAATATAACCTTAGCAGCTTAAAAGACTATACAAATGGAACTAAGGAAAAAAGACTATCGAAACAAAACTACAGGTTAAATACATCTGATGTGTTCCATTCACATGACTTTCTCTACAACTCTGCAATAAATTATTGTTAAAAAACTTATGCTTCTATTTACTTCCTAATAATCGAGAAAAAAATTAGCAGAAATAGTCTTATTACTTGTTTCCTTGTAAGTAGAACCGAAATAAGGGAGTACCATAGGTTAAATTGATAGTCAAAAGCTGGTTGCTATGTGACTGAAGTTCGTTTGTTTGTATGGACACGAGTTCACAAAGTCCTGTATGAGAAAAGTATGTTTTTTATAGCTGAAACCAAAAACAAGGAATGTCTTAAAAACAATCAACTCCACGAAATAAATGTATATAACATAAATTGTGTGTTTTAAAGTGCTCTATATTTGCTGTGTGGTAAGTTTTTGTCCATCTCTTACGGTTTAGCAGTTATGCAACATAACGTAAAATTGACCCAGAATAAAGTTGTCTTCAGAGGCTATTCCCAGAAAATTCAAAAGATTCATTTTATTTGTCAGTTAAATATCTTCAATATACGATATTTTAATCAAAATGGTTTGAACCATTTTTTAGAAATTCAAAATTTTCGAAAAAAGTTCCATGTAAAGGGTAGTTTGGTGGGGGGATTTTTCTCAAAATCTTCGTTTCACATCCCTGGAAGATACTAAACTTAAATACCGAGTTTGGTATTTTACCGACTTTTCGTTTTTGAGCTATCGTGTTCACAGACACACACACACACACACACACACACACACACACGGAGCTTTTTCTGAAAATACTTTTTCTTGTATACAGGGGACCCTAAAACATATATTTCCGGTGAAATATCAGTATCGAATTTTTTGGTTAAGTGCAATACTTTCTGTATACACTGTGTATATAGTGCGTATAAAGAAAATAAAAAAAAAAACAAGTAGAATTCATTTTAATGGTGATAGTGTCGTATGACTATATAAATGGACTTTCCTTAACTTTCCTGAAAGGATATTCATAGTTGCAACGTGGACTGCTTTTAAAGTGTTTCCTAATGTTGATAATCACCTTCTTTACTCATTTTTACTTTAAATTCACATAGAAAACTAGCATCCAAAATTGCAGAACATAACAATATTTTCTGAGTTTTCGTGTCTTTTTTTTTTCTTCTTTTTTTCCAAAGCCCACATTACTCTTTCTCTAAACATGTTGTTTCCATAATAAATACATTTAATTAAACATTCTATATCCAGAGCATTTACTAAACACTCTGAATGTATATAAACTATTGTAGATACATTACAAAATTAGAATCAGTAGCTCGTTGCTTGAGCTTTTACTTCAAGATATCATTCTCCTCTGCATTTAATGATTCCGATTGAAATATTTCTTTTCGTCAATACGTCTCGCTTTGATGCTTTTAATTTTTCTGAACAGAACGAAATTGAAGCGTTTTAAGGGCGTATTACAGTACCCTCAACGAACAACAAATCACTAGGGACCTATGTGTAAGCACAGATGCTTTCAACATTACATGGTTGTTAAAGTAATGAACTGAATATCCATTTGAAAAAAAAAGAGCAAATTCTGCAAGATTAAATACTGATCTTTTATGCAAGTGTAGTCCTCAAGCTTGGTGTAGTGGTTACCGTATTACTTCTAGTTCCCAAGGTAGTGGAGTCAATTCCGGTGGAAAGTGATGAAATTTTTAAAATGTAAAAATCTTTAGCACGACCTTCTTTGGAAGGGAAATAAAAGCAAAGCTTATTTGCAACGTTGAAAGAGAAGGTTCCTGGGCAATATTCCACCATTTTCACGACAGAAAATTCGTGATTTCGTCCTATGGTGCCAACCATAGGCGTCGAAACCTGTGCGCATAGTGGCTTGCGAAGTAATTTCAGCCTATGTAAGAAACCACCGCTAGGTGACCCAAAATACCAATTATGGCTTGATGAAGCTTGAACTTGATTATAAGTGAAGGCCTTTGTATTATATCCTGAAAATAACTTGGATTAAACACCATGTTTTAAAGCATTGCTTTAGTTACAGTTTAGTTTTGTGTGAGTATGTGTTCTATGAGCTTCCAACTCAAAATGAAAAAGCGGTTAACATTCAAACTTGATACTTTATGTTCAGCATCTTCCAAGGATGCGACTTCAAGATTTTCAGGAAATTCCTCCCACTCCTAACTATCCTTTCCAAGTTTACATGGAATATTTTTCGTAATTTTCGATTTTCTCGAAAATGACCCTGTTTTTTTTTTTTTTTTTTTTTTAAATCGTTTAGTAACGATATTTACTTGACAAATAAAATGTATAATTTGAATTTTCTGGAAATAGTCTCTGATAGACAAAAAGGATGTAAGAGATGGACAGAATATCTAGACCTTGTTAAAAACACACAATTATTTTCATTATTATTATTCTTATTATTATAATTATTATTACTATTATTATCGTTAATATAATTATTATTATCATCATTATTACTATTATTATTTATTATTATCATTATTATTATCATCGTTATTATTTTTTTTCATCACGAATGAGCCCATGAGGGACTACGCAAAGTACTTAGAAACGTCTCTGTTTTCCCTTGAACCCATATTTCTCTCATTTTTGGCTGTGGGCTTCTTTTCTCTCGTCTGTCCACATTGCTCCAGTTTTTTTCTTCGGTCTGTCCTCGTGGTCAACTTGCCATTTATGAACTTTGTTTCTGAAGAGCTCTGTGTTTAATATATCTTTTTGTGTAATTCCTGCTAATTTTAAATCATTTTTTACTTCCCAAATCCATTTTATAGTATTACTTGTGATTTGCTTTTATTTTCATAAAATTCAATGACTTATTTTGTGAGCCTGTTAGAATTCATTCGTTTGATATGTCGATAAACTTTTATTATTATTATTATTATTATTATATTTATTATTTTTATAATTGTTGTTGCTGCTACCACCACCGTCACCACCACCGCCACCACCGGCACCGCCACCATGCAAAAAAGGATATAATTTTAACGTCAAATATTCCGTTATTTTCTTGCAATTACAAGAAAATAAGAAAATACTATGTTTGTCAATGTATATTTTAATTAACATGAAGTAGATAGAAGAATAAGGTTATGTAAAATAGTTTGTTACAGAATATGGTGAATCATATAAATGGAAAAATTCACTTTTCTGCTTTTACAGAAACGGTGTAGTGCTTTTTGTAATCTGTGAATAAAGCATTTTGTAATTGCCGTCATATATCACCGATCTTAATAAGTATACTGGTCGTGTATGTCGTGAATACCACACGAGAGTGAATTAAAATAAAATGCAAATGGTGCTGAGGGTGGTATATTTTACAGATAATACTGTCTGATAGACATAACGGAAACCCTGTTATTAGAATGTAATGTTTACGAATGCGAGGCAAGGCAATGAATGATATTCTCTTCCCTTTTCCCAGAAAATGGCAATACCATTTCCCAGCGGAAAGTATGAATAGTGAAACACTTGCCGCTACAGAAGAGGTTGGGGTAGAGAACCCTCGGACAATAAATCCATTTATAAAGTTTAAAACAGTGTAATATGTATGCATGTGGGGACCTCGCATGATCCACCCCACCTCCCACGTCACAATTTATTTAATCCACGTGCTCATTTCAGCAAGGCTAAGTTTTCCGGAATGGGCTCGGTGGAAGGAAAAGCACTAGAAGTGGATTTTCTCTGGCAGAGCAATGGAAATTTTGCGTGGTGCATTTTCGCTATCTTCTTCAGCCTCCCCCTCCCTCGCTCACGCCATTGTTCCTTCCTTGCACCCTCACCGCTATTGTCGTTCAAAATCCGAAAGGGTTTTGTCTTTGTAGTCAACCTTTGTTTCGCCCTGCGCAAGAAATTGTCTTTTGTACCTTTGTCCCTAATATTCCGTGCGTTATATCGTTGGTGCTAATCCCTGCAGATTCTCAAGCACTCTAGTAAGGGTTTAAACATCCCTTGTTTTGTTGGCGGTGGTCAAGGAGGGGGCGTGGTTACTGATGGGGAAGTTGACTTTGGGCTATCATTTCCACTCAAAACGCTCCTCGTGCTTTCAAGCCCTCTATCGCTGAATGGTCCTCAGTAGCTACTATGGGATAATCTTTATTAATATTATGGAAAGAGAAAATTGTGTGTATAGATTTTCAATTAAATTTATGTTCACTTTCTCTACACGTACTATGTACATAGTGTATTGTATTCCATCCAAAATTCGATTCCGAGATTGCACCGGAAATATGTTTTGGATCCCCCTGAATCAAAAAAAAAAAAAATCTGATGTGTTTCATTCACATAACTTTCTCTACTTCTCTGCAACAAATTACTCTATTTTCTTCATCTAATCAAGAAAAAATTAGCAGAAATAGTCTTATTGCTTGCTTCCTTGTTATTAGAAGCAAAATAAGGGGGTACCATACGTTAAAGTGACAGTCAAAACCTGGTTGATATGTGATTGAAGTTCTTTTGTTTGTATGGACACGAGTTCACAAAGTCCTGTATGAGAAAAATTAAGTTTTTCGAACCTGAAAACAAAAACAAGTAATATCACAAAAACAATCATCTCCACTAAAAAAAAATGTGTACAACATAAATTGTGTGTTTTAAAGTGCTCTCATTTGTTGTGTGGTAAGGTTTAGTCCATCTCTTACGGTTTAGCAGTTATGCAAAATTCCGTAAAATTGGCCCAGAATAAAGTAGGCTTCAGAGGCTATTCCCAGAAAATTCAAAATATATATTTTATTTGTCAGGTAAATATCTTTAATATACGATATTTTAATCAAAATCGTTAGAGCCATTTTTTAGAAAATCAAAATTTACGAAAAAAGTTCCATGTAAAGGGTAGCTTGGAGTGGGGGAATTGTTCTCAAAATCTTCGTGTCGCATCCCTGAAAGACACTAAACTTAAATACCAAGTTTGGTATTTTACTGACTTTTCGTTTTTGAGTTATCATGTTCCCGACACACGGACACACGGACACACACACGGACCTTTTTCTGGAAATACTTTTTTTGGATACAGAGGACCCCAAAACATATATTTCCGGTGAAATCTCGTTATTGAATTTTTTGGTGGAGTGCAATACCTTCTCTATACTCTATGTACATAGTTCGTATAGAGAAAGTAAAAAGCATTTTTGGAAAAACGTGTGTGTGTGTGTCTATGTCTATGGACAGCATAACTCTAAAACAAAAGGACCGTTTAATACCAAACTTGGTATTTAAGTTTGGAGTCTTCTAAATAGATTTTTAAGAAAATCCCCCCATCCCAACATGAAAACATTTCGAAAATTTTGATTTTTTTCAAAAATAGCTCTAACAGTTTTGATTAAAACCTCTTTTATTTAAGATATTTACATGCCAAATAAAATCTATATCTTGAATTTTCTGGGAATAGCCTCTAAAGACTTCTTTATTCCGGATGACTTTTTTTGAATTTTAGCACAACTGGTAAATCGTAAGAGATGGACAGAAACTTACCCACAAAAAATGTAGATGACGATAAAACACACAATTTATGTCATATTCATTTTTTCGTGCAGTTGATCGTTTTCGAGATATTCCTTGTTATTGGTTTCAGCTTTAAAAAGCGTACACTTTTCCCATATGGGAATGTGTCAACCTCTGTCCGAACAAACAAAGGAACCCCAGTCATATAGGAACTTCACTATTACTTTAACCTATGGTACTCTCTTATTTCGCTTCTACTTACAAGGAAGCAAGTAATAAAAATCTACCTGATAATTTTTCTCGATTAGCATAATTAAATAGAAGCATAAGCTGTTTAACAATAATTTGTTGCAGAGATGTAGAGAAAGTCATGTGAATGGAACACATTAGAGTTTTTTTTTTTTTTTTTTTTTTTACTTATAGACGCTGAGGCATTACATAGCTCTCTATGTTAAATGAATGTTAGCTGAGTAAGTATTAATGGAAATATGTGTTAAGGGTATGTAAATAAGTTGAGCAGATTTTGGGTTCGCTTTTAAGTTATTAAGTATTGCAGCTAAGAATTGGCTGGAATGAATCTGTAGAAGTAGCAGTTACTTATAATCGTGCGTGTTGTCAGCAGGTAGGCGTCCGGTTTTTACTTTCTCTTTCAATGTGCATAGGGATGGAGTAGTATTACATTCCACCCAAGAATTCGATACCGAGATTTCACCGGAAATACATGTTTTAGGACCCCCTGTATTCAATAAAATTATTTTGAGAAAAAGGTCTGTGTGTGTGAACACAATAACTCAAAAACGAAAAGTAGCTAAAATTCCAAACTTGGTATTTAACTTTAGTATCTTCCAAGGATGCGACACGAAGATTTTGAGAAAAATCCCCCCACCCCAAACTACCCTTTACATGGAACTTTTTTAAAACATTTAGATTTTCTTAAAAATGGCTCTAACGATTTTGATTAAAATAGCATATATTAAACATACTTACCTAACAAATAAAATGTATATCTTGAATTTTCTGGGAATAGCTTCTGAAGACCTGTTTATTCTGAATGAATTTTGCTTAATTTGGCTTAACTAGTAAACCGTAAGAGATAGACATAAACTTACTCTACAAAAAATTTAGGTCTTGTTAAAATACACAAGTTATGTCATATACATTTTTCTCGTGGAGCTTACCGTTTTCGAGGTATTCATTGTTATTAGTTGCAGTTGTGAAGTACTTATACTTTTCTCAGACGGGAGTGTTCGTTTTTCTTTTGTTCTACTCCTGGCCAAGAAAAGGAACGATTTGTAATGTCAATCGCATAACGACAGCTTTTAAAACATTTGACTATTGATTTAGCCTAGTGTATTCCCTTATTTTCTTCCTACTTATACGGAACTAAATAATAAGAACATTGTGCTAATGAGTACCACGATTAGCAAGGTGCAGAAAGAAGAAGAATCTTATGTATGAAGTTTGTAGAACAGCTAGAGAAAGTTATGTGAGTGTAACACATCAGATTTTTTGTATTTCAGTGAGGTTAAAAACGGAAACATCTTTGTTTAAATTAAGTCCCGTTACTGCAGGATGAACTAATGTCGTGTAGGCCGATAAAGACCTTGGAATTATATTACCTAGACTCTCAGCTGGCGCAGTTATGCTGTCACTAACTGAAACCTCTCGCGCATCGGTAGGCGAAGGGCAAACGTGTTTTTGCCATATGTTCAGCACGCCTAAAAGACTTTAAAAGTGAGGTGGTTTAAGGGTATTAGGGTTTAATAATTAACATGGTGCACTTATATGCTGCATAACTGTACCAAACACCGGAAAAATGATTCCGAGACCATTTTCCATCGGTAAGAATAGATTATAACATTTGTGTTCCAAATTCATTCCGATTTATTCTCGTGGGTTTGCTCGGTCACTAAGCGAATGATAATTCATTTTAGGTTCCCAATACGTAAACTACAATTATTGAATAAGTCGTCAGCTGCTCTGAGACGTAACAAATTTGTGCTATCGAAATATCACAGGCTATACTCAGTGCATTTTTATCATGAGAATAGGGGCAAGATGATGCAAAACCCTGACACAGATCTTTCAGTACTTAGTTTCCCTTCTTATCTGACAAGGGTAACGAGGACGCTGATTTCATTCTTATAACTATTTTGTATATGTTTTATTAGCATTACAAGGCAGTGTTGAAATATTACATTCAATATTATAATTTGTCCTAAATAAAAAAAAAAAATACCCAAAATCTCGATTAAGTTAATTTTTCAAATCCGCAATTTCAGACTGAAACACGACTCCACAGGGTGCAAAAATGAATTTTGCAAAAGTGTTAGAACATGAAGAATATTACTAATACCACCAGCACCACCACCATCACCATTAGCGAAGGCCATCTAATTGCCTCTATCACATCAGAAAGAACCAGCCCCAACACCTACAGAAAAAATCTGATGTGTTCCATTCACATGCCTTTCTCTAAATCTCTGCAATAAATTATTTTTAAAAAGCTTCTGAGAAAAAAAAAATTACTATGTGCTTCCTTGTAAGTAGGAGCGAAAGAAGGGACTACCATAGGTTAAAGTGAAGTTTCTTTGTTTGTATGGAGAGGAGTTGACAAATTCCTGTATGAGAAAAATATAAGTTTTTAAAGCTGAAACCAAAAACAAGGGATATCTAAAAAACGACCAACTCTACGAAAAAAATGTATATAATATAAATTGTGTGCTTTAACGTGCTTTAAATTTTTGGTGTGGTAAGTTTTTGTCCATCTGTTACAGTTTAGCTGTTATGCAAAATTCATTAAAATTCATCCAAAATAAAGTAGTCTTCAGAGACTATTCCCAGAAAATTCAAGATACACATTTTATTTGTCTTGTAAGTAGCTTTAATATATTTTAATCAAAATCATTAGAACCATTTTTTAGAAAACAAAAGGTTCCATGTAAAGGGTAGTTTGGAGTGGGGGGAATTTTTGTCAAAATCTTCGTGTCGCATCCCTGGAACATGCTAAACTTAAATATCAAGTTTGGTATTTTACCGACTTTTTGTTTTTGAGTTATCGGACACACAGGGATCTTTTTCTGAAAATGCTTTTCTTGGATACAGGGGACCCTAAAACACATATTTCGTGAAGAGAAAGTAAAACGCCAGAGCTATTAAAACTACAAAAAAGGCAGCAGAGCCCTTGGGGGTAGTTACATCAACGTCCCTTCAATTAATGAATCCATTCACTTACACTTCCAAACTCACTTGCTCACACAAGCCGAGAGACCGGGATGCACCTCAAACATTTTGCGTGTGGGGTTTGAAAATGGCGAATGTTCCTAGATAAGCGCCTGGGTAAGGCAGGAACAGGGAGGGAAAAAAACCATTACCCTTATCTCTCGGTCAGTAATCCGTTTATGAGCCCAGTTTATCTTTGTAATGTATTCAAACTTGTGCACGTGAAGCCGGCCGCCAGCTATATACATAGGAACCTCAGGCCTGTCTCCTGTGAATGCATTCTGAGGGTTTTCCGTGAGATGACTGATGACCAACAAGAATTATGAAAAAGCCTAAAATCTACAATTTTGCTTGGATTGATTTGAAACTTTAACACAGAAATTGCAGTATTATGAATAGTTTACATGCTAATTTGTAGACCTCTGTTCAAAATAGTTCCTGTGATATTTATAGAATTTTGTCATTTAATTAAATCACTCCACACGATGCAATTTCAGTTACAGAAATATAATACTTTGAAATTATATTGATAAATACAGTATTAGTACATTGAAGAGCTGACATTTTTAACTGACTATTGGTTTAGGAGAATAAAATTATTTAATTATCATTTAATTAATGTGCATAGTGCATAGAGAAGGTATTGCACTCCACCCAAACATTCGATACTGAGTTTCACCGGAAATATGTTTTAGAATTCCTTTTAACTAAAAAATTCTAATGTGTACCATTCACATAACTTTCTCTACATCTCTGCAACAAATAATTCTTAAAAAGATAATATTTCTATTTACTTTATGCTATCAGAAAACATTAGCAGAAATAATCTTATTACTTGCCTCCTTGTAAGTAGAAGAGAAATAAGGGAGTACCATAGGTTAAAGTGATAGTCAAAACCTGGTTTCTATGTCTGAAGTTCCTTTGTTTGTATGGACAGCAGTTGACAAATTCCTATATGAGAAAAGTATACGTTTTTTATAGCTGATACCAAAAACAAGGAATGTCTCAAAAACGATGAACTCCACGAAAAAAAATGTGTATAGCACATATTGTGTGTTTTAACGTGCTCTACATTTTTTGTGGAGTAAGTTTTTGTCCATCTCTTACGGTTTAGCAGTTATTCAAAATTCCGTAAAATTCATCCAGAATAGATTACTCTTCAGAGACTACTTCCAGAAAATTCAGGACATACATTTAATTTGTCAGGTAAATAGCTTTAATATATGACATTTTAATCAAAATCGTAAGAGCCATTTATGAGAACGTCGAAATATTCGAAAAAAAGTTCCATGTAAAGGGTAGTCAGGAGTAGGGGGATTTTTCTCAAAATCTTCGTGTCGCATCCTTGGAAGATACTAAACTTAAATACCAAGTTTGGTATTTTACCGACCTATCGTTTTTGAGTTATGGTGTTCATAGACACACTGACACACACACACACACACACACACACACACACACACAGATACACACAGGGACCTTTTTATGAAAATGTTTTTTTTTTTTTGTGTGGATATAGGGGACCTTAAAACATATATTTCCGGTGAAATCTCGGTATCGAATTTTTGGGTGGAGTCCAATAACTTCTCTATACACTATGTACATAGCAAGTGGTACACTAAGTACATAGTGTAGAGAAAGTAAACAGCACTTTCGGAAAAAGATCCGTGTATGTGTCTGTGTCCGTGTGTCTGTGAACACGATAACTAAAAAACGAAAAGTCGGTAAAATACCAATCTTGGTATTTAAGTTTAGTATCTTACAGGGATGTGACACGAAGATTTTGAGAAGAATCCCCCCATCCGCCAACTACCCTTACATGGAACTTTTTTCGAAAATTTTGATTTTTTTCAAAAATAGCTCTAACGATTTTGATTAAAATATCGAATGTTAAAGCTACTTACCTGACAAATGACATGTATATTTCAACTTTTCTGGGAATAGCCTCTGAAGAGTACTTTATCTGGATGAAATTTGACGGAATTTTGAAAACTGCTAAACCGTAAAAGATAGAAAAAACTTACCACAAAAAGTATGTACAGCACATTAAAACACACAATTTATGTTATATATATTTTCTTCGTGGAGTTGATCGTTTTTAAGATATTCCTTGTTATTGGTTTCAGCTTTAAAAATGCTATACTTTTCTCAAACAGGAATTAGTCAACTCCAGTCCATACAAAGGAACTTCAGTCACATAGCAAGCAGCTTTTGACTGCCACTTTAACCTATGGTACTCCCTTATTTCCTTACTACTTACAAGGAATCAAGTAATAAGGCTATTTCTGCTCATTTTTTCTCGATTAGTATGAAGTAAATAAAAGAATAAGTATTTTAACAATAATTTTTGTAGAGATGTAGAGAAAGTCATGTAAATGGAACACATAAGTTTTTTGGTTTCAGACACTAATAAAATGCATTATTTTCAGTTTCAGAAAATATATAGTTTTTCGGCGTTAAAGGGATTTTAAGGCACTTAAAGATGTTTATATGCTAGTCTATAAGTACTCCTTTAAAGCTGTCATACATATATAATCTCCCTTTTTAGAACATCTGTGTCTTCAGTTTTATAAAAACGTTTTTTATACTAATGTACCTTTTTCTAAAGTATGAGAGGTAGAGAGCGAACATTTTCAGCTCGGATATACAACACATAGTTGAACTTTCTGAATCAGAATCATAATTTTGTAATATATATTAATGATTTTTAAATAACAACAACATTGCAAATTTTCCACATTTTTAGTTTTTTGACTATGAAGATGATTCATTTTTTTTTCAATTTTCAATAAATTGAGATACATAACTAAATAATTGCGGTTCACAAGAACCGCTTTTTTCTAAAAATGTTTTTCGGCCTCACGGAACCCTAAATCATATATTTCCGGTGAAATCACAGTATCGAATTTTTGAAAAGAAATACAATACATTTCTATCCTTATGAGGTAGAGAAAGCAAAAATGTTTTTTTTTAGACTCAGTGAATCTCAAAACATATATTTCCGGTGAAATCTCGGTATCGAAGTTTTGTATGCATTACAATGCCTTTTCTTTATATACGTGTAAAGTACGTGTATAGAAAGTAAAACAAAATAATGCAGACAGTTTCTCTAAAGAAATATTTGTTATGGTACAGTTAGAAGACCCAATCGTTGATTATTTGTATTCTACGCTATCTTCTAGTATTATCAGAAACATAGAGAGGCTACTTATGCGATTTTATAAAATAAACCAGGAAATATGGAGCTAATAGGACTTGAGTAATCTTGAAGATAACTCTTTTAAAAACTGTATATTATTTTCATGCTTCAAAGTGCATTTGAAAGTATTGTAATATACGCCAGAGGTCAACCAAGAAAGGTAGCACCTACACGTTATCCTTCTTTTATTACTCACTGAAAATACCTTTCTGTACTATCGTATTTCACTATTTAGAAGTGAATGGCCATAACGTTGCGTCGAAAGGCAATGGATGCTTCGGATCTTTATAACAGAAGCGTGTAACGCATATCCTGCGGCTGCAATGCACACACATGCTCGAATTAGAGCAATTTACAGCCGGAGCACATTTCTACAATATGTTTCCTTTACTGCTGCGTTATTTCCAAGGCTACCAGTAAAGAACGGTTCTACTTTGCTGCAACAGCGTCCCAAGCACCTGAATGACATGCACGAGAAGTCTAAATCACATTGTGAAGGTTTTTCTATTTAAAGCACCAGCTAAATGGATATTAAACTGCACTTACTGCTTTTTAAAAATCACGAATGTTTTGAGAGGATGGCTTAATTGCTGTGTATTTTGTCCTTTTTATAGTGTTATTGGTTCTCAGCGTCCCATTCGTTGGGCTTGAAAGACGACTTAATTTTGCTCAAAGCCCTCTTTGTCAGGCTTGAGGTTCTTTTACGTGCCATTAATCTACGACACGGGGCCAGGGAATTTATGCCAGAGGAAACTATGCTGAGGGTTTTTACGCCCGAAAAAAATGCATCGTCCTCCGCGAGGTTTGAACACGCAAATTTGAGTACAAAAATCTTGCATGGGGGGGGGGGGTGACTCAATCAGAGCCCTTTTTTAACGGCCACGAGAATGCCTATAAAAGTGGTTTTTATAGTTTTTAACGCCCGCTTTTACTGCTACGGCGAAGTAATCTGCTTCACCATAGCAGTGATATTTGGAGTGAAGATAGAGCACCAGTGAAATCCGATGGCGGGGGAAGCCGGAGAGACCCGGAGAAAACCGCCACTGCGCCATTTTGTCCACCACAAGGCGTATGTGTACACGTTATTGTTCTATCGGGGGTTAGACCACTCGCCGCTCACCTAGATGGCCCGGGTTCGATCCCAAGTGCCCGCTTGTAAGATTTGTTGTGGACAAAGCGGCGCAGGGGCGGTTTTATTTTTTGGTTTCCCTCACCACCTGTGCTCCACCGTTATTCCATGTATCATCAGTAATAGTAAAAGCGGGCTTTAACACTATCCAAAAAAGGGCCCATATAAACGAAAAAAAAACAAAAAAACTTGCGCTGTTGTAACAGCTAAGGTGAGTATACTACTACCCCATTTCTTTTCGCCTAAGCCAATACTACATATTTTTCAAATGTACAATTTTTGCAATAACCTGTTTTATCTTCAAAACCTCGTAAAATAGCCCGGAAAGTATAAGAAATCCAGGACTATCAGGTCAAATCCCGGGATGTTGGTTTTATTAAAATATCAATTCCACAAGTTTTTGCATTTTCTATGCTATATATATAGTTTAAAGTTCAGCTGTAAGATAATTTTCAGCAACTAATACAAATTTGAAAATTTTAAAATTCACGACTATTTTAAAGCTAATGGCAGTGATTCTCGGTCGCTTACAGTGGACGCTGTTGTAGATGCTATAATGTTGTTCATACGCTATGTAGTTGTCGTAATATAAATCGGTTCTTGAGAAGGTAATATAAACGCCATGACTTTTATTATACAATAATCATGTTACTGCTATTTTCATGTGTTTTAAACATTACTGAGATAAAATATTTCTCTTTATCTCTTGTTAGAATTATGCTATGAATACGGGTATAGAAGCGAGAGTATTAACGGAAAGCCCCTTTAGAGTATGCTGCTGGAAATATCAGCTGTAGGAGTAGTTGCCTAGCGATTACGGCGAACAAGTAAAATGAAAGCGAACACTCTAGGCTTAAACTTCGAAAGGCTGTCACTTCTATCATTGAAATAATATACATTGCATTATTGTACATTGTGAATAAGAAAACTCTCAATACTTTACATTCGCATTACTTCCTCTATCTATTCTGCAACTAACTATTATTTCAAAAGAAAGTGCATCTATCAACTTCGTGTAACACAAAAATCAGTTGATAAATGGGAAAACTCCCAAAAGTAAATATATTGGAGTGGGCACACTTTTGTGAACTGAGTAATGTTTTATTGTATAGCTTTGAATTTCTTTAATTATTTATCATTATTTATCCTTTTAATTCCATAAGAATTCTCCAACGATTATACATATTTTACGTTTTTCTAAATTATTTTCTTTGTATTAAATTGATTAGAAGTAGGAATATGCCATGGTAAAAACACTACAAAACAATTACTTTTTGTTGATTTTTAACTTGTTTGAAACTATTAAGTTGGAAAGTAATTGAAAACAGAGTGTTTCAAATAGAAAAATTAACATTTATTACATTTATTAAGAATTGAAGAAAGAGAACGTTGAGTCTTGAACAGCAAGTGGGACTAGTGCTTCTCTGTGTGGACAACCATAGCTGCAAATGAGTTTGATCATAGTCATCCACACATTCCAAAACTTTCCTACCAGAAAGTTGCCAACTTATTGTATAATGTCAAGAAAACTTTCTGTGTGAGAAGCGAAATGGTGTCCCAAATTTGCTATCAACGAACAGAATACAATAAATGTGGTTGCGAAGAAAGATTATTGCGCTGTGTGTCTCGAGAAGGTGGAATCAGTAGAGAAGCTATACGCAGAATATTAAAAATCAGCATGTTTTCACCACTAAACAATGCGCGAAGAGGATCCACTCAAAGGCAAACATATTGCAACAGGATCATCGTTTACGTGATGCTGATGACCAATTCTTCATTCAGCATGTCCTGCTAAGTGAAGTTTATTCTTTAAGTAGGAACACGCTCATACACAAAATACACGATAATGGCCCAGAGAAAAGCCAAACTGGATGAGAAAATCAAATGACCTGGTGCTCCAAAAGTTATGGCATGTTATGGAATAATTGGAAATATGGTTGCTGGGCCACATTTCTTTGGTGGAAGTGTAAAGCAGTTTACATATGGGTAATTGATGGACACCACTTCACAGGACTACCTGGATGTAAGGCACTGAACTGTTAGTTCTGTGGTTTCAACCAGGTTTTTTTATTTATTTGTTTATTTATGCTGAGCTTTGTACAGGTGAATATGACCGGTGCTCAGCCCCGGCCCTTTACTCATATTTTACAATAGTTTATCAATTCTAGTTTATTACACCATTTTGTCTATTTACTGTCCATACCCATTCATTTTTCACTCTGTCTTACTGTATTTTTGAAACATTTCAACTACTGCTACATTTCTATCTATTTTAAACCATTTCTTATTAATATACTCTTTTCTCCAAATTTCAGTCCCTTGATATTTAAATAAAATGTGTTCCATATCTTCATTTCCGTCACGTATAGGACATTGGTTTTGTGGAGTACCTTTCCTTAAACCTTTTAATCTCCATACTCCTGCTTTCAGCCTTCTCGCTCCTCTTTATTTGTCACAACTGTATACTTTTCCCTTCCCCATGAGTCTTTCATTGGTATATAGAAAACTAAATATCTCTTTTCAGCTATCTCACTAAATATTTTTTGGATTTCTATATCCTCAAATCTTTTCCTTGCCAACTTCCAGAAGTTATTCACATTATTTTCTCTTCAATTCCTCCAATCACTAACAAGAAAATTATAGCACTTGCTAAAACCAATATGTTTGTCATCTTCTCTCATAATTGTTTTTACTGTTCACCAATTTTACTTTTCTAAACCGTCCAATTCTTGCTCTATAAACTGTATGTCCACTCCCATAGTGGCTTAGATCTTTCTTCCTTCACCACAGGAGCACCTCCCAAAACACAACCTTCCTCTATCACTGCTGGCTTAGCACTCCTTCAACCAGATTAGACCACGGCACATTATGCTTCGACTGTTCGCCAGAATGTAAATGAGATGTTCGGTGTGGATTGGATTGGACGAGATGGAACTCAAGCGTGGCCTCCACGGTCACCAAAACTCTCACCCCTTGATTTTTGCTAGGGGCGTATGTAAAGCAGAAGGTTTTACAGACAAAACCTACACTTTTAAATGAGTTAAAACAAAGGATCTTTTATACTCTTCAGAATATTCCACCTGCAACACGTTTAAGAGTAATAGAAGGATATCACGATAGGTACTATCATTAAGTAAATGAATAACATTTTAAACATCGCAGTGAATATACATACTGTAACATAATTTAAAATTAAGAAATAATAATTTATTTTACCTATATATGACATAAACCACCAGTATAAAACGAAAATGAAAAAAGTAAATAATATCAACATGACCCAATAATACATTACACAAAAGTGTACTTTATCAACTGATTTTTGTGTCACACAGTACAAGGAGAATAAGAGAATTAATTAGGCTAAAGCAATTCTCAATTTATTTAAGAGCGGATCACCATGTGCTGCCATTGAAATTTCGTTCTCTCTCCAGGATGAAACACTGAGTAACGACTTACGATTTGAGAAAAGTATGACTCTTAGAAATTATAACCAATAAAAATGAATATCTCGGAAATGATTCATTTCATAGAAATGTATTGATATAAACTGTGTGCTTTAACGAAGTCTATGTTTTTCTGCAGTAAACCTTTGTATATCGCTTCCGATTTACTATGTAATAATGCAAAATTCTGTTAGAATGATCAGGACTTCAGAAAATTCAAGATATGCATTTCATTTGTCATGAAATGTTTCTTTAGAATATGGTATTTATTTAAAATTGTTAGAACTATTTTTGTAATAATAACATTTTAGAAAAATGTTCCACGTAAAGGTAGCTTGGGTTCCAAGATTTTCTTGATTAGCTTCGTGTCGCAATTTTGTAAGATGCTTAACTTAGCTATCAAGTTCGTTATTTAACGGATTTCGTTTTTGTTCATGCTATTTACAGACCTACGGACACATGGACAGTTGGACCTGTTTCTAAAGATGTTGTTTTTGGTTTAGGGGGACCCCAAAATATGTATTTCCAGCGAAATGTCGACGTGACGTCTATGTAAAGAGTAGTGTTTTAGGGTGGATGAATTTTCTTGAACATTTTCGTATCATATCTGCTGTCGTATGCCAGTCATATCTTGGAAGATGCTGCTGTTAATTTCATGTTTGGTATTTGATCAATTTTTTGTTTTTGAATCCTTATTCACAGAAACACGGACACACACTTGCTTATTTTATACACTTATACGTGTACATCCAATTAAATCTCGGTAGAAAATTTTTGGGTGAAATGCAACATCTTTCCTATGTTTTATGTACGAAATAGAGAAAGCAAACATTAATAAATAAACGCGACTGCCTCTGTAGTAAGTAAGGAGCTTTTGGATTTTTAACCCGGGGTTCCGGGTTAGATTTCCGGCCAGCTGGGGAAGTTTTTATTTAATTAGAATCATGCCCTACATTATGCATAATCTGAAGGTATGTATGTGAGTATTTTTCTAAATTTAAATCAGTAAAACCGAATTTCTAAACCTAAATCAACCATTTATTTGTTTGTAAAGTCAAGAGTCCCGATATGACCACAGAAGTAAAATGAGAGGAAACGAATATGGCAAACGGTAAAACTTACTTATTGATAGAGAAACTATATAGGATAAAATTTGAGGTAAAAGTTGTACAAATTAAATGAAGGTTGCAAGCATTTAAGAAACACACACAGCATGTGCAAAGATTTTCAGAATAGTAAAGAGGTAGTTGCGAAATTTGTTGCACTGCTTTTGAATATGTACCTTTTCATTGAAATTTTTGAAAAATAGCGTTTAGTGTTTCTCCAAATTCATATATATATATTATTACCTATTTGTAAACCAGTTCAGTTATGATCGGTTGATATTAATAAGTGAAAGATGTGGGGAATTTAACAGTATTTTAATTTATCTTTAAATACAAGGGATTGAAACCAAACTTCTGTGCTTAGTTTCGAATCTAATTAACGTAATATAATTATCTAGCTTTGTAAAAGTTATGGTTGGGATTATGTGAAATGTAATTATCATTATTACAGAGAGAAAGTACAGTACAGGGAAGTGAAAAACACAATGAATGGCATTTGAAGCCAAAAGCTACAAAGTATTCTGTTACAGGCCGCGCTGGTCACTGTCCATGCTTCACTTTCCCGACCAACAGCAGGAAAACGTAGCTAGGGATGATCGACTTCCCTCTATACTATTAATTCTCGATTCTGTCTACGCCCCTCTCTAACTCATCATCCTTTGTTCTATCTCCCCTTATTTTTCGCCACCCTCTCCGCACTTTTTTCTAGTATCTGAAATCATTCGCAGTGTGTTCTCTCATCAACAAATTCACAGTCTCGTACAGCGCCCCTTCAGAGTTTCAGACGAGCAGTTAATTCTGATTTTTGAAACGCAAAGCAATAAGCTCCATTAGATTTCTATGGTTTCAATATCCGCATGCATAGCAGTAGCATTGTAGTTAACGATTAATTCCTTTTGAATCGGCTGAATGTTTTCCTTTCATCTGATGGCAAATTAATCGAACTTTTTTAAATAGGATAGAGGTAAAAAAATCTGATGTAATCCATTCACATGACTTTCTCTATATCTGTGCAACAAATTAAAACCTTTATGCTTCTATTTACCTCATGCTAAGTGAGAAAAAATTAGCAGAAATAGTCTTATTACTAGCTTCCCTGTAAGTAGAAGCGAAATAAGGGGATAACATAGCTTAAAGTGATAGTAAAAGATGATTGCTATGTGACTGAACTTCCTTTGTTTGTATGGACAGAAGTTGACAAATTCCTGCATGAGAAAATTATGTTTTTTAAGGCTGAAACAAAAAACAAGGAGTATCTAAAAAACGATCCACTCCAAGAAAAAATGTATATAACATAAATGTTGTGTTTTAATGTGCTATAAAATTGTGTATGGTAACTTTCTGTCTATCTCTTACGGTTTACCAGTTACACAAAATTCCGTAAAATTCATCCAGAATAAAGTAGTGTTCAGAGCCTATTCCCAGAAAATTCAAGATATACATATTATTTGTCAAGTGTATATCCTTAATATATGATATTTTAATCAAAATCGTTAGAGCCATTTTTTAGAAAATCAAAATTTTCGAAAATTTTTCCACAAACAGACACACACGGACATTTTTCTAAAAATGATTTTTTTTGGATTCATGTGGTCTCAAAACAGTATTTCCGGTGAAATCTCGGTATCGAATTTTTGGGTACAATGCAATACCTTCTCTGTACACTACGTACATACTACATATAGAGAAGGTAAAAATTCGATGTTCACTATTAGAGCACGTGGCACAAGCTGAGCATGTGTATGTAAGTGTGAGAGACAGAAATGGAATATATACAAAATATTATATACCAGAAGTCCCAACTGACCTGTGTTTTAGTATTTCATATACCCAAGGTCGCGGGTTCAAACCTGGGGGAGGACGATGGATTTTTTGGGACGTAAAAATCATTAGCATGAAGGGAAGTAAGATTTACGGTATGTAAAAGAACCTCAATCCTAGTAAAAGAGGCCTCTGAGCAAACTTAAGGGTCTTTCACGCCCAGTATAGAATGAAACGCTGAACCACAGCATTTAAAGAGCATCCATAAATAAATCTCAATTTCCATACCTATATTTGACGTGTGCACATATCTCTTCGTGGATAAAAGAGTTACAAAATTCAACGGGGCTATTTCAAGTTAAAACTGGCCAGTGGAAATAACCCCTTTTGGCTCTGCAGCTGTTTTAATGCAGAAAAGAATATATGCACAGCCAAATACTGGGCAGTTGGGTCACTGGTATAATCTATGTCAGTATCTTATACTTATATACTGTTTATATGTGAAAGACATCACGAATGAAGCACATTTTGAAATTTATGAAGTCCCGTTCATTATTACTGAACTGTGTATAATTGCGAAGGCTTTAAGCTTACCTGGAAAAAATCAAGTCGCCTTAAAATATACTGTTTGAGTCTTTTAAAATGTAAATGTCATTAACAATATCGAAAATTCGACCATCCATTTTGAAATGCTAAGTATTTAATTTGTTTCTCATAAATAGATGAAAACAGTGCCTAATAAGCTCGTCGTTAACTTTTGATTTATTTTTACGAGTTTAAGATCCTTTAACCCATTTATGAATGCGTAAATGGGGTAAAATGAAGCTGAAATAAGCTTTGGGTCCATAGAGGTTAATGTTACACTACATTCATCTCCTAAAGGTAAGGGAAACCACGAAAAAAGCGTTATTCAGCTAATTCACACCAACCGAAGTTTGAAATCAGAACTCTTGAATGTGAGGTAGATACGCTACCACCACACAACATTTAAATGTGGACTCAGCCTTCAAACGTATATTATCTAGTTAAAGAATTCCAACAAGTAATTTTCGCTGATAAACGGAAGCAGGTAGAAAAGTGAGCTTTGCATTAATAATTTATAGATAACTCATTAAATGGTAATAATAAGTGTACTTGTTACTCATTATTAGCTGACGAAACAAATAATTATTCTTTAGAGTAGAATCGTTTAAATGCAGATATATAGAAAATTAAACTGAGTTGTGTTTGAGGCTTTAACTTCTATGGTTCTCAGTGTCCCTTTCTGCATTGGACATGAAATACCACTTAATTTTACTAATAGGGCACTTTATCATACTTGAGGTTCTTTTATACCGTAAATCTACAACACCTGACCACCGGGTTTACTTCGCTTCCGAACAAAGCCATTCTAAGGATTTTTGCCCCGAAAAAAAATCCATCGCACTACCCCAGGTTTGAACCCGTGATTTTAGGATCCAGATGCTAGCATGTTACCACTAGACCATGGAGGACGACGAAGTTAAGTAGATGCTTAGAATTTGTGTGTGTGTGTGTGTGTGTGTGTGTTTCCACACTGCAGCCATTGACCTATTGTACGTCAAGTCCCAGGAGGACGAGATGTAATTATAACATGACAGCGGGGAAGGAGCCACTTTGGAGGGTACCTAACTTAGTCCAAGCAGTTCATCTCACCTTAGGGAACGCTAGGAGGCCCCCAACCCAGGTCTGACAAATTCCTTGAGTTTACAGATAGCTTCTAAAGCCACCCGCTGCCCGCTCTATTTCCAAAGCGCAGTCACTACCACGGAAGGATGCCACCACTGCAGTCCTCGTCGACACTTACAACCCTGAAAGAGACCAGTTGGATGAAATGGAGATGAAATGAATCAACGGGGAGTTTGGCGGAATGAAGAAAGCTCCCCAGCAATTGCCTAGAAACCCGGAAAAAACAACAAAAACTATGGGTCAGATATGTGAGCCACGGGAATCGATCCTACGGCCTCCTAAATGCCAGTCTCAGAAGAAACACCCGAGCGACCCGGCTCGACAGAATTTGAGTGTAGTTTGAAGTGTGAGATCAAGAAGCCACACTACATTTGATCATGTGCTGGCTTAAGCCGTTTAACATTTAATTAATCAAGCAGTTAAATTATAATAATCGGAATTAGTTAACCTCATGAGCGTGACTTTTTCAACAAACATCAACTGGATTATCTTCCCCAAAACACCAATGCTTTCGTGTGGGATGCCTTTCATATCTTGAAGTTAAAGCTTATCTTTTTTTTAAATTTACGGTTCCTATGACGGCATGCTTACCTCGAGGTTCATCAAATATTTACCGTCTCCTTCTGAAGTTTTCTCAGGAGGAACGCACAGGGCTGCATACTAACCTCCTGGCGTAACTTAGGTGTGATGCTTCAAAGTCTTTAATGACAATTTTCAAGTTTTGCCCTAGAGTGCAGTCACGAAACTTTGTTGAGAGTTTCGTGTCTTAAATGTGCAACACAGAATATACTGTTTTCTCAAAAAATTCTTCGTTTCCTTGGAGTTGAGAACTAAGATGCTTTTACTGTTTCTGCCTGTCATCGCGAGATTGCATTGGGAAAACGTTTCAAGACGTCCTGAAACCAAAGGCTTTTCTTGAAATGCTGTATGAAAACAGCTACTTCTTGAACAAGATTTTGATGTTCAAGCCATTTCTGTATCTGAGAAATAGGAAATCTTTATGCCTCAACTGATTTTTATTTTGAAAAGATTCTGAATTTCTCATAAATAGATTAAGCAATTTTGATCGGAATATGATTAGATGAGCTTTTGCAGTAAATAGCAATTCACCTATTAAACATAACTCCATGGCATACCAGCTCACAAGGAACCTTGGCCTATCACCCAGCCACTGCGTCGCCCATCTCGGTCCATGACAGACGTCGTGAATGGGGTGGAGTATTGGAGGGTGGGATGTAGTCAGTGCCTAAAACCCCTCCCGACCGGTTAGTAAGGTCCTCATGACCTGGAGCCGCTACTTCTCCATCAAGTAGCTCCTCAATTAGCTCCCCCCCCCAGAGACCTCACGAGACTGAGTGCACCCCGGACCAGGTGTCCCCTTGGTAAGCAGCAGCGCCACGACCGCGCTGAGGTGAAGACCCAATTCACCTATTGGGATATTAATGTATATAATATAATAATTAATATATATTTATTTTGAGGTCATAAACAATAAACTACAGTACCTTGGGAGAAAGTGATAAAACGGGTGAGGGGAAGATAATTGCGGCAGTATAAGAAGAAGGAGACGACGAATAATGATAATTCCCAACTGTTAACGAATAATGTGAATGAAGCTGCGCTTTCTGCTAGCAGTTAACATTAATATTTGATTGATTTGCGAATCCCTATGACATTTTTACAAATGGAGAAGAAATGTATAAGACGTAGTGGTTAGATGTTTAATGTGCTTTATAGACCGATATAATTGCAGTACCTGTTTTTTTTAATTTTATTTTTAATGTTTTTATTTACATAGCCTCATGTAACATCTTAGGTCTTATCAGGGGGCTTTGCACTAGAAAAACTCGTTGTCTGTAGGTTCTTTACGTTGGGTTTAGGTCGTTTTATTTTCCTCAAACAAACACATTAAATCTCATATGCATACTTGCAAACTCTGTAGGGGATAGAGAATAATTTTGGTTAAAGAAAAATTCCCCGCCTCAGTCTAGAATCGAACCCGGGACCTCCATATGGGAGGTCAGCTCGCTGACAACGGAGGCAGTCCGAAGTGGTTTTGTATGAGCTGATTCCTTTTTACTTTCTCTATATGAACTATGAACTTCGATACCGAGATTTCACCGGAAACATATGTTTTAGGGTCCCCTTTATCTAAAAAAAGTATTTTCAGAAAAAGGTCCATGTGTGTGTGTGTGTGTTATTCCGTGTGTCCGTGGTGTAATGATTACCATGCTAACTTCATGTACCCAAAGTCGCGGATTCAAACCCGGCGGAGGACGATGGATTTTTTCGGGCGTAAAAATCCTTAGCATGGCTTCCTTCGGAAGGGAAGTAAAGCTGTGGGTCCCGTGTTGAGGATTTACGACATGTAAAAGAACCTCAAGCCTGATAAGAGAGGCCTCTGAGCAAAAGTAAGCGATCTTTCACGCCTAATATAGAATGGGACGCTGGGAACCAAAGCAGTTAAAGAGTGTCCATAAATAACAGGCCATTTCATTTCCGTGTGTCTGTGTGTCTGTGAACACGATAACTCAAAAACGAAAAGTCGGTAAAATACCAAACTTGGTATTTAAGTTTAGTATCTTCCAGAGATGCGACACGAAGATTTTGAGAAAAATCCCCCACCCCAAACTACCCTTTACATGGAAATTTTTCCGAAAATTTTGATTTTCTAAAAAATGGCTCTAACGATTTTAGCTAAAATATCATATATTAAAGACATTTTACTGACAAATAAAATGCATATTTTGAATTTTCTGGGAATTGCCTCTGAAGACTACTTTATTCTGGGTCAATTTTACGGAATTTTGCATAACTGCTAAACCGTAAGGGATGGGCAAAAACTTATCACACAAAAATGTAGAGCATCTTAAAACACACAATTTATGTTATATACATTTTTTCGTGGAATTGACTGTTTTTGAGATATTTCTTGTTTTTTTTTCAGCTATAAAGACATACTTTTCTCACACAGGACTTTGTGAACTCATGTCCATACAAACTAAGGAACTTCAGTCGTAGAGCAACCAGCTTTTGACTATCACTTTAACCTATGGTATCCCCTTATTTCGCTTCTACTAACAAGGAAGCACGTAATAAGACTATTTCTGCTAATGTTTGCTCCATTAGATGAAGTAAATAGAATAATTTGTTGCAGTGATATAGAGAAAGTCATGTGAATGGAAAACATCACATTTTTTGTGTTCGTCTTTATGTGAATATTTGCTTGTAGGAAAAATCTGATGTGTACCATTCACATGACTTTCTCTATATCCCTGCAATAAATTATTCTTAAAAAGCTTATACTTCTAATTACTTTTTGCTAATCAGAAAAAAAATTAGCAGAAATGGTCTTAATACTTGCTTCCTTGTAAGTAGAAGCGAAATAAGGGACTACCATAGGTTAAAGTGATAGTCAAAAGCTGGTTCCTATGTCAATGAAGTTCCTTTCTTTATATGGATAGGAGTTGACAAGTTCCTGTATGAGAAAAGTATACGTTCTTCATAGTAGAAACCAAAAATAAGGAATGTCTCAAAACGACGAACTCCACGAAAAAAATGTATATAACATAGGTTGTGTGTTTTTACGAACTCTACATTTTTTGTGTCGTAAGTTTTTGTCCGTCTCTTACGGTTTAGCAGTTATTTAAAAGTCAGTAAAATTCATCCAGAACAAGCTACTCTTCAGAGGCTATTCCCAGAAAATTCAAGATATACATTTTATTTTTCAGGTAAATAGCTTTAATATACGAAATTTTAATCAAAACCGTTGGAGCTATTTTTGAGAAAATCAAAATGTTCGAAAAAAGTTCCATGTAAAGGGTAGTTAGGAGTGGGGGAATTTTTTCAGAATCTTCGTGTCTCATCCCTGGAAGATACTAAACTTAAATACTAAGTTTGGTATTTTCCCGATTTTTCGTTTTTGAGTTATGTTCACAGGCACACGGATACATGGACACACACACGGACCCTTTTCTGAAAATACTTTTTTTGGATACAGGGGACCCTAAAACATATATTTCCGGTGAAATCTCGGTATCAAATTTTTTGTACATAGTGCGTATAGAGAAAGTAAACATAGGGAAATATTCTGTAAGTTCGTTGGCTGCACCTCTTCTGTGAAAAACATAGTTTAAATATTTATTAGGCAGATTAATTTATAAATGCCTGATTTGAAGGGAACATAGGGCAAAACTGTGTTTCTGATGCTTTGAATAGTCACGAAATAGTCATTGGAAATCGTTCAACATTGTTTCGACGTGCACTCAAACCTTTTGTAGCTGGGAAATATCGTCACAAATGTTCTGACAAATCTTTGTTGGTGATCAAACTGAATTACAGGCGTAGGTCATGCGTGAATGAGCTGTGCGTCGATACACATGTATTTAACACATCGTCGCCCTGTGTTCCAGAGGGCGTGTTTTATGTGGGCGATAGACACATTGTCACTTGAACTGGTTCGCTTCATTTGAATACAGCTCACATTCGCCCGTGTTCCAACTGGTCAAGCATCGGAAAAATGACATCGAATTTATACGTCCTTCGCTATCGATTGTCGCCGCGTTTACGCCCCGCTATACTTCTGCTTTACGAGGGATCCCGCAGATGCAATGCACACATTTTTTGGGTATTACCGCAGAGGTCACAACCACAGCGCGTGACACAAATCTTGTCCGAGGTGGCCCAAACGCTTGAGATTCAGCACATATTCTCGATAGGTTTATCGTCGAGGATGGGTGTTTAGTCACTCTTCAACCAATCGATAGGCACACTATCTTCAACCTTTCCTTATGTCATTCAAGGTTTAAGCAACTTTTTACTTTCCCTGTAATGCATCCAAAAATTCGATACCGAGATTTCACCGGAAATACATGTTTTGATACACCCTGAATACAAACTAAGCAATTTTAGAAAAATGTCCGTATGTGTGTGTCTGTGGGCAGCTTAGCTCAAAAACGAAGATACAGCTAAATACCAAACTTGGTACTCAAGTTCAGTACCTTCCAAGGATGCGACACGAAGGTTTTCAAGAAAATCTCCCGCTCCAAATTACTCTTCACATGGAAACATTTTAGAAATTTTTGATTTTCTAGAAAATGACTAACGATTTTGATTAAAATAGCATATATTAAAGATATTTACCAGACAAATAAAATGTATATCTTTAATTTTATGGGAATAGCCTCTGAAGACTACTTTATTCTGAATAAATTTTACGGAATTGTGTATATCTGGTAAACCATAAGAGATGGACAAAAACTTACTACAAAAAATTGTAGAGCACATTAAAACACACAATTTATGTCATTTACATCTTTTCGTGGAGTTGGTCGTTTTTTATATATTCCTTGCTTTTTGTTTCAGCTTTGAGAAGCATACTTTTCTCATACAGGAATTTTTCAACTCCTGTCCATACTAAGAAAGGAACTTTAGTCACATATCAACCAGCGTTTGACTATCACTTTAACCTATGCTACTCCCTTATTTCGCTTCTATTTACAAGAAAGGAAATAATACTATTTCTGCTAATTTTTTCTCGATTTGCATGAAGTAAATAGAAGCATAAGCTTTTTAACAATAGTTTGTTGCAGAGATGTAGAGAAAGTCACGTGAATGGAACAAATTAGATTTTTTGTTAATTGTCTCCTAATTTAATGGTCAAATCGGGGGCTTTGAATTGTGAAACGTATTACTGCAAGTTTAGAACTTTACGTTAATCAGTTTTATGTTACTAAACACACTCATATTCATACTTGCAGACTCTGTGGAGGATACGGAATAATTCTGGGAATCGAACCCGGGACATCCGGGTGAGAAGTCAGCTCCCTGACCACTCGAATACATAGGCAGTCAAGTAACGTTTTGTTTGCCGATTATGAGTACTGAAAAAATGAAGTTTGATATACTTATTGTAATGGGTTTAAAGATACATTCATGCCCAAATAATGATACTTAAGTGGAGGATGTATTGCAATACACCTAAATTCGATATTTCGATGCAGATACACGTTTTGAGGTCCCTCAATATAACCCATTATTAGATAAGGTCCATTTGAGTAAATGTTCATAGATCGGTTAAATCCAAAAAATCGCTATTCCTTTTTAATTTCTCTAGAGCGTTTGTACAGTGTAAGTAGTGGATAGAGGAGGTATTCAATGTCGAGATTTCACCGAAAATATGTGTTTGAGGTCCCCTGAGTACAAAAAAATGATTTTTTTTTTGAATTGATAAAATAATGAAGCAATTGATTCATGATTTTTAGAAAAAAGTCCATGTGTGTGTCTGGACAGCATAACTCAAAAGCGAAAAGACCGTTAAATACCAATCTTAGTATCTTTCAAGATACCAACACGAAGGTTTTGAAGAAAGTGCCACCTCTCAAACTACCCTTTAGTTTTCTTTTTTTTTTTTTTCAAAACTGCCTCAAACGATTTTGATTAAAAGAGGTATATTACATATATTTACAACACAACTAAATTTAAATCTTGAATTTTCTGATAATAGCCTCTGATGAATTTTAAATAGCAGATAAACCGTAAGATATGTACAAAAACTTAACATACACAAAATGTATATCTCGCTAAAACACATCATTTATGTCATGTAAGTTTTTCACGTAGAGTTGACAGTTTTCGGGATATTCCTTGTTATTGGTTTCCGTTTTAACTCTTCAGTTTTAACTCTTCTCAAACAGGAAGTCACTTTTCGTTCCGTCTCTCTTGTTTTACTACAGGTCATGCAAATAAAAATGAATTTCTGCTCTTTCACATAGCGATCGGCTTTATAAGATTTGACTATCGGTTTAGCCCAGGATATTCCCTTATTTCTCTTCTATTTACAAAGAAGTAAGCAACAAGAGATTATGGTATTCGATTAGCATGAAGTAGATAAAAGAATAATCTTTAGTAGGAATAGTTTGTATATGAAACAACTAGAAGAAGTCATGTGAATGGAACACATGAGATTTTTCATCATATAGCAGCCCTTTTTTTGTTTTTAATCTTACATCGCTGTCGTCTACTGTATTATTCTTATCTACAACCAAGGTATAAATGAGTAATGAAGGTTTATCTCGATTAAAGCTTTTGTAAGGTTAGTTTTTAGAAACGTGAGTGGTTTGAATTAGCACATAAGATTTTAAAGTGCTTTTCTGTTCAAGTGATTAGTAATTTAGGGCCATGTGCACCATTCTCGACATTTGACGACGTTTAACGCAGTTTTTTGGTGCATCGACAATGATAAAAGTTAAAGGAGGTAGTTGATTACACAATTTTGACCACGGGTACTGAACCCGTCAAATTCTGTGATTGCGGTCAAGTTATGAAACCGGTTGCACGTTACAAATTTTCTTGAAGGTATTAATGGCGAAATAATACACCTGATTGCTGAAATCAGAACCAACGTTAAAACCGGATCATTGTCAAAGAGTATAGACACAATAAAATCTGAAGAACGATTTCAGTTATCAAAGAACCCGTGTGTTGGCTAGTAAATGAAATGACTGAGAATGACTTAGAATTTCCTACGAACCGCATTCACCGAAAAAATGTTAACTCTGAATTCTTATGATACAGAAGCTTTTAATATTGTGATTTTAGGTGTTTATAGCATTCACTGAACAACGGAATTAATACCGTGTTTGAGATATTCCTTGTTATTGATTTCTGTTTTAAAATACACCACAGTTTGTCTCAAGGAAATTCAAACTATGTAAAAAAAAATCTGATGTGTACCATTCACATGACTTTCTCCATATCCTTGCAACAAATAATTCTGAAAAAGCTTATACTTCTATTTACTTTATAATAATCAGAAAAAATTAGCAGAAATAGTCTTATTACTCGCTTCCTTGTAAGTAGAAGCGAAATAAGGGACAACCATAGGTTAAAGTGATAGTCAAAAGCTGGTTGCTATGTCATTGAAGTTCCTTTGTTTATATGGATAGGAGTTGACAAGTTCCGGTATGAGAAAAGTATACATTTTTCATAGCAGAAACCAAAAATAAGGAATGTCACAAAAACGACGAACTCCACGAAAAAAATGTATATAACATAAATTGTGTGCTTTAATGTGCTCTACATTTTTTGTGTAGTAAGTTTTTGTCCATCTCTTACGATTTAGCAGTTATTCAAAGTTCAGTAAAATTCATCCAGAATAAACTACTCTTCAGAGGCTATTCCCAGAAAATTCAAGATATATATTTCATTTGTCAGGTAAATATGTTTAATGTCCGAAATTTTAATTAAAATCGTTAGAGCCATTTTTGAGAAAATCAAAATTTTCGAAAAATGTTCCATGTAAAGGGTAGTTGGGGGTGGGGGGATTTTTTTCAAAATCTCTGTGTCGCATCCCTGGAAGATACTAAACTTAAACACCAAGTTTGGTATTTTACCGACTTTTCGTTTTTGAGTTATCGTGTTCACAGACACACGGACACACGGATACACGGACACACACACACACACACACACACACACACACGGACCTTTTTGTGAAAATGCTTTTTTTGTATATTGGTGACCCTAAAACATATATTTACGGTGAAATCTCGGTATCGAAATTTTGGGTGGAGTGCAATACTTTCTCTATACTCTATGTACATAGTGCGTATGGAGAAAGTAAAAATCAAACATCATGTTTATTTAATAAAATACGAGATAAGGAATTTGGTTGTATCATCTGAATTCCATATATAATGCAATTTACAAAGAACTTTTATTTTATTTCCAAAAATATACACAGTTTAACTAAGGCTTTTTTAACAAATAGCAATGTATTATTTATTTGGTTATTGGAACCTGATTGGTTCATGGTTAAGACATTCATGCTGTATACTTATCCTTAAAGGGAGTCGAAATGCCCTATCTTGCTAATGTTAAAGTTTGAAACCCATTATATCAGTAACTTTTAACATAATGAGCTAAAGTTTTCGAGGTATATTTAACAATACCTTTACTGTTGATGGGTCAAAAATAAAAGTCATATGTTGATCAGAAAGAAAGGCATGACTTTTTAAATACAGGTTTATTGAAAAATCACGATATTAAATTAAAAGAAAAAAATAAGAAAACTAATCCATATACATAAAACATTTTCCTTAAAATAAAACCTATTTAGGTGAAAACGTATAGTAAAATTTAAGCCCTTAGTGTCAAATAGTTTCTAAGATGATGGGGCTTTTGTATAAAAAAGTTTGCTTCTTCAAAAATATTTTCAAACGTAACATTTAAAAAAATGTAACTTAACTTTCCAAACACTCCAAAGTACCTGAAATTCTCACATGAGGAAATTGAGCGGTAGCCAAAAATAGATCAAAATAGAAAAATAGATCTCGTTTCTAACACTAATATTTTCAAACCTATTGACCTTATACCAAGTGAGTGAACCAGAATTTTCTAAAGACAACTACGCAGGATTATTTTCAACAATATTTTTAAGCTTTTTAAAATTAGCGTACCTGTATGAAGGTTATACCAAAATGAGCGGGAGATCCGAAATATTTATATGTAATTAAAACATAAAATGGAAAAAAAATTATGAAAATATATTTTCGACTCCCCTAGACGACTCACCACTCTCCCAGGTGTGCCGCCAATCCATGTGGGATTAGTGGTGGACAAAGTGGGGCAGGGGCGGGTTTTCTCCGTTTTCCGGCTTCCCGCACCATCACATTCCACCGGTGCTGCATCTTCACTCCATATGTGACAAGTGACAACGCCTGCGGAGCCATAGTAGTAAAAGTGGGCGTTAAACACTATAAAAAAAGTAAAAAAGTTAGAGCGTCTAATTCTTCTGAGAAAACATTTTAAAATATCTTTTTATCTTCCATTTTGTTTTACCGCCAGAAGAATTACCAGTCATACAACATTTCGAAACAAAACAAGAACGAAGCGAAGAGAAGGAGATTGTAATTGCACTTCAACCTCTTTGGCTATCGAGTTGGATTTTTTCTTTTGAGTAATTAACGCAGAATAACGGGCACAGCTCACGACCAGCTGGTAGGAGTTAGTTGAACGAGAATTAACAATAATGCACGCAACTGAAGTTCAACCGCGATCGAAGTTTGATCATGTGTCAGTGATCCTCGCTCAACACGATTTAATAAAGAATGGGGCACTTGGCTATTACTGTATAATAGAATAAAATGTAAATTCAGTGATTTTAATTCTCTGTGGATTTAAGTTACAATTTAACGCGCTGATTTTCCTTATATCTGGGGTAGGCGGTGAGTAGTGCCCTAACAGTAGTTTGGAACCCTTGTATAAAGAAAGCCAGGTTTCATTGTTTATTTTTCTTCTCGATTCGTATATGCGCCAAGTTTAAAATTTGTGCACATTTAGCAGGAATTTATGTGAAGGAGAATTTGGTTTCGTTTTCTGCTTTCTTTTTGCTTTCTCTACACGCACTATGTACATAGTGTATAGAGAAGGTATTGCACAGCACCCAAAAATTCGATATCGAGATTTCACCGGAAATATATGTTTTAGGGTCCCCAATATCCAAAAAAAAGCATTTTCACACAAAGGTCCGTGTGTCCGTGTGTCCGTGTGTCAGTGTGTCCGCGTGTCTGTGAACACGATAACTCAAAAACGAAAAGTCGGTAAAATACCAAACTTGGTATTTAAGTTTAGTATCTTCCAGGGATGCGACACGGAGATTTTGAGAAAAATCCCCCTACCCCCAACAACCCTTTACATGAAACTTTTTTCGAACATTTTGATTTTCTCAAAAATGGCTCTAACGATTTTAATTAAAATTTCGTATATTAAACATATTTACCTGACAAATAAAATGAATATCTTGAATTTTCTAGGAACAGCCTCTGAAGATTGGTTTATTCTGGATGAATTTTACGGAATTTTGAATAACTGATAAACCGTAAGAGATGGAGAAAAACGTACTACACAAAAATGTAGACCACGTTAAAACACACAATTTATGTTATATACTTTTTTTCGTGGAGTTTCTCGTTTTTGAGACATTCCTTGTTTTTAGTTTCTGCTATGAAAAACTTATATTTTTTTTCATACAGGAACTTGTCAACTCCAATCCATATAAACAAAGGAACTTCATTGACATAGCAACCAGCTTTTGACTATCACTTTAACCTATGGTAGTCCATTATTTCGCTTCTACTTACAAGGAAGCAAGTAATAAGACTATTTCTGCTATTTTTTTTTCTGATTATCGTAAAGCAAATAGAAGTATAAGCTTTTTAAGATTAATTTGTTGCAGGGATATAGAGAAAGTCATGTGAATGGTACACATCAGATTTTTTTGTAATAGATGCGTTGCATGTCTACGAGATGCTGACTTAAATATCAAGCTTACTATATATCGGATTTGTATGTTATGCTATATATTTAAAGCACACCTTGCGAGCGGGCAGTTTTCTAGAAATCGTTTTTCACTTTCTGTAGCACATATGTGTAAGTACATAGAGAATGGAGAACATATTCTATTCCACCCAAAAATTCGATACCAAGATTTCACCGGAAATATACGTTTTAAGGTCACCTGTATCCCAAAAAAGCTTATTTAGAAAAAAAGGTCCGTGTGTGTATGTGTATCCGTTGTCTTTGACACGACAATTCAAAAACAAAAAGTCGGTAAAATACCAAGGTATATACGTTTAGTATCTTCCAAAGATGCGCCACGAAGATTTTGAGAAAAATTCCCGCACCGCTGACTACCATTTATATGGACAGATTTTCGAAATCTTTGATTTTTCAAAAATGGCTCTAATGATATTTATTAAAACACCGTATATTAAAGACATTTATACGACAAATATAATTTATATCATTAATTTTCTGCAAATAGCATACGAAAACCTCTCTGTTCTGGATGAATTTTGCTGTATTTTCATAACGGTGAACCGTAAGGGAAAGACAAAAAATTTCCACACGATAAATGTAGATTGTGAAACACACAATCTATGCCATATACATTTTTTCTTAGAATTTGCCACTCGTTTTTAGATATTCCTTGTTATTCGTTTCAGTTTTAAAATATTCGTACTTAAAATGTTTACATATGGGGATTTATCAACTCCTGGCAATGCAAACAAACGATTTCATCCACATGGCAACTAGCTTTTAAAAGATTTGACTATTGTTTTAGCCTAGTGTATTCTATTATTTCCCTTCTACTTACAAGGAAGCAATTTTGCTAATGTTTATCTCGATTAGCATGAAGTAGATAGAAGAAAAAGCTTTTTAACAATAATATGTTGCAGAGAAAGTCATGTGAATGGAACACATCAGGGTTTTAGAAACATGTTCGTGTGCGTGTGTTTCTGTCTGTGTGCAGCATAGCTCAAAAACGAAAAATCAGTTAAGTACCAAACTCGGTATTTAAGTTTTATCTTCCAAGTCTGAGACAGGAAGACTAGCAAGAAAATCTCCCACTCTCAACTATCCTTTAGATGGAACACTTTTCGAAAATTTTGATTTTCTCAAAATTGGCTAACGATTTTTGTTTAAATGCCATATGTTTAACATATTTTCATAGCAAACGAATCACAGTTAGGGGAGTTGTCCTTATAATTTTTTTTTCGGGTTTTTCCCTTATCATAAATAAGAATAACAGGTAACTCTAAGCTCTATGTACCGCAGGCTCAGTTAAGCATTATTTCACACATTTCATTCGTAGTCCGATATGATCTACTATTTCTTTATTCACTTTTTACTTTCTCTACACGTACTATGTGCATATTGTATAGAGAAGGTATTGTAAAACACCCAAAAATTCTTTACCGAGATTTAGTCGGCAATACATGTTTTGAGACCTCTGAATCAAAAAAAAAAAAAAAAAGGAATTTTTAGAAAAATTTTTGTGTCTGTCTATATGTGTATGTCTGTGGGCAGCATAGCTCAAAAACGAAAAGACCCACCCCCAACTACCCTTTGCAGGTACTTTTTTCGATAATTTTGATTTTCTCAAAAATGGCTAACGATTTTGATTAAAATGTCATATATTAAGGATAATTACACGACAAATAAAATGTATACCTTGAATTTTCTGGGAATAGCCTCTGAAGACTACTTTATTCTGAATTAATTTTACGGAATTTTGCATAACTGCTAAACTGTAAGAAATGGACAAAAACTTACCCCACAGAAAATGTAGAGCTTATTAAAACGCACAATTTATGTTATATATATTTTTTGTGGAGTTAATCGTTTTTAAGATGTTCCTTGCTTTTAGTCTCAGCTTTAAGAAACTTGCACTTTTCTCATACAGGAATTTGTCAACTCGTGTCCATACAAATAAAGGAACTTCAGTCACAGAGCAACCAGCTTTTGACTATCACCTTAACCTATGGTACTCCCTTATTTCGCTCCTACTTACAAGGCAGCAAGGTATTTCTGTTAATTTTTTCTCAATTATCATGAAGTAATTGGAAGCTTAAGCTTTTTAGCAATAATTTGTTGCAGAGATGTGGGCGATACATACCGTATACCTTTTATTGCTACTTAATAAAAGTCTATATGCATATTTCTGAATCTTTTGAGGTTTTCAGTTGCTCTCCATGGGATAATGGTTACCATGGTAACTTCATATACACAAGGTCCGGGTTCAAACCCGGCGGAGGACGATAGATTTTTTTTTTCGGGCGTAAAAATCCTTAGAATGACTTTCTTCGAAAGGGAAGTAAAGCCGTTAGTCCCGTGTCATAGTTTTACGGCACTTAAAAGAACCTCAGGCCTGATGAAGAGACCTCTGAGCAAAATTAAACAGTCTTGCACGTCCAGTATAGAATGGGACACTGAGACAGCAGTTAAAGGGCGTCCATTTACAAGTAAGTTAAATAAAATTTTGGTTACTATTTGTCATGGATCGAGTAACAAGCACAACTTTGATATATTAATAATTTTTATACCTTACCAGAAAAAGGTCCGATTTGGATTCCCAAAACATCAAATATCATAGAGGTTGCACAGAGGGAGATATTTGAAAGTGAGACAGTGGAATGTCCGCTGATAACGTAGTGCGAACGTAGCAGCGGAGCTTGCTAATAATACAGACACATAAGCTAAATCCCCCGACACGTGATCCCTCAAACTGGAAGAAAACTTGTGTTAGTATTCACTGTTCCAGGCGATCTTGTCCAGGCGGTAACAGCTGTAATGGTCACCCTCCTGCCCGCTGTACAAGTATTGATTCTCGACGAGGAACATTTGGTGACCAGGCAGGGAGGATTCGTGTAATTGCATGTTGAATTGGAAACGATATTATCTCCATCTTGTGCTCACATCCCTGCAGGAAAAAGAAAGGGAAATTCTCTACAAATATAGAAATCCGCCACTGAAACATTTCCCTCACATGTTGGAGTAAAATATGTTACTTTTCACTTTCTCTACACGTACTATGCACCGGAAATAGAGGTTTAGAGTCTCTTGAATCCAAAAACGGCATTTTCAGAAAAATTTCCGCGCGCGCGCGCGTGTGTGTGTGTGTGTGTGTGTGTGAACAGATAACTCAAAAACGAAAAGTCGTTAAGATACCAAACTTAGTATTTAGGTTTAGTATCTTCGAGAGATGCGACACGAAGATTTTGAAAAAAAATCCCCACACTCCAAACTGTCCTTTACATGGTAAACATTTCTGAAAGTTTTATTTTCTAAAAATGACTAATGATGTTGATTAAAATGGCGTATATTAAAGATACTTAAGTGACAAAAAAATGTATATCTTGAATTTTCTGGGAATAGCCTCTTAAAGACCTCTTTATTTGGAATGAATTTTGCTGCAATTGAGTAACTGGTAAACAGTAAGAGGTGGGCAAAAACTTGCTACACAAAAGACATAGCTCACGTTACAACACAATTTATGTCATTTACGTTTTTTTCGTGGAAATAATATTTCTGGGACATTCCTTTTTATTTCTTTCAGATTTAAAACACTTAAACTTGTTTTACACGGAAATTTGTAAACTCTGCCTGGTCAGAAGCGGATTTCATCACATGGCAACCGGCTTTTAAAAGATTTGACTATCGTTTTAGCCTAGTGTATTCCATTATTTCCCTTCTACTTACAAAGAAGCAAGTAGTTACGACAATTTCTGCTAATGTTTATCTTGATTATTATTAAGTAGATAGAAAAATATTCCTTCTAACAATAATTTGTTACAGTAATGTAGAGAAAGTCATGTGAATGGATCACATCAGATTTTTATATTGAAGACACGTGTTTAACTAACCAGATTTGCTGTTTAGTGATACAAAGTCGAGAATAATTAACAGAAATAATCTGGTGAAGTAAGACACAAGACTGAGCCTTATTTTATGTATAGCTCCTACAGAGGTGTAATATATGTAAACTTATAAATCTGAAACAATAAAACACAGTTCTTTCATTCCTTAACTTTCAGGTTGTGTCAGTGATACGGGGTTCCTAAAAGCGAATACTAAAAGAGATCCTTGCGCACGATCTGGAGAAGTAGATAGAATTTTTAAATTTTTACAATTTAATTTCTCTACACGTACTATGTACACTAATTAGGGTAATGCAAAAATGTAATATGACAGTGTAATTTACAACTAATTTTCTTTAAAACTGTAATTTTATGAGTATATTTTTAAAAATCTGATGTCTCCATTCACATGACTTTCTCTACATCTCTGCAAAAAAGTATTGTTAAAAAGCTTAAGCTTCTATTTACTTCATGCTAATTGAGAAAACATTAGCAGAAATAGTCTCATTACTTGTTTCCTTTAAGTAGAAGGGAAATAACGGAGTACCATAGGTTAAAGTGATAGTTAAAATCTGGTTAATATGTGACTGAAGTTCTTTGTTTGTATGGACAATAGTTGACAAATACCTGTATGAAAAAAGTATAAGTTCCTCAAAGCTGAAACCAAAAACAAGGGATATCTTAAAAACGATCAACTCCACGAAAAAAATGTGTATAGCGTAAAGTGTATGTTTTAATGTGCTCTACATTTTTCTGTGGTAAGTTTTTGTCCATCTCTTACGGTTTAGCGGTTATCCAAAATTCCGTAAAAATCATCCAGAATATAGTAGTCTTCAGAGGCTAATCCCAGAAAATTCAAGATATACATTTTATTTGTCACTTTTTAATATACGACATTTTAATCAAAATCGTTAGAGCCATTTTTGAGAAAATCAAAATTTTCGAAAAAAGTTCCATGTAAAAGGTAGTTTGGTGTTGTGTGATTTTTCTCAAAATCTTCGTGTCGCATCCCTGGAAGATACCAAACTTAAATACCAAGTTTGGTATTTTACCGACTTTTCGTTTTTGAGTTATCGTGTTCACAGACACACGGACACACGGACACGGACCTTTTTCTGAAAATACTTCTTTTTGGATACAGGGGACCCTAAAACATATATTTCCGGTGAAATCTCGGTATCGAATTTTTGGGTGGAGTGCAATACCTTCTCTATATACTATGTACATAGTGCGTATAGAGAAAGTAAATATCTGATGTGTACCATTCACATGACTTTCTCTATATCCCTGCAACAAATTATTCTTAAAAAGCTTATATTTCTGTTTACTTTATGCTAATCAGAAAAAATGAGCAGAAATAGTCTTATTACTTGCTTCCTTGTAAGTAGAAGCGAAATAAGGGACTACCATAGGTTAAAATGATACTCAAAAGCTGGTTGCTATGTCAATGAAGTTGCTTTGTTTATATGGATAGGAGTTGACAAGTTCCTGTATGAGAAAAGTATAAGTTTTTCATAGCAGAAACAAAAAATAAGGAATGTCTCAAAAGCGACGAACTGACGAAAAAAATGTATATAACATAAATTGTGTGTTTTAATGTGCTCTACATTTTTTTTTGTGTAGTAAGTTTTTGTCCATCTCTTACGGTTCAGCAGTTATTCAAAGTTCAGTAAAATTCATCCAGAATAAACTACTCTTCAGAGGCTATTCCCAGAAAATTCAAGATCTACATTTTATTTGTCAGGTAAATATCTTTAACATACAACATTTTAATCAAAATTGTTAGAGCCATTTTTGAGAAAATAGAAATTTTCGAAAAATGTTCTATGTAATGGATAGTTCGGGGTCGGGGGATTTTCTCAAAATCTTCGTGTCGCATCCCTGGAAGATACTAATCTTAAATACCAAGTTTGGTATTTTACCGACTTTTCGTTTTTGAGTTATCGTGTTCACAGACACACGGACACACGGACACACACACACACACACACGGACCTTTTTGTGAAAATACTGTTTTTGGATACAGGGAACCCTAAAACATATATTTCCGGTGAAATCTCGGTATAGAATTTTTGGGTGGAGTGCAATACCTTCTCTATACACTATGTACATAGTGCGTATAGAGAAAATAAAAATACATCACGTGGCTCATTTTTATTGAAACAATGAATTTAGATAATAACGAAGTGTTATTTAACAAACAAAACAAGCTGGAATGTTAATTCATTGCTAAAATGACTCTTTTTTAATATTAACTGGTTTAAGTTTCAGTAAGGTATCTTAAATATAAATTTCAGAGATGCACAACTTTAAGATCTATTGGTTCTTATCCACTTCATTATTCATTGTTAAATGTCTCCACTTCACTTAGTGGGACTCATCCAGAGAAATTCATATCTTGAAAAATAAGAACATTATTAATTCCGAGAACATAAAGTTTAACGTTTTAGCGTCTGGTGAATTCTACGAATGTCTAAAAACTCAGTAAATACTTTTAATCCGTATAAAATAGCTATGGAGCTCCGTGCAATTTCTTATTCTTCTTCAGAAACATAATTTAATGTTCAGAATTTCTATGTTGCATATATTAATTTTATTTTGTAAGAAAAATTTTATAAATATGGTGGGCGTTTATCTATTGCTTAACCATAGATCAGAGTTCTTCTTTGATCCGAGTCTTCTGAGACATTGAAAGGGGGAGAAAAAGACGTCACGTGGCTGCACCGCCTGCTAGAACAAAGAGTGGAAAAACCTAACCGTTTCCTAACTTTGATATTTGAACTAGCTCATAAGATTCTGAGAGAATGCCGGTTAAATTCAATTTGTAGTATCACAAACTTTTTAATTGGTAAAAGAAGTAGTTACAATTTGGCGTATTCCTTTAAGGTCCCACTATCTCTCAGGTAAAGGTTCGACTGTACGACTGAAAATTGAATGTGGCCGCTTATCGAAAACTAAAGATTGTTTCGTTTAATTCCGTTACCTTTAATTGTGTTTTGTGAGAGTGGGCAATCCATTTCAGTATTAGAGGACTGAAGCTTTCGCTGTTTGCAGCATATAAACATGTCTTACGTTCCTTCCAGCCGCTATCTGGAAAAAGGAATTGGAATTTAGTGAAAACCGCATTAAAACAAAAGTGGATTGCGCCGATACGTGAAAATACCCACGTATACAAAAAAAGAAAAAAAAAAAAAGAAAAGAGGAAGGTGGAGCAACGTGGTGAACTGTAAAATATGTGCGTGTGACACTTTAATTAGCGCGATGAAAAACGAGGCTTTGAAAACAGTTTTAATTTAGTTCAGTGTGTAATATGGGGGAGTCGGCACCCTCAAGGGGCGGCGCCCCCGCACAATAGAGATTCAACTTTATATTAAATGATGAATAGGCAAGGCTCGCTCGATAGCAACACGGTTTTCCTTTGGATTCCTATGTTGTCTTCCAGAGCCCAGACCCTGAATGCCTTCTACAGCGCTACTTGCATCTACTCAACCATCTGGTTGAATAGTGCAGTGTAACAGTTTTGATACAGAATCTGTTACTGGTTTTGCAACTGAAAATTGACTTTTTTTCGCGAATGTTTAATAAATATTTACAGATATGCATTATATAAATAGGAAACATTAAATTTGACTGAAACTTTGCCATCAGTACTACACGTAATATGTACTAAAATATAGATCTTGTTAAAATACTCAAGTTATGTCACATACATTTTTATTTTCTCCATACGCACTATGTACATAGTGTATAGAGAAAGTATTGCACTCCACCAAAAATTCGATACCGAAATTTCACCGGAAATATATGTTTTAGGGTCCCCAATATCCAAAAAAAGCATTTTCACAAAAAGGTCCATGTGTGTGTGTGTGTGTGTGTGTGTGTGTGTGTGTGTGTGTGTGTGTGTGTGTGTGTCCGTGTCCGTGTGTCTGTGAACACGATAACTCAAAAACGAAAAGTCGGTAAAATACCAAACTTGGTATTTAAGTTTAGTATCTTTCAGGGATGCGACACGAAGATTTTGAGAAGAATCCCCCCACCCCAACTACCCTTTACATGGAACTTTTTTCGAAAATTTTGATTTTCCCAAAAATGGCTCTAACGATTTTGATTAAAATTTTGGATATTAAGCATATTTACCTGACAAATGAAATGTATATCTTGAATTTTCTGGGAATAGCCTCTGAAGAGTAGTTTATTCTGGATGAATTTTACTAAATTTTGAATAACTGCTAAACCGTAAGAGATGGACAAAAACTTACTACACAAAAAATGTAGAGCACTTTAAAACACACAATTTATGTTATATACATTTTTTTCGTGGAGTTCGTCGTTTTTGTGACATTCCTTATTTTTGGTTTCTGCTATGAAAAACGTATACTTTTCTCATACTGGAACTTGTCAACTCCTATCCATATAAACAAAGGATCTTCATTGACATAGCAACCAGCTTTGTCCCTTATTTCGCTTCTACTTACAAGGATGCGAGAAATAAAGACTTTTTCTGCTAATTTTTTTATCTGATTAGCATAAAGTAAATAGAATTATAAGCTTTTTAAGAATTATTTGTTGCAGGGATATGGAGAAAGTCATGCGAATGGTACACATCAGATTTTTTTCGTGGAGTTTACCGCTTTCGAGGTATTCCTTGTTATTAGTTTCAATTGTGAAGTACTTATACTTTTCTCAGACGGAAGTGTCCGTTTTTCATTTGTTCTACCTCTGGACAAGCAATGAAGCGATTTGCTATGACAATCGCATGACGACAGCTTTAAAAACATTTGACTATCTCTTTAGCCCAGTGCATTCCCTTAGTTCCAATCTACTTATAGGAACTAAGTAATACAATTGTGCTAATATTAGCATGATGTTGAAAGAAGAATTATTTTTTGTAAAAAGTTTGTTTGTTATATATATGTAAAGTTCAATATTCTGATATTGACAGAACAACAAGGAGCTAAATATTTTCCTTCAATTATATTCTCTTTCCCACATATTTAATTTCTCAATATGGTATTAATGTCCTTCTGTTAATAAAACGCTTGGTTTTCATATAATAACGTCTCAGAAGAATGACACCTAGAAGTCGTAATAGAAATTGAAGCTAATAACAAGGAATCTCTCTACACAAAATGTGTATGACATAAATTATGTGTTTTAACGAGATATTCATGTTTTGTGCACTAAGGTTTTGTCTATTTCTTACGGTTTACCAGATATTTAAAAGTCATTCAGAACAAAGGGCAACTTGAGGGGATTTTCTCAACAAATACAGGCATTTTGTTTGCCATATTAATATCTTTAATACACAATTTTAAACAAAATTATTAGAGACATTTTTTTCCGAAAATGTTTCATGTAACTGGTAGTTTTTTGCTGGGGGATATTTTTGAAAACCTTTGGAAGATTCTAAACTTAACCCTTTTAGTCCCAGCTCGTATAGAAAATACTGTCTGAAAAGTTCCAAGCAATTTTAGAGGTGAATGCAGAGTTTTAAATTATTAGTAATAAAATGAGCACCAAATGACATAGAGAGCTGAATATGTTTTTTGGTTTTAGAAAATTCTTTTGCCTATTGTATAATATGCATTATATATATGCAAAGTCTCTTCAATCTATTTAAAAATTGAAAAAAAAAAATTTAAAATAAAATTTAAAATCTCAAAATAATCAATAATTAGGTATAAAAAAACGTCTTTATACAGAAAGTTCAGGCTAATTAAATGAAAGTATGGGTTTTGGTTTGCGAAAACAGCATCCTATTTTGGTCTGCTGTTTTATGTTTTAAAATACAAAAAATTAATTCACGTAACCTGAAACTGAAAAAATGTCACCAAATACACACACACACACACACACACACACACACACACACACAAGCAATAGGGTACAAATGTAAGGCAGATTACTGTACAATTTAGCACTTGAGTTTTTGAGTTTATGAATAGTTCACTCACATTGTATTTGTCGTTTGGTTACATCTCCATAAATCAATTTTGATAAGTACACCGATTATTTGCATGCGTACGTAGTTATCGGAAGCATTTTCATCACTGAAATATAAAGGGTGTCAATGAACTACACGGAAATAATTTGCGAGATTGTGCACGTGGCTGATATAAGTAACTTGAGATCGGGGATGCATGGTCCCCGGATAAACATAACGCGGCTGCATAGCGTTAAACGTGTGAGTATCAGGTGCTGATAAGTGGATGTTAAAGGAAATCAGGTTGAAAAAATGGCTTAGAATGTCTTTAAAACTGCTGCCCGAGTATAGAAATATCGAGTTTTAGCAGCTCGTTATTAGCGTTCTCAAGATTTAATGTTGCAAAAATCTGTAAAATCTCGAACTATTCACTTGACAGTGCGACACTGAGCATTAATTATCTACGTTCTTGAGGTAGCCTACTCTGGAGGCGTGTTTTCAACTACTCTGGTGGCTTAATGCGTAACGCGGGAAGCTGCTATGCCAAAGGTCATGAGTTCGATTCCTGTCATAGAGTAAATGTTCTTTATTATTATTTTTTTCATTCCAGACCAAGTGCCGTGATACGTGAACGAGACCCGAACTAGAAAAGTATCTCACTTGAAAGCCAGTATCACAACCACTACGCTAGAGAGGTACGCTGTAATATGTCCCTTCGTTTTTCGTGTTATACTCTCGAATGGTTGATAGATTAGCCAGTGGCGTACTGGCACTTCAGAAACTTATAACCGTTACTTCGACATTTTAATAAACAGGCCACAAGTCTCCTATCTCAAATTACTTATTTAAGTAATCTACATATTCTGTGGAACTATTTTGGTGTAGTTCATTAACACCCTGTGTATATATCTTCCTCTCTGCGTCGATGTCCAAAACTCTTTCAACAAAGTCTGAAAATTCAAAATCATTCGCTTTCTTCTAATACATCATGAACTGAAGCTCTTATTTTCTCTTCGGTTCGTAAACTTCGGCTAGACGACGCCATGTTTCAACCAGGATATACAAACAACGGCAAGAGAAATTAAATTTGAGCTAATTTAACGCTTTGGAGTGAAGACAAGGTCTAGAAACGCTCCAGAAAACCTTTCTCTATGGCTATGACGTAGAAAATACACAGACTTTCCCGCTGGAAAGAGTTAAAACGTATGAAAACGGCATCACGATTAGGTCGTGATTGGCACTAAACGGGTTAAATACCAAGTTTGGTATTTACTGACATTTCGTTTTTACATATGCTGTCCTCACACAGACACACACACACACACACACACATGGCCGCGGTTGAATGATTAGACTACTCAACTCTCACCAGAACGTCCCAGGTTCGATGTCAAGCGACCGCATGTGGGATTTGTGGTGGACAAAGCGGCGTAGGGGCGGGTTTTCTCAGTTTTCCTTCCTTTAATAAAGCAGTTGGTTTCCATATATTAACGTCTCACAGTATAAAATCTAAAAGCGAGAAGCCCATCAAATATTCACTCCTTGGTCAACGTTTCTGCTTGTAGAATTTACCTGAACAGTTGAGTTAAATGATGTTTTCTTAACATGCTGGGAGAGGGTGGAAGACCGAGAGTTGCCAGCAGATTCCCACAGAGTAAATCACGTCGATTATAGTACGAGGCACCTTGCAATCTCGCCACGCTTTGCTCGTCGCCGGCAGGGGGAGGTTTTTAATCCTTGCGTGAAATCGATCCCCCTTTCGGACACATGCTGGGCATCGCGCTTCCCTGATTATTATTTTTTTTTTTTGCCTCCCCTTCAACACCTTCACCGGGCACTGTGATGGAAAACACGCCGATGTTCGTGCGCGTCGCCTTTGTCACTCCGTAATAATAGCGCTCATTTGTCGCTCAACTTGCTCATGCAATACAGATCATCAAAGCTGTCACTAATTCAATATCAAATGCACTTTGATTAACAATGAACTACACTAAATTTCGAAAATTATTAATGGTACACGAATTATAAATGTTTTTATAGGGGGTCATTATTGTGTGTTTCACATCGCGTCGAGAGCGAACATTACGGATGCTGTGGAGATAAAGTCGCCCTCCATGGTGTAATGGTTACCATGCTAACTTCATATGCCCAAGGTCGCTGGTTCAAACCCTGTGCGCGTGGGTGCGTGTACACGATAACTTAAAAACGAAAAATCGCTTAAATACCAAACTTGATATTTAGGTTCAGCATCTTCAAATTACGCACACCAAGTTTTCAAGGAAATACTTCGACACCAAGCTACCCTTTACATGGAAATACGTTGGAAAACATTTCTATAATGCTTCTAACAATTTTGATTAAAATTACGTATATTAAACATACTTAATATGAGAATCAAAATATACAGGTATCTTAAATTTTCTAGGAATAACCTCTGAAGGCCTCTTTATTCTGAATGACTTCTGCATCACTGTTAAAGCGTAAGAAATAGACAAAAGCGTACTGCAAAAAAAAAAAAAAAAAATAAATGTAAAACGTGTTAAAACACATAATTTATTTGCTAAACATTTTTGTGAAGTTATTACTTTTCAAGATATTCCTTATTGTTGGCTTCAATTTTAAAATAGTTTAACTTTTCTCAAACGGGAATTTGTCAACTCTTGGTCATCCATTGTCGCCCTCTGTGGTGTAATGGTTACCATACTGACTTCAAACCCGGCGGAGGACGATGGATTTTTTTCTGGCGTAAAAATCGTTAGCATGGTTATCTTCGAAAGGGAAGTAAAGCTGTTGGTCCCGTGTCGTAGAACCACAAGCCTGATAAAGAGATCTCTGAGCAAAATTACGCGGTCTTTCGCGCCCAGTGTAGAGTGGAACGTTGAGAACCACAGCACTTAAAGAACGTCCATAAATAAAAGTCCATTTCTATTTCTGGCTATGCAAAATTCAAATCACAGTGTGGCGGTAACAAGGGGTGTAGCGGGTTCGTATCCCGCGTAAAGGTTTGGCTATTAAGGAATGGTGTGGAGTTGAAGGTTCCCAGCACAGGATATTGTTAGCATGGAATCTCTTTTTCAGGTGTGGTAAGACACAAGTGATTTTCTTCGAGTTACAGATTATTATTGCACTCATTTATTCATTTTTTTCTGCCTTTTCTACCGTCAAACTTCTCCTCCTAAACTTTCTACTCTTTCTACTCTTAAGTTACGTTCTACCGACCGCGCCTATTATTACTTATTACTTTTGACAGTCTTTTGGCGTAGTGATTTCTTCCATATTCTGGTCTTTATTAAATTAACACTAAAGGTAGCCCGTCCGGCTCCACCCCGGACACCAAATATCACATATCACCTCCGCGAATGTTCCATGCCAAGTGCAAAAGGGTCCCTCGACCAGCAAGAGAACCGTTTATTTTGCTTTATGTACACCCTCGGGTAGTGTAACCTCACCCCTTTAGTTCAATATCGTTCCCTTAACATTGTCAGCTCGTGGCAACTGTAAGTCCTGGGTTTATTTCCTAGCCATTTTCAATGTACATTTGTCCTCTCTGAGTATAATTTATATTATTTTCTATAATTTATATCTCCCTTTTAAATATCTTTTAACCCCGTGGCAAGACATGTACTGTCTCAACAGAAATCACATTTTAAAATATTTGACTATCGCTTTAGCCTAGTGTGTTCTCTTGTTTTCCGTCTAATTAAAAGGAAGCAACTAATAAGAGCATTTATGATAATGTTTATCTTGATTAGCATGAAGTAAATAGAGTAAGTTTTATAATTTATTACAGTTAGGAAAAGTCATTTGAATGGAACACGTCAGATCTTCTGGAGTAGCTTTCAAGTCCAAGTATTTGTGCTCTGCCCTGCATTAGCATAAATTTTATCTAGGCAGCTATTTCTAAACCCAGAAAGGCAAATATCGTGGATAGAGTACAAGCAATGAAGCGTATATCTGCAGCCGTTAATCTCGAGTGCGTCGCTTTTCATTCGCCACGTCGAGACGCCTTGAAACACTCTTCAGAGCGCGACATCCATCCAGAAGCTATCTTTACTCTTTATCTTCCACCTCATTAGTATGCATAAACAAGTCATATTCCTGGTGCTTGTTGAGGGAGAGAAAAGGCAGCGCGCCGGGTGAATCCCCCGTTTTTGTTGCCACTGTATTCACCCACCCCCTTAATTGGTTTAGATTAGAAAGGGGAGGTGGGGAAAACCGCGGCGCCCATGAATTTAAATTTTGTCTAATTAGGAACGGGATGGATGGCTGGGGTGTAGCCTCCCGGAGGCGCTGAAAGATGGCAGCTTGGAGATGTGGAGCAAAAATTGCAAGATTCCATTCTTCCGGCTATGGTGCAACTGCAAGAGGGGCGCAGCATTCTCAGTGTTGCACCGCGACCCTCCGGCGAGATACCTTCTGAACAGTTAGTATAGGCACAACACCACCATGGGTTCGAGTCCCGGCTCGGGCATGGATGTTTGTGTACTTGTCATAAAACAGCAAGCGGTGAACACATGAAAAAGAAAGAAAGAAAAAAAAATTACAGCGCCGGATTCCCGACCAGTTTCCGGAACTCTATTTTTTTAATTAAAAAAAAAACACCGTGGTGTGGGAGTAGTGTTCAAGTAGTCCCGAGTTCGAATCTGGAAAATGAAATGAAGTGGCGTTTTATGTATGACTGCTGTGGTTCTCAACGTCCCATTCTATACTGGGGTGAAAGACCGCTTAATTTCTCTCTGAGGCCTCCATTATACTTGAGGTCCTTTTACGTGCCGTAAATCTACGACACGGGACCAACGGCTTAACTTTCCTTCCAAAGGAAGCCATGCTAAGGATTTTACGCCCAAAAAATCCATTGTCCTCCGCCGGGTTTGAATCCGCGACCTTGGGCATATGAAGCTAGCATGCTAACAATTGCATCACGGAGGGCCACGTTTGAATTTGGTTAGGGCGCGTAACAATGGATGAAACCTTATAACTTCACACCTGAAACGAAGGAACTACCAAAACAGTTGATTGGAAGGGGAGAATCGGCTCCAAAGAAGGCGAAGAGAGTTCCATCTACAGGTAAGTTCACGGCGTCAGTTTTCTGGAACGCACGCGGGATGATTTTCATTTATTATCTCAAACAAGGAAAAATAGTCAATGGAAATTATTATGCGAACTTTTTATAGCGTTTAAGTTGATGAAACCGAGCTAAAACGGCCACATTTAGCGAAAAAGAAAGTTTTATTTCATCAAGGCAATATACCAGTTCACATGTCCATTATCGCCATGACCAAAATCAATGAGTTAACGTTCGAATTGCTTCCACAAGCACCCTATTCGCCAGATTTAGCCCCCCTCTGACTATTTTATATTTCCAAACTTGAAGAAATGGTAGAAGATTTGCCAACAATGTAGAGTTGGGTTCTGCAGTTTATGGCTATTTTGCAGACCTCGATAGTTCTCAGTATAAACAGGGTATCGAAGCTATTGAATATTGCTGGGAAAAGTGTATTGAGCTGTAAAGAATTAAATATGTTTTTCCTTCAATTTTTGTGCTTTCTTTGTTATGTCGGGTACTTTTGGTACAGCCCTCGTACCTTTGTAAATTAATGTACTAACGTATGTGTAATATTTAGATACCATTTCCTGTTTGTCGTTTTGCTTGGCATAATAAGAGTCTTAATCTACCCCCGCCTATGGTATAACATTGTTTTCTTATTTATCTTAAACATTGCTGAGTTTATTTCATGCTGGAGCCAGATGTGATTCTGGCGCTAAGATAAGACGCCGCAAAACTTGGCTCCAGGCTTAGCAACACTCATAAACATCTCTCTTGCTGGCATTCGTTTAGGGACTGCAATGACTTAAGCCTCTTTTTATAGGCTGTCTTTAGGGGTACATAAAAGTATTCATGGTGACGCTTTTTATTGCCCTCAAAATGGCTAATCTTTCTGGTGCAGCAAATTTCACAATATGGGGGCTCGTTTTCGAACATTTCCAATTTCGAGTTTGTTACCTCACATGTAGTTAATGCCTCTTCTTGGAGTGAATAATGTGTACCATTACTTCACGCTTACATCAAGGGAAAGTTAGACCACTCGCCTCTCACCTAGACGGTCCGGGTTCGATCTCAAGCGACCGCATGTGAGATTTGTGGAAAAGTGGCGTAGGGGGGGTTTTCTCCGCGTATTCCGGTTTCCCCCGCCATCGTATTCATGGGCATTAAACACCATTCAAAGAAAAGTGACAGGTCTTGGCATTTGTGATGAATTGACAGCTCAAATTGACTGCTAATCAATAGATTATCTAAAAAACTTCATCAGCAAGTATTATAACATTGTATATGAACTTGGCATAGCATCCAACTATCATTTGCTTGAGAGAAATCAGATCACTTCTGTGAAAATAACTTACATTTGTAGCAAAAATAATCCTAAATTTAAAGAATAAAATATTAAGATATATTTTGCTTTTTAATTATTATTATTATTATTGGTGGTAGAGGGAGGAGGAGGAGAGGAGGTGGAGTAGAAATAGTAGTACAAGGAGCAGCAAATGAACATAATTGGAATATAATTAAATTACGAAGTGTTTTAGATATAGCAAAAGTATTCACGAGTAGAAGGAAAGAAGGTGTAGACTGCATGGCATATTCAGCACTTACAAGAACTGTAGTAATATACAACTACATCCTACAAGGAAAAATATCAATAGGAAGACGCAGGAATAGATGACAAGAATATTTCTGTTTTTTTTTTTTTGAAAATGAAATATTGTGTTAACCGTAAGTAAAGACAAATTTCTATTTTACATTTTTTTATTCTACAAGAATAAGTATGATAATGGATAAGTGATCGAAGTTGCACATTGTGCTAATAAGAAATATGAAATCCCAGGTTCCGTTGCTACCTCTTGTTAGTATATGAACTCGAAAGTCGGTCAATAGCCGGGAACGAAATCGTGGTAAATACCACAGCCTGACCTCGGCGTTCAGGCAAGGATGATGCCGCGATGGTGATGCCACTTCCTTCCTCAGGATGGTGAGGTTGAAAGGCACATACGTGGAGGAGAAAATCTCCATGCAGGTCCGGAATCGAACCTGGGTCTTCCGCACCAGGGCAGCCTTGCTACCAAAGACCCTATTAGTATAATTATTATTAAATACGTTAAAACTGTTTCAAGAAGAAGAAAGTTGGCACATTATTGTGCAAATGTGTGCATCACTGTAAATGCTAAGAGCCAAATTGGCACGCTTCCTAGGCCAAGAAAAACGTCGAGAATAAGGGGTGGGGGTTTCAACCGTTGCTAAGGGGGTGGTAAGGTCAGCCAAGTAAAGTGACCGTCACAACAACTCTCTACATATTTCATAGCAAAATAAGGAACAGGAATAAAAAGAAATGCTCCCTCCTGGGCTAAAGATAACCCTGTTCCCACATTTCCGACTTTCAGACGTTAAGATGAACTGGATTTATCGCATGAACGCTTTGCTGTGTGTTTCTTTTCCCTCTCCTCTTAATTCACAAGGTTTAACAGTAAAAGCTAGCGCATTCGTCTATGAGATAAATCATAAAGACGGTCAGACACGGGTAAAGGGGAGTTTGCCTTATTTTCTTTTGTTCGGTGTTTGTATATCTATATATACCAGAATTTCTTTGCTTTAGTTATGCATTTTTTTTTAGTCCAACAGAGCCGTGAAGATTTGTGATGTCGGCGCAGTATTTTCTTTACCACTACTGTATGGTACCAAAGCAAGCCTTTTAGTCTGCCTAAGGGTCCATGAGTTATATACAGATTCCACTTACGAATATATGCTCTCAGCGGCGACTACAATATATATATATATATATTACTTTCTCTAGCCCCGTATGTTCAAATAATAATAAAAATTAAAAATCTGTATATAAACCCTGTAACCTAATTTCTAAACCAATGTCTAATATGCCAGATTTTTAATAAATTATTTATTTCCATACATCATACATATATTATTAACAGATTAATTATAAATATAAATTAAAAAAATATACTGAATAAAACAAGAATAATGTATCTAATAAATTATAATAAACTATATAATAACAAAGTCTAATAAATATAATAAAATAAAATTATAACAATTTTTCAACATTTCATTATTACTCCTTCATAATCTAATAACCAATAAAATACAAAAATTAATTAAAAACAAACATATAAAACTAAACAAATTACATAATACATAAAAGCACACCACATACAAACGTTTTAATATCAAAATTCACATAAACCTAATTTTTCTATTACATTACAAAATCCCTACACTACCACTACCTAAAAAGTAACAAATATATAAATTTAATGTATTGCACCCAAAATTCGATAGCGAGATTTCACCGGAAATACATGTTTTAGGATCCCCTGAATCAAAAAAGTGGATTTTCAGAAAAAGGTTCGTGTGTGTGTTTGTATTCTGTCTGTCTGTCAGTATGTATGTATGTCTGTGTGTCTGTGGACAGCATAGCTCAAAAACGAAAAGACGGTTAAATACCAAACTTGGCATTTAGGTTTGGTATCTTCCAAAGATGCTACACGAAGATGTTCAAGAAAATCCCCACACCCCTAACTATCCTTAACATGAAACAATTTTCAAAAATTTTGTTTTTCTTAAAAATAGCTCTAACGGTCTTGATTAAAATACCATATACTAAAGCTATTTCCATCACACATAAAATGTATATCTTGAATTTTCTGGGAATAGCTTCTGAAGACGTGTTTATTCTGGATGAATTTTGCTGAATTTTGCATAACTAGTAAACCATAAAAGATTGACAAAATCTTACTACACAAAAAATGTAGATCACGTTAAAATACGCAATTTATGTCGTACATATTTTTTCGTGGAGTTTGCCGTTTTCAAGACATTCCTTGTAATTGGTTTCAACTGTAAAGTACTTTTAACTTTTCTCAGACAGTTCTTTTGTACTACTCCTGGTCAAGCAAAGAAGCGATTTGACTGCCTCCGTCGTCGAGTGGTCAGCGAGCTGACTTCTCACCCGGGGTCCCGGGTTCGATCCCCGCCTGGGGTGGGGAATTTTTCCCTATCCCCCACAGAGTCAGGAAGTTTGTATGTGAGTGTGAATGTGTGCGTGTTTCAGTAAAACAAAAATTATTTAAACCAACGTAAAAGAACCTAGAGACGAGTTGTTTCAAGTGGAAAGCCCGCGATATGACCTTAGATGTTAAATGAAACAACAATAAAAAAAGCGATTTGCAATGACAATAGTATAACGAGAGCTTTTATAATATATGACTATCACTTTAGTGCATTCATTTAGTTTCCTTCTTCTTATAAAGAACTAAGTAATAAGAACATTCTGTTAATGCTTGTTTGTAGATCAGCTAGAGAAAGTCATGTGAGTGTCTCACATGAGATTTTTTTAGGGTTCTAGAAAACATAAATAATTGCTTTAAAACATGTATATGATTATTGAAATCAATAGTCATGACTACTGAGGGTGAGAATTTTCCTTGTGATTGACACTTGTGGAGTGTGACATCTGCTGGTAGGGGCTCGTCAGTTTGCTGACCAATCATAGTGTAAGTAGGCAGAGACGTGATGTCATCGGCTTTGCCACTCCTACGTAGTGCAGTGGAAATTTACGCACGTATTCTCATGCATGACTTGGCTGATTATTTGATTTCATTCTGTGAAAAATTGGGTTGTGTTATCATCTGTGATTCTATAAGGGTTTACATTTATAATCGTTACTACTTTTTACTTTCTCTACACGTACCATGTACATAGTGTATAGAGAAGGTACTGAGATTTCACCGGAAATATATGTTTTAGGGTCACATGTAGTCAAAAAAAGAAGCATTTTCACAAAAAGGTCCGTGTGTGTGTGTGTCTGTGAACACGATAACTTAAAAACGAAAAGTCGGTAAATACCAAACTTGGTATTTAAGTTTAGTATCTTCCAAGGATGCGACACGAAGATTTTGAGAAAATTCCCCCACCCCCAAATACCCTTTACATGGAACTTTTTTCGAAAATTTTGATTTTATCAAAAATGATTATGATTAAAATATCATATATTAAAGATATTTACCTGACAAATAAAATATATATCTTGAATTTCTGAGAATAGCCTCTGAAGACTACTTTATTCTGGATGAATTTTACGGAAGTTTGCTTAACTGTTGAACCGTAAGAGGTAGAAAAGACTTAACACACAAAAAATGTAGAGCACGTTAAAGCACACAATTTATGTTATATACATTTTTTTCGTGGAGTGGATCGTTTTTTTTTTTTTTTTTTTTTTTGTTTGTTTCTTTTTAGATATTCCTTGTTATTGGTTGCAGCAATAAAAACTTATACCTATTTTTCTCATACGGGAATTTGTCTACTCCTGTCTATATAAACAAAGGAAATTCAGTCACATTGTAACCAGCTTTTGATTATCACTTTAACCTATGGTACTTCCTTATTTCCGTTCTATTTACAAGGAAGCAAGTAATACGATTATTTCTGCTAATGTTTTCTCGATTAGCATTAAGTAAAAGAAGCATAAGATTTGTAACAGTAATTTGTTGCAGAGATGTAGAGAAAGTCATGTGAATGGAACACATCAGATTTTTATATATCGCGGACATTGCTCTTGTTCTCATTTTAGGACTATCACGAGTGACACTGTGATTTGAAAATGTCTTACAGCCGTGATAAAGAGGTTGAGGTTACGTTAGCTAAAATAATACAACTTTTGCGTTTAGTGAAGTACAGGGCCCAATATGGAAAGGAATAGATTAGTAACTAGTGAAACATTGGAGAAGTAGTTCAACATACGAGAGGTGTGATAGAAAATACACAGAGAGAAGGCATTTTAGAGGAAGCAGTGGAACGTGTGCCGCTGCAGCGAGTAAATATGTCACCAGCGTACCGAGACGGCCACGTGTCAGCAGGAATGTCAATCACAAGGTAATTTCTTGCCGATGATAGAGCAAGCATTTTTGTTCCATCGGTTTGGAAACTTATCGCTTAGTATTACCTGGGAGTCAAGCTTAACTTTCTCATATCCAAATTTTCAATCAGTATCCGATGTACAGAACTTTTTGAAATGCCTCCAATCTCTGCTACCTCACGCACTTTCAGTCGATGGTCTTCTAATAGGATTTTGTGGATTTTCTTTACAATTTCTGAACTGGTAACCTCATTTGGTCGGCCACTGCGATGTTCATCTTGGCAGCTCGTACAGCCGCGCTTGAACTCTGCCACTGTTGTAAACAAAGGAGCTGACTCCCCTAAAGTAGAATCTAGCTCAGCTTTAATATTAGTTGGACTAAGACCTTTCAAATGAAAGTATTGCATCACATAACGATGACCAAATGCTTGCAAATTCGCTGAGAGCATTCACTAATGATGGCTGCCAAACAAATGCTAAATGTAAAATCGTTAAACTTTAAGCTTAAGCTTTCTAGGGTGGTACTTTTTACCATTGTTGTTGTTTGATGAAAAACAATCGCTATCTATACGTCAGGTCGGGTATTTCTGTGACAGCCACTGTAAGAAAACTCGAATGCCTTTTTGAGACAACCTAATATACCCTGATGTTTTAATTCTTAGTCATGTGTAAATAATCCCTGCTGTCGATTTGTATTCAAAGACTCCTTTTTTCCCCTCTTTTTATCTTTCCAATTTTTCGAACGACAATGCCTTGACCTCTTCCGGTTTTCCTTTGCGTGATAGTGCACGTGCTTTCAAGTTTATAGCAGAATTTAGCCATTTCTACTCAGCGCAGGACTTCGCTGTCCCGAGAGAGACAAAGACAGAAGCCGCTGTAAGCTGCTTAAGGGTGGCATAGGTCCACAGTAACAATCTAAGTACCCACTTCGCCTTTCAGAACGCTAGCCACATAAATACTATGACATTTGTGTTCCTCAGGGAGCGCGAAAGGAGACCAACAGGGAATTTCATCAATTGGATTTCCTCCTTAGAAGCGCTTAAATAGCAGCGGGAGCAATAAAGATAATGTGAGACTCTAAGACTTCTTCTATACCGAATGTGTGCGTGTGGTGAAGTAAACCTAACATGAACAAGCTTATCGCTATCGAATGATTATGGGGATTCATTTTAGTCCATCACAGAGAAGTTACAGCTTGCAGATTTGTAACGTATTTTTACTTTCTCTTGCCCCGTATGTACAATGTACATAGGGATAGAGAAGTATTGTATTCCACCCAAAAATTCGATATCGAGATTTCAACGGAATATATGTTTTAGGACCCCCTGAATCCAAAAAAAGCATTTCCAGAAAAAGGTCCGTGTGTGTGTGTGTGTGTGTGTGTGTCCGTGAACACGATAACTCAAAAACGAAAAGTAGCTAAAATACCAAATTTGGTATTTAAGTTTAGTATCTTCCAGGGATGCGACACGAAGATTTTGAGAAAAATCCCCCCACCCCAAACTATCCTTTACATAAAACTTTCCGAAAATTTTGATTTTCTTAAAAATGGCTATAACGATTTTGATTAAAATATCGTATATTAAAGATATTTACTTGACAAATAAAATGTATATCTTGAATTTTCTGGGAATAGCTTCTAAAGACCTGTTTATTCTGGATGAATTTTGCTTGATTTGGCATAACTAATAAACCGTAAGAGATAGACAAAAAACTGTCTATACAAAGTACATTTTTTTCGTGGAGCTTACCGTTTTCGAGGTATTCATTGTCATTAGTTTCAGTTGTGAAGTACTTTTACTTTTTTCAGACGGGAGTGTCCGTTTTTCTTTTGTTCTACTCCTGGCCAAGAAAAGAAGCCATTTGTAATGACAATCGCATAACGGCAGCTTTTAAAACATTTGTCTAACGATTTGGCCTGGTGTATTCCCTTAATTTCTTCCTACTTATATGGAACTAAGTTATAAAAATATTGTGCTGAATACCTCGATTAACAAGGTGCAGAAGGAAGAATAATCTTATGTAAGAAGTTTGTAGAACGGCTGGAGAAAGTCGTGTGAGTGTAACACATCATATTTTTAAACATTCATATATACATATTAATATTTCTTTTATTTGCAATATAATTTATTTTGGGTCATATCGAGACCTTACAAATTGTACATAAAATAGTTATTTACACATTGGTAAAATACCAAATGATTACATGTATACTTTACAATAATTCAAAAAGTTTACACTCTCTTATAAATAGTATTGTCTTTTTGATTGCCTGGTGGTTATGTAGAGCACTTGGTAAGTCATTGAAGCCGGCCTGAAGTCTCTGTTTGGCGTATCTCAGACACTGCAGCAAGATGTGTAGGACAGTAAGTGGTGTGTTTGCAGGTCTCACATTTTCATTCTGGATCTTTATTAATGATGAAGGAATGTGTCAGTTTGCAGTGTCCAATTCTGAGGTGGGTAGTTCTTGTTTGCTCACGACGTTCTAATTTTCGGAGGGGCTCGAAGAAATTGGTAGATCCGGCTCGGGCATCATGCAGTTTGCTGTGGGATGTTGACCATGTCGTTTTCCAGTTTTCTATAAACAGCTGTTTGGTGTATCTAATGACGTCTTGATGTGTAGATGTTATTCTGTGGTCACTGACAGGATGTCGGGTGGCTTGCTTTGCAGCTTTATCGGCGTTTTCATTTCCGTCGATATTTGCATGTGACGATACCCAAGTGAGGAGTACTTGTTTTCCAGAGCGCTGAGTGATAGAATATAGGTGAAGTATGTCATTTATTAATGGATGCGTGGGACTTAGATTCTGAGTGGCAAGAACTGTGCTTAGTGAAGCAGTGTAAATTACATATTCTGTCATTTTGAATGTTTTCTTACTATTGTTACACATTTTTCGATCAACCCGTTTTGAGGCTCCGCTGTGGCTATTTTGGTCAATTGGTATTGGATTAATTGTTTTTCACACAAACCGTGTGTAGTACAGCAGTTGGATAGGTAGAGTCAGAGTGAAAAATTCAATGCCATTTGAACCACGGATCTCTGATGTCTAGCTGGTTGCTCTAGCAGTTGAGAAATCCAATGCCGGTCTGTTTCCATGATAGCTTAGTCTGACTCTACCTATGCAACTCCTGTCCTACACACAGCTTGTGTGAAAAGAACACTTAATCCAATACCAATTGACCAAAATAGTTGGCTATACTATGAATCCTGGGACTTAAGTACTTACAACATTGTAAGTCGACATTGGGGTTGTTATCTCAAAATAATTTGAGATCACCTTGTGGTTTACCAAAAAATATTCAAGCCAGTTGAGAAATTCAATGCTATGCCGGCTTGTTGCCATGGTGGCTCAGTGCCAGAGCAACCGGCTAGAGATCGGGAGTCCCGTGGTTCAAATCCCGTCTATGGCATTGCATTTTTCATTCTGACTCTACCTATCCAACTAGTGTCCTACACACGGTTTGTGTGAAAAAACAATTAATCCAATTTTGCAACATATTTAATAATTTTCTGTTGCCACAAGCTAATGAAGTTTATTATAATTTATAATACTATTTAATAAGTGGTTTCATTATTATTAAATGGTATAAAATGGGAGTTAGCAGTTCCATATATAGTGAGCATGTTATGTACTATAACAATAGTACTGATAAGGGTATTAATAATACAATGAAACACTCTTACGGTTTACTAGTTATGCCAAAATAAGCAAAATTTATCTAGAATAAACAGGACTTTAAAAGCTATTCCCAGAAAATTCAAGATATACATTTTATTTGTGATAGAAATGACTTTAATATGTGGTATTTTAATCAAAATCATTAGTCATTTTTAAGGAAAAAATTCGAACATTTTCCATGTAAAGAGTAGTTAGGGGTGGGGGATTTTCTTGATAATCTTTGTGTCGCATCCTTGGAAGATACCAATTTTAAATACCAAGTTTGGTATTTAACAGTCATTTCGTTTTTGAGTTATGCTGTCCACGACAGACACTTTTTTGTTTTGTTTTGTAGTTTAACGTCTTTTAACCTGGTTTTTCATATAGGATGTTGAATGAGCTTAAAGTTACTCGACATTCGTCTTTACAGGATAAGGGAAAACCCCGAAAAAAAACATTACCCGGGTAACTCACCCTAAGTGAGACTCGAACTCATGACAATTTGAATGTGAAGCAGACACACTACCCAGACACACACACAGACACGTACACACACAAACCTTTTTCTGAAAATGTTTTTTTGGATTCCGGAGGTCCTAAAACATTCAGTTGACATCGAATTTTGGGTGGAATACAGTACTTCTCTATCCCTATGTACATTGTATATACAGGGCTAGAGAAAGTAAAAATTTTTTGGATAGTGTTAAATGTCTGTTTTTACTACTATGGCAGTGCAGTGGATGACATTGTTGATATATGGAGGATATTGGAACACTGGTAGAATATAATGGCAAGGGAAACCAGAGAAACCGGTGAAAATCTGCCCTGCGCAGTCTTGTCCACCACAAATCCCATATGCGTTCGCTTGGCATCATATTCAGCCGCCTTGGTGAGAGGCGAATGGAGCAACTATTTGGCCACGGCTCAGTCTTAATGGTTTTAATCTCCTTCCATCTTGCATTAATAACAAAACTTGTGAAGAGCCATCATATTGACATAAACTTATTTTACCCGACACGTACGATGTCGTAAATCGGTTTAGGTGATGTAGAGGAAGAAGGCGGCTTCCTTGAGGGTCCGAGGAGTTCTCATACGATGCTGAGGGTTACAATGTCAGGCGTCGTTCGCCGGGACGCAGACACATTACGTCGTAGATGGCGGATTAACATCAGAAGACGCCAGAGCCATCTGGCGAAGATGCTGTCCGGCGACACAGGATGAAAGCATGGAGGAGTGAGAGATACAGATTGATAGACGTAAACAAGAACGCAAGAGGATTGTGGCATAGCGTCCAAAAGCAGAGAAATAATACATGACGCTCTCTCCCTTTTTCGTCTTTTCTCTCTGTGTATATATATATATATATATATATATATATATATATATATATATATATAATATCTGGTGCGGAAAAGAAACAGAAAAGGGAGTGAAAGGGAAATAAAAACGTCTTTTCCATTGGCCTCGTATTTTATTTTACTGTCCTCAGTCCGACTCCATCTTGAGCTTGACGTGACTTGAGTAAGCTGAATCAAGTGCTTTGTCTAAGGAAGGACATACAAGCAAACGTGTTTTGTCCGTTCGCCACATTTCTTACTTTATCTGCTACTTATAGTCAGCAGGGAAAGTATTGCATTCCACCCGAAAAATCAATGTCGAAATTTCACCGAAAATACTTTTTTGAGCCCCCGAACAAAAAATCTGACGTGCTCCATTCACATGTTTTCCTCTACATCTCTGCAACAAAGTATTATTAAAACGTTTATGCTTCATTTTACTTCATGCTAATCGAGAAAACAATAGCAGAAACAGTCTTATTACTTGCCTCCTTATAAGTAGAAGGTAAATAGGAGAGTACCTTAGGCTAAAGTATTAGTCAAAATCTAGTTTCTATATAATTGAAGTTACTTTATTTGTATGGTCAGGAGTTGAAAAATTCCCGTATGAGAAAAATATAAGTGTTTTAAAGCTAATACGAATAGCAAGGACCTTCTGATAAACGGCCAACCTCGCGAAAAAAATATATTTAACATAAATTATGTGTTTTAACGAGCTCTTCATTTTTTGTGTGGTAATTTTTGTCTCTTATGGTTCACCAGTTATGCAAAATTCCGCAAAATGCATCCAGAATACACATGTCTTCAGAGGCTATTCCCAGTACATTTTTTCAGGTAAATATCTTTAATATACGATATTTTAATCAAAATCGTTAGAACTATTTTTGAGGAAATAAAATTTTCGAACTTTTCTCTAAATATATCTTTATTCTGGGTGATTTTTTATTGAATTTTTCCTAACTGGTAAACCCTAAGAGATAGAAAAATACTTACTGCACAAAAAATGTAGATCATGATAAAACACACAATTTGTTATATACATATTTTTTGGGGGAAGTGATTGTTTTTTTTTTTTTTTATAGATATTCCTTGTTATTTGTTTCAGATTTAAAGAAACCTTTCTCATACGGAGTCTGTCAACTCCTGTCCATACAAAAAAAGGAACTTCACTCACACAGAAACCAGCTTTTGACCATCTCTTTAACCTATGGTACTCCCTTATTTCGCTTATACTTACAAGGAAGCAAGTAAAAGGACTATTTCTGCTATTTGTTTTCGGTTTGCATGAAGTAAATAGAAGCATAAGCTTTTTAAAAATGATTTGTTGCAGAGATGAAGAGAAAGTCATGTGAATTGAACACATATTTTTTTCTTCTTTAATTATTCACAGCCTAGATTTGTATTATGAAGCAGTTATTAAGTTCTTTTCCTATAACATGCGGAAATTCTCGGAACAAAGTTGGTGTTATAATTGCTGATTCAGATGCTATTGTTCATCATGCAGAGTCGCTTCTGATATTTAAGACACCTTACCTACCTCACAAGCTAGGAACATTTGTAGGCAATTTAAAAAATCAGGGTATCATCTGTCGAAACGAAACACCATCGAAATAAACCTTAAGAAGTGGCGAGAGGTAAATGGTCGCGCATTGTTTCGCGTTACACAAAAGGGAAAGATCATTATGCTTTCACGATAACATTAATTCTGTAATTCATAGATTTAATACAATTTTCTGGTAATATCTTATTCATTTATTGTCAAAAAGTGAGCGCTATCGCAGCTAGTGTTGGAAAACAGAGGTGTCAAACACGTGACGAGTCGACTCCTGTCCTTTGTTTACATTAGGATCATTCTAGTAGGAGATAGAGTATACCTTGAAGGCTAGCTATATATCGTCCAAGTACAGATGCTGAAGAAACAGCCACCCTGGATGACACCCTAGCAGTATCACTTTGGCACGAAGCGAAAATGGTATGAGTACGGGGAAAAACCACGAAGGCTACTGTCCCTCACAAGTATGCCGCTCGCTAAAGCGCCTCGCTTTGGAGCGAGGGGATCGTGGGTTCGAGTCCTGCCTTGGGCATGAGTATTATATGCTTGTAAAATGTGTATGTATTGGAGAAAAACAGCAAAAAACAGAAACTGTAATCAAACAGAAAACAAAGTAAATGGAAAGTGCAAAAAGAAGAAAATGGGTATGTAGCGCCGGAGTCCCGACCAGATTACGGAACTGTATTAAAAAAAAAAAAAAAAAAACTGGTCCCCTTGGCCGCGCTCTCTAAAGCGCCTCGCTATGGTGCTTCGTGGCGCAGGGGATCTTGCATTTGAGTCCCACCTTGTGCATGGTTGTTTGTGAAACAGAAAACTGTAAACAAAGGAAATTTAGAGGGAAAAGGAAAAAACAAGAGGAATAAGAAAAAGAAATACAGTGCTGGAGTCCCGACCAGATTTCGGAACCATATTTTTGTAAAAAAAAGTAATATTAACAACAATAATATTAATAATAATAATAATAATAATAATAATAATAATAATAAAAAGTATCACGAACGCAATATATCGAAGTGGTTAAAGTGACGTTAGAACAAAAAATTTAATCTCTGGATTCCTCAAAGTATCATTTGAATGAATACATGCAGAAATGAACACGAACTATATTGGAGACTTGTTGGAGCGCATGCTTTTCACCTTTGCATTTCAGCGTTGTGAGGTAATGTGACAGAGCCGCATTTATCAAACCGCGCCGTGTGTCAACATTCCATGTGTCAAATAGGTGTGTTACAGGGATATTCTGCTGTCAGCACAGGAATGTTCAGGTCATTGATCCGTATACAGCTTCCTGATGCCGCTACTCGTTGCCATGACAGCCTCAGGAAGCGTAAAGAATTACACCACATATCTTAACCTGTGTCAGCTTGTGCAAACAAATACATACGCACAATATCCGCAGTTCTCAAAGCAAAACCTCCTATGTATACCATCCACATGATTTTTCTAGATTTCTGTAACAAGTTATTATTAAAAAGCTTATTCTTCTGTTTACTTCATGCTAATGTAGTAAAAAAATATCAGAAATACTCTTACTATTTGCTTTCATACAAGTAGAAGGAAATAACGGAGTAGCATAGCCTACAGTATTAGTCAAAAGCTAGTTGCTATGTGACTGAAGTTCTGTTGTTTGTGTGGACAGGAGTTAAATTCCCGTATGGGAAAATTAAGTTTTTAAAGCTGAAACCTATAACAACGAATATCCCAAAAACGATCAGCTCCACTAAAAAAATGTATAAATCATAAATTGTGTGTTTTAATAAGCTCTATATTTTCTGTAAAGTTAGCTTTCTTCTATCTCTTACGGTTCAACAGTTATGCAAAATTCCGTAAATTTCATCCAGAATAAAGTAGTCTTCAGAGCTACTCCTAGAAAATTCAAGATATACATTTTATTTGACAGGTAAATATCTTTAATATACGACATTTTAATCTAAAACGTTAGCCATTTTTGAGAAAAACAGGATTTTCGAAAAAAATTCCATGTAAAAGGTAGTTGGGGGTGGGGGGATTTCTTGAAAATCTTCGTGTCGCATCCTTGGAAGATACCAAAATGGAATACTAAGTTTTGTATTTAACGGTCTTTTCGTTTTTCAGCAATGCTGTCCACAGACACACACACACATACACACACACACGGGCCTTTTTGTAAAGATGCTTTTTTTTTGGATTCTGGGGGATCCAAAATATTTATTTCCGGTGAAATCTTGGTATCGATTATTGGGTGGAATGCAATACCTTCTCTATACTCTATGTACATAGTACGTGTAGAGAAAGTAAAAATATGATGTGTTCCATTCACATGATTTTTACTAGATCTCTGCAACAAATGATTATTAAAAAGCTTATGCTTCTATTTACTTCATGCTAATACAGAAAAAAATTAGCCGAAATAGTCTTATTACGTGCTTCCATGCAAGTAGGAGGGAAATAAGGCTACAGCATAGGCTAAAATATTAGTCAAAACCTGGTTGCTATGTGATTGCAGTTCCTTTGTTTGTATGGACAGGAGTTAAATTCCCGTATGGGAAAATTAAGGTTTTAAAGCTGAACCCTATAACAAGGAATATCCCAAAAATTATCAGCTCCACTAAAAAAATGTATAAATCATAAATTGTATGTTTTAATAAGCTCTATTTTTTCTGTAAGGTTAGATTTCTTCTATCTCTTACGGTTTAACAGTTATGCAAAATTCCGTAAAGTTCATCCAGAATAAAGTAGTCTTCAGAGCTATTCCTAGAAAATTCAAGATATACATTTTATTTGTCAGGTAAATATCTTTAATATAAGATATTTTATTAAAAATGGCTAGCAAATTTTGAGATAATAAGAATTTTCAAAAAAAGTTCCACATAAAGTGTAGTTTTTGTATTTAACGATCTTTTTCGTTTTTGAGCTATGCTGTCCACAGACATACACAGACGCGGATCTGTTTCTAAAAATGTTTTCTATGGATTCAGGGAGTCCTAAAACATGTATTTCCGGAGAAATTTTGGTATCGAATTGTTGGATGTAATACAATACTTCCTTATACACTATGTACATAGTACGTGTAGAGAAAGTTTAAATGTAATTAACTAATCTAGCCACTGCTTCAGCTTTAAGGTAACGCTGGTTCTGTTTATATTTACAGAGTATTGCACGTGGGTCATTAAAGAAGTCATGGCAACTATTGTATACATTCTAAATAAACAAATATGCGGTTATTACAATATATGCATTTGAAAACATGTTATACACAGTGCGGGTGTCATCACTAGATGACGTCTGAGTGCATTGCTAGGTGCTAGTAGACACATGCAAATGTTAGTAACCTAGAGGCTGTGTTCCAAGATGGATGTGTTTAAAGTTGATGGTATTCAGCGCCTTTCTCGTTGTTGGAAAGATTTTTGGAAAGCTTGGGGGTCTATTTTGAAGGTCGTTAGCTATAAGAGTATTATGCGGACGTACACGTACTTTTTACTTTCTCTATACGTACTATGTACATAGTGTATAGAGAAGGTATTGTACTGTACCCAAAAGTTCGATACCGATATTTCACCGGAAATACTTGTTTTGAGACCACCTGAATCTAAAATAAGAATTTTTAGAAAAATGTCCGTGTGTGTGTCTGTCTGTGTGTATGTGTGCATGTCTGTGTGTCTGTGGGCAGCATAGCTCAAAAACAGAAAGACCGTTAAGTACCAAACTTGGTATTTAAGTTCCATATCTTACAAGGATGCAACATTAAGAAAATCAAGAAAATCCCCCCAACCTTAACTACCCTTCACATGAAAAAATGTTTGAATTTTCTTTTATTTTCTAAAAAATGCTCCTACGATTTTGATTAAAATATCATATATTAAGATATATACTTGACAAATGATATGTTCATCTTGAATTTTCTGGGAATAGCCCCTGAAGGTTACTTTATTCTGGATGAATTTTACGGAGCTTTGTGTAACTGTTAAACCGTAAGAGATAGACAAAAACTTGCCACACAGAAAATGTAGAATACACTAAGACACATAATTTATGTTATATACATTTTTTCGTGGAGTTGATCGTTTTTGAGACACTCCTTGTTTTTGGTTTCAACTTGAAAACTTATAATTTTCTCATACAGGAATGTAACAATTGCTGTCCATACAAACAAATGAACTTTAGTCACATAGCAACCATCTTTTGCCATACTTATCTATGTTACTGCCTTATTTCGCTTCTACTTACAGGGAAGCAAGCAATAAGACTATTTGAAGCATAAACTTTTAAACAAAAATTTGTTGCAGAGATGTAGAGAAAGTCATGTGAATGGATTACTTCAGATTTTTTATACATAATACGAATAAAACAATGATCACTGTTTATACATTTTTCAAAGTCCCCTACCCGTAGCGCCTTGTACCCGGATCCCAATTTAGTACCAACATTTCAAAGAACATTCCAGCGACTTTCAATCGTATATCCTGAGTTTTGTTTCTGCAGCTTCATTGACTGATATAAAGTAGTTGCCACGACTTTTGAAATGACCCTCGTATTATCGACATTTTATATTACTTTCTTTAGTACATATGTACAGTGTTCATTGTAGATAGAGAAGGTATTCTATTCCACCCAAAATTTCAATACCAATATTTCACCGGAAATACATGTTTTGAGACTCCCTGAATCCAAAAGTACATTATTAGAAACATGTCTGTGTGTGTTTGTGGGCTGCATAGCTCAAAAACGAAAAGTCGGTTAAATACTAAAGCTGTTAAAGTTTTGTATCTTCCAAAGATACGACACAAATATTTTCAAGAAAATTCCCCACACCCACGAAATATCATTTTTCAAAATTTTCATTTTCTCAAAAATGGCTGTAATGCTTTTGATTAAAATACCATATATTTATGATATTTTTATGATAATCGAAACGTATATCTTTTATTTTTTGGGGATAGCCTTTAAATTCTGGACGACTTTTATATAACTTGTAAGCTGTGAGATATAGAGAATAACTCATTACACAAAAAGTGTAGATCTCATTAATACACAATTTATGTCATATACATTTTTGTAGAGTTAGCTATTTCCAAGATATTTGTTGGTTTAAATTTTTAACTGCTTAAACTTATCTCAAATGGGAAGTCAATTTTCGTTTCCTCTCTTTTGGTTTACTCCAGGGAATGCAAAGGAGAACCGAATTTCAATTATTTCACATAGCGATAACTTCTAAAAGATTTGACTATCGCTTTCGCTTATTGTATTCCTTTATTTACCTTCTACCTACAGGAAGCAAGTAATAAGATTATTTCTGCTAATGTTAAAAAAATTAGCATGACGTAGATAAAATAATAATTCTTTGTAGGCCAAATCCGGACGCATTGTAATTGAAGCATCAGTCTAAGGGGAAAAACCTAACGCAGTACACGTGTATCGGAGAAGTTGCCTACAGTTCACGGCGTTCAATATGAGGAGTACTAATGTCATGACCACATTGATCATAAAACTGACCAAAAATAAACAGTATAGTCAAACCTGCTATTTTTACTTTCTGTACACGTACTATGTACATAGTGTATGGAGAAGGTATTCTATTCCATCCAAAATTTCCACACCGAGATTACTCCGGAGAAATACGAGTTCTAAGACCCCCTGAACACAAAAAAAGCATTTTTAGAAAAATGTCGGTGTGTATGTTGTATGTGTGTCTGTGTGTGCATGTGTGTCTGTGGGCAGCATAGCTCAAAAACGAACATTCCATTAAATAACAAACTTGGTATTTAAGTTTGGTATCTTCCAAGTATGCGACACGAAAATTTTCAAGAATATACCCCCAACCTCAATTACCCTTTACTTGGAAACCTTTTCGAAAATTTTGATTTGCTCAACAATGCCTCCAACGATTTTGATTAAAATATGTATATTAAAGATATTTACATGAAAAATAAAATATATATATATATATATATATATATATATATATTGAATTTTCTGGAAATAGCCTCTGAAAGCATCTTTATTTTGAATGACATCTGCTGAATTTTGCATAACTGATAAACCGTAAGAGAGAGGGAAAAAACTTACTACACAAAAAATGTAGAATATATATATATATTATTTTCCATTTAAATATCTTAAATATAAGACATTTTATTCATAATAATTAGCCTTTTTTGAGAAAATCAAAATGTTCGAAATATTTTCCAGGTAGTTAAGGGTGGTGGGATTGTCTTGAAAATCTTCGTGTCGCATCCTTGGAAGACACCAAACTTAAATACTAAGCTGAGACACACACGGACATTTTTCTAAAATATATTTTTTTGGGCTTCAGGGGTCTCAAAACATATATTTCCGGTGAAATCACGGTATCAAATTTTGGGTGCAATACAATACCTTCTCTAAACAAAATGTACATAATACGTGTAGAGGAAGTAATATATTGCGTGTATATATAAGAAATCTGTTTTGTATTTGCTCAAAAATAAATTGTTATTGCTGAATTCGCAGAGGGTTTTTAGAGAAATAAGTTACATGTTATATATCAATATTATGAAAAAGAGATAACAATTATATAGTTACATTAAAAGGGCTTGTAAATATATTCACTGCTACGTTTTACAAAGCAATCTTCATGCAGATCACATATGAGTTCAGAAAATTTGCTGCATTAAACAGAAGAGAACAGATTCGCAATGAGTATAACATGAAAAAATTCCGGCTGTTAAGGTAAATAAAATCATTCAAAGCTATGGTCGTTTCTGATTTTGTATTTATTATAATTCAATTTTTATTTGTAATTGAAGTATTGGGATTATAGCAGAATGTCATAATGTCTGTTCTCTTCATTCCTTTAAAAGGCTAATGCGGTTTATTTCGAAATGAGTGTTACACTATTATATCTGCTGGATTATTGGAGACATTTTCATATTCAGAATAAACCGAACAGGTTTCACCATCTCCCAGCAGAAGCATATATTTGAATATTTAAAAATATTGACATGGAATTCCAAGCCCCTTTAATTTTAAATTTCGTTCTCTACCTTTCGCCCGACCATTTTCTGCCAACATATTCATCTTTTCGAAATTAACATTAAAATATAACCATCACGAATAACGTTACTTTATGTAAACTTTCATTATTATGATAATTTGTGCTGTGTTTATAAAACGAAACATCTCTATTCTATAATGGAAGTAATATCTGGTGATGAACACATTTGCATTTTTCCTCGCTTGCTGGACTCAGGGACGGCGCATGTATGTGTGTCACCAGAGTGAGCGAAGAGAGAGGAGGGATTGTAAATTCAATTAACGAGTCCGTCGAAATAATAAAGTCCATGCATTAATTCCGTGTTGATTGATTTCCCTGTGTAATGGCAACTCTATTAATTGAGTCACAGGGCTTTTTCTGGAGCTGCTCCGTGCTCTATATGTTATAATTGCAAGTATAGCATTTAATCATTAGCTGATTGTGTTTATCAATGGGCGTAATTTATTTGAATTGTTATTGTTTGTTTAAATGCAGCTGCATTTGGTTTGCCTCTGAAGAAATAAGGCCCTCTAAACAGAAGCGATATGGACTGTATACCCCTAATATTGCAATATCTAATAAAGAGGCATACGCTTTTTAAAAATAACTTCTTGCAGAGATGTGGAGAAGGTCATGTGAGTGGAACACATCAGAATTTTACATTCTCTATACGTAATATGTATATAGTGTATAGAGAAGGTATTGCACTCCACCCAAAAATTCGATACCGAGATTTCACCGGAAATATATTATTTTAAGACCTACTGAATCCAAAAAAAGCATTTTTTGAAAAATTTACGTGTGTGTGTGTCTGTCTGTTTATGTGTGTGTCTGTGGTCAGCATAGCTCAAAAACGAAAAGAGCGTTAAAAACCAAACTTGGTATTTAAGTTTGGTATCTTACAAGGATGCGACACGAGATTTTCAAGAAAATCCCCCCACCCCAAACTACCATTTATATGGAAAAAAATTTCAAAAATTTTGATTTTCTGAAAAATGGCTATCGATTTTGATTAAATTCTCATTTTATTCAAGATATTTACTTGCCAAATCTTGAATTTTCTAGGAATTGCCTCTGAAAACTACTTTGTTCTGGATGAATTTTACGAATTTTTGCATGACTGCTAAACCGTAAGATATGGAGAAAAAATCAGCACACAAAAAACGTAGAACACGTTAAAACACACAATTTATGTTATACACATTTTTTCGTGGAGTTGATCGTTTTTGAGACATTCCTTGTTTTTGGTTTCTGCCATGAAAAACTTACACGTTTCTCATACAGGAATTTGTCAACTGCTGTCCATACAAAGAAAGGAACTTCAGTGACGTAGCAACCAGCTTTTGACTATCACTTTAATCTATGGTACTCCCTTATTTCGCTTCTACTTATAAGGAAGCATGAAGTAAACAGAAGTATAAGCTTTTTAAGAATAATTTGTTGCCTAAATGTAGAGAAAGTAATGTGAATGGAACCCATCAGCTTTTTTCATTATGTGTCTTTTAATGCACCTATCTAATTTATAGGTTTTTTGGTAGTGTTTAACGCCCACTTTAACTACTTTTGGCACCGCAGGCGGTGACACTGGTGATACATGAATGAAGATGGAGCACCGCTGGAATGCGATGGCGGGGGAAACCGGAGAACCCGGAGAAAACCCTTCCCAGCGCCGCTTTGTCCACCACAAATCTCACATGCGGTCGCTTGGGATTGAACCCTAATTTATAGGCGAGAAACAAAAGCCAGAAATGGTCAATGTCGACATGCCTTGTATGTCACACCGCTGTGTGAAGTAAATGTACTGAGAGCGCCATGTGGCGAGGATTCCTCGCCCGCATGGCATTTGTTAACAAATGAAGTGCTCTTACTAGTGCCAACATACTGATTGCAAGGCTCAGGTGATCGTAGCCACCAGAAGTCTGTCTAGGACATGAAGACGAACAGCCCAAAGCAGGTGTGCACATTAGCGCAGTTAATGCAGCCAGTCGGCCGCAGCATTACCAAATTATACTAATCTGGGATCAATATTGGCATCATCAAGAGTTGGCGCGAAGATAAGCCAGATGTACATGCAAATACAAATAATTTATGTGCAACTATGATTTAAGCCTCGTATGTACTACGCACCTGCACAACTAATTTGGGCATCTGGAACATATGCCGTTCGAGCGAAAGGCTTTTGTGATTATGTATATACGCTTGTTCCCTGGATTATTCATTTATTACCTTATTATGACGTACAATGCAATTACTGAGGTAATAACCATGGCTTAATAGCACAATGGTTAGCAAATTGGCACGTTACGCCAAAGAGCCAAAGATTCAATTTCCGGTTTGTCTTTTAATTTTCTAATGCTCACATGTGAAAAATACTGTAACCGACGGAGTATGAATCTGGTTTTTTTCTCACTAAAATGCAATGGAAATTTATTTATGAACGCTCTTTAACTGCTGTGTTTCTTAGCGTTCCATTCTATACTGGGCTTCTTTTGCTCGGAGGTTCTTTTACGTACCATAAGTCTACGACATGGGACCAACGGATTTACTTCCCTTCCGAAGGAAGCCATGCTAAGTACTTTGACGCCCCATCCATCGACCTCTGTCGGGGTTGAACCCGCAATCTTTGGTATATGAAGTTAGCATATGAGACAGTACAAGTCTTGTCACGGGGCTAAGAGTTATTCAGAAGGGAAAGATAAATCATAGCTAATAATATAAATTATACCAAGAAGGGAAATATAAATGTACATTGAAAATGGGAAGGGAAGAAAGATTTCAAACACGTCTAAGTAGCTGAGTTGTCACGAGCTGGTAGCACAGTATACCGTTAGGGTAGAACATTGACCCGAAGGGGTGAGAGTACACTGCCCGAGGGGAACATAACAGGAAAAGAGAAAACAATGCTCCCGCTGGTCAGGTGACACTTTTTGGGGCACTTGGCTTAGAACATCCGCAGACCAAAGATGTGATATTTGGGGTCCGTAGTGGAGCCGAACAGGCTATCTTTAGTTGTGAGGGAAATAGCTATTTTAATACCGACCATAATTTAGTAGTAACAAATTTAGGATAAATGCGTGTGTGTTCGACGGCTAAAAAAGGGCCGAACTAAATGAATAAATCACTTGTGAGGTATCACGCCTGAAAAGAGTTTCCATGCTAGCAAAATCCTGAAATAGGGCCCCCACATCTCCACATCATTCCTTAATAGCAAAACCCGCACCCGTGACACGAACCCGTAACCCCCATTATCGCCCCACATGGTAGCCATTACACTACGGACGGCGACGCTATCAAGCAAGTTCTTCTAAACTGTAAGCTTCAACATAGAAAATAATATTCGTATTCAAAGTTAAATTTAAAAGGGGCCAAAGTTGTAAACATAGATTTCTTACAACTGGCTGTTCCAGCTTGACTGTGCGCATACAGAGGATCGAGTAACTCGCGAATCACAAAGGAGTCTACAAGAAAAATCTGATGTGTTCCATTCACATGACTTTCTCCACATCTCTGCAACAAAATATTGCTAAAAAGCTTATGCTTCTTTTTACTTCATGCTAATGGAGAAAAAATTAGCAGAAATAGTCTTATTGCTTGCTTCCATGCAAGTAGAAGCGAAATAAGGGAGTACCATAGGTTAAAGTTAAAGCCAAATGCTGGTTGCTACGTGACTGAAGTTCCTTTGTTTGTATGGACACGAGTTAACAAATTCCCGTATAAAAATGTATAAGTTTTTTAAAGCTAAAACCAGTAACAAGGAATATTTAAAAACGATCCACTCCACGAAAACAATGCATATAACATAAATTGTGTCTTTAAAGAAGTTTTAAATGAACTGTTAAGTAAGTTTTTGTCTATCTCTTATGGTTTGCCAGTTATGCAAATTTCCATAAAACTCGTCTAGAATAACATACACTTCAGATGCAAATTCAAGATATACATTTTATTTGTCATGTAAATATGTTTCGTATACGATATATTAATCAAAACCGTTCGAGCCAGTTTTTAGAAAATCAATATTTTCGAAAAATGTTCCATGTTGGGGGGTGATCTTCTTGAAAGTTTTCGTGTCACAAACTTAAACAAATTTGGTATTTAACTAACTTTTCGTTTTTGACCTATGCTGTGTAGACACACACGGACCTTTTTTTTTAAAAAAATCTTTTTTTTTTTGGATTCAGGGTACCCAAAGCATGTATTTCCGGTGAAATCTCGGTATAGAATTTTTGGGTGCATTGCAATACCCTCTCTATACACTATGTATATAGTACGTGTAGAGAAAGTAACTATCTAACGAGATTTCACCGGAAATAAATGTTTTGGGAAGCCCAGAATCCAAACCAATATAATTTTTAGAATGAGTCCATATGTCTGTGTGTGTCTGTGACCAGAATTGCGCAAAAAACCGAAAATGGGTTAAATACAATACTTTTTATTTAAATTCAGTATATTCCAAAGAAGCGACACTTTTGAGGAAAATACTCCCACTGGAAGCTATTCCTTACATAGGATTTTCTCAAAAAAAAGTCCTTAACAATGTTTATTAAAATTACGTATATTAAAGACATTTATATCACAAATAAAATATACATGATGAATTTCCTGAGAATATGCCTGAAATCGTGTTCATTCTGACTGGCCTTAGCATAAACTGCTAAACTAAGATATAGATGATATTACTATATAAAGAAACCTAATGTGTTCCATTCACATAACTTCCTCTACATCTCTGTAACAAATTATTGTTACAAAACTTATTTTTCTATCTACTTCATGCTAACCGAAATAATTAGCAGGAATAGTCTCAATGGTAAAAATGTGCGAATTTGACTTGAAATTACTCGAACATCCACCCTATTCGGCAGATCTAGCACCCAGTGACTACCACCTATTCTATCAAAACATTTCTTCGAGTACGAAAATTTCATGGCAACGAGGAGATTATTGATGTGGTAAACAGCTATTTTGAGACCTTGACAACTCACACTACAGAGATGGTTTAATTAAATTAGAACACCGATATTAAAAATGTATTAGCCTTTCTGGAAATTATGTTGAGAAATAAAGCAAAAAAGAGTCTAATGTGTTCCATTCACATGACTTTCTCTATATCTCTGCAAAAATATTTGCTAAAAAGTTTCTGCTTCTATTTGCTTCATCCTAAGTGAGAAAAAATTAGCAGAAATGGTCTTATTACTTGCTCCCCTGTACGTAGAAGCGAAATAAGGGAGTAACATAGGTTAAAGTGATAGAAAAAGATTATTGCTATGTGACTGAAGTTCCTTTGTATGGACAGGAGTTGACAAATTCCTTTATGAGAAAAGGCTGAAACAAAAAAACAAGGAATATCTAAAAACCGATGAACTCCACGAAAAAAATGTATATAACATACATTGTGTGTTTAAATATGCTCTACATTTTCAGTTAAGTAAGTTTTAGTCTATCTCTTACGGTTTACCAGTTACACAAAATTCCGTAAAATTCATCCAGAATAAAGTAGTCTCCAGAGGCTATTCCCAGAAAATTCAAAATATACGTTTTATTTGTGAGGTAAATATCTTTAATATACGATATTTTAAACAAAATCGTTAGTCATTTTTTAGAAAATCAAAATGTTCTAATTTTTTTCCACGTAAAGGGTAGTTTGGGATGGGAGGATTTTTCTCTAATTCTTCGTGTCACATCCCTGGAAGATACTAAACTTAAATACCAACTTTGGTATTTTACCGACTTTTCGTTTTTGAGTTATCGTGTTCACAGGCACACGGACACACTGACACACATGGACCTTTTTCTGAAAATACTTTTTTGATGCAGGGGACACTAAAACATATATTTCCGGTGAAATCTCGGTATCGAATTTTTTGGTGGAGTGCAATACCTTCTCTATACACTATGTACATAGTACGTATAGAGAAAGTAACAAAAATGAAATGCTGTTTTTCACTGAGAGGGCCGGGACTTATCAGCTGACCCTAGTGCATCGAATCTTCCTATGGGTCTTAATACACATATAAGTAAGTGAAGTTAGTTAATGACCAAGGCAGTTGTAAGATAGTCTGATGTTACTCTCATGGAACATGAAGCAGCGAAGCATTTTGATATGACGGAATGTTGGTTTGTAGCGTTGGTCAGACCATCACATAGAGGGCAGGGTTCCGTATATCACCAGAACTGCGGTTCCCACATTAATGACAGACATGTGTTCCGCTTAATTACCTCACGCCACTTGACTCTGTTAGGCCATTGTTTCGCCTTCGAGCCACTACTAATCTTTACTCCACGTTTTCAGCGTCCCTTGCTGTTTGTTCAAGATAACAAGAGTTTTAAAAAATCTAACGTGTACCATTCACATGACTTTCTCTATATCCCTGCAACAAATTATTCTTAAAAAGCTTATACTTCTATTTACTTCATGCTAATCAGAAACAAATTAGCAGAAATATTCCTATTACTTGCTTCCTTGTAAGTAGAAACGAAACAAGGGAGTGCCATAAGTTAAAGTGATAGTCAAAAGCTGAATGCTATGTCACCGAAGTTCCTTTGCTTGTATGGAGAGCAGTTGACAAATTCCTGTATGAGAAAAGTATAAGCTTTTCAAAGCAGAAACCAAAAACAGAGAATGTCTCGAAAACGATGAGATCCACGAAAAAAATGTATATAACATAAATTGTGTGTTTTAGTGTGCTCTACATTTTGTTGTCCATCTCTTACGGTTTAGCATTTATTCAGAATTCCGTAAAATGCACCCACAATAAAGTACTCTTTAGAAGCTATTCCCAGAACATTCAAGATATACATTTTATTTGTCAGGTACGAAATTTTAAACAAAATCGTTAGAGCCATTTTTGAGGAAATAAACATTTTCGAAAAATGTTCCATGTAAAGGGTAGTTTGGGGCGGGGGGATTTTTCTCAAAATCTTTGTGTCGCATCCCTGGAAGATAATAAACTTAAATACCATATTTGGTATTTTACCGACTTTTCGTTTTTGAGTTATCGTGTTCGCAGACACACGGACACACACACACACACACGCCTTTTTCCGCACATGGTTTTTTTAGATAAAGGGGACCCTAAAACATATATTTCGGTGAAATCTCGGTATCGAATTTTTGGGTGGAATGCAATATCTTCTCTAAACACTAAGTACAGTGCATATAGAGAAAGTAAAAAGTGATAACCAAAGCACCAAGTTTCACCTATTGTAGATCGTTTAGTGTATTCCTATTTTGGTACTGAAGTTTTGATGATGAGAGCGTACTGCACTATATTACAGCATTCCCTGACCGGTCTAAATAGTGCCATGCTACACAAGTGATCTCCCAAACAAGTACATTGTTTCGTCAGACAAGTTATATGTATAGTGGGTTTTTGATTTATTCCAGTGTTGTATGTAGTATTTTTACTTTCTCTAGCCCCATATGTACAATGTACTTAGGGATAGAGAAGTATTGTGTTCCACCCAAAAATTCGATACCGAGATTTCATGTTTTACTACCCCGTGTATTCAAAAAAAGCATTTTCCGAAAAAGGTCAGTGTGTGTTTGTGTGTCTGTGAACACGATAACTCAAAAACGAAAAGTAGCTTAAATACCAAACTTGGTATTTAAGTTTAGTATCTTCTAGGAATGCGACACAAAGATTTTGAGAAACTTCCCCCCATACCAAACTACCATTTACATGGAACTTTTTTCGAAAATTTTGATTTTCTTAAAAATGGCTCTAATGATTTTGATTAAAATATCATATATTAAAGATATTTACCTAAAAAATAAAATGTATATTTTGAATTTTCTGGGAATAGCTTCTGAAGACCTGTTTATTCCGGATGAATTTTGTTTAATTTGGCATAGCTAGTAAACCGAAAGTCATAGACAAAAACTTACTATACAAACAATTTAGGTCTTGTTAAAATACACAAGTTATGTCATATACATTTTTCTCGTGGAGCTTACCGTTTTCGCGGTATTCATTGTTATTAGTTTCAGTTGTGAAGTACTTGTACTTTTCTCAGACGGGAGTGTCCGTTTTTCTTTTGTTCTAGTCCTGGTCAAGAAAAGATGCGATTTGTGATGACAATCGCATAACGACAGCTCTTAAAACATTTGACTATTGGTTTAGCCTAGTGTACTCCCTTATTTTCTTCCTACTTATACGGAACTAAATAATAAGAAAATTGTACTAATGAGTACCGCGATTAGCAAGGTGCAGAGAGAAGAAGAATCTTATGTATGAAGTTTGTAGAACAGCTAGAGAAAGTCATGTGAGTGTAACACATATTTTTTGCGAAGGAATCACATTCCTTGGTCCATGCCATAGACTTCCTAGCTGTGGTAATTGTATATATTGTCACAGAACATACATCGATGGTAAAGTAAGTATACCAGATCGAATAAAAAGTGGTTTTACTCCAGAATGAAGCTCTGTAAATTAAACTTAAAGCTCTTTTCTGTAAAATAAAAACTCGTAATGCATATAAACGCTTTCCACATTCGTTTCCTTCGGTCATGGATATTTAAACGAAGAATATGTCTACCATTAAGGGAAAGCGGGTAGAGGTTGCGACGCACCCTCTAGATAGTTTGTCCGGAATGTTAACCTCATTGCTCGCCTCGTTACCCCCATCCCCTCCCCCTCACGTCATTAAGAGGCGTTAATGAGACGTCCCCGTAATGATGGCGCATGTTTTCAAAATGTCTGCTAGCCAAATCCGTTATCTACTTCCTATGAAAACTAACCTTGCATTAGCGCTTTTCTTTCTTCAGAAGCAAGAAATAAGTCTTTAGCTTGAATAAAGACCGGAGTATACAGTATTTTAATGGTGAACTTAAAGACGTCAGTTTTTAAGATTTTCAAAATACTTCTAAAAAAGTTTATAGGACGCAATGACGTCACAAGCAAGCTTCTTATTTATACTCCATATAACGTGGCAAACACTGAATGTAATACAATTGAGGGGCTCAGTGCGAGAGGGAGCTATCCCACACATTGTGAAAAAAATGAGGTTTTTTGCTTTTAGACAGATTCTGTCGTCTCTGTCTGTAGAAATCTTGGTAATATTAACTGTTTTAGAGTGCCATCTACAGTAACTTACAGAAACTGTGTCATTTTCCAAAGTGAGAAAGTTTGTGCCAGATGGGGATATCCCACTATGAAGTTGCCTGCTATTTAAAGAACAATGCCACCAAACTTACAGAACTTTAACTATTTTAATAGTATTGTTTATTGTTTCAACTATAGGCCAAGAAATAATGATTTTAGGCCTTAATACGTGAAACAGAATAATATGAAAGATTATTATTAAACATTAAGAATATTGTGTAAATAGTTGCAATTTTAGGCATTATTCTATGCTGCAGATTATTCTGTTTTTCAAAATGGAGGTACCATGTCTTTTATTGTCAAACATTTTCAGTATACAATTGGAAATAAGCAATCGCATTGGCCTCATACCCCTAGATGCTTTTCCTGTCCTTGGGTTTTTACTTTCTCTATACGCACTATGTACATAGTGTGTAGAGAAGGTATTGCACTCCACCGAAAAATTCGATGCCGAGATTTCACAGGAAATACATGTTTTAGGGTCCCCTTTATCTAAAAAAAATATATTTTCGGAAAATGTGTGTATGTGTGTATGTGTCCGTGAATTTTGATTTTCTCAAAAGTAGCCCTAACGATTTTGATTAAAATTTCGTATATTAAAGATATTTACCTGACAAATAAAATGTATATCTTGAATTTTCTGGGAATAGCCTCTGAAGAATGCTTTATTCTGGATGAATTTTACGGAATTTTGAATAACTGCTAAACCGTAAGAGATGGACAAAAACTTACTACACGAAAAGTGTAGAGCACCTTAAAACACACAATTTATGTGATATATTTTTTTCGTGGAGTTCATCGTTTTTGAGACATTCCTTGTTTTTGGTTTCTGCTTTGAAAAACTTATACTTTTCTCATACAGGAACTGCTGTCCATTCAAACAAAGAAACTTCAGTGACATAGCAAACGCTTTTGACTGTTACTTTAACCTATGCTACCCCCTTATTTTGCTTACAAGGAAGCAAGTAATAGGACTATTTTTGCTAATGTTTACTGATTAGCATGAAGAAGTATTAGCTTTTTAAGAATAATTTATTGCAGAGATATAGAGAAAGTCATGTGAATAGTAGTACACATCAGATTTTTACAGTAAGAATTTCGTTGCACATTAAATATATAGTTATAACAATAGACAAGTGAGAAAGAATTAAAATGAAGTTAAACTTAGCATTATATATCATATATACAGTGATCTGACGATTAAGAATAGCCACACCCTTACTATCTTGTACCGTGTCTTCTCTGCCGTTCTCCATAGTAAGATGTTTGTAAAACAGTAAAGATATACATTTAGTTACTGCGTAATAACATAACACAGAAATTAATTATGACTAAAAACCTAAAATGAGAAATATTTATGATAAATTTTAACTGGAAAGTTATGATTACATATAATATATAATACAGTATTTCTTCTTAGGAATAACTGAACCTTCGCTGTTATGTATCCTGACCCCCTCTTCCGTTCTCCATAGCAATTAACCTCCTTTGCCGTTTCTTAAGTAGAAATAACCCTATTTTATGATGCACAGCGTCCAGCTTTACAACCATATTAGTCTTCTTCCCCCGGTTGGAATCCAGAAACTGCTGTAGTAAATATTGCTTAGTATTTAATATTTAATAATAATCTTAATATTTCTGTTTCACTGCATTCAGCTACAATATTACTCCATGTCTCCCCTTTTCCGCAGAGTGGACAAACTCTCACTCCAGCATCATCAGTTAATTTGTTGCCTCTCCAAGTGCCTAATCTTTACCAGATCTCCTTCCCCCAAATCCTATTTGACACAGCAAACTGAGAGAAATTTTAGCCTCATACTATGAGACCAAATTTTGTCGGTCAATATCACACAGTCGTCTCTGAGCTATTTTCCACCTACTACACCTCAATTCCCTCCCCCATAGCCAAAGGTACCTCTGGTGTCCTTTTAAAAAGTAATTTCATCAGAGTTACCTTTATCCAAATGTCTGAGACAAGGATGTGGAATTTAAGATCTATTTAACGGTAGTTTCGGCCAGTGGTCAGCTCTTGTGGAACAATGGGAATTGAAATTAAAAAAAAAAAAATAATAAAAACTGATGTGTTCCATACACATGACTTCCTTTACTCATACAAACTAACTTATCCTACCAAAGATTGTTGTTTTATCAACATTATGCTAATGGAGCTGAACATTAGCAGAATTGTTGTATTACTTGTCTCCAAATAACTAGAAGGGAAATAAGAGAATACACTAGACTAAAGCAATAGTCAAAACTTTTAAAACCTCCTCTTTACGTGAAACAATTCAAATTCGATTCTCTTTTCAACACAAAAAGTAAAACAACAAAGAGATGAAACGAAAAATGACTTCAAGTTTGAGAAAAGCCTGTGTTTTAAAATTGAAACCAATAAGAAAGCATATATACAAAGAGATGTTTGCAATATAAAGTGTGTATTTTACCGAGATTTACATATTTTGTTTAGTAAGTTTTTGTCTCTCTTACTGTTTACCAGTTATTGTCCAGAATATAGAGCTCTTCAAAGCCTATTCCGATAAAATTCAAGATATACATTTCGTTTTCCATAAAATGTCTTAAACACATGGCATCTTTTGATAAAATAAACTTCTTAAAAAATGTTCTATGCAAAAGGTAGTTGGGTTTGGAGGAGGAGGGGATGTTTTCCTAATAGCACCTTACTATCAATTATATTTTACTAGATCTCTGACCCCTATTGACTAAACACAAGAGAGTCATACTGTCGAACGTCAGTCCAATAGTACCCCAGAAAATTACCTGGCAGCATAAGGTATATATCCGACCTCTGCAATTAACACGTCAAAGCCGGAATGAGCGCTCCAGGTTTCACTCACATTTTAAGTTTTTGCCGACAGTTCTACGTTAAGCCTGAGGATATCGATTGACTTCCTAACAATTTTCAAATCTATAACGATGACACAAACTATTGGAGCAATGTGTCAACTGACACGCTTACTTGTTTCATTTGTAAACAAGCATCAGAAATACAACAGATCATGACAAGGCCCACCCCACCAATTCAGGGGATTTTCCCTCTTGGCCTACAACAACGGTAACTTCTGGTCCAGCTACCTCAAAAAAGAACCCTCACAATGTCAACGGCGACCAGCTAAAATCCCTAAATACTGAAATGAGCCAAAATTCTTCTTGTCACCCAGTAAACAATACAATGCTTGTCACTGCTTCTCGTGATACCATTACTGAACATTAATTGATGAAGCCACTCCTGTTGACGGTCTACCATACCGCATGAAACACCCTATTTCCTCAACCAATAGTGATTAAGAACATCCAAATTATTCAAAACTTGAACAGGATAATTTTGAACGGTTATCCAAATCACAGGGCAATTCACCTGATGATGACAACCTCCTAAAGACCAGTGCTAAACCGATACCTAAAAAACCGAAATCATTAACGGCAACACAATCCCTACGTGATCTGCTGCTACCGCTTCAAAGCCACACGGAGTCTCACCCGGACAAACTATCTTTTGAATTTTACACAACCGGTCAGTTTCTATAAAAATTGGGGTCCTCCGATGTCGCCTACTTAGCCACATCATACACGACAAATCATTATGCTTTAATATAAATGCTTACAGAGATATACAATTGAAAAACAAAATAAAAAATAGAACCACACGGCTTGAAAATAAATTAAAGTCGGGCACTACTAAGCCGGAGAACAGCTTGGGCACCGTCTCCACAGATGTTTCATGAGTTCTCAACCATGAGCTCTTATACGTTGCTACTACAATGGAGCATCAATAGTTAAAGATCAAAACTAGAACACTTGCAATTACCTGTAACTACTCATACTCCCGGTATTATTTGCCGTACAGGAAGCTAATTTTAATACTGACTGCATAGCACATTCGCCAGTAAACTGGATACTATAAAATTGTCTCAACTCTCACCATGCTAGTGGTGCTGTTCCTACATACGTGCCTGACAACATTCAACAGAAAGAAATTGGCCTTTAGAGCTGTCTGGAAGCTGTGGCTGTCTCTGTTTTTCTTACTATTGAGATATGCATTTGCAACACTATCTGCCACACGGTGCCAACGTTGACCTCCAAATGGTCACAGATGTTATCCAACAATTACCCTGCACCTTGCATTTTACTCTGAAACTTTAATAGCCATAATTTTCTGTCGGGAAGCAAGCGAACTAATCGGCTTAGGAAAGTAATGGATACAACTTTAAATACATTTCCCTTAGTGGTACTCAATTCACATTACTTACCCGTTATGGTATACCCCATAACTCTACAAGCAGTATTGGCGTTACCATGTGCTCCTCGAGCATTGTTCCATTGGGCATACTTTCTATGGTCGTGACCATTATCCATACTTTTAATGCACCAAAATATGCTCGAAATCCTTCTTGGTAACTCCACAAAGCTAAATGGCCCCCGTTCAATGTTCTTGGCAGAACGCCATTGCAGTTCTTCCACGCCGGATATTTTCCCTCAACTGGACTTAGATGGCCTTATTAATATGTTCTCTACAACCATACTCCAATAAGAACGTCCCAGAATTCCTTCAACGGAAAATGTTTCAGATAAAGCCTCGGACCGTGGCGGAATGCTCCAGGACCATTTAGTATCCCATATGCATTCTTTCAACATCTGTAAACAACTAGTCTTTCCTATATACTAGATATCTAAAATTACCCATGGGTTCACCAAATTACCCTAAACAATGTCGTAGCTCCATTGTAGTACCTACTCCTAAACCCAATAATGATCACTCTCTTCCCTTCAATAATTGTCCAATTTCACTTACCTAATGTAAGCTGAAGATTATCAATCGACGCTTACATTGGTATTTAGAATGTAAGCCATTTTTGCAGATATCCAATATGGTATTCCAAAAATACCTTTCCACTACTGATACATTCCTGCTGCTGGAATCCTACAGTGAAGCCTTCTTGAGCGGACAGCATACCATTCTTGTCATCTTGGATATCGAAAATGCTTACGGTACTATCTGGCGTGATCACACCATTCGCACCTTAATGAAACATGACGCTAGAAAACATGAATTCATTCATTTACAATTTTCTCCAAAATCGAAAAATCGATGTACGTGCTAACGGTGTTCTCTTCCAAAGTGTCAACATTGCCAACGGAATACCACAAGGATCTGATTTTACTGTAACTCTCTTCTTAGTATCTATCAGTGATGTGAATTCCTGCAAGAGCTAGTGTCGTTGCGGATGACCTAACTATATTTTGCAGCGGAAAGAATGTACAGACTAACTAGGAACTATTACAAAATAGACTGTAAAAATTACAGCAATAGAGTCATAACGACACATTCAAATTCCCTGTCACTAAGAGTCGATGCATTCTATTTACTCGTTCTCGCCACCCCTTTTTCTAGGGAACCAGACGATTCCTATGTTATCAACTGTCCGCATTTTAGGGATGCATTTTGACCACCGTTTCAATTGGATCACGCACTTAAAGCTTTTGAGAGTAGAATACTAACGACGTTTAAATGTCCTGAAAACAATGGCAGCTAAAAACTTGGGGATCTGGCTTCACAGTACGACTTCGTACTTACAGAACAATTATACGTCCCAAGTTGGATTACGGTTGCATTATATATCATTCAACCAATCCAACAAGCCTGAAAATGCTGGATGGTATTCAATCTTGGGTGCTTTTCACAACAGTTCCGTAAGCAGTCTCCAAATTGAAGCCAATGAACCTCCGCTGAATACGAGGAGGAAAACCCTATGTCTCACGTACACTACACGGACTACCTCCAGGACTTTATCTACAGTTTTCAACCATGTTTTTCCTGCCAAGTCCCAAAGCGTAAATGCTCACAGCAAACGTCGTTTTGTACCCTTCTCCCAGAGAATTTTAACTTTTCTGCAAGAGCTTCAATTGAATATTCCGCCAATAGTCACCTGGTCCTTCACCTTTGACACTGTTCTTTTGAAGCTACAACTACCTTACCTTAGATATTTCAATGGCGCATTACAACAATGACAATGGAGATACTTTAATCTATCTATGTTTATTCAGAGCCCTTTGTACCTCACTCGGTAGCACAAAAAAATGTACACCGATGGTTCCAAGTGTAAAAATCACTGTGGCTATGTGGTGGTTTTACCACACAAGACCTTGTGCTACGTCTTACCACAATTCCTATCTATCTTCTCTTGTGAACTGATAGCTATTCGTCTCGCTTTGGAGTACGTCCTTGAAGCCACTGCTCTCTGCTACACTATATTCACAGACTCGATGAGTGCTCTCCTCAGTCTGCAATAGCGAACTCCAACCAATAACCTGGTGCTTTACATTCAGTTACTCTATCCAGATTATCTACCTTGGGTAAGCGGGTCCTGCTTGTGTGGGTACCTTCCCATTCTGGCATACCTGGGAATGAGATCGCCGATGCTGCAGCTAAGGAAGCAACACAACATCCTCCCACCAATTCATTGGACCTCAGGATTCCTCACCAAGACTTCAACCGCCTTATGCATAGCAGCATTCTCGGGCAATGGAAACAACATTAGTTCAATTCAACTAGAGACTAACTACGTGATGCCTGTCCTCTTCCCACTTCTGTTTATCCTCTCACACTTTACAAGGGTCATCAAGTTCTTCGGAACGAGTTTTTCAATTTTTACCAGTGGTGGCTTTAAAATTCATGATTTAGTTTTATCATGTATGTCACCAGCAAGAAGCGGAAGATAGTGTTTTTTACTTTTTAACTCATGTTAATTTTAGAATTTTAGAAATTAGCTTTCGTTTTAACTTTTTAGTTCCTTTGTTTTTAACAGTTTTAATCTTCTACCTGCCTTGTGCTGTTAGTAGTTGTCACATGTGGCTTCTGTTTTATACTCTCTTTGGTTTTGTTTAGTGCAGCTTTTTATTATGCTTTTAAGTTTTAGTGTGTGGGCCTAGTGCCTATATTTTTAAATCTTTGTTGTTCGGGCGCTAAAAATCTTCGTTGAGTGCCCTAAAGCAATACTACTAATATTATTACCACCACCGCTACTACTGCTGCTGCTGCTGCTGCTGCTGCTGCTGCTCATTCCTCTCTTTTGTCTGGTGATCTTCCCCCAAGTTCAACTATTGTCACTCTCTACTTACACTCATATTGTCACACCAGCTGCCGTTTCTACGGTAATGCAAGAATTATATGTAGTATTCGAGCAATCATGTTAACCGCTGAGTGATCCAACCTTCTCAAAGAATGTACTGAACTTGCTTAATGAATCTCATTTATGTAAAGGATTGTAAAATGTATTATAGTCGTGATTTGACCTGGTTGCTAAAGCAACATAGAATAAAATAAATTAAAAAAAACATATCATAACTGCGTAATTTTGTCTCGCTGTTTTTTTTGTTTTTTTTCCCCTACTGAGGCTGTTGCTTTTAACCACACTTAAAAACCATCAATCTGGCCCGATTTGAACCCAAGATATTGCGAACAAAAGGCCTGAGTATGAGTATCTTATTGAAGCTTAAGGCTGTGTTTATAGAATTTATGACAGAAATTAAAATAAGACACTTTTTGGTTCGGAATAGAAAAGCTCAGTTTGGTGTTTAAAGGTAGAATTAAATTGCCTCGAAATAGGGAATACATTTTTCCTGATCTGTTTTAGGTTCTGAGATGCCTCTTGAATTCCGATACTGTGTAATCACGGTCAGCAAATCTCACGTGAGCGAGGGTCGATGCAATCCCAGCATCTTTCGGAATTGGCAGTATTGATGACCGGCAGGAATTATGGAGGGCGGAAGCGTTATTGAATTTCCAGAAAAGGGGAATCACCTATGAAAAATAGCAATCCGTTCGTCAAGGTTGATTGAACATCTTTCTGTTCCCATTCGTGTTGCGTGGAATCCACAGATACTTGAGAGAAAAATATTAGGCCTTTGCTCCAGTGAAAAGTTTAGTGTTAGCAACGAAAAGTTAAGTTAACCGAAATTAAGCAATCTGTACTAGCATTAAAATTGATGTCCTTCATTTCTCTAGCTGTCCCACAAACAAACATTTCTTACAAAAGATTATTCTTCTATCTACGTCATGCTAATCTAGATAAACATTAGCAGAATTTGTCTTATTACTTGATTTCTTGTAAGTGGAAGGAAAATAAGTGAATACAGTAGGCTATAGCGATAGTCAAATCTTTTAAAAGCTGCTCGCTATGTGAAATAGTGTAGGTTCGGTTAGGTTTGCATTGACCTGTTTGAAAAATAAGTTTAAAACTGAAACGAATAAAAATGAATATCTCGAAAAGCGTCAACTCTACAACAAAAACGTATATGACGTAAGATATGTGTTTTAACAAGATCTACATTTTTTGTGTAGTAAGTTTTCCTCTATCTCTTGCGGTTTAACCGTAATGCAAACTTCTGCAAAAAACATAGGTTATTACCAGAAAATTCAAATGATAAACTTTATTTGTGGTGTAACTGTCTTTTATATACAGTATTTTATTCAAAATCTTTGAGAGATTAAACATTTTCGAAAAACGTTCCACGTAAATGGTAGTTGGGAGTAGGGGGAATTTTCTTGAAAATCTTCGTGTCGCATCCTTCGAAGTTACTTGAACACCAACTTTGGTACTCAACCGTCTTTTCGTCTTTGAGCTATGCTGTCAACAGACACACACATAGACCTTTTCCTAGGAATGTATGTTTTTCATTTCCGGTGAAATCTCGGTATCGAATTTTTGGGTGGGATACCTCTATGTATCTACATAGGCCCTGGAAAGTAAAAATGCTGAAAAATCAAAAGGCGATTTTATTTCAAACAATATACATAAATGGCCAAGATAATAACAGCTAAGCCTCCGGTGCAAAACGCCTTAGCAATGTGGGAGTGGCGTATCTGCCCAATATTCAAGAGGCCCCGTGTTCGAACTCGGTTAAGGTGAGGTACCCGAATGAGGGGTTTTCCGGGGTTTTCCCTTATCCTCAGAAGATGAATGTCGAATCCATGGACTCCGGGCTCGTTTCATCGAGTCATTCTGCTATATGTCCTATCAGATTAAAGAGGTTGAGTCAGATCTGTTACAATGATATAGTATGTCAAATTTAATTAATTCATTGGCATTTATTAAATCCTGCAGATGTGCCCAGTGAAGAAGCATATCTTTATTCTGTAAGCTAATACCCTTTAATAATCCTTATCTAAGTTATTTTGCTGCATTTCCCTTTTACTTTCTGTAACACGTATATAGTATTGTATTCCAGCAAAACTTTTATACCGCGATTTCACTAGAAATACATGTTTTGAAAACCTCTGTATACAGAAAAGAATGTTTAAAAAATGGTTACCATGCTAACTTCATATACCCAAGGTCGCGGGTTCAAACCCGGCGGAGGACGATGGATTTTTTCGGGCGTAAAAATCCTTGGCATGGCTTCCTTCGGAAGGGAAGTAAAGCTGTGGGTCCCGTGTCGTAGATCTACGGCACGTAAAAGAACCTCAAGCCTGATAAGAGAGGCCTCTGAGCAAAATTAAGCGATCTTTCATAGAATGGGACGCTAAGAACCAAAGCAGTTAAAGGGCGTCCATAAATAACAGGCCATTTCCATTTTCCTTCTCTCTCTCTCTCTCTCTCTCTCTCTCTCTGTATGTATATGTACTCCAAAACTCAAAAAAGTCGGTTAAACATCAACTTGGTATTTAAGTTTAGCATCTGCACGAAGACTTCCCAACCTCAAACTCTCCTTCCCATAGATCAGTTTTTGAAATGTTCTATTTGATTAAAATATCGAACATTAAAGATATTTACATGAAAAAATAATATCCTTAATTTCTTGGAAATATTCTCTGAATTCCTCTTCATTCTGAATGAGTTTGTATAATTAATAAACCGTAAGAGATAGACAAAACCTTAATGCACAGAAAATGTAATCTCATTAAACCACTAAATTTATGCCATTTTATTTGTAGAGTTAACTCCTTAGTATAGGTTTCAGTTTTTAGCTAGTCTTTTCTGAAGCGGGAAGTTATCTTTCGTTTTATATCTCTCTTGTTTTAATCTTAACCGTGGAAAGAAGACCGAATTTCAATATCAAATACATATTAAAATATTTATTGTCACTTTAGCGTAATGCTTTCCCTTTTATTTCCCTCCCAATTATATGGAACTAAATACTAAGAGAATTTTTGGTAATGTTTATCATGATTAACAGTATGTATCTAAAAGAATACTACTTGTATTTTGTAAGAATATTTTTTTTTTTACTTTCTCCACGCGTACTGTGTATATATAGCGTATATACAAAAAATTCGATACCGAGAATTCACCGGAAATAGACGTGTTAGGGTCCCCTGTATCCCAAAAAAATCAATTTTAAAAAAAGCTCCGTGTGAGGCTGTGTGTCTGTGAACACGATAACTCAATAAAAGATCGGCAAAATACTAAGCTTGGTATTTCAGTTCAACTGTGCTTTAAATGGAAAAAAATTCGAACATATTTTATTAAAATACGTAAGTTAAAGATATTTATATGGCAAATAAAAAGTATATTTGAAATTGTCAGTAATAGGCTCTAAAGACCTCTTTAATCAGAATGAATTTTGCTGAATTTTATGTAACTGGTAAACCGTAAGAGATAGAGAAAAAATTACTACCCAAACAGTGGAGATCACGTTAACACATAGGAATTTTGTCACATACGTTTCTTTTTTTTTTTTTTTTTCTTCTTTTTTCATGGAATTGGCCATTTCTGAGATATACCTTATTATTTTTTTCACATCAAAAATATTTATACTTTTCACATGGAAAGTGGTGAACTCCAGGCCCTGCATAGAAACAGATTTGAACCACATGACAACCAGCTTTTAAAATATTTGACCGTCGGTTCAGCCTAGTGCATTCCCTTATTTTCCTTCTATTTACAAGGAAGCAAGGAATTAAGACAGTTTCTGCTAATGGTTATCTCGATTTTCATAAAGTGGATAGATGAGTATGCCTTTTAACAATAATTTGTTACAGCGATGTAGAGCGAGTCATGTGGATGGAACACATCAGTTTTTCTGTTGTTTTTTTTGTTTTTGTTTGTTTGTTTTTTTTTTGCTTGTTTTGTAAAACAGATAAAGAAAGTTATGAGAATGGAGCATATCTGATTTTTACTTTCTCTATACGCACTATGTACGTAGTGTATAGAGAAGGTATTGTACTCCACCCAAAAATTCGATACTGAGATTTCACCGGAAATATATGTTTTAGGGTCCCCAATATCCAAAAAAACCATTTTCACAAAAAGGTCCGTGTGTGTCCGTGTGTCTGTGAACACGATAACTCAAAAACGAAAAGTCGGTAAAATACCAAACTTGGTATTTAAGTTTAGTATCTTCCAGGGATGCGACACGAAGATTTTAAGAAAATGAACCCCCACATGGAACTTTTTTTCGAAAATTTTGATTTTTTCTAAAATGGCTAACACAATTTTGATTAAAATTTCGTATATTAAACATATTTAACTGACAAATAAAATGTATGTTTTTAATTTTCTGGGAATAGCCTGTGAAGAGTAGTTTATTCTGGATGAATTTTACTGAATTTTGAGTAACTGCTAAACCGTAAGACATGGACAAAAACTTACTTCACAGAAAATGTAGAGCACGTTTAAACACACAATTTATGTTATATAATTTTTTATCGTGAGTTCATCGTTTTTGAGAAATTCCTTATTTTTGGTTTCTGCTATGAAAAATTTATACTTTTCTGATATAGGAACTTGTTAACTCCTATGCATATAAACAAAGGAACTTCATTGACATAGAAACCAGCTTTTGTCTATCATTTTAACCTATGGTAATTCATTATTTCGCTTCTACTTACAAGGAAGCAAGTATAAGACTATTTCTGCTAATTTTTTCTGATTAGCATAAAGTAAATAGTGGTATAAGCTTTTTCAGAATAATTTGTTGCAGGGATATAGAAAAAGTCATGTGAATGGTACATAGCAGATTTTTTTCTCTTGTAATCTGTCAAGAAGCCGGATCACCGGTCTTCTCAAGGAACCCTCCGCATCCAATGCTTCTCTGTAAATTTTAATAGAAGTCTCTTGGAGAGTGCTTTCCAGTTAAGTTAAATAAGCAGTGCGGCAGCTATTAGCTCCCCGCTTGAATATTTCACGAGTCGGTCTCTTTTTGCATTGATAAATAACCGCTCAATGCAGCTAGCTGCTTTCTGCACGGGAAGCTAATACGCTCTCAAATTGCTGGAGGATACAAACTCTATGTGGATCTTAACAACGCTCCTAATGCACGGTGGGAAGAGCAAATGTGGATAAATTCGTAAGCCTCTGTTCGCTATACCAGAAAAGTAGAAAAGCTTTTCCCCCTAATGGAACACAAAATATATCAAGGAAACTCCTAGGCGGTGATTTCTGCAAAAGCAGCCAAATTAAATTGTTGTAAAAGGAGAGTGTAGTAAACAAGAAGTGATATTAAGTTTACGTAGCACTTAACTTTTAAACCTGCGTTTAAACAAACGAACAAAATGACAACAAAATATATGATTATAAGCAGCATTCGAAATTTTTTGAAGACAGCAAGAAAGATCAGGCAAGGCTAGAAAAAAATCTGATGTGTACCATTCACATGACTTTCTCTATATCCCTGCAACAAATGATTCTTAAAAAGCTTATACTTCTATTTACTTTATGCTAATCAGAAAACAATTACCAGAAATAGTCTTATTACTTGCTTCCTTGTAAGTAGAAGCGAAATAAGGGACAACCATAGGTTAAAATGATAGTCAAAACCTGGCTTCAATGTCAATGAAGTTCCTTTGTTTATATGGATAGCAGTTGACAAGTTACTGTATGAGAAAGGTGTAAGTTTTTCATAGCAGAAACCAAAAATAAGGAATGTTTCAAAAACGACGAACTCACGAAAAAAATGTATATAACATAAATTGTGTGTTTTAACGTGCTCTACAATTTTTGTGTAGTAAGTTTTTGTCCATCTCTTACGGTTTAGCAGTTATTCAAAATTCAGTAAAATTCATCCAGAATAAACTACTCTTCAGATGCTATTCTCAGAAAATTCAAGATGTATATTTTATTTGTCAGGTAAATATCTTTAACATACGAAATTTTAATCAAAATCGTTAGAGCCATTTTTGGGAAAATCAAAATTTTCGAAAAAAGTTCCATGTAAAGGGTAGCTGGGGGTGGGGGGATTTTTCTCAGCATCTTCGTGTCGCATCCCTGGAAGATACTAAACTTAAATACCAAGTTTGGTATTTTACCGACTTTTCGTTTTTGAGTTATCGTGTTCACAGACACACGGACACACACACACACACACACACACACACACACACACGGACCTTTATGTGAAAATGCTTTTTTTGGACATTGGGGACCCTAACACATATATTTCCGGTAAAATCTCGGTATCGAATTTTTTGGTGGAGTGAAATACCTTCTCTATACACTATGTATATAGTGCGTATAGAGAAAGTAAAAAAGTTGCTATAACATGTGTAGGAATATTATAAACACCTACGTTTCCTGTATGAATCTGGATGAAAGTATACTCTGGTCAGTCATTTCAGACAGTGGAGGGACGAGATTAGGTATAATACATGGCTGCACCGGTAGCAACAGATATTGTACAAGTAACTTGTTTCTTTCCTTTGCCAGCTCCACTTGACCAAAACAGACGGGAAATTTGACGTCTCTCCATTCCAGCTGGAATTATGAGTGTTGTTTAGCATGTAAAGTACAGCAGTGGCGGAACTAACCAATCTTAAAGGCAAATTTCTGAGTACCAAAGTATAACTTTCTGTATTTCTTCCTTCAATGAGGTTTTACAAAACTTTATTAGGGCATTCAGTAAAACGTCGTCACCTTTTCTCGACACAAATTTATCAGTGTTAGGCTTAATGGTGGACAAAGAGAATGGTATTTCGATAAATTGGATCGTATTACTCTTAGCATAGTTAATTTTATAAGCATTCTTGAAAGTCTTGCTGATTAGCATGTGTAGAATTAAAATAACGTGGCAATGATTTTTGGTAGCTTAACCTGGCTGGTCATACCGGACGATGAATGAAATTGGTGAAATGATGCTCAGATAATATTTGGGTCCACGGAGCTTAAAGTTACTCGACATTCATCTTCTCAGGATAAGGGAAAACCCCGAAAAAAGCTCTCACCCTAAGCGAGGTTGAACTCACGACCTGCTGAATGTGAGGCAGACTCGCTACCACCACACTAACCAGCCGGGCTGACAATGTTTGTGCACACAGATTAGCAACCTCCTCAAGCTTGAAACAGAGAAGAGATTGCCGTTTCCCACTACTATGTAAACAAATCAGATCTTTTGTATCTTAAAGATACGAATATCAAACTCACGAATACTGTAATTTAAGAAATGACAGTTGAATAGAGATTTAATCATTTTTACTTTCTCTAAACTCACTATTTACATAGTGTATAGAGAAGGTATTGCACTCCACCCAAAAATTCGATACCGAGATTTCACCGGAAATAAATGTTTTATGGTCCCCTGTATCCAAAATAAGTATTTTCAGAAAAAGGTCTGTGTGTCAAAAACGAAAAGTCGGTAAAATACAAAACTTGGTATTTAAGTTTAGTATCTTCCAGGGATGCCACACGAATATTTTGAGAAACATCCCTCCCACGCCAAACTACCCTTTACATGGAAGTTTTTTCAAAAATTTTGATTTTCTAAAAAATGGCTCTAATGATTTTGATTAAAATATCACATATTAAAGATATTTACCTGACAAATAAATTATATTTTGAATTTTCTGGGAATAGGCTCTGAAAAGTACTTTATTCTGGATGAATTTTGCATAACTACGAAACCGTAAGAGATGGACAAAAACTTAACACACAAAAAATGTAGAGCACGTTAAAACACAATTTATGTTATGTACAATTTTTTTTTGTGGAGTTGACCGTTTTTGAGATATTCCTTTTTCTTGGTTTCAGCTTTGAAAAACGTATACTTTTCTCATACAGGAAGTTGTCAATTCCTGTCTATACAAACAAAAGAACATCAGTCACATAGCAACCAACATTGGCGTTAGTTTAACCTATGTTATTCCCTTATTTTGCTTCTATTTACAATAAAGCAAGGAATAAGGCTATTTCTGCTAATTTTGCTCGATTAGCATGAAATAAATAAAAGATAAGCTTATTAACAATAATAATTTACAGAGATATAGAGAAAGTCATGTGAATGGAACACATCAGATTTTTTACTTTCTCTACACGTACTATGTACATAGTGTATAGTTAAGGAATTGTATTCCACCAAAAAATTCGATGTCGAGACTTCAACGGAAATATATGTTTTGGGGTCTCCGGAGTCCAAAAAGGCATTTTTAGAAAACATATCTGTGTGTGTGTCTGTTGACAGCTGGAGCGGTAACTGGTTGCGGGTTCGTGCCCGAGCATAGATTATGGTAGTAGAGGAGTGGTGTGGGTATATGGGTGGCCTAGCTCAGGGATTTTAGTAGCGTGGAAACTCTTTCAGGTTGTGGTGAGATAAAAGTGCTTTATTAATTTAGGTCGGCCTTTATCCGCCGTCGAACACACACGCATTCCTCTTAGTTTTCTACTATGAAATTACACTCATGCCATGTGATGTCCAGTTCTTTGTGTACATATAGGAGACTTCTAGCAACATTCTGCAACACTTTTATTCATTTTAACCAAGTAGTTCGTATGCCATATTAATTTATCCATCGCGTTCTTATGTTTTGTACACCAGGTATATCAAACAATGATATTCTAATAATAATTAAGAGCTATTTTTGACAAAAACAAGAAAAATTAACTTTGTAATTTTTAGTTTGGGATTTTCTTTAAAATTAATGTAGCTCCTTGAAAGATGGACAACTTAAATTTAGGTTTGGTGTGTTAATTTTTTTGGATAAGAGAGCACAACACACATTTTTTCTAAAATTGTTTTTACTTTCTCCACACTTACATAGTGTATAGTGTATAGAGAAAGTATTGTAATGCACCCAAAAATTCGATACTGAGATTTCGCATGTTTGGAAAAAGGTTCGAGTGTGTGTGTGGACAGCATAGCTCAAAAACGAAAAGAACGTTAAATACCATACTTGGTATTTAAGTTTGGTATCTTACAAGAATGCGACGTGAAGATTTTCAAGAAAATGCCCCCGAAACTAAGTACCCTTTATATGGGATTTTTTTCGAAAATTTTGATTTTCTCAAAAATGGCTTTACCTATTTTGATTAAAATATCGTATATTAAAGATACTTACCTGACAAATAAAATGTATATCTTCAATATTTTGGGAGTAGCCTCTGAAGACTACTTTATTCTGGATGAATTTTGCGGAATTTTACATAACTGCTGAACCGTAAGAGATGGACAAAAACGTACCACACAAAAAATGTAGAACATGTTAAAAGACACAATTTATGTTATATATTTTTTTTCTCGTGGAGTTGATCGTTTTGAGATATTCCTTAATTTTTGGTTTCAACTTTAAAAAAAAACTTATACTTTTCTCATACGGGAATGTCAAATCCTGTCCGTACAAACAAAGGAATTTCAGTCACATAGCAACCAGCTTTTGACTATACTTTAACCTGCGGTACTCTCTTATTTCGCTTCTACTTACAAGGAAGTAAGTAATAAGACTATTTTTGGTATTTTTTTTTTCTCGATTAGCATGAAGTAAATACAAGCATAAGCTTTTTAACAATAATTTGTTGCAGAGATGTAGAAAAAGTCATGTGAATGGAACACATCAATTTTTTTTTTTTAATTTCAGCAAATGGTTGAATTTCGAAGTCAATAAAACTGCACCTTTTAATCAGTGGGAAGTGAAAGTGAACCGTCAAATTTATGAATAAATCATGAGGGGCGTTTTGATAAAATATTAAAAGTTGTAGCATATTTTAGTTTTAATACTGTCGAGACTCTATATATCAGAGAGTAGTATTAAAACACAGGACGTCTCCTCGAAGCAAGTGAACATATTGAAGTGAAATATGCAGCATCATAAACAGGGTCTTAGCCCGCTTCTTACACTTTTGCAAATAAAGCATAAATCAGGCGATTCTGTTGACATGACGAAGTGCAGCAATATAGCATATGCGCCCCGCATCCGCCTTTTCTCGATCCCCCTGATGCTGGCCCATAACCCATGAGACATATGGCTTCACGGGACGATATTTCCTGCCTCATATATCAGGGGTGACTAAACCTTGTACCAGTGCAAGTACAGTGCTGCAGGGCTTGAGGAAACGTCTTCTGATGCTGTTTTTCTTTCCATACGGTATTTTGTTTGCTTTCGAACTTATAGGCACGCGAAGAATTGCATGTATCATTGCCAAAAACAGTTTCGTTAATTTCATTATTTCTCTACACGTGCTATGTACATAGTGTGTAGAGAAGGTATTGCACTCCACCAAAAAATTCGATATCCAGATTTCACCGGAAATATATGTTTTAAGATCCCCTGTATCCAAAAAAAGTATTTTTACAAAAAGGTCGTGTGTGTGTCACTGTGTCCGTGAACACGAAAACTCAAAAACGAAAAGTCGGTAAAATAACAAACTTGGCACTTAAGTTCAGTATCCTCCAAGGATGTGACACAAAGGCTTTCAAGAAAATTCCCCCACCCCAAACTACCCTTCACAAGGAGAAATTTTCGAAAATTTTGATTTTCTAAAAAATGGCTCTAACGATTTTGATTAAAATATCGTATATTGAAGATATATACCTGACAAACAATATGTCTATCTTGAATTTTCTGGGAGTAGCCTCTGAGGACTACTTTATTCTGGATGAATTTTACGGAAGTGTGTATATTTGGTAAACCGTAAGAGATAGACAAAAGCCTACCACACAAAAATTGTAGATCACATTAAGACACACAATTTATGTCATATACTCTTCGTGGAATTGATCGGTTCCTTATTTTTGGTTTCAGCCTTGAAAAACTTATGCCTTTCTCATACTGGAATAGTCAATTCGTGTCCATACAAACAAGGGAACTTCAGTGACATGGCAACCAGCTTTTGACTATCACTTTAACCTATGGTACTCCCTTTTTTCGCTTCTACTTACATGGAAGCAAGTAATAAGACAATTTCTGGTACTTTTTTCTCGATGAGCATGAAGTGAATAGAAGCACAAGCTTTTTAACAATAATTTGTTGGAGAGATGTAGAGAAAGTCATGTGAATGGAACACATTTTCGTGTGCAATACATAGAGAATATAAACTGAAGTTCCAGTTCCTTTGAATCCATATACAGTGGCTGTCCCAGAAGTACCCGACCAAACAACAGCAATGGTAATAGGTACCAACCTTAGAAAGCTTGACGATTTTACATCGTTAACACTTGTTTGGAAGCCGTCATTAGTGAATGCTCTCAGCGAATTTGTAAACATGGATAAAACTGGTCATCGTTATGCGATACAATACTTTCATTTGAAAGGTCTTAGTCCAACTAATATTAAAACTGAGCTAGATACTACTTTGGAGGAGTCTGCTCCTTCATTTACAACAGTGAAACATTGGGTGGCAGAGTTTAAGCGCGACCGTACGAGCTGCCAAGACGAACATCGCAGTAGTCCACCAAATGAGGTTACCAGTCCAGAAAATTCACAAAATGGTTTTGGATGACCGTCGACTGAAGGTGCGTGAGCTAGCGTCCATTGCAGGCATTTCAAAAAGTTCTGTACATCGCATATTGATTAAAAATTTGGATATGAGAAAGTTGTGCGCCGCGTTTGCTCACACAAATCAGCGTCGTGCGGATGTTTCGGTCGAGTGTTTGGCAATGTTTCGCTGCAATAAAGCTGAGTTTTTGCGTCGATTCATAACAATGGATGAGACCTAGGTGCATCACATCACACCAGAGACGAATGAACAAATAAAACAGTGGATTGGAAGGGGAGAATCTTCGCCAAAGAATGCGAAGACAGTTTCATCTGCAGCAAGATCGTAGCGTGAGTTTTCTGGGACGCATGCTGGATTATTTTCATTGATTATCTCAAAAAAAGGAAAAGTAATCAATGGCGAATATCATGCGAACTTGTTACAACGTTTAACTGATGAAATCGAGCAAAATTTCCGGTGAAATACACTATGTACATAGTGCGTATAGAGAAAGTAAAAATCTGATGTGTTATTCTTCTTTCTACACCTTGCTAATCGATGTACTCATTAGCATAATGTTCTTATTACTTAGTTCCGTAGAAGTAGGAAGAAAATAAGGGAATACACTAGGCTAAACCTATAGTCAAATGTTTTAAGAGCTGTCGTTAGGCGATTGTCATTACAAATCGCTTCTTTTCTTGGCCAGGAGTAGAACAAAAGAAAAACGGACACTCCCGTCTGAGAAAAGTATAAGTACTTCACAACTGAAACTAATAACAATGAATACCTCGAAAATGGTAAGCTCCACGATAAAAATGAATATGACATAAGTTGTGTATTTTAAAAATACCTACATTTTTTGTATAGTAAGTTTATGTCTATCTCTTACGGTTTACTAGTTATGGCAAATTAAGAAAGATTCATCCAGAATAAACAGGTCTTCAGAAGCTATTCCCAGAAAATTCAAGATATGCATTTTATTTGTCGGGTAAATATCTTTAATATACAATATTTTAATCAAAATCGTTTGAGCCATTTTTAGAAAATAACATTTTTCGAAAAAATTTCCATGTAAAGGGTAGTTTGGGTTAGGGGAATTTTTCTCAAAATCTTCATGTCGCATCCCTGGAAGATACTAAACTTAAATACCAGGTTTGGTATTTTAGCTACACACACACACATACACACACGGACCTTTTCCTGAAAATGCTTTTTATGGATACAGAGGGCCCTAAAACATGTATTTCCGGTGAAATCTCGACATTGAATTTTTGGGTGGAATGCAATACTTCTCTATCCTTATGTACATTGTACATACGGGGCTAGAGAAAGTAAAGTGACCACATTTAGCGAGAAAGAAAGTTTTGTTTCATCAAGACAATGCACTACTTCACACGTCCATTATCGCCATGGCTAAAATCAATAAGTTAAAGTTCGAATTGCTTCCTCATGCACCCTATTCGCCAGATTAGCCCTCTCTGATTATTTTGTGTTTCCAAACCTGAAGAAATAGCTTGGTGGTAGTAGATTTGCCAACAATATGAAGGTGGAGTCTGCATTTGATGGCTATTTTCCAGACCTCGACAGTTCTCACTATAAACAGGGTATCGAAGGTATTGAAAATCGCTGGGAAAGGTGTATCGAGCTGAAAGGAGACTATGTAGAGAAGTAAAGATGTTTTTCCCGTAAATATTTTTACTACTAATATAGTTCCAAGAATTCCGTTTATCAGCCACTCAATGAACGATCCACACATAATACAATGTTTGCTTCTTCCTTCCTATTATATATTGTTGCATTTAAGGGTTATTGCAATTCCTATTCCAAGAAATCAGTATATCAGATCTTAATGAACGATACAAACATAACATCATGTTTAATAACTCTAATTATTCATACTTACAAAGCAATTTATTTTGTAACGAAACTCTATTCTTTAACTAAATTGCTGTTTTACGTGTTCGCGTCTTTGTAGCACTCCAAACAAAAGAATCCCTTTCTGTGTTTCATTTGTCGAATCACTTTTAATTTGTATAGCACGTATGTACAATGTACATAGTAGGTAGAGAAGATATCGTATTCTACCCAAAATTTTTATACCGATATTTCATTGTAAACATATGTTTTGGGAACCTCTGAAATCAAAAAAGAAAGTTCTTTGTTTGTGTTTGTGGATAACATAACTGAAAATGAAAAGTTCTTAAATACCAAACTTGGTGTTAAAATTCAATATCTCAAGGATGAACACAAAGTTTTTCAGAAAAATTTCCCCACCCCAAACTAGCCTTCACATGGAACATTTGAACGATTTTGATTAAAATGCAGTATATTAAATATGTTTACATGTCCTGTGAAATGTGTGTACATCCTGAATTTCTTGGACATAGGACCTGAAGTCCTCTTCATTCTGAATGACATTTGAATAGTTGGTAAACCGTAAAAGATAAACAAAAACTTAAGTTCTTTTGTAGAGCTAAACATTTCAGATATAAATGCTGTAAATTAGTTTGTCTCAAACGGGAAGCCCTTATCCGTTTCATATCTCTTTTCTTTTTAATTGTTTCATTTATATAGCCCCTTTTAACATCTAAGGTCATATCGGGGGCTTTGCATTAGAAACAACTCGTGGTCTATAGGTTCTTTACTAACGAACGCGGTTCTATAAGCATTGTCCCAGTATTTTAATAAAAAAGAACCATTTTTGAGAAAACGAACATTTCCAACCACCTTCCATGTAAGGATAGTTTTGGGTTGGGCTTTTCTTGTAGCTCTTAGTGTCACATCTTTGAAAGATACTCAACTTAGATACCAATTTTGTTATTTAACCGAGTTTTCGTTTTTGAGCTGTGCTGTTCACAGATACACTTGCAGTCAAACAACAGAGAATTTTATATAAATGTTTCTTTTTATTCAGAAATATTCAAAACGAGTTTTTTGGTGAAATCTCCCCCTACCTACTAGTAAAAGTAAAAACTCAGTTAATATTTTTTTATGTCCAAGCTGGCTGTAGGATTCTGCTACTCTACAGCAAATGGAGGCTTGCTGAAGCGATATTTCAGAAATTGATAGCTTACTTCAGCCTGTCTTCAATCAGTTCAGCTTAGTGGTTACCACTCTGAAGGAGCAAATACCAAAGTGAAGCACAAGAAACATCCTGAAAATATTTTCTCAAAGCGCTTCGTTTAGGATATATCTTGGTTCAATTCTGAGCTTGTGCATTATGGTTAAGGTGCAGAGAATCTTTAAAGGTTTCTCATAGCGGTCACATACATGGGGATGGGAAGACCGGGCTTTAAACCAAAGCCTTCTATCTTTCCTCATAAACGGTGCAAACACATTTTGCGTTAAGGGAAAAGCTGCTGCTAGCAGTTGCCATGGCGACAGTCGCTACACACGGCTAGCTACCATTCCACCCACTCATCTCCAACAGGGGTGCCACATGTGGGCGTCTCTCCTGGCCCGACAGACTACCTGACGTCCCTAACAGGGACCCAATAATCCCTGGCAGGGTTCTGCACACTTATTTCTAACCACCTAGGCGGCCCGGGTTCGATCCCAAGCGACCACATGTGATATTTGGTGTAGGGGCGGGTTTTCTCCGGGTTCTCCGGTTTCCCCCACTATCGCATTCCACCGGTGCTCCATCTTCATTCCATGCATCACCAGTGTCATCAGCTGCAAGTAGTAAAGTGGGTGTTAAAACACTAACAAAAAAAATCTGATGTGTTCCATTCACTTGCCTTTCTCTACATCTCTGCAACAAATTATTGTTAAAAAGCTTGTGCTTCTATTTACTTCCTGGCTAATCGAGAACAAATTAGCAGAAATAGTCTTATTACTTGTTTCCTTGTAAGTAGAAGCGAAACAAGGGAGTATCATAGGTTAAAGTGATAGTTAAAAGCTTGTCTCTATGTCACTGAATTTGCTTTGTTTATATGGACAGGAGTTGACAAATTCCTGTATGAGAAAAGTACAAGTTTTTCAAAGCTGAAACCAAAAACAAGGAATACCTAAAAAACGATCAATTCCTCGAAAAAAATTTATATATCACAAATTGTGTGTTTTAATGTGATCTACATCTTTTGTGTGGTAAGTTTTTGTCCATCTCTTAGGGTTTACCAGTTACGCAAAATTGCGTTAAATTCACCCAAAATAAAGTAGTATTCAGATGCTATTCCCAGAAAATTCAAGATGTACATTTTATTTGTCAGTTAAATAACATTAATATATGATATTTTAATCAAAATCGTTAGCCATTTTTTAGAAAATAAAAATTTTCGAAATTTTTTCCATGTAAAGGGTAGTTTATGGCGGGAGGATTTTCTTGAACATTTTCGTGTCGTAACCTTGGAAGATACCAAACTTAAATATCAATGTTTCTAAAAATGGCTTTCCTTTTTTATTCAGGGGGACCCAAAACATGTATTTCCGGTGAAAACTCAGTATCGAATTTTTGGGTGCATTACAGTACCTTCTCTATACACCATGTACATAGAACGTGTAGAAAAAGTAAAAATTGAGGTTAGACACCCTGTTCTATCATATGCTTCATGTCTTAGGTTTGTTTATACTGTGTCTTAGTTTGGGAATGAGGAAATAATGAAGGGGAGATCTGGAGAGTGATCCTGTGGCGAGCACTCGTCCATTCTGCTTCACCTTGTCATTCGTTATTACACATATTTCACTCGCCAATTATCTTCTGCGCCGTTGACAAATAAGCTGCCCTTGTTGCCGCTAAAGGAGCTAATAATAATAATAATAATAATAATAATAATAATAATAATAATAATAATAATAAATAGTTCACCACACTATGCTTGAATTATTGACGTAACACTAGTTGATGCGTGGTACTGAGGGAGATAAGGCGCTTTAACCATATTACTTATTTTTGTTCGACCAGTTTACATTCAGAAAGACTTTGCGACAAAAGTGTAAAACACATACATATCTGTACATATCAGTACATTCAGCATACTTAGCAAGAATGACTCAAATGTGCTTAGTCTAAATGAGTACGGTCCGATGTCTGTTTCTGTGTTCTTCATTTATCTGTAATGGTGTAATGAAGACGACGATGGTATTGGAACGAGAAGACTTTCACCATAATTCGATCCACATGAGCTAGTCAGAGGTGAAGACTTGGATACCGCGAGCTTAAAATCGCCCCTCAGAGCCGGGAATCGGACCGCAGAATCTCAGCTCGAGAGCCATAAACGGAATTTTTGAGTACTCCAGCGCCTCAATAGGTTAGTATACGAAGTTGGCTACTGTAAAAACGGGCTCGAGTATTTACTGCATGGTGGATATTGGATACGTCACAAACTACCTTGCAAAACGAGAGCTCGGCAACTTCTTTTCCTCTTCTGAATGTTGGGTTGCGGTCTCTTAAGGCGAACATGTATAGTCTTGATTTCTGTGCTGTGCTGATGCTGCTATTACCACCACTGTTGTTGCTGCTACAACTGCTACTACTACTATT